>CP087206.1:1457233-2914467 GCA_020912385.1 Neofusicoccum parvum
AGGTAGGCTTGCCTCCAGGAGACGGTCCGAATGGGGCGAGGCAGTGCCCGATGGGGTCTTGCAAAGACGCGGTGAGAAGTGCTGATGGCGGGTAAGCAGTAAGACGGGCATGCTGGCGGGCTTTTATGGGCGGTTTGCGGGTGAGCAATATGGAATTGGAGACGCTGGAAATAGCTGGGCGGTCTGGTTTGATGGTCAGAAGGATTTGGCAGACGCCTGCGCAGTGCAGATGGGTATGCACTGCAAGCCGAACCGGCCGGCCGTGGTTGCACTCAGGCATGCTGGAGGGAGACTGCGAGGTGAGGCCGTCTCGCTGCTGCATGGGCGAGCATGACAGATTGTCGCCGTGGAGGGTGGGCCTACTGTCAGCACTTCAGCCTTACGGTAGGGCGTCTGCTGCATCCGGAACGTGACGGATGATATAGGAGCGCGAGGAGAATCCTGTGCGAGTCGCGGCTACGGCAGACATAAGCAGCGCCGGGATGCCGGCTGGCGGATGGGCCGCGGCTGGACAACACGGACGGCCTATCAGAGCCGCCAGGCGACGACTGCAGCGGCTGCGTCAGGCGTCCCGCGTGGAGAACGGGGGGGAAGGGCCGGCACGAAGAGCGCGCGCGCGTGTGCGTGCGGGAGGATGCGTCGCAGAGCGCGTCGTGGGGCTGGTTGACAAAACCGCAACAGCAGGCAAACGGGCGCGCGCAGGCTCGCCGGCCGCCATGACAATTGTCGAAGCAAGGACGAGCGGGCGCGGACAGCGCGCGGAGGAGCGGCCTCCGGGCGTTGCGAGCGGGAGGCGGCGCCGCGGCAATATACAATATACAGTCTGCGCAGTCGCTGGAGGAGCGCCGCGGCTCGAGCCCGGATGATGTCACGGCCGCGGCGGCAGGGCCTCAGCAGCAGCAGCAGCGTCAGGGCCGCGGCGCTGCGTCGTTGCCGCGAGCGGTCAGCGGCAGGCGGCGCGGAGGCTCTGGGCGGCAGCCAATGGGCGCGCGGCTTGACCGCTCTTCTGGCGACTGCCCGCCGCCGTGCCACCCAGCCTCGCGCCGGCTCGGATCTCGCGCTGGATGCGATCGTGCTGGGGGCGTGTGTTTTGTCGCGATCAGCTGCCGGCCGCCACCGCCTGCGTCCGGGCCGCCCGTCGTGCGCCGCCTGCGCTGGCAGTCGTCCGTCCCACGCGTGAAGAAGAGGGGCCGCCGCTCCAACCGGCATCCCGCCCTCGCCCGCAGGCCGTCGCGCGCGCCCTCACCGTCGCCGCGCGCGTCTCCGCGCTCTTGTTCCACCGCGGCGGGCGCCTGGCCGCCACGGGCGCGGGCTGGAGGCTCCGGCGCTGCTGGAACGGTCAGATCAGTCTGATCCGGCGATCATAGTGCCTGGTCTATAGGCGCAGCCCAGCCACACTGCCAACTGGCACTGACGCACCGCGCACCAGAGAGGCGACGTTCATGCAGCTACCGGCAGCGAAGCTTTGAACACGTAGCCGTCAGCTGCATGTGGCCTGCCGCCTTTGTCCAACCCTCCAACCCACGCGGCCGACAGCCTGGACAGCTGCGGGAGAGCCATGGCCCGCCCGATAGTAGTACACCCGCCGCCCGCCTGTAGTGCCCGCGCCGCCGTGTGCTTTTTTATTTTTTTCCCGGCCTGAGTCCTGCTGCCAGCTGTTCTGCCAGCACGCCCTCCACACCACACCCTCCGCGCGCCCATCCGCGCCAGCGCACCCCTCCACACTGCAGAGTATAAGGCGAGCAGCCTGCGACTGCCGCTCGCAAGTGTGCCGGGCCCAGCCAGCTTCAGCGTCCTAAAACTCTTCCCCAGAGCATTGACCATAGTCACACCGCCTGCCCTCCGCCACCAGGCGCAATGCGTTGTCGGCCGCCCAGATCCAGTGCCATCCTGCTCCTCCGCTGCCCGCCGCCCGCCATCCACCGCACGATACACGCCTCATGAGTGACGTCTGCCGTTGATGTGTCCGAGTATGCGCGCCTCAGCCCAGCACGCCCCACCATTGGCCTCGCGTTGATCCTCCTCTCCACAGCCTTCTTTTTTCCTTCTCGAATGAATGGGCGGCTTTCCTGTCTGATACCCCAATTGTTGATTTAGAGGTAATATAGCGACGCTCCTCCGGCCTAGCGCGCGTCATCCCAGACACAGCCTGGTTGATCTTCCTCTTACCGCTGGAAGCTTGGGCAAGCGCGCGCGCTGACAGCTGGCAGGCCGTGGGCAACCATCATAGTGCTTCCACGGTTCCGTCTCTTTTGCGTCGTCCGCATCTCTCGATATACCCGAGGCGGCTCCAACCCAGCGCGGCCGCACTCACCCAACACACGTCCTCTCCTGTCCGGCGGCTTTTTGTCTTTCCCAGCTTTCACCACCGTAATAGTCCCCACGGCACCGCATCGCCGTCCCGGAAATTGGCCCTGTGTTGCTTAATCCCGGCCGCGTTGCACCCGAGCAAACACCAAACGCAAGCCTGCGCGCTCTTAATATAATCCGCTGACGATTAGCCCCGCCGTGCCATTGGCAGCTGCTCGGACTCGCGCCCGTCTCTCGCGCGCCTCCTCTGCATTGCGCGCATCAGCTTGTCGGGTTGAAGTGTGGCGGTGTCCGGGTGCGTGGGCTCCAACCGTCCTTGCCTTGCGGCCTGCCTTTGCGCCTTCCCTGGGCGGCACGGGCGGACACGTCGCGCCTGGATCCAGACCGGCGACAAGGCTTCATCTTCCTTGTTCTGTGTTCTGAGAGACGTGCAGCGCGCACGCCTGCCAGCGCGACCATGGCTAGCTCCGATGTCGACCTCAAGCACCTGGCCCGCGTCGCGGTGGCCATAGAACCCAAGAACCCGATCCTGGCGGCGTCCCTGCGGCAGATCGAAGGCAACTCGATCATGCTCGCGCCGCGCCTGTACCGCGCGCGCAAGATGCGCAAGCTCGACACGTCGCGCGACACCAAGTCGCTGTCCAACTACCAGCACATCCTGTGGCTGGCACGTGAGGGTCTTTCCATCTTGGAGGTCGACGTGCTGCCCTACACCCAACAGGGCCAGTACGGCGCCGAGGCCGCCATCCTCACCGCAAAGCTGCGCGCCTCTTTCCTGCACATCTTCGCGCTCTTCCACAACCAACCTCCCGTCACCAAGACCGACCCGAGATCGTCGCCCGCAACCACCAAGCCCGACCCCAGAGCCCCGGCCACAGCCGCACCGCCCGTCACTGCGCCCGCCAACGGCAAAGGCCACCGGTACACCGGCTCGAAGGGATCCAGCGGCAGCGACCCTCAGACGCCGCCGCGAGCAAACCAAAGCAAGCTCAAAGACCCAGGCAACGTCGGCCGCACAGCAGGCCTGCGAGATCCTGTCGGCTCCATCACGTCCGAGACGTCCTTCGTCACCAACCCTTACGCAACCAACAACCCCGCCAGATCTTCCAACGGCGCAGTGCAATCACCCCAACCTCCTCCTGGCCTGCCTGGCCTTCCCTCAGCACCCCGTCCGTCAGCTTTCATCCTACCACCACTCAACTTCCTACCAATGGCCGAGAGCTACTTCGCCAACGCCAGCCGTCTCGCGGCAGCCTACATGCCTGGCTCTCACCCACTCCGTCTCTCTGTCGAAGTTGAGCATTGCGCCTTCATCTGGGACTGCTTGCACGATCACCAGTACGCCAGGCGCCTCGCGCGCCACACCATTCGAGAAGTCTACCACGCGAAGGAGGGCATGGACGATGAGGATTTCGAAGATGCCGCGAAGATGGTCGACCACCTCGGCAAGGTCATGAAGCGCAAGAGCATTGACACCACCCCGAAGATGGTCGGGTCTGGAACGCCGCCGGGAGCGAAGGACGGCAGCCCTGCAACGAAGCAAGAGTGGATGGAACGCGAGGCGCGTGCTGTCGGTGGCGGGCTGCGCGGGTTTGCCCACGTCCAGGGTCAATTAGGTAAGTCAATCCCGCCAGATCTTTTGACGCTCCGATAGTTATATAATCAGGTTCCGACAGCGCGCCTCAACGAGAGCCTCAATCCATTCGAGACGAACGGATCGTTTCAGGGCCTACCCGATCTCGTGCTAGCCGAAGACCTGCTCGAAGAGATCCGCGGATATGACGGCAAGAAGGAACCTGTGGAGAACGAGGACGAGGACTGGAGCGTGCGCTACCACCCAGACAGCTTCAGGATGCGCAAGATTGGCGGCCCGGCCCGGAACTTCCCTCCGAATGGAACAATCGTTGACTACGAGCTCGTTCCCAAGTACGACGTCTCCCTGGTCGCAGACCTTCTGCGGGCTGTCGCTCCCGCGGGTGAGCGCTTCATCGCGGAGCGCATCGTCCTGCGGGGCGGCGGACCCATCGACCTTCCCGACGCTCCCGCTTCTCCTGCCCGCCTTGCCGCTGCCCGCGCCGCCGCCCACGGCCCCGCCGCCGCCACCACGACGGAAGCCGCCAAGGGAGATGAGGAGGAGCTCCCAGAGTACGACTGGTCTCCGCGGGTCTGGCGCCACGGCGGAGAGATGCTCAAACCAGCCCCGTTCGTCGCCGACCTGCGACGCCAGGCTAAGCTCTCCGCTGTGGCACCGCCGGCTGTGGGCGCTCCCCCAGGAGCTCCCCGGCTGACGGCAGTCCGGCCTGTAGAGGTCAGCGCCGGCTCTGGGGGTCCCGTCCGCATCTCTCTGGCGGGGATGGAGGAGGAGAGCAGGGGGGAGTGGGAGGAGGAGATGGAGAAGCTAGAGGCGGAGATCCGCCTGGAGATGGAGGTGCAGGAGATGGGGGTGTGGGGGAGGGTGGTGGTGGAAGAGATGGCGGAGGAGAAGGATCTCCTGCTTCGGCAGGAGATCGAGGCGGAGATGGCGGAGCAGGAGATGGACGAGGTGGAGATGGGGGTGGTGGAGGTGGTATGGAGGGAGATCGGGGCGCTGAAGGCGCGCGGTGTCATGCCGTGCTCCTTCAGCGACCAGGGCGTCGTCAAGCTGTCGGGCTGAGAGAAGCAACAGCAGCAGCAGCAGCAGCAGCAGCAGGGACAGCGCGGGAGGGGGTGTACGAGTAGACTGTACAGTGTATAGCATCAAACCAAGGACATGCACGAAGAAAAGCTTTGCAACAAATGCTCCGGGACGGAGCGAGTCTGCGCCGGGCCAAGTGCTGACGGTGTTCAGCTATGCTCACGTGCGGCTGACCGGAGACGGAGCGGACTGGGACGCATCCAGCAAGGTCCAGGGCCAAGCAAGGATGGCGACGGTCCGCGGGCAGTTGCATGGGCGCCCCACCTGTCGATCCACGCGCGGCGGCCGGCTCGACGATCCCTGATTTGCTGCTGCTAGCACGCGGAGGGCAAAGTCTGGCGGACAGGTAGGGCTGCCGCTTACATCGCTGCTCACTCACGCTCGCCATTCTTCCCTCTCTTCCCTCCAGCCAAAGTCACTATTTCCAGCCAAACTGGCCCACGGCCCCACGCTGCAAGCATTGCTCACTCCATCGGCCGCCCTGTCTGGCCGGTGCGTGCCCGCGATCATCTGGCGCGACCTGCCTCCCTCGTCTGCGACCGCGACCAGCACCGACGCGGCTCTCGTCGCCGGCAGGGGCGGAGCAGGCAGACTAACTTTGTGCATCTGGTGGTTTAACCTTTATGCTTGTATCCCCATGCTCTAGCTTCCCGTTTTTGTGATACATCGCTTTTTCTCTCCGCCGTCCACCCTCTCCGCTTCGGCCGTCTCTCAGCCTTCTTGGGTGTGTTTTCTCGTCTGTGGCCCTCCTGCAGGAACTGGCAAGGATCCCGCCCTCTGGATTGGGCTGCGCTTTGGTTGCCTTCCCTTCCCGTGGATCTCTCCCGACCACGGCCGACGACGCACGACCGACACCAACGACGACGACGACAACGCCCGGCGCGGCCGACCCGAGCCAAGAACAACACACAGCGCTACCCGCCCGCCGGCTGACTCACTTCCATCCTTTGCTGACCGGGGCCCGCCCACCACGCATCACCCGGGCTCTGCTCTTTCCGTGTTTTCCTCTGGAATCCTTCGACCTGCGCTGTGCGGCGCAGCAGCAGCACTGAAAGCAGCTAGACCTCCGCCGAGCCCTTCCTGCACGTCAGAAGCCTCACGCACACCCCGCCACAAATCCGACTCTTCAACCCTCCAACGACAAAGTCATCTTACCTTTGTTGTCGTCGCGACCCGCATCCGTCGGCCCGTTGGTCTGGATCCCGTTCGTTTGTTTCCTGCCCCGCGCCGGCGTTCGGAGTCACTTGCTTAGCTCTATCTCCAACCTGGCAGCCTGGCCGTGGCCCTGCCCACTCTCCACAGCCACCATAGCTTCTTAATTGTCGGCGAGACACGCCGAGCAGGACGTGTGGCCTAGCTGCCTTCCCTGCTGTCTGCTTCGTCTGTCCGACAGACAGAGGACGGAATCCGGGACCTTTTTCACTAGCCCAATCCCTCGAACCATGGATCTGGGTGGGCAGCCTGCTGTTCCTGCGCAGACATGTGTCGCGCCTCTGCCGCTGATGCCGGAGCCAAAGAGGCATGCGGCGTGCGATGAATGCCGTGAGTAAACGTCTTTTCCTCCATTCTATCCTTTCCCGCTCTCCCTGGCTGGGCGGAAATGACTCGTTGGTTTTCCGAGAGCATCGGTGTCTGCAAGACTCGTGGTACTGTTATGGTTTGGGGAGGTGAAACATTCGTTTAAACGCTCAAGTGCGGTGAGGGCAGAGTCAGAACGCTCTCCGAATCGATGCTTCAACTCCTCACGCCCTGGCTCACGCCGATGCTGCTATCCTCCGCGTCAGGAAGAGCACACATCCTGCCCCCACCGCCTGGTATTCTTGTCTTTCGATTTTTCTCCTCAGTCCTTCCCCGAAACCTCGGAGTCTGACAACAAGAAACAAGGCCTCCGCAAACTCAAATGCTCCGGCCACCGCCCCGCCTGCGACCGCTGCGCCCGCGAAAACCTGCTGCCGTGCGTCTACTCGCCGCAGAAGCAGATGGGCAGGCCGAGGAAGAGGAGGAGAGGGGATGAGAACGGTGTCGTCAACGAGGTGGTCGGCCAGAACGGCGGTAATCACGGTGTTGGTGAGATGGGCCTGCAGCACCAGCAACATCACCATCCCTCGTCGACCTCGCCGCCGGTGTGGCAGGGACAGGGGCAGGGGCAAAGGAATGGGAGTGGCGATGGTGGGGTTGGCGGGGTGGAGGTGGGGATTGATGGCATGGGGTTTGGCGGGTTTGAAGGTTTTGGTTTCAGTGGTGATGGAGTGGGTGGCGGTGGTGATGGCGGTGGGGTGGATGTGTTCGAGCTGGATCCGGGGTTCAGTCTGGATCCGTTATTGGGTGGAGGGTTGATGGGGGAAATTGAAGGGAATGATTCGGGAGAGCAGCAACGGCAGAGCGTTGTGAGTATGTCATCGCACTCGCCACAGAACGGCCATCATAGTCTCCACAGTAAGTCTTTCTCAGAAATTTTTGTCTTCTTGTGTGCTGGTTCTGATACATTGATACAGGCACACCTCTAGCCCACGGCCTCTCCTCACAGTCCTACGTCTCCCCTCCCGCTGGCCTCTCCTGCGCCTGCCTCTCGACCATCTACCTCACTCTCAGCTCCCTCCATTCGCTCTCCTCGTACGACTTTCCTTTCGTGCTGCCGCCGCTCCGCAGCGCCATCGTGACGGCCAACACGGTCCTCGACTGCCCACACTGTCCGCTCGCCTGCGCCACAGCGGCGCAGAACATCCACGGGCTCATTTCACTGCTAATGACGCTCGCCGACGCCGTGGTGCGGCTGCTCGCGGCCATCGACGCCGAAGCCGCGCGCGTCGACGCCGCCGGAGCCAAGAAGCAGTTCATGCTGGCCGACGCCAGCGCGCCGCTGCACATGCACACCGGCACCGAAGACTGCCCCGTACGCTTCGGCATGGAGCTGACAGGCGCAGAATGGCGCGAGCTCGCCCGCAAGGTCGTCAAGAGCCAGATCATCGGCAGCGCCGCCGAGTCCGAGGCGGGTGGGTGCGAGGGAACCGTCTACGGGACGCTGGCGGCGTTTTTGAGGAGGCAGAATCGGTGGCACGACGACCCGGAGATGATCGAGGTCAGGCGGCAGGCGATTGGCAGCGATCCATTCGAGAAGATGGAGGGAATGAGCAAGATGAGGCTGTGCGTGCAGAATGTGGAGCACGTGAAGATGAGGATGAAGTTGCTGGATATTTAAAGATTGCCGGTGCAGTGGATGGTGACGATGATGATAATGAACGGCCTAGGGTTTGGCGCGGTAGTGTTTTGTTGGCATATTATCCCCGCTCCGTTTTTGGGAAAAGTTATAGGACGTCCCCTTATGAGGAGCTGTAGTAGCAACCGTACATGGGCAGTTGCGGCAATGGTCCGGGTACGAAAATACTACCAATAATCACGCTGTCCGTTCCCCCAGGGATGCATGCTTCGGCTGTCCACGTGCTTGTGTGACGGCCGCGTACCAGATCATCGATTGCTCTTCAAACATTTGCTTTTGAACGCGGTCATGCGACAGTTCAGCCTCCCTGTCGCAATCTGGCCAATGCTGCTTGTATGCCCTCACTGAGTGGTTCTTCAGGTGCTTTTCGCTTGTTAGACGTGCTGGCTGTGTCAGACGGCTTGCTCGCGTTAGCATTTGCTGGCTTATTTGGCTTCGCACTTGACTTGCGCGCCTGCTCCAGCTCCATCTCAATCAAAGCTTGCTCGTCATCTTCGCCAGGACCGGCAAGGAGAGGATCGTCGACAGATGGTCGTCCCTCAGCGTCTTGGTGCCTGCCCGGCGCGAGGGCAGGCGGCGGCAGATCCCGATCTGCAGGCACGGGCGCGCCCACGCCCAGCCGTGCCGCGACGCGCGGATCCGGAGAACCGCGAGCTGCCCTTGTGGTGGCCTGGCGGGAAAAGGTCGACGGGAAGGCCTGGGTGTCCTCGCGCGTCATGCCGCCGCGGCGCGCGGCCTTGCGCACGCGGAACGGCTCCCGCACCGTGCCGCACCACTTCTTGACCTTCTTCTCGCCCCAGCCCGCCACCAGCGCCACCTCCTCGGGCGCGGCGTTGATGGCGGTGCGCAGGCTGCCGAAGTTGGAGACCAGGCTGACGGCGTCCGTCTTGTTGATGCTGCGCGGCGTCGTGATGAACTCGACCATCTTCTCCGAGTAGTTGGAGGCCTGGGGCGCGCGGATGCTGGTCGGTGCGGCGTGCTCGTACGTCTTGTAGAGCTCCAGGTAGCGGCCGGCCTCCTGGGCGCTCCAGCAGAGGATGAGGGTCACGTTGTTGATCAACGAAGTCTTGGAGAGCTCCTTCAGCGCCTCCTCGTGGTTCTCGATGTCGACCATGGTGAGCAGGACGCGCAGGTTGTACTTTCCGGCCAGAGCGCGGATCCGCGAGTAGATGTACTCAGGGTGCAGGCGGTGGTACTTGAGCGACAGGAACAGCGCGCAGGTGGTCGCGCCGAGCACGTAGTCGGCCGGGATGTCCGAGTACTCCCACGGCACATTGCGGATGCTGTTGAGGATGGGGTTGCCCTTCTGGCGCGGCGAGACCAGCACAGAGGCCGGCCCGCTGCGGGCGGGCAGGGCCACGGGCTTGGGCTGCTGCACCTTGGGCGTCTGCTCGGGCGGAGCGGACATGGCGGACCGCTCCGCGGAGGCTGGAGCGTCCGGCCGGGCCAGGGCCAGCGAGCACGCGGCGGGGCGGCGGTTGGAGACGCTGCGCGGTCCGGCGGGGCTGCGTGGGCGGGCAGGCGCAAGGCCGTGGCAGCAGTCGTCCGGCCGGCTATGGCAGCAGAGCGGTGTTTGCGAGCGATGTTCTGTTTGCGGATCGCCGGCGCGGGTGAGATGACACAGGGAGCGCAGGACCGCGCCATCACGCCGGTGAGCGCGCGAGGCGAATTGTGCCGCAGATGCGCCGGCTTGGCGGGCAGTCCAGACAATGGGCGCGGTCAGGAAGGGCTGCGTCGACACCTCAACCTCACCTTCTCCACCACCCCGGCATCGCCAGCCCAGCCCCCCAGCGACGCGCGCCCGCCCCTCCGCCGCCCACAGCCACGCCGCCGCCCGCAGCGTGCTCCGCCGACGACGCAGCGCTGCAGCAGCCGATGAACTAGGTGCCGACCGCCCTATCTGCCGTGCCGCCGCGGCTCGTCGTCGTTCCTCGCCGCCGCTCCCTCTCGCCCTCTCGCCCGCGCGCCCGCGTCCCAGCGCCTCCGCGACTCCCGAAGCCCCGCGACCAACGCTCACATGTCGGTCGACCCGCCGCAGAAACGCCAGCGACAGACAGGATCCTTCTCGCCCGCCTCGCCTCCATATCACCTCGCTGCCAAGACGGCCGACTCGGCTAAGACGACCCTTCACCAGCAGCCCGACACCCCGACGTCACCACCGTACATGTCTTCCACCGCGCCGACCAACTCCCATGCCTCGACCGCTTCGCTCTCTTCCGCCTCAGCCCCGGCCGTGACGCCGCCCTCCTCGGCCAACATGTCGCAGCCGTCGAACACGAACGCCTTCCCCACCCCGGCCAGCAGCGCCGGCACCGCCTCGTTCGCCTCCAAGGCCGACGGCGGCGATGCGCGCATGGCCGACGACCCCATGGATGTTGTTGCCGCTCCCGCGACGCGCGACGTGGAGATGGGCAACGATGGCGACCACAGGCAGACAGGTCACGACCGGACAGGCACGGGCTCATCCGCGAGCGGAGGTGTTGGCCCAGACAACCGGCTGCAGTCCGGCTCTGGTCCATTCTACAAGCTCAGCGAGACTCGTAAGCTCCCCGAACTCGTGCACGTGCTATGCTTTGCCTAGGTTTTGTTTTTGTTAACAATGGCTTGCGAGTAGCGTACGCAATGTCGCGACCCCATGTTTCGCAGAATCTGGTGTCGCTGTACGGTCTTGACCGCATCACTCAGAGCGTCGCTCGCTTCGACCCGAAGACGGGCGAAAAGATCAACAAGCTGCGCAAGTCGTACGAGAGTCACGTCAAGGATTTCAAGATCTCCGGCGGCAAGAGCAGGCCCGAGAACTCCCCGGGCCAGCTGATGAACCTGCTCGAGTTTCCTGACGAGGAGTACTATCTGCAGCGCATCCGAGGCAACGAGCTCGAGAGCGCAAGTCAGCGCATTCTCGCCAAGCTGAACGGCGGCGCCTTGAAGATGAACCCCGGCAAGCTTTCCAAGGAAGAGGACAGCAGGTGGAAGACGAGGATTGGCACTGATGACGGAATTTCCGCGAAGCGGCCTGCTGGCGAGGCGTTTGACGGTGCAGCGAAGAAGCTTAAGCAGGGCGGCCAGGTCATGCAGGGCCGCAACTCAGCGACGTCGTCTCCGGCAATGAGGCCATCCCCTGGTGCGAAGGCAGTCGCACGTCCTGATCGCAACGGCAAGAAGCGTAGTTATGTGGAGTCGAGTTTCAAGGGTTATGGTGAGGGCTTTGGTGACGATGTCGGCGAGTCGACCGGCGGTGAAGACAATGGAAGGGGCGCCGGCGCCAAGAAGAAGCGCAGGAAGGTATGAGGTGCTCCTTGTTCCTTTTGCCATCCACGACCATGTTCTTTGTCGACACTCCCTGCGACAGAATTCTCCACTCCGACTCGCAGCCGACTGACAACTTCTGCGCTCAACAGGACTTTGCTGCCGGCAGTCCTCTCGGCTTCGACGAGCGCCGAGGAAACTACAATGTCGGAATGGTTGGCGTCCGTCATTAGTCAAGTTCCCTCATCCGACCGGAAGGTTTTCGGAACCCGATTCATTGAACGCATGTCGGCGCCATCACCGCCCACTCATCGACATCCGCACTGGAAGAGTCTCTGCGCCGGGCTTCATCATGCAGTGGACGACCGCGACGGTGTTTACGATCTCGATTCATGCGCCATCCACTTTACCCCCGCGCCGGTCGACCAACCCCCGAGTATTTGACCATGCGTTGACGGGGTTCTCGGACTGCTATTCGTTCACCGTGTTCAAATTTTGCTATACCCGCTTTTGAGCGTGCTTTTATTTGCTTTTTTTTTTCTCTTGCACTCGCATGCATCTAAACTCAAGGAGCAGAGGATTCTGGGTCGGGGACTGGGCGTTTTAATGGGCTTGCTCGCTTCCCTCTCCGACATCCGCCGTATGGCGAGGATGGTTTTAGTGCTCATCTTACTCTGGGTGGGGTATTCTGGCGTATTTCCTGTGCTTTTTGTCATTTGCTTGAGGGTGTTTGCCCTGGTTTTATTTTATCACCAAGTCAAGCAGCGAGCGTATGGACTGCAAAAACACGACACGAATTAGAATGAGCAGTTCAGTTGGCGATGCTCTCGACAGAGATGCGATTGCCTGCGAGGTTTGTGGGTCGGACCTCGATTTATGAGGGGCCACTTTTTTGGTTTCTTCTTCTCTTCCTTAGCTTTGGTTTTGTTGGGCGTCGTCGTGTGGTGGCTCTTCTGGCTTGACCAGGAAGCTGGTTCTTCCCGTCTTCTGCACTCCTCGCTCTCCTTTGTACGACCAATGGCGCCGCTTGGCTGATCACTTGCTGGCTGCCGGGCTGTACATGCTGGTGGGCAGGGAAGTGCTGGACAACGGGATGAAGACTCTGGGTCTCGGTCTTCCGCAGATTTTGGCACGCACATACTTCATGGACGCCGCATAGATGCAAAGCCCATCACCACAGAAAATAAAAAATGGAAAGGCCTTGAATAAGATGAAACACACGGTGTTCTATGCGTGGGCTGCGGTTGCTGATGTCATGGTTTGCGACTGCTCAAGTTTCATTTCACTTCGCGCCGTGGTCCTGGGCCACACCGGTCATTTAGAGTTGTGTGTTTGACGATTCGCGAATGTGGAAGGTCGGTTTCCACGATATCGCCGAGGGCTGGCGCGGGAACTGGCAGGGCTATACGGAATTTGGCCGAGTTGCGGGATGAGGAAAGTGTTGTCCCTCTTGGTGCCGGCGTCGAGGCCTGCATCAGCACAAGGGCCGGCTGCGTCTTGTTCTCTCCAGCATCTGCCACATGCTCTGCTAGCACTGCAGCAATTTCTCCGCCTCTCCACTTCGCTCTGGAGGTGCAGTTGCGACCCTGACAAACAAGCACACACGTTCTGCACGCCTCATCGGCAAAGCTGAAGCCAAATTCGCTCTCGGCCTTAGCCTCGCAGTGCCATCTTACCCACCAGGCGCCCTCACCTGCACGTCACGTCTGTGGGGAATGATGTGAGGCGGAGAGGAATTTGTTGAACTTCAGTCTTGCGTCGGTCGTGCGATCTGCGCAATGATGTCAGCCACGCGTTGGCCGGCTGCGAGAGAAGGGGAAGGGGAATCCTCCGGTTGCAGGGTGGCCTCGGGCGTTCCGCGTTGGCGCGCGTCGCGCGGTGCCTTTTCCCGAGCGGCCGGCAGGCATTTTGCGGGAGCTTTATTTAGAAATCCGAACGGAGTGCCTGATGAGGGGCGCTTGGACTGTAACTCCATCGTCGTACGCTCCTCTTTCTCGTCGGGCTTGCAAAACTCAGGGCGTTTCTGGGTGTTGTTTGGTTTGTTGCAGTCACTTGAGCCGACATGTTTTTCCCTTGTTTTTTTTTAAAAAAAAAATTCATGGTTGCGGCAGCACAGCTAAAGAAAGGGTCAGAGAAAGACAAAAGAGCGCCGGGGGATTGCTGAGGGAGTGCGCGGGTCTCGGCTCGAACTCAGCACCCCTGAGCAAAACGAAAATTCGGCAAAAAAATTTACTCCTCAGTATTTCTTAGCTGAAAGTGGTTTCGATCCACTGTCCTCCGGGTTATGAGCCCGGCGCGCTTCCGCTGCGCCATTCAGCTTTTCTTGAAAATAATTTGAAGATTTATACATTATAATCTAGGTTGTACAATACTCCAGGACCAGCCGGCGAGCCTCAGATATGATTCAGGTCACCCACTAACGGACGGCCCACATGGAGCGCCAGGCCCCCGGGCAGGCCCTATGCCTCGCCTAATCGGCCACGGCGAGGGACCTGTATATCTCTAGAGAGTCCCCAGCTAGTCCACTAGTTCCTTAAGGAATCATCTAACATTGATTCCAACCCTATTCCTGTCCCCACCCAACTGATATATACCTAGCTATGAACTCCCTATATATTTCAGCTTTACTGGAAAAGAAGAGTAGAGATGTAAGCACAAGGCACGAACAGGGAGTTTAGAAGAGAGCCATAACTAGGTATCAATGAGATGACAGACGACGCACAGGACCCCACCGAAGACCAGAAGTTGATCCAGAAGATCCAGTCTGACACATGCAAGGCACTCATGTTGTCTGACATGTTGTTTTTTAGACTGTATGTCGAATGTTTGCTCGAGAAGAAGGCAAAGCAACATGTACATACGAATATGTGGAGGGTGCAACTGCGACATGTGCACACGTAAGCGAGGCGGTGAGCCGAACGGGACGGTAGCCGCGTCTCAAAAGAGCATCCTATCAATGATCTCAAAACCAATCTGATGGGATGGCGCAAGTGAGAGTGAGCCATGGGGACGAAGATGCTGTGTCTGCTTGTCTTCAATGATTAATAGACTGGGCATAATGCCCGAAATACTTACAAGTAGGGTGTTATGCCTTCTTCGGGCTAACCGTCGGCCGCGGTACCCCTCCGTGTGCGTGCTGATATCTCATGAACGAGAAAAGTTGTAAGGCCCGAGAAGCCTATCTGAAAGTGCAGCCTCATCTTATTCATTTTCAACTAGTAGCGCTGCGCCAATAGGTAAGAGGGAATTTCTTCCCTTGAGTGTCATATTCCCCCCCAAGGAGACCAGCAATGCGGTTAAAATATCAACAGAATGCTTTCTTTCTTTCATCATCAAAAAAAAAACGTACATGCCCGCCGCGCGACTATTGGATCTCGAACTCGTAGTAAACATACGGCGTGTACTCCGAATCACCGTGGCCCGCTGCCTGCAGCTCCGCGTTGACGGCCGAGTCGTCCTTCTTGACGCGGCCCTGCTTGTCCCTGCCGAAGGCGTTGCCGCCGAGGTACGAGTAATTGGCATCGAGGTTTGTCTTTGCCTTTTTGGCGAGCTTCTCGGTAGTCTGAAAGGGTGTCAGCCTGGCTACTTGTACAAGGTTCCTGTTTTGCATGTGACAGGAGCCAAATGGGGTAATGTGAGCCTTCTGACCTGCACCAATCCACAAACAAACTCGAGAGGCAGACCGTAGCGCAGGACCGTCTCGACGAAAACGCGCAGGGCGAGGACGTGGATCCAGATCATCGCGCTCTCGGAGTAGCCGGTGCGGCCCAGGCGCAGAGCCTCGCCCCAAACCTTACGCTCCTCCTTCTCCAGGCGGTCAACCTCACGAGCCTCCTCCTCCTTGGAGCCCTCCTTGTACTTGAAGTCACGCGGGGTCCAGCGCTTCTCGCGGCACTTGTGCACGAACTCGGCCGAGTGCTTCTTGAAGGTGACAGTGGTGAACAAAGTGAACTCGTCATCCTTGGCAATCTGGTTGGCAGATCGGGGAACCACCATGGGCGCCAGGGTCTCGTAGCTCTTGAGGAAATCCTTCACCATCGAGTTGGGGATTGCGATCAGGTGGGTCTCGAGGTACTCCGAGTCTTGCACGAGCACATCCGGCGGGACGATGGAGGCGAGGGACTTGGTGGCGAGGTTGCCGCTGGGAACGAGCGGGAGGTGTCAGCAAAGAATCGTGCACATGGAGCCGTTTGAGGGGCCTCACGTCTGCCGTCTTTGGCTGGCGGCCAGGTTCGTCTTGACCTGGTTGTACTGGTTGAATTTGCCCTTGACATCGTTGTCGATGCCGGCGAGCTCCTGCAGGACCGGCATGAGCGAGTTCCATCCGGCTCACAGAACGGGCAGGCGTACCTTCTGCAGCGAGTCTATCAGGTCGGCGATGGGCTTGTCGGCGCGGTACTTGACCTTATTCCACTGGAACGAGCGCAGGTACTGCTCCACGGGCTCTGGCGACAGTCAATAGCTGCCACGATCATGGGTGGTGGCCACGCACTGTCGTTGATGGTCTTCTGCTGGGCAATCTTGTCCTCGTCGCCGTCGAGGATGCCGCGCAACGAGTCCCCGACCTTGTTGACGACCTGCTCGCAGGCCGAGTTGAGCTTGGACAGGTCGTCGGCCTGCTGCACGAGGGCGTCGAGGGTGCCGATCTTGAAGTTGGGCAGATTGAAGGGGTGGGTGGCGCCGACGTCGTTGGACACGGTGGAGCGCAGCGCGGTGAGAGCCTCCTCGCGGTCGTTGGACGGCGCTATCGACGTGGGCAGCGACACCAGCAGGTATTTCGAGGGTTTCGACATGGCGTCGGCGGGGGGGTCGGACGGCGTCGTGGGGCAGAAGCGCGGGCGGGCGATCGGCGTCGGCGGGGCAGCGAGGGGCTGTGGTGGTGAGGCAGCTCTGGGTGGTGTTGTTGCAGCTCGCAGTAAACTGCCTTAGCTTGACGTTGGCTGGCAGCCCGAGGAGGGCCAGAGCTCGGGGCGCGCACGTTCGTCATGGGGCGCGTGCATGGGAGCTCCCCGCCGCGCGCCAGGCCTGCCACCATCGGCAACTTCGCTGCGCTCCCGGACACTTCTCCTCTCCCCTCTGTCCTCGCAAAAAATTCCCACCACTGCTTCTCGCCATGGCCGCCCGGAGAGGAGCTGCGCTGTTCGCCCCCCGCGCCAATGGCCTCGTCCGCCCGCGCGCTCTCTCGATTCTGGGCAGAGCGCAGCAGCTGTCCACAAGCCGCTGCCACCCGCGCAGCGTCAACAACTCGCCGATAGCGCTGCCCGCCCGCGCCCTGCCCTCCGCCGCGCTCGCCCAGAGCTTCTTCAGCGTGCGCCAGTACAGCTCCGAGGCCAGCCTGGAGAAGACGCCTCTGTACGATCTCCACGCGAGCTATGGCGCCAAGTTCGTGCCGTTCGGCGGCTTTGCCATGCCGGTGCAGTACTCGGACCTGTCCGTGGGCGAGTCGCACAACTGGACCCGCGAGAAGGCCAGCCTGTTTGACGTGAGCCACATGTACGCACGCCAATTGCACGCCTGCCGGCTACGAGCACGCTGCTGACGCAGACAGGGTCCAACACTACTTCAAGGGCCCCGGCGCCGCCGCCTTCCTCGAGCGCATCACCCCGGCCTCCGCCAGCACTCTGGCCGACAACAGCTCGACGCTGTCGACGCTGCTGCACCGCAACACGGGCGGCATTGTCGACGACACCATCATCACCAAGCTCCCCGGCGACGTCTTCTTCGTCGTCACCAACGCCGCCTGCCGCGACAAGGACTCGGCTTACCTGTCTGGCGAGCTCGACGCCTTCAAGGCCGAACACGGCGAGGATGGCACCACCGCCGTGACCTGGGACCGTCTGGACGGCCGCGGCCTGATCGCTCTGCAGGGCCCGCTCGCCGTCGACATCCTCTCCTCTGTGCTGCCCGCCGAATCGCGCGACCTGACGACGCTGTACTTCGGCCAGAGCCGCTCCCTCTCGTTCCAGCTGCCGAACGGCCAGGCCGTCTCGGACGTGCTGGTCTCGCGCGGTGGCTACACGGGCGAGGACGGCTTCGAGATCTCGGTCCCCGGCGAGCACACGACGGCGCTGGCGCAGCTGCTGCTTGAGACGGGCGGGCCGGACAAGCTGCGCTGGGCCGGCTTGGGCGCGCGCGACAGCCTGCGCCTTGAGGCGGGCATGTGCCTGTACGGTCACGACCTGGACGACACGACAACGCCCGTCGAGGGCGCCCTGGCGTGGATCATCCCCAAGGACCGCCGCGAGAAGGGCGGCTTCCACGGGTCCGATGTCGTGCTCGCCCAGCTCAAGCCCAAGAGCAAGGGCGGCGCCGGCGTCGGCAGGCGGCGCATCGGCCTCGTCGTGGAGGGTGCCCCCGCCCGCGAAGGCGCCGAGATTGTCGACGAGACGGGCGCCTCCATCGGCAAGATCACCAGCGGCTGCCCCAGCCCCACCCTCAAGAAGAACATCGCCATGGGCTACATCAAGGATGGCAAGCACAAGAGCGGCACCGAGGTGCAAGTCGTCGTGCGCGGGAAGCCGAGAAAGGCCGTGGTCACCAAGATGCCGTTCGTGCCGTCAAAGTACTGGAAGGGTGGTGCCACGCCTGGTTAGAAAAGCTGAGGCCACTTGCCTAAAATGGAAAAATAACCCTCGCGCGGGTTGTAAAAAGAACTTGTCATGCTCAACGGATAAGAGTCGCGACGAACGAAGAGGAGAGAATCTTGGACTTAACGTGCCATGACAGCCACGCATTAATTAGTATGCTTGGGAGAAAATGTTGTTTGTAATGGTCATGTGTGAAGTCTATAACTATAGGCATGAAAGGGGAAAAAATTGGTTCGAACACAAAAAGATACCAGAAGCAGAAGGTTAGGTAGGTTATTAGTCGGATCTATCATGAATCGCTTCAAAGAACCGCGCAGTGTTTAGAAAGGATGACGAAAGCGCCGTTCTATTCCCGCTGGTGTGTGCTTGCTCGCTCGCTTTGTTCGGTTGGTCCATCAATGATGTGTGACGATTTAGCATTTGCTCATACTCCAAAAATGATCTGCACAATCTCGTCGAGTAATGAGTAGACGAGGTGGGTACTGCAAACGAAACTGTCAGCAAAGAATATCGCGATGGCAACGCCGGACAAACTTACTTCAACCGTTGATTGTTCAACGTTGCCAGGATCCTCCTACTCGCCGCCTGCGCGTTCGCTCTCCCCACAACGCTGCCTGCCAAGTCCGGAATCAGTGTCGCCAGCATCAGCCCAGCCTCCTTCCGGCTCTTAGCCTTCTCCCCTTCCGTCCTTGGTGGCTTGTCACGGACCATCTGCCCGCCGTTGGCGGGTGGCCACATCGAGTCTCGGAGGGTGCCAATGTACTTGACTATGTTGTCCTCCTGCGTCAGCACCTTGACGTTCTCGCGCACTTTGCGCTCGATGGTGCCGCCCAGCAGCTGGTGCAGCACCACGACAACTGCACGGCCCCGCAGCCAGTTGTTCTCGCGGTTGAGCTCGAAGACCTCGAGAAAGAGGTCGCAAATGGGTTTGATGAAAGGTTCGAGCTGTTGGTTCTCGTATGCACGCAGTTCTGCTTCTGCTTCTGCCGCTGCTTGTGGGTCGTTGGCAATGGCGCTAGTCGCTGCTGCGGCTGGTCCAATGCCTGCGGCTCCATTGCCGTTGTTGAGCTGGGTTGTCGCGGCTGAGATAAGGTTTTGGCCGGCGAGAGAGAGCTGGTCGAGGACGGGAATATTCCCAATGAACTCTTCCATGCCGTCGCTCACGGAACTGTAGATGCGGGAGACAAAGTCCTTTGTTTCGGCCTGAGAATCTGACGGGTCCGATGGGGAGATGGCACGCTGTGATAAGAAAGCTCGGAGTTCGCGGCTTCGACATATCGCAGGGATGAGTAGCAATTCACGGAGCCATTTTTCTAGAGCGGACCGACGCTTCTGAAGAAAGTCCTTTTGCAGTTTGAGAAGTCCCATCTGTCGACGCGGAAATTCCAGGTTCCGGATCATTGGGTATTTGGAGCGGAGACGTTTGTTGAGTTCGTGGAATTCGCTGTATCGTCTTGCGACTACCCAGGCGGCAGCTGCCATCTGTTCTCCCGCTTGACGACGAACCTCAATGACATCTGATCAAGTCAGCTTATGGCTGCTAGGGAAATTGATAGGGGCAACTTACATAAAGCGAATTCCGACCCAGCCTCATCCTTGCCGACCATGATAGACTGGATGGATACCGTCGCTCTGCCATACAAGCTGTTGTCACTCTCCTGAATGACGTATTGCTGACGTTGAAGTTCTTTGCGATGGATTTCACGCTGTAGGCTTGCTTTCGATTTCTTTAGGATCCTCAGCTCTGCTGCGTTGTTTGTAAGCTCAGCCTTCTTGGTCAAGGAGTCGACAATGGATTCTTGGTTGACAAGTCTGTCAAGATCTTGCGTCAATGTGTCAATAGCTTCCGCTAACCCGAGATCTCCTGGAGCAGCTTCATGGATCTCGTCTTCGGCATCTTTGTCGTTGGCATCCGAATCTTCCATCTCATCTTCTAGGAACCTTTCTTCGTCACCAAAAAGGTTGTCTGAAAAAACACCTCTTGTGGTCGGCGCCCCGACAAGCCCAAGCGAGCTTATGCTTGGCTTCTCCCTGTCTTTTATGGCCATAGCCGGTGAGCCAGATCGAGCAATTTCGAATGATCCTCGCAATGATTCGTTGTCTTGTATTGATTTCGGTCCGTCCGAGAAAAGAGAGTCCCGGTCAGCGTCGTTGTCCATGATATCTTCAAGCGCTTCCTGCATGGCATCAACGATTTGTGAGTTGTCACCGTTAGGCCGATAAGGTTCAAAATCAGAATCGATGCTTTGGATTGAACCTGCCATTGGATCTGGCTCAATATCGTCGTCGAAGAGAGGCGGGCGTCCCGAGTCATCTAATGACCTCCGAGCGGGTGCTGTCGGACTCTGGAGCGTCTTGATGCTCTTCAGATCCGAGGTTGAGACTGCCGCTCTTCTGAGGTCTGCGGATTGTGTGGATAAGGTACGAGGAAGCGGAGGAGGTTTAATAGAAGATGGAGCAGCGGTGATAGTGTGGCCCTGTATCGGTGGTCCTGTAGGGCTTTTCGAAAGGGATGAGGTCTCGTCTGATGCGAGCCACTTGTACCAGAGGTCGGACTTCTTGAATCGTGCGAAGTAACGGTCCGCCATCTCATGGTATACTAATGATTGCACTTGGAGAACAGCACGCCTGGCTGCTAAATACTGGATGCTGGTAGCCCTCTTTCCTGCTCTCAAGAAATCATCCACAATGCGGCGCAAATTGTCGGGTGCTGCAAGCTCTGGTTTGGTAAGGTAACCTTCGTAGATTTGGGCCAAATCAGCGCGCTCAGATGCACCCCAGGAGAGCTCGAGACTAGCATCGTCCGTCTCGCCCGTGTCTTCTTCGAGAGGGTCGCGAAAGCCGTCGACGACTATCCAGAACTGGACCAATCGCATCAATCCTTGTCGGTCCATGAACTCCATGAAGTATGAGAGGCCGGAGGCATCGTACAGGACGTGCCGCAGGTTCGCATTTTCTAGTCTCGAATTTCTGCGTGCAAGCCCTGGTTGCAGGGCCAGTTTCTGCTTGGCAGCGCTTCCTGCGCTTAACTGGACAACCCTCTGATCCAAGATTTTCCGGGCGGTTTCGAGTCGACGCACATACAACGGATCCTGTCCTTCTATCGCAGACTCCCGCTTGAGCTGGCTGGCTATCTCACTTCTGAACCGGCGCGCGTCGGAAAGAGAGTTGCACTGGCGGATGGCGCGAATAAATCTTTCGAAATTCCTCTCGTTGTCTCCAGGAGCGAGGCGTGGGAAAGGAGCAGTCTTTGGCAGCTTTGGCGACACAGGTGCATGCTCATCCAAAGCGGCGCGGAGTTTCCGCACAGTCTTCCGATCCTGCAACAGTGCGCGGCCATAGCCCTCCATCATCTGGTTCCAAGTGTCCGGATCAGCGAGCATCTGAATGACCGGGAAGAGCACAGCGCAAGCAACAATCTCCTTGATCAAAGTATTCACCGTCTGGCTGGTTCGCATGGTGCGGGGCAGCACCTGGGGCATTAGCCTTGCCACGATGCCGCGGAGGTGTTGCTGCTGCACGGACTTCGGGTTCGTGTACGTGAGGGAGGCGGCGGGGTGCAGCTTGCCGTCGCGGTACTTGGCCGCAATGGCGTTGTCGAGCTCATCGGACTCGGTGACATCCCGAGACAGCTTCCTGCCGCGCACAATGCGCTCGGCCTCGTAGAAGTCCCGCATGTGCGTTGTGACCATGGGAACGGCGCGCGATATGGCAATCTCCACCAGGTCCGCCTCCAGCAGCCTGTCCCGAATGTTGCCCAGGGCGGCGCGGATGGCGCGATCCACCTCGTTTGTGAAGGTCGGGCGGGGGCTGATGGCGCCATACCAGGTCTGCACGAAGTCGCGGAGTATGAGGTCCAGGAGGTTGTCGAGGTGGTCGGAGATGACGAAGGAGGGCGGGTACAGCGGCTCGCGGCGGTAGAGCGCCCTGCTCTTTAGAGAGGCGGTTTCGGCCCTCCAGGCCTGCGGGGACACGAAGGCCACATGCTGCGGGGCGCGGAGGGGGCGGGCAAGAGCAAGCTCGGGGGAGCGCGAGGTCGAGGCGATAAGGTACACGATCCCGGCTACCGTGATGGCGACGCCCGCAAGAAAGGCCTGGGGGACATATCGTAGCGACGGCGCCCAATGGGTGAGGTGTCCCCAAGCGATGAAGGCAGCGATACAGGCGAGGATCACATCCCGGCGGGTGAGTTCCATAGTACGGAGAAAGCCATGGGCTGTCGCGGCGGCATGGTGCGGTTGTAACCTACGGAGCGAGCTTTCGGCGGCCGGTGTTCAGGTGCTCCTTCGTCACCGCGACACGCGCAAGCGACGCCGATCCCCCAAATGCGGCGAGCCCGCGCTATTCTGGTCGCTTCCACGCGCCACGCCCACGACACGTCACGTACACACACACGAGCAGCAGCAGCGCACAGATATCACTGAATCACGGGACGGCACTAGCATCGGACTAGGTTGTGCTAATTCAAAGTATGGACATTGCTCTATCTATTTTGCTCACATAGCCTGCGTCCCTGTTTCAAGTTAGCGTCGACTCCTGCAGCGCGCCGTGGTGCAATTGAGGCGGGTGAACGAAGCGGCAGGTCTCCCGGGTATGGGTGTTCGCCCATGGATACATCTCGGGGAGAGCACAGCGAAAAATTGGAGTTCATCAGGGAAGGAGAAGGCAGCGGAGTGTCTGCTATGAACGTACCTGTGTGAGCGGGGGTATCATCAAAATCAAGTCGCACTGATTATCTGTGGCCACACCAGAGCCGTTAGCACAGGCTCGAAGATAGACACAGAGTCGCAATGATATGCGTGATAATCCATCGTAATCAGGCTGCAGGGCGGGTTAGCGGTGTCCAGCCTCGACGCAATAGAGCTGGAGCACATACCTCATTAAATCAGAATTTTCAGTGTTAATGTTCATTTCCAAGCCACGTTCGTTACACGTAGAAGGATCAAACAGTGTGAATAGTGATCATCATATACGATGGCCTGGAGGGGGAGGAGAAAAAGAAAAACCTCTTGAAGTACCTGCATCTCGGCGGTCAGCAACTTGCTCATCAGGTTGGATAACCGAGAATTCCATGCAGAAACAGTCGCGGATCAGCTGACGAATTCTCAACAAGCAGTCCCCCGAGATGACACCCACAAGGTTTGTACGCCTTGCTTTTGATGGATGCCAGCTGAAGTATGCACAGTCTGTCCGCCCGTTCGTTCAAATTTCCTCATGTGTCGCAGGGTCTGCATGGCGGGCATAGATGATGGGGAAGATGTCGTACCTATGAGCAGGATCACGTTAGCCAAAGCTCATGACATTGCAAGCGGATAGATTCGTGTTGTAATGTGCTGGGTCAGACAAGGCTGAAACTTAAATTGACAAGATTCGACACCATGTGTTCGGATTGAGGAATGCCTTTCCGTGTCGGTTGATCATCATCCAGGGGAGGGTTGACAGAAAACAAAAGATGCGCATACCTTTTAAACATATCAAGTGGAACAAAGCCCAGACAGCATCAAGAATACAAACAACGAAGCCCTCAAGTCTTCATCTAACCTTCAGGCCCGATGCTCGTATCCCGTTGCAGGTCTAGTAAAATAGACAATAATTCGCTCATGATGATGAGCGTTGTAGTAAAGCCTTGTAGCAGGCGGAAGTCAAGTTGCGAGCTTGGGTGCGCAAAGTTAGAGAACAAGCGGGCTACATCCTACTGCGTTGACGAGTTAGCCGACTGCTTTCTCGACAGCTTGACACGTATCGATTGATACGATGTGCGCTTTCAGGGTAATTCTAGAGCATTTCTTGAGGATCCTCACGAGGTGTAGGAGTTGGATTGTTCGTGGATAAGAATGTATCATCACTGAACGCAGCGTAGGGAATAGCAGAGGCGACTTACACAGAGAGACAAGGCGAGAGGGGACCGCAGCACATGCGCATGAATGCGCAGTTGGCTGAGGTCCCGAGAGTGCAAAGATGTGCGATGCAAAAGGTTGAAGGTTGGAAGAAGAAGTTGCAAGTTTCAGCGAAGAAAGTTCAGTTGGAATTTTAGCGACGCGCGCTAAGGAAGGACCCACTAGCGCCACACGTGATGTGCCCCATTCGCGGCCCAATTCTCGCGTCGAGACTGCCGCAACATGACATCGACCTCACAAAATGTTTTCATTTGCCGGAGCACTGCTACTAGCTGCCGTACTACAGCGAAGCCGATCAAGAGACCAGCCTGTGTCATCAAGTCACCAAAAAGAACTCCGAGCATCTCAAATGGCATTTCTTCCCGTCCAGATCCGTGAAGAAGTTGTAGCCGAAGTCCTCCGACGAATCTTTGAATCTTAGCTTCTTGTCGATCGCTTCGGTCCTCTTCCGATCCTCCCCAGCAAGCATGAAATCACCCCTCTAAGTTCTCCTCGGTCCGGTGAGGCATCTTCCTCTCGGAATCACTGCATGGCCCTCTGCAATCCCCCATGCAAGAGCAACCTGCGCGCCCGCCTTACCGTACACTTTCCCGATTTCGTTGAGCAACGGGTCGTCAATCAGCTTGCCAACTTGATTTTGGAGGAGTAGAGCTCGTTTTGGTTACCGAAGGGCGAGCATTGTGTGATGTGAACTAGGAGTATACGAGGTCGGTTCGGATAGTATTGCAACACGTGGGCAGCTGAAGCATTCATCCGGACGCAAATGTGCAGTGAGAGGAATGTCAATCCCGTCTGGATGAATGCTTCAGCTGCCCACGTGTTGCAATACTATCCGAACCGACCTCGTATCAGCGCTAGTTTCGCGCCTCGGCACACGTCCGGTGTTCACTTACTGCCGTGTTGACGGTGGAGATCATGGAAGCCGAGCTGCAGCAGCGACGGGTGCAACTCCATCTGGAAGAAGTCTCGCCGTTGGAGTTTCGGGCCCAGGATTGCAGAAAGCGATGCAATAGAGCGCGGGGATCTGTTCGAACTAAACTCTCCCGCAAGGTTATCAAAGACTAACGTGCCTATGGGCCCAATGGTGCTCAAGCAGCTACGCCGCGTTTACGTCGATGTGCACCTTGGGTCTCTCGACAAATTAGGGCTGGCTATGACGTGAAGTTGGGTCCCATCCGTTCTCAGGAAGATGCGGAGCAGGCAAATCCCCGTCAACGACCAGGAACTGCATGGATGCCTTGCACGGACAAAATGCTTGAAGTTTCGCTGAGAATAAAACACCAGCATGGCTGCAGCTGGTGTCCCATTTGCGAACGCGAACCAATCACTCAAAGTGGCTGTGCAGCCAATGGAAAACCTTGCTCAGGCTGCAAAATGCGCAGGGGAAGCTAAGCTTTCGCTTCCGGACGTGGGCGAAAACAAAATAGATCGCGTCCACAAAAGTATTGGCTGGCCTGAAAATCCGGGGAGAAAGGAATTGCCAAGCCGTCGCGCTGTACGCAGCATGCAATGCTAGGGGTTGTCACGAGGACTTTACGACGGTGCGGTTGCATCGAGCCACCAACAGGTGCGTTGACGTCGCGTCGAAGGTCGAACACGCGATGATCACCGGATTCGCTGCGGAAAGTGGAGAAAACATTGAGCATCAACACGTGTCGTATTTGGCTGCTGTGCATTACTATATACCTTCTGAACGAAGAACCTTTTGGCAGAATTAAATAATTAGCATAATCAAGCCACCGCCCCCTTGAAGATGCAGGCCATCAACACCTCATGAGGAATGCAACCATGCGTAGCAACGCCAATTGGCGATGTATTCGATATTATTTGCTCGATTTACAGAGCAAGCATGCCGACCATGCCGAAAACACCAGCCAGACCAGCGCCGATCATGGTAGGCATAGAAGCGCCGCCGGTGGAAGAGGAGGAGGCACCGCTGCTGCCACTGCCAGTGGTCTCGGAAGAGCTGCCCGAGGTGGTGCTCGCGCCGGAAGACGACGAGGAGCCGGACGACGAGCGGGTGGCGGTGGCGTTTGCGGAAGAGTTGCCGGCAACGATGCCCGAGATGATCGAGGAAGCAGCCGAGGCGGTGGAGTTGCCGCTGGGGGTGGTGGCAGCAGTCGGGGCAGCAGTGATGCTCGAGCCACCGGTTGCCTCTTCGGTGAGGTAGGCCTGGACGTCGCTGGGCAGAGCAGAAATCCAAGGCTGGGGCGTGCCCGCAGCGACCTCAGAGGCGATGATGGAGGAAACGGCACTTTGGTCGGTGATGGCAATGGCGAGGAGCGAGCTCGGGAGAGCAGTGTAGAGGACAGACGCAATGGAGTTCCTACGAGGCGTTAGAGTGGCTGAACACGCAGGCTCAACAGAATTGATGGGCAACGTACGCGTCCAGGGTGGTGGAAGCAGCGCTGTCGTCCTGCCTCTGGACGAGCTTCGGGGAGGCCATGGCCGAGGAGGCCAGAGCAAGGAGAACCGCCTGGTGGTACTGCATCTTGGACGTGTCGGTGGAATTAAGCGAGTGTGGTTTGCAAGAAAGCAGACGTCGATTGAGAGCGCAGACGGGTGCAGAGCTCAGGAGAGGCAGCAGCGGCGGCATATATAGCTAGCGGCTGGGGTGCTTCTCGACCTGGCGGTCGCGACTCGGCCGGGGTGCGATCCTTGGCTGGGTGGCGCTTTGAGAGGCAATTTGCCCGTTTTCGCTGGCGCCCTCTCCGCAGTCGATCCACCCGCACTGCGCAGGCCGCGTCCGCCTACCCTAAGCGTCCGCGGTCTTTTTTTAGCTGCACACCAGCATTGCGTCGCCCGCCGTCCCATTCGACGCCCGGGTGGACGCCTTACTAAACTGCACCGCGCCGCTTGTTTGATCGCGCACACCCGGGGCAGGCAGGTTTCAACGGCGGGCGACACGCCTGCTGCCGCCAAGCCGAGCGTCAATAAATTGCGTGGAGGCCGGGCTGGCTGTCGCTTCGTCGCACCACGCATTGCGTTCGTCGGCCTCTGCTGTGCTGTTCGACCCGCCCTGGGCTGTCGTGCCCCGGTCCGGTGGCTTTGTTGCTGTGTCTTACCCCCTGGTGTGTTTTCGTCTCCATGAATGCCTCCTCCGTGCAATGTTTTCCCGGCAGAATGGCTGGGGCGCAATCAATGCAGCAGGGCGTTTTTGGCACTCGGGCATGGACGCAACGCTATTGCCGTCGGCCCGTGCGGATTGGCGAGAGCTTGTGCGGTCACCCCAGAATAAGGCGCCGTCGAGCTCGGGTATGTCCGTGTGCAGGTTGCAGCCCGTCACCGCAACTACAGTACGCGTATGTCCCCAGCGGACCCAGCGGCCGCTGGCACTGCTACTCCACAACGCTGCATGCCCCTCTTCCTGCCTTAGGCCTGGTCAGATGAGCGTCTGCTGTGTGATGTTCTTTATGTTTTTCGGGCAATCTTAGCACGCGCTAGCCCGAACCTTATGCGACTCACGGTACAGAGCTTTCTCTTTGCGTCGCCTTGGCTCCGTTTCCCTTCCCGCCGAGGAGAGCGAGCGCTGCATGCCCGACTCGCTGCCCGAGGTTGGAGCAACTGACGGAAGTCCGCCGTACTCCCAGGATGCGACTCGACCAGACGAACCCGCTGTTTTCCTCGGGAGGGACAGGTGGGCGCTGCTGCCGTCGGCCAACGCTCAGTGCTCTAACGTGTGTCTGCAACTTAAGCGTTTGTCTGGATAGCTTTGGCTGGTTCCCCACGACCAGGCATAATTTAGTGTGGTCCTCTCTTCGCGCTAGCCGTCGGGTGCGGCACTCCTCTGTCCGTGTACGTACCTTCCGCTTGACAGTCAGCAGCGGTGGCTCGACGGGTTGATGCATGACTTCAGAGAACTGCGCGTGGTGGCTGTGCCACTGCACCGCTGCGCCATGAAAACGGACAGGCCGATCCAGATCTTTGCGGCGCTGTTGCAGAGTGGCTGCATTTCCCGTCTTCCACGGGTCTTCTATGCGGGCGCCGCTGGCATCTAACGGAAACAACATGCAAAGCATAAAGGAGTTCCGACGCTTGCGACAAAAACTGGCACAGTAGCCGGCGAGGGTGCCCTGCCGCGTCGCGACAAATTGGCTGGCATTTACGAAACAGCGCATGTGTGGGAAAATGCTCTGATTGGCATGAATGCCGTAGTGGGCAGCCGATTGGCTGCGCCGGCAGCTGACAGGTCAACTGTGTCTGACGTCCACCACAGAATCAGCACTGACGATCCAGGTAAATGGTTCCTTCCGCCGCTCGTCGAGTCATGCGGAGAGCCAGCTGGAGTCTTATAGCAGAGTCAGCGCAGCGCTGATAGCAGCCGGCGAATGAGCGCGGGCCGCGGGCGCACAATCGCCAGAGCAAGACCGGACGCGAAACAGGCGAAGCTTTGACGCCGGCGCGCGGGCTTCAGGCAGCACGGCGAGCGCATGCGGGCTCGCAGCGCCGTCCTCGCCGTTTGTCTTGTTGCCACCGCGCCGGGCGAAGGCGTGAACCTGCCAGGCGAACGCCGGATCGCAATCGAGGCTCCGCCGCCTAAATTTGCGCTGCAGCAAACGCCTTAAAGGCGACGGTTAAACGCCGGTTCCGGGCTCGGAAATAGCGTACCGGATAGCGCATTACGGACGCATCAAGGGACAGACGATCCTGCACTAAACATCTACACCCTACAGTCCACTTTCGCTGGCCGCGCCCCCATTCGCCCCCGCCGCTGCCATACCGGACCCGGCGACCCCCGCGGACATGGCGACCGGCGAGGTTTTGGTCAACCGGAGGGACCTCCCGGTCGTAGATCTTACCAACACCGATTCCGCCGCGAGATCTGCCGCCGAGCAGGCCATGGCCGCCTCCGACGACCCGAGCGTGCCCGACGACAGCAGCGACGGCATCGACAATGTCTCGCTCTACGAGGACCTCCTGGACGAGGTCGAGCCCTTCGAGCTCAGCGGCGGTATGTCGCCCGCTCGCGCGCGCTCTGAGTGTGGGCTGATCGCGACAGGTCCCGATGTTTGCACCGCCGAAGAAGCCAGAGCATACAGGAAGCGCCTGCACGAAGTAGGCGCTGGCCCATTCGTCTTCGAAACCGTCACCACCGGCAAGGTCTCCGCGAAGAAGCTATGCACTGCCTTCAACATCAAGCCGCCCCCCTTCCTGGACGGCGCTGCCGACAGTTCCTACTACCAGCTGCTGGGAGTCGTTATTGCCAGGGAACTCTCCAAGCGGCGGCGCCTCTCTGAGTACTCGACCATGGAAGACGCAGCCCGGCTTCTGCAGAAAAGTAAAAATATTATGGTCATAACAGGCGCTGGTGTAAGGATCCCTGGCCCTGGCTGCGCAAGACGCGTTCGCACTGTTTGAGGGCTTTTACGCGCGCGCGCGCGCCACGTTCGAAGGACTGTTCGCAACTGACTCTGGAAATACAGATCTCGACCAGCCTTGGAATCCCCGACTTCCGCTCTAAGAACACTGGCTTCTACTCGAAACTCCGCGAAATGGGTTTCGAGGACCCTGAGCAGGTCTTTGACATCACCAACTTCGATGAGGATCCTACGTGAGTGTGTGGTTCAGGTTCTTGCAAAACGAGACTAATCCCACTCAAGTATCTTCTACAAATTAGCCGGCGACATCCTGCCTGACCTCTACAACTGGACGCCTACGCACGAATTCATTCATCTTTTGCAGGAGAAGGGCAAGCTTCTTACGAACTACACCCAGAACATCGACAACCTCGAGAGTCACGCCGGCATAGATCCAGAAAAGTTGGTTCAGTGCCATGGTTCATGGGCTACGGCCACCTGTCGGGAATGTGGCCACCAGATTCCAGGAGAGGATATATTCCAGAATATCCGCGAGCAGAAGGTGGCTGAGTGTCAGGAGTGCGTTCGCCGGCTGGCAGTTCCGCGGCCCGGCATGAAGAGAAAGCGGAGCTCCAACGGCGGCTCTCGGAAGAGAAGGCAGAGTGATGACGACGATGACTCGGACGGCCAGTACGACATTCCTCAGCCAGGCGTCATGAAGCCGGACATCACGTTCTTTGGCGAAGGCCTTCCTAGCCGCTTCTTCACTCGACTGAGAGACCACGACAAGGATGTTGTGGATCTGGTCATTGTCATTGGAACCTCAATGAAAGTCGCTCCAGTTTCTGAAGTCCCACAGATCCTGCGGCCCAATGTGCCGCAGATCTACATCTCCCGAGATGTAAGTTTTCTCAAGTCTCGTATCTGGCACCCCGGGCGTGACTGACAATCTTGCAGCCTATTCGCCACATTGACTTCGACGTCAACCTTCTAGGTGACTGCGACGTCGTTGTAGCAGAATTATGTCGCCTCGCTGGATGGGACCTGAAACACAAGATGATTCCGGAGGGTCTCAGGGCCGAAGTCAAGCCCGTGGAAACCGATGATGATGAGCAGCATACGTGGAAGATCTATCTCCCGAAGAGCACCCAATCGGACAAGGTGCTGGTTGTGAAGCCCGAAGAGGCCAAGGTTGAGAAGTCGACTGTCCAGAAGCCTAAATCCGAGGAGCCGATAAACGAATCGACTGCCTGAACTGGAATCGATGAATCGTCCCACTTAGTGATACGAAGGCTCGTCATGAAGTAATACGGACCGACCGGGCGAGACCACTGCATGGGCGCTCGCTTTGACCTACCACGCCTGGTCGTTGGGGGCTTTCTTCACTCTGATCAAATCATAAGAGAGGTGTTTGTCTCGGGGTTTCTCCGGTCATCTTGGGGGTTGCTCCTTTTTTTTTTCCTTCGTTTACTTGTTAGTTCTTCTCACGAAAGACTTGACATACATTATCGGCGTGCATGGGAACGGTATCGGAGATTTTGCTCCCTGAGGGGAAGCTTTTCCTTTTTGGTTTGCCCTGGGTCTTGCTTTGCGAGCATTTGCCTTCGCTATTTTCTCATTGCGGCAGTGTAGATATCCACGATGGCTTTTTTGCGATTCCGACAGCTGATAGGGCGTATAGACGGGCATGCTGTTTGTTCGGTTAATGAGAGATTGCAAAGACAGAGTCTGTGACTACCGCGTTCTGTCGAACTCTATCGTTATTGACTTTTTCCTCATGCACTTGTTCTCGAATTGTCCAGAATGTTCCCTGCACATAGTGTGCCAAAAAGCGGTATCCTAAGCGCTATGAAACACAAATGGCGCCTCCGCTTTTTCCCCTCTCGCTTCGCTTTCCCTAGACTGTTGTTTTTATCAAGTGCCGACACCGGCTTCAAGAGAGATCGAATCGTTTCACGAAGGACGTGTCCAAACCTCCACAGCCCAGTGACCGTCAGAGTCTCATTTGTTTCGCAAAGATCGCCTAGTCCCTCCCGATGGCTCCCTGGCAGTGGCTTTCTTCTCAGGTTTGTTGTTGATCGCTTCCTCCGCGGCCTTTTTGGCAGCACCGCCTTTCTTCGCCTTCTTAGGAGCTGGCTTTTCTTCTTCGTCATCCTCTTGCTTCACCGCGTCCTCCTCGTTTGCTTCCTGCTTCTTTGCCCGGCTCCGCTTGGCGCCATTGGTGGACGCCGCGTTGGTAGCGGTCTTGGCGCCGCGCTGTCGCTTCGCAGCGGGCTTACTTTCTGCATCCTTATCTTTATCGGCATCTTCTTCTTCGGGGGGGTTGACGTCGCCGGCTACGTCGCCGGTCTTCTTTTGCACGCTGGGGACTACAGCTGACGTACGGCCGCCGACCTTGAGGAACGTGATCTTGGCGCCATTGGGAAGCTTGTTAGCATCTTTCTTGCCCTTGCCCCAGCGGTGCTTCATCAACCCTGGCAATCATGTTAATCCGGATAGAAGGAAAGCGGGCATGCGGGCTGCTTACAATGTTCTGGGAATTGGCTGGAGTCGGCCAAGGCGTCAATGGCGGTGGTGCACACGTAGATGAGAGCATCGTGCAGGTCCTTGATCTGTGCATCGCTGAAGGTGTTGCTGTACTGCTCCGGGTGGATCTTGGCTTGATACAACACTTCGTCGCCAACCCAGTTGCCGACGCCACTGATGTTGGCCTGGTCGAGGAGCAGGGCTTTAACAGGGACTCTCTTGCTCCTCATCTTCCTCGCGAGCCAATCGACGGTCAAAATGTCCTTGTCGATGACCGGATCAGGGCCATTCTCCTTGAGCGGGCTTACTTTCCTCAGCTCCTCCCCGTCCGCATCAATCAACCGAATCCTGCCCAGGCGACGCGCGTCGATGAAAGCAGCCTCGCACTTCTCATCGCCATCCATCTCGAGCACAAACTTCCAATACTTGGGCGGCCACTCTGGGTTCTCTTCCTTTGGCGCGGGCTTGTAGTAGGCAGTGTCGTCGTTGGAGAACTTCATCCAGCCGCTCATGCCGAAATGCATCAGCGGGTGCGGCGGCTCCGACATGACCAGCCAGAAGTACTTGCCCTGTTGGCGCGCGTCGACGATTTTCTTGCCCGTCGTGGCTTCCTGGAAGGCCGAGGCGCTCGTGCCGACCTTGCCATACACAATGTCGTCTTCTTGGGTGCGCACGGCGCGGATGGTCTTGCCGACGACGTGCTTGCGCAGAAAGTGCACAATACGCGCAACTTCGGCTATCTCTGGCATGGCGAAATTTCCTCGCGTCAATCTGGCAGCAACGGACAAGATAGAGAGTCAAAGACTCGACGTTGACGATCCTACTCTCGGAACGCGCTGAGAAGCGCGCGGTAGAACCGGGCGGCCTGTGGTGCTTGAAGAAACAGGCAGTGGCTCTGGGAGGACCGGGCTGCCGGGAGACGACACGGAGTCAAATGACGGAAGGACACCAAAGAGACGATGCGGTTTGGCAAATGTTGCGGGCAGCGATGGAGCGGAGGTGATGATGACGCTGGGGCGCGCCACGGATACGCGAAATCACGCGCCAGGACGTGCACGGACCGGCTGATTAATTGAGACGGTCGCCGTCCTGCGTCCTTTGGTCCTCATCTCCTCTCGTGTCAACATCATCGCGAAATGCATCAAGCTCGAGCCTGGAGCGCATTCCAGAGCTCTTTCACATGCACGTAGTGAGGTTCGGACTCGGGCCTCCGCCGTTTTCTGTGGCTGCACATCCTCCGTCCACAAGTCAACGCGCGCGGAAAAAGCAAGCTGCAGCTAGCGTCTCTCAAGCCTGGTTGCTGACTGTCCCTGTGTGCCGGCCCAGCCAATAACGACGGCGTGAGCAACAGATTATGTCGCTTACGGGTGCCTTGGGAAGTGGGCTGCAACCCACGTCTCCTAGCCAGCCATCTGAGACGCAAGATCTGCTGCGTGCCCTGCACAGGAAGCGAGCGGCACGGAGTGGCTGATCAACATCTCACTGGTCATTTTCAGCTCGTAGGCCCCATGCTTTGGAGGCGCGCTTGCTTATCGAAGATTCGTTGTAGTACATGCTTGGCCTCGTGCGTCAGCCCCCATCCTCCTCTGCCGATCCCTCAGCTCAGTGGTTCAAATGGTTGCCACAGCCTGCTAGACTTTGGGGGCCCTGAACGTGCATGCCCTGCCACAGTCCAGGATCGTCCATTTCTTAAGTATTTGCCTCCGCGTCGGTTTCCAGGCCACGTTCGTGCGTCCTGGCTCTTTTTACTTTGCTGTCAAAGCACACTCGTTTCCGAATGGATTGATCCTTTTCACAGTCATGGCTGCAGACCGATCACAGGAGTCTTTTCTTCTCCAAGACACTGTTGGGTCAGCCAAAATGCTAGGTCCGATACATACACAACGGAAAGGTCTACGCCGATTTCTTCTCAGCAACCCCGGAGTCATATTTGCAACAGTATCCGGCCTCGTGTGCATCCTGGCCATTTTCGGTTTTACTCTTTGGCTTAGCAGGCAACTGCTCGAGTGTCCACCTTGGGCTGAAGACTGCCATGTCAAAGAGTCGGTTTTGCGAATGTCAGACAACCTCGGCTTGGTTCAAGGTATCGTGGCCGCAGTCTACGCGGTTGCACTGGCGGGGCCGGTTTATACCGCATGCGCCCTTGGAGAGGCGGCTGTGTGGCCTATCTTGAACAGGCAGGCGAAAACATTGAAAGAACTAGATTCTTTCCTATCTGCCACCCGCGGTTCCATTGCTTCCTTACCACTGGCGTACCTGGCCACCCGCTCCATCGAAGCCTGTGTCGTAATCCTATGCATCACCGTTGCGACAATCACCCCTCTCGTTGGTTCTCCGGTTGTTGGTTATACCTACACGAGGCTGAACATGGCCACGGACTTCACCAGCAATTACCAACTCGGCGCGGTAATGAGGAACAAACTCATCCAGGCCAATCCTCCAGCTCGACTTCCTGGTGCTGTCACAGACGCTCTCAGCCTCTACACCTCTTGGTCAAGTCAGCTTTCTCGAGAATCGATGCCAGCCTTCCGTGACTTCATTGTCCGTCGCGACAAACTCGATGCCCGTGGCCAGATGTCTATCAACGCTGTGAAAGTCGAAAAGAATATCACCTGTACGGGCCACAAGGTCGAATTGACAGACAACGACAAAGTGTCAGTGAAGGCTGTTACTCAGATGGGTAATGACAACACAACACTGCTAAGAATACAGCCGGCACTGACGGTATGGGTCGATCGCGTCAACTACGTGAGCGAGACGAGAAGCGTTTCCACTCTCATTTTTGCCGCCCTTAACGGTACCATCGAGGGTGGAACGTCCTCCGAGCCAACAGACGCAATGAAGAAGAAAAACCACACGGGTCTCCAGGCTGTGGCTTGCGACGTCGACGTCAACTTGATTAACTCCTCGTTCCAAGTTGGCGGAGGTACTGGCCAATTCGCGACAATCTCACACCTCAACATGATAGAAGGGCCCACCCATCCAGACTCCAGATTTGGGCCACTCGGAGATGTGGCTGTGTGGCTCGGAGTTATGCCTGTCGCCATGGGGATCAGTGTACACGGAGCGCAGCCCATGTTCATGGATAAATTACCGCTACCAAGGGCGTACGCAGCATTTACTGCACCCGACTCGTACCACTGGAAGCTTGAGACGCTGCACAATTTCATCAACGTTAGTTCTGGCGCCTTGGCAACATCGATGCACTACATCGATGAGACTCAAAGGTCGAACGAAAGCCCGCAGAACGCCACCTTGGCTTCCAGAAGGGCTGTCAAACGATTGAATCCCTCAAGAGCATACTACCTTCTCATCCCGCCTGCCATAATCCTGGTAATGATTGCAGCTCTTGCATTCTGGAACTACTGGCTACACAAGCGCGAGAACATACCGATCATGCGGCTGGCAGATGTTTCGGAGGTGATCAAGAGCTCCCAGACTGCCGACATCATGGAGCCCGCTGCCGATGACGCCAAAGCTCCAGACGAACCGTCGACGCTCAAGAAATTGAGTATAAGATACGGAGTGACATCCGGAGGTGCTGTTGGATTTGGAACATCTGTGTCAAGTTTTTGAGTCTGCGCCACCACGCATATTGCGATAGCAGGACAAATTGGGGCTGTTTTTCACAAATTCGGAGGCGCCAGCCCGAACGCTCAGAAGCAGAAGATGAGAGCAAATGGATCGGGACGAATTCCTCAGCATCATCAGGAGTTGGGCGCATCTTCCGCATCTCTATTGCAACGTCCTGTACGGAAGCTACGGCACACTTGGACAGCGGCTGCAGAATCGACCTTTATTTTTTGTTTTTGGAGAATGTCTGGTTATACCCGTCACACGCTCATGGCAGGCCACAGCGAGTTTACTGCATTACTTTCGAAGACGATCCTTTGAGATGACGTAATGAGATGACCAGTCGGCTGGACCTACTGAAGGAGGCAAGAACACAGCCATGGCGACAGCCAAGCCGTTGACACATCTTCTCGTCCCTCGTGACTCTGTGCCCGCAAGCGACCGCTTGGTGTTGATTCCCCGCCATCCGAGACTCCACCAAATTGACTATGCTGACGGGCGGTGTGCCGCCGGCGTCTGCGGCGTCTACGGCATCGGGCGATGCTCGATCTGGCCGACGCAACTGATAACGGTTACCTAATCCGCGCCTGTCCCTGCCTTTACTCCGCATTTCCTGGAGCCATCTTCGGTGGACCACTATTTATGTTTCCTTCTGCATCGCAGCATCCGTCCTGCCATCTTCTCCGTTTCAATTCCTTGGTCTCGTGCAGCCATGCACCTCACGCTGCTGGCGCTCAGCTGCGCTGCCTCTCTGCCGCTGACGGCTCTCGCACACGCTGGCCATCGCCACGACGGCAGCGCCGAGCCCATTGATGTCGAGACGCTGCAGCAGAAATGGGGCACCGATGTAAGCCTTGCCTCGCCTGGTGGAGGAGAGAAGAACGGTGCTGATGGCCAATAGTGGGGCTTCTCCGGCATCTCGACTTTCGCGCACCTGCCCCACGTGAAATGCCTGACGGAGCCGGAGACGCCTTTTGACATCGGCATCATCGGTGCTCCTTTCGACACAGCCGTCAGCTACAGGCCTGGTGAGTGGTGGAGTGTTTCTCTTGTTCGTCCATCCGGACCATAGCGCCTTAAATCAGCATTCCTCCGTTTTCGTTCCATCGACAGAGCTCTCAAGACGGTCACTCTCCGCATCGTGTCCCTCGCAGTCCATTCAGATCTACTGTGCAGCCACGGGGCTTGCGAGATCCCCCGTCTGATCCAATGCTCCGCACAAGCAATCCAAGCATCTCCACCGGCCCAGGTCCTTCGCTAACATCCCACAGGCGCACGCTTCGGCCCGCGAGCCATCCGCGCAGGCTCCGGCCGACAGACGTCTTTCCGCGGCTTCAACCCGCGTGCAGGCATGAACCCGTACACGTCGTGGGCCACCATCCTCGACTGCGGCGACATCCCGATCACGCCGTTCGACAACGCGCTCGCCCTCCGCCAGATGAGCGAGGCCTTCGTGGAGCTGGGGAAGCGCTCGCCGTCGGCCGGCTCCGTGGGGTCCTCGTCGGCCTACCGCGCGCGGTCCAAGCTGATCACGCTCGGCGGCGACCACAGCATCGCGCTGCCCGCGCTGCGCGCGCTCAAGGCCATCCACGGCCAGCCCGTCGCCGTCGTGCACTTCGACGCCCACCTCGACACCTGGCACCCGGCCAAGTACCCGTCCGCCTGGATCGACCCGACCGACGAGACCACCCAGTCGTTCTTCAACCACGGCTCCATGTTCTGGTACGCCTCGACCGAGGGCCTCATCGCCAACGGGTCGAGCGTGCACGCTGGCCTGCGCACCCGCCTGGCCGGCGACGACGACGCCGACTGGGCTGACGACACGACCCAGGGCTGGCACCGCATCACTGCGGATGACATCGACGACATCGGGACGAAGGGTGTCATCGACGGCATCATGAAGAACGTCGGCACCGAGATCCCGGTTTACCTGTCCATCGACATCGACGTAATTGACCCCGGCATGGCCCCGGCGACGGGCACCCCGGAGCCGGGTGGATGGACGACGCGCGAGCTGATCCGCATTCTAAGGGGCATTGAGTCGCTGAACGTGGTTGGTGCGGATATCGTCGAGGTGAGCCCAAGTTATGACGGGCCAGGCGAGAACACGGCCTTGGCCGCGGCGCAGGTGGGGTATGAAATCTTAACGAGCATGGTGAAGAGGGGCCTACTAGACCAGGGAAAGGTTGAGACGGGTGAGAAGGGAGAGAAGAAGGATGAGCTGTGAACGATTTGATGGTGTATAGGGGGTGGTGCAGAAGGAGGAGTTCGACGAAAGAGAACAGTGGAGATACCACGGGTGATCTCATTCAGAGGTGAAAAGTAGTGGGATTGAGGTTCCTACGGATGAGGTTATGCTTTGACTACGATATCATGAGGGCTCTGAAAACCAAAAAATGGAATGATTTGATGTACGAGAACAACGACAATTCGACGCGAGCACTTTTGCCACCAACAGAATCAATCGGACATTTGACCTAACACACAGAGGCAATGTTGGCCTGTACATGTGAACGAGCAGCACAGGCTGAGAATTCGTCTATTGGAAAAAGCAACGTACGCTTTCGTAAATCAGCATCGAGGAACACCGGGGAATAAGTAGAAAAGATGCCACCATGACCGGCCCAAAACCCAACGCCTATCCTCCCGCAGGCCAAAGTGGAATTTATGTGAGATCTAGGAGGTAACAACGCAGGGGAAGGATGCAGGCGCGCGACGTTCAGCTCTTCAAGGCCTCCAGCCTGCCGCGCATCTGGCTCAGCATCTCCTCCGGGTCCTCTTCGTCCTCTTCGGCCTGCACGGGCTGGGACGGCAGCTCGAGGTCCTGCTTGGGCTCGTGGGCCTGGGAGATTTTGTCCTTGAGGACCTCGCTGAGGACCTTGTCGACCTCAGACTCGGCCTCGTCATCCTCGCCTTCGAGCAGCTCCGTGTCGGGCAGCGAGTCGCCGACCATCTCCTCGATGATGCCGGCCCTGACGAGCTCCTGGCTGAGCTCGCGCATGGTGCCGGTCAGCTCGGGCAGGCGCACGAGGGTGTTGACGTCCTTCATGATGCCGGTGGAGGCGCGGATGCTGCCCTCGATCTTGCGCACGGAGAAGGCCTCGTTGACCTGCATCTGCACGCTCTGCAGCTGGGCCTTGCTGGTGTGGAGGCGCGAGCTCTGCTTGCGCACGCGGATCAGCTCCTTTGCGAAGACGCGGGTGTCCATGGCGGCCTGCTTGGCCATGGCCGGGTTGCGTTGGGCGCGCTTCGAGGCCTGGACGATGTAGCTCTTGGTCTTCTGCTCGGCCTGCTTCAGCTGCACGATGTCGCGGTCGAGCTTGCGCACGTTGGCGCGCACGAGGGCGTTGCATTTCCGTTTCTTAGCAATGTTAGAGTGTGAAGGTGCGGGCTCAGGCGGGCGTGACCGACTTGCTCTTCGGGCGTGGGCTTCCACAGGAGCGACTTGATGGTTTCCATGGCGGCGGGCGGCGGGCGGCGTGCGGCGGGGCGCGGACGGCGATTGCAGCGGGCGGGGCGGCCTGCGGGAGCGAGGTGCTTGGTCTGGGGCAGCACATGCGGTGCCTGGCGTCGGCGGGTGTCGCCGCGGTGGTGGTGGTGGGAGGTGGGCGGCTCTGGCTGGGCTCGGGGGCGGCCTGTGCGGGCGCCGGGCAGAGGGTCTTGCCTGGTGACGTTTGCGCCGGGCGAGCTCGCGGCGGGGCACCCAGCTCACGCCCACGCCCGCCGCAGTGGCAGCAGGCTGCGCGCCCGGCGCGGGTGCGGGCTGCGCGACGGCGAGTCTGGCCCGCCGCAGAGCACTGCTGGCTGCCAGGCCCGCATCGGCCCGCGCGCATCGCACAGCCTTGCGTGCTGTTCCTGGCGCTGCTTTCCACTGCCTTCTACCGCCGTCCTCAGCCTCGTGCGCTAGCGAGGCCGCCTCTACAACTCCCACAGCTTCCTGCCCTTCTCCCCAGCACCGCAGCATCCCAACCCGCACCCCATCACCCCCCGACCCTGCAACCCATCCCCCCAATCGTGCACTCGACTCCTCCGCGCGCACTGCTGCCCGCCCGCTCCACACAGCCATGTCGCAGACTCTGACTCCCGAAGGTACGGACGCCCCGCCAACCACACCAGCCCCGTCGCGTTTCTGTGCCTGCTGGCCGCGCGTGCATTGGCCTGCGCGTCGTCCAGCTTCGCCGGCAGCCTGCCTGCTCGACGCTTGCCTGCACCGCGAGGCCATTGCCCGCCTGCCCGCGCCGTGTCCGCGCGGTCGCTCCGTCCAGAGCCCGCGTCTCCGCCCACCGCGTGCATGACGCACAGCCCTGCTAACCCGCCTGCCGCAGTGCTCTGGGCCCAGCGCTCGTCGACCACCGACCCGGAGCGCAACCACGTCTTCCTGACCGTCTCTGCGCCCGATGTTCCCAAGGACAAGATGAAGCTCGACATACAACCCACCAAGGTGACTTTCAGCGGCCATTCGGAGCTGAAGAACGTCGACTACAAGGTCGAGCTTGAGCTGTACGCCGAGATTGTGCCCGAGGAGACCAAGATCAACCACACGGGCAAGAACGTCGAGATGGTCCTGCGCAAGAAGGAGCTCAAGGAGGAGTTCTGGCCCCGCCTGCTCAAGGAGAGCAAAAGGCTGCACTTCCTCAAGACCGACTTCGACAAGGTATGCACCACTTCCCCCCTCCCCCCCTCCGCAATGCCCTGCTACCGTCGGTAAGAGACTGACGCTCGCTCTACCAGTGGGTCGACGAGGACGAGCAGGATGAAGCTGCCGACGACGACTACCTCCAGAACATGGGTGGCATGCCCCCCGGCATGGGCGGCGGCGAAGGCGGCTTTGGCGGCATCGACTTCTCCAAGCTGGGCGGCGGTGCCGGCGGCATGCCCGACCTAGGTGATCTGAGCGCTGCCGCCGGCGAGCCTGCCGACGACGGCTCCGACGATGACGATGACATGCCCGAGCTCGAGGGCGACGACAAGGCCGCCAGCGCGACGAAGGCAAGTTCGTAGGTGTGTGTCTCCGGTTTCGCGCGAACGAAAAGGGACGTGGTTGTGTGAGCGAAGCATGGCCGACGGACGTATCTAGCAGGTCTTGAATGGAAAGTCGAAGCAGAGAAGGGCTTGTATCGGTGGAGGATGCAATGAAAAAGAAGTCTTTTGGAGATAAACTACCTGGGAGAAGGGAGGAGAACAGAGAGGTGAGGGATTTGAGCGTTTTCGGAAGGCGGTGAAGAGCTGAAGACGGCAAAGCAACATTAAGCCATTACCGACGCTGTCGCTGTTCCGTCTGAAGTAAAACACCACAACAAAGCCACAAGCATCCGGCACCTCAACACACGAAATTATCCCCTTCCTGACCATTCTTTCTCAGCCATTCTCTTCGGTATCTTGAGCTCTGTGCTTCTATCTTCATGCAAGAGAAAGGAAACCAGCGGGTAGTAGATGTGGCATCTCGTGGAAATGCTCTCTCGGATCAAATGAATTAACGACAAAGTCCTCTTTTCTCGTTCAATGCTTTTCTCATCACGTCATTGCCATTGCTGCATAGATACCTGGCCTCGTTCAACCCTTGCACACAAGCACACAATCAGAGCGACTGCTTCGAGACGCCCAGCCTTCCGACTGAAGAAGACGGGGTAGACGGACAGCAAGGCGAGTGTAAGGCGATATGAGATACTTGCCAAGGCCCTAGCCCAAACTCTTCTTGCTTGTCATCAGACATCGGCTGGATCGACGGTAAGGTACAATGGTTTAAACCTCCACTTGGGCGCATGGGAAGAGCCATTGTGTGGAGAATGGAAGAAGACCGCGGGCGGGAGGGGGCACTGGCGGAGCGCCGCCGCCTGTTTGGACGGCGGAGTAGTCTTGGATCATGCGAAGCGACTGTGGCTTGGGCGTGCTCCTGTCCAAGTAGGCCGGTATGGATCGGAACGAAGGCTTCAGCAGCAGCAGCAGCAGCAGCAGACCAGGGACTTCTCGCCGCTCGACAGTCTATGGAGAGGAGTGGGAAGCTAAATGGACCACATGGGGGAAAAAGCATGTTAGATGGAAGAATATCTATTCGGCACGTATCAAGCCCAACCCGCCACGCGAGAGCGAGACGCCCAGAGTGCAGTAATTATCGCCCAGCCGCTCCACTACACAGGAATCTTTCCCCCGTGCCGGAATTTGGGCCACAAGTTATTTGCCTTTGTGAACACACAACCATGTGTGGGTTTTGTATGCATTTTTGCTCAAATGAGCCATCTCTACCGATCTTTTTTTGTACGCTCCCGCTCTCCAACAAATCAACAGCAACATGTAATTGAAAAGGGATATTCGTCGCTGTATGGTACGCGGATCTGCGCCAAGAGACACTCCCAACCGGTCGGCTCTCTGTCCTGTCTCCGGGACACGGGCTTTCTCTCTTCGGAACACATTACATATCCATCGATGTTTCCCCTTTGATAACTGCATCTAACCCCTGCCGTTGCCAGATCCGCACAGAACCGAAGGCCGTTCGTCCACCCATGCCGTGAAGAAATGCACCCCTACTACGTATAAGGTATCTAGAAGACCGCCTGAGGCCACTTCTTGCTAGCTTCCTCCTCGAATCTCTTCAGAACATCCTCCTCGCTACCCCATTCCTTGAGGGAATCGCGCATGGCGCGCGCATCCTCGACCGTGAACGTGACGCCGTCCTTGGACAGCAAGCGGAGTGCCTCAATCTCGTTGGCAATCCCACTCTTCTTGGGGTCGAGGGCGTAGCGACCTTGCAAGCCTGCAAGCACGTGTGCTGCGCTGTTGGCGTGCTTCTTGAGGTAGGCTGCGTTAAAGGCCGCAGGAGATGTACCGTTCGGAATGATGGTGAAGCTGCTGTCGATGACGGCCTTGACAGGTGCCTCGAGCTTTTCGCCCTCGGGAAGAGTGTTGACTGTGACAGCAAAAATCAGGTAACTTGATCTATGCCAGGATGAAGGATGTTAGACTCGGGATCGAACTTACGAGTCTGCTTGAAGCGGACCGTCTGGTGGTGAAGAGTAGGGTTCTCTGGGTCGATTTCGTGGGCAGAGCGAAGGCACTTGAGTGCAAGCAGCCACTTCTCTATACGACGAATGAAATGTCAGTTTTAAACAGGTAAGATTGCGAGTTAGGAAGCTACGCTTACTCCTGCGGAAGAAGACCTCGAAGCCGACATTCTGCCCCTCAATGGACTTGGGGCTGCTTGTGAGCAAGGGGCTGAGGTACTTCATGGCATCATCCAAGGGTGCCGTCGTCTCCCTGAGCTTCACGCCCTGCGGGTCGGTATCCTCTTTCTTCGGCTGGCCGTCGGCATCCAGAGCGGGTTTCGCGCCGGCCTTCTTCTCTTCCTCCTTCTTCGCTTTCTTGGCCTTCTTTGAGGCCGTGCCGTTCGTTTGGGGTTTCGCGAGCTCCGGCTTGTCATGCAGGAGAGTGTAAATCTTGATGGCGGAGATGGCCGCGCGGGTGTAGAAGGGGTGTGCACGCAGGCTATCCTCCCACCTAACCATGTCCACGTACGCCCTGATTTGACCCTTGCGAAGTGAGAATGTGTGGAAATCAAACTGGTCCTCCTCCCAAACACCGAAAATGTCATAGATGGCCTGGAAGCGCTTGAGTGCAAGACCAAGCTCGCCCTGTCTGAAATACGCCTCACCATCCTCGATCAGGTACCACATGCACTGCATATCGTGCAGGTCACCCAATGCGCCTCCCACAGCCTCATTGCGTGTGAACTTGCTCATTGTCTCGATAGCCTTCTCGTTCTCGTTGTTCCGCAGCTGATACTTGGCGCACTTGGTGTTGATGTACCGGTCCTTCTCGTCCAGTTCCCGAGCATCATTCATGAGTTCGGCTGCCTTCTGAGTGTTGCCGTAGTGCTTCCATATCCGCGACTTGGTCATGGTGTAATCGACAAACTTGGGGTCTGTCTCGATCGCACGATCGATGTAGTCTAAGGACTTGGTCAGGTCACGGCTAAGGTGGTAATTGAAGTGCTGGGCAAGGAAGTAGAGGACAGCGGGTGTGAAGCGATCCGCAGATTCTCCGTTGGCCTCTTTATGCTCCTCTGATTCGTAACCAAGAACCAGCTCTTCTATGGTCTTCTTTTTAGCAGGGTCCTGGTACAGCGCCTTCACGTTGTTGAAGGTCGACGGCACACCCTTGCTAAGCATCCTTCTCAGATAGCCATCAGCGGCGGTGCGGAACTTATCCCCTGTTGTATATCAGTCACGGCGCTTTGTGAGCAGCAAGCCAACACGAACCTTCTAAGAAGTCCAGCGGTATCCTGTGCGGAGCGTCGTGTCTCGAGTTCTTCTCTGCATAGGATTTGTATAGCTCGACCAGCTTGTCCGCATCCTCAGGCTTCGAGCGATCCAGGCTCAGCGACTTCTCGAGACCGTCGTAGTAGTCGCGGAACTCGCTGTTGCGCTCGAGGAGCTCGCGGTAGGCCTTCTCGGCCTCGGGCTTGCGGTCCAGCTGCAGCAGGTAGCGGGCGCGGAGCTCCATGACGGCGGTCCTGTCGCCATTGGTCTTGTATATGGAGTCGAGGTGCTTCAGGGCGGCCTCAGTGTCGCCCTTCTCCGCGATGACAGTGTTCTTGTACAGGGAGGCCTCGGAGTGCTCAATGTCGGAGCGCGGCGGCGGGGTCTTGAGGGTCTGCTCGTAGCGCTCGAGGATGTCAATGGCATCAGCGTGCTGGCCGGCGAGGTGGAAGGCGACGGCCAGGGCGGTCCAGTTCTGACGCAGCTGGGGACGGGCCTTGAGCATGGTGCGGCGGCTCTCAATGTAGCCCTGGTAGTCGCGGACCTGGATCTGCAGGGTGGCCAGGTCGCGCTGGATCTGCAGCGACTCGGGCTCGAGGCGCAGGGCGAACTTGTAGGCCTTGATGGCCTCGTCGTAGTTCTTGGCAGAGCGGTACAGGATGCCGTAGACGTGCCAGCAGATGTGCGACTTGACGTCGTTCTTGAGGGCGACCTTGGCCAGGGCGAAGGCGTCGTCGGCCTGGCCCTGCGAGTTGAGGATCAGGGCCTTCATGGCCTGGGTGTCGCCATGGTTGGGGTTTTTCTTCAAGATCTGCTCGGCAGCCTTGATACCTGGGCGCAAGTCAGCTCGGCGGCGGGGCAGGCGGGCGGTGGGCAGGCGCACCCTTCTTGTACTGCTTGGTCTCGTAGTTCTTGACCAGCTGGCGGAACAGCGAGTTCTCCTTGGAGCTCAGCGGCTGCGGCATGGCGGCGTTGGCGCGCGGGCGGAGCTTAGTGCGGCGGAGGGAGCAGTTGTGTGCGGCAGCTTGAGCCGGGGGAGCGTCGCGTGGGCGGAGCGGGGAGAGGCAAGGAGGGAGCGGGCGGGCGTGCGAATGTACTCAAACACTCATCTGCACCGGCGCCCGTTTGTGACTGGAGATTGGCCTGGGTGGCAGCTGCTGCGGCGGAGGCTCTGGCCAGGTGGATGCTCCCGCTTGGGTGCCAAGTGCGTGGTGAGAGAGATCGTTTCGCCGCACCGCGCCCGGAGTTCTTCCGCCTCGCACGTCACTGCCCGCACCCGCTGCGTCCGTCGCTGCCAGCGCCAGCGCCCCTCGCCGGCCGCCGGCTGTCTGGCTTCCACCGCGTCGGCTGGCGGCAGGACGAGGCCGGCCAGAAGCAGCAGCAACAGCCCCGCCGGCGGCGTCGTCTCGAGGACGGCCAGGTCTCCAGGCCAGACGCAGGCAGCTGTGTGCGAAGCAACGATCTGTTGCCAGCAGAGGGGGCGAGATGGCAGCAAGACGGGCCTAGGGGGCCGTGTGGAAGAGAGCCGAACCGTTCCCCGTCGACGGCGTGTTCGAGGAAAGCAGCAGTGCTCGCACGACAGCGGCTGTGGCGCCAATCGTGTCTTCTCTTCTTTCCGCCTCTCATCGCTGTCCGGAGCGCCTTCTCCTGCCAGCTTCACGGAGGCTGAGGTTGCCCACGCACTTTTCGCATCCGAACACCGAGAAGCAGACCACCCGGCTATTGCTGAAAAGAGCAATGCTGCATCAAGCTTGGGAACCCGGGGGTGTCGCTGCGCCTGGCATCGTTCGCGCGTCCACCGGGATGTTTCCTGGGATGCGGAAGTCGTGTTCCACGCCTGTTCTGGATTGCAAAGAGGAGAGTACAGTCTGCGTGGGTGACCCTTGGCGCTGTATAGCCCATGCATTATCTGCATGGACGAGCCATGTAGCCCACTTCCCGGTCCGATAGAAGGATGCAGCCACAACTTCTGCCTGATTCATGGCCACCGGCATTGCATGTGGAGTCACTTCACGAACGCAGATCCGACTGTCATGGCATGGTCTGAACTTCAGCCGTTTGAATTTGATAAGCCAAATACAAAGGAAACGACGCACTGCTGTGCTTGATGGTGGCAGCCGCCTCGCTGCGCCAGAACACCACCGTATCCAATCCACCCCGCGAGTAGAGTATCAATCTAAGCCTAGATAGTAGCCGACATAAATGAAAGAGCCTAATTGCGTCGAGCAGCATTGTCACACTGCTCGATGAACCGGTAAATGCCTTCGAAGTCCTGGTATTCCAGAGGGGTACAGGCGTCAGAGATCGCGCTGTCACGCGCATGGCTGGTGTGAAGGCTTTCGAATGCCGAGGGAGAGGAGGCTGATCGCCAGGGATTGTCTTCGTAGAGATCCTCATAATCGTGGCCCAGATCCGACCGAGTGGAGAATCCCGGCGAGCTTATCACGTCCTCCTCCAGGGTGAGCATGTTCCGCCAATCAATAGGTGCCTGGTACATGGGTCGCTCATGCGCGGGCTTCTTTGCGAGAAAAGATGCTTCCGACGGAGTCTTGCTCGGGGCGAAGGGGAACAGCAGCGCGATCTCCGTACCGACGAATCCGTCAAAGCCGGCGTCCTGGCGGATAAAGCCGCGCTGCACACCAAGCTCGTCGCAAAGTCTTTCGACTGCATCTGCATCTACACCTGGAAAGTGTACGCAAAGCGCCGAGTCATGGTATGTGATGGGCAAGTCGCCCAGTGCTGACAACCGTTTCAGATCGTTTAGCACGGCAGCGAGCTCCTTCAGAGCCCTGGAGAAGTCCACAGTCAGGATGTCGAGGAAGCCCTCTGTGTTAAGGGTCATCTTCTCGGCGCTACCAGAGAAGCCGGCCACGGTGGAGAGCGGCGTCAGAGCAGTGATGGTGGGGTTGACGGCAAACTCAATGGCCGAGCCGGGCGTGGCCTTGGGGACCTGCATCATCTTACGGCCGACCTCCTGCTGAAGGGCGCTGACGGCCTTCCACTGCTTCTCCCCAGTTCGTGGGTTGACGCCGTCAAACTGGGCCTTTTGACCACCGATCAGAAAGGCACGGACAGCCTGCGAGACATTCTGCACGACCTGAGCGGGAGCGGCAGGCGTGTGTGAAAAGTAACGCGCGCCGCCGACACGGCCACCGCCGACAGAGTACCCACCCGCTGTCCTGCCGAGGGTGCCTCCGGTAAGGTTTGGTCGCAGAGTGGACGCGAAAGGCGCACGGCCCGTCGACCGATTGATGGCAGTGCGGACACTGGAGGCGGGGAAGCTCGCGCGGTCGTACTTGACGGACTGGCGCGCCTGGGTGGTGAAGCGGCGGACAGTGGCGTTGATGAAGCTGTGAGTCGAGTACCAGCGGCCTTTGGCCTGCTTAAGAGCGGCGATGCGGTGCAGCGGATGGCGCGGAGCGGTGCGGGCATAGGCAGGGGCAAGCTGTGCCTCCGACGGGCGGACGGAGGGCGGAAGCTTGTCTCGAATGAGCTGCTGGGTCTTCTTCCAAGCAGCTCTTTGAGTCAGACGGCGGTTAGCAGGCGGCGGGCGGGGAGCGGCGGGCGGGGAAGCGCACTTGAACAGCTTGGAGTTTCGAGCCACCAGCTTATGCAGGTGGCCCACGGATGGCGCCATGTTGGGGACAGGAGTCAAGCCTCAAGAGGCGGCGTGGAGTGACTGGTGGTGAGACTCTGGGGGAGGTGGCGGCAGGCAGTGGCATTAAGTACGCGGGCACTAGCCGCTGTGGCGCAGCACCGCCGCCCGCGATAAGATAGGGACAGGGTCCTCGGCGCCGGCACGCTGCCGCTTTCGGCGCGCCTACGCCCGCCTTTTCACCACCACCGACCCTCGCCATGTCCGACGACGAGGCCGATCCCGAGCTCGTCGCCCTGCTGCGCGCCCACCTGGGCCTGGGGCCTGCCGACCCCAACGCCCCGGTCGAGACGAAGGTTCTGGACAATGCTGCGTTCATCTACAACAACAGCATCGACGTCGCCCTCGACATGAGAGGCTGCCAGGCCGCCGCCGACTCCATCTGGAAGCAGATGCAGGAGCGCGGGTATAGCACCAGCGCCTGGTCGGAGCACGAGCTGCACCCCAAGGCCCAGGACGAGGCCACCGTGAATTTTATCTTCGCCATGGATCTGCTCAACTTCTCCTTCTGGTCCGAGAAAGGCCCCGACGACCGCTTTTCCATTGTCTACAAGGGCAAGAAGTGGACCGGCTACTGGAGCCTAGTCGCAGCCTTGCAGAGAGCTCTGGAAGGCGGTTTGTCAGATGGTTCCATCCCCTCCCCGCTGTTCTGACGCCGTGCAGAAATCCCCATAACCAGCCCGTCATTCTGGGCCGACAAAGACGCGTGCACGGAAGATGTGCTGCGCACTGTCTTCAGCTCTGCAACCGAGGAAGAGATTCCTCTGTTCAACGAACGAGTGGCGTGTCTGAGGGAGGCCGGTGAGGTTCTTGAAGAGGTTCGTACTACAGTCTACAGAGTGTTCGGCAGTAAGCGCTCATGGTTCGACTTACAGCGCTTTGATGGGAGCGTCGCTACCTTGATATCCGATGCCCGGAACTCGGCAGCCAAGCTGGTCAATCTGCTCGCAGACAACTTCGCCTGTTTCAGGGATGAGGCCAAGTTCGAGGGCAAGACGGTCCGTTTCCTCAAGCGCGCCCAGATCTTCGTAGCCGACTTGTGGGCTGCCTTTGACGGCAAGAGCTATGGCGAATTCAGCGACATCGACAAGATCACCATGTTTGCCGGTATGTGCTGCCAATGTGTCCCTTGTGGCCCGTATACTGATGGAATCCCAGACTACCGTGTTCCCCAGATGTTGCACACCCTCGGCTGTATTTCGTATAGCCCGCCGCTTGAGGGCCGAATACGCCACCACGAGGAGATCGAGTCAGGACATAGCTGGGAGATTCAGCTAAGAGGTAAGGCAAGACGAACTGCTGCGGGTAGGCCCCACTAATGAAGAGATCTAGGGTGTAGCATCTGGTGTGTTGAGCAGATCCGACGGGAGATCGTCCAACGCCACCCGGAAGCCAAGGTCAACGCCATACTGCTCGATTTCTTCCTTTACGATACCATGAAAGAGCTGGAGACCGCCGGCCAGGAGCAGATAGCCCACCACCGGACAAGAAGCATTTGGTATTGAAGCACAGAGAGGCTCGGGTTCGAAAAGTGAAGGCGCGAGCCCGGGAAAGAAGAGCACGTTCCGAAGACTCACGGTTGCTACGGGTCGATCATATCATGCAGAAAATGTATGCCATTTACCATGGGCATCGGCAGCCGACGAAGACATGTCCCGGCCCTCGAGCCGATGAAATGATAGCTGGCGATCGGGTGCATACAGCGGTGTACCGCACGAGGCTGACGCAGGCTTAGCGAGGATCCCTGGGCATCGTGGCCACGAGACGTCTTATCCTGAGCTGGCATCACAACCCTGCAAACATCGGCACCAAGGCTACGTGCCGGACCCGACAGATGGAAGGCTGGGAATTTGTCAAGCGGCAGGAAGTGTCAATGTAACGTAGACAATGGGGTGAGAACGCGGGAGCAATCAGGCGATTTCAGCAGCAGCGTCCGGCAACGGAATCAAACGGCAGTGGGAAAAGAGAACCGAAGGGCACAACCCAGGCAATGACGTGGGCTGAGGCGGTCAGTTGTTCGAGAAGAAGTCTATGGATTCAGCAGAGACGTGGGCGCACCGAGGCAAAGGGAATGATCAAGCAAGATCTCCGTGGCGAGGCCAATGAAGAGGAGTAGCAGGGCAGATTGCCGCTCTTCGCGCAGCCGATATGCAGGCAGCTGCAGGTTGGCGACAGGGGGGTAAGCCGACGCGCAGAGCTGCTGGAGCCCGGGAAAGAGCAGTCCGGGCTGGGATTCATCGGTGGCTGAGGCTTGGTGTTGAGGGGAATGGGAGCGTTGATTTGTGCGTGGGGAAAGGGCCGAAGTCAGGTGGTTCCGACGTCAAAAACAGCTGATGTGCGACTCAGCAAAACCTTTTTGCCAGAAGCGGGCGGGTTGGGCGTCGATCTGTGGTGGAGGAGGGCGATCATGCCGGTCTGCCACGTCGGCGTTGCGCGCTGCGCGCCCTAGGCGGGGAATACGCATTGCAAGCCACGTTCTCGTCGCGAGCCGCATGGCGAAGGCGGACGCGTGCGCGCCACGAGGAACCAGCGCACGGCACAGCGTGGGCGAGGAGGGGTGCTGGGGCGGCATTGGTCGGGGTGCGCGGTCGACGGCGATGGCCCGCAGCAGGGTCGCGTATCTAAACGGCGGCTCCGTCACGCGAAAAAAGCTTGTTGGCGCGCCTTGCTGCGTCATTTTGGCCACGCAGCGGCGGCGGCCCCGGGGCGGCGTGCTGGGCGGGCGGTGGGGGCGCGCAGGCTGGCGGGCGCGGTGGCACGCGAGCGCGACGGGCGACGGGCGACGGGCGGCGGGCGACGAGCGAGGCGAGCGCGAGGCGAGAGGTGCGCGGTGGGGGGATGTTCGTGACGAGGGCGGGAGCCCCCGGCAGCCGGGCAGGTGGGGTCCTGGGGCTCGGCGGCTCTGCGGTGCTACTTCCTGCGCGGGCCCGCTCAACTCTCGCTGTCGCTCACTCACGCACGCGACGCCACGCCCGAGCGGCATCCCTAATCCAGCTCCAGCTCCAGCTCCAGCTCCCAGCACGTCTCCGCGCTGCGTCGGCGCCTGCTCCGCCGTCCCGCGCCGGCCCTGCGCGACAAGCTGCCTCGGAGGCCCGACGCCCCGCGGGACTGCAGCAGCCGCCAGCCGCCAGCCGCCAGCGCAGTCTCCGCCGGCCGGCCGCGTGCAGCGCAGCCACGGCAGCCCTCGCCGCCGCCCTCCAGCGCAGCACGGAAGGCCCCAGCAAGCTTCGCCCACATGGCGTGCCTGCGTCTGCCGCCCGGCCAGTGGCAGGCAGACGTCCAGCTCCGAGACCACCCAGAGTTCCCGCCCCCTGCGGCGCGCGCTGAGCAGCGTCTGCTGGACCGCCGTCGTCTCGTGGCGGCCGTCTGCCACGTTCCCGATCCTGTTGCGGATCTGCCGCGCGCCTTCGATAAGGCAACGGCCTCCGACCTGCTCCCCTGCCGCCCCGGCGGCGCCTGGTTGGCCCGTCCCGGCAGGCCTTTTGACTCTAACTTTGCCAAGCTGAACCTACCAGCATCAAGTGGCTTCCGGCCGTTCTTGGGCGCCCACTGACAGCATCCTCCCGCCATGCCTCCATGTCAATTTGCAGAGAGACGCAGTAGCCTCGACTATAGCCTTCCGATACGGTGAATGGCTGTTTGGAGTATGCGTTTGCTTTAAGAACGTCGCTTTTGCCGCTCGTGACATGGGTATGGACTTGCCATTTCTTGATTTGACCGCTGCTGGTCCCTCGTCGTCGCTCTGTTCCTCTCGCCCTCTCGCCTCCCTCCGCCTCCACGCCCCGACGACATGCGTTTATATCCATACTTGCTGCCGCGAGATGAGCCGACGCCCGCCGCCATCCCCATGGGCGGGAGGGTCATTTCCGTGCGACCGCCCTCAGCAACTCCCGAGCCCGCCCTGCTGACGCCTGCTCCAGATGGTTCTCTCGCTCGTGACGCTCACTATCCTCGCCATATGCATCACTCGCCGAGTCGAGAAAGTTGGGAAATGGCACCGTCTGCCCATCACAGGCTGGTTGATCATCATCATCTATTTTGACTCCTTCCTGTTCGTCTTCGTCACCGCCATGTTCAAGGATGTCGGTATCAACGAATCGCAAGGCATTTGCGAGGGTGCCATTCTCCTCTGTGCGGCCCCCAGCCTCTGCTGCTTCCCGCATTGCGTCTGACGAAGCTCTAGGTCTTGTTTGTTACATGAGCACAAAGATTTTTATCTACACTTTCCTGGTGGAGAAAGCTGTGCGAACTTCCATGCTTCATGTGCCCGTGCGCTTGCTGACCATCGGCACCAGTACATTGTCCGTGGAAGCCACAAGCCGAGGCTCAGCGACAAGCTGTACATCTTCAACGCTTTTGGCCTGATCATTCCCTATGTTGGCATTGTTATTTTGAATTTTGTGTGGTATGTTCTCCGTCACCTCGTGGAGCGCCACACCTGACCTTGGCCGCGCAGGAGAATCGCATACATCAACAAAAGCGGCACCTGTATCATCGGCATGCAGAAGAAGGCAATGCTGCCGCTCATTGTTTTTGACGTTGTTATTAATGTGCGCCCCGCTTACTCCTTCAAAGCAACCCCGCAGCTGACACACACAGGTCTATCTCACCGCGCTCTTCATAATACCTCTTCGACGTAAGCACTCTGCAATCGTGCCGTTTGAGCTCGCTCTCACGTGATCTTCAGGTCTCTACTCGTATCAACACAACACCAATAAAGCCCTCCGTATCATGGCATTACGTACCTTTATTGGTAGCTGCGCGACACTGACCTCCAGCGTGGTCAATCTCACCGTTTTAATGATTCTTAAGGGCGAGCCGGGCTGGATATGCTTGATGTGCTGCAATGCCGACAGTAAGCTCAAGTTCCGCACCCCACCTGTGCTACTCAGCTAACGGCAGAACCCATAGTCCTCTTCTCGGTGCTGGTGCTACACTGGGTTACGAGCTTTGACAGGACCACGACCGACAGCAGCTATGCTCGCGATCACAACCGTAACGAAGGCTCGGGCAACACCGCCAATGTTCCCTCCCGAAACGGCACGCTGCCTATGGCCAATGGCAATCTCGCAAATGGACATTTACCTGACGGCGATCCTACATCCAAGTCGAAACAAAACAGCTTGGCCCGGCAGTCTCAGTGTGCTTCGCACAAGAAAAATGGCTGGGATGCAAATGCAACCGTTAAGACACAGTGCTGTGCTGGAAACGGCCAGCCAAACCCGGAAGATATTGCCCTGGACCGCATCGTTGTCAAGACTGAGCGGATCCTCGAAGTTGAGAGCGATGGCCGCAGCGATCGAAGCGATACTACAGCAGGCCGTGACTTCGGCCCGTGCGGACGAGATTGTAGCAGTACGGACGGCATCGTGGATCAAGTATGATCCATGACGATCCGCCGTAGTCTTTTGTCTACTCTCTGGATTTTTTTTTCCCTTTGCGATGGTGATAAGGCAGGCCCAGGTCTTGGCCAAAGAAAAAAAAGAGGTCAGGCGCGCGAGCGATCGGTGGGTTCATGGCGATTTGCGAGACCGGCGTTCGCGAGTGTTCACTTTCTGGGGTTTCTCTCCTGATTCCGGGTCATTGCATCTGTCCGTCTTCTCCCATTTCTGTTTCCTGTGATACCACATTGTTCATGCCATTACAAAGCAACGCAGCGAGTCGATTCTTTTCCACTTTTCGTTCCTTTTTTTAAGGACGTCAAAGACGGGAGCAGTGATGCACCCGCGGTCTCTAGCATCCAGAGAGCTTTTTTCAGCCGAGCTCCTTAGGTGGGCATCGGTATCGCTCTACTTTACCAAGTCAAAAGCACAAATAGACATGAGAATTCATTGCAAGAGGCAGTGTTCTACGATATGAACGGAGAGGCTCGAGCACTTATGCAAGGAAGAAATCCACGGGTTTTCACTGAAGACATTAGACCCTAGTGGTGGCTTCGGAGATGGTCAGATATAAACTGTGTAGGTTAGTCTCTGATCTTCAGCTATGCAGTCCACCAGCCGCCTCCAGACACCGATGTGAGCCGCGTCCGTACAGGCTAAGATGGATCGATATCCAGTTTTCTGAGGCCATCCACCACCTTACAGCACTGGTCTGCTCCGTTTCAGGAAGCCTGTATTGTCTCATCGCGCTGACGCAACGTTGGCCAGAACCTCGCCGGCTCCGCGCAACTTTAAGCATACTTCCAACCAGGGACGACCACGCCCAACGGACCACACAGCCAGTCATGGAGAATTTTTGTCGTATGATCGGCAGCGGCACAGACCAGAGGGGATATATACTTGCTGGGGTACCCGTGCCAACGGAAGAGGGTAAGCGGCGTCCGCTTCGGAGTGCTTCTCTGGTTACATTCGTCCAATTATGTGGTCCCAGAATCATCTCGACTTTGCCTGATGAGGCACTACGAAATTAACAGCTGCGACTTCTGTTGTGGTACTTGCGTAGGGGCCGATGTAGGACCGCTGGCTGGAATGTCTCTGTGGTCGGAGGGATGTACGTGGCGTCTTACGACGCCGATCGTTGTTACTGCTGTGAACAGTCATCCTTGTGAGCAATCGTGTCTTCTTTTGTGCTGGAGGCCTCTGCCTGTTCAAATGAAGCAACTCGAAGCCCTACGGGTTCTACTTGGTCGACGAGTATCCCTTGATTCGTCATCACATAGAAGTCTGTACGGTATCCCCCCTGTCCTGGTTTTGGAACTTCTCACAGTAACAATGTAGAGCCAGTGGGCACAGAGCTTAGAAGGCTAGTACCAGAAGATCACTGTTCCAGTACATGTGGCTGCCGTAAACATTCAATTTTACGAATTCACCGTGCAAGACGATAGGACATTGACTGGTCATTGTTAGCGTTGTGCACTTGTCCTCTGGTTCCAGTTCTTTCTTGAGATACCCACAGGCAGGTCAGACAGTACTAAATTCGTCGAGATAGGCGGATACTATAACCGATTATTAGTTCGAGTCTCTCTTGACAGTCTTGATGAATAAACAGATTTTATACAAGTAGATCCGTTGGTCCGGAATTTCTGGGCGTATAATCTTAAGGACTGTTGATCCGGACGATTGTTCCAACTCTTTGAGGCTAATATTGATTGCTTGGTTCGCATAATGAATTTCATTTGCGCTTTCTGAAGAGCAAATTTCAAGATGTCCAAGTGAATGGTGCTACCCACGGACGTTGATGCGTTGTCACGAAGTGGTCATATCGTTTCCTCTCGTAGAGGATTTTAAAGCCATAATGTGAAACATTTGATGTAGATAGTACCTGGGAAGCATTTTATCTCCTTCCATGCGTTATAGAGAAAGAAACATCCTCAGATGTAAATCGAGACCCTTAGTCAGGGCGCCTTAACGCCCAGCAATGCAAGCAATCCATCCCTACTGTCTGCACTCGTACAACATGAGAACCCCGAAGCAACAGAGGAGAAAAAGAAATAGGACCAGAAGAAGAAGAAGAAACTCAAGAGTAGCTGGTCTTCTCTAACGCAAGCCGGTTGCTCGCAAAGTGAAGGTGATTGCCTGCAGCTTTCATACTTAGGCCTTGGCCTTCCTGGCCCTCTTCTTCGGCGCAGGTTTCTCCTCCTCCTCTTCTTCTTCCTCCCCCTCCTCCTCCTCATCGTCCATATCGTCATCGTCATCACCAGCGGCCCTCTTCGTACCAGCGACAGCGCCGTCGCCGTCACCCTTAACCATGTTGAGGAACTCATCCTCGTCGACGGTGGCAAGACCCAGCTTCTCGATCTCGGCAATCTTTTTCGGGCCGGCGCGCTGACCGAGGACGACGAGTGTACAGTTCTTCGAGACGGCTGTGACAGTCCTGGCACCCGCGGCCTTGGCTAGGTTCTGAGCCTCTGAGCGCGTCATCCTTGACAGCTCACCAGTGAAGATGATAGTCTCGTCGGTCAAGGCGGCAGGATCGGGAGTGGGAAGGTCGCCGCTGGCCTCCTTCTTCTTGGAGGGAGCAGCGGTCTTCTTGGCCTTGGTGTTGGCAGCGGGGGTGGGTGACTTCTTGGAGACGGTGACGGTGCCGCCGACCAGCTCGATCTCCTCGACATCCGCGGTGTCATTCTCAAGCTTTGCGGCATCGACGGCGCTCTTCTTCGTGGCATGAGCGGACAGGATGCTGACGGCGCCTTCGGGATCCTCGCGCTTGACGATGAAGATGGAGGTGGGAGCCATTCTCGCGTAGGCGGGGCGGCGCTCAACTGGCGAAAAGCTGCCTTGATGGGATTGAGATTTGGTTGAAGTGAGCTGGGCTTGTCGTTGCGGAGCAGAGGACAGGCTGAAGGCGAGAGTCGATGCGATGGGGGATGCGCAGCGGAAGAGGCGCGAGGCCGGTGCAGGTAATCGAGTCGAGATGGTGATCAGCGAGACATCCAGCACAGGTGAGGTTTAAATAGCAGAGAGCGCGGCGGCGACAAGAGGGTGCGATCAGGCAGACACGGCCCAAAACGGCGTAGTCTCAGGCAGCAGACGCGCCGGCGGAAGGCACCCGCGCCATTCTGGCGCGCGCGCGGAGCGAAAGCACGTGCGCTCGGCTGCTCGCTGATGGATTTCGCGCTGTGCCCCAATTGCTTGCCGGCCGGGCTCCCTGCCAATAATCCGCCCCCGGAAGGCTGCCTCGACGCCTGACTCCAGCCCGCATAACATCCCCAGCTCACCGCAGATCCTAGCCTGCGCTGGCGCTTCCGTCCAGGCTGCAGCCCTTCTCGCCCCGCCCCACCCTGCTCGCTTTCCTCCCGTTGTCGTCTGCTCCCCTTTCCCGCAAAATGGCCCCGGACGATCAGCTCGACTTGCTCTCGTCGGTGAGTAACGTGCCCGCCCCCCATTTGCTCCTGCCTTCCTGACTCCCGTGCGAAGCTCTTGACGAGCCTGCGAAACACCAAGGCCACTTTTGGCGAGGATAGCAATCAATACCGCCAGATGAAGGCATGGGTCGACGAGCACATTTCAGCTTCAGCTTCAGCCACACCTGCCGCATCCGCCCAGAAAAACGTGTCTCCGGCTGCCACCAATGCCGCCCAGCAAGCCGCGTCTGCCCCGGAGGTCCTGCCCCAGCACCAGCACGTTTTCAACCTCGCCTTCCGGCCCCGCCCTCAGGGAGCGGGCTATGCACAGTGAACTGAGTGTTCTTGTTGCATTAAGCGTGCGGCGAACCGCGCGGAACTAAGGAGAGCCAGCTCTACCGGGTGCATTGCCATCCCGGCAAAGGAGGAGAACAAGTAGTGCAGAGCATCCAGAATCTCAGCTGCTCAGGGCGCCGGGCACCGGACTCCAGAACCCTCCGTCCTCCAAAAAGCAAGCAGCCGAGAAACAAACGTACACAGAACTCCATGCAATGCTGGTATCCAGTCCAAACAAGAAAGTGACCCCTTCCGTCCTCAGAGAAAGCGCCCTCGTAACAAGAATGGAATTCGTGAGGCCTGCCTTGTCATGTACCAGACATTCCGCCGCCCCAAGCTCGCTGCCTTTCGCGAATCGGCGTTGCGTCGCGGGAAAGAAGCTGAAAGCTGCATCGACCGTGTGCTGCCCGACTTCGCGTGTCGTTCGCGTGGGTATTAGGCGCTCCGTGTTACTTCGTCGTCGAGAAGTCCTTTCGTCGTCCTTTTGATCGTAAGGTAATTATGGCCGCCGTCCGGGTCCCAGATGCGGCTAGAGAATCTAAAAATTCAATCCACATTCACTCCACCCCTTCAGTCAATAAGCGGTTTCCTCTGCCCGCCTACGTATGCCATGCCCAGCGCGGCAAGTCCCATCGGGTCAGTAGCCTTGACGATGTGGGCCGCGGGAAGCATCGGGTTGTCCGGGCTGACGTGCGCAGCATCTTTGGCTGCCTGTTCAATAGCCTCCATCTCTTGCTTGCATCCGGCGTGGTCGAACGGACAAACGACGATAGGCTGCCGGAGTAATATGTCCTTGGCTGCTGACATTTGGGCCTGCCACGTGTTAGCTCATCGGGTCGGCTGCCGCCATCGGTAGAGGATGTCTACCTTGACTGTCAGATAATATTCGATCTTGTATAGGGTGCCCGTCGTTGTAAAGCCGCTCACTCCGTACATGGGAAACTTTGAGTTGCCTCGAGGCATGATTCCCTCGCTATCTCTGTAATCCTTTGCTGGAAAGACTAGGCCGAGATTTGTGAAATATCCTGCTTCGGGCATCTTGACGCCCACTGCTTGCGTGGTTTTGGTCAAGCACTTTACCTTGCGGGTGGGCTCGTCGCCCTCGTGATTATAGATGATCTCCTCATCAATCCCAACGGTGATTTTTTGAATGGTGACTTTTTTGGCCTTGGCCATCCAATCGGGATTCGGAGAGAGCTTGATGTAGACGCTTACGGGGTCCAGAGGCCCGTATGACCAGCGCGGCAGCGAGATGCCGAGAGTGACGAGATGGTCCGACACGCGCTCGGCGGACTCGGGTCTGTTATACATGCCAAAGGTGGACAACGTGTCGTATCGTGCTATGGGGACGGGGAAGGCGTATTTCTTCTGCTCCTGGGCACCTTGCTGCACCGTGACAACCAGCTCGTAGTACGTTTCGGCCGTCCGGCTTGGCAATTGCAGGCTCGCAGGCGGCACTCTTCGCGCGATTTCCTCGCCGCCGCGGCCGTAGGGAATAAAAATTACGAAGGGAAGGTCCATGGCCAAGATGCTCTCGGCTTCTCGACCCAGCGGCGACCGGTACAGCAGCATCTCCTTGCCCACGATGTCCACAATCTCCTTGCGCGGGGCGGCGAGGTGTTTCTTGGTGACGGAGTCGGCGGCGGGGTGTATGCTCTCGCGACGCTGCAGGGCGATGGTGACGAGCGAGATGGCGACGGGGGCGGAGACGCCGATCAAGGGCCGCACCTCGACCTTGCCCTCTATTCGCGGCTGTGGGAGCGGTGGAGTCAGTAGGGTCGCGATTGCGGGCAGCGTGTGCAGGCTCACGCACCAATGTTGCTGATATGCCCGGATAGCCCACCAGGAAGTTGCTGTTCGGCGGGCCCGAGACGCGCACGAAGGCGGCCATGGCTGCGGTTCAGAGGGGAGCTTGGGCGCTGGGCAGCGGTAGGGACGGCATGGGAGAGCACCGCTGCTTGGCCTGGCGCCCCAGCTCTTCAAGCACAGCCGGTCGGGGGGCTTGGCCTGAGGTGCGACGGGCGGGTGTGGGATGCGACGGGGTTAGAGGGCGGGCTCTCGCAAAGACCGATGCGCGCGAGGCTGGCGTGGGCGGGCTGTTGGGCGGGTGGTGGTGCGGGCACCAAGCTGCGTCGAGCTCGCGCGCGGGTCGAGTGCCGGTGCGCGCGCGTGCGGTCGGCAGAGGTAGGGGGCAGCGGCGGGCCTGGCGACGTTTGGAGGTTGGAGTGGGCCGTGGAGGTGTAGGCTGTGGCGCTGACGGGAAGCAGGCAGCTCTAGAGCCAGCGGCGGGAGAGGGTGTCACGATGCGATTCGACGGCCGCGGTTGGCGGGTCCAAGGCCCGGCGAGCGCAGGGACTGGGGGCGCTCCAGTGGCTCCAAGCGCAGCGGAGCGATCAAACACTTGGCCGGCGCTGCGGCCGCCTGCTGACCGCGCCGCTCCCGACACAGAAACACTTCGCACTCACGTCACTGCGTCAGCAGCTGAGCCTGTGAGACGAGACGGGATGCCACTCGCCCTGCGCCGCCATGTCTGTCACGGTAGGTGAGCCCCCGCTGCTGCTCCCGCCTCCAGCCTCCGCGCGCCCACGTCATGCCCAAGCGCTCCCAAGCGTTGCATGCGCGGCCTGCCCGCGTCGCGCCGCCGCTGCTAACCCGCGCCATTGCAGCTGCACACCGACCTCGGTGATCTCAAGATCGAGCTGTTCTGCGAGAGCGTCCCCAAGGCCGCCGAGGTGCGCGCTCCCGCCTCTGCTGCCCCGCCGCCGCGCCCGCTGACCGCCGCAGAACTTTCTCGCCCTGTGCGCCGCCGGCCAGTACGATGCCTCGCCCTTCCACCGCCTGATCCCCGCCTTCATGGTGCAGACCGGCAGCCCGGCGTCCGACCCGAAGTCCAAGAGCTCCGTCTCCATCTTCACCACCCCCGACCGCCTGTTCGAGGACGAGATCAAGCCCGCCCTGCGCCACAACTCGCGCGGCATCGTCAGCATGGCCAACAAGGGCCCCAACACCAACGGCAGCCAGTTCTTCATCTGCTTCGCCCCGGCGCCGCATCTGGACGGGAAGAACACTGTGCTCGGCCGGGTCATCGAGGGCGACGACGTGCTGGACCGGCTGGAGGGCCTGGCTGTCGACAAGAAAGGGCGTCCAAAGCAGAAGGTCACCATTAAGAACGTGACGATCCACGCAAATCCATTGGCCGGATGACCGGGAGCTACCATTGCCGCGGGCAGCACTGCTTGGGGCGCCAGGCACGCCAAATCGGAGCCGTGCGGCGCGGTAATATCAGGTATAGCCCCCGCCCCTGAGGGCGAAGCTCAAAGATAAAGTTGCCAGCTTGGGGAGAAGCAGGGGAACGGTGTGCCTGATCCAGCGCGCCCGCCATTAAGGTTGTGACCGGAGATTATTGCTCCCACGGTGGCACGCGCTGTCTCTCCCGGACCCAGTCCATCCGACTGGCCTCGGCCAGAGGTAGAAGAAAATACAAGCATCCTTCGTGGCTTCACCAAGCAGTCCTGAAATCAGGCATCAAACGTTGATTATCTTGTTCAATTGCCTTTACTCAGACACCCGACGAAAAGCCTATCTGCTCCTCCGTATTAGTGCTCTCAGATAGATGGGAACACTGTGTCAGAGAACAGGAGAATTTCTCGCGGTCAGCGTTGCCCCTGTTCCTGCTTCAGCGCATCCTTCTTATGCACACTGATGTCACATGTGCAGCTCGGCGCGCATGCCACACGAACCGCGCCTCTTTGGTTACCATTTTGGTGATTAGTTGCTCGAGTGCCACAGACGATGCTACTTATCTGACTTCTTGGTTCGCCTCGGGGCAGGCTGCTTCTCCTGCTTTGCTTGCTGGTCTTTCGCGGCTTTGGCCTTCTTGACCAGATCCTCCAGTGCTGCGAGTTCTTCAGCCTGCTTACTAGCTTTCTGGGCATCCTCTTCGCTCTTCTTATGCTTTGCACGTTCCATTGCGCTCTTCTTCTCGAGCTCCTCGATGGTTTTCTCGCTTGCCTCCCACAGACCCTTCTGCACCTTTTCGTCCTCGATTTCTCCACGCATATACCTCACCTCCCTGCACTCCTTCAGGAACTTCCCTCCGTCAACGCGTCCAAGCTGTGCATCCATCGCTGCCCACAGATACGTCTGTGCGCCCTGTACAGGGCTCTTCAGGACGAGCCACCACAAGGGCCACATAACCAAGTATAGCGCCAGACCCCACAGGCTTCCGAAAGTAAGGTAGCGGCGCATGCCGGGGGTCCTCGTCCAGCCTGGATCGACGACGAAAACACGCGAATTCATGGGGAATTTGTCAGGGCGGTTGTAGGTTGCCAGATGTTTTTGAAAGGCCGAGGCGAAAACCATGGTAGCGAGCTTCGAGGTGGCGTCGGCGGAAGAGGCCTTGAACTCCAAAACCTCCTTGGATTGCTCGGCCTTCTTGGGCTTTGCCTTGGGCGCCTTCTTCTGTTTGTCGCTGCTGGGCGAGGAGAAATCGGGCAACTGGCCGCCCATGTAGGAGCTGCAGGTGCTAAAGATGATGCGGACGTCCCGGTCCGGGGGTTGGGCGCGCAGAGCAGGACTGAGGATGCTCAACAGATGGAAATTGGCGACATAATTGACGCCCCAGCTCTCCTCCAGGCCATCTTCGGTGATCCTGGCCCTGGCGCCCGAGGGCGTGAATGTGTTGGCGCAGAGGACGATCATGTCCAGACGACGCGGAGGAGCGTTGTCGACCCACTTGGTGGCAAACTTGCGGATGCTATGGAGCGAGGCGAGATCGACATGCTCGGCGGTAATGAGGGTGTTGTTCGTCGTGGTGCGCAGGTCGTCAATGTAGTCGACGAGGAAGGGATCGGAAAGCTCATGCTGCGTAAGGAGGACGAGTTGGGCGCCGCTGGTGGCCAGTTCGCGGGCGACCTGGGCGCCTATGCCTGCCGTGCCTCCCTGCACGGCGCGGGTCAGCAATCAGCAGAGAGCGGGGCACAGGACACGCACTGTGATCATGACGACTTTGGAGTGCATGTTGCGCTCCGAGGTGTTGACAGCGCCGCCGAAGTAGCGCTTCAAGAGGAACAGCACCGCAAGCCATGGCAGGGTCTTGAGGAGGGTCCAGGCGAAGGGAATGCTCCCAAGGCCGTCGAACAGGGCCTGGACAGCAATGTAGACGGGCATTGCGGGTTGGGGAGAGGAAACGTAACTTTCGCAGCAGACGCGCAACGGCGACGACGCTGACGCAGCCGCCAGAGGCCGAGGGGATGGCGCTAGGCCGCGATAGGCTTCGGCGATCTGCTCGGCCGTCGATCCGGAGCCTGAGGCCAGCGGCGGCCCGTTGCGCCACCCAAGCTCCAATCCAAATCGCCATGGCCACGGCTGCAACGCCTGCGATGCGACTCCGCCTCCCGCGCCGCCAGGCGCTGCTTCTGCCTGCCCGCTGCCGGACGCGGCGCAGAGGCGCACCCCGCGCTGCGAAATGTCCCAGGCTGGCCAGGAAGGATGCCAGGCTCCCAACCCCTCCCATTGGACAGCATCAGCCTGCATCTGTGTGGTATTGCTGGTCTACCGCCTACCGTGTGCGGGTGGCACAGCGAGCCTGAGTCACCGTGCTGCTCGCCCTGGACCCCGCCAGGCTGGAGGCAGCAGCGTCCTTTTTCTAGGCAGCTGGCCTGTGGCCGTCTATAAAGCTGCATCGCGGGACGTTGTGCCTCCTTCTTTCAATCCTCTCCGTGTCTCTTGCTTCGTCTCAATTGCTCGCGGGCAGTGAGACGCCCCGGCGGTCGCCTCACTTCCAATCCGGCCAGCTCCTCGCGAAGTCGGCTGGGAGCACGTCCACATCCGTCTCCACAGCCTTCTTCTGTGCCTTCACCAGCGCACGCCTCACATGGCACAGCAAGGCGCTTTCATCGACAAGGAGATCGAGAACATCATGGAGCAGATGGCTCAGTCCGCCAGCCCCAAGGTTGCCAATGGCAAGCCGGGTGAGGCCAAGCCGGCAAAGCAGTACCTTCCTGCAGGCACGCTGGCCCGCATCCGCGACCTCTACCAGACGAAGCCCGACAGCAATGGCAACCGCTCGTGGACCACCGCCTACCCCGACGATCTCGAGGAGCCCCCGGAGAATGCTGACGCCGCTCAGTACGCCCTGCTTGTCCGTCACACCAAGTGCTACGATGGTCGCAGGAAGCTCCGTGTCGCGTCCATGGTCATCCAGAGCACCCTGCTGAAGAAGGTTCTTGGCAAGGTGTTCGACAAGTATCCTGGAGTCACTGCCAGCCTCGAGCGTTTGGAGTTCTCCGCCCCATTCAAGCCGTTTGTCCATCGCTGGGAGAGGCTCATCGAGGCGCGAGCCAACGAGACTGACCCAGAGACTAAGGAGCACCTCGAGCTCCTTTGGGCCGTTCTTGAGGAAGAGCTCCGAGACACTATTTCCGAGAAGCGCGATCTTCTCTCCAACGGGGTCATCACGTACCAGGCTGTCTGGACCATCTTCGAGCCTGGTGTTCTGGTTTACAGCAACGAGGATGGCGTCGACCGCGCATACGCTCTTTCTGGCGGCTCATACGCCTGCCAGCCCCCGCACTTCGACCTGAATGTCAGATACATTGATTGGGACGGCGAGGAGTTCGGATACGTCAGCAACTACCTTGAAATCCCTGCCTTTGGGGGCACTTGTCCTATTACGAGCTTGCCCGTCTTCCCTCTCCACTACCACCCGGAGCTCAAGCAAATGAAAAAGAGCCTAACCGTTCGTGGCCGCCTTTTCGAGGCGTACAAGGGTGTAAGTGCATCTCCTATCTCTACTGGAGAAGAAATCATCTAATCTTAGTCATTTATGCAGTACTCCTTCAGAGCGTACGAGGGCGTCTGCATCGGCTATGGTCCTTGGGGTCCCACCCGGTTCAGTGTCAACAGCCGTGTGATCATCGACACGTATGCCTTCAACCGCTTCAACCCCAACAGGAAGGTCCGCATCAGCCGGATCAAGGCGTCAGACATGCAGCCACTCGGCTACTCGTCCGACGAGTTCGACACTGACTATGACGATTATTCGGACGATGATTCTGACGATGAGCGTGGACTGACGAAGCCGCCACCGGTTCCTGAGCAGTCGGCCGATGCAGGCCTAACCGATGACCAGCTCCTCATCTGCTCTGATGCTCTGCGGGGGTACTCGCTCAAAGACAAGAAATGGATGAAGTTCCCGATCGGTGGTGTCAAGGAGATTGAGTGGAACGAGCAGGCCTTCGACTCGCTCGTCGCGCCACCGGAACAGAAGGACCTCATCCTGGCCTTCGCGCAGACGCAGGCAATGAACAAGGATAGCTTCGACGACGTTATCTCCGGCAAAGGCCGAGGCATCATCATGCTTCTGTCTGGCCCGCCCGGTGTTGGCAAGACGCTGACGGCAGAGTCAGTGGCTGAGGTCATGAAGGTCCCTCTTTTCGTCATGAGCGCTGGCGACCTGGGCACCGAGCCCTCGGAAGTCGAGTCGGCGCTCTCCAACATCCTTGAGATGAACACCAAGTGGAACGCTATCCTTCTCCTTGACGAAGCCGATGTGTTCTTGGAGGCGCGCTCGGCGCACGACCTGGAGCGCAACAAGCTGGTCTCCATCTTCCTGCGCCTGCTAGAATACTATGAGGGCATCCTGTTCCTGACAACAAACCGGGTCGAGAACATTGACGCTGCGTTTGAGTCCCGCATTCACCTCTCCCTCCAGTATGAAGACCTAGACTTTGACTCCCGTCGCCATGTATGGGCCACGTTCCTTGCTCGTGCCGCATCCGCTGCACCCTTCACCGACGAGGAGCTCGACCGTCTGGCCCACCGGAGCATGAACGGCCGCCAGATCAAGAACGTTCTCAAGACCGCGCAGCTGCTAGCGACTAAGAAGGAGGCACCACTCTGTTTTGCTCACGTCGACACCGTGCTCAAACTGAGGGAGGCCAATGCGCTTTTGAAGAACGGTCTGACCAATGGCAAGGCTTGATCAATTGAACCATTCGTGGCACCGGATCTGGGAACGTCTGGTTGAAGGAGTGTTCTCTGCTCGTCGGCTCAAGGAGTATTCGGTGCAGCTGATGACGGTCTTGAGGTAGATCTAGATGACACTAGCTAGATTCACACCCAAAGACCAAGACCCACCCTCTGCTAGCAATATACATGGAATTCCTACTTATGATCTGATTCGCAAAAAAGGACAAAGAAAAAATCGTAGTAGCGGAGCAAGCCCGTGGGGAGACGGAGCATTCACCCGGAAATTCTACCACTCACCATTTCTCTTTAGGGAGCACTGAAATGGAGCTACATAGAGCATCAACCGAGGCAACGCAATCATTGTCGCACAAATTGTGTCGCAGCAGCTTCGTCCCGAGACTCTTCCGCAACAACGGCAAAATACGCCTTACCGCACCATGTGCACAGATTTTGCGAAACATCAATGCGTTGATCGAATTGCTCGCTCAGCCAACGACAGCTACCGAAGGTAAAATGTATGTACAGAGGCCGGTCTTCCACACCGCACTCATCTCCATCTGTTTACTCCACAAACATCCAATCAAGACCCACTTCCATCCAAAACCCGACGGAGAGTACGGGAAGGGAAAGGGTACAAGCGTGGTAGAGCGACCGCTTAGTCGGTGATTGTAGCCTCCTGGCCGCTCCCGAGCCGCGACCCCTTAGTGTCATTACCCCTTCCTAATCGCCTCGGCTCGCGGCATGCCGTCCGCGACCTTGATAGAGCGAAGTCTCGCCAAAGCGCGACCGGTCTGCGCGGTCCGACCTGCACGTCGCACAGAGTGAGAAAGAAGCACAATTACCTCCTCTTTACCGTCTTCTTTCTGAGGGAAGAGCAGACGATAAGCAAGCCCAGACACCCAGGTATCAAACTTTCACTTCCCAGCCACTGTCAACCACAACCAACCACCATAATTGACATAGGAAAGAAAAGCAAGGATAATAAAGCTCGTGCAACATGAATCGAGAGAGGTGGTTATTAAATGCCATGTCATGCTATGCACGGCATAGGCCAGGATCGTGAGGAAGCATCAAACAAACCAATCAAAAACAAAGACTGAGCAAGAGAAATGTGCCACGGCGCTTGCGCGGGGGTATCGAACGCTCAACGAAGAGAGAGAACAAGAAGGGTATTCTTCTTAAATATGGTAGGAGAAGGATATTTGTGTCTGTTGGGGATCGACTGGCCGAAGTTGGCACGGACCGTCTTTGCGCGTGCTCTTGCCAGGATCCCGTGGGTTGGAGTTCGATGTGAAATGCTTAAGTATGGAACTCTAATGCGGGGGAAACAAAGCTTTCCGGTGTATAATGCGGATGTTGCCTTGGAAAGAAGCAAGAGCATGAACGCCATCATCGTACCGGCATGAAAAATCTGGAGAAGGTCCCGTTCTTCCGGGTGAAGATGTTGCTGGCTCAAGGGCTGCGGGTCGGTGGTCGGTCGGAGTCGCCTGCAGAAGAGTCGCCGTCTATTGTTTTCCTCCAGTGCTGAGGAAGACAGACGCAGACAAGCTTCGAAGGAAATTAGCGCATTCGGTCACAGGTAGATTGTAGGATTTGCCCAAACTCACCGGGAATGCCTTGACCTCCCCCACAGTGTCCACAGGACGTTGGCTGCCGTTGGACATGCCGCTGTCCCGCTGGATTTTCCTGTTCGCATCCCACTCGTCTGCTGTTTGTGTGATCTTCATTCCAGTCGCCCAGCCGTCATCCCAGATACCCATCACCTTGATCATCTCGCCTCTCTCAAGCTCGAACTCGTCGCCGGCGCGGGGTTGGTATGCCCACAAAACGGCCACCGAGTCGCCAGGCCTGACCTCGTCTTGCGAATAATAATCCTTGAAGAAAGGCAATTGCTCTGACTGGCCACTGCCCATCTCGGGCGACGAAAACTCCTCGTTGCTGTTGGGCTCTGGGGATTGCGGTTCGTCTCCGATGTTAAGCCTGGAGGAACTCGAGAGGGATCCGTTGCGTTTCGGTAATCTTCCGGCGGCGACAATCATTGAGCGGGGACTACCTCCAGATCCATCGGATTGTCCGTATCTATGGGCTCCGCGCGGGCTGCTGTATGGATCTGAGCTGGACGTGTCTTCAAGGGCATTCATGCGAGCAACGCGACCGGTTGGAGGTATCGGCGGCTGCTCGCGAATGTTCGAGTACGACATAGCTGGCACGATCGTGTTTCCGCGTGAAGGCGAGGGCTGGTTGAAAACGCTTCCTGCTTGGCTTGCCCGGCGCCTGCGCAGAAGGACACAGGCGCAGATCATAAGGGTTAAGAGAAGGCCCGCACCCAGGACAGCTCCAACAACGATGCCAGCAATCTGCCCAGGCGACAGACCGCGCCTAGCACCGCCACCGTTTCCTCCAGATGAAGTGCCTGTTGCGCCTGTCGCAGCTGTCGTTGAGCTCGGGAAGAGAGGGGACATGGATGTCGTAGTCGGCAAGTCCACGCCCTGGCAACGTTCATTCACGTTGGAGTTGTTGCAACAAGAGTCCGTGGCATTCGGCGAGCTGGAGGCGCAGAAGGAGCACAGGCCTTGGAGGTTGTTGAGATAACCACAGTTCTCGGGTTCATTCTGGACGCCGGTGATGCAGGAGCCGGTAAGGGAGTTGGCAGGGAGAGCACAGTTGGTGAAGTCAGCACGGATTTGCGAATTGACATTGGCACTGGTGGTCCCGCAAAGTTCTGGAGTTGCTGCTATCTCCTGCTCGCTAATAGCATATTCGGCCTGTGGACGTCAGTCAATCTCGCGTGGAGGGGATTGGGCGGCAGCACGCACGCAAGTGTCGGCGCAGAGAGGACGAGATTCCTCAGCCGACAAGTCGCACGAGTCAATAGAGTTCTGTACAATAGCATTACACAATACGCTGGTGGTGTATCTGGCGTAAACGTCGGTCGTGTTGTCGAGGTTGATATTCGAGCAACCGAGCAGCTGGACGTATCTGGGACGCATGAGCGAGGCAGTCGAGGGGGGACACGAGAAGGGCATACCTCTGCTGCACGAAGTTGGACTGCACGTAGGCGGCAAGATATTGGTCGAAGGAGTTCGTGTCAGATACGTAGGTGAGAAATGGACTGGGCAGGCACACGGTCAGCAGCGGCGACGGCGGCAGCATCTGGGGTGGGTGCGTCGTACAAAAGACCGGTCAAGGTCGAATCGGTCGAAACGGAAGAAGAGCTGAACGCAGGGCACTCGGTCGAGCCGGCAAGAGAAATGCAAGACGAACTCTGGGCCATGGCCATCGGGAGGGCCGCGGCGACGAGCGACAGCAGAACGGCGCGGGAGCGCAGAGGACGCGCAGACGGGGCCGACGGCCGGGGGCGACGAGACGACATGGTGAGGGAGAAGACCTTGGACGCGTCCGTCCCACAGCGGTGATGCAGGCAGTGGGCGTGGTGGGTCAAAACTCCATCACTCCGTCGCAGCAAACACAAGACAAGCAGGTCTCAGGCGGTCTCAGGCGCGCGTGTCTCGGGAAGGTGGACGGGCGTCGACGCGGCGAGGAATTGAAAGCCGGGGCAGAAAGCGGACACTGAACGAGTGACTGAGTAGGAAGCGTCCGACGCCTGGCTGGCCGAGACGGGGGGAGCAGGCAGAGAATGAAGCGACGGGCAGGAGCGGGCGGCGGAAGGAAAGAGCAGCGCGCACTGGGCACAGGCGCTTTGGGCGAGCGGACGTCGAGCAGCGTCGAAGCACTGCGGTCTCGCGCGTGGCGTGGGATTGGCTGGCCGCCCGGAGGCCCCTGGCAGCGTCGTCGCGTGGGAAATTGCGCTTAGTTAGGCCCAGGGCGGGCGGCCGACCCGCCCACCGACACCAGCCCCAGCCCCAGCGCGCTCGCCAGCCAGCGCCAGCCAGCGCCCGCCCGGCTGCCCGCCCGCGCCTGCGCTGCCCGCGATGCGACTCGCAGCGCGTCGAGTGCCGCCTGCCGGTGCCGCGCCCACTGCGCGCGACACCGCCCGCGCGCAGCTGCCCAGGGGAGCACGCGGCCGGCGACACGGCAGCAGAGCCGCAGCGCACCGGCGGAGCGACGCGACCTCCCCGCTGCGCTACCGCCGCCGATTCGGGGCGTGCAGCGATCCGCTAGCCGCAACTGTCCTCCGGGCCTGGGCCCTTGCGTGTTTACCTCTGGTGTGGCTAAGCGCTGCGCGACCGCTCGCCGTGGCCGTCGCACAGCAGATGCTGCGCGCCGTCGGGCCCTCCTCCCGAATCTCACGTCCAAAAAAGGGTCGTCGCCGGCAATCTTTGCTGTCTTGGGCCAAGCCCACCCGCAGGACTGTCCGGCCTCTGCTTCTTTCTCTGCCACCGCCTTCGACAACCACTCCACTCCGCCTGTCCTGGCACTTGGCCATGACAGGAGAGAGCCGCCGTGTCGGTGGCAAGCTCAGCTCTTTCGCCATCAAAGCTCAATTGCCAGCCTGCGCACCTGATGCTGGTGACGTCGACTCCGTCATGCGTAAAGCATTGTAGTCGTGGATCCCATGGACCAACCCTCAAGGGATGAACGGATCGGCCCAGCGGTCCACGCAGCACTGGGCGAGAAACTTGTCGCATCCTTGAACAGACAAAAACCAACTCTGACATCGGCCTAAAACCTGCTGGCGCCTTGTTCCCAGACCACGGCCTTCACGGGGCGATGCTCTGAGCCAGGACAGCATCCAGCGGTTGGGTTGGCCTTATCGTTGCCTCTCAAGGCATTTTCTTGCAGCTCGAGGGGTGTGTTCATGCACAGCTCGGGCATTTTCGTGCACCCTTGGTTGAAACCCGGCCATTGATCAACCCACTGTCATCAAATCCACAATCGTCCCGTCTCTCGCCCCAGATGGCACTGTCAACCCCGGCCAGGTGGAGTTGTCGTCCAGACGGCAAAGCTGATGTGCTCGCAATGCAGATCGTCCGGTGCACATTGTGAACGTGTGTGCTCTGGCTCCGCAACAGACGGAGATCAGAGAGCGTCGGAGATTAGCTGCAGATCGAGATCGACCGCGCGAAACCCCAAGTTCTTTTTTATAGAAGGCACAAACATTTATGCACGCCCTCTGAGTCAAGTAGTGTGTTTCAGAACGTGTCGGCTGCCCTATAGCAATTTAAGTCCCGAACTATTGCTAGCAACTGTAGCCGGAACGTGCCTGTGTTCGTGCTTTGTTCCCACCACGAGAGTGCAGAGAGATTCCGTGACCGGGTTATTGGTCGCTGGCGTTTATTAAATATCTACTTTTCTCATGGAGTGCGGCCAAGAGATACTGGACTGAAATGTAACAGGCTGCCCTATTGCTCCTTGGTCACAGGCGCGACGAACCCCTACTAGTAATACAGAGTCAAAGCGTCCGAGAAATGGCTTTCGAGACTCACTGGCTGATGTTCCTGAAGGAGATGGCTGCACGATATGCGTCCTTGTCGTAACAAGCATTCTTACCATCGCTTTCCGCCTTCATTGAAGTCCATGCCCCTCCTCTCCTTCTCAACTCTTTCGTCGAACTCCCTCTGTGCCTCGGACTTGGCCAACTGTCTCTCTTCATCGCTGCTCGAGAACGCAAAACTACTGCCCAGGGTCGAGCCGGCTCGCTGTTCTTTTTGTGCGGGTTTGCCCCAGGCTGCGGAAGACCCACTAGACGCGCCCTGCCCCGAGGAAGCTTGGTGTCTGATGCGGTCCCACGCAGATCCTCCGGTCGATGAACTTCCAGAATCCATGGGCCCTAAGCCGCCAGTTGGCGACGCATCGTCATAAGAAGAGGACTGGCTGGCAGACCGGTCCTGGCCCCAGCGCGGCATCGCCTTTTGGCGAGGCTCTGGATAACGTGTTTGGGAATCCGGGAGAACGGGACTATCTGAGTATGTACCAGCAGTCGGCGACATGTCGTCGTACACGTCATTGCTTCCGCTTTGCGCCGGTGGGGGAGGATGCGGGGCAGTTTGTACAGATTGGCGGCTGGGGAGACCGCCTCTAGTCTTCGCGAGCTTCTGGATTGCCTCATTTAGCGCCTTCAAGCGCTCATCGCCAGCGATTGATATAGTTGCTATTGCGGTGGAATAGCTGTGAGCAAGGACGCCGGCGGTGAAGACACCAACGAACCAGTAAGGCGGGATGCGGAGCAATTGGTAAGCGATGCGAGCCGACTGTCCCCTTAACGGGCCTAGATTCTCCGGGTTCCAGCCCTCGGCACTCGACGGGTTCCAGAAGGGAAATCGGTACTCGCGCCGGGTTTGATAACAGCGAGCCATTGCTAGGGCGGCACCGACAGACGCGCCGTAAGCTGTGGTGCTGTTTGCCTTGGTTGTGTGATATGCGAGAGCCTTTGCCTCGTCTTCCGTCAGGGGCCGGCGCAAGACGTGCGACGCGGCTTTCAAGTATTCGGCGACATTGGTTGCGACGCGCTGACGAGGATAGCCCACGAGAGGGCCGAGGATGGGCGGCGGCAGCGGAAACTCGTTCAAATCAATCTGGAAGCTGCGCTGCTGCGCGGCCCCATCAGAAGCCGCGTACGGATCGGTATCAGACGGATAGGCGTTGTCGGCGAAGCTGTCGGGCGGCGCACTCGACGAGTTTGCGGCTTCTTCGAGGACCATGGCGGCCGTGCGAGCTCAATTGCTGTGAGCGTGTGCTGGGGGCGCGGACAATGGCGGCTCGGTAGACGTAGAAGGTCGGCGCGGAGCTGCTGGGTCGTGGGTGTGGGGGCGGAGCCAGTGGTGTTAGGTGGAGGGGGCCGGAGAGAGAGTGGTGGAGAAAGCTCGAGCTGGTGACGCACGACATCCTCACCTGCGCGCACGGACGCCTTCGCCAAAACGGGCGATGCGGCCTCACGAGCTCCACGTTGTCACTTTATCGAAGCCACCGGACCAAAGTTGTGCTCTTGAAAGCTTCTTGCTTTATTAGAGAGGAGATGTCTATCCCGGGTATAGTACAAAGCATCAGTTGCCTTGCGCAAAAAGACACCATGCCCGCTGCAGTAGCTGTGCAGGCCCCAGAATCCTGTAAACACCACTGAAAATACGCCGGTTCCTTTTCACACTCCATGAACGCCTGCGCTGTACAGCCCTTACTTAGGATACTTCCCATTTGCATCCCGATCGGAGTCCTGTCCGTTTTCTTCCTTTAGTTACCACCGTCCATACAAACGAAACCCCAACATATTACGGTCGAATCAAAGAGTGCTGAACACAAAGTTCGAGCTGTAAAGACGGGCAGGACGCAGAAGCTTAAGCGGCAACTGCATCGACGTTCTCGCCCGCACCAGGCCAGCCGCCGCCGATCAGCTCCCGAATCTTGTTGGCCACTGCGGCAGGATAGCCTCGCGAGAGGCCTTCCTTCACGACAACCGTCGCACCCGTGCGGTCTTCAATCGACATGTATGCTCTGGTCATCGCCTCGTACGTACTCGGCTCGCGCTTGTGCAGCGGGACCGACTCGTAGATGCTTGTGGCCTTGTCGATATTCTTCGCCGTGGCCCAGCCATGAATCAGCGAGTTGGCAATGTAAGGCGTCAATTCGACACCCTTGGCCCTCATGTCGGCAACGTAAGTCTCGGTCGCGTCGATTTCGTGGTTTGCAACCATGGCTTCGAAAAGGGCCTGGTAAAGACAGGCTTGTGGGCGGAGCTCTCCGTTGGAAATAACCGAATCGAACAGCTTCTTGGCTTCAGCCATGTCGTGCTGCACGCAGCCCTTTGCGTGGATCAACGAGGCGAAGTGAACCGCTTCGGGTCGCTGCCCAGACTGTCGGATTTGGCCCAGTACGCCCTCAGCTGCGTCCATGTCGGCTGGCTCAAGCGTTGCATAGGTATCGATGAGAAGCTTGTAAGTATGAGTGGTAGGCTCGATACCCTTCGTCCGCATGCGCTCGTAGTAAGAAAGAACCTTGCTCCGGTCGCGCTTGGTCGTGAGGAAGAACTGCATCATGCTGTGATAAGGGGCGGGGCGGGGCTTATAGTTAGGCATGCTTTCCATCTCCTCAAACAGCTCTTCGGCAAACTTCTCGTCGCTGACACGACAGAGAGCGTTGACAACAGTACCATAAGTAACGCTAGTCGGGCGGATGCCGAGGTTGCGCATCTCTTGGAAATAGAACAGGCAGTCATCAATACGTCTGGCCTTTCCGAGCTTGCCAATGAGTGCATTGTACAAGAACGACGACGGCTCGACACCCTCGGACTTAGCCCTCAAGAAGATCTTGACGGCTTCCGTGGCCTCGTCGAATGTCTTTGTGGACTCCTTGAGGGTTGTGATGTAGAGACCGAAGGTGTTTGCAGACGGAGCAGCACCCATGTCAAGCAGTTCCTGGTGATAGCGAGCGGCACCCTGGCGATCACCGGCCTGAAGGCAAGCGGCAACCATGGAGTCCAGGATCGTGACCCAACCGTACCTGACAATCCGGTGCTGAGGCTGCAGGGGAACATCCTGCTTTGCGAGCGAGAGAATATCCTGTGCGAGTTCCATGCGTCCCTCCTTAGCTGCGGCGGTAATCAACTTGGCGTAGGTGAAGTAGCGAGGGTGTCTTCCAGCCCGCCTCATGTTCCTGAACTTGGTGAGAGCTTCGTTCAAGTGCGAGGCGGAGCGGCCATGAGTCTTTTCCAGCAGATCCGTGATCGTAACCGAGCCCTTGTTGTCTGTGGTCGCAGCATATGGATCATAGTTGTCCTCGTACATGGGTGTGGGTGCCACTGGCGAAGGAGCTCCAAAAGCCGGGAACGATGTCGGAGAGAACACAGGGGCCATCACCGGGTAACGGAAAGCCTGCCAGCGCTGGGCAAGATCATGACGATCCAGCTTCAGGAGGACCTTCTCAATCAAGCCGGACGTCTGTTTGTCAATTGGCATTCCATGAGCCATCATAACCTCCAGGATATGCGAAAAGCGAGCCTGATTAGCGACGTCGGCAGCAGAAGAATTCAGGATCATGCCGGCCTGGATCTGCATAAGGAGAGTGAGATCCTCAAATCCGAGCTGAGCAACACCGTCGGGACCAAGACCAGCCAGAAGATGGGCAGCGACCGAAGGAATTAGACCACCATTGTCGACCATGGTCCAGAAGAGTTCCATGCTGGCTTTCGCCGGCAGCGTAATCCCTCTCCTGGTCATGAAATGACCGATCACTTCGACAGCCTCGTCAATCTGCTCAACAGCCTCCATCTTTGCCTTGCCAGTCTGTGAGTCACGAACCCGACCAAGCATACGGCGGTTCTGGCGCAAGCCACGCTCAGCATGCCCGCTACCGATGAGTGCAATCGCAAGCATCGCAGAAGGCTCGACGAAGAGCGGCTTTGCGTCGGCAGCCTCAAGGACCTCCCAGAAGTATTGAGCAGCCTCGATATTGCCATTGCGGACGTGCATGGCGATCATGGCAAGGGCGGGAACAGCGACTTCCATACTTTCCGGCAGAGACTCGAAGGCCTTCGTAGCGACCTCCATAGCATTATGATCCGCAGCTCGAACACAGATAGCAGCCATAGCCACGTGACGAGCTTCAGAGCTAAGCTCTTCGCGCGCGTAGGTCACTGCATCCTGGAAAGACCCATTCTTCAGCCAGACTGGGATGAACGCCTTGAGACCGACGATATCCCGAAGGGATGCAACGCGCTTCGGGTCCTCAATGCTTTCTTGAAGCTTAGAAAGGAACTTACGTCCTCCCTCCAAGCGCTCGCAGAGAGCATAGGCTTTGATCAGAGCGGCATACACATCGTTATCCTTCCTAATCATGGCGTTCTCACCCTTGTCGTTTGCGATTGCCAAAGCCTTGTACTCGTCATAGCACTCAACAGAGGACCGCAAATCGCCCGAAGTCGCAAAAGCCTGGATCATGGGCACGAACATATCGGCGCGCGGAAGGACTCTGTGAGATTCCATGTGCGTGTAAATGCGAACCATTTCCTCGACACGGCCCAGCTCAGCGCATGCAGTTATCAGCCTGCGGTACGTTTTCTCGGAAAAGGTGTTGTCCGACTGAATGGCAGATGCGGTGTTGAATAACTTGACAGCCATGTTAAGAGAATCGTCCTCTAGGAGAATGGCGAAGTCGGTCTCGTTCGACTGAAGCATGAACTTGCCCTCTTCGTCCATTCCACCGAATCTGACGCGCTTCTCATCGAGAATTTGCTTCGACGACAGTACTTCCAAGGCCCGAACAGAGAGAAGCTCAATCAGAATCGAGTAGGTCTTTGAGTCCGGAAGCACGCGACGCTTCAGCATATCAGAGTACACATCCAACGCTTTGGGGACCACCTGGTGCTTAGCTCGGGGAAGGTGGATGGCAGCCACGAGCAATGCATTGTACGCGGGAGCCGTAGGCTTGACACCACCCACGAGCATGCTCTCGAAGACCGCGGGAATTTCGGCATAGTGGCGTCCTTCGGCGAGCTTCTCCAGCTGGTTGGCAAATGTATCGACATCGGAGACGGAGGTTGGGGCAGTAGTGGAAGAACGAGGAGTGGAAATCCTTGGTGAAGCCTGGGAGACGGTGGCCGGCGACTTGGAACGGACCTCCTGAACGTCGGCGGCAGCAGAGGCAGCATCCTGAAAATCCTCCTCTGGCTCATTCTTCCTACGCTCAATCTCGCGATTGATAGCCTCATCTATCTTTGCCAACGCCTCGGCTTCAGCTTTGTGGTCAACGACCTGCTTGAAGTCATCCACCGCACTTGCACTGTAGGCTCGGTCAACTCCGCCGCGAGCCAACTTGTCCTCGGCATCGACATCCTCGACGGTTGCGGCGGAACCATCCTTTACGACAACTTCAGTGTCGAGGGGCCCCGACGATGGCTTCCACTCGATCCTCTTGGCAAATTGGAACTGGTGCCACTCGCGGTTGTCGAGCCTCTGGTGCTTGTGCCAGGCCTCGAAGTAGGCGGCTAGACCCGAGTCATGGTGATCTGGATGGGCAGCCTTGACGCTCGTGCCAGACTGGGCCGACGTTGCATAGGCATTCTGCTGGGAGGGGTGCTTCGCGAAGCGATTGGAGACGTGGCTGAAGTTCTGGGAGGCGTAGGAGGACTGCGACGCGGCTACGACGGACTGGGCGTAGCCGTGGGTGAAAGTCTTCGCAAGACTAAGGCTCCGAAGATTGAGGGTCTTGAAGACCATTTAGAAGACGGATGACCCTTCAGCGTGAAAGGGTGAGACTGGGGGGCGCGTGGCGCGTTAGCAACAGCTGCCTGGAGCGCGCTCACGAGATAGCCGAGCACCGAGCGCGGGGAGGCCAAGCTTACAGTTTATCTCAAAAAGTGCTGTGCAGGTTCATTTGACGACGAGTGCCGCCAAAGGAACGCGCTTCCAATGGGTTGGGGGGCAGTGTTGAGCGTGGTGGGTTGGACCAAGGTGGCCGATGGAGAATGCAGCATGCGTCGAGAGCGGGCCGGGGCGAGGGGGGTAAAAAGCAGTCGCCACGCGAAAGCTGGGGAGAAGAGGCCACGAAAGAGAGGCGGGCGGGCGACGCGGGCGCTGGCCTAAGGATCGCGCAGGCAGCACTGGAAAAAAACGCAGCGCTGGTGGTGACGAAGACGAGGCAACGAAAAAGCGCGATCCACGGACGGCGAGCTGGGCGTGTCCCGGTTAATCCCTAAGGCCGACGCGCCGCGAGCCAGCGGGCGCCCTGTGGGCTGCAGCCCGCTGCTCCTGTGACCGGCCGCTCTGCTTCCGCCGCGTCCGCGCCCCTGGGGCTGCGCACTGCGGCGATGCAGTCAGCCAGCGTGACTCATCCTCCACGAACATTCTGCGGAGCTGCACCCCGCCCTCTGCCGTCACAGCCCTCTTGATTTCCAATCGCGCGCGCGCCGCCGAGCCTTCGAGATCCTCTCGCCCCAAAGCAGCATAGCCGCCCGGCCTTCCCAGATCAGTCCCTCCGAGCGCCCCCGCCTGCTGCTTCATATCCGGAGGAACCTGTGCCCGCCGTGCAACGCTCGACGATCTCCCTCACCATGGCCTCTGCGAACCCGCCAGTGGCTGTCTCTGCCCCCGGCAAGGTCCTGCTCGCGGGCGGCTATTTGGTGCTGGACCGCGACTTCAATGGCCTCGTGTTCGGCCTCAGCGCCCGCATCCATGTGCTCGTCCGCCCACTCGCAACGGGCTCCGGCGTTAGTCTGTCCGAGATAATCGTCAAATCGCCTCAGTTCCTCGGGGCCACCTGGGAATATGGCTACAGGCTCACCGAGCTCGGCGGCGGCATTGAGGTGACCCAGCTCAGAGCGTAAGTGTGTTTTCCTCTGTTCACGCCGTTGCTCGTGCCAGCTGTGAACGTGAACAAATGCCACCGGCCGTCCTCCCCTCTGTGTTCCTGCCGCTCATTCACGCCGCCGCGTCTAGTCGCGCTACAGAAGCACTCCATCGCAACCCGTTCGTCGAGACGGCTCTCAGCTATGCGCTCACCTACATCTCAGCTCTTACCTCGCAACGCATTGAACCGGCCTCGATCACCATCCTGGCCGACAACGACTACTATTCCGCCGGCCCTGGCGATGTCCAGGCGCCTGGGGAGCGTTTCAAAAGTTTTAATGTGCCGCTGTGGGAGGCGCACAAGACCGGCCTTGGCTCCTCCGCGGCCCTGGTCACCGCCTTTACCGGCGCTGTGCTCTCCCACTATCTCCCTGACAATGTCTTCTCGCTTGCGACCGACGAGGGCAGGCTGCGTCTGCACAACCTTGCGCAGGCTGCGCACTGTGCCGCCCAGGGGAAGGTTGGCTCCGGCTTCGACGTCGCGTCTGCAGTCTTCGGCTCCTGTCTGTACCGCAGGTTCTCACCCTCGCTCCTGTCGGCTCATGGAGAACCCAGCGCAGCTGGATTCGCCGACGCTTTGAGAAATCTGGTTGACCAAACAGAGCCTTCGCGCAAGTGGGACACTGTGATTACCAAGTCCGCAATTAAAGTCCCCGATGGAATCCGTCTTGTGATGTGCGACGTTGACTGCGGCTCCCAGACGCCCGGCATGGTCAAACAGGTGCTCGCATGGCGCGAGGAAAAGGCGGGCGAGGCAAACGTGCTGTGGGCGGAGCTGCAGAAGAGCAACGAGGCGCTCGCAGCAGAGCTGGTCGAGCTGTCAGAAAGCAAGAGTCGTGACTACGGGAAACTAAAGGGCTGCATCGCAGAGATCCGGCGGCTGATCCGAGAGATGTCGCGGCAGTCAGGCGTCCCGATTGAGCCAGCAGAGCAGACGGCGCTGCTGGACGCGTGCTCGCAGGTGCCGGGGGTCATTGGCGGCGTGGTGCCGGGCGCGGGTGGGTACGACGCAGTATCTTTATTGATAGAGGATCGGCCTGAAGTGGTGGAGAAGCTGCAAGGGTTGCTTCGGGGGTGGAAGGTGGACAGCACGGCGGGTGGCGTGAGCATTGGGCGGGTTAGCATGCTTGGGGTGCGCGAGGAGATGGAGGGCGTGCGGGCGGAGAGCGCGGCGGCGTACGGGCGATGGGCACAGTGAGCGAGAAACGCGCAGCACCGTAGCTTCTGGGTAGGTTAGCAATGCCAGACGTCAGAAGCAGCGCGCGGCAGGCGCCAAGAAGCAGCAGCTCGCACGCGTCCCCACTGCGCGGGAGGGTGGAAGCGGAAGATCGGCAAGTTGGTTTGGCAGTGGAGCGCTGCTCCCACAGGCTGTCCGCAGCGCTGGCCGGGCGCGGGCCCGGTCGGCCTCCTGGGCTTCTGGACGCTCCATGTCGCCAGGGCACGGCGCCGCGAGCTGCGCGCTGGGGACGGTCGATGACGTCCGCGGGCTGGGGCGAGGCGCTGGTGGTGGCATTTATCAGAGCTGCGCCGCTTTGAGGCCTAGCCAGACGTGCCAGGCGTGCTTGAAGGACGCCGTCGACCCTGATTTGCCAAGCGAGCGCTCTCCCTCAGCGCAAGTCCCGCCCTACAGCCAGCGCAGCCTCAACCCCGTCCGTACCTGTCTGTAAAGGCTCCTTGGCTCGATGAGGGGCGCCCTCGACGACGTCGCCCTGCTCCTGCGCCGATAGCTCTCCGAAAATCCAAGCCGTTCGTTATCGCCCGCGCGGATCAGCCCCCCCGACCGCCTACCCTCCCTGTCGCCGGCCCCCGGCACCCCCAAGCCATGGCCTCCTCTCCTTCTCGCAGAGGCTCACGAGCATCCGCCGACGCGCCACCCCAGCCTGCTGCGCATGAAGCCAGCCCACCGCACAGCTCCGTGGAGATGAGCACCCTCGCGCCGCAGTCGGCCCCGGAGCCCGACTCGATACCGCCTCCCGCCTCGACCTCGACCGCTGCGCCTGCAGATTCAGCCCTCGCGAAGCCAGACTCCCAGCAGTCCTCCCAACCCGCCCTCGTCCGCTCCGAGACCGAAGCCATTGGGCCCGCCTCGGACACGCCCGCCGCAAAGCCAGATCCGGCCAGCGGTCCTGCCGTCGTCATAACCCTGCTGCTCACCAGCGGCGCCCGCCATCCCTACAAGATCGACGAGAAGTACATGCGGAAGCGCAATGTCACCGTTGAGGATATGGACCCCTTCAACATCAGCGTCTACACGCTCAAGGAGCTGATATGGAGGGATTGGCGCGAAGGTGCGACGCTCGCAACCCTAGTCGGTGGCGACGAGACATGACATGCTAACACATCTGCAGAGTGGGAGCCGCGGCCCTCGTCGCCCAGCTCAATACGTCTGATCTCGTTTGGCCGCATGCTGGACGACAAGCAGCCGCTAAAGGATTGCCGCTTCCAAGCAGAGTCTCCCAACGTCGTTCACATGACTGTTAAGCCGCAAGAAGTCGTCGACGAAGAGGATGCAAAGACGGCAAAGGCCGGTGGTCGAGACAACGACGACGGCGAGACAACCGCCCGGTGTCGCTGCGTCATCCTATGATGTTTCGCGTGCGTTTTGGATTGCGTTTTATGCAAAGACGGAGAGGCTCCAATTGCTCCTATCTATCTATCAAGATACCCGTGCTCCAAAGACGCGGTTTAAGGAGTGCATACGTCAAGTGTTTGACTGGCAGCAGAGCGTTCGGGGGTTGTATGTACATGTTACTTTTATTGGCGACCCAGATGGTCGTCCAGTCGGGAGTGCGTGGCTTGTTCTGTTACCCTTTCCTATCTTTCCTTTCTGGTCGGCGCGAGGCAAAGCGAACATGGGCAGAAATGGCGTTTGGGAGCTCATCATCATCATCCTCATCATCATCGAACCTTTTCGTATTGCAATAAATCTGTCATGGCACAGTACATGTCTTTCCGTGTGTCGTTGGTCTGGAAAACATGGCAACAGGACTACATATACAAAGTTGAAGTATTCTGCGGATGCGAAAGCGCAACTAGGCATGTTAATCCCCGGACAATTGCATCAACTTCCCATGTATGGTTGCCTAGCTATTACAATACGTGAGTAGCCGTCGTGTCAATATGGAAAGCAAACCGCGCGGCGGCTAAAGCGCCCATCCAGATATAGAAGTAATCCCCCTGCCACGCTTGTACATCCAGACGAATGCTTCTAGCTCCTAACGTGAAAGTATGCTTTCTCTCAGTACTTCGCGAAACGATCACCCATTATGGTTGGTCAAACAGTATTGGAAGCGATTTCGATGCATCGAATGCTTACTGAAGCCATGAGTGTTCCATCACCATTGCCGTGGCTCATCTATTTCGACAACGCCTTTCTTGTGCGTGCATAACCCTACATCTACCAGTTCATCTTCATGCGTGCCTCCATCTCGGTGTGGAAGTCTGGCGCCTCGCGGAGTTCATCTCCTGTTTCTTGAAGTTAGCATTCGGACAGTGGGAAACCCAGACGCAGCCGTCCGAAACCCCTTTCGGGAGTGGCTGGACAAAACAAGAGGATTTGGGGCAAGACTTACCCTTGTAGACATCCTCCCAGTCAATCTCGGTATCACGGCCTGACAGGATATCTCCGTGGACGTTGCTGGCGCCGCCTAGGGCAGCAGGCCTCCATTCGCCGGCGGACGTGAGCTTGAGCTCCATGCCGCGCCTGATGGGCTCAGCCATGCCAAAGGTACGCCGCAGACCCTCCATCTTCAGAGCATCCTGGGTGGCACGCCACTTGGCCAAGCGGGCTTCGAGCGGGTGTGCCGACTGTAGTTGCGGCTCCGGGGTGTTCGATGACGACGCGGCAGCGGACGGAGCAGTCAGACCGAGGTTGGCACGCAGAGAGTCGTGGACTCCGGGCGCGGAGGGAGCACCTAGGGTGGCGGACGTGCTCTTAGGGTTGGAGGACGCGGGAGTCAGGCGTAGGGACTGGTGGCAGCCATGTTAGCGGTGCAAGGCGACGGCGCAGTCAGGACAGCGTGAGCTTACCATGTTGCCGGACGAGGATGGCGGATCAGGGTGTGTGCTGTGCCTTTTGTTGGAGGTTGAGCAAGTGAGTTGCAGCGGCAACGTAAGAGGATCGGTGGTGACGGCAGTGATGGTTGTGATGCTGAGGCTCCGGAGCTGCAGCTCGCTGAGCTTGGGTCCAGGCGGCCGGAGTAACGCGCGCCGCCCACGCGTGATTGGCTCCACGCCTGCGAGTACTCCAGGACAACCCATTTCCATCGTTTCACTGCCGTCCCTGCACCGGACAACAGTTGCAGAATCAGATGGAGACCGACCTTGTCATATATCTGTCTCCAGTTCCAGAATTCTGCGCAGGCTTCGATTTCACCTGGCCTCCGAACTCAGCGTTTCCTGCCATCAGCAACAAGAGTACCAGAAAACCATAATTCCGTTGGGGCTCAGCTCCTGCTCGCTTCCCTATGCTGCCTGATCCTCGCAGACGGCTTCTCGGCCGGTACCCTGTGATGCGCGTGGAGGAAATGGCCGCCAGCCTCGGTTGATCGTTGCTTATCCACCCCGCTCCGTTCAGCTTGCACCAAGCCCATCAACATATAAAAGAGACCCACCTGACTGAGCTTGGGGTCTCCCAGGTTCCACTACCTCTCCCGAACCATGACGTCCCTCATCGAAAATGCAAACCTTTCCATTCTTGCCATTCCGGCCTACCATCTCCTCGCAATCCTACCCCATGCGGCGTCCATTCTATACACAACCAATGGAAAGCCGAGCAAATGGGACAACCGCAACCCGCGCTCCGAGGCCATGAAATCCGCCCTTGCCAAGCGGGTAGATGCGAAGCAGTACGCCACGTACGAGCGTCTCGAGGCCGCCCATGCGAACAGCATGGAAAACATGCCGATCTTCGTCGCAGCCGTGATTCTGGGGAATATGGCAGGCTTGCACAAAGTGGAAGGTTCTGATGGTTTGAATTGGTTTACTGGAGCCTTTTTGCTTGTTCGAACGGCATACATCATTGTCTACGCCATGAATGACACCCAGGCAAAAAGCGTTCCACGCAGCCTGCTCTACAATACCGGCCTCGTTTTGTGCTGGAGGACTCTGTTCAAGGCAGCAACCAAGCTAGTGTGAGGAAACGGCGGATCTGGTCGAGTGGTGGTAATCAGACTGGCAGAAATCTATGCTACTTTGGAAAGATCCCTTTGGCTTGTCGTTCCAATGTGATCGAATAAGATACCCACACAATGTCCGTTGCAGCGCCTTTTTCTCTATTTTGGGCCAGCAGAAATGAGCCAGATTTGCGAACCGGCCACTCACGCGTCAGCACGCATGGTACTCAACGTCGAGTATAGCTAGCGCATATCAGTTCCACGGGCTTCGGCCCTATCCTTCCACGCTCGCAATGGCTTAGGAAGATCATCGTGCAATTTTAGCTCGAAGCTTCTCAGAGCGCAGGAGCCAGGACAACCGACTAAGCTGGTTTTCAGGCCAGTGCAACGGTGGTTTTGCGCAGATGAAGGACATCACCTACAGTTTTGGCCTGTTCTTTGGACCACTCGGGCTGGTCGCAGCTTGTGGTCAGGTTTGGGGAAATAGAGAGAAACCTCTTCTTCCAGCTACCGACCACGACCGCGACCGCGGCCGCGACCTCTACCCCTGAAACCACCGCGCTTGGAACCTGAGCCACGGGGCGTTTTGTCGTACAATTTCTCGAGTCCAAATCCAGCATCCGCTACTCGCACATAGCTGATGATTCCCTGATCCACCACCGCCAAAATGACGTTCCGATAACCATATTTGAGTTTCTGGTACAATTGTCCGTCTGGCTTGGGCGGATCATATGGTGTGGAGGCAAGAAGATCATTCAGCTGCGGCAAAGTAGGGACGGAGGTATCGCGTGCATTTATCACAGCAACACGGAAGTCTGGAGGCCCCGGTGCAGATTTCTTCCAGGTTGGTGTAGGCTTGTAGACAGAATAGGCTATGTGGAAAGGATCCTGACTTGTTTCTTCGGAGAAGAATTGCGGGGGAGTTTTTGGATCGTGGAATGGAATCATGTCGAGAAGACGGTAGACATCGTCTTGAGGCAGACACGTTAGCGGCCATGACGTATGTGGTATTCTTCAACTTACTGTAACTCCTATACAACCCAGGCGACACGAGCGGGCCTAGGGCAGCGTTCGGGCTCGGACGGGACGAAGAAGGCAAAAGCAGACTCTTCCACAGACTGCGAAACAACGCGAAGGCAGAGGTCTGTTCGTGCTGGTCCGGGGAATGAGCAATATGCTTCTCACCGTGCCAGCTATCGGCGCGGGTGACAATGTACCCTGATCTCTTCAAGCCAGCATAGACAATGTATCGCTCCAGGGTAAGGCTGCCACTCGCAGCATCCTCCATACCAATAAAGGCAGCGTATGCGCCCTGCAGGCTCATTGGCAGGCCCTCGTCTTCTGTTTCATCGGACGGCCACCTGATGTCGAGAGAGCCACGCTCAAGCAGATACAAGGCCTCCTCTGGCAGTAGCCACATGACACCTGAAATATGCCTGCCCATGGTGCGGAAAGCCTGGCCCTTGACCTGGTCAACTCGGGCCATGTTGGAGGAAGGGTCGTAGGTAGCCAGGACGTGGTTCTTGGGGTTGTGGATGCGGGTGCCCGAGATGGCTTGCTGCATGGCTTGGCGAGAGGCATCGAGAGCGTTGGCTTGCAGCGAGGTGGAATGAGGCTCGAAGTCTTTCTCGCCGCGCTTAGGCAGCTTGGAGGCGCCGTTTTCAGTGATGCTGCATCATGTCAGGCGCGAGCACGGCGATGGAGGGCGTCGGCGCGACATACGACAGGCTCGTCAGGAAGCGGAAGTCCTGGGTTTCGTCGCTGAGATCGACCTGGTCCGCATTGTGGGTGGGAAGCTGCGAAACATCGTCGTCATCGACGTCGGCCATGCTGGCGGGGAAGAGGTGGTGAAGCGATGGTGCTGGTGCTTGGAGTGAGTCGGATCTTGGAAAATCAGAGCCGCATGACTCGCGCGCGTCGATCTGTTTCTGTGCGCCCGCGTCGCTGCACCTCTGCACCGGAGCACGCACAGCTTCACTTCTCGGCGACATCTCCTCTGACTTTTCAAATTCCTCGGCACCTGTCTAAATCTCGTCTACCACAGCGTTGGAGGATCCGTTCCGACCCCGGCGACATATTTCCCTCGGCTCTATGTCCGCGCCATCGTTCAGCTGGCCTGGCTCTCTGCTTCTGGCCGGCGATGCGCCTCGTCCGCAGTTGCTTCGCGGACCAGGTGTGCCTCACGATGCACCTTCCTGTCCCCCAGTCCGTTTCCAATCTGCCGGACGACAAGCCAGCCCGGGAACAACGAGACAGCCCAGAGACCAAAATTCAAGTACACCCCTCCAACCTCGGCCATGATTGGCACGCTGTTCAGTCCGTACTGTTGGCAGTCAGCTTTGGTTCACTCCAAGCCCCGGCTTCTGAGACTCACGCTGACAGCCTGCGCAGCTGATTCGGTGGCCCTGAGCAAGCCAGCAATCCGAACCACTTCGGCCTCGCTGTCCGCCAGATTACCCACCACAAAGTACCTGCTCCACTGTCAGCTTGAGCAACCTCGTTGGGCTGCTGCACTTACAGGTACATGTACTGGATTTGGAAGCCAATGATCATGAACAGAAATAACGCGAATCCTCTGCCGAATCCCGGGTCCACCCAGTCATATGTTGGCTGCGTCTTGTGGAACTCAGTCACAAGCACAGTTGCCCAAATCCACCAGCCGCCTTGGAGCCCGAGGATCGTGAAGAATGCCCATCGCGCTCGTGTTTGCAGCTTGAGCTGAGTGCGGTCAAGGAACGCACCCAAGATGTTGCCTGCTGTCATTGCCACAATGCCAGACAGGAACGAGCCCAGCGCTCTTGCGCGGACGGTGAACCACAGAGACTGGAAGGTGAAGACGACTGCCTCCGAGTAGACAGCCTGGGCAATCAGCGGCACGATCAGAAGGAAGTTCTTGCTGAAGAAAAGCTTTGCCGTCGCCTTCAGCTCCGGCAATGTGCCTTCTGTTATCTTCAGCTTTACCGGCACGCCGTCTTTCCGCTGCACTTGCGACGGCTTGTTCAGCAGCAGCCCTGCGAATGGCCCCAGTGCTTGAAGTGCGATGAAGACGAGATAGACCGGGTACGATACCGAACCGGCCTCGTTCCTGTTGGCGTTGATACCCAGGTTGATGGCTCCTCCGAGGATCTGTCCGCCCAGTCGGAAACTGAGCCAGAGACCCAAGAAACGCCCCTGGTTGTACGGTTCGGGGTACGACAAGGCAATGGCCGCTTCTGACATCCAAAATATACCAGCCGACAGGCCGCACAGAGCCGCGCCAAAGAGAACGAACCATTCGGTGCCAAAGCGATTGTTCGTGTAAAGGCCGGCAGCGTATGGCGCGTACCCCAAGGTGCCTGCGATGAGTGTCCACTTGATCCCGATTTTGCGCACCACAACACTAGAGAAGATGCAAGTGAGGACCATGAGGCAGAAGGTGAGGGCGTTGGCAGCATTGACCAAATACGGCTTCTGCGCACCTCCTGCGCCAAGAGAGTTCATGGCGCCCCAAATGCCTGGTGCCAGCAAGTTGCAGATTCCCAGGATGACGGCATTGTAGATTGTGGATCGGTACCATTTGGCTATTACTCTGTTAGCCTGCCGCCGGCGTCAAACGTAGAAAGACAGGTAGACTCGCGCTTTACCACCCTCCGGTCCGGGTTTTCCAGTTCCACGTCCGTGGTGTTGAGGTCTTCCTTGGCGTCTGACATTGTTAATGGCCTCGGTCCAGCTATGCGTAGCCGGGGTCAAATGCAGAGCGAATTCTGCGGTTGGGTTAAGACGGAAGGTAAGACAGGATTTCGCGGGGGATTATTTGTACGGATCTGCAGCCCGCTAATGCATGAGGGGTTATCAGCGGTACTCATCTCGATCAAATATGACGAGCTTCTTGATATCCCGGGCCTGTGTGGTGTTCTTGGCTCAACAGAGGAAAGTTCCGGACTCTTATCTGCCCCGGGTTGCCCTAACAGACTTGAAGTCTTTGCTCCGTTGCAAGTGTCGAAAATTTCCTGAGTCTGCAGAAAGTTGGCAGTGTTTCCGCGTGTTGCTTCTTACTCGCGTGCGCTGGCGTGCTCGCACGACATCTGAGGCGCCGCTCGCGCAACCGAGCCCGCTTCCTATCCGACACGTGCCGTGTCTGTTTGCCGCAACAATCATATCTCCCCTGCCGTCTGAACTACTCAATAGGTATACTTTTGCCAGGCATTAAACTCTGAAACTTGTCCACTTGTACTCCATTCTCTGGTGTTTTACAAAGATGTCGCCGTCTTGTACTTTGAGAAATATGGCAACGGATGGCAGCTTGACACCTAACGTACTAATACGGCTGGTGTACAGTAGCTTCGGAGCAGATCTCCATCATCGAAGCATTGCTAGAGTCGGAGATGGTCGAGTCATGAGAAAAACGCCATCACTCAGGACTTACGAAGTAATTGCTCCGGCTTTTCGTACTTTCAGTCGACAAATCCGAAACAACCGAGAGGACATTGCTTTCGTTCAATTGGTCACGAACCATTCGCTAACTGTCAAGTGCGGGAAGCAGTTTGTTGGCAACCGGGCCGTTGACAGCAGCCCACACCATTACACAGACTGAATCATGCCACCCTTGTTATGATCTGTAAAACACCTATAACTGGAAGGCGGCAAGTTTGTATTGTTACAATTCGGACGTGTCACTTGTTGTGGCTCTTGCTTGGGCAACTGATTCACTTCTGATTTTATGCGGTATCAGGGGAGTTCGTGAGAGTGTCAGGTCGTGAGCATAAAGCTTCCGGTAAGAGTTTTGTTTTCTGTTGCCCAACAAATTCCCTGCGCCTCTGTCATGCTAACGAATGTCATAGATAGGTCCGTATCATCCTGTATCTCTCAATGCTTCTTCAACTACAGCCACCACCAAGACTCGAATGCCATGTCTACCACGGAACGTCGTCCTCCTTGTAGTCCTTGAATTTTCCGCCATCCTTTTCGTGGGTTGCCTCGTCGATACGATTCAGTATTCCAGAGACGCTTCCTTCAAGTGTCTCCGGAGCCGCATCCAAGCCAGCAGACCTCGCCCCGAGGTTACCCATGTCGGTCTGTACCCAGCCTGGGTTGATGGCAAACGTGATCAATTCAGGGTTTTCCTGGTGGATCTTTGAGATGATGAAGTTGCCCGCAGCCTTGCTTGATCCATACGCCGAGGACGGAAGCGGGAAGGGGCGACCCATTGAAGCAACGGCGGTACTGACGTAGATGAACTTTGGGGCTTCAGATCTGCCAAGGAATGGCCAAACGGCCTGGAACAGAGCGATCAGGCCAATGGTATTGACCTCGAAATGATCGCGGAACTGGTCAAGCGGGGTGGTTGCGGCTGGTCCGTAGTAGTTGGAAATGCCCGCGTTGGCCACTACGACATCCAGATGGTCCACACCGCTCTGGGACAGCGCAGCAGGCAAGGCTTCATGGTCCTCCACATTTCCAGCCCGGATCTGGACGGCGACAACTTTGGATCCCTTTGCGGCGTTGTTGTTAATTTTCTCAACAGCGTCTCTTTTCGCAATGTCCCTGATAGCGGCAAAGATGACGGTACCAGGTCTCTTCGCCAGAGTCTCGACGAGACCGAATCCAATACCACGGCTTGCACCGGTGATGAGGTAGGTGGATGGTTTCTGAGCCATTGTTGGGAGGCCTTGATCAGGGCAAAAGTGGGTGGGCAGGTGATCGGGTGGTAATTCAGCGAGCACTTGGTAAGTGTTGCAGACTTTCGGAGGAGTTGTTTGTATTGTTGTATGCTGGGTGTGGTGAAGTCATTTATATAGTATTTTCATGTTAACGACATGTCCGCAGGGTGCTGAGGAAGCGTCGGGCGATAGTGAATGCCGAAGATTATTCAGCCATCCACTAAAACTCCAGTAAGCACATCCGCACTTAGTTAGCGCTCACTTTCCTGCTGACCAATGCACGCCACAGCCTTCTTTCACCACGGTACGCTCCGAGTTTGTGATTTTCGAGAATTAGGGCGCTTGGTTCATGAAACCTGAGTGCCCACAGCCCCCGCGATACTGCTACCACGTCAATCCACAGTCGACGGGTCCCACAATCATGTGTCGTATTTCTCAGCAATAGAACGCCGAAGCAAGGTTTGTAATCCATTGAGATAAGCCAAAGCCTCTTCCCTGCCCACATTTGACGGTACCCTACAGGCGGAGTTGCAATTTCCTCGACAGGCATGATGCGAGCGCAGATTGGGAGTCAAAGCATCAGACTGGGTGTCAAAGCTATACGGGTGATTACCCGTGGTCTTTGTCGGATCGAAATTCAAGGCATACGTTCATCAAAACCACATTACAACAATGGCACCAGAGACCAGCTAGTACCATGGCCGTGTCTGACATACAGAGGTAATCTAACAAAGTACAGAGATATAGGCGCTCGGGCTCAACCAGCACTTTCCGCACATTTCCCCACCAAGTCAACCGCCGAAGGCTGGCGAGAGCCTTATTTCTTGTAATTCGTCGACCCAGCAGCTGAGGCGTCCTCTTAACCAGCAGAGCGGTTGCTCGAGATGGTAGAACTCGGGCTGTCCAGCGCCTTTACCAGGCCGGTATGCGAATCATCATTCGCTTGGCCGGGACTGCACCAGCTTTGAGATCATCCAATGCTTTTCGTAAGTCCGCATGGGACTATACGCAAATCAGTCAGTTCCGTATTCCCAAGGCCATGTGTACCAGCCGGTGATTTTTGCCGGCCTGGATCCTGGAAGGACGTTTACGAGCTTCCGCGGCCATGCCGGCTGGTCTACGTCGAAGACCCAGAGGGGAAATTGGAGCTCAAGCGCAGCAATTCTCTCGCCTCGCGAGCAGCGAGCGTTCGCCCCGACCATTCTTTGTTGAAAGCTGTCGATTTGGATTGTCTACTTGAGCGGGCATCGACACTCATATGTCAGACGTCATGACTCACCGCTGGTCAAATCCAACCCAACACGAGCATCGGGTTGTGTTTACTCTATTGGCTAGGTTTACACAGCCCCAGTGCGTAGCAGCTAGTATATAGCGGAACGACGTGAAATTGGGGTGCTAGAGGAGGTTGTGTTGGGGCATGAAAGATGGCTGGCTGGTTAGAGCCATGGAATCTCAAATCTCCATCAAGCAGCCATGAGACCGCCATCAGCAGGAAGTAGCAGAAAATGTGGAGGACGTTTGTCCGGGCGGGTGGGCTGCTGTGGGAAAGACATGCAGTGGTACCTCAGGTAGCAGTCCGAGGGTCCACGGTTCACCAACTTGCAAAACTGCCGGATCGGGTTAGCGGCCTCGTGTAAATGGCACGGCCGGCCACGCCACCCCACGACCAACGACGTTGACACGAGCCGGCCTGGAGACGCGATTACTCAACCTGTGTTTATTTCCGGGCCGTGTTTCACGAAACAAGCGGGCCACGAGTCACTGGGGTCGTCGTACGTTGCCCAAAGTAGGCAGGTTGATCGCTCGTTCTCGGACAGTTCGAAGCTCGTCGCGTTCGCTCGTACCGAAACCGAATATCTAAAGCCGATGCTCCGCGCCGTTGCCAGGCAAGCGGTCGTTGCACGCTGCCGCAGCCCTACGCCCTCTGCCTGTCGATCTCCACCGGCGCAAAAGCGGGCGGGCGGGCAGACGGCGAGGCTCAGGCACAGCAAACGGGCCAGTGGATCTCGCCCAGCCGAGCTGCAGACTGACAGGATCGGATGCTGGATAAGCGGAGACAGCTCTTTTCTGCAGCCAAGAGCAGCGCCTCGGACTTCACCACTAACACCGATACGCCGAGCTGGACAACGGCTGGCATAGCAGACATCTGGAGGCACAGCCCCTTGGGACACCGTACTGGCCAGCTAACGGCCAACAACTCCATGCAAAGGTGACGCGTTCTAAGCTGATCTCATGGCCCGGCGAGACACGACTTGAACACAGCGGCGGGCATATAAAGCCGCGGACGCTTGTTGGGCCAGACGCACAGCACCACGACCACGCTCGCTCAGCACAGGGGCCACTACCGCTCGTTAAGGCATGCTCTTTCTTTCCATTCTCGCCGGCCTCGCCGCCGGCCCGGTTCTGTCTGCCGCCAATCCGCTGCCGCGTGCAGCCTCTGGCCACCCGGTCGTCAACACCACCAGCGGCTACGTCCAGGGCGGCGTGTCCGCCTACCGCCCCGGGGTGACGGTGTACAAGGGAATCCCGTTCGCGGCGCCGCCGACCGGGTCCAGCCGATGGAAGGCTCCAGCCGCGCCGGCGCCGTGGACGGGCGTGCTGAACGCCACCGCCTTCGGGCCGCAGTGCGCGCAGTCGTACTCGTCGGCCGGCATCTTCTCGACGGGCAACAGCGAGAGCAGCGAGGACTGCCTGTACCTGAACGTGTGGCACCCGGCCAGCAACGACACGGCGGCGCTCGCGGCGAAGCGGCTGCCCGTGTTCGTCTGGATCTACGGCGGCCGCTTCGAGGGCGGGTCCGGCGACGTCAAGACGTACGACGGCTCCGGGCTGGCGGCCAAGGACATCGTCGTCGTCACGCTGAACTACCGGCTGGGCGCGTTTGGCTTCCTCGCGCACCCCGACCTGTCGGCCGAGTCGGCGCACAACAGCTCCGGCAACTACGGCCTGCTCGACCAGCAGTTCGCGCTGCAATGGGTGCAGGACAACATCGCCAGCTTCGGCGGCAACCCCGCGCAGGTGACGGTCGGCGGCCAGTCGGCCGGGTCGGCCAGCGCGCTGGACATGATGTGGAGCCCGCTCTCGCGCGACCTCATCCACGGCGTGATTGCGGAGAGCGGCGCGCGCGGCCCGCACGACCCGGTCACCGGCGGCGCGGCGACCAGCTACCGCACCCGGGCGGCCGCCGAGGCGGCGGGCGTCGACTTCGTGCGCGCGCTGAACGTGTCGTCGCTCGAGCAGCTACGCGCCGTGGCGACCGCGACGCTCGTCGAGCTGGGCAACGAGAGCGACACCACCTACGACGGCACCGCCTTCGAGAACGTCACCCAGGCCTTCATGGACCCGCCGCTGTGGCGGCCGGTCGTCGATGGCTACGTGCTGACGCACGGCTACGGCGAGGCGCTCCGCCTCAACGACCACGCCGACGTGCCCGTCCTGACCGGCAACAACAAGGACGAGTCGGGCGCGTCGACCACCACCGCGCTGACCGTCGCCGACTTCAACGCCACCTTCGCGCAGATGTTCCGCAACTTCACCGCCCCGTTCCTCGCCCTGTACCCGGCCGCCAACGACTCGCAGGCCAGCGCCAGCAGCGACGAGCTGTTCCGCGACATGAGCCGCGTCGGCACCTGGCAGTGGGCCGCCGACTGGAAGGCCGGCGGCGCCAGCAGCGACGTCTACACCTACTACTGGACCACCGCGCCCGAGGAAAACAAGGCCGCCGGCGCCTACCACGGCGCCGAGCTGTGGTACACCTTCAACAACATCCCCTACGCCGACTACGACAACGTCACCTGGTCGGCTGCCGACTACCAGATCGAAGCCGTTGCGTCCGAGTACTGGGCCAACTTCATCAGGTCCGGCAACCCCAACGGCGGCAACCTGACCCACTTCCCGCCCAGCTCGGACGCGAAGCAGACCATGTGGCTGGGCGACTCCTGGGGCGCTGGCCCGCTGTCCGAGGTTGACGAGCGGATCGACTTCATCACGAGCTGGTACTCGACGCTGCACGAGTACTGAGCTGGGAATGTTGCATTGTATATAGCCATACGACTGGAAATGTAAATATCAGGGCTGCGAGATCATCTGTCGCTAGCTTTATATCATAAGCTTATCCTCGTTACTCATTCGATGATTTTGGGGCTCGATCTCGTCGCTCCCACTTTAATAGGTTATCGAATTACCCCAATATCCAGCAGTCATCGTCATTCTCTAAATGGATAATACAGTTTGGGTTAACGATTCTCACTTGAAAATGTCTCCCCCATGTTTTATTTGAGTATGCACTTGATTTTTTTTGTTGAGCATCGGAATTGTTCTAGCGTTTGAGTGATCTTTCGTCGTAAGCGGCATCAACAATCATAAACATCGCTCTCCTAGTTGCAATTATACAGCCTCCGATACCCAATATACCACTCCACAACTGTACAAGCGTTCTGATAGCTCCCAAGATTAACCACTTGATAATATCGATCCTGAAGCGGGTCTTTGTCGATCGGCAATTTTCCATCTGTCAACACTGGGTCCCACGTGTTTAGCTCAAACGCAATCTTGTCGCAACCTATCTCATTCATGCATTGGAACCGAATCGTCTTCGTTTTCTTGTTGTATTCGACGGTTATGCCTGACCATCCCCAGTTGTGCCATGGGCTGATCGATGCATCATAGTCTCGGACCTCATCTGCCGAGCGGCACTGGTTGGGTCCTTTCGTCGGGTCCCACATTGACGGCCCGCAGCTGGCGTATGCAAGTGCCGAAGTCACGAAGATCGCCCATGTCGAAAGGACTGTGGCCTTCATGCTGACCTGTCTCGCAAAAGTGCTCAATCAGTTTGCGTCTCGCAGCCTGGATTGTCTTCGTACACTGATGGAGTGGGCTTGTCTGTTCCTATTGATGGTGGATTGGATTGAAATAAATGATATTGGGAGCATGCAAAGCTGGACAGATAGCCTTAAAGACTCGTGTGATTCCAAGACATATTTAAATGCAGGGCAGAGATAGCGAGCGGGACCGGCAAATAACTGCATACGGCCTCCAGCTCCTGTAAAGTTACTTGAATCACGGTTGACTTTCCAGGCCAAGGATGTCGGCTTTTCTTGCTCCTGTATTCTAAAAAAGCATTGAATCATCCTCTAGAATATCGCCTGATGAGCTAAATTCAAACCATTAACCCTCTGCGTTGCGGCAACAGCGGAAAGGTTTTTAAACGGCTCTTCGTTACTTCTAAAAATTATCTGTCCTATCCGGGTCGTCCCGATAGGGACACAGCGGCTTAGACAAGCTATAGATGTTCCAGGGTTACGAAGCGCGGGGCCTAGAAGCTTGCTGCACAAAAATAGTGCTTGAACACCACGGCTCATCACGCCCTGCAAACGTTGCAATGCCCTCAGGACAATTGGTCTCCACACTCTGGCCCCCAATAAAACTGGGCGGGTCCGAAGGAGTGTGCAGAGCGGGGTCCTGGCCAGATTCATACTGATCGCCAGGCCGCAGCGGAAACAGCAGCTTGCAGCCACATGACATTCGTGGAGAGATATAGAACAGCGGGGCAGCCCCCAATTCCAGCTGGTTTTGGAGATGTGCTCCGGCTTACGACGCCTGTGGACGGCGGTAAGGTCGGCTGATAGTGGGGCAATGGTTGCTTCTCAAAAGCCAACGCCTGCTCATGCCTTGCGTTGCAAGATCATTTCCCTGCACCCAACATGGCTGCCATCGACACCTCTTCCACGGCTGGTCTTGAGACGGCCGAGTTTGACTTTGTCATTGTCGGCGGTGGCACTTCTGGCCTTGTGGTGGCATCACGATTGACCGACGATGAAAACATCCGCGTGTTAGTGCTTGAGGCGGGTCAGAATCGGCTGGGAGATCCTAAAATCACCATCCCCGGCCTTGGTGCCAGCACCTACTTTGATCCGGACTACGACTGGTGCATTACCAGCGAGCCGCAGGTCCGTATGCTGTCGTCGGCCAGAGGAGAAAACTGACCGTTGCCAGGAACATCTGAACGGCCGCTCGCTTGGCCAACCGGTTGGAAAGGTCCTTGGCGGGTCGTCTGCGTAAGTCTAGCATTGATGGAACCTCTGGGGAATTATGGCTCACGAGCTCTGCAGAATCAATCTGGGCATGGTCATCTACCCATCCAAATCAGGCTTTGATTCGTGGGAGAGGCTGGGAAATCCAGGCTGGGGATGGGAAACGATGGCGCCCTACTTCCGCAAATTCCACACCTTCACCGAGCCCGCAAGGAAGGAGCTGCACGAGGAGCTCATGCTGGACTACCTGATAAAGGATGCGCAAGGTGATAGCGGTCCTGTCCAGGTCTCATTTGGCGGCGGTGACTGGTTCCCACCCTTCAGCAAGGCCTGGCCACGCGCTTTCAAAGCCCTCAACCAGGAGCTCATTGGTGATCCCATCTCTGGCCTTGCAAACGGTGCTTTCAGCAACCCTGCCACCATCGACCCTGTGACGAAAGAGAGGAGCCATGCCGCCTCTGCCTATTACCACAACAAGGCCCAGAAGCGCCCCAATCTCCGCGTGCTCACTGAAGCCTTGGTCGAGAAGGTCCTGTTGGAGAAGCAGCTCGACGGAACAGTCAAGGCGACCGGCGTCCAGTTCATAGCCAGAGACGGCCAAAGACGTCGCACCCTGGCCAAGCACGAAGTCATCCTTGCCGCTGGTGCACTTAAAACACCTCAACTGCTTGAGCTGTCCGGCATCGGCTCCGCGGAACTTCTCGCACAGCACGGCATCGACTGTTTTGTCGACAATGCCAACGTCGGCGAAAACCTCCAAGACCACGGATTCGTCCCCTTTTCCTGGGAGGTTCAGGACCCGCTGACGTCGGGTGATCAGCTCCGGGATCCTGCTGTCCAGCAAGCGGCAATGGCGGCATACCAGTCTGCAGCTGCGGGGCCACTCTCAATTTGTCCACTCTCCTCCGCTTTCCTGCCTCTGCTCAATCAGGACCTTTCCCATACATCGCTGTCTGGCCTCCTGTCCCGCCATCTTGATGATCCCGGGTTGCCGACTCATCTCCGGGCCCAATACGATGTCCTCAGAGCCCAGCTGTCATCTCCAGACGACGCCTCGGGCCAATATACTCTTGCTCCTTTCCAGCTCTTGCCGGGCGCGGGGCCGTCTCCAACCGGCGTCTTTGGGATGTCGGCACCCGGCTTCTACGCCTCCATTGTATCAGTGTTGAACCATCCTTTCAGTCGAGGACGCATTCACATCAAGTCCGCGGACCCGACTACGGCGCCTCTATTTGATCCTCGTACTATGTCGCATCCGCTCGACCTTGAACTTCACGCACGTCACACAATGCTGCTGGAACGGTTGCGAGCGACGTCTCCGTTGGCCGAGTTGTTTAAGGAGAATGGCCGACGCATACATAACGGTGGCAAGGCTGTGGAGACGCTAGAGGAGGCGCGCGAGGCAGTCAAGGATGGTTACATACCCCATTACCATGTGTGCGGAACTGCTGCTATGATGCCGCGGGAAGCGGGTGGCGTGGTGGATGCACGGTTAAGGGTGTATGGGACACGAGGATTGCGCGTCGTGGACGCCAGTGTGTTCCCGCTGATTCCAAGAGGAAACATACAGTCGGATGTCTACGCCGTGGCTGAGAGAGCAGCCGATGTTCTCAAGGAGGAATGGATGGAGAGACAGCAGTAGATGCTCTTTGTGGCAGCTTAGCCCGAGACGTCGGAACGGTCTGGTTGAGACCTCGAGAATGGTCATGTCGAAACGGTGAACCAAGAAGCATCCTTCACCAAACATAGTCAAGGTCATGCTGTTGCTCTGATAAACCGTCAATTTCATCTATTATAGCAATGGTCAGAAAACGCAAAGCAATAAACTTGCCCGCATTCTAATCGTCATGTCCCAGTCGTAATTCGTCATCGACCCCATCAGAACCGGTATCGAGCATCTCAGCAGAGTAACAAACGCAAGGCCATGTCGTTTTTCCCGGGTTTGCGGTGTGGAATTGAACCACCCAGACCAGTCTTTAAAACCCACGCCGTCCGCCCAGAAACATCGAGTAAAAGAAACAAATGCATGTGTGGGGAAAGAAAAGTCATGGGGTTAACTCAGTACCGCCCAGCTGGCGCTCCCATCGGCGGCGGTGGCAGGTTGCCCGCGGAGTACGGGTTGGCGTCTGCGTAGGTCGAGGCGCCGTATGGCTGGTACGCGCCAGGAGCTGGGGTGGGATACGGGTTAGCAGTGCCGTTCATTATGGCGTTCCGGCTAGCGTCGCGGTTTGCTCGCTCGCGCTGTTTTCTCTTTTTGCGTCGCTTAGCCTCAAGCTCATGCACGTGGTGGCGCTGTTCGTTCATCTCCTTCCACTCGCTAAAGGCGCTCTTGATGCCGAGTGCTGCGATGCCGACGGCTGCTGCATCTTGCAACATATTCTTGCTCTTGCGCTTGCGAGCTTCTTCCGACGACATCTCACCCTCGGAGACGAGCTTTCGCCGCTTCTCTGAAGCCACCATGGAGGAGTAGACGCCGTGTGCAGCGTGGATGGTTGCAACAGTCGCCAGGCCGGCGGTGAGGAGTTCCTTACCTCGCATTTTCTTCCGTTGCTGCTCCATGTCCGTTGTCGATTCCGAGCTCAAGCTGCTGTTACGCCTGTTGCGAGAAGTCATGGCGCCAGCGGTTGTGGCTGCACTCGTTTCGGGACCGCCCCTAGAGTACCCATCGTCGGAGGGCGGTTCGCGAGCGCGGCCGTAACGTCGACCGCGTGAGGGGACGTAGCTGTCGGCGCTCGAGCTGCTCGGTGACCGGCGGCGCCGCGACTTGGAGCGCACGCGGTCGTAGATGGCCTTGCCGGCCGCCGCGATGGCACCTGCTCCAGCAAGATTCTTGATGGCACCGCCGCCGCCGCCGCCTCCTTCCTCACCGCCGCGATCCATGGAGCGACCGCGCGAACGGCTGCGGCCGAAGAGTGAGCGAGCACGGGAGCGTGAGCGGGAACGAGATCTGCCCCGGGAGCCCGAGGCCTCTCTCGGGCCGTTTGCGAGACGGTTGGCGACCAAACCGCCAATGACGGCTTCGGCGGTGTGACGCTTGCTCTTCTTGTCTGGGTCTCTGTCGACCAGGCCATCAATTCCAGCGGCTCCAAGAGCAGCAGTTGCGATGCGAGTGCCCTTTTCGCCAGTCCAGGCGCCAGGATCCTTGCGGCTACGGAAAGCCTCGACTGCACCTGCGACGAGGGCGGCCTGGGCTGCTTGCTGCCACTTGCGCTCAGACTTGCCCCCGCCGCGGCCCCGGCTTCGGCTCCGCTCATCATAGTAGCGATCATGGCGATCGTAACGGTCGTGGTAGCGGTCGTCTTGACCACGGGATCTGCTCTTGCTGCGCGACTTGCCGAGCAGGCCGCCTACGACACCACCAAGACCGGCACCGTCAAGTAGTTCTTCGACCGTGGACTTGCGGCGCTCGCGGCGCGGCGGGCGGTCGTAATCGTCCGAGTAGTAGGGATCGTCGCGGCTCCGCCTGCCTCGCGGGGGCGGGGCATAGTCGCTGTAATCGTCGTCGTAGTACTCGCGGCGGCCGACAGAGCGGGTGCGGCGCGGAGGGCCATAGTTCTCGCGCACTTTGGTCCTGCGGTACTCGGCGCCGGGCGGAGGAAAATCGCGCGGGATGTCTTCGATGCTGTCTTCGCGTGCAGGGCGGTAGACTAGGTCGCGCTGCGGCGGGCCGTTGCCGCGCTGGATGTACGTCTCCTCGACATACTCGGGCTCACGTGTGCGAGTGCGGCGCGAGTCGTGGCGACGCGGGCCGTCATCGTAGCCATACTGGGACATGGCGGCGGCCAGGCGCTCGGGCGAGCGTCGGTGAGGCGGTAGGTGAGACGAGCGAGCAGGGAGGCAGGAGTCTGTCCAGGGTCAGCGCGGTGGCCGGCGGGGCCTGGGACGAAGAAATACCTGGCGGGCGCTCGGGGCGGAGGTAGGTGGAAGGCTCAGCAACGAGGAACAAGTTGGGCGCGCAAAGAGAAGGCAGGTGGTGGGTGTCGGGCAGTGGGAAGTGGGCAGGCGCGCGGACGCCAGCTGGCGGTATTTATTGCAGGCTAAGATGGCCGGTGAGGGATCAGGGCGCGTCGAAGGCTGGAGGCTGGAGGCGTTGGGCGGGCACTGGGCAGGTGGGCAGGCAGCTAAGAGCAGCGGCGGCAGGCGGCGTGGGGTTCATGCTGGTTGCTTGCTATGACGCCAGTGCGCTCACGGTGAATCACATCGACGCCCTTATTGCGTCTCCCTGCAGCAGTGCGACCGAATGCCAGCGCAGAACGCGGGCGGGAGCAGCCCGAGATTCCTGTTTTGCGCGGCTGGTCGCGCGCCAGTGCGAACACCCTGCACTGCGCGGGCGGATCAGGGTCTGCCAGCGATCCGGATGGACACAGCGCGACGGCCGCCATCGCAGCGCCCGCCGCGGCCAGGTGGAGCGCCCTGCGGCTGTTTGCTGTTGGCTGCTGGCTGTTGGTGTTGGTTGCTGCTGCGGCTGTTGCAGCTTGCAGTTGGGCGCGCTGCGCTGCGGGCAGCTCGGCGGCCCAAGGAAAAAGGAACGAGACGTCGAGCAGGCCATGACGTAGCCCCGCCGCCCGGCGCTGACACTGACGACCGCCCGCTGCCCGCTGCCCGCTGCCCGCTGGGTGCCCGCTGCCCGCCCCGACTGCCGGTGCCGTTGTCACTGCCACTGCCACAGCCCCCTCACTGCCGCCACGCCAGGCCTCAGGCGACAGGGCTGACTGCCGGAGCGCGCGCGGCTCCCGCAACGGCTGTGTGCTGCGAGGTCGACGCTCGCGATCTGGGCGCCGGCTCGTATGCTCGTATCCGCGCGGACCCGGCTGGTAGCACGTGCCTGGCCTGCGATCGGGCGGCGTCGGACGCTCGGAGTTCGGGCGGCAAATTCTCAGCTGCCACATCCATTATCTGATCATCACGAAGTTGAGTCCCCACGAGAGCTGCCAGCCAGCCAGCCAGCCAGCCAGCCAGCCCGACGTCGACACGCTCCCCATGTCCGGCAACAACACCAACACAGACATCCTGCTGGTGCGCCGCTGCCCCGCCGCCCTCCAGCCAGCTGGTCCCGTGCTAATGCAGCCACACTCCCTCTAGGCTGGTGCGTTTGCAGCTTTCACCGTCGACCTGCTCGTCTACCCGCTCGACACCCTCAAAACCCGCCTCCAGTCGCCCGACTACTCGCGCCTGTACCTCAATGCCAAATCAAACACCATCAATCGCCCGGCCCTCTTCCGCGGCCTCTACCAGGGCATCGGCAGTGTCATAATAGCAACGCTCCCCTCTTGTATTCCCCCCGCCCCGCTCCTCCGTCCTAATTTCTGACAGCCTGAAGCAGGAGCGTTTTTTACCACCTACGAGGGCATCAAGGCCTTCCTGATCGCCCAGAATCCCAGCCTCAAGAATGGCTCCCATCTGCTGCCGCAGCCCGTCATCCACTCCATTGCCTCCTCCATCGGCGAGCTTGTGTCGTGCGCAATCCTGACGCCCGCCGAAGTCATCAAGCAGAATGCGCAGATGGTTGACACACGTACCGGCGGCAATGCCACCGTGCAGACACTGGCCAAGTTTCGCTCGAACCCGCTCGCCCTCTGGCGTGGCTACACGGCATTGGCCGGCCGCAACCTGCCATTTACTGCCCTGCAGTTCCCCATGTTCGAGCGCATGAAGGAGTATCTCAAGGCCTACCGTGACCGGACCGGCTCCAGGACTGGGTCGCTGGCCGAGAGCGGCATGATCACAGCCATCAGCGCAGGCTCCGCGGGCAGCGTTGCCGCCGTCGTTACCACCCCCATTGACGTCATAAAGACGAGGATTATGCTGTCCGCTGCCGAAGCCCACCAACCGAAGCCCGACGCAAACCCCAATGCTCTAGTTGATGCCCTGGGAAACACGTCAAAGGATGGCGCTCTCAGCACTGTCAAGCAAGTATCAGGGAAGGGTGGCTCCAGGAAGTCGAGTCTGGCCATTGGCCGCGAGATCATCGCACAGGAGGGCATGCGTGGTATCTGGCGTGGAGGTGCCCTTCGTGCTGTCTGGACCATGGTTGGCAGCGGCTTGTATCTAGGTGTATATGAGAGTGGTCGGATTTGGCTGGCCCGCCGTAGAGGAGAAGATGTAAATGCAGAAGATTTGTTCTAGCATGCATGGACCAGACGGGTCTGCGAGACCACCCTCGCTGAACAACGTCAATCCTCAAAGTCACCATTTGAGCACTGGGATGCGTTAGTGATTGGCTATCTTATTGAGCAATCCAAGCACTCGTCTAGATGAACTTTGCACATTGCTTCGCCTTCATCCGGACAAATGCGTATACTGTAAAAGGCTTCTTAGCTTAATGCCACGGGACATCCATAGAAGAATGGTCGTATTCTTTATTGCTTTTTCGTTTACATATCTTTTTGAAGACAGCCTGCCCAAAACCTAGTCCTACACTTCTAAGTGAACTAGGCATCAGGCTCAATGACCCATTCTATCCTTCATTGATGGGCACCAATTCTAACCTTTCCCCTCGTTCAACTGGCGTCTGAATCGTGAAAACCTCAAGACAGCAGTGGTGGGTATCGTCGTTGAAGACCATGCGAATACGGGAAGGAGACCCGAGGATTATTAGGGCAAATAGAACAAGTATGACACAGCCGCCGTGTCATGCCGACTACCTTTTTTTTCTTCCACATCCACGGCCCTTCTCGTCCCCCTTGATGCAAACAGGCATGATGCCGGAGACGCCGTAGGTGGATTGGAACGGGCGAAACTGAGGAATCGAGTGTCCAAAAGATGAGGCTGAAAGATCAACGTAGACAAGGATTCGCGGTGATGCCTGCGGTTGTTGAATCCACAAGTTTCAAATTTAGGAAACGAAAGACACAAGACACTCGGTTGTTCATTTCTCAGCCCAACGCCTCTCACGAAGGGGCAACTCGCCGGCGCGGGTACCGAGCAGCTCCGCTTTCCAGGCCCAGTACTCGCCTAGGCGGACTTCGGCGTAGCTGGCATAGTCGAAGTCAATCTGGCTGATCTTGGCCTGGATCAGGGCCCAGATGCCCCAGTAGAAGCCGGGGACGCCACGGAAGTCATCGACCTCGCGGTACAGCTGCTCGGCCTTGGCGTCGATGTCTGCTTGGGGCAGGGGCTGGGGCAGGTGTGAGCTGTACGACGAGACGTACTCGCGAATAAAGTCACGACGCTCGGAGCGGGTCGGCAGGCAGTTGAAGTCGCAGTCGAAGCCACCCCACTCGGCAAAGTGGTTACTGATGTCAAAGGCGGCGGGAGCGGGGGTGGCGTACTCATAGTCAATAAAGTCAACGCTCACGGCTTCGAGGGACGAGTCGGTCGCGTTGGATTCGGCCGTGGAGGCGGGGGATTCGCCGGTCGAGGGCTGGGGCTCGACGATGACGTTGCCGGAGAGGAGGTCGCAATGGCAGAAGACGAGGGGATTGGCACTGATGCCAGGGGTCGAGCTCAGGCGGCTCACAAGCCAGATCAGCTCTTGCTGCAGAGTGGCCTTACGCTTCTTCTCGGCGTCGGAGCCGTGGGGCAGGGAGTGGATCCACTTTTGCATGACGGTCCAGAGGTTGGGCGAGGGCTGGTCCGGAGTGATGTTGTCGGCAGCCTCCAGCCACGAGCTCTTGCGGCGGTGCAAGCGGTCGTCCACGGCGGCGGCGGAGGGGTCGTCGGAGGGGATCTCGGTGATCAGGTAGGAGATGGGCAGTGTCGCGTGCCACTGGCCGAGGCGGCGGGCCACGCCACGCCAGACTTCCTGGCGGCGGAGATCGGGCGGCGAGCACACGGAGCCCTCGATGAACTTGTACAGCAGGCCATTCTCGAAGCGGGCAAGCAGCGGGGGCGCGAGCTTGTGGCGGGCGAGCAGGGAGTGCGAGCGAGTCTCTCCTGCGGGACGGGTGAGCAGGCTGCGGGGTACTAGGCGGGGCGGGGCGGGACGGGACAGGACCAACTTTCTCTGTCGATGAGGACGTCGGTGCCGCGGCCGTAGGCGCGCATGAGCACGGCCTCGCGGTCGATCTGCTCGTCGGACAGGCCGGGCAGCTTGTTGATGGCCTTGAAGAGCTGGTGGGCAGGGGTTCAGCGCTCGTCTCGAGGCGGGAGCGGCGTGGGCGCGTGCCGTGGACGTACAGTGTTTGTGATGCCGTCGGTGAAGCGGACAAAGTCAATGGTGTCCTGGGTCTTGGTCCACTCGGGCCGGAGGGCCAGCACCAGCTCCAGGGCCGAGTCGTGCGCGCGGGCGCCGTCGTAGCGCAGCGGGATGTAGGGGAGCGCGTCGTGGTCCATGGCTAGGGCTCGGAGGGCGGGTCTGGGGTCGCGAGAGAGCGAGGAGGGTGGGAGACGGAGGCTGTCGCTCGGGAGCAGGCAAAGAGCGGGTCACGGCACGCTTTCATGTGAAATGATGTCGGCCCAGGGGCGTGGGGTCAGTGCGCGAGAGGCGACGTGTGGCCAGTGAGCACCGTCCGGATCGTTGGGGGTGTGGGAGCGACTCGGGGCGTGGGACGCGGTGGCGGCGGTGCGCCAGGCACAAGCACCAGGGAGGGCCGCAGGGAGGGCCGCAGGGCGGGCCAGGGACCAGCCGACGCACTCGCTCCGTGTGGCCGCTGGCCGCTGGCCGCTGGCCGCTGGTAAGGCCCGTGGTGCTCGCTCGCTGCTGGCGATGCTGCGCGCTCACCGCCGGCCGCGCTGCACGCTCGCTGCTGGCCCTGCGCCGCCGCGCCAGAGCGGGCTGTTCGCCCGGCCACGACTTCCGGCCGCCGCATCGCGCTGGACCCTGACCTGCGCACGTGCCCCTCCAGCAGATCGCCGCCGTCGCCGCCGTCCGCGTGCGCACTCGCCCAATCCGGTGCTGTCTCGAAGAGCCCGTCCCGCGACCACCACCACCTGCGACCCGATGGCCGTCTCATGGCCCTCCAGCGGCGCCCCGTCACGTGGGCCCGCCGCCCGCCGCCCGCCCTTATCGTGCTGCCCGCCACCGTCCACCGCGCTCCCGCCCTGGAGATAAGGACCGGTATATCATCGCCCGCCATGCTGGCCCGCCGCCGCCTGCTTCTCCTCTGCCGGCCTACCTGGACCCGGTGGACCCTCTGCCATGGCCCACCGCCGCCACGCCCCCACCGAGCACACCCGCCTCCTGCAGGATGACGACGAGCAGCAGCTGATGGCTACGAGTGCCGTTGGCGAGCGCCTCCCGTACAATGACTACACCACCATTGACTGGCTGCACGATTTGGTCAAGGACTCCTGCCGCTACCGCTATGTCCACTCGAGGAAGGGGGTGCGCTATGCTGTTCTTGCCGCCTTCGACTCCTGCTCTGGCTGGATTGCCGTGGCCATCATTGGCTCAATCACCGCCTGCGTCGCCTTCGTTGTTGATGTCGCCGAAGCCACCGTGTCTGACTGGAAGCTTGGCTACTGCACCACCAGCCCGCTGCTGAGCAGAGAAGCCTGCTGTGCTGGGACAACCCCTCTTCTGCGCCGAACTGACGTGACCGAGGGATGCGATGCTTTCCATCCGTGGTCCACCAGCTACTGGCCGTCCTTTGCCATCTATGTGGCTTGGGCCCTGGCTTTCGGCCTCATTTCCTCGAGCGCCACCATGTTGACGAAGCGATCCCTGCCCGCTGTTGCTGCTAAAGACGAGGACAAGCTGGATGCCAACGCTGCTTCGCCGCCTGTCCCTTCTGGCAAGGCATTGTACATGGCAGCCGGTAGCGGCATTCCGGAAATCAAAACCATTTTGTCGGGCTTCGTGATCCCCAACTTTCTGGACCTGAAGGTCTTGCTGGTCAAAGCTTTCGGTGCCATCTTCGCCGTGGCAACTGGAATGTGCCTGGGCAAAGAGGGGCCGTTCGTTCACATCTCCACTTGCGTCGGATACCTGGTCTGCAAATGTTTTCCCAAGTACAAGGACAATGGCCGGAAGATGCGCGAAATGCTGTCTGCCGCCTGCGCTTCCGGCTTGAGTGTGGCCTTTGGTGCCCCTATTGGCGGTGTCCTCTTCAGCTACGAAGTAAGTCCGCACTTCGTAACGAACGTGCCAGAGCGAGCACCACTGCATTACGTTACCAATCTCAACAGCTATCCCCCTACACCAAGAACGTTTTGATCTGCAGATGGTTGACTTCATTTCCCAGGAAATAAGCACTTATTTCCCCCGAAAGGTCCTCTGGCGCGCGTTCCTGTGCTCGTTGTTCGCATCAATGATCCTCAGGGCGTTGAATCCGAACGGAACAGGAAAGCTTGTCCTTTTTGAAACGAATTATGGAACCTCATATCAAGCCGTGCACTATCTAGTCTTTGTGATCCTCGGGATCGCGGGCGGCTTGTTTGGCGGGATTTTCTGCAAGGCAAACTTTAATTGGTCCAAATGGTTCAGGCAGCTGCCAATCATCAAAGACCACCCGGTCTTTGAAGTCTTCCTGGTCGTCCTGGCCACGACAATCCTGCAGTTTCCCAATCCTCTGACCCGGGATCCGGGCGACGTCATCATCAAGAACCTCTTGGTTGACTGCCGCAATGAGAACTCCTCCACGTCATTCGTCTGTCGGAATGAGACAAGAACGGACGGTAGATGGGATTACATTGCCTGGCTCGTCCATGGCTTGATCACTAAGCTTGTACTCACCATCATCACCTTTGGCACCAAGGTCCCGTCCGGTGTCATCATCCCTGCACTCGATGGCGGCGCGTTTTTCGGTCGTTTGATCGGACAGTGGATTACATCCATCTCCCCCGGGATTTTTGCCATGGTCGGTGCCGCCGCATTCCTCGCTGGAGTCAGCCGCATGACCATCTCTCTGTGCGTAATTATGTTTGAGGTACTTCTCACCTTCCGTCTCACTTGCCGCCTCTCTTCCCGGAAATTGAACAAGTTACGCGAGAGCATCGATTGACACGAGAACAGCTGACAGGAGAAATCGAATATGTCGTACCTCACATGATAGCTATTCTTGTCGCAAAATGGACGGCCGACGCCATCAGCAGCGAAGGCGTCTACGATCTCGCTCAGACAGTTCTGGGACATCCTTTCCTTGATAACGATCACGCCCTCCAGCTTGTCCAGGCGTACGGAACGTCACCGAAGCACAGCATGTCGTTTTCCGTCTCAAACAACACAGATGCCAACCCCGCCCTCGTTGAAGTCCTGATCCCGCCTGTGCGCACAATGAACGAGATCACCGTCGAAGTGCCTCCGGGCAACAAAGTTCCGAGGGCGCTACTAGAGCAAAAGCTCAACCAGCTGCATGCTAGAGGGCTCATGGATGCAGGTCTCGTGCTCGTGCAGGACGGCATGTTGCAAGGTTACCTGGCTGGTATGTCTGTGCTGACGAATCTTTACGGCATCTGACTGACATGACGCTTCATATCAGAGGCGGAATTGGAATTTGGTGTTCGGGAGCTTGGGAATGCTTCTGCAGAAGGCGTCGAAGTCCGGCTGCTGGGAGATGCTGTTGAGAGAGGCGATGACGAGGAACAGGGCGCAGACTCTTGGCGCACAGAGAGCAACGCCTTAGATCTGACAGCATTTGTTGACAGGACCCCGCTGACACTGTGCTCAAAGGCGCCGTTAGAGTATGCGGTCGAGATGTTTGGGAAGCTGGGATTGAGATATCTGTGTGTGACCGAGGAGGGCAGTGGGAAGCTTCTTGGGGTAGTGATCAAGAAGAGGCTTGTTGCATATTTGGAGACGCTCCACAAATAGGAATCGGTACGTAAGTGGGTGGTCTGGGTTATGCGGGGAGTTGGTCCTGACTTGCGGGAGGAGTCATGAGGACGAGACGTCACACTGATACTGGCTCTGAATATAGAAATGAATTGCAAAAGATACGTTTAAATCTTGGGACTCGTTGGAAAGAAAGCACGTAAGCAAATGATCCAACAAATTCAGGGATTTATGACATATTAACATAAGACATGCTCCGCACGGATGGTCCCGTTGCTTGCCTTAGGTCATCTCCTCTGCCCCTAGCCCTGCTTGAACGATCTTTCTGGCTTGATATGGATGATCCGTTGAAATACCGAGCTTCCCTAAGGAAATTCACGTGCGGTGTCCAGATGAACCCCGTCGCCTCCAAGCGCCAGAACATTCCAGTATACCCGGTCAAGGCCCCACAGAGGGCCTGATAGGCTGCCAATATTCCAAGGAGGGAAGTCTAGGCAGACCAAAAGCCCGCGTGATTTTAGTAGCTGTGTAGCTCGATCAGCCTATGCTTTGCAAAGCTGCGGCGGACGAGCGAACGCCGAGCCAACGCGATCCACGCCCATGATGAAGGCTTGCCGGCTTTTCAGCCTCAGCCCCGCAACGACCGCGTTGAGAAAGCCGCCCGCCTGCCGCCGGACCTTGTCAGTCTAGACTGTCTCGTATGAACTGGGGTCAGCAGGATTGTTGCACTGGTCAACATCCAAGAGTTGAGGATCTCGCAGCGAAGGCGGTTGGCAACGCTAATGGTAGGGAGTTGACGGCTGAAGCCGACCATTTACAGTTGGTTGATGACGACAAGTCTGCGTGAAGATCCATGAACCATCACATGTGCGGGGTGAATCGGTGAGTATATAGATATGCATGCTGTCTGAGGATTGCTTTCGGCAGGGGCCGGGGATCGGTCTGGAAAATGCCAGAATCTGCCAAAGTATCAGTGTGTTCACAAGTGCTAGAGTGGAATTACAAACAAGGAACTGGAGGCGAAATGCACCCCTACATTTTGCCTCGTACCCGCCTTTGCCTCCAAAGCTGGGCATTCTCCTGTCATCTCATCCCTTTTTCGCCTACATCGCAAAACTATTCCCCTCATCCCGTAGCGTCGCCCCCGCCTCTAACTTCCGAGCCATCACTTCCGTAGATAGTCATGCCCTTTCCAGCCTTGGCGGGCAATCTGGACTCATCAAACACTCGCGCTCCCTCCGCACTACAACATATGCCGCACTCCACTCACACCAGCGCATCGAGCACCGTGCTCGCGATCCATCCATGCGCGCGCGTCGTCGGACTACAAACCAGCCAACATGTTTAGCACCCGCTCTGTAATTAGAAGAAAAAGAGAGAGAGAGAGAGAGAAGCACAAACTCACTGGTACTCATCCATCCACACCCTCACCCCAAACCCCTCGGCACAAACCTTCACCACCCCGTCCCCCACCTCCCCATACGCGCCTACTAGACAACTGCCGTACGCGCCCAGAGCCTCAAACCCGTATGCTGCGGGCTCGGCGTAGTAGTCAAAGTCCGCGAACAGCGGGGCTAGGTCGACGAAGGTGGTGGCCTGGGAGCAAGGGGCGGACGGATCAGTGGTGGAGCGGAGGAGGGAGGCAAGGGAGACGGAGTAGGCGCTGAGGGAGGTTTTGTCCGCGGAGGAAGCATAGTAAGCATAAGGGAGGCGAGAAAGGGAAGGGTAGTTGAGGAGGAGGATGTGGGCGGCTGGGTCTGTATGGAGGAGGCAAAGTCAGTCGGCGCGGGTGAGCTGGGGTAGAGGTGGAGCGGACGCACAGCTCTGTCGTAGCTGTTCTACGCTCCGCGATAAGTAGGCGAAAGACTGCGCGGCGGTGATATTGATGTTGAAGAGGACGTCGTTTGCACCGCTGAGGAGAACGAAGAGCGGGGCGGCATCTGCTGAGCTGTTGAGGCCGGAGGGTGGTGCAGCCAGGAAGTCTTTTACTTGCTCGTCGACAGAGGGCACAGGGATGGTGGAGCCTGGACCAGTGTAGCCTTGGATGAGGGCGTTGGAAGTCGTGGCTGCGGCGCGGATGAGTTACGTGTCAGCCAGCCCCCCACAGACCGCAAGCGGAGTATCCAAGACGCAAGCAAAGATGCAGTCTTACCGCCGCCAACGGCGTAGTCGTACAGCGGCAAAGACAAGTTGCCCGCCACGTAGTCGATCCAGACAGGACCGTCTGAGAAGCGGCCGTCAAAGCTGGAGATGGCCGTGGTCAGCGAAGACGAGAGATGCAGGCCACGATGCTCACTATTCTGGCAACGCGGGCCAGGTGTGATTCGACACACGGAAGGATCCATTGCCTGCATCCCAGCAATCAGCTCCAAAACATGCCTTGGATCGAGTCCCGTGCGGATCCGCAGCAGGCGTAATGCAGACCAACCTACCATTGTCTGTGAAGGAATCCCCAAAGGCCACGACTGCGGAGAAGGGGGCCGCATCGACACGGGACCGAGAAGACGGCGGCGTGGGAAGCGCTGCTGCCTCTGCACGTTGAAAGAAGAGGGCCAGCGAGACGGTGGCAGCCATCAACTGCGCAATGCGCACAAGGCGAACAGCAGAAGCCATGTTGAGCGTGGAAGAAAGCGCCGATCTTGGTTGTGGATACAGCAGAGAGAGAGACAACGGCAGCAGCGGCGTCAATATAAAGGCACGAGTGGAAGCGGCCTAGCACCCGTCAGCGCTTGCCGGACGCGCTGTCGGGGTTGCGGGATTGGCCCTGCTAGCGTCTGCGCGAGGTGGAGAAACGGCGGCTCGTCAAGCGAGCCAAGAGACCTGCACCGTCGATCCCGCTCTTGCTTCCATGCTGACTGCATTGTGATAGCGAAGGCCGAGCCTGGCGTCGAGGACATCGCATGGACTGAGAACGCCGACCGCCCTGCGAGAAGAGAATACACTCCACATTTGCCTGCCTGCAGCCTGTCTGTTATTGAAAGCTCCATGCCGCTGTGAGCAAAGCAAAGAACCAAAGCGGAAAACCCGTGCCGAGCCCCTGCGAAAGACCAGATGTCCGTGGAGAACGACGCAGCAAACACCCCAGGGCACCAGAAGAGCCTTCTTGTGCATTGTCTATCCCGCCCGGACCAATTCTGCGCGTCTCAATACCAGAGGACAGACAGATAGACGGAGACCCTGCCCCCAGCTCGAGAGTAAGACAAAATTTCGTGAATTCCACTTTATTATTTCTGGGGCAGGAAAAAAAACAGTGAGCCCCAATCCTCGCCACGCACAAGACGCCAGAGAGGCCCAGCCCGACCGCGTCCTTCCACCTGATGAAGGCTAGAAACGTAAAAGCGAGAATTCCATCATCGCACCACACGAAAACAACCCGAGCAAAAATGTGCGCGTATGGGGGCATTTGACCAATCGGGGAATTTGGATGTTGGGGCATAGCATGTGTCAGATCTGCAGTGGGAAGGGAGGACTGGAAAGGTGTTCGGCGAAAAGAAAACGGAGGGCGAGAATAGTACACATCGAGGCAACTGGACAGCATATCGGACGCACGGGCCTTGGCATCTATCTCATCGCGGCGGATCGTTCCCTCACGCGCCATGGCAGAGTCGTGTTTTCGTGTTCAGAGCGTATCTGCTACGACGGTGACTTCATGCCCACTTCTACGCGGCGGCCTAGGCCTTGGCCTTGGGCAGGAACGCAGGCTTCTCGCCGTAGGTGCTTTCGTACTCGCGAGCGTAGCGCATCCTGTCTTCCGCGGCCATGCTTTCGTATTTCTGGACAGGGGAAAGACGAACGATCAGTTTGCTTCTGCGGTAAAGAAGGGGTTTGACAAAGCATCACGCGAAATTAGTCATTACAGGAGCAGCACACGTACCTCCTTGCCCGAAGGGCTGAGAGCCGACCATTCCTGCCCAACGAGCTTGGCCGCTTCGGGGGGGGACATATTCTTGAAGTCACCACTGGCGTATCGCTCCGTGTAGAACTGGATGTATGCGGGCGCCGGTTGCCTGACAACTCGAGGGTCCTGGATCTGGTGCTTGCTGTAACTCGGCAGCCTCGTCTTGAGCAAGCGGCGCGCGTTGTTGGCTTGCTTGATCTCCATCGGGGTGTGGGTCTTCAGCCACTTCTCGTAGGTCTTCTTGTTCTCCTCAATCGCCTCGTTGCTAAGGCGGTTGTAGTGCTGTGCCAGCCACGTCAGTCAACGCTCATGTAATCAAATCAATGAACTGACCTCCAGCTCCGAAGAGCTCAGGTTCTTGTACTTTTCAGACACCGACTTGGCGATCGGTCCAATACCGCCAGTGCTACCCTTGGTGAGCTCCTTCTGAACTGTCTCGGCCAGCAGGATGCTGAAGACGCTCTGAGGCTTCATCTTGGGCTCCTGCAGCGCCTTCAGTTTCAGTTGTTTGATCTCATCCTTCTTCTTCTGCTCCTCAGCGCGTTCCTTGCGCTTCTGCAGACGCTCTTGCTGTGCCTCCGTCAACTCCTTCTTCTTGGGCTTGGCGACGGCCTTCTTCTTGGGCTTAGCCACGGCCTTCTTCTTGGGCTTGGCCGCGGCCTTCGTCTTGGTGGCCGGCTTCTTCTTGGCGGCGACGGTCTTTTTGGCGGCGGTCGTCTTCGCGGTCTTCGCAGACGACGCGCGGGTCTTGGTCTTGGTGGCGGTCGCGTAGCCGCGGATGCGCTGGAGTTGCGCGACGGTCAGAGGGGTGGCGACGGTGGCATTGCCGATGGGGTTGGCGGCGGCGAGGGCGGTGCGGAGCTGGCGCGAGAGCTGCGCGACGTCGCGTGCTGCAGCGCTGGGTACCTTGGCTCTCAGGCGGGCGAGAGCTGTGCGGGCGAGCATGGCGCGGGTGTTCTTGCGGAGCGACTGGAGGGTGGAGCTTGATGCGCGCAATGCGATTGATGCGGTGCGGCCGACGGGCTGGCAATGGCGGCGAGGCGTGGTCGGAGAAGCTTCGACGCTGGAGAACGGTGGTGTGTTGTGGCTAGTGCTGGGCAGTACCTGCCTGTGCCGGGCAGGGCGCGTCGGTGGAACTGTCGCTCCGCCCTAGTCATCGTGCGATAGCCGAGCGCCCCAACGCCCGCGTCCACGCGCGACGTCATCCGCCTGTGCGACCTGTCACGCAGCAGCGAGGGACTGCTTGGTAGTGCTCCACCCGCAGTCAAGTGTGCCCGCTCTGTCGCCAGCGACCCACGCACCGGACACTGCCAGGACGGGAATGTGCTCCAATTTGACCCCCATCTTCGCCCAGCAAAACACCATGCTAGCCCCCCCAAGGGTATATACGACCAGATTACGACTGTACATTTATTACGACGGCCCCTCCCACAAGATTCCCAGACTCCGCTCCCATGCAATTGCGGAAGCAAGAACAACAAAGTGGTATCCAGCGCTAAGCAGAAAAAAACGCAGACGGCAATCGCATCCCATGCTCCCCGTGCAGAAATCAGAAGACCAGGGCGTTGACGACGTGCCCTTCGCTGTAGCCTTGCGCAGCAAGACTGTCGTTCTCGCGGAATATCTTGCCCAGGTAGGCAATTCTGATGCGGTTCGTGGTGGGCAACTGTCAGCACGTTAGCAGCAACCCCCAGCGACCACCCATTCTGTCAGGAATCTGCGTAAAAGAACAGTCCCATGAGAGCTGATGCCACTCACCTTCGCCGCCTCCGCGATCCGCGAGATCACTGAGCTCACCCTCTCCTCCATCCCCACCTGCACGACTATGTCCGTTCCGCGGTCACTCAGCCTCGCTTTCAACTTGACAATCTCTCCCATCTTTCCTTTGCCCTTCTCCTCCGCCAAACTCTGCTCACCATCGTCGGCCCCCTCCCCGTCCTCTCCCTCCTCATCCACCTCCACAACCCCAACCGGCTCCACCATTGCCCACTCCGGGACCCTGTACTCCGTCCCCCACTCATCAAACACGCCCCTCCAGAGCTCTCCCGTCGGACACGTCGCGCCAGTCGCATCCAACACGCCCTGCGCGCTCGCCACGTCGCCGCCGCGCACCAGCTCCGCCGCCAGCCTCACGGCGCCCCAGATCTCCGCGTGCCCGGTGACCCTCGTGTCCCAGAAAGCGCTGCGCTCCTTCTCGAGCCGTGCGCGCGTGAGCTGCGGGCCGCCGCTCGCCGCCGCCGCCGCCGCCGCCGCCGCCCCGACGCCTCCTCCCTTGTAGTGGTGGCCGCCGGCGTGGTGCGGCGACGGGCTCGCAGACAGGCCGCCATCCAGCACGGGGCCCTTGCAGCGGCGGCCGCGGTCGATGGCGACGAGCGGCTTGTTGGGGCGGCTGTCCTTGGCGGCGGAGGAACCGCCACCGGCTTGCGCGGCGGCGGTCCTGCTGCCTCTCCTCAGCCTCCTGCCTCCGCCGCCTGAGCCCTGATGATCCCCGACGTCGTTGTGCGAGTGCGACGGGCGGGGCGTGGTGTCGGACGACGACGAGGTGGTGGTGGCCGAGGCGGACAGGAACGACTGGGTCGAATGGGGCTGCGGCAGCAGCAGGCCGGGGTTGTTGATGTTGGCGCGCGACGAGTCGTCTGCGGCAGATGCCAGAGAGGCATGCGCGGTGGGGAGGATTGCGCGGCCGCCGGCGTTGCTGTCGCCAGGCGACGACGCGGAGCCTCCGCCGCGCTGGGATGAGAGACAGCAGCCCTGTTGTTGTGCATCATGTTAGCCCGGCCGTCCGCTGCTACAGACCCGATAGTTCCTGGCGAAGGGGAAAGCGGAGGCGGCTGGATCTGAGATTCCGTCATGCGCACCGTGGCGTAAGGGCGGGAGCGAGGAGAGGAAACGAGTCTTGAGAGAAATTGGAAGGTGGTTGTTCGCGGGTGCATGACGGGCGCCGAACGACGCGCCGCCTTGAAGCGCAACGAGAAGCACGCAGTGTTGCAGAAAGAATGGACAGTGACCAGAGCTTTGTTCCAATGCAGAGCGCACCGGCTGTCTGGGGCAGGACGTACCATGACTTCCCTCTCCCTAACCCATCAAACGAGATCTGAGCGCAGGAGCTCTGTCCAGAGTCGCAGAATTAGCAGGCGCATCAGCGAGCGCGGGCGGTGGATGCAGCAGGTCGATTGCGGCGGCGCGGGCGTCGTGCGTCGTCGTCCTTGCCGGAGGGCACCTCGTGCGTCTTCAGCGAGCGTAGGGGCCGTGGGCGGGTAAGGCGGCGCTAGAAGGCACGCGGCGTGGCGTCCACAAGCCAGCAATGACGGGCTGGATGGATTCAATCGTGTCAATGAGTCGTGGAGGAGAGGGGCGCTCAGGGCAGAGCAAGGCTGTGGTGCACGCGGATGATGCAACGCAGCCAGGGATCTCGCAGCTCCACGGTCGTGTGCGCCGGGTGGAGAGCGGGATGCGCTGGTCTTCTGTCCGCGAGCCGCGCAACCCTCCCACGATCGATGCCGCAAGCCCAGCCCGCACATGCGTCGCAGAGCGCCCGCCGCAGCGCGGCAGCACTCGCTGAGCCGCCTCCGTCCATCGCCTCCCGGGCCATGCTGGCCTGTGGCTGCCCGCACGACTCGTCACGATGCTGCAGCCGCCGTCGAGGGTCTCCTCGCCCGTGCTGCTACTTCTGTTCACATGCACGCAGCCGTCGCTTCAGCTTCCCGTCTGTGCATACGAACAAGCCTTTGACAACTCACACCCCGCCGCGCCCGCCCGCTCGGCCAATTCACCATTGCAGCACCACGGAGCACCGTTGTTTGTACCAAAGACGATTTTTCTATTAGATATTACGAGAGTGTCGGTGCCCTAGTGGCCGCTTGTACATATCCTGATAAGGCTAGTACGCAGGGTATCAAGGGGGTATGGGGGTATACGCAGTTGCCTCAAACCCAGAGCAACGCAACAAACAAAGGAACCAAACGAAAAAGAAGCACTGAACACAATTGCGCAATGGTGGTATCAATCTAGACGAGGTAGGAACGAGAGACCGCCAACAGCCGCAAATGCAAAAATGAGCATACCCCTTGGGGAAATGAGAGACGACGGTGGGATGTAGGTAGTACTTGGGTTTGGAGTGTACTGCGGAAATTTTTGGTATTTTGTCGGTTAGAAGAGTGGTGGTAGCTCGCGGTGAGGTGCTTCAACCGAGTGACAGCGGCTTGCGGTGCCCAGCTTTTCCGTCATTGCGTCATGGCAGTCGTCGAGGGAGGATACTTCCCACCACACCTTGCGCTTACGCGGTAGCCTGGACGGCGGGCGTCGAGGACTGGCCAACGGCGACGGCGTCAGGGACGACATCACCGATGGCCGGCTTGGGCTCCTCCTCCTTCTTCTGCTCCTCCTCCTTGGCGGCCTCCTCAGTGGCGGGGGTCTCCTCGGGCTTGTTCTCAGCCTCCTCGTCGACCTTGGCCGGGGCGGCGTTCTCCTTCTTCTCCTTGTTGCCCTTGACGGCCTTGCTGGGGTTGCGGAAAAGACCGCCCAGACCGCGCTTCTTCTCGCCGTCGGCCTCGCCCTCGTTGGCCTTGGCACCGAAGTTGCCGAAGAAAGAAGTGCGGCGCTTCTCCTTGCCAGGCTCGGGGGTGGCGGTGGCAGTGGCGGTGGTGCCAGCAGCAGCCTCGCCCTCGGTGACGGGAGCGGCCTCGGTCTCAACCGGCTTGGCCTCCTCCTTGGGAGCCTCAGCAGCAGCAGCGGGAGACTTGGCCTCCTGCTTCTTGCCGAACTTGCTGAAGAAACCGCCCTTCTCCTTGGCGGGAGTGGTGGCGGTGGTAGCAGCGGGCGTGGCGGGAGCCTCGCCGTCGGCGGTCTTCGGGGCCTCGCCCTCAGCAATGGCGGGAGCGGCCTCGGTCTCAGCAGGCTTAGCAGCCTCCTCGGTGGCGGGAACCTCGCCGTCCTTGGGGGGGACGACGGGGGCGACCTCGGGCTCCTTCTTCTCGGTGGTCGGGCTACGGACCTTCTCGAAGAAGCCACCGAAGATGGAGGTGCGCTTGTTGGCCTTGCTGGTGGCAGGCTTGGTCTCCGGAGCCTCAACCTTGGCCTCCTCCGGCTTGGCCTCCTCGCCCTCGGCGGGCTTGACCTCCTCAGCGGGAGCAGCAGCCTCGGTGGAAGCCTCAGCTACAGAGTTGTTAGAGCCGTGTGCGATTCGAGACGGATTTGTTTCATCGACTTACCAGCAGGGGTCTCAGCGACGGCCTCGGCCTTGGGCTCCTCGGCCTCACCCTCCTTCTTGGGCTCCTCCTCCTTGGCCTCCTCCTTCTTCACCTCCTTCTTCTCGTGCTCCTTCTTGCCGAGAAGACCGCCGAAAACGGAGGCCCTCTTGCGGGAGACAGAGCGGCTCTTGGACTTCTTCTTCTTCTTCTTGCCCTCAGCATCGTCAGCAGAGCTGCTGGAGGAGGAGCCACGGCGGTCCTCGCCCTCAGCGGGCTTGACGTCAGTGCTCTTCTTGGGGGTGCCCTCCTCAGCCTTGGTGGCGGCGGCGGCAACGGTGGGCTTGCCTAAGCGAGACGTTAGCTGGATCCACAACTAATAAGACGCGGAAGCAAGCGTAGTGCAGCGTGCACTGACGCACGCCCCCACGACGACGCTGCGTCGCATGTGATGAAACGTACCGAGCTTCTCGATGGTCTCCTTGTACTCGTCGCTGGAGGTGATGCCCTCGGCAGCAGCCTTGGCCTCCTCGACGCTCTTCTCGACGGCGACAACCCAGCCGTCGCGCTCGGTGTTGTTGGAAGCCTCGAACGAGTGCTTGTGGCCGTGGACCTTGAAGGAGAAGATGACGTTGCCCTCCTTGGCGACCTCAGAAGCCTCAGCCTGCAGAATGGTCAGTATGGGGTTGCTCAGCGATCGGGCGATCCGGGAAGGCGATCGGGACGCACCAGCTTCAGGACGCCCTGAGGGGCAGTCTTCTGGTCGGCGTGCTTGGCGAAGAAAAGCAGGCCCTTGCCGGTCTTGCTGGCCCAGGCGACGGTGGAGTGGGCGTGCTCGCCCTTCTCGCCGCGGAGGTAGCCGCCCAGGCTCTCCTTGGGCACGGCAGCCTCCTCGCCGAACCAGAAGTACTTCTTGGAGAAGGTGAGGCTCCTGCGATGCGAACGTCAGCCCAAACAGCCCCGGACTCGAGCCAGCGGCGGGGAGCTCTTACTTGATCAGGCCGGGGGCCTTGTAGCCGAGGGCGCCAGAGTAGATGGGCTCAGCGGTGATCTTGACCTCGCCCTCGCCGGCCTTCTCCTCGGTGGGGAGCGCGGTGGTCTCCTCGGTGGCGGCGGGCGCAGCGTCGGCAGCCGCGTCGGTGGCGGCGGGAGCGTCAGTCTTGACCTCCTCTGCGGGGGCAGCCTCGGCAACGACGGGAGTCTCGCTGGCGGCGACGGGCTCAGCGGCCGGGGTGTCAACGGGCTTTGCGTCAGACATGGTGGATGGTGGTGTGCGGTGTGCGGTGATTAGGCTTGCGGGAGCTGGAAAGGTCGACGGGCTGGGAGCGTCGACGGGGTGGTGGGTGGTTAGAAAAGGACAAGGGTATCAAGGGTATCTCTGAAAAGCAAGCAGCAATGCAACAAGCCAAGCTCGACGGCCGAGGTGTGAGGCGAGTTGAGGATGGCAGGAGCAGCGCGAAGGCGGAAGAAGTAGGATAAGAGGGCGGAGGAGAAGTTTTGATGGGCGCGGGCACAGGGGCAAGAAAAGTAGGGGAGGGCGCCGAAGCGATGTTTTGGGTCTGGGCGCTAAATGGCTTGCAATTTGCGACTCTGCCTCTAGCCACCGGTTTCTCTGACAATCAGCAATAAACGTGATTCACGCGGGCCTATCGTCATAATATTTATGCACCGCGCCCGCGCTTGGGCGGAGGCTGTCCTGCGTCGCGCAGCTGGCTGGAGGGCTGCGCGGGCGGGTGTGGTCGCATGACACACGGCGAGGCCAAACACCGCCAGCAATCGCCGCCGTCGCGATCGCTGCCTCCCTGAAACTTTGACGTTATCAGTCTCGTGTCACTCGTCGCCGTCTTGGGGCAGCTGCAGCCAGGGTTTCCTTCGCGGGCCCCCTCCACCGGCGCGCCGCCGCCTGCGCGGCCGGGGCCAGCAGCGAGCGCGGCGCCGTGGGCTCGCGAGCCCGCCACTTCATCAGACCATGGCGCCGCGCGCTCGTCCTGGCCGCCGCCGTTGTGCGCAGCGCGCGCATCGCGCATCGCCCGGCTCAGGCTGCGCGTGCGGTCTATCAAGCACAAGTCGCCAGCACCGCCAAGGCTGCGCACTGGGCGCGCTAGTGGAGCTGCGACGGCGGAAGAGATTACAGGGTCTAACGCGTTCAGCAAATGGGCGGCGGCGATCCTCTGTAGCGCCGGCACACGGCCCTTCTGCACATGGCCAGCGGTGCAGGCAGTGGAGGCCGCGCCAGGGTTCGGCGTGTTTCCGCCCGCCGCTCATCTCGCTGCGCTGCGGTGGAGGCTGCCCGTCCCATCGCCCATACGCCCAGCGCCCGTCGCCTGTCGCCCATCTCGCGGCTCGCCGCGTGCAGCGAGATCGCATGCCGCCGCCGCCTCGCCGCACCGCGCCCGGGCGCAGGGCCGCCGCCGGCCAGCAGCGGGCGCGCGGGCAGCGCAGCAACGGCGACGGCCTGCAGCAGCGGTGCCAGGTGCTCCCTAGCGCGGGCGGGAGCGCAGGGCAGGCAGGTCGCGCGAGACCGCCAGCCGCCCACGGCCAGCGCGCCGCTGCAAATCTCGCGGCCAGCCCAGCGCGCGTCACGTGCTGCGCTGCATTTCGCGTGCACACGCCCGCAGCGCCCGCACATGGGAAATTCTGCCGCGCCCGCTCCACTCCGGGAACGGTCCCCAACGCTGACTCGCCTGCACATCACATGGCGATCCCCGCGGCGTGAGGGCGCGAGTGAAGGAAGCGGCTTGCCGGCCGGGCTTCCCCCCTTTCACTGGCTGGCTGCTGGCCGTCCCCACGGTCAGCCCGCAAGGCAGCCAGAGCGTCGTGCCGCGTCTGTACCACGCAAGCCACCCAGGTGGCCAACAGAGCCTCCTCGTCCGGTGCTGCGCTCGGCACCGCGCCAGCGCGCCGGGCTGATCTCAATGACCGAAACTTTCGGGTCACGTTCCGAGCTGCACATCGCGAGCATGTCCGCAGAACTCTCCACGGCGCCCCGACGGCAAAAGGCGACGGCAGGGCCAGCAGAGTACGAGCGCCGCTACTCGTGCACGCAGGCCCAAGACTGCCAGCAGAGCAGCAGACAGCACGCCGGTACCGTGGATGCCAGGCAGAGCGGTGAACGGCGTGCGGCCTAGATCCAGATCACGAGAGAGGAAGGCCCCGGCAATCTACCAGAACCACAAAACAACCTCCAGCACGACGGGCCTGAAACGCCCGGCGACATCGCGAGCAGCCTGCCCTCGCTGTGGGAGCACGCCCTCCATCAGATGCTCTGCCTCAAACACGCTTGCTCGGCCAAAAGAAGGCGGCACCGGCAGGGCATCGCGGGCGACCAGCGCTGGCGCCATGTAGTTGAGCCCGTTCTAGCTGGCTAACCGCCTTGCGGCCTGGCTGGCCTCCACGGTCCCGCCGCCGTCCAACCACCACCCCTGAACAAAGAACCATGCAGCTCCCAGCTCCCACTCCACGCAGCGCTACCCGCTCACCGCCTCGGAGCACTTTCGCTCGTTCGAACGCTCCTTCCCACGCCCTCGTCGACCTCACGGCGCCCGCGCCCACGCAACCAGCAGCGCCTTGCGCCGCCGGACCCTTAGAAATGAGATCCTCTCTACTGGGCGCGTGCCGTCCGTCGCTCGTCCCTCCCATCTCACTCATCAATCTCCAGCAAGCTATTTGCCTGCACACGGCACAATGGCACACCCCTCCACCCCTCCGCCGGAGATATACAGCATGGATGTTTATTGATAACGGCCAGCCGGAAGATTTGATGATGTGATGATGTCGATGGAACTCGATCTCACAGGTCCGTTCTAGCGTCTCTTTCTACTGCTGTTGGCCTAGCTCCGGCCTGGGCAACGGCTGCCGAGACAAAAAGAAACGAGAGAAAGATCGTCGTCGATGGACCTCATCAGCGAGCTCGACGGCCACCATCGTTCCCCAGCGCCCTTCCTTCGTCTCCCACACGAGCCGAAAGAACATTCCAAAGAACGTTCCACGGAGCCGGCCCAAGTGGCAGAGAAGCGAGAAGCTCGCCGGCCAAGAGCAATAGAAGAAACGATGAACGTGCCCTGTGCCCGCACAAAACACGCACATCAATAAAAAATAAAAATTCGAGAACATGCTCGGTTCGCTTTCACTACTGCGCCATACGGGCGTTAAGCTTTCACGGACCATCCCAGTCCAAAGCCCAGAGCCCAGAGCCCAGAGCCCGAGCCCAAGTCATCGCTCCCAAGCCCAACGAAACAACACCGAAGGCACCATCACATCCCACACACATCATCACACGCCACCGATCGCCCCTCACCGACGGCTCTTAGGATCTACGCAATAACTCTTTCTAGAAGCCTTCCCTTTTCTCTTCCCTCTCACCCTCCCCCTCCCTCCCTTTCCACCAAGAAGGAAGACGCGAGCGAACCGTTGGCCCAAACGCGCCGCGGCGGGATACCCATCCGGGTCAATCAACCGATACGCCCTATTTCTTGTCCATGCTCATCACATTGTCAATAGCATCCTTGGGCCCCCAATCAGCCGGCGCCCAATGCCCGATCAACCTCGTGCGTATGTGCTGGCAAACGTGCCTTGATCTCATCAAAAATTCACTCACCCAATTCGACTCACCCGCACCCTTCCATTCACCCGTCGGCAGAAATCATTTCACTCAATTCCCACGGGAAACGAAAGGGAAAGGGTTCGGGCTGGACTTCGGGTGCGTCCCATTGTCCAATAACGCGCTTAGACCGCCGGGTGGACGCGCCAGAGCGTCCGTTCGCCTTTCTTTCTCGAAAAGAAGCACGGGGTACTTAGGTACTTGGGTACATACACAAACACACTGGGCACATATTGTACATACACGCGCACAAACAATGATCTCCCCGACAAACGGACCGCCGCCATCGACGCAACGGCTCGTGGTCCGCGGCTCAGTTCACCAGTGGAACCGTCCGCCGTGCCCTCATCAACACGCACCTCCTTTTTCCCTTCCCTTTTCTTTCTTTTCCCCACCCGCAGCCCTACGGAAAAGAGCCGCAATGCATGTCATCTCCCACAGTAGTCAAGAGCATGGCATGATCCACCCCAACCCCACTTGCTTACCCACCTCAAGATCCCAAGACGAGAGCAGAGAAAGAGCCGAGACAGAGGCATAAGTAAACTTCATCTCCTGGTTGATGAGATGATCTCCCTACCCTATGCCGCACGTGCAATCGACTATTACTTGGCGGCAATAAGAGCCGCCCTTCATGTCCGGGCCGAACCATTTGTTGAGTGTGTGAGTGAGCGATGATGGCAAACCAGACGGCTCAGCTTGCCGTGACGAGGACGTATCTGCGGTACGCGCGCGTTAGCCCAATAATTCCTCCTTATCGTGCAATCATTCGTTCCCCCCTGCAATGCCGCTGCTACCATCTCCAATTCGCATTTGCCCGGGGTTTAACAGAGGATGGGGAGAGAGGGGTGAGAGAGCGGCTGATTACTCAGCAGCAAAGGAACGGCCCGTCCGTGTCTTTTCCTCGTCGCTCGTCTCTCGTCTCTCGTCTCTCGACAATGCGGGGACAGACGACGACGCCACTTACGACGCCGATACTGGCCTCTTGTCTCGCCCATCTATCGTCGTCCGACAAGCCAGCGACTCCGCGGCCGCCACCGACAGGGCAGGATATGGGGCAAATGGGAGAATGAATGGGAAAGAGAAAACTTACGAGGTAATAGCATTCATCCGCTCACTTGTCAACTTCAGACAAATTCTCAACAACTCGCTCGCAACTTCAGGCTGCTTCCTCTCCAGCTCGTTCCACTTCCCACGCGTTAGCAGCCACGCTACCGTCTCCGTCTCGGCGACGACATTGCCGGTGCGGTCTGTCTCGCTGAAGAAAGGCAGCTCGCCGCACGTGGTACCGGCCTGGATGCTCTCGTAGTAGTGGCCCTGCTCGAGGTAGTAGTCCGCGCGCAGACTGCCCTTCTCGACGAGGTAAAAACCGTCGGGTACGTCTCCCCGCGAGTACAGCACCGTGCCCGCGGGGAATTCACGCCGCTCAAAGTACGGCGTCGCGCGGTGCCAGAAGTCGATGTCCTTGTCCGACAGATCCTGGAACGTCAGCAGCATCAGCGGGATCGGCTGCGCAAAGTTCTTCCACTTGTCCGGCGTCAACACGTTGCTGTGCTCATCGACTGTCACGTTCTTCTGGTCCTTGAGCGCTAGCGTCGCGGCTTCCTGCAGCAGTGCCCGCCGAGGCGAGTTGAATGCCCCGACATCGAAGGGGTTTGTCTGATTGCCCGGCTTGGGCGGCGAAATCGACACGGGCTCAGCCTCCTTGGGTGAACCCAGGGACCTGGCTCGTTCGTGCAGGGTACCTAGCAGTTCATTCTCACACCACTCTAGTGCCTTGTTAAGCGTCTCGAACCTTTGTGGGGGCGGGCAGTGCTCGTCATTGCTCTCGGCAGGCGCAAACAAGCCGACCATGGATAGGCCTTGACCGACCTCGTCGTTGAGCGAAATGCTCGAAAGAACCAGGGTGACGTTCCTGCGGTGCAAGATCCGGTTCAGCCGTACGAGCACCTCCGCAGCCGAGTAGTCAATTCCAATCACGTGGACAAGATCCAAAACAACGTATCGGATCGGCCGGGTCCGGAATTGCTCCTCATCGACAAGCTTGCGAATGTCATTCTCGACAGACACGATGGTGCCGAAAAACAGATACCCTGCAATTTTGGCCACGTATATCTGCTGACCGACTTCGCGGAGGTACTTCTGATGCAACGGAGGTCGACGGACCGTTGATTGCGCAATAGCTCCGGTGTAGGTCGACCGGATGACTGGCGTCCGCGATGTTTGGACGACGTACGTGAGACAAGCCAGCACAATGCCGGCAAGGACACCCCAGACGAAGTCGTAGATGCCCATGATCAGAACGATCGTAATGATCTGTTTCACCTGTTAGCGCATGAAACAACGACGCTGCCAAGACCAAGTCCCTACATACCGTCAGGTACTCTAGCAGCCGCAGCCTTCCAAGCGTGTCCCAAAGAGCCTCCTTGAGCAAGTCAAGGCCTAGGTAAAAGATCAAGGTGCCAACGACCATGATAGGAACATATCCGATCAGCCCGGGACCCGCCATCCAAATACCGGTGGTGGCTGCGGCAAGCAAAAGACCAGCCATGCGGCTGTTTCCACCATGATCCATGAACATGACGCTGTTCACATACACGAGGTAGTTCTGCGCTGGTCAGCCACAACAGCTCATCGCGGCGCATCCGAGCCTCGGCACTCTTACCTGAATGCTTCCTACGAAACCCGACAGGCCGTTCGACAACCCGTGAGCAATGAGCTCCCGGTTAATGTCCACGTCATCCTCTTTCGCAGATAGCGCGAGTGCTGGAACGTTGATCGGCACATGAATGATGCCGAAGAAAGACAAGGCAAACATGGTTGGGATCGTCCTAAGAAGAGCGGACCAATCCACGACGGAAAAATCTGAGAGGTGTCAGCCGGCGTGTTCTGCCTAACGTCGTGGGAGCGCTTACCGTAGAGCGAATAAAAGTGATAAAACGGCACGCCCGACTCGGGCTTATCAAATACCCAGCCAGCATGGCGAGCCTTGTCAAGATTAAAATGCGATACTCCAGCGACGATTATGTGGAACACGCCAGTGATTAAAACAATAAAGGCTGGCATCAGCGCGGGGTGGTCGTAATAATGCTTGATGACCATGTAGATGATGGCCAGGGCAAGCGGCGAAACCCATAGCGCAATGGTGTCCGCCTGGAAAAGCTTGTGCAGCGTAACAAGGTTGTACTCGAGGTTGCCGTCGAGTCTTGCGGACACCTCGATCCCCGTGACGAACAGGAAGAACCCCACGCCTCCGATACAGCCATTGAGGATGTTGCGGGGGAAGAAACTGACGAGATCGCCGAGCTTGAAAAGGCCTAGGACCAAAAAGATAAGGCCGGTTATGATGGAGCTGACTGCGTAAGCCAGCACGACGGTTGCGATGATGGCATTGGGCTCGGCTTCTCCCATCCGCGCCATAATCACGTAAGTCATCTTGTGAAAGAAGGGTACCACCTCAATCTGCATCACGTCAGTCTACGCCATAATATGGTGCGCTTAGGCGAGCATGCGGGCCGTACCATTTCTGACCCGACGGCTCCTTTGAACGTGGAGCCGCCGAGAGAATAGACAAGCTGGGAAACGATGCAGCTGACAAAAAACATCGACAGGCCGTCGACACCTAGCTTAGCAAAAATCGGTTCACCAAGAGGGAACAAAATCATGCCTAAAAGACCATTAGCGGATAGTCCTGAACCGTGGTTGACTGGCGAAATACTGCAACAGCAGACGAGCCTCGTGAGGAGTTGAAGCATTCTTTCAGATGGGATTGCCTTTTCTTTTACTCATCCGGAATGCTCCAATACCCCAAAGCAAGGACATCCGGCATGCTATCGCAAGTCTTTGCCAAGCTAGCCCGCATGGAAGCAAATACCCACCGTAGGATAGGCCATCCAAAACGTTCAATAACAATCCAAGAAAAACGGCGGGCAAGCTGGTGACTGGCTCGATGACGGCGGTCTGAACAATCGCCTTACTATCCCAACTCTTCGGGTTCGCTACCCTGCGGCAGCTCTCAACAGCCTCATGAGCGGTGTGGGAGACCCTGTGCCAGAATTGGGCCGGTCGTGACCTTAGCCCGTGCCTCTGATCCTCCAAATCAGACGATGTATTGGTGGCGCCGTAGTGCTTCCTGCTTCGGGGACGCGCGCCCATCGCCTTTTTCGGGAGCAGGGACGAGGTCTCAGACGTGCCGTGGCGATCGCCCGAGGATCGTCGAGGATCGTGATGGGGCAGATCCGGCCCGCCGTTGACGGCAACCGCGGCCGACGGCAGCTTGCCGGCGGTCGACGAGGCGGATTTCGGTCTTGGGAGCCGCTCGGGGATAACCTTGTGCAGAGGCTCGGGCGACGAGGGCTCCGACTCCTCCTCTATGGGGATGTCCAGCGAATCCCGTCCTCCCCCTCCGCTCTCGAAGTCCGAAGTATCGTTGTGGTAGTTGTACGGTAGCTCGGAGGAGCGACGGCCGCGGGGGCTGCCCGAGCCCGATAGGTGCCGTGCAAGGACGCTCGGGGAGCGGAAGGACCCTGATTCGGAGAGGGCGTGCATGGAGAGTTCCTGCGTCTTGTCTCTCAGGCCCTGGGACGAGTACTCTGGGGTATCTGCATAGCTGTTAGTCAAGGTTTGCGTTCACTGGACGCTGCGGGAGCGGAATTAGGTAACTACCTATTGAGCCATGAGTAGCCTGGTGGTAGAACGACCGGGCAGGCGTCCGGGTGAAGGACGAGGACAGGTATCCGCCGGTGCTGCTGGTGGGCCGGGGCGGTGACGATATGGGTTGAGGCTTGGTGTTGGCTGTGGAGCTCTCGCCGGTCTGGGAGCTGAAGTCTGCGTCGTCCACGTCCGGGCTGGTAAAGGGGAGCTGGACCTTTGGCTGTCCCGGGAGGGCGGCGCCCGACGAGCCAGGCGGCTGCTTGCTCTGGCGTCTGGACATTGCTGCAACGGAGGAGGTGCAGTCCGGCAGCGATGGCGAGTGAATTGCGCAAGGTAACGCGCTCGGGGGCCAGACGTCACTCGGGGAGCACCAGCAGGACGGACTGCTCAGCGGGGAATTACGCCCATCCGCACATCGATTGCGAATTAAAGGGCCTGGGCATGCGGTGAGAAGCAGCGCTGCAGGAAGGGTGGAGCAATTGGCGAATGAGTTGTTCGGGAAACCGGGCGGGTTAGTGGGCCGGGATGGACGCTGGACACGCTGATGGACGCGCTCGAGAATTTTACTCCCCGCCTCCAGAACCACGTCTGCGGGAGCCCGGCGAGCGCGTGTTGACGCGCTAGACCTGCCCATTGAGCGCCCGGCGGCCCGGGGTCGCGCGTGTGCCGGCGTGCCCGGGGCCTGGCATTCGCCGCCGCGCGCGCCTCCGGCCTCTGCGAGCCCCCGGGCGTGTAGATGTTGAGCGCGATGCCTGCAGCGCGGCGTCGAGGCACCCGTTTCTGCACGCAAACCCCACCTGCCGTCGCACAAACTGCCTGATCGCCGCAGCCATGTGAACGGCCGTCAAACCGCTTGCAGCAATCCGCCCTCGCCTGCGCGCGTATCCCACGCGTGGCGTCGGAACATCAGCCGTCCAGTGCGTGCCATGACGCTGCACCACGCCATTCGCTCCATCACGGTGCAAATCGAATTACAACACTACTTCCAGGGGCGCGTCGCCTGTATTTTAGCTGCAGCATCGCCTGCTTCCACGCGTCCGCCTTGGACGCGCTGACTTTTGCCTGCAGCGCAGGTGACCTGGCCCAGCATCAGCCCGGCCCGCGCTCCAGCCAACCCTCCACGCCCGGCTCGCTCCTTTGAAGGCAATTCGAGCACATGCAGCCGCCATCGCACGAGCTGCATGGCCCGGCCGCAGCATCCCTCTAGCCCGCGATTAGGTAGTCCCGCCCATCAGGACGCCCCCGCTTGCTCGCAAGCTTTTTCACATCAGCTGCTGCGCCGCTGCTGCATCTATAGTCCTCGCCCGCCCTCGTCCAACCGTTGCAGCACCTGCCAGCAAGGTGCCTGCCCCGAAACTCCTGGACTAGGCGTTATTCGGAGCCGTCCGCCCCGCATCAATATCATCCCTCATCCGAGCAACCAAGCTGCTGGAGTTGAGCATGAAGCCGAGTACGCGTCCGAAGCCATGGCAGGGCTGGGCCTCCTCCGGCCGACACCGGCTCGCGTAATCCGTAGGACGCTTGTAGATGCAGGACGGGTGCTGCGCCGGGGTATCCCGCGCCGTCGAGTGATGTCCGATCTGGCATCTCAAGACATCAAGTGAGCCGCTGAAGGTAACCCTGCTGAATGAGTCGTTCGACGTCGCCCTGCCGCACGTAGAACTGGCTGTTCTTCGTCAAAGTGATTGCGCTGGATAAACCATCAGCCATACTTTCTGGCACCTTGCAGACGGCACAGCAACGGTCTGGGACAGGCACTCATGCGAGGCCAACATAATGCTATGACCAAAGAATTGGTCGAGTGAATCCCATCCTGGGAGCCATGGCCTTGTAATTCTCCATAATTTGAGGGGTAGGTGAGGAGAGATCAGGAAAAAGAAAAAGCACTTACCCATATTCTGTCTGAATCTCGCCTGCATCCTTGAGCACGCGTACATCGATGAACAAATCGCGCGGAGGCTCGAGGCTACCGGTGAGGTCGATGTCGGTCCACTGGCCCTTGTACGCCGCCAGCAGATCGCTATACTGCCTCACATACTCCTCCTCTTCGGGGCTCAGACTGCTGGTATTGCCCATGTCTCCACCCAGATCCTTGCCGCCCGCCCCCCGCGCCTGCTGTTGCTGCTGCTGCTGCTGCCGCTCGAGCACGTCGATGCCGTTCCAGCACATTTCCTCGAGCTTGTCGGAGCGCGTACGGTGGTAGGCCAGCAGACAACGCTTGTTGCGGCGCATGGCGAGGTGGTCGACGAGGAGCGCACAGGCGGTGGCCGGGTCGGCAGACGGGTTGAAGGAGCCCTGCATCGAGCTCATGATGTCGTTGACGTCGTTGTTGAGCTCGCGCACCTCACGCGTCACGGCGCGCACAATCTCGGCTTGGTAGGGCGGCAGGTGAGCCAGCGCCTGCGTGCGTTTGGCATGTTGGACCTGCGGAGAGCGTGTGAGGACGGCAAGCGCACTCGGACTCGCGTGCAAATTGACTCACCAGCTTGTTGCCCAGCTCGCCGTACATTTTTGCGGTGATGTTTGGTGTCGATCAGAAACGGCGGCGGAACCGCGTCGGGGTTCCTTCTTAGAGAGCGCCCCGCGACGCGGACCCTTGCTCGTTCAGGCCACTGCCCCTCGTTTTCGCACCAACCGCAAGTCATCACCAAGCGCATATACGAGCGGTAACTGTTTTGCGCATCAATGTTGCACATGGACACCGGAGCTTGCATGATTTAGCATCCGCCAATGATCTTCCTGCCTTGTATGCCATCCCTCGCTGCTTCACGTGCGCAGCCCGATTGGGAAACAAAGAACTGTCATCATTCTTGTCCATGATCGCTCGGGTCGTACAAGAAGCGTTTGTACGAGGAGGAAATTTTACCCTGCTGTGAGAATAAGAGCGAGAGAGAGCCCAGCTCTTCGCCTCCACGCCTTCCCATCGACTTTGACCCTGCTTACAGGGTTTCTTCGTTGCACGAGATGAAGCCTTTGCCAGCATACGAATCTACAGTGGCTGATGTGTAGAGTCCATGCGGACAACTACCTTAGCCCCCCAGGAGCGGTTCCGCTGCAGCAGCATCGTTGTACGTGCGGGCCGACGGCATACCGGCTCGAAGTTGCTACCTGAGTTGCTCTGCTTGAAGTCACCCCCTGTCGATTTCCCTGGCGGATTACCTACATGCTTCACAGCCAGGGACCTCCAGAGGCAAATTCGTACATCAGAAGTCGGATTTGGATTGGTCTATCATATCGAGAGTTTTTTTTGTTAGGTATTATGACAAGCCAAAAAAAAAATACCACCCAGCCTGTCCTTCGCCATTCTCGTTCTTTCCCAACCCAGTATCGTCAACCTTTCCAATGCTTCCTTTATGTCGTCAATACAAAGGCATGAGTACACAAAAAAGCAAAAAAAAGGAAATGAGTAAAGAGGATAGAAAGAGAAAAGATATTAGAAAGAGAGAAGGCAAAAAGATAAAGAGACCGCCACCTGATCATCACACCAAGAACAACGCCGAGTCCATGCAGTGGCCTGTTGTATCCCACGAGAGGGGGGAAGGAAAAAGCCTGGCTGTTGTACAGGAGGCCTCCACACATCACACCCATATATTGTTCCGGACACCAAACTCCATTGCCGTTGGGACGCCTGCCACCACGAATGCGCCGTTCATTCCGCGTCTTCACACACACTTCGAAGCCATCCTCCGCCAAAACTGGAAGAGGAATCAGTTCGACGGTGCTGTCTCGTCCATCCACTTGTCAAACTCGCTGGATGGCTCCATGGGCATAAGGCTTGCGTCAACCTGCCACTCGGCGGGCTGGTGCTCTGGAGGCTGCTCGCTCAGGAACGTGGGATAGCCGCCCTCATCGTACGCGCCGCTGAACTGCTGCTGCCCATCTTGCGCGAAAGCGTGCTCGTCGCCGAAGCCGAGCAGCATGGGATCGACCTTCGGTTCACCGCTCGGAGTGACCATGCCCGGTGGAAAGCCGAGCTGCAGCAGTTCATGGGCATGCTGACCGCCAGGAAGACCGAGAAGCGACTGTCCCATTGGGTACATCTGCGCCGACTGCTGACGCATGCCGGGGTGCTCCATGCGGTGCATACGGACGTCTTCAATCCCAGGGTTGGCACCATGAGGGTGAACGGTTGTTTGGTAGTACTGGTGGTGCATGTCTGCGATTCCGAGGGCAGCTGGAGGAGGGCGACCTTCATTAGTTGCTTCCCAGGTGGACTTATTGACACCGCGGTGGTTTGGTCCAAAACCACGGTCATCAAAATTTGGCTGGCGCCTATGAGATTTGTTCCTCGAGCGGCGGCTGGAAGGATTCCATTCTGCATCCGGGTCGTCTAGGTCGCTGGGCTCGCTCGCTTCCTCGTCAGAGTAGGTCCCCTTCCTCTTCTTCGCAGCCGGCGTTGTCTTGCTTGGCGAGAACTTGTAATCCGGGTGTGCGTTCTGGTGGTTTATCCGCTCAATCTTGGCTAAGTCGTTGTAGTGCTCGCGGACCTCCGGGGGTTCCATTGGCCAACTCTCACCGGAGACAGAAGAAACTACCTGGTGGTTGTTCTGCAGGCACCAGATCTTCGTGCGTTCTGCAAATGCTGACCGGTACAGCATGAAAGAGTTCATGGGCCTCGTGATGTACCCATTGCGCTTCGCCGCCTCTTCCTTCCGCTGTTCTGCTGATCTGTTGACCCATTCTTCCATGTTACGGACCGGGATGTTGTTGTAGTCCTTCGTAAGCACACTTAGGGGAGCCGTGAGCTTTGGTGTCTTGACCTTGTTCTTGTTCTCACCGGCCTTCTTCTTCGGCTTGCTAGCGCGCGGCTTGGACGTCGGAGAAGCAGTGCGAGCGGCCGACGTTCCACTCCTGGTCCTCCGGCCCCCCTCGCTCGCTGTCGCTGACCTCGGTGTTGGGGGTGTATGAGCTTGCATTCCCTGATGCATGTACTGATACGCAGGAAGAACTGTCAGAATTGCCCGCCTTGGCCCAAAATCGGGGCGACTTACTGGAAGATTGTGGTAGACCTGCCCATCATCATGGTAGTAGGTGGGACCCGGGATCCCGTAGCCCTCCTGCGCCATTGACTGATTAACAAGGAGCCTTCTCAGAACGGACATGGCGATTTTGTCAAGAGCTTGGTATGGCGTCAAAGAGTGCGATTGCTGCAAAGAACGACTTACCATTGAAATGCCTAAGCCAACCTCGTTCTGACCATGTGGCTCGGGGTAGCTGCTGACGTTGTACTGGGGGGTCGTGTACTGGCCACCGGACTGCTGGTGGTGCATGGGGCCCGGTGATGCGTAGGCGGACTGGGCCTGGGAATGCGCATATTGTGACTCGTCCACATCGTACTTGTATGGTGTGCTGGCATTGTGCTGGACCAGGTGATGGAGGTCATACTGCAACTCGGCCGGCACGTTTGGCGGGGTCGGGGGGTGTCGCTGCACCATTGGTTCCGCTTTTAGCATGATTTGCAGAGGCTGAATGCTGAGGGCCCGGAGATTTAGGAGAGCCAGTGGTTGACAAAACGAAACGCCGCTCAAACCACCGTGCCACAGACGCACAAGACTCCTCTTCCGTTGCACGAGATCTTGCGATAGACGATGTTGAGGCTCCGGTCGTACTCGTGAGCAACCGCGGCCGTTGGGAAGTCTCGCCTTGTAGAGGTCGGGTTCCTTGCGGCAGGCTTCTGGAAGGGATTCCTGAATCAAGATTGGATTGACGGCTGAAATGTCCAGGATATCAACTGAACTTTGTGTGTCAGCGGCAAGATCTTCCCGCAGTCTCTGCAATGCAAGGGGTTTGTCTCTTGACGCTGTCGATTTGACGCAGTCTTGAGCAGAAGGAGACCTTTGAGGACGAACCTGTCGCGGGTACCCGTCGCTCGCCGTGCGTGGTGTGTCTGTACAGGGCGGCGCAGGAGTTGAGATGTTGCAGCAATCAGTCGCGGAGTGCTATGCGGCTCCAAGCGTGGCGATTTGACGCTGTCTCAGCGCTGTTTCTTTGTCGCGGAGCTCCAGACCGATGGCAAGCAGACGGCGACAAATCGGCCGGCCGATGGGGCAGCACTTCTTTGTCCGGGGACAGCAAGTGCCCCAGGCAGTTATTTGTAGCAGGGGCGGTCGTCGAGAGTGACCGCATACGTAGGAAGATCGGAGGCCGGGCGACTGAAGACGGACGACCAATGGGGGCCGGATTCGTTGAGGTCAAGACCACTTATCTTGGTGGCTGCTTTTGGACGAGAGACCTGGCAACTGACGCCTCTGGGGGTTTTTGTGAAGACTCGGTGTCCTGGACAGGGCGGGAGGCTGGTCCGCCACGCGCAGCGGTTGCTTGGACGCTCGAAATGGAACGAAAACGGTCAAACAAGTCCACCACGCAAGAATAATAGGCCCCATGTTACACACGCAAGACTTCGAGGGCCTCGCATTCCTACTACCAGGTTCCAATTTACCAGCTGCTGGCTGGCAGGGTGCCAAGATGCGTAGCGACTTGGGTGGACCGAAAGCAGTATGTTTCGCGGCCATGGTATGCGCGGCACTACCTGCAGCTTGGGAGCTGCCATCCTGACGGCCTAATGACAGAGGCCAAATCCGTTTGAAGAATGACTGTCTCACTCTGGAACTAGCAGGGATCACCTGCGAGATCGTGGGTGACTAATGCTGCCATCTTCCCTCTGCGCCGGTGCTAAGGCCCGCATTCTAAGACAAGCGCCAGTGACACCGCCGCAGCGATCTGGCGAGTGGATGCGGATCATGCGTGTTCCCTGGGAGCTCAGCAGATGTGGCTGGAGAGGCGCAAGGGCGCTTATCCCTCACGGGGAGAGGCTGGGTTGCGGGGAGCAATAGGAGTCCTCTGTTCCTCTGTGATAGCCCGAGCTGCATCAGGCAGCTTGCAGACGCCTTGGCTCCCCTGTCGCCCGATGCAGGGCTCGGTTGCTTCCGGACAATACCAGGGACCGACGGCGTCTGCGAGCGGCTGATTGGCGCCATCAAGCAGTGACGGGAAGGGGGCCCGCTCCGTTCGTGCTCATCCGATGCGGGTAACCGTAGCCTGGTGCCGCATCCCATTGGCCGGCACGTTGGCTGAGTCGGTGGGCGGAACAGCCGTGGCTTGAGGCGCTGGTCCACATCTGCCACGGGAGCCATGGCCATCCAACGGCTGAGATCGAGCTGCTTGACATCGACGACGGACCTGATTGCAGGCGACGGGCACTGCGTTGTCGTCGTGCTGGGGCAAAAACCAGCCAGAATGGCCGGACTAGTGGACGGTGCGGGGACGGTCGAAGGCGTTCTCCGAACGCACATCGTATGGCACGCTAGAACATGCGAAAACGTTCGCTTCTGCCTTCCTCGTCTTCTGGGTCTGCGAGAGAGCCCGGGAAGGCCGACGGGCTAGCAGTCGACGCGCCTGGGAGACTGCGGAAGATCCACTCACGAGGCCGTCACGTTCAGAGTGCAGGGATGGGGTCCGCCCGCTAGACGTCCCGGTCCGAGTCTATGAAGCAGGTGTTCCAGAGTTGAGGTGCTTTCGTCAAGGATAACGGCCTCGACTATGCCCCAACGAGATAGCAAGGGCCCGTTCCCATGGCCGTCTGACGTTTCAACATTGAAGCGAAAGCGACGTCCTGGCCAGAAACGAACCAACGTGCAGCCACCGGGAATAGTATCATCGCAGCCTTGCCGAGTTCTCGCGCTCCCGCGGTCGATCAGCATTCGATCAGGATAGCGGCGGGCGCCCCGAAGGAGTGTGACACGGCGGCTAGCCATAAGGCAACCCCTTCGCAGAGCAACGACGGGCGTTGGGCGTCTGGCCACAGCTCGAGGCCTGGTGGAGGCCAATGGCAAGCGCTCAGCGCGCGTGGTCCGCCGCGGGGAGGAAGATGCGGCGGCAGCGGGGCGCGGACAGGAGGGATCATCCTGCAGAAAAAGATGGCGCAGACAAGGTTTGCCTCACAGCTGCCCCTCGCGCTTTCTTCACGGCAGTCGTCATAATGGTTCGAGAGATGGAGGCGTCGACGATCCGGGCTCCTTAGGGATGCGGAGGCGCTCTGGGGTGGTACAGAAGCTCACGGGAGATGAGTGGGCGCACCCTGGAGGACACAGCACGTGCGGCGTCTGCACAGGAGCTGTGGCGCTCCCGGCGGGGTCGATGATGGCCAGATAGCCCGTCCATGCCTCGCCGCGGCAATCGACGCCCCTTGACAGGCGATGGGACGGCATCGCTGCGGGCTCGCCCTCGGCTTGGCGCCGGCGACGCCCAAAGACGCCAAGCTCATTCTTGCGGACTCTGTGATAGCAGCTCGGCGTGAGACGTCGTTGCCTTCTGCAAGGTACAAAACCGGCGCAGGTCCGCGTACGAGGGGCCTGGAAGTGCCCGGCGGGCCGTCACGACGCGCCACAGGCTGGCGTCGCCGGCGGCCATTGGGCGTGCGGCCGGCGGCGCGAGACATGCGACACTGGGAGGGGAGCTGGTGAGAGGGTGATTCACAGCGGAATCCGCGGATGGAGGGCCGCCTGAGACAGGCTGGCTGCGCCCGGCGAGGGTTGCACGGCGGCGCTGGAGCGGGCTGGCGAGCAGCAACGCGTGCAAGGCGGGCTGGCGCTGGCGACGGCCGACGGCGGCGGAGCGCGTGCTGGGCAGAGCGCTGCGGTCGACATAGCCTCGCCGGCCCGTTGTTCTTCCTCCTGCGTGAGGCGCGACGGGGATGGCCTAGTGGCGGGCTCCGGGGCTGCGTGCGCGGGCTGCGGCGAGCGCTACGGCATCGGCATGGAGCTTGGAGCTTGGAGCTCTGAGCTCTGAGCTCCGGACGGGCGTTCGGGCGGCGGCGGCGATCACCTCGCTGCAGCTCGCATCATCGCGGCCCTGGCCCATTCCTGCGAGCACGGCCCTTGCCGACGTAACCTTCAGGCCACAACTCAACTCTCCATCTCCTTCCCCGCATGTCCAGAGACGCGCGCCAGACGCAGTCCAGCCCTTGACGCCCGCGCAAGCGATGAAACAGCACAAACGCCGGAAATTGCGCTAGACCGCTCGCCAGCACACGTCCAGCGGCCAGTTACACAGCCGCCTCGCAAAGCATGAGCGCCCCGGCGAAGCCCAGGCAGGGCGCGAAGGGATGGGGCTCTTTCCTGCAGAGCGCCGTCACCGGCCTCGAGTCGCGCCTGGACACCATTCTTGCCGAGGACGACCAGGCCTCCGCCCGCGCCAGAGCCGATGACCAAGTCCGCCGCAAGGTCCAGCAAGAGCAAGGTTGCCCTCCCCCAGCCGGGAACGCCGCCGCCGGATGCTGAGTCGTGAACAGGTCTGAACCGGACGCCGTCTCGCTCGAGAACGAACGACCGCCTCCAGGAGCGCCTGGCCAAGGCCGTGAAGTCGGATGCGCAGCGGTCGGGGAGGCCCTCGTCGGAGCTCCCATCGCGGACCGGCACTCCGAGCGTTGGCGCTGACACCTCGCGCACGAGCCTGGACTCGAAGGCCTCTGAGCCCCGATCCTCCACACCTGCCCTCGACGAGAAGTCCGCCGCGCCGCGACGTTCGAGCGAGGAGGAGCGCCGCACAGCCGGCAAGGTTGCGGATGGGGCGGAAAAGACCGATGATAAGGGCACATTGCAGTCAGGAGACGGGACCAAGCTTGACATTCCCATGTCGGAGTCTCCTCGGGTGTCAATCGATTCTCCCCGCCCAGATACCCCCATTGAGCCTCCATCGCGAGTGGAGACTCCCATTTCCATTCCCGAAACGCGCTCGAGCCTCGACCTCAGCACCTCCGCCCATGAGTCCGAAGATGTCTCAGCCCTCCGTCAGGCATACGAGGAACTCAGCAAGACCCATCGGGATGAGATGACGGCCCACCTCGAGCGCATCGACGCTCTACAATCCAAGCTCAAGTACCTATCAAGCCAGGCTGCATCCCAAGCCCGAGCTGCCACAAATGAGGCAGATCCGGGTTCGTTGGAGAAAAAGCTGGCAGAGAAGGACGAGCAGATAGCCTTGCTGATGGAAGAGGGTCAGACGCTGTCGAAGAAAGAATTGAACCATCTAAATAGCATCAAGAAGTTCCGCTCAAAGGTCGGACAGGACGAGAAGACCATAATAGACCTGAAGAAGAGGTTGGCCAAGGCAGACTCCAATGCCAACGAGGCCACGGAGCGTGCGAAACGAGCCGAGGCTGCGGCCAGGACCGCTGAGCAGAGAGTGAAACAGCTTGAGAAGGTTGAAAAGGAGGTCAGCTCACTCAAGTCGGAGCGGGAGGACTCTGCTCGCACGATTTCGGAGTTGAAGCGACAGCTCACTGCAGCAAATGAGCGCGCTGAAGCGGCTGAGAGGAAAGTCAAGACGAACGCTGCGGCAGTGGAACAAAAGCGAGTCTCGGAATTGGAGGAAGAGCTGGAGGATCTCCGGGTTGAGAAGAAGCTCTCCGAGGATCGGGCCAAGATGGAGGTGCGTGAGGTCAAAGAAGAAGCCACACGGCAGCAAGAGCGGGCCACGATACTGGAGACAGAGCTAAGGGGAGAAATAACGGTATGTTGGGTCATTGGACTTTTTCCACGACGGATTGGGTCAACTAACGATGTATCAAAGAACCTTGAAACCAAGCTCGAAGTCCTCCGGTCCCGCACCGAAGAAGTTTCTTCGAATGCTTCTGGCGACTCACAAATCAAGCTCCTGCGTCAAATCGAGACTCTACAGACCCAATATTCTCTCGCTAGCGAGAATTGGCAAGGCATCGAAAGCAGTCTTACGGCTCGAGTCGCAGCCCTCGAGAAAGAGCGCGATGAGCTTGCCAAGCGTGAATCTGACATCCGGCGCAAGGCGCGCGAAGTCAATTCTAAGTCCCGCAAGCTGGAAGAGGAGCTGGACAGCAGCAGCGATCAGGCTCGCGCTCTGGAGCACGAGGTGGCGGAGCAAAAGACCCAGATGTCTAAACTACAATCGCGGCTTACTCAGGTGGAAAAGGAGCTACAAAGTGCCACCGCGACGTTCGAGCAACAGAAGAAGATATGGGAGGCGGAACTGGTGCAGAAGATCGAAGACGAGAAGACTAAGTGGCGTCTCGAAGCAGCGACCGCGGCCACGCAGTCCCCTATTTCCGGCCCTGGGGACAACCACAGCCATTATCTTACACCGCAGACGCCGTCCCTGCCGGGCACCATGTTCAGCCGGAAACACTCGGGCGATCAGGCGATGGGCCTGCACTCGCGCCGCGGGATCGCGCGGAACGTGTCGTCGGAGCTACTGCTGTCGCTGGACGCGCAGCAGCCACCTTCGAGCATGAGGCGCATGGGATCCTCACAGCGCACCCCCGGCTTCCCCATGACGCCGCAGCGTCAGGACTCGTCATCCACGACCAACGGCAACGGCCTCACCGGCAGCCACCCCGCACCACCCTCCATTCACACCGTCGACGACTCGGCCGACGCTTTCGACCGCACCTCGTCGCCGCACCGCACCGTCGCGGACATGATCTCCGTCAGCACGGTCGGTGCGGGCCCCTCGGTTCAGCTTGTCGAGCGCATGAGCGCCGCGGTGCGCCGACTCGAGTCGGAGAAGGCGGTGTCGAAGGAGGAAATGGCACGGCTGGCGGCGCAGCGCGACGAGGCGCGCGAAGAGGTGGTGGCGCTGATGCGCGAGGTTGACGAGAAGCGCGGCCAGAGCAAGCTCGTCGAGAAGCTGCAGCGCGACCTACAAGAAGTCAACACCCGTTACGAAGCCACGCTCGAGGCGCTAGGCGAGAAGAGCGAGCAGGTCGAGGAACTGCAGAACGACGTCGACGACTTGAAGAAGATTTACAAGGATCTGGTCGAGAGAACAATGAAGTAGAGAGAGAAGCGATAGGGAGCGTCGTTTTTGATGTGTATTAGGGAGGCCGTAGCCACCACGGTGTGCTTTCTCGGTCAATGTAGCCATGTGTGTATGTACGCGGTGGCGTCGTCAACGATGTTTACGCATTCACGGTGGCATTCTCGGCGTTTTTTGACTGATACTTTGTCGAATTTGTTCGCTTTAGCTACTCCTCTCTTTACGCTATAAAGCCTCGCTGTAGATGCAGCAGATACAGGAATCAATATTGTTTACTTGACATTAGAACTGCTTCAACGGCATCCGGGGATGAAGTGTCCAAGATGTGGGGCGGACTGATTGTTTTCTTACTTTAGGTTGAGCATCCATTCATGCTGAAATGGACCCGGCCAGCTAATTTCGTGATGCTCACCTACCTTGCGATGCACTTACCACAGACTGCGCCACCCAAATGCGCTTGTGTTCATGTATTCTCCGACAAAGACACAAAAGAAAAAGAAAAAGAAGCTTCTCTCGATATCGAAGAAGAGAACGCTATATCTCCATCTCAGGGGTATATGGACTGACAGCCAGAAGTGTCATCGAAGCGCTGCTAGACGGCAGAATAAACTCAGGGCTTCGGCGGGGCTAGCTCGATGCCGTCCAGCTCAGCACTCTGGATGATGTAGTTCATGATCTGCATCCTGTCAGCATCATACGCAGGAACTAGCTCCGTTCAGGCCGTACCTTCGTGTCTGGAGCAAGCTCGATCGCCAGAGAGCCGTCAGTACTCCGTTTGTCGGTGTCGGCACCGGCCTTGAGGAGGAGCATTGCGGCATCTCCCTGACCCTCCGCAATAGCTGTCGATGATCATCAGCACTCCGGCCCTCCCTTTTGGTTTGTCTTGTGTTCTCCATACCGTGATGCAGTGCGGTCATGCCATCCATATCTGTTGCGTTCAGCGGGCTCTTTGCTTCCAGTAGCAACTTCATCATGGGCACCGAGCCCACCGCTGCGGCGCGGTGCAGGGCGAGCTGGCCGCGCTTATCCTTGACGCGTGCTGACGCTTTCTTTGCGATGAGCTTCCGGGCAGTATCGAGGTTGTTCTTCGAGGCGGTGAAATGCAAGGCGGTCTATTCGCAGGAATGAGCACTCGTCGGCCGAGGAACGGATGAGGGCAGCTCACCTGGCCGTTATTGTCTGTTGCGCAACGTAAGCTGTGCCCTGTTCAAAATACCGCAGAGGGCAGCGAAACGTACTCTTCATGTTGACATCGGCGTCGCGCGCAAGGAGAAGGTCTACCAGCTCGTCGGCGTCTTTCAAGCTCGCGGCCATCATGAGAGGCGTCCAGCCAGAGCCATCCTGCGGGGTCCTTCAGCCCTTGCGCCAACAACAGCTTTGCTGGCCCAACTCGCTCATACCTGCGCATCGATGTCGAAGTTCTTGGACTGGATGAGCTGTGAGACTATGGGCAGACGGTTGTATGACACGGCCCAGTGGATGGGCAGGCGCTCATCGTCGTCGCGGCGGCTCGCGAGCTTGGGGTTCGCCTAGTGAGACACGCAATCAGCGGAGCCGCAGGAATGCGCGGCGGGAAGCAGGACATACGTTCAGCAGAGACTCCACGGCGGCGGCTGCGCAAGATGTCAGCAAGGCGAAGCTCGGAGCGGGGCAGCGTCTGTCGCGTACTTCTGCCCTCGCGACAAGCCTCGTGGATCGCAAACTTGGCCTGGTCGTCCGCAGCCATGGTGTCAGGAGCAGCTCCGCGAGGGTCCGGGCAGCGAATGCGACCTGCGTGGAGGGCGAACAGCGGCGTGGCGTGCGGCGGGCGCGCAGCTCGAAGCTTCTCGCGGGGCTCGTCGGCGGTGCGCGGTGGCGGCTGCCGCCGAGGCTCCCGTCTTGCGCTAGCGCGGCCAGGTCGCGTCTCGTCGCCGCGGGCAGGCGCGTGCTGGCTTGACGTCAACTCGCCCGCAACCTCTGCAGCGGACGCCACATGGAGCTCTCCCCCATCAGCACCGCGAGGCTCCGCGATAGCTTGGCACTGCGCTGACTCGCCCTCCCGCTTGAGATGTGCCCTGCCCCGGCCGAAGCCACAGCCCAGCACTCGCCCCCTGGACAGCCCATGCGAACTTTCCACCATGGCTTCGATGCTGCCTCTGATCACCCTAGAGGAGCATTATGTTGATCACCAGGTGCTCGGCACCTCGCAGGAGGATGCCTTCGCCTATTCCACCTTTCCCCAGCCTTTGATGGACAAGCTAGCGTCGCTGGGCGACGACCGCCTCTCCGATCTCGACAGCAACTCCATCTCGCTGCAAGTTCTTTCCCACGCGCCTGTCGATCCATCTCCGCCAGCCTGCCGAGGCGCCAATGACCGCCTGGCCGCCTCCATCCGGAGGCACCCTAGCCGCTATGCTGCCTTTGCCCTGCTGCCCATGGGCGATCCGCAGGCCGCGGCCGAGGAGTTGAACCGCTGCATACGCGACCTTGGCTTCGTCGGCACTCTCATCAACAACCATCACAAAGGCTCCTTCTACGACGACCCTCGCTACTGGCCAGTCTTCTCCACAGCTCAAGGACTGAACGTGCCCGTGTATATCCATCCCACCTTCCCTTCCCAGGACAGAGTTTACCAGTACCGCGGCCACTACTCGGAACCCATTGCCCAGATGCTAGGCGCCTGGGGCTGGGGTTGGCACAGCGACGTTGGACTTCACATCCTTCGCCTGTATGCGGCCGGCCTTTTCGACCTGTTCCCCAAGCTCAAGATCGTCATTGGGCACATGGGCGAAATGCTGCCGTTCCAGCTGGACCGCATCATCGACATCTCGGAAAGCTTGAATGCTCCCGAGTGGACTGGACGCCAGCGTGGCCTCAGAGAAGTGTGGGAGAACAACATATGGATCACCACTTCCGGAATGTTTTCATTGGCGCCAATGGCTTGCTTGTTGAAGGTCACGTCCCCCGAAAGAATCATGCTTAGCGTGGATTACCCGTTCTCTGATAACGAGAAGGGCAAGCAATTCATTGAAGATCTCTGGAATAGTGGCCTTGTGAGCGGGAGAGACGTGGAAGGCATCGCCTATCGGAATGCCGAGACGTTATTAGGAATCAAGGCCGGTCAAGAGTAAGTAACCTTTTCTCAAAACGCATCGCTATGGGTTTGCTCGAGGGTTTTGGCATGCTGCTTTTGACAGGGTTTCACCGAGAGCATGGACCCTTTGCTAGCACACTTTACTGACATCATCAAGAAATGACTACAACAATCTTCCCAACAAGCGCCCTCTTGTTGAGGGGGTCAACGAAAATTCCATCAGAAGGAAGCGTGGCAGGCCCCCGAAGGATTCAGACGCACCGGCAGCAGACGCTCAGACGGCTATGTCGCCCGTAGAGACAGAAGCCGCTGCTCGGCGTATGGAGAAGCGGAGATGCCAGTACTGTCAGAGGATATTCAGCAGAATTGAGCATCGAGTGCGCCATGAAAAAACCACGCGTAAGTGACTTGTGAAGTTTAGAGCTTCCGCTATGAGCACGCAGCTCACGTAGCACAGATATGGGCGAGAAGCCCTTTCAGTGCCAGTATTGCTCGAAGGCATTCTCGAGAAGCGACAATTTCCACCAGCATCTCCGGACCGTGCACAGCAACGAAAACACTGCAGGCCAAAACGGCGAGAACAACGCCAACAACAATAACAACAACAGCAGCAGCAGCAGCAACGACCAGGCTGGAACCGTGTTCGAGCAGTCGGACGCCGCGACATCCTTTTTCGAGGGACTTCAAACGTACGCGAATGTGAACAGCTCTACTGAGGCCCAGGAAGACTGGGACTAAGCACCAGAACACAAGGCTGACGCCGATGGCCCGCCAACACAGACAGTTGCAGACTTAGAACAACGCACGGCCAAACGTCGAAAGGAGGACGAAGATGAAGAAGAAGAGAGTGAGCAAGATGAGCCATAGCTACCGCAGCCGACGCCGGTGTCCTGCCACAATTGCTCCATCAATTAGTCTTTCGCGTGGGAAAGAGACCCTGACGACAACCTCGTCTGTACTGAATGCTATGAACATCATAGCATCTACGGCGCTCCTCGACCGGTACCACCAGAGAAAAGCGGAGGTTCAAGAGGAAGGGCTCAGGGTTGCAAGCGTTGCAAGTTGACTTATACAGTGCTGTGGCCTGAGGATAGAGACGGCAAGCCGAATTACAACCGTTGCTTCCGTTACCAAAAGGCTCATATTGGCCAGCATCGCCACCAGCGACTTGTAGCCAGATGGTGGTGGTTTGTTCAAGCTCAGGGTGTGAGGTAAAACGTGGCTTGAGGAGGGATTCGAACGGACTGATGTTATGCAATGCATGTACTATTCGCCAGGAGATGCGCCGGCGTCGCTCCCGGAATCGACTGCAACAAGGGTCGGACCGCGGTTCCGAAGGGTCGTAAGAATAATAGCAGAAAGAGAAATGCAAGAGTCTTCAACAATTCCCACCAACCGGCAGATGAGCGACTTTATTGAAGAGGACCCACTGCCTGCAGGCGATCGGGCTCCCCATCCCGGCTCTTCAAGCCGACAGCAAGCATGCTCCTACATAGGCGTACATACCACCAGTCAGCGCGCCGTATGTAAGTTGTTGCCCGCGTATCTTCAACCACTCAGAACAGACCGCCTAACGATAGCCCCCATCCGTCCCTCGCAGCGCAGCCAGTAGTGCGGTGGGATACACGGAGTTCGTGGCAAACAAAAGCGGCACCGGGCAATCATTCTCTTTGCTGCTCAAATGGGTCGACTGCAGTAAAGAGGGGCACTGCAGGCGAAGGCTAGCAAGAAGCATTCGTCCGAATACAATGGTACAGGATCCGCCCAGAGTACATGCTAAAAGCCACCTGGACGAATGCTCCAACTTCCCATTCCGTGGTCGATGTCGAAAGCACATTTTATTTTTTTTTTCGCGCTAGCCGTCGGCTGCACAAGCGTGGCGTCGCGATCAGGCGTGTCAGGCCACGAAATAAGGAGCCCCCGCGTGCCCGCGTTCTGGACCCTCGCCCGCCCGCTCCCTCTCCTTTCGCGGACCGAATCCTGTGTTTTGCATACGGAGTCTTGCGTTTTTTCGTTAGGACAGCCCGCATCCTTGGTGCAAGGGGGGTGTTTTGTTGCGCAGCGGGACCGACCGCGACCGAAGAAGAAACGGAAATGTCGGCCGATACATGCGTGCATATACCAGGCGGCCGGCCTTGCAGCAGGAAACACGATAATCGAGATCCCCGCCCCCTCCTTACATTTGGTCCATGCGCGTACCCAGCCAGCTCGGATGGATGCCGAGTGGTATGAGGTAGATGAGTGACGCACGATGCAGATGAGGGAATTGGGGAGCGGGACGGACAAAAACAACACGATTGGGGCTTCTCGGCGGCAGGTGGTTCGATGTCTTCGGGAGAAAGGGTTGGTTTGTTCATTTTGCTTTTTTTTGCTACGCGCGTGCGCGTTGTTACATGATATCTGCCTCGAAGTCCTTGTAACCAATTTCTTATTGCTTGTTTTTCCCGTCGCCGGTTCATCAACAGATCAAATCAAGCGTGAGCTTAGGTAACCTATCTTATATTCTTGTGAAAGATAAAACAACGCCGTTCGTTATATCCGGTCGGACTCATTTCGTTGAAATAAGAAACGCGCGGGGGGTATGGTGTCGTAAGAAAGTCATGAAACATGTATGTCTTGTGTTTTTGACCCGAAAAGCGCCAGAATCACTGAACCCCGAGGCCCCCATCGTCTCTCTCCTCGAAGGGAGAGGAAGAGAGTGGGCTGATAGTAGTTAAACAATAGTGTGAGATGTGACCGACCGAGAACCAAGGAAGCACAGAACCAAAGGGGGTACAACACATTTGGGAAGTGAAGTGAGGAAAGAGACGGTAACGTAGAGAAGTGCGAATCCGTTGGCCTGGACGCCGCATCCAGACGAGAGGGATGGGAGTCGTGGACCGGAGAGATTTTGTCGGAACACGAGGCGTCGAGAGAAGACAGGATTCGATAGCCTCAACCAAAAGCGACCTGGTGCGTCAGGGGCAGATCCTTCGGCCGGTAAATGATAGCCCCATCTAATCTGCGCTGATCAGACGGTCCAGGCCCAGAGTCGGCGCACTGTTGCGCATCTCTCGCACGTCGCAGAGGAGGAAGCAGTGCTGCTGTGTGGGCTGGAGAAAGGGCAGAGGAGGCGCTATTGGAAATTTCCTAATCGAGCGAGGCGCCGGAGCCGGAGCCGGGTGGTTGTGACGTGACGCGACCGCGACCGCGAACACCTTTTGTGCGGCGGCTGTTCCTTCCCGCGAGGTGATGCGCGCGATCTGCACATGTTCTCCAGATTGACGGGGTAAACAGGCGGGCGCGTTTTGGTGCAACGAGCGGACTGCGCGCAGGCCGTCGACAGTTTTACCCGGTTGGTGCTCGCTCGGCCGAGCGAATGGCGGCGGTGGGCAGAGGGGAGAGTCGGACAAAGCAGCCGCAGCAATCACAACAGCGACGCCGTTCGACGTGTTGTTACCGGCCATGCATGCATCTGCGCTGACGTGCATGTGCATGCTGGCTGGCTGCTCGCCGCCGCATTATTTTTAATCCCTCCTCTTGCTCGGACTTCCCCCTCTCTGGGACCGGCGGCGGTGTCCCCATCGCATCGTCGTCGGCGGTGAGATGCATATTGTTGAGGGGTGGCCCAGGCGGATCGTGGGAGGAATCGAGAATTCGCATGGCAAAGGCCGGGGCAGCAGAGCGGCGTGGGCAGCGCCACAGCTCGACCCAACACGTGAGCGCGCACAACGTCGTGTGACCACGCCGACACCGCGCTGCGCCCCAGACTTCTCCGGGGATTCTTTTTTGCTGCTGCTGCTGCGCGCGCGCAACGTGTGCCACACGCCACCGGCGCGAAAACCCGGGTCAGAAGAGAAGTGAAAAAAGACCCGGATGGAGGGAAGGCTTAGGCCAGACCAGGCGGAGCATCTCGGGGGGTGGTGGTAACTGGGATGCCTGATTGATGCTGATGATGATGATGGCTGACCGGCCCATCCAACCCCGGACAACAAAGCCACACCGGTACCCGGTCGCACTCGCGTGACGAGCAGGCACCGGCGGATACAGGCGAATGAGAAGCGAACAAGGGAAGAGCAAACAGCGCTAAAAGGCAAAGAACATTCGCAAATGCGGGGGATCAGAACAGCAAAGGTGATCAGCGGCCATGATGAGCAGCCGCGTCTAGCCTCAAGCCCAATCAAACCACACCGCCCATCGCACACGTGAGGCGGGCTGGGCCCATCTCGTCCACTCGCACCCACACCCTCCGCGGGCCTTCTAGCGGTGCTTTGCCCCTCCACCATTGCCGAGCGTGAAGCGGCGCAGCCGGTTGCGCATTGTCGGGCTGGTCGGGCTGGTGGGCGTGGACGAGTCGGGTGACGAGCTGGTGCTGCTTGTTGACGAGGCACCCGAGTTGCTGTTGTTGCGGGGCTTGGACGACGGGTTGTTGGAGCCGTCGATGTCGCCGGTCGACGAGCGTCGTTGTGTCTCGGCGAGGATGTCTTCGAGGCTGACGTTGTAGCCGGAGTAGGTGGGCTGGGTTGTTGTGTCGAGCACCTCGATGAACTTGGAGGCCGCCATGGCTGAGGGTTTTTGGTTTTGTTTGTGCGTGGTCTCCCGGAACTCCTGGCTGAACTCCTTGGACTTTATGGGTTTTCTGGATTCTTTCTTGGGGGCGAGCGAGGGGGGCGGACGGCGGATGGTGCAGATCAGTTGGCGGGAGTGAGAGTTTTGTAGGGTGGTGGAGTGATCGGCGTCCGGAAAAGGCAATTGAGGACGGGAGGAGCCTTTAAATAAATGTGGCGAGAGGAGTGGTCGGGAGGCTGGACAAGGCAGATCTGAGGTTCTGGACCGGATGGGGATTGATTGAGGATGCAGGGGGCTCTTAAGTATTTTGATTTAACGGCCGGGGGGCGGGAGCGGGAGTGTTAAGGATGCAGAAGACCACGGGGGAGTCTAACAGACTGCGCGTCGCTGGCAAGGAGGGCCCCGGCAGGCCAGACCCTTTTCTACAGCCGGCGCTTGGCCCCTCTTAACAACCTCTGGCCTGGGGGATGCTGGAGCGGCGCTGCCCACGCGCATCAACCACTAACGCCCGCCCCACGAGACGACGACACACGCGCCCGCTCCGTCACTGCCGATCGCCCAAGCGGGCCCCTGTCTGGAGCCGAGCCGTGGAGCCCTGGATTGCTGGAACCGCGCCAGACGTTTCTGGCCTGCGCCTCAGCGACGGCGGCGGCGAGTGCGCGAGCCTGACGACGACGCGGCCAACACCCGAGCGGCAGCGGTGCGACCGAGCAGCGCTCCAGCTGCTGCTATTTTGGTCGGGGCCGGCCTGGCTGGCCGCCCGGCGCCAGGCCCAGCGCGCTCCAGGCCACACGCAGGCCACGGCTAGCCGAGCGCAGCGGCGCCGGCCAGCAGTGCATGTTTTGGCGACTCTTGGATGCGTAAGGTACATGCGTCGGCGTTGCGCATCCGCAGCCTGTTGTTTGGCTCCATGCCGCTGCGCTCTGACGCAGGGCCGCACAGGGATTGCCCGCTCGGGAGCCGGGGTCGTTCTTTGCGCTGTTCTCGCCGCCCGCCGCCTTTCTGGTCATCTTTCTCCCCGGCCCCGGCCTGCTGCGTGACTTCAGCCCACCAGGCACGGGACGCCCTCGCACGCCAGGGGTCCAGCGCCCGCTGTGGGCCCACCGCGCACCACCACCGCCGCCGCACCTGGCGCACGAGTGCCCACGCGGCGGCCGCCGCGGCAAGCGGGAGCCGCGAGTCGCGTCCGCAGGGCCTCTGCAATGACGTTTGGGGAGCGCACGCCTTGCCCGCCGCGCCCAGCAGCAGCAGCATCCACCCCGGCCTTAGCAGCATGGGGAGTAGCGTCCAGGTACCGCTACGCGCTGCAGCGGGCGCAATCAAACCTACCAAACGGCCGAGGAGCCGCAGGACGGGATGCAGACAACAGACACAGTCGAGTAATGATGCCCGCCCCCGAAACAGGGCCCTGCGGATCGGGGCCGCACGAGGCCACGACTTCCTCGAGCTGCCTGCTTGTTCCCAGCGCCTCAGTTATTAATACCAGGACACGAGGCAGATTGCGACAACGGATCTTCCTTGCGCACATTGTGAGTCGGCCTCGTACCTCCGTTGGCGTGCGAACAGCGCATGTCTCCAATGCCGCTTGCCGTGCCCCGAGCCAAGCTCTGCCAACAGTGGGCGCAGCCCCAACACTCAGCACCCAGCACCCAGCACCCAGCACTCACGAACCCTCGCCGTTCGCACCGGCTCGCACATCACTGCAGGCGTCTGCCAGGCCCAAGTCTCGGAGGCGGGCGGGGTGGCTCTGGCGTGTCTTGCACCAGGCAGCTTCCCACGACGCCCGACGCCTGGTGCGGCCTTGGGTTTCGCGGCATCGCGGCTGAGCAATGGGTTGCCGCCCGCTTCCTTCCCAGCCTTTGGTTCGTGGGGAAGCTGTGTACGTCACACAGGGCTGCTGCGGTCAGATTCGCAAGCGATGAGGACCGCTGTTGCGGAAGTGCGCGGACAGCCTGTGGCAAAAACAACAACCAACAACCAACAACCAGACGCGACGCCGTGACGCACTGAGCGGGAACCGCGGACGGGCAGAGTGCGGAGAGCGGGCAAGGTGCGCCAGCTGCTGCTTTCGTCGATGCAGGATCTCGCACTGCCGCCGGGCCCATTCTTCTGATATCTTGGAGCGGCTGGCGAGCGGGCGGTGGTGACGCTTGCTGTGCGATGATGCGTGGCGTTGTTCTATATTCGTGCCTGGACGGGGTGTAGCTGATTGATCAGCGCTGACGTCGTCGTCGCTCCTTCCCGCGCGTGCCTCGTTAAGCTCCGCCGGCCGCCAATGCACGACCGCCCGTGGAAGACTTTTCCTGACCCGCGCTCGGCGCAACTCGCATGCGAGTTCGCGGACAAGCTTTTCACGATAGATCTCGGCCGCTCTGCACCCGCCGTCCGCGCGCCTCCGGCCTGGGGCTTCCGGGCGTCTCGTCTCCTCCCCGGCTGCAGGCCAAACAAGACGTCAGACGCTCGGGCAACGCGAGGCGGGAGGTGCCTGCTCCGCTCTTATCTCGCGTCGCCATGCCTTGGGCCGTACCTTAATTGCCAGCTATCGACATGCTTGCATCCGGATCCGTGACGAGAGGATCGGCGTCGGGGACTAATGGGCAGAGCTTTGGATGGACAGCGCCCGAGAGCGGCTTAGGCACGACTATTGGAGAGTGGAGCTGAAGGAGCGGAGTCAGTGGGCGTTGCAAGGTGGAGTGGAGGCCGCTCGAAACTCTCTCTGGCTGCTGCGCCGTGCGAGGGCCCTCCTGCTGGTTGATCCGCTCCCCACCACCACACGAGACAAGAACGGGCGCCAATGCATGCACGATGACATCGCCCAGCCACCCCGTGTTGGCATCTTTCCACACGACTCGCGTTTAGGAAGAGGAATGCAGGACCTGTGGTCTGCCGAAACAGCACGAGAGAAGTCAAGAAGAAGGAAGTATTGCCCAAGGCTCAGCTCAGCCCTAATCCACGCCTCCTCAGGCCTCTCTGCTTGGTTGAACCCTTACCTTCAGCTGTTAACGTGCGGTTTGCTGGTCCGCAAGACACAGCCAGTCGGGCTCGTTCGCCACGTTCAGCCAAATTCTCCGGCCGGTGAGAAGAATAAAAAAAAACAGGAGCGGAGGTCTCACCACCATTGCTCTTTTCAGCCGTCGGAGGAATCGGAGGTGTTGGATATACAGCGAGAGTACACAGCGCCTCGGTAACTCCCTGCCTTCTGATTCGTGCCTTACGGTATCGGATTTATGTGGTCTGCTTAGGACATCACATCCCTTCCCCACCCGCCGCTCGTATTCATGCTTACGACGAGCTGTAGGGATGCGGGAATCTGATTGATGAGCGGGCGGTGGGCGGGTGCCAACACGACGCTCCCGTAGGATTGTTCCGTGCCAGATGGCGATGCGAGCAATTGCGAAAGCGGAAGAAAATCATCTTTCGTCAGCTGCAGGAACCGGGCCGACCCACGTGAGGGGAAGGGGGCAGAGGAGGGAAGGGAGCCACTCAGACATTAGGCAAAAATCGTGAGACAGACCGACTGAACAAAAACTAAGAAATCACGCGCATGGCCGCTCATCACGGGGCACGCCGTGGGGACACCGAGACTGGCGTCGGTACCAGAAAGCCGGAGTGCATGGGGATCGTCGACGCTACAAGGTGATATATGGGCGAGGGGTTATTTAGTGATGTGAATGACCAACGGGCACGCCGACGTGGTGAGTGCCTCTCTTGCAGGAGCAGCGCTAGAGGAACCAGCAGACGTCGAGTTAGAGCCCATCTTCGATACCATCTTCGATGGCTCCGATTCAAGGCAAGGAAGGACGCGGCCTCGGGCTCACAGGCTGAGAAGAAAGAGGGGCAACGACGGGGGCATGGAGACCCTGACGGCTAGCCTTGCCTTGCCTGATCCTTGCAGGTCCATCCGAGAAGAAAAAGACGGTATACGCATGCAGAGAGACGGGCGTAGGGGAGGCGGAAACAGGAGAGCATCCGCGGCCGACTATTAGTCTCTGACGAAGCGCGCGTGCGTGTGCGGGAGGCCCGCGGCAGGCAGATAACGCAAGCCACAGGGCTGGAGACTTACGCACACACGCAGCAGAGCAGCGTTGTTTTGGCCACCGCTGAGGCAAACATCCATTCAGACACGCAGGAGCGCGCCGGAAGAGACTGACGTCGCCCATCACTGCCCAATGGGGCAAGTCGGCTATCTTCTCCGGGTGTACCAGACGTGCCCTTGTCTCAGGCATGCTTCCCAGTTCCGTTTCGGAGCTCTCCACGCACCGCCAGAAGAAGAACATCGAACAACGCAGCAGGAAGGAAAGAAGAATGGTCTGAGGGCGCAACAACTCAGCAACCAGCCAACCAACCACGTATGTCGTCCACACCCCTGCAACACCTGCGACAAGCCACCACCTTAATTCTTGCCACCGCCCGCCAGGACCCTGAGCACGTTTTTGGCACGCAGAAACGTTGATCGACGTCAGTGCCGTTCCAACGCCAAACGACCGCCGGGCATGTTCCCGGCTGGCCGGCCGGAGCCAAGCGGCGAGACGGGCCCGCGTCGTCTTGGGACCACCACCAGACACCAACGCATTGCGTGCAGCACCAGTGACTCACGATCTAGCGACCACCGCGATGCCGTCATCGGCCACCAGATGCGCAACCGCCTGTGTCCGAGGGCGACGGACGAGTCGCCGTTTGGCGAAGCGCGCGAGTCATGCGTGCGTGTGGGGGCAGCGGAAGCGGAGGGCACGAGACGAAGAGAGCGAGCGGGCTGGCGCCGGACAGACGGGAGCAGAGAGCAGCAGCGGCAGCAGCAGCAGCAGCGGGAGAAGCAGCGCTAGACAGCAGCATACCAATCGAGCGGCCCATTCACATACGTTCCACCACATGCAACAGCCGTTGACCAAAGCAATAAAGCCTAACGTCCCGTCCCTCATCTCGCCATCGAAGACGAGACCGCAGACGACGACGGTCCCCGTCGCAGGTTAAGATGAGATGAAGAGGTCTTCGACGTTCCGGAGCGTCCATCTGCACCTGCCCTTATCCCCGCATAACCCCGCATCCTTTTGCAGCTTTCATGCTCCAGGTACCCGCTACCACGGACATTACACAATTTGTCTCCCGCAAGGCCACCAACGATTCCCCCTCCTCGCAGTATGCAGGGTCGTTCAAGGGACGGAGGCAGGCCAGCAGGCAGGGTCAAGGATAAGTCGAAACGCGCTCTGGACGGGAGGAGAAAAAAGAATTGGCAAACTCCAACCTCCCTCTTCGCTCGCGACTTGACCCAGCAGTTTGGTGCGAGGTTGAGCGTGTTGGCACCTTTACCGCCAGTTCATCAGTAAGCCTCAGCAACCAAAGTTCTCGCCCGCCTTTCGCCGCTGCGGCTCGGATGTTTCAGGAATTTTTGGGGCACCGCACGGAGCAGAAAGCGTATAAGTAATCTTTGCCCTCGCTGCCGCTGGCGCCGCCGGGAGAGGGCGAGACCAATGGTGTGATTCGTGATTCGACGGTGAGGTGCTTCAACCTTTTTTTTTTCTCGGGAGGGAAGCTTCGGCACAGCCTTTCATTTGCTCGCCTCGCAATTGACTACCGTCTTCCGCCTTTTCGGTTCCGCGGGGTGGCTGGCTGTCGGCCTAGGGCTGGCTAGGGCTGGGGACGTGAGCTTGCTTCCGGTGTTGCTGGACGTGATGGGGAAAGTCGCTGCGGGGAAGGGAGATAGCAACGACGTCAGCCAACAACAAAGTCATGGCCAGCAGTGCCGAAAGCTAAACCACGTGCTTGTCGATCGGAGCTGGGGCGCGAGGAAGGGTCTTCCTTGATCATGTGGGTGGGCAGGAAAGAAGAGACAGGCACGACGTTGGCTGTTGACTCAGGTAGGTCAGGCAGCCCAATGAGGTGAGGGATCGTGTGCCCTATGGCACGACGTCGAGAGATTCGTGCTGTCGGCCGTTTTTCCTTTTTCTGTTGTGATGTTGGCTTTCGTGTCGGACCGGGCTTGCTTTTTGGAGGTGTGAATGCAGGATGGGCGCTGCAGCTAAAATGCGTCCGACGAAGCGCCTTAATGGCGCCGTGGGAACGGATAGGGCGGGTAGACGAGGGCAGGCTGTGAGCGGACATCTGGACACGAGATATCGAGAGATGGGTGTGCGAATATGCCCGAGAAGACGCCTAAACATGCCCCGTGGAGAGATGTGTGGAGAGACTGCATGCATACACGAGGCCTTTTACGAAGGAAGAGGATTTCCTTTCTTCATTTCCTATGCTCCAAGTATGCAATGTGGGGTGGAGAAAAAGATGTGTCCTATGGAATAGAGTCTGAGTTCCACTGGATGGAGAAAGCAGACAGAATAGCAGGGACGTGTTGCTCTCGCATCAACTATAGGCGTTCAACGCACGGAGTGTAGGTGTTGAACGTATATGCTCGTGATGCTATACCGGTACTTACCGTGGTGGGCATCGCTTGCTTCCCTTCTTCTGCCGGCATCAAAGCGGACCGATTGGGATCATCGACACCGCAAATCGAATCGAGCTCCATGCATCGAAGCTAAGCAAAGAAAGAAGGGAGGGGTATCGCGCCGGGCCATCTGGGAATCTCGCCGTTCGGACGCCAATGCACCCCACGAAAGCCAATCTGGTCTTGTCTCGTTCTCCCTCGACCGCCAGCTTCCGGGCAAAGCGCAGACTCGTGTACCATCCCACAGGCTCAGCCGAGCCCATCCGTAACTTTGTGTTCTCAAACGCCGTTGCACGCATAATGAATCGACAGTCGAAAAAAGCATAGTCATCAAACTATGCGGCCGGTGATTAGCAGAGACGCTCTCGCACAACGTTGCGCTGCCAAGACCGGGAGGATGGCGGATGCGGCCACTCACCATTCAGGTAGTCAGCCGCCATGAGCAACTCCAAGCACAGCTCAGCTGGAATGTCCATGTCCGGCACGTCTTTGGTGTCCTTGTGCTTCTCGTTGTAGTACAGGTACTCGCACACCTTCTCCAGCACGACGCCGTTGATGTTCTCGAAGACACAGCGGTTGCTCTTGGCTTCGGCGAAGTTGTCTGCAAGGGATGCCGTCAGCATCATCTGGCGCGGCAGAGGGAGTGCGTCGCTCGAGCGGTAACGGCAAGTGAGATGCACGGGTGAGCTGCAGACGGCGGGGCCTTACTGGTTGGATCCAACATGCGCTTGACGGCGCCGGAGATGTTCGCCGCGGAACGCAGGACCTTGAACTCGAAGCCGTCGCGCGAGACGAGCGTCACGTAATCTGTCATTGCAGCGGACGACGCCATGGTAGATGGGCTGGGAGTTGGTGGGTGCTGATGCGTTGGCGGGAGAGGCTGCGCGGGAGGTCGTTGAACGAGAGAAAAAAGCGCGGCCAAGGGCTCGCAGGAAAAGTGTGGAGCTCGGCCACGCGAGAGCACGCGACTTCGTGTCGACGAGCTTGCTGCATCGCTCTCCAACGTCACGTCCTCCACCCCACCCCAGCTATGGAATGCCCGCCAACGTGACCTTGAATTATCAATTAGTCCACATGGGCTTCTCCATGCTGCATCGCACAGCGCTCAGCAGAGCCATCCCATCCAGGCCCGCACTGCGCCATGCAGCAGCAACACCAGCACCCCGCGCTACAGCAACAACACCGCCCCGCCAGCACACCTACCATACCAACGCCCTCCTAACCGGCCACCACGCCCTCGTCACCGGCGGCTCCCGCGGCATCGGCAAAGCCATCGCCACGCGCTTCGCCTCGCTCAACGCCAGCACCACCATCGTCGGCCGCAACGCCGAAACCCTCCGCCTCGCCGTCCAGGAAATCGCCGCCGCCGCCCCCTCAACCTCCTCAGCATCGCCACCGCCAACCCACGGCTTCGTCACCGGCGACATCTCCACCAAGGGCTTCTGGGAAATGCTCACCCGCTCCCTCCTCCTCCGCACCACCCTTGCCCCCTCCCCCGCTCCGTCCCCCCCAGCAACCCATCACCACCACCACCACCATCTCGGCAGCCTGGAAGGCGGCTGGGAAGAAGACGCGGAAGCCCCCAGCAGCGACTCCGAAGCATCGTCGGGACCGGACGCAGGCTCGGACGGCTGGCACCGCGCCGCCCTCGACCCGGCGCCCACCACCGTCCTGGTCAACGCGGCCGGCGTGACGCACAACGCGCTGCTGGTGCGGCAGTCGGCGGCGCGCGCCGAGGACGTGGTGCAGACGAACCTGATGGGGACGGTGTGGGGCTGCAAGGTGCTGGGCAAGCTGCTGCTCGGGGCCGCGAGGAGGAGACGGGCGGCCGCCGGTGCCGGTGGCGGCGTTTCGATCGTCAACGTGAGCTCGTTGCTCGCGGTGCAGGGAGGCGTGGGGTCGGCGGCGTATGCGGCGAGCAAGGCGGGCGTGTTGGGTATGTGTGCCCCGCCCTGCCCCTCCCCCCCTTTCCTCCTTCTCTCCCTCTCCCGCAACAGGCGAGAGAAGTTGTGCAGCAATGCCCTGTCAGCCCACGATGCGGGTGGGTACCGAAAGTGTACGTGTGCTAAGATTTGAGATGCAGGTCTCACGCGTGCACTCGCGGGCGAAATGGGTCCGCTGGGAGTGAGGGTGAACGCCATAGTGCCAGGCTACGTCGAAACGGACATGACGGCTGGTAAGTCCAAGGGGAGAGGGAAGGGGGGAGAGACCGGAAACCCCGGCAATCCATTCCCTATACACCTTCATCAAACTCATGCTCCTCGTTCATCATATCTCAACATTCCTCGTTATTACTCTAGACTTGTTTCCCCTCAGGTCTAACCAAACTGGACGCTTGCCACTCACCCAGTTGGTCGGCCGTCCACTCATCCTCCACCTCTCCAAAAATGCAGAAGCAGCAAGGCAACCGCGATAAGAGGCCCAATGGGATGTTTGTGGGGAGAAAAGAGACGATCGTTGGCTAATTTACATTTTCCCGCTTCTCTCAAAACAGCCATGCAGCCGGAAGCCCGCGAGAAAGCCTTGGAGCGTATTCCACTGAAGCGTTTTGGCACCGTCGAAGAAATTGCCGATGCTGCCGTCTTTCTCGCCACCAACCAGTACGCGAATAACTGTGTAATCAACCTCGACGGAGGTATGAGTGCGGTGAGTATCGTGGTCGTCTTTTCTTTCCGGTCTCGTTAAAAAACGCCTCAAGCAAGATTGGTATAAGTACAGTTGCTGACGCGCGAATCCAGATCTAATCGTCAAGTCGAGACTGAGTGAAAAGCAAATGAAGCCTCGGCTGAGTGTTGTATCTCTCCGTCCGCCTCATAAGTAGCGGAGGATTGTCCTACAATTTGGCTGACTGCGTTTGGGCTTCAGCAAAGGTGACGACGTTGCTGCGGGCAATTCACACTGCAATGACGTCACGAAGAGGGGCGGGACATGCCTACCTCAGTCGTCAATCGTGATCGGGGCGTTATCGTCTATCACGATAATCTCCTCCTGGTCGCTGGGCTTTGGAAGAGAAGCCTCCTCTGCGACTTTGCCACGTTTGCGTAATTGCTCGTCCTCTTCGAGGCCAGCTGCCTCGGCAGTACGCTTGCGTAGGCCGTCGACGCCATTCATGTTGGGAACAACGACGTCATGTCCGTTAGTCTCAGTTGGGTGCTCGTGGGTGGTCTTGGGCTTGTGCGGGATCTCGAGCTTTTCAGGGAGATGGATAGGCTTGGCGTCCTCCGGAAGCGTCCTGAAACATTGTTAGTCGCTAGTGGTAGCACAGAGGGTCTGAACATACTTCTCTGTGATGGAGAGGATGAGATTCACACGAGGATTCTCATCCTCCTCATCGATGACAGTGACGAAGCTGTCAGCCTTCAAACCAATGTCACTAAACTTCTTCGGCAGGTTGTCATCCAGCTCGGGATCGTAGATCACGCCAGCTTCGCTGTTGACGCTGAACTCTTCGCCGTATCCGAGCTCCAAACGCAGGAAGTCTTCCACAAGATCCTTTAGCGTGGCGCGCGAGGTGTCGACGAGAAGTCGAGTTTGTGCAACGCTGCACACCGGGCACTCGGGCTTGGGCGGGTGTAATTGTTCAGCCGTAAGCACACGGTCGGTCGATCGGGTAAGGAACACCATTCTGGCCTTGTCGTAGTCATCACGCATGACCTTGAAGGCCTGCAACACACAGAGTCCCGCTGTCATCGCATTCGTGGTTGCTATTGCAGGAATGATGTTACCGGCCATTTCTGAAACGCCACGTCAGTAGGATTCTCGAATACGAGAAATAATGATAGCTCACGCTTGATGTCAAATTTGGACCTGGTCTCGATGCCGAAGATGTAGGAGCGGAGGTTGGCTGCCGAAGCGACGAAGTCGAGGGTGTCGACATCATCCTTGTCGAAGCTCAGGACAGGAGGCGCATTTCCCGTGTCTGCATTTGCCTTCAGCTCCTCCAGACGATTGCTCAAGCGGCGCACACTGTCGGTGAACACGGCAAAGTTCTCCGCCACCGTCCAAACAGCCTGGTCGCGCTGTGCAATGTCAGGGCCTACGCCGAGCGCTTCTTGAGAAATCTTGTCCCATTCCAGAGGCTCCGGAGCGCGCCTGTGTGCCCACATCTCTTTCATCGAAAGCAGACGCTCGATGTCTTCGCTGAACACCTTTTCGAAAACCTTGCGCGGAAACTCCTCGGAGCCCATGGAGTCGCGAATCGCCTTCAGGGCTTGCGCCTCCTTGCGCAGATTCTGTATCTCCTCCTTGTTCTCTGAATCCTCGGTGTGGTCCAGTTCCGGCGCTTCGTCCTCGCTGATGCCGAAGACTTCGGTGAACAGGTAGCTCTTGGCCCAGACGATGCAGTGTATGGGCTGGCTTGGCGTGCTGCGGATCGTGCAAACGGGGAAGCTCTTCGGCGTCTCTTTGACGTTGCAGTCGTAGCACTCGGTTTTGCCCTAGTTCCAATCAGCATCAGGCTCGGATGATGTGCGCTAGCGTTGTACCTTCTTGATGACCTGGACCTGACCGTTGAACCCGGTGGTGCCACTCTCGACCAGAGGGACGTCAGCGGCAAGGCACATTTTGTTGACATGGCGGCGGGCGTCGAGATTGTCGAGAGCGTTGAAGACGAGGCGGAAGCTCTTGAACCAGTCGACATTGAACTCGGGGTCTTTGATGTTGGCGTGGTGCGCCTCGATGTTGACGTGGGGGTTAAACTTTCCGGCAGACTCTTTCGCAACCTGCGAGAACAAGACGAGGTGTCAGCGCGTGCAAAGTGGGCGCAGAGGGACAGCCTGAGGCCAACGTACCAGGGCCTTGGACTTTTTGATGTGCTCGTGCCTGAAGAGGAACTGGCGGTTGAGATTGGAAAGGTCGATGGTGTCCAGGTCTACGATGTGAATGTTGCCGAATCCGGTGAGCACGAGGTTCTTGAGCAGCTCGCAGCCGATGCCGCCAGCGCCGACCATGAGAACGCGCGACTGTGAGGGCGGGTCAGCGAAGCCAGACGGCACGGTTGGGCGGAGGACGGAACCTCTTTGATGTGGGCATGGAGCGAGGCGCCGAGGGACTGCTTTGCGAACCTGTCGCGAGCCATTGTGGAGACGCGAGGAGTGGCGCGAGAGGGAGCGAGGAAAGAGGGCGTGCAGGCGTAGGGGATCAGAGGGCGAGGGCTACAGAAGAAGCCATGCGGTTGGAGGGTGAGCGAACGCGCGCAGTGAATGCCGGGCGAGGTGATCGAGCTTCCCGCGGCGCTAGCGCGGACGTGCAGCTCGAGGAATTATGTCAGAGATCCAGAGCCGCAAACCCGTCAAACACGCCAACCAGGCGGCCCAAGCTCAGGAACACCGCGAGCCGTCCTTGGCCGCCGTCCCAGTTTGCCGATGTGCTTGACTCAAGCCTGATAACGCCCGCGCCCGCCCGTCATGCACGCGATCTCCGATTTGCACTCTCCCCTGCAGCCGCTCCTCGCCGTTCGCGCAACGTCCGCGCTCAATCCGCCTGTCCGCCTGTTGGGATCGGGGCCAGGGCGGTGGTGAGAGGCCGCTGGCCGCTGGCCGTCTCAGCTCCGTTCAGCTGCGTCTGACTCCGGCCTGTCTCGCTTTGTGCCTCTGCTTCACTTTACGTCACGGACGTCCGTATCCGACCGCCCTCGGCACCGCGGATAGCGCCCACAGTGACCTGCAACAGGGTCGGAGGTCAAGAGCCCGAGACCGAAGCGTCACCGGCGTGGAAATACTTTTGAGCGGAGCAATTTGTATATTCACGTGGGATTATGCCTATGAATAATCCACCCGCAGCCCCAGCCTTTTTTTCAGCCATGAAGAGAAGAGAGGACTTGGCCCCCAAAGAGACAACAAAGCGCCACTATGCAAAGTGATCGAATCCGAAGGAATGGAAAGAAGAGGGCTGCAACAGCCCACGAGTACCGCCGTTGTTCTCCCAAACCCCGTCCGCCCTTCGTGTTGCCGCCGTATTTTTTGAATGTTCGTACCGAGCCTCCCGTGAATTCTCACATGACCTTTTGGAATGTCCCAGCCAATCCGAAAGAAAGGCTGGTTGTCGAGTTCTATTTTCGTCATCGAAAAAGAGCATTCAGAAAGCAATCATGCAACCAACCCCATATGCCCGCATCGAACGCCGATTACTTTTGTTAGAAGAAATTCAGAACGCAGCCAGGGAATGCAAAGGGGAAAACTGTGCCAGCGAGAAAGAAGCAAAAACTAGAAGAAAGCCTTCAAGCAAGCAAGCGCTATGAGTCGCTTGGGAATAATGGTGTACAGGTGCTAAAACGACCAAGTTGTCGAGAATTGTACGCGACTTAGCAGGCGCGAGAGGGAGAATATTACTGCTCAAGGGAGGCTTGGAGTTCGCTATCAACGAAAGAACTAATCGTCAAGCGGTTTCCCTCATTTAGAGAGCCATCTCGCCATGCCGTCTTCAGTTGCGTGAATGCCGGACGGTCATGGTCGGGGCCCTCAGTCATGACGAGATCGACGTAATGTCGAGCAACTCGCTGCCGGATGTCGCTCTGACTTGACAGCGCCTCGCCGTAATACTTGAGCAGGCACTTCATGCCCATATCGGAAGAACGCTGAGCAAAATCCTCAAACGCAAGTCGCCGGAATTCGTCGTACATGCCGGTGTTGAAGTTTCGAATTAGAAAATGTGACCAGAATTGATAAAGGACGACCAGGTCGTAAGGGCAGTTGCCGACCGGCACAGCGTCGCGTTGTTTTAGCGCCGACTTGTACAGCTCGGTGTAGAGAACGACGTTGGCATCGGCAGGAAGAGATTCAGACTGGACCGGGCTTTCCTGATCCTTGACCCAGAAAAGCCGCATAGCAGAATTACTAGATTGTGAAGAGGGACTTTTTGATCTCGTGAGGACGTCTGATCGGCGACCCTCATTCCTGATCGTGCCGTTAGCACGAAACAGCTCCCTTGGCGCTTGCACGGTAGAGCTTACGCTTCTACAGGGCCGTGACCATTGGTCTGCGGTCCAGTCTGCTTGGCGTCGACTTTGTGCAGCTCGTCCGCAATGGATCTGCTGTCGATCGAGCCATCGGAGAAGGTACGGGATGCCTCGGAGTGGAAAGCCGGCTTTTCGGCTGCTTGCTCGCGCTTCCGAACAATGACGGTCAAGCCCTTGCTCTGCGCATCCGAGAAGGAGTCTGCCTCAGGGTTGATACCATTCGGAGACGGATTGGGAGCGAATGCGGGAACAGCACCGACATTCATGGACGAGAACTGAGACGCACCACCCTCGGGATAGTGACCGCCGTTGGGCAGGTCAGAGCCAGCTGGGCCTCCATTGACGGGAGAGACGCCCTGTGCAATGCCATTGAGGGGCTGGAATGCACCGCCATGGCTGGGGCTGGTGGGCATGTCCACCGGGGATCCAGGGTACTGCATTATGTACCGAGGGTCAAACGGCGACGGCGGTGCCACGGACGGTTGGTGAAGTTCATCGGGACCATCGTTCTGTGCAGACGGATCTCTCTCACTCGTCGTCAAGACCCACTGCTCCCAACCCTCGCGGCGACGCAGCCTATCCTTGCCATCGGAGCCGGACTTGTAGTCGATGATACTCGACTGAGTGCAGACGTATTTGAGGAAAGAGATGTCGGTTGTCAGGGCCTTGACACGGTTGAAGCCAGCAATGAAGTCGAGGAACACGAAGCCTTGCGAGTCCATGTGCTTGCGCATGAACATGTCCTTGCAGAGGTTGTCGACAGAGAAGTAGTACTCCCTGGGATCAAGTCAGAATTGGGTATTGTTGAGGTGGGGGGTGACAGTGCTTACAGCTGCATCGACACGGTCCGAAGGAGGTGCCACGGGTCAGCAACATAAGGCGGATATGGCACCGCGCTCATGGGCTGCATCGAGTAATCATATACACCATTCATGTAGGTCTGCAGCGGCGGCAGCGCCTGGCCGTTCGCATAACCAGGGTGAGGGCGACCATACATCGAGTCGGTCTGAAGTGACTGGGAGCGGTTGCCGCGATAACCGCGTTGCTGTTGCTGTGTACCCTGGCCGAAGAAAGGCGCATGCTGCTCGAAGGAGGGTGGCGATCTTGGAAGAGAGAATGAGGCGTGGCCGTTGGCAAAGCTGCCGTGATGGCCATTCTGGTAGCCGTGGTTGCCATTGCGTCCACGCATACTTCCACGTCCACGGTTTTCACCACGCTCACGGCCAGATCCTGAGCCGTACTGGCCATTACGACGCTCAGATCCGCTGGAGCGTGCCGGAAGGGGCTGGCCATCGCCTTGGGAGAATGACCTCCGGCGGCCTTGTTCTGAAAAATAGGACTCAGTGTATTGTTCTCCAGCCTGAAAAAAAGGGAAAAAAAGATTGGAAAATTGTTGCATGACTAACCTTCTGGCTGCTGAAAAGCTGTTGAGCCTCGCCGACCGCTGCCGGTGGCGTCTGACGGCGACACTGAATCATCATCCTTGCGCCTATCAGATCCTGCGTGGTCAAATTTGCGATTCGCTTTCTGGCGAGGGCCAGCATTGTTGCGTTGAGCAGGGCCGGTGGTAGCATCGCCATTTGCGGGCCGTGCTGCCTGCGCACTTGCCTCGGTTCTCTGGTTCTCACCCACCGGGCCAGCAGCTGAGCCAGTGCTAGACGCTCTCTTGGCCTTAGCGGACGATGCGTCTTGAGCGCCGTCAGCCCTGCTACGCCGAGGCTGGTCACCAGCAGTCGAAGCAGAGTCTTTCTCGGCACTGGAAACGCCATTTGTAGTTCCAGGGTTGGGACGGCCTCCAACCTGAGCGCCACCACGCCCACCACCGCGGCCTCCCCTCCTCGCGCCTGTGTTGGGCATGGGGGTGTTGAAAACGACTGTCGGCGTGTAAGGGAGCGAGACCCATTCATTCTTGCCCTTGGGCGCAGCGACTGGACGGTCCTTGTCCGACTTCTCGGTCTTCTCTTGAGCCTTCCTTCGGTCCTCGCCTTGGACAACGTCAGGCGTCGGCCATGACTCCTGGTCTTTCACAGGAGGCGGATGCTGCAGGCTGGCATTCTGAGGCCCTCTCCGTGCCCTCGGAGCATCGCCCTGCGCCCGGCGGCCAGACTGATCCTCGTCCCTGCTCCTGCCGCCGACAGCCTTGCCACCATCGTTATCGTCAGCGCCATCCTTGCCCTTCTTTGCCGCACTGGTCTTCGTCGAATCGCTGGCCTTGGTAGCAGGCGCCTGCGTAGACGGCTTAGCCGCGGACGTGACCGGCTTAACAGCAGGAGCGGTGGGGTTGGCCTTAGCCTTGGCGGCGTTAGCCTCTGCCCTCTGTTTCCAGATGTTGACATGAGGGATTGGTGCTTCTTGGAGGGGCTTGGGCGGGATCTTCTCCTTCTTCTCCTTCTTTTCCTTGCCCTGCTTCTTCTCTGAGGCGGCTTCTGCCTGGTCGTTGGACCGCTCAGCGTTGGAGGCTTGCGACTTGTTGTCCCACGTGGACTCGGACGAGGCATTGGGGATCGAAGAGGCGTCATCCTCCTTCGTAGTAGTCGACGATGCAGCGACGCTGGGTGATGAGATGCCAGACTCGCCTGGCTGATGCGCACTCACAGCGTGCTTCTGAACGCCGTTCGCAACGGCTTCATCCATCTTGGCCGCAGCCTCTGCGCCATTCTCAAGCACGTGGCTGGGAGCCTCGCCGTCGTCCGCCCAATTTATGCCCGTGGGTTCCGCGGTGAGGGCGGGGGTGGTAGCACCGGACGGCGCCTTGGACTGTGTTGCCGGGGTGGCAGTCGTGGACATGCCCTTGGCCGCTTGCGCGTATGAAAACGAGGATGCCATGCTGAACGCCGGTGATCTCGCACGGGCGCGAAGGGGTATTTTCAGTCAGTAGCGGAAGAAAGAAATCCTAGAAGCACCTGGGCGCTTCCTGCCAGTCCGCGGCTGTGAGAGCGTCCGGAGAGGTTGCTGCGCTTGACCTCCCCGCACCGGGCACACGTGTGCAATGGGACCAGGCAGGTGGCGTTTGCTGCGTGGAGCCTGCGCGGGACGCGGGCTGCGCGGGGCAGATGCGATGCAGGCGGCGACGCTGGAATTCCCGCAGGTGCGCTGGAGCGCGGGCGAGACAAAGTCAGCGAAAATGGAGAGTGCGAGCGGCGTGGGCGGCGCTGGGCTCGAGACGACGGGCGGGGCTGGGTGCGGAGCAGGCTCGCGGGGTCTTGGATGGAGGTCGCCACGAACCTGGGGCTGGGGCAAAATTGTCGTGTGGTGGTGAATTGGCAGCGTGCTGGCTGGCGGAGCGGGCGACGATGACGGTGCTCCAGGCACGACCGATGAGATCAGCCGCGGCGGGTCAGCAGCAGGACGAGCAGCAAAGGAAACGTCGGCGACGCCTTGGACGGCCGGTGAGCGCGGACTCTGGCAGCCTGCAGGCGGGTGGGAGAGAGTGAGGTTGAAAGGTACGGGCAGCAGCGTAATTTGCACAGTGAACGAAAGTTTTAGGCCTCAGCCGAGAAAGGCCCATGGAGCCATTCCTGCTGGACCAACGCCCGCCGCCCTGCCGCACCACAGCGCATCCGCTCCGCCCACCGCGCGGCGCCCATGTGCTGGTCCACGATGGCGGCCCTGCTGCCTGCTGGCCGCGCTGCTGGCCGCTGCTCCCTCCACGCTGCCTCCGCTGGCGCGCGCCGGCCCGCGCGCGATTGCAGGCGCGACGCTCTCGCACAACGCTCGTCAGCACGCTCTTCCGGCTTTCCGGCGCCCCCATGCCGGGCGTGGCCGAACGATTCACGGCTCCCGCTCAGCTAATTTGTCGCGGGAACCGAGGCCGCGGGGCCGTTTATTTTCTGCGGCCGCACGTGAACACTGGCGGCGCGGACGCGTCTGATGCCAGGCGCTGCGCAGCGAGGCAGCTCCATCCGGGAGTCGGCCGACGGTCGTGCCCGCGCGCTGCCTGGCTGCTCACGCCGCCGCCGACGCGCTGAAACCATGACTCCTCCATTCGTGAAGCTTATTACCCCTCCCGCTCTATTTATTGCCCCGGCCCGCGCGCGGTGCGCAGCCCACCGCCGTGGCAGCGCGTGCAGGATCGCGGCCGGCCGGGCTGGGAACATGACCTCATTGCTGGCCGCCAAGCCAAGAATGCGATGCGCTGCAGCGGTTGACGCCGGCAGACGCGTGCCTCCGCCCACGACAAAAATATTTACCCGACCGGGCCAATGCCTTCGAGAGCAAATGCCTCCATTCTCCGCAACCCCATTCTTCGTCATTAGTTGAGGATGCTAACGCGCCCAGCGGCTAGCGCGGCGAATACGGCTCCAATCTTGCTGGGCTCCACGCGCTCCAGCGTCTCCATCTGCAGCGTCCTCCTTCGAGCAGCAAGCCCGCCCGCGTCCAGCGCTCTGCAGTCGCCGTGCGGCCCAAAGGCGAAGGTCGTGTCCGCCGCCCAGGGGGCTTCCCCATTGACGAACGCGATCCACCTCCGCCTCATCTCCTCTCCGACGGCCGCTGCCGGCGGATTAAACGACAGATCCAGCCCACCAAACAGCAGCAGGAGATCGACGGCGTGGTGTGCTCTGCTGCTTGCCTGCCATGGATTGGCCTGGTCGACTGCGTAGCCGTACACAGCCCGCCCGTCCGCCCGCCACGCCTGGCTGAGCTTCCTGATCGGCCACGAAAACCGGACGTCGTTGATGAAGTCGAGCGCCCCTGTCTTACTCGGCGTCGCCCGCGTTCCAGATATGCTGTACGCCCGCCGCAGCTCTCCGCTGTGCTCGCCTGCCAAGTTGAACGCATCGACAATCGTCTGCGCCGTCAATGCCTCGATGCCGTTTCTCCATAGGATTGACTAAGACGCGTTAATGTGGCTCCCGCTGTGCACCGAACTTCTGTCTTGTCCTCACCTCATACTCAACGTCCCCGATAAGCAGGCTCTCGACCTGGCCAGTCTTCGTCCAATCACTTAAGTCCGGTTCATCAGGATCCTGTTGGATCCACATGCTCACGAGGTTCACCTCTGCGAGCGCCTTGATGATCTCCGCTGCAGACGCGGTCCTAAGCGATGACCCGACACTGGCCAGCTTTGCCTCCAATGGGGCAACGATCGTCCCTTCTTGCGAGAGCGGCCGTGGTGGTGACATTTCGAGCGTTCCGGACATCAGAATGGCCCTCTTGGCTGGCGCATTCTGTACCACATGCGCGTGCGCATAAACAGCCCCAGCGCTTTCGCCGGCAATCGTGACATTCTCCTGCTCCACCATCAGCAACAGTGCAAGTGAAATATGGAAAGCAGCGCCTGACCGGGTCTCCGCCAAACGCAGCAACATGTTTTCGAACCCATTCGATGGCGAGTCTCTGGTCTTTCAAGGCGAGGTTCTTCGGCCCCTTTCCATCTCCAAAAGCGAAAATGTTCAAGCGGTACTGCATGGCAACGACGACGATAGGCTTTGATTGCTTGATGGAGTCCTCGACCATCTTTGAGGTGTCTTTCCGCCGAATCAGCCACAAGACATGTATCTTCCACATTATTCCACTTACCGCAAATTCCAGAGGATGCGGGGGCGAATGTCATGACTTGAGAACCACCTGCAAAACCTCAGCCTCGAATTCAACAGAGATACCACACCGCCTCATCAACCCCGGCGCAAGACACCCACGATCCCCCAACTCACCATGAATCCAAACCATAACCGGCAGCAACCCATTCCTCTTGTCCGCAATCGCCGGAATCGTGACATCCAGGTTCAAGCACTCGAACTCGTCTTCCTCGTCCCGCGGCACCTCCACCTCCTCCGGCAGCCTCAGCAAATGCCCCACATCGAAGTACTGCTGCGGACACTTGGGACCGTACTGCTTGGCATCCACCTCCTTACCATCCCAACCATCCACCGCCTCTGGCGCCGCGAACCGCTCAGGCACGCGGCCATACTTGATGCCGCGGAACTGGGCGACTGAGCCGCGGACGATGCCGTGGAAGGTCGCATTGAGGGAGTCGTGCTTGACGGTTGCCATCATTTGGTCACGTATTTTTGAAAATAAAATAATGATGGGAGAAGCGAGATAAAGGGTTGGGCACAGGGGAGGTTTTAAATGGGGCCTCAGGCTTGCTCGGCAGTTGTCGTTGGTGCTTAGCATCTGCCCACTCTTCACCGTCAGGCTCTCGCTTAATGGTACGAAGCTACGTGCAAGCCGTGGTTCGACAGTGAAAAGAAAAACCGAACGGAGGGGTTGGGGTCGCGTGTGGGTGGGCGTGTTGGTGGGGTAGCGTTTTTGTGGGGTAATAAAGGGAGGACCAGGGAATGCAAGCGACCCATGCCTCGTCGTCTTCCGACAGTGGTTGGGGTATGTCATTGCTCATGCTGAGGATACCAGGTTGACGGGATAGGATTTTAGAGTACTCTACACTACACTACTACTAGGCGAGCATGCTTGGCTTTGCTGTCGGCCGTACGTCACCCCTCCTCACACAGCCCGTCCTGTTCCCTCTACGTGTTCAGTTCGTGAACTATTTCAGAAACGTACTCTTCACATATGAGCAGTCGAAAACTTTTCTGTCCGGACTCAAATGTGCAGTGAAAAGAAATGTACGCTTCATATGCATCGAGCTATGCGGCCTATCAGCCACATGGAAAGAGCTTGGGAAACATAGGGTCGCAGGTAAAAATACATTCTCGAACATCTTGATGCACACGAAGGCCGCCATCAGAGCATCCCGGTGTTCGGCGCTGATGGATAATCCACTTGAAGCCACGGACAATGCTCGGCGGCTTCGTCAAATTGTAAGTCTTAGTCTCCAGGACTGCCGGGCAACGCCTACGACGTCACCGGCCGGATCGGTCTGGAGCGGCGCCTGAACTTCCTCCACAGAATTGTTGTGCATCGCGGTAATGTCTCCGATGCGAAATGCAAAAAATGCACAACGCCAAAGCCTTGCCTCCCCACTCAACATCGTCCCATGGTCTTTTAAAGAGCACATTTTCGCCTCCTAAGCCACTACCAGAGGAATATAAAGTAGTCTGGGCTGGTTGACTCATCAAGACTTCGCAGCCTGCCTGGCTGTAGCCTGGACTACTCTGTGGAATTGACTTGCTAATTTGCCGGGCTTTTTTGCGTAATGCCTTTTGTTTTGTATCGTGAAAATGCATGCTATCCTTGCCCGAACGCCTGTTGATTAAAGCAGATGGCTAAATACTCCTTTTGCATGTCTTTGGAGACAGTGAAGAGGGTAAAGGAAAGAAAAAGGAAAAGGAAAAGAGTAAGCCTGCCCGTCCGGAAGAGCCGGAAAATCAAAGCAAGCACTTCCTGTGGGTGAGATTACGAGGCTAAAGAAACCCTGTGCAATCGAATTGAGACCGCTGCCATCCACCAGTAGCCCGAAATCACCATCCCCATCCACCTCGGCCATGTTTGAATCAATCCTGAATCTATGGTAACGCCATGCCAACAATACACCAATCTGTTTCTGAGAAGATCCGCCGCTGTCTGTTCGTCCCTAAAGCCAGAGGTACTTCCTGCATTTCGAAGCGCCGCAAAGGCACTTGATTGGCTTCATGCCGCTCTCGTTCCTTTCATTCGGATGAACTTCTTCCTCTTCCTCTTCGTCTTTGTCAAGGTAATCGAAGGTAAGCTCCTCGTTGGGCTCAATGTCACGGATGGCGAAGAACGCGATCTCATAGACTTTCGGGTCATGGCGATTGTACGAGACCACGTATTGGCGGCAGTTGGGCTCGCAGGAGTGGTTTATGAACCGCGTGGGGCCGCCTTTAAATTCGCCATCGATGACGTACAGCTCCTCCTGCGGGATGTCCTCGGCTTCAGCGAACTTGTCCAACGAGTAAAGGTACGAGTCCTTCGTGCCATGGCGAGCGCCCTTTTCACGGCGGGTTGCTTCTGTATCTGTAATGATCTCGCCGCGGTAGGTGTCGATGAACTGGCCTTGCCTGAGCGCCTCCTTACAGCGGAGACCCCAACCACGTCCGTTCGGCGTCTTGAAGATCTCAAGCCTGACTTGCCTGCCTTTTTGAACAACGCGAGTCTTGCAGTTCGGACCACAACGGCAATTTTCGTTGCACTCATAGATGGGATAGCGCCGCTCCAGGTAGAAGCTGACGAGGCAGCCGGCTTTTGAGCCGCTCGAGAAGTAAGGGAACTTTTTGGGTAAGCCGGCGGTGTCGCCATACCCACCACCAGCCGCCTTGATGGCTTCCCATCTGTCTCGCTCCTCCGGTAGCATGCGGACGGTGTCGTTGACGGCGGCGTACTCCAGGCAGTCGCAAACTTTACTGTATTCACAACCAATACCTTGGCCCATGTCTGCCCGGCATTTCGAGCATCCTGTCCGGGTTTGCGGATCCGCCGCGAAGACACCTTCACCCAGAATGTTCTGGCGAATGAACTCGAAGTTGAGCGGCGGAGAAGTGTTGTCAACCGTGTTAACCAATGATATCCTGGGCCCTGGTAAGCTGTCGAGCCGTCGCCTCACCTCCATGCGTATTGCAGCCGCGGCCGCTGCCGTGCTGGCCGTCTGGGAAGCGGTGATCATGGCGGGAGTCGGGATGTGGCGAACATCAACACGAGGAATGTTTGGTTGTGAGAATGACGGGGCTGGGACTGCGACGGTGAGGCCATTCCGCGTCGTCAGAATTCCGTTGTAGACCTGGATGTTGTCTGCTTCTTGATCACGTGATGCAGACGTTGAGGTGGAAGATGTAGCTTGGGAGATGGCTGGGGAGTTCAGGCGCGAATTGGAAGAAGCAGAGGAGTCGTCGTGGAGACGCTCTGCTGGCGATGCGCGGGGTTCGTGGTCGCTGCCGCCGCCGGGGTTGCGCTTGCGTTTCTTGCGCGGAGGCCTGTCACGTGAGTGAGACGCCAACGGGAAACAAAGAGAGGGTAGAAACAGCGCAGCAGCAGCATACCGGAGCAGGCTCTCTAGGTATGTCTGGAGGTGGAGGAGGCAAGTCTGCAGCTCTGAGAGGTGGTGCCAGCTGAAGGGCACGTCGCTTGCACCCGCTGTTGCGTCCGCCGTCCATCTTAGGAAATACTCCTCTTCCAGGCCCTAGCTTTGTCAATACCGCCGCTATGGCATCCCAGGTGAAGAGCTGTAACTTACATCTTGACTGACTTCCCGGTGACACACGATTTCAGCCACCTAGGGAAGCGCCGGGCCGTTAGCGACGCGTTAGACGCGTAGAGGGGGTACGCGTGTAATGGATTCGAACGAACCTCCTCTCCCGAGACCGGCCTTCCGATCACGACGTGAGGCCGCATCTATAAACGTGGGTAGAGCCATTAGCATTGAATATCCAATAGGATCGTAGACGTATCGTGAGTAAACAGTACAAAGACTAAGAGACCTAGACGTTCTCTTATATCACGCGTTATTTAGTAGAAATAGAGCTAGATCCAAGTAAAAAAATAATTAGACTTACTTTAAAAGCGTAATATTAGATTAAACCGGAATTTAAAGCTTTTAAAGGAGAAGAAAAAGAAAGAAAGATCTAAATCTCTACGTAAGCGAGTTACGCTTATTAAGTAATATCTTAGTAAGCTAGTCTTAAAGTAGTCTAGTTTATTAAATTCTTACTTTTTAAATTCTGTCTTTTTAAAGAAGAAAAAAAACGAGAATTTTTTTAAAGCTATATCTAGTTCTAATTAAAAATTCGTTTTCTAGTAGTTAAATTATCTTTTAAATCTTTTATTATTAAAGATAACGTAGAAAAGAAGAAATTATTTAAGAGAACTTATAAGATTCTATCTATAGGAAGAATAAAGCTCTAGAATAATAAGACTAGATGAGTGTAAAGGAAGATGGGAGCTTGGTAATCAACGTAAATATAGGACCGGCGAAACGTTAACAAGTGGTTGCTTATACGGCGAGACAATTGGTACAGTGCGTTGCATAAGCGAAGAACATCGCACTGGAGAAAGTGCATGCGAATTGGCGAAGACCCGAGAACCAAAACAAAGAAGCGGAACGGCTCGATGTTGTGGATTGGGACAAGTGGGGTGATTTTATTGCATTGTGTTGCAACACTGCGCTGAAGACCTAGATGTAGACTTATCCATGACGTGGCGTAACCCTTGCTTTCTTGTGTTGGGCAACAAGTCCGTTGCTGACCATCCTGGACCCCACAGCAAACGCGCCGCTCGGCAAACAGTTATCTTGCAGCAACCACCTTCTCCTGGAGCAACTGCAAGACGGCCATGGCAAAGAAGCGCCCAGCAGAAGCTGATCGCGGAGCACAGAATGCGCCAGAGCCGTGTCAGAAATAGCTGACCGAATATCAAAGCGATCAAGAGCAAGAGTGAACGCGAGCCATTGTGACGGAGCAGCGGTCCAGTCTCGCAGGATTCGAGGGCCCGTGCACGGTTCCGCAACTGGCTAAACGTCCTGTGGCGTCGGAGCTGGTCAGACGATGCGCGGTCCAAGGGCCCTGTCAGCTTTCCAGCCAACAGTGCGCACCCTTTTACCCATCAACAGGCACCAGCTAAAAACCTCGTCCTGGGCGCTGACCGAGGCCCTTTCGGCTTTTCCTGGCGTGCCCGTGATCGTTCCCGGAGCCTTGAGCATATTACGGCACCGCTCTCGGTTGTCTGTCGCCGTTGCATTTGAGTTCGGTCGGCTGTCGTCATCTAGAAGAAAGAACAAGGTCAAGGGTTGTTCGAATCAGCACCAGACACACTCCCCGGCGGGAACAACCAGGACAGGGGAAACGCGACAGAAAGAACACTCAGAAGATGGGTATCGAAGAAACGCTCAAGTCTCTTGGGAGCAACCTCAACATGGCCGGCCTGTGCGACGCCGCCCAAAGTTTCGCAGAGTCTCACCCGAAGCTGGCAATCGGCGGATCCGCCCTGCTCTGCTATACGCTGCTGTGCCGGGCGCTGCGCTACCAGCGCTTGCGGCAGATGCGCTCCAAGTGCTCATCCAAGACGCGCGACAACATCGCGCAAATGACAACTGAGGAGGCCTTCGAGATCCAGCGCCAGCTGATGCAGAGCGAATTTCCGTTCACCATGAACAAGGCGTTGCAATTCGCGCTGTTTAAAACATACGGCATCCCGTCCATCAGCAAGCTGCTCGTGCAGACGAACCAGCTGGCCGACCAGAAGAACGCGCCAAGGGTATGTACAATAATTCACAACGGCGAGCCCCTCCTCCCAGTTTCCCCGCCGCAACACTTCAGAATCCGCTTGTGGAGAAGTAAAGAAAGTCCCGGGGAGACGATCGGCAAATACGCTGACACGGTATATAGCGCTACGTCGACACTGAAGTCATCATCCAAGAGTTCATTGCAAACCACCCGGAATCCGAGCGCGCCACTGCCGCCATCGCGCGCATGAACTACCTTCATAGCTTGTACCGCAACTCTGGTAAAATATCCAACGATGACCTGCTGTACACGCTGGCGCTATTTGCTCTCGAGCCCATGAACTGGGTGAATCGCTACGAATGGCGCAAGCTTACTGACCTCGAAGTCTGCGCGCTCGGCACCTTCTGGATGTCCTTGGGTGATGCCATGGAGATCTCGTTCGCGGAGCTTCCTGGATCCCAGAGCAAATGGGAGAAGGGAGGAGGAATTCAATGGATGGAGGAGATTGAAAAATGGAGCTCGGAGTATGAAGAGAAGTACATGGTGCCAGATGAGTACAACAAGAAGACTGCCGATGAAACAACAGCAATGTTGCTCTATGATGCTCCGAAGTCCTTGCATCCGCTCGGCTTCAAGGTCGTCTCGGCATTGATGAGTGACCGCTTGAGGAAGGCAATGATGTAAGCTCAGTCCTGGCTGGAGCGAGCCTGCCCGCAAGAACTTCTGCTGACTCCCTTTTCAGGTACCCTGACCCTCCGGCAGGCTATATTGGGACTATCGACATTGCGTTCAAGATCCGAGCATTCTTGCTGAGGCATTTTGCACTGCCGCGGCCACACTACTTACGGAGCCAGAGGATGTCCGATGAGCCGACTAAGGACGGAAGATACTATCAGCTCTCATATGACGTCGATCCTTGGTGAGTTGATCACCGTTTGGCTGGTACAAATGCCAGTATACACGCAGCTACTGACGCCAATGAACAGGTATGTCGAGGCGAGCTTCGGCAATCGCTGGGCCCTGAAGTCCTGGCTCAAGTGGTTGATCGGAAAACCATACCCTGGAAGCGCAGGGTTCAAGTCTGAAGGCTACGTGATTGAGGAGATCGGGCCCAAGAACCTCGAAGGCAAGGGCAAGGAATACTCCACGCAGGTGAAGGAACGTCTGATGGCACAAGGCCGCGGTGGCTGTCCTTTCGCTGTGTCGAAGAGCTGATCGTTGTGAGCATTCAATTATTGCCAGGGACAAGCTCGTCCTCGAGGTCGTCAGCACCCTCCCAGCGTCTTTGCCCCCTTCTGGTGACGCGGCGGTGCGTTCGAGTTGTTTCCCTCCTAGTTCTTTGCATGGACAAACGTGCCTTTGGGGCCGTTAGTATGCTGTCGGTCTCTTTTGCGAGGCGGCGGTCCATTCGACTTGTATCCCCCCCACCTGAACCACCAATTCACCTATGGACATAATTAGCATTATATGAAGATCTCTGTACAATTCTGCGCAAGACCTCCTGCTTACCGATGCTGTAATACCACTTCCGTGCCCTTTCACGCTGTGCCACCAACCTTCCGGAATATATAGCCCGCTACCTCTTTCCAGTTTAGCCTCCAATCCTCCCGACTCTGGATCATATGAGCTGCTACCCCACACTTCCTCCTCCAATGCCTCCCTTTCCTTCCCCAACATCATCTCCTCGCCCCTTATCTTCCCGCTCAGATCGCCTTCGCCTTCGCCAATGCTCTTCTTCACCCTCTGGAATATCTCCAGTCCCTTCTCCGGAGGAAGGAGCCTGATTGTCTTCTTGCCAGCCATCTGGAAAAAGCAGTTCGGGTTGGGGTCGCGGTGCAGCGGCGTGTATGTAGGCGGCAGTCCCATCCAAATCGACGTGTCGTAAATCTGAAGCCCTTTATCTCGATCCCACTTCCGCCTTCCGGACTTTGGCTCCTGGTCCTTGTACAAACCGTGGTGCCGCACGAACGGCGGAGCTGAAAGCTGGCGCCGCAGCAGGGTGGGCAGGTCGTCGATCTTGCATTGCGCGAGATAGAGGCGCATGTGTTTGGGTGGCTGTTCGAGGTAGTCGAGGAAGACGCCGAGCGGTGCATCGAAGCGTTTGAATGTCGTCTTGGAGGAGTCGGCCGGATCGGGCCCGGTGTACTCGAGCGGCAGGATGATTTCAGCGTAGGGACGGAACTTCTCGGTCTTGAGGCTGTGCACATTTGCTTTGCTATCAATGGGCTTGAACCAGTCATATATCGCGTTAATGTTGCTGAACTGGTCGTGGGAGAGAAAGCACGGTTCGTCCATCCGAGAATCTTGAATCGAGGCGTTGCCGGGCACCTGTTCCATGGCCCTGACGACGGGCCATTTGGTTCTGGTGGCATAGGCACGACGGCAGGACTGCAGCGCCTTGCGAGAACCAGGCTGTGGGCGAGCGAGCATTGGCTGCGGGAGGGATTGGCGGAGGCAATGGGATGATGAAGTGAGATCGGAGAGAACGAGGCGATGATGCGCGCCGAGAAAAGACCTGCGAGTCATGCAGCCCGCCTCCATGACTCGGCCAAAAACTCAACACCACGCGCAGCATCGTCATTGCCCGCACCACCACACACGAGCTACCCCGCAATGGCTTCCTCCGGCGACCGTGGCGGCCAGACGCGTGAGTCTCTCCCTCCGGGTGGCCAGACGCGTTTCGGAAAGAGAAGCTGACCCTGCGGCGCCTACAGTCGACCTTACGACCCTTTCGGTCCCGCAGCTCAGCCAGCTCAAGAAGCAGCTCGACTCGGAGCTTGAGCACCTGACCTCCTCCTTCCAGTCGCTACGTAGCGCCCAGAGCCGCTTCCGCGACTGCCTCAAGTCCATCAACACCGGCCTGTCGTCCGGCTCGACCGGTACGCGCCCTACCCCTCCGCCTCCTGCACCCCGCCACGCCCTTTCCCCCAGAGCCTATCCATCGGGCGCCCGTGGTCGCAAACATCGAAACATGCTGACCCGACACATCTGCGCAACACAGACAAGCCCATTCTTGTCCCCCTCACCTCCTCCCTCTACGTGACTGGCACCCTCGCCGATGTCAAGACGGTGCTGGTCGATGTTGGCACCGGCTTCTACGTCGAGAAGACCACCGATGACGCCAAGGACTTCTACGACCGCAAAATCAAGGACTTGGAGGCGAACTTGAAGGATCTCGAGGCCATCGTCACCGGCAAGAGCAACAACCTGAGAGTTATTGAGGATGGTGAGTGAGAGCTATTCCTGCTACACCATTTCCATGGAAACAAGGGCTGGCATATTGGAGAGATGCTCTGCAGATGTACAGCGGAGGAGGTACCCTGGCAAGGATACAAGTGGTATAGCAGGAAGCATATCTTCTGAGGTTTGGAGAGCCACCTTGCCAATGGCCTCCTTTTCCTGGATCGAAAGCTTCCTCTATGGACACGAGATGTTTTCTTGCCGTCACTCTTCTCCTCTTAGCCATAGCTCAGACTACAGTGAGGGGAGAAGTTCGAGGCTCCGTTGTCACAGCGCAGCGCTACTGATGCTGACTTCTCTCTCTTTCTAGTCCTGAGACAAAAGGTCCTCGCGCAGCAACAAGACCAAGCCGCTGGCTCCTCCCAGGCAGCTGCGACAGCATCATGAGATGGTCGATGAATGGCCCCTTTCGTGTTGCTGTTGTGGGATCCGCCAGCCCAATGCGGTCTCCAACTCTTTCGAGCCCGTTAGGATATGGCTGGACGTCTATGAGTGCTGAGATGCACTCACAATGCAGGGAGGGTTTCCGGTCGATCTGGTGGAACAAATAGGCGGACCTAATGGAACCAAGCCGGGACAATGTGAGGGAAAAGTTTATTTGAAATCCAAAAGCATAGGCTAGATGGGTTAAGCAGTGAGGCCCAATAACAACGCGCATATTACATCGCCTTGTCATGTTTGCAGAAGTGAGTACAGGTATGTGTAAACCCGTCAATGGTCGGATTAACAAGCTATAGGTCACAGCACCACTACCACTCGTTTCACAGAGTATCACAACCGAAGACAGCCATCCCCATTCTTCGCAGATCAAAGCCCTCTGATGCCCTTTCACGAAGCTAGGAAGTTCAGTGTAGTGTCTCTTGAAGCTAGCGGTGGTCGTGAAACTCGTGGCTTGAAAACCGATCCACTCTTTTGGCCAGGGCGTATGGTGGTTATCTCGGTGCTCTGCCCACATTCCGCCGAGTAAATGCTCGCGAGAATATGCTTGAGCCTGTCCGTCTTCCCTCACTCTTCTACATAGAACTCTTTTGCCAGTACAGCTTTTATCAAAATGAAACCCATTGCATGCTTATGGGTCGCAAAGTTGCTTCGCCAAGAGCTTCGTTGATTGGAAAGACCGTATTCGATGGCCACATTGCGTAGCACCAGCCCAGTACATTTGCCACGGAAGCATGGCATTGCAAGGGCCTGTGTAACAAAACCCCGATTAGGCGAGATGCATTATGATGTATATGGTAAACGCTTCCGGTGGAGAGATTCACGCCACCGCATCGGAACTCTGCCCAACTTTTTCCAAGACCAAGGCCTAAGTTCCGAGAATCAAATCTGCAAATGACAGTGGTTTTGGGCCCTAACGCCATTCTTAGTCCATGCATTTTTAGGTGATGTACACAGTAGGTGTGTGGTGGCAGATCGGAGGCGAATTGACGGATAGCATTAGCGGAAGAAGGCAGACGGAATGATGAGCTTGGGTCCGTAGGAGCTTCCGGTGGGATCAGGTTCAGGTTCCCTGGCCCCTGTCTCCTCCCGAGTTGCCGATTTTTGGAGGTTAGCGCACACGTATTTGAAGATTCTTGTGTGATACTTGTTCCCAACGAAAATGCGTTGCGTTCTTTCAACAGCTACCCTACTTGTGAGGTAAAGCACTACATGGATGCTCCAGAACCTTTACCGAACACCTGCAAGGCCGGTGTTGTGACGAAACATGGCTCTGACTTCAAAGTCGAGGTCCAAGATGTCCCAATTCCTGAGCCAGGTTTGTCACAAAACGCGGACACATCAAAGCCACCAGGACTAATCAACACAGGCCCGGGAGAGCTTCTGATCAAGCTGAATGCCACTGGAATATGTTACAGTGATATCCATTACATGTTGGAAGACTTGCTCCTACCTCGCATGGGCGATTATGGAGTTCGGTCTCCCGGTCACGAGGGAGCTGGGGTGGTGGTGAGAGTCGGAAGCCACGTGCGCGGTTGGAAGATTGGCGACCGAGCCGGGGTAAAACCAACCTGGGACACATGCTTGGCTTGCGATCTATGCCGGAGCTCTCTGGAATGCCACTGTCCCGAGGCGATACCAACTGGTCTGAAGGTTCCAGGTGAGGAAGTACCGGATAAAGGAGCAACGTTGGTGATGCTGATTTTCGGTTCTCCTTTCAGGAACTTATCAACAGTACATTGTCAGTCCAGCAAGATATACGACGCGGATCCCCGACGGTGTGGACGACTTCTGCGCTGGCCCCATCATGTGCAGTGGTTCAACCGTTTACCGATCTGTATGTGATTTTTTTCCCGGCATTCTGATTTCCACAAAACTACTGTTTAACTAACGAGGGGACATAGCTTATGGAATCTGGACTTCGTCCTGGCGACTGGGCCGTGTTCCTGGGAGCCGGTGGCGGCGTTGGCCACATGGGTGTTCAACTTGCCAAAGCAATGGGGTTACGCGTTATCGGTGTTGATGGTGGTGTTCGGAAACGGGACCTTTGCATGCGCCTTGGATGCGAAGCATACGTTGATTTCACGGTGACCCCTTGTGTTGAGGAAGAGGTGAACCGAATTTCGGGTGGGGATGGTGTTGATGGGGTTTTCGTTGCTGCAACATCTGCCAGCGCCTACAAATCAGCTACCAAGATGGCCCGCATTGGAGGTAGGGTCATGTGTATAGGCATGCCTCCAGCAGGAACGGTATTCGTGGGCGATGATCCGATGTTTCTGATACTCAGGAATTTGAAGATCGTCGGCACACTGACAGGTTCCCTGAAAGACACTTCCGACGCCCTGGAATTTGCTGCGAGAGGTTTGCTGAGGCCAATGTACGAATGCTTCAGCATTGATCGCTTGCCAGAGGCAGTACTAAAGTTGAAAGCAGGTAAGGTAAGCGGTCGATGTGTGGTTGACTTCAATTCATAATTACTGTGACCAAGCAATCCACATTCCATCGCTTACTCCTAACATAAGAGGACGGGTCTTGCAAATCAAAAGATAGCAACAGTAAATAATAAATAATGTCATTGGAGAACGGCATGGAGGTATATTTGGGGCAAATTGCTCGTGCGTTCGTCTGGACAGAAAGGGCGCCGCTGATCTCACAGACCAATCGACGAGCTAACCCCTGTCATGTGGAACTCTCTGAATAAAACCTAGGGAAGCGAGTTCTAAACACATGGTAAACGATACTATTGGATTATCAACCCTTCTGGGGTTCATTTCCCCATGTAGGTGCATGCCGATTCTGCGGTCAGGGGCATGGCATACGAGTGGCGTATGTCGACATATATGTGGGCCAAAATCCGCCACAAGGGACGTGACACTGATACGTATGGCCGAGGTAAACTCAGATGACCGCAGTAAGCGTTATCAGGCCTAAGACCGAGTTGCCATGTCTCCCGTCGTCCACATTCTCCACAGCCTTCATCATCCTACCATCATCCACATGTGCTAAGGTAGTAACCCCATTCCGCGAGTTGTTGCAAGATCAGCTAACTATAGAGGTCGCAGGAATACCTTCCTCTGTGCTCGCTCCTTTTCAGCTGAACCGCAGCATGTCTCAAGTACCCAGCTTCGAGAAACCCGCCGTCCATCGAGTGGTTCCAACGCTCTCCTTTTCGGGTCGCGATATGGGAACTTGTGCCCACGATGCCCAAAACTGGACAACCGAAGATGAAATCGACTACCCGGACGGGGGATGGACAGCGTGGTTGCAGGTCGTGGCTGGTAATATGCTCAACGCACTTGCCTGGGGTTTGCCTGCCTCATTTGGTGTTTACCAGCTATACTACACGGAGAACATGCAACTACCCTCGTCCCAAGTCTCTTGGATCGGATCGATACAAGTATTCCTGACCTTTGCAATCTGTACAGCCTCTGGCCGACTGGCAGATGCTGGCTACTCCCGGCAAGCCGTCTTTGGGGGGTGCTTGATGATCGTGTCGGGCATATTCATGACCAGCCTCTGTACCCAATACTGGCAAATACTGTTGGCGCAGGGCATATACACGGGACTCGGACTTGGGATAGTGTTCATGCCTAGTGTGGCTATTATTGGCTGCTACTTCAAAAAGAGGCGATCTCTGGCACTTTCTCTTTCGGCGACAGGAGGCGGGATTGGCAGCTTGATGTTCCCATCAGCACTCCAATATCTTATCCCCAAGGTCGGGTTCCCTTGGGCAGTGCGGTGCTCTGGATTTCTGGCACTGATTGTTGCAACCATCGCAAACTTGCTTCTTCGGCCACGCCGTCTTCCCCGAAGGTCCGGCCCTCTGGTCGAGCTGGCAGCATTCAGGGAAGGTCCTTATCTCCTCTTCGCCACTGGCGTTTTCCTCTATTTCACAGCGCTTTATTTCGGTTTCTTCTACGTGAGTTCTAAAAAAGCGCACCCTGCTGCTGCTATTCCATGCTGATTGGATAGATTAACACGTATGCGCGCAATGTTGTCGGTTTCTCGACAACCGAGGCCGTATCACTCCTTCTGATCAGCAATGCTACTGGTGTACCATGGCGACCGGTGGTCGGCTATGTTGCGGACCACTACCTTGGTCCAATAAACACGTTTGTCGTCGCAACATCTCTTCTGGGTTGCATGGAGTTTGCTTGGATTGGTGTGAAAACCAGAGCCAGCATGTATGTTTTCAGCGCTGTATTTGGCATGTCGAACGGCGCAGCACAGGGCATATTTGTCGGGGCGCTCACAAGCCTTACAACAGAACCGCAGAAGATTGGCACCCGATTTGGAATGATAGCTACGCTTTCGGGGTTCGCAACGCTGGCCGGTCCGCCAGTAGCTGGTGCGATAATTGACAGGATGGACGGGAGGTATCTCTGGGCACAGATATGGGCTGGGACATCGGTGCTGTTGGGATCATTGACTATCATGGCAGCGCGAATCGCGCAGTCTGGAGCAGTGTTGCGAGCCAAGCTGTGATGGAGGTGAGGACAATGATCGGGACAAGAGACCTTCTGGCTGTCAGCCGAGGCGCGGCAGTGAACGAGGATAGTCAAAGTTGCAGCAAGCACATGATTGAAAAAGCCCATGATGCATTTGGACAGAGGAGATCTGTTCCGTGTGTATCCACGTGCCTCATCCAAGCCAAGTGACCCGCATCCGAACAATTGCTTGGTGGAAGTGTGTTCGTGAGGACCACAACAAACGACGGCGACCGGAGCGGAGGTCGGCAGACCAGTGCTCCCGCCAAATGCCCATGACCCAACAAGCCACGTCCGTCGTTCTCAGCCCCGGTGGGTGTAGTTGCCAAAAAAGGCACTTCATTCAGCGGTCCACCGGCTTGGTACCCACTGGTTCCCCAGGTAGCCAGAAAGACATCCCCCGCCTACTCATTAGCGGGACTGTCCTGAAAGGACAGTAGCCGGTGCATGTGGCTGTATTGCCGCTTTTGGGATCCCACCCGCGGCCCTAGAGAGATTTCTCTTTCACTTGTACATTGAAGGCATTGGCATTGCAGCACCTGTTTGAGCCATATTTCATCATCTCCGGACAGTGGTTGTGAGAGCTACCCGACGACAAATTTCTGACAAGATGGACATTACAGAGGTCACTCAGGACGTCAATGCCATTTCGACATTCATCTCCCGCGAAGACATCCCTGATATCTCCAAGGCAGAGCCGGTCGACTGCATCATCCTCTGCGTGTGCTCCGTCCTCCACAGCGCCGAGACGGTGTTTACAGCTCTCCAAGCACGCCCTGGTCTCACCAAGACCTTAGTCCTTTGCGGCGGCATCGGCCACTCCACGAGATACATCTACGAAGCGGTGGCCCAACACCCGAAATTCAAAGAAATTGCCGCAGACGTCCAGGGGCTGCCTGAGGCCCAGGTGCTTCATGTCCTGTTCAACCGCTTCTTCGCCTCGCCGTCTCTGACAGCGTCTGGCCCGCGAATCCTCCTCGAAGACCGCTCCACCACCTGCGCCACCAACGCAACCGAAGCGCGCAGGCTCCTCGAGTCTCACGGCATCGCGGCTCCAACCTCCGTCCTCGTCGTCCAAGACCCGACCATGTCCCGCCGCACGGTCGCGTGTTTCGACAAGGTGTACTCAGACGTACTCAATCCGCCGCGCTTCGTCGGATGTCCGATCTTCGTCCCTCTCGTCCGGCCGGGGAGGGACGGAGAGCTTGCGTACGATGTGCCGGCGGTGGATCCGGATAGCATGTGGAACACGGACCGCTTCCTGGAGCTGGTGATGGGCGAGGTTCCGCGTTTGCGGGACGACGAGAGGGGCTACGGGCCGAGCGGCAAGGGCCACATCGTTCACGTTGACATCCCGCTCGACGTTGAACGGGCCTGGACGCGGCTGCACAGCGCGATTCCTCATCGCAGGTACTAGTGCTTTGCCGGAGGCAAGGGGGCGGGAGGATTTCCGCTTCGGAAGATCAAAGGGAGATGTCAGGACTGTTGACTAGTGCACGAGTCTACCCAGCAGTGCTCAGAGAAGGACAGATGCTCCCGCCAGGGATGAAGCGAGCAAAAACCGGCTGGGTTCGGCCGCATCTTCCACTCACATTAACTCAGAACCATGTATCTCCAATCGTACCACGTCCACATGCCACCAGATCCGTGGAGCCATGTAAAAATGCAGCTGTCACGGGCCTTGCAATTTGGCCGCAATGTTGGTTCCACCGGAAACGCTTTCCTGTTGCGGCATGGCGTGCCGCAGCCGTCCCGCCGGAACACATGCTAGAAAGGTGGTGCACACCCAGGCCCTCAACAGCCTCCTCCACTTTTCACCGTCTAGCGGAGCTCCGATACGCGGACACACAGATGCCCAGATGACATGGACTCATCTCTCTCGGTTCCGCAGCCACCGGCACAACCTACTCCAAGAAAGGTTCCGAGCGCCTGCCAGCGATGCCGGCGGCAAAAGCTCAAGGCAAGCTGTCTCCCGTCTTCCGCCCGGGCATGCTAACTAAGCTCTGCGCGCAAAGTGCGACGTCCAACGCCCATGCACTCTTTGCGTAAGGGCTGGAGTTCACTGCTCCGCTGGCGACGCGCGGATCGTGTGGAAGACCCATCAGCCGGGACAACCTTCCAACAAAGCACGAAAGAGTGAAAGCACTGCCAATGCCCCGGTGGCGAAGCGGGCACGTAGAGCTACTCCCTTGGAAGATGGGAGTCCTACAGCCCCGTCGCCCGAGCTGATCGCCATTACGCCAGCCGAGGAAGCCCCAGTCTCGACCACCCCGGCCGAGGAGGGCAGCCCCACCCCGCAGGAAGTCGACACGCCCTGGACCTCGAGCTCGGCAGCCATCAATTTCATGGAGGAGGTATGATAAAGGGCCTTAACAGCATGCCGATTTTGGAAGTCGCTGATGCAGACCGAAGGCGTTCCATCACCACGACACCGCTACCCTGGAAAGGCCAGAGACTTCGGCGTTTTCTGCGAGACAGTGGATGCAGCCAGAGACGCTAGCCGCAGCCGAGAACGAGAGACCTTCCACCTCTGGTAGTGCGCAGAAGCTCCTTCGAACGTACATGTGCGATGGAGCCCAGAAAAGAGCCCAGAGCCTCAGACAGCCCAGTGCAGCCGAGCTCGAGCTCTTGTCCCTCTTGCCTCGACGTGAGGCTGCCACCGTACTTGTCGATAATTATTTCGATCGTATTCATTGGTTCATGCTGGTATTCCACCAGAGCGACTTCAGGGAGGGCTTCCACCAGCTGTATTCCGCCCTTGGTCGCCACCCAACAGAGATCAGTGCCCGCCTCGGCTTCCTCAGTGTGTTTGCGGCCGTTTGTGTTGTCAGCATACGGTACACGAATGCGCATCAGAAGACAGTGCTGGCCAGTTGCGGTGTCCAGTCGGAGGCCCTGCAACAGAGGTTGCTTACCACTTTGAGGCTCAGGCTCCTCGATGTCGTTTCCCTGGGTTCCATTGAGGCGGTTCAGACCTGCATTCTGCTAGGGAGTTTCTACCTGTATCATGGCGAGCCTGAGTTGGCTTGGCCCATATGCGGATGCGGACTGCGCATAGCTCAGGCCCTGAACCTGCACCGGCGAGTGCCATCACATGACTCTTGCTCACCGGACCTGGACGACCCAGTCCAGCGAACTGTCGAGACCCGGAAACGGTGCTGGTGGGCCGTATATGAGATGGAAACTTTCTGCTCCATGCTCTACGGCTTTCCTTTGAGTATAACGGATGATGACTGCGACATCGAGCTTCTCGATCCATATGCAGTGAGGTCGAGTGATCCCGCCTGGGATTCTGCCGCTTGGCGGACGAACGGCGAAGCCACGCTTCTTTCTTACAAGTACTCCATGGCGCAGCTGTCCATCATTGTCAAGTCAGCATTGACCGACCTCTATGGTTTACGCCAGAGCCGACCCGAGAAGATCAGCCCTGCTGTGGGCAAGGGGTCTCGATTGCAGAAGTTGATTGCGACTGTGGCGAGCCTGGAAGACGGGCTTCAGAGATGGTACAAGAGCCTTCCGAAGCAACTCCAGTCAAAAGACAGCATCAATCCCGATCCCAGCCAGCGTACCGAAGCCCCCGAAAATTCTCTACGAGACCACCTTTTCCGGCTTCAAGCGCTCGCTCTCAAACTAGCATTCGAAAATGCGAGAATCTTAGTACACAGGCCGCTTCTCTCGTACAAGATGGTTGCATCCTCCAACTCGCCGGGTGGGCGAGGTCATTCTCACACGCCGCAGGCACCCGATCCGTTTCGCTCTTCCATTCAAGCATGTCGGGATGCCGCCCTAAAGTTATCAAACATTGGATCTACACCCATTTTCAAAGAAGCAGCCGATACATACGCGGTTTCATTTGCCTCCCTGCATCTGTTCACCGCAGCTGTTGCGCTCTCCATCATGACGAGTCTGGAACCTCTGAGCCCAGAGTCGTACGAGTCCAAAATGGGGATCCGCCGGCTGATGGAGATGCAGTCACGGTTGAAGACCAAGTCCATCGTTGCCGAGCAAGGTCTCGAGGTTTTGAAGAAATTAATGTCGCTTGTGCTGGCCAAAGAGATGGAAAAGATGTTCGAGTTTCAAGACAAGAACGATGAGGCAGGACAGGAACCAGAGCCTGTTCAACGGGCGTTTAGGGACCTGTCATCTGTTGGGGGAGAGAGCCATCAAGTGGAAAATGAGCGAGCCCGAACGAACACGGCTGATGGCGGTGCGGCTAATATTCCATCGAGAAGCGTGGGTGAAGTTGCTCGACCTGGTGCAGATTTAACGCAGGCGGCGAGTCATGATACGGCAACAGCTCCAACCTTTGACTTTTGCGAAGATCCCATGATGACTCAAGCACTTCTTGACTTTGAACAAGGTATCTGCCTCCTGCATCTGTCAATACTCCCCCGAAAAATGTGACTCCTGACAGCCTTTTAGCTATGAATTACGTACCTGATGATCCTTCAGGAGATGGCCCACTGCTTTTCTCGAACGGCGAGTATCTGGCAGGAAGCTGTTTTAGTGGCCAGGATCAAAGCTGGATATGGGGCACAAACCATCGTATTTGAGCTATCAGAAGTTGTACTCGTGGTATTACACCTCGCTAAATGTGCGTCTAACTTCTCTTTAGGTTAAAAACTTAAAACTGTCGGATGGAGGGATTGGATTAGACAACAGGCGTCTGTCCGCACTTCATCCCGCTTGTACCAACATTGATAAAGGAGAAATGGTTTGATCACGCGTCGTAATTATCGAGGAATGCCATATGAATTCTCTACATTTATCTACAACTCCGCATCAGTATTACACCAACCAGTACCATTCAGCTCGCTTGCATTTTCTCAACTCTACGTGAAGAAGTGAAGAAATCCGCCATAGGAGACGAGCACAATCTCGGGATCCTCTACTCCTGCACTGACAAGACTACGAATGAGTTGAAGGACGTGTCTGCAACAGCCCCGAGTCCGAGTCTTGATCGCTTTGCTGGCAAGGAAGTAACAGAAGCTGACCGTCTTGGTATTCCAGAGGTCGCTGATGAGGGCTGATTCGGTAGGCCAATCATTTGCCGAGCAATTAAAGTGCCTGGAGCGTAGGGTGTGGCATTGCTGTTGCCTCGAGGAGAAAAGCTCGGGATCTGCAACTTGACGGTGCCTGATTCCAGTATCGTGCTAGTCTTCAGCGTGGTGAATACAATAGATTGTTGGTGGCATAGTGGCTTAATCAGGAGGAGCGATGTGAAGACGTTCACGAGATGGATGTGGCGGAAGAAAGGTAGGGAGAGCGAGGCGAAGACATCGATCGCCATGAAGGGAATTATTGACTGTCTGCAGCGGCATGGAGACCACCGATAGTCTCGGCAACTCCCAGGTGGATCGATTGCATCAGCGCCATAAAAGCTGTCACGATTACCTTCCGGTGGTCAAACTTGCTTCCGTAGTCTCGGCTGTTCTCGTCTCTTGAGGGTAGCGGTACTCTCAACAGCATGACACTACCGTTCGAAACGTCCGTAAGTTTGTCGGATGAGATACATAGAAGCTAGTGGGCCCGATTTCATCGGAGGGAGGTACGGCATCTCGGGAGAATCCTAATGTGGCAAGAGGTTCCACCGGGACCGTCGCTCGTCGGGCGGCTGTTAGCGTCCCTGCTAGCTAGTTGTCTACTTTGTAGTTAGTATCACAGTATAGCTATAAGGCCGTGAGACTGAAACTCATCTGAATTCTTCTCTGGCCAAACTCATTTTCCGTTGGAATCCTGCCACTTGCTCAAAATCATTTCTGCGCATCAAACGATACGATGGCCGACTCCCCATCCTCAAACTCAATCACAGTGACCTTGAAACAGGTTGCGAAGATGATTGACCATTCCCTGCTACATCCAACAATGACCGACGCCGACATCCTGGAAGGCCTCTCCATCTCCAAAAAATACGGCGTTGCTACCGCATGTGTAAAGCCGTACCTCATTCCGCTGGCGAAAAAGGAACTGGAAGGCACAGATGTGCTTGTCTGCCCCGTCATCGGATTCCCTCATGGAAATGGCACCACCGAGGTCAAGGTCTTCGAAGCCACTCGCGCTGCGTCCGCAGGAGGGAAAGAGGTCGACATGGTCATCAACATCGGCAAGGCCTTGGGCGGCGATTGGGACTACATTGCCGACGAAATCAGACAGATCAACGAAGCAGTGGTCAAAAACGGCGCGATCTTGAAGGTCATATTCGAGAATGACTTCCTGAAGGAGGAACATATCATTCGTCTCTGCCAGATCTGTTCCGATATTGGCGTTGGGTTCGTCAAGACATCCACTGGCTACGGCTTCGTGAAGCAGCCCAACGGACTGTACACGTACTCTGGGGCCACAATTCCTCATCTGAAGCTCATGAGGAAGCATTCGAAGCCGGAGGTCCAGGTCAAGGCGGCAGGAGGCGTGCGAACCCTGGACGATCTGCTTCATGTCATGTCTCTTGGAGTAACTCGGATCGGTGCAACCGCCACGGTGGCCATCATGGAAGAGGCTGTCTCGAGAGGCATTACCGATCAACCTTCCGCTGTTGAGTTCAAGCCTATGACTACCCAATCGCATGGAGGATACTAGGAGAGGTGTGAGTTACAGGAGTATTCCCAGTACCACAGCATCCAACATATTGCTCGGGAATTTTTGGAAAGTACTCGTTTCGATATTCATAAAGTTACTGTGTATATAGAAGTAGAGACAAATTGCCTCCTATCCCACTTCTTATGCATGTTTCAAATTACTCTTAATGGTCTTCCTGATTATAAATTTCGGGTTCTGTAGTCTCGTCGTAATTCACCCTCCTGTATCTTTGATGCACAGTGGTTACCTTAGTGCTTTTACCATCTTCCGCGATGGTAATTCCAACGTGAATATCCTTAAGTCCGTCTGCCTTCATCCATTCTTCTATCTTAGAGTCTTCCGCCAGCGCCGCGTGTGCGAGATACTCCCTCGTCAGCTCAGACTGAATTTGGGCAACGCCTTGCCAGGAGGAGTTTGATATTGTGGATAAGGAAGTTCCTGAGAAGGTTGTTAGCATATTGCAAGTTGGTATTTTGAGGATTATGTACCGAGAAAGAACCAAATGCTGATCATCACCATCAAGATGCAGTGCAAAGCTACGGTGATCATCACGGCAACGTACCCTGGCTTCATACCAGCACAGGATCCGGTGTAGGAGGAGTTACCACCGGGGATTAAGGCTCCGACGAAGAAAGTCTGGTTGACTGTGGTCCCATTGTCGAACAAAATGATCTGATCGTAATACTCCATTCCGGCGATCGTGGTTAGAATTGCCTGCAAAGCTTCCGCTAAAGTTCCACCAAAGCGAAGTGTGTCAAGGAAAATTGTGCGGAGGCTGTAATCCATAAGTGTTGAGTTTGGCTGAGGTTTTCCGTACTGCGTAAAGTGGATAGTTTGATCGTAGAGACTGCTTAGATACGCGGACTCCGCGAGATAGTTGTTCCATGAGGCATTGACACTTCTCAGGATCCAGTCCTCCTCTGAAAGCTCAAGGACTCCGCGTTCCTCTAGAGAGTGAGTTTCAGATACCATCAGCTGTGCACGTACGTCGTCCATACGATATTTTCCATCGAAATTCCTTGGCAATGGCTCTGTCCTATTGTTACTCCCGATTGCACGGATTTGCATTTCGGTAGAGTTGAAGCTTGGAATACAGAGACTGAAGCGGAACATGGCACTTTGTTCCGTATATCCACCGTCTTCACTGTAGATATCGAGCCATTCTTTACTGTTTCTCATCTTGAGGCCGTTTTCAGATGAGTTGAAAAGCTGTTCGAGTACGTGATATGAGGTGGTGTTTGAAAAACGTGCATCTGAAATACTGAGGACCCCAGTATAATTGATTGCCAGGTAATTTGTCTGATTTACTGACCATTGGTAATCGTTGTCAAAGAATTCAGGAACAAGGATTCCAGGAGAGTTGCGCAGCTGACAGAGCGTAATTCTCCAGTCATCAGGATGGTAGACCGCATTGATGTCCAGTAAGTTCTCAGATATCTCGCATTCGAAGCTTGTTTGTTGGCTAGCATAGAATCGCGATGATACGGTAGAATTTTTGGAAGGACGAGGGGTGAGCTCTGAGGGAACCGAAATCCTCCCGGTGAGAAGAGGAAGATAATCCGTAGGCACAAACCTGACATCCGTAATATTCGGTCTGATACAGAGCACTCTTGCATCAACCACAGCAGCAGGGCCTTCATACCGGTGGATAGAACACCGGGTCTGCTGATCATTGATAGGAAGGAATGCCCTGATAGTGACTCCAGTGTCTACCACGCCATCTTGTAGGTATGGAGAGCTCTTAGTGCTGTACTCGGCAAATGTTGGATAGAAGTGCGGTCTCATCCCCCATCTCGAGCTCCCTGAAGCTGAATAATGGCCGCTGCCAATGTTCGTACTAACTTCTGAAGCAGATGTATGACTGTTGTTAGCGATATATTGTTAGCGCGTGTGAATCCATGCACAAGGAAATTACTCTGGATGTTTACCCGATGATATAACCTGATCCTACATCCATGAGGAGCAGAGTTGACGTGAACTGGAGTAATAAGGTCGTAATGGAAAACACCACAACAAGGCCTGGGAGGATACCTGTCTTGCTAAACCAAGGACTGAAACGGACGCCGGCGAGCAGGTGCCAAGCAAGAGAGTAAAGATTTGAGCCACCACTGCGCATGGTGGAAATAGTGGGAAGATGGATCAAGAGGACTTCCGTATGTTCCAATGCCAAGCTAGCGAGCATGGAAGTAGCAATACTGGCTTGTACACCAGTAGAGGCCCGGAGGATGACGGAGGTCAAAGCTATAGCTCTAGTCATCCATGCCTTGTTGGCGAGAAGATTCCAAATATCGTTTCTGTCATCGGAAAACCAAAGGAAGGTGATGGAACAGATTGAAATGATAAGGCCAATTGTTGTCCCAATGAGTAAGAACAGCGACAGCCATCCAACCTTTTTAATTCCACACTAATGCAAAAAGACGTCAGCCGTCTCCGCAACGATACAGCATTGGTGTTTGAGATAAGGGCTCTATGAAGCAACGAAAATTACGGGACTAACTTTAGAATTATCTTTGTGTGCTAAAATTTTCGGCTCTTCGAGATCCGGGTGTTACGGCACAGCCTCCATGAGGTGAGGAAGTTGGGGGATTGCCCCGCAGTAGGCGAAGAACACAAAGAGATGTGGGTCAAGAGTCACGTGACTCCCGCGATCAGCTAGGACCCACCCGCTCAGTAACTGAGCCGGCGGTCTTAACTGAGCCACCCGCTCAGTTGGAGCCAGGCGCTCAGGGCGTGAGCATCACCAACTCACTGAGCGTATAGATTGATAGAACTTTCCTACAGTATATAAACTACACTCCTTAGTATAGCTTTGACCTTCGTGGTCAACTTCAATAATCAATCTACACCATTGATTAGTAACACGGCCTTCGCACGCAGTGCTCAGTCACGTGTATTCGTTCACACTTGTTCTCTCCCCCTACCTTGTACCCACTCAAGGTAAACCCTACACGGCTTACCACCCTCTTTGGTGTTTGATCCTTGGAGGCAGAGGCCCGCCGTTACACTTTGACCACCATCCTTGCAAGGAAGGGTAAGAGAACATCGGGTAAGGTATCACCCCCTAACGAGTTTAGGAAACAGCAATGAGTACGGTCAATATGGAGGACGTTAGCGCAGGACAGGATCGTCTAGCGATTCCTCAGACACCGGCTCAAGAGGCCGCTCAGCCTGCTCACCAGGAGCAAACGGAGCCTACCATGAGAGAACTCATGCAGATGATCCAGGAGCTGCGAGACGAGAACCGCATCCTGAAGAACCGACAGGATCAGGCCACCGGGCCAGATGCCGCAAAGAAACCATCCACCCAGGTCAAGGTGCCGAAGCCGGACCTTTACCATGGAGAGCGTACCAAGACGCAAAGCTTCCTCATGCAGCTAGAGGACTATCTACACTTCGCCAAAGGACAGTTCGGCAACGACGCAGATAAGGTTCGCTACGCTAGCACCTTCCTCCGAGGAGCAGCAGAGAAGTGGTTCAGGCCCCACAAGAGAGAGACTCAGGAGAAGCCGCACTGGCAATGGTCGCCTCAGACTCAGGCCATCTTCTCCGACTACAGGACCTTCGCCAAGCAGCTCCAGGAAGCGTTCAACGCCATTGACGAGGCCAAGCGTGCCAACCAAATCCTCTTCAGGATCCAGCAGAAGAAGTCAGTACTCGACTACACGGCTGAATTCCAGGAAGCAGCCTACGTCGCCGGAGAGCACTCAGACTACACACTCCGACAGCTGTACTACCGAGGCCTGAAGGACGAAATCAAAGAGGCTATGTCTTACCACGACGAACCCGAAACGCTCTCGGAACTAGTCCGCCTAGCCACCGATATGGATAGGAGGCGCACCAACAGGTGGTTCGAGAAGAAGGGTGGCTACCAAGCAAACACGAACAAGCCACGCCGCGAACGTACCACGCTGGAAGGAGGAGACGCCATGGCTCTCGACGCCGCCAACCGTCAGGACAAGAAAAAGGATAACAAGGGCCGGAACAACTACAACAAGAAGCCTAAAGGCCCGAATCCGAACTGGACAGACGAACAGAAGCAACGCTACAAGGATCGACTCTGCATTACCTGCGGTAGCGACAAGCATTTCTCGCCTACGTGCCCGCAGAACCCTCGTAGGAAAGAAGGGAAGCAGACCTCAAGCGCTCAACGCGAAGCATCGGCCGTATCTCGCCAGGAGGACCACGACGCGCTAAGCTGGACGGCCTGCTTCAATGACGACTGTCGAACCCATCAAAGCGACAAAGACGCTACAGGATGGTACCCGAAGAAGCCAAGAGGCATCGCCATGCTTACCAGGAACGAGGAAGTACTCGACCTCGACGATATCATCGAGTCATTCCCGCACGACGACGAGATTGTCAACAGTGAGAATGGCGAATTCTACGATAGTACAGAAGCCGAAGAAGACAGCTCCGACGAAAAGGACCTCGCACAAGTGGAGGAGAGCCCATTGGCAGGCGCTATTAATAGGCTCCTTGAGAAAGTAGAGGAACACGGCATCATCGCTAAGATTCCCTTCCACCACGGCGAGTCGGAGCAAGGCATTTGGATCCCAGACAACCAGCCAGGACTCGCGTTAGTCACCTGGCAGGTACAGGAGGATCAGCTGTGGGAGACGCGTGTCTATGAGGATCGTCACACGGAGACAGACGAAGTCACTCCTGAAGATAATCTAGCGACCCAGAGGACACTCGCCCAAGAGGAAGAAAGGGCAAGGATGTTTCCTAGTATGGAAATAGCTGTTCCAGGCCTTAAGTGGAAAGCCCTCCGACAGATCCCAAGGCCGAGTCACCAGATCCTCCCAGAAGACGACGAACGCCTCAACCCCCGGCATAAGAAGCATCGGCAGATTGCATGGATCTCATGCATCGACCATCAGTGCAGGACGCACAGGCGTCAGAAGAATGAAAACCATTGGTTTCCGGTACGCGTACAGCAAGATGGGACGCACCGAGTTATCGAGGAATGGGAAATAGAGGGATGGGGACCAAGCGGATGGACTCGCAACAACCTCTTCCTACTCTGGGAAGGCCAAAGGCACCAGTCAAAAAACTAGACGGCCCTGCAGCCAAGGGACAACAGCAGGGGCCGCAGTCTAGGTCCCTCAATATGGTATCACGCACCTCGAACACGGAAGCTCTCACCGGACCAAACCTATGGAAACAATTCAAGACACAAGGGACACTTAACGGAGTGTCTATCAGGATCCTGATCGATACAGGATCATGCGGGAACTTCATTCACAACGAGCTTGTACAGAAAATGAACATCCCCTACCATAAGAAACAGGAGCCCTACCCTCTTAGCGGGTTTGATGGCTCCCAAGCAGCCTATGGAGAAGGCTGGGTAAATATAGAAACGGAGGAAGCAACCCTCCAGATAGGGAACCATCAGGAACGGATTTCCCTCGACGTCCAACGCGTCCCCGGGCATGATATCATTCTAGGAATGCCCTGGATTAGGACACAGAAACCAATCTTCGACTTTGGAAGAGGAGACTCCATCATCTTTCAAGAGGACCTTGAAAACCTCTTACGAAAACAAGGGCTGGAGAAAGAAAACGGGTTGTTGGATACCCTAAGGAAACTCCTAGCAACATCAACACGGGAAGTAGCCAGTGTAAGGCCTGAATGTGGCAACTGTGTAGGCAACTCCGACAGCGGTATAAGTCAGGACCAGGACTGCGACGCAAGTAGCGAAGCCTCCTCGGTAAAATGCAGCCCATCGGCGGGAATAAGCCCTACTGAGCGAAACGATACCCCCACCAGTACGGTCAATCAGGATGGCATAAGACCCGGCGACGGCAACATCAACGGCCACCTCGAGGACGGAATAAGTCAGAACCAGGATAGCAATGAGGCCTCCTCGGTAAAATGCAACACCTCGAGCGGAGTAAGACCAACCAGGACCGACACTTCTCAGGAACTAGAAGTACAACACACGACACGAAGGACTACGAGGAAGCGGCGTAAGGCTAAAAGTAAGGCTTCGCGGAAGCAATTAGCAGCCCTAGAACCTCAAACCGACGTCCAGATAATCTCAGGAGAGGCATTTAAGCGTATGAGACGCCAAGGACATCAAGTCTGCCTCCTATACATCAAACCCTCACCGGCAGCACAACAGAGAGCACTGGCCAAAGCCCAAAGAGAAAGGCTAAAGAATGAGGACACTCCCGCTCCTCTAGGAGGAGATGATCCCGCGAGGGTCGTAAAGGGACAACACGGCAGTCTGGAAATATGGAACAACCCGTATGGATATCCTCCGATACCCGAAATGGAAACGGTACCCAGCGAGTACTGGGATCTACAGGCCGTTTGCCAGGAAAGAGGAAAAGGAGACTTGCCTAAGCATCAGCCGTGGGACCACGAAATCCCACTCAAACCAGGCACGAAGCCAGCCTACAAACCCATCTACTCCTTATCAGAGAAGGAGATGACAGCACTCAGGGACTATATCGAGAAGAACCTTGAACGAGGATATATCCGACCTTCGACGTCATCAGCCGGATACCCAATCCTCTTTGTCCCGAAAAAGAATGGCAAGCTACGCCTATGTGTCGATTACCGACAGCTAAACGATATCACGATCAAGAACCGGTACCCTCTCCCTCGCATCGACGAGCTCCAGGACAAGTTAAGGAAAGCAAAGTACTTTACGAAGCTGGACCTCCGGGAGGGATACCATCTAGTTAGGATCAAAGAAGGGGAAGAATGGAAAACAGCCTTTAGAACGAGGCTAGGACTCTACGAGTACACGGTAATGCCATTTGGGCTTACTAACGCTCCAGCAACATTCCAGAATCTCGTCAACGACACACTGCGAGAATACCTGGATATCTTCTGCATGGCCTACCTTGATGACATCCTCATCTTTTCAGAAACCCTTGAGGAACATAAGAAGCATGTAAGAAAGGTCCTAGAAGCCCTCCAAGCAAAGAACCTCTCCATCGCACCCGAGAAGTGTGAATGGCACGTCCAAAGAACGGAATTCTTAGGCTTCATCATCACCCCAGGTCACGTCGGCATGGACGACTCGAAACTGGATTCCATTAGAGAATGGCCAGTACCAAAGACGATCAAGGAAGTACAGTCCTTCCTAGGATTCGCGAACTTCTACAGGAAGTTCATCTGGAACTACTCCGGAGTCACGGAACCTTTAACTAGGCTTACGCGAAAGGAGCATGGCTTTAAATGGGAAGACGATCAGCAACGGGCATTTGACTCGCTCAAGCGGATGTTTTGCGAAGCCCCAGTGCTCGGGATATACGATCCCGACAAGCCCACTGAAGTGGAAACTGATGCGTCAGGATTCGCCCTTGGAGCATGTCTCAGCCAGCCTGATGAAGAAGGCAGATGGCACCCAGTCGCGTTCTACTCCAGGAAGTTCACCCCGGCAGAGCTCAACTACGACATTCACGATAAGGAGCTTCTAGCCATTGTCGCAGCTTTCAAGCAATGGAGGCATTACCTCGAAGGAGCAAGCCACCAGGTGGTAGTACGCTGTGATCATCAGAATCTCACACGCTTCACCACGACCAAAGAATTGAACCGACGGCAGGTTCGCTGGTCAGAAGAAATGGCCTCCTATGACTTCAAGATCACCTACAGAAAGGGATCTGATAACGCCGCAGCTGACGCGCTCAGCCGAAGAGTGGATTATATGGAAGGGAAAACCAAGCCGCACCCTGCAATCTTTGCAGAGGATAGCGATGGATCGCTCCTCCTTGCCAGACAAACACTACCCATGCTACGCATCGAGCCGAACCCATGGCACCAGAAGATCCGAGAAGCATACGCCCAGGACTCCTTCGCGCAGGAACTTTTAGCGCTTGAGGACGATCCGCGTATTGCTCGAGACAGAGAAGGAACGCTTCTCTTCAAAGGACTCATCTATGTCCCAACACGGTTACGAGAAGCACTGGTAAAAGATATCCACGAAGCCCCAGCACACGGACATCAGGGCATCGACAGGACAACAGAAAGAATCACGAGGAACTACTACTTCCCAGGACTAAGGAAAACCGTACAGCGTGTAGTCTCGCAGTGCGATCTTTGCATCAGAAGCAAGGCCGCGACACATGCACCTTATGGCCTCCTACAGCCGCTGGAAGCACCAAAGCGACCATGGCAGTCCATCACACTGGACTTCGTCACCAAGTTACCCAGGTCGAAAGATCCCCTTACAGGAGTCTCGTACGACTCGATTCTCGTCTTCGTCGACCGACTCACGAAGTATGCGTACTTCCTGCCCTACCTCGAGGCATCCAACGCAGAACAGCTCGCCTACACGTTCCTCCGAACCATCTTCGCGGACCACGGAATGCCGGAAGAAATGGTGTCGGACAGAGACAAGCTCATGGCCTCCGAATTCTGGCAAACAGTTATGCGCCAACTAGGAACGAAGAGTAAGCTTGCTACCACAGCACACGCGCAAACAGATGGTCAAACGGAACGAATGAACCGGACTCTTGAACAATACCTCCGCTGTTATATCAACTACCCACAGGAAAACTGGGCAGAACTATTACCCATGGCCCAATTCGCTTACAACAGCTCCAAACAGGAATCCACGAACGAGTCACCGTTCTTCGCCAACTACGGGTTCGAACCGGAAGCCTACAGGGAAACGATCCCAAGTAGAAAGCTAGCGCAAAGTGGTATCCTTAAAGCCGAGCAGCTGAAGGAACTCCACAAGGCTATCAGCCTTGACCTCGAATACGTCCGAATCATGATGTCCAAATACTACAACAGACGGCACCAGGCGGCACCGAACCTGAAGAGGGGGGATAAGGTCTATCTCCTCAGGAAAAACATCAAGACCAAACGACCAAACGATAAATTGGATTTCAAAAAAATTGGCCCATTCAAGATTGAAGAGAAACTCGGAGAAGTCACCTATCGACTCAAACTATCAAACACGAGGATGAACTCCACTTTCCACGTCTCACTGCTCGAGCCAGCACCCGAGAACGCCAACATCCCAGAAACTCAAGAAGAAATTGTACCAGAGAACCCGGACGCCGAGGAAAAACAGTACCCGGTAGAGAAAATCCTAGACTGCAAACGGTTCGGTCATCAGCTTAAGTACCTGGTCAAATGGGAAGGATACGGGAATGAGGATAACCAGTGGATACCCAAGGACGACATACATCCAGAACTGGTCACAGAGTTCCATCGCCAGAACCCTGACCTCCCACGGAAACGAGGTCGCCCTCGAAAACAAACAACGGCAAACCCTCAAGAAGCACAGGATCGAGAACCAAGCGAGCGGAATCCACCAACTCAGAGGAATGAGGAGACCTTGCACCCGTCACGGGCTCACCGGCAGACCCGGCAGACTCAGCCGACTGCGGCACAGCAGGACCCACCGCCTCGTGACGTGGCCGTTTTGACGCGGACGGACCCTCAGAACTCTCAGGGTCAGGAGCGTACCCCTCATCCTCGGCCAACGCCGCCAGCAGCTCCTCCGCCTCTCGACGATCATGCTCATCCAACGCGGCCAAGCTACCAGACTCAGCGAGAAGAGCCTTGTAGCCACGCTCCTCTAATAAACGCTGATTCTTGCGTATCCGCTCCAGGCGAGCCGCGGCGGTTCCCAGCTCTTTCTGTTGCAACCGCAATGCCTCTTGCAGACGATCCATCTCCGCTAACGACGCCCGAAATCTCTCTTGAGCCTCTACCTCCTTCGCCTTCAACTTCTCCTGTTCCCGTCGCAAGCTTTGGGCTAAAACCAGTCAATAAAGGAACCTTGGAAAGAAGCCGCCACATACCTCCGGCTAAAGACAAACCCTTAGCGTCACACATCGTGGACCCCTTCAAAATACAAGAACCACAGCGCTCCCGACCAGGAACTACCTTGCAGACACTTCCGTTCAAGTCGCAATCGAAACAAGGATGAACAGCGGGTAGAGGAACTGACTCTACCAAGGCCGCTAAACGATGGCGCTCCTTAGTCGTATCCCGCTTACGCTTCGACATGATGAACTTACGGGGAAGGAATGTATCCAGGTAGCAAGACTTAAGAAATAAGCTGCACGGAAGAATCTTCGGGCCGAAGATCCTAAAAGGGGGGGATAGTGTTACGGCACAGCCTCCATGAGGTGAGGAAGTTGGGGGATTGCCCCGCAGTAGGCGAAGAACACAAAGAGATGTGGGTCAAGAGTCACGTGACTCCCGCGATCAGCTAGGACCCACCCGCTCAGTAACTGAGCCGGCGGTCTTAACTGAGCCACCCGCTCAGTTGGAGCCAGGCGCTCAGGGCGTGAGCATCACCAACTCACTGAGCGTATAGATTGATAGAACTTTCCTACAGTATATAAACTACACTCCTTAGTATAGCTTTGACCTTCGTGGTCAACTTCAATAATCAATCTACACCATTGATTAGTAACACGGCCTTCGCACGCAGTGCTCAGTCACGTGTATTCGTTCACACTTGTTCTCTCCCCCTACCTTGTACCCACTCAAGGTAAACCCTACACGGCTTACCACCCTCTTTGGTGTTTGATCCTTGGAGGCAGAGGCCCGCCGTTACACCGGGCTGCAGATTTGTGCAATTTTCTTTTGGATGCTTTGTTCGTCTTCAGTCCCAGGAATTCGCATTTGTTGTGCTTCCAGTGAGAATTCAACCGGGTATGTGGTAGCCATATTGGTCCGCGGGCCCGTATGGTGATCGTTGATTAGAGCCTGGATTGCAGTGTCTATTTGAAATGGAATGATCTGCGCTCGAAGATGAAATGAGGTCTAGAATGTCTTGCCCATCAGCTCATGTCGCCGTGCACGACATTGCAACAGTTGTAAAAATCTCAAATGTTCAGCCTTGGCCCAGAATAGTAGCAATGCAAACTTTCTATTCTTAGAACCATCTAAAACACTGCATAAGACGACGTATGTAACCAGTAAGCAGCCTTTGTTTAGCAACATAAACCTCTGGCCACTAAATTTTAGAGACATCGGGACCACGGAAGCAGCCAATACTTGGCGAAGTCATCTTTGTGATACCTTGGAGACCCGATTGGCGGCTGAGGGCGCACAAGGCGCGGCCAGGCAGCGTGTTAAAAGGGGAATCGCTCATTTAGGCATACTCCCCACCCATCAAAGATCCGTTGCAACCAGCACTCCTCAACCTCATCCTGAGAGGTTATCAAAGCAGCACTCTACCAAAAAAAATATCACAGAGAGTACACGATAAAAATGATTGAGCAACCTCCCTGCACACTTCCGAACGGGTCTTATAATCCACTATTGAACGACGGAGAAGCTCCACGACCTTCTCCGCGGTACAATCCATGGCATAATCCATATTGGAACACTCCAGACTTTCACACAATATGGACACCTGGCTCAAAACAGACTGCAATATGGTCAGGTTTCGTCATACTGAATTCAACGTACGAGTTGGCTTTGACAAATATCGATCGCGGTTACGGGCCTGGAAAGGACATCTTCCTTTTTCGTGAGAATTCCAGCAAGGACTGTTCGAAGTAATTCGAGCATCTTCGCTTACTTTTGAAAGATCTGGAGAACGGTACCTTGAACGACGAGTACAAATTCATCATCCAAGACAGTGGTGATGTTGGATGTGGCTTCGCAGGCTTAAAGTTCAACTGGACAATTCCAAACGACTTTTGCCCCTCAGACCCTCTGTTTCGAATTCATGTCCGTGGCACCAACGAAGCTGGCACCTTTCAGTCCCACAGTCCAGGGGTTCTCTTCAACGTACAAAATTGCCCAACCCACGAGTCACAAGTAGGGTTGAAGGGAGGAAGTTCTGGAATTGGACAAAAAATTGGAATCGGTGTTGGCAGTTTTTTTGTCCTGGTTCTCTTCATTTTGATCCTGGTTCACTTCCGTTGGAGACACGATCGTAATGAATGTTTCAGTACATAGTCTTCAAAACATCTTGCCTCTCAGATCATATATTCCTTCCTCACAATCAACTTAACAATCTCAAATGTCGCTATTCAGATTGCGTCAGGTAAGAATGTAAATGGTAATAGTATTTCCTAAGTATGCAGCGCTAAATATGCTCCTCGCTCTACGGAATCAACTGCGGACTTACCTTTTCATCGCATCTGGACTGTAAGGAACGCTCGGCGACTCGATCAAAGCCAGCCGCAGCAGTTGCAGTAGGTATGGCACCTGCAGCCAGTGCAGGTCTTATTGTATGAATTAAGACCATAGCATTGGCAACAAGTCCAACTGCTCGGCGCTGAGTCAGGGACCGGCGCAGTCAGTGCTTCAGCTTCAGTAGAGTGAGTGTTACACATACTGGATGTGTTGGTACTGGCAAGCGAATGTTATGTGGAATGCGTTGTGGGGAGCTTGATATGTTGTAGAGAGGAGTCTGTAGGCTGTGGATTGTAAGCAAGTGCTTGGATGATGAGTTTCTCTGGGAGGTTTCGGGGTGCCGATATATGTTAAGGCCTTGAAATACAATGAATTTGTTTGATCGGTGGCATCAAAGACTCCTCATACAATGCTTTCATTGGTATCTCTATTATCAATACGGGGCATATGCAACAACGTAGTCTGTGACATTGTACAGGCCTACGCCGAAATTCTCTACCAGGCCCAGTAATTAGCAAAGCAATTCTAAGAGAAACCTAAGGCTTCAGAGGCCTGTGGTAAGACTGATATCTTTGTCTGATCGCATTCACTCTTTGTCACAACGGCGTTGCATCCTTCTCTCACAATACGTAGCAAGAACACAATAGAGAGTCCGGGCGACTACCACACACCCGACGAAGCATGCACATTTGCAAACCACGCGAGAGGGAGGAGTGATCTATTCAAGCTGGCGCCGAACCGCCCGAGACAGCGCACGAGGAAACGTGTTCACCGAACACCCCAAACTCCCCGCAAAACCCCCATCTCCCCCCTCCATCGCTTCCCCAACCCAACCCACCTCACAAAATATACCTGAACCCCACGGCCCTGACCTCCCCCTCACCCGCATGCTCGGCCACGCCCTCCGCATCCGCCAGCTCGCGCTCCTCCATCTTCCGGTTGTCCCGGGCCAGCAGCAGGCGGATCGCGAAGGCCAGCAGCGTGACGGCCAGGGCGGTGGCGGCGGTGGCGCTGCCGCCCGGAATGTAGCGCGGGGTGTCGGTCTTGGGGTACATGTAGGGCCCGTAGATGTTGGCCGAGTTGCCGATCATGTTCGCGAACGAGATGCAGGCGCTGCGCTTGACGAGCGGGCGCGGGAACGAGTTGGCCACCCAGGTGATGATGATCTGGTAGCCGGCCACGGCGCCCATCTGCGCGGAGGTGGTCAGTGGGTTGGAGGGGGAAAGGGGAGCGGGGGACGTACCGGCATCAGGAAGATGGCGAAGAAGCGCGCGGGGATGTTGAGCGTGGAGATGCAGATGATGTTGCCGACGCACGAGATCATGGACAGGCACATGATGTGGTAACTGCGGTCGCCAGTCTTGCCCGAAGTCCAGGTTACGAGTAGGCCGACGAGGAAGGTTAAGATCCAGACGGGTGCGGTGATGAGAAGTGTCTCGATCTTACCGTAACCAAGAGTTTCAATGACGGTGGGAAAGAAATATTGAAAGGTCTGAGTCAACAAACTGAGGTGCTGGAGGAGTGTGAAGATATAGAGGCGCGGGTCCTTCAACGCCAACTTGACGCCTTCCATGACGGTGGATGCTCCGGCGTGGTCAGCCTCGCCCGTGTCATCGAGGAGACGCCACTGTGCGTAGCTGCGCTCTTCGTCAGTCAGCCAACGCGTGTTAGCTGGGTAATCCGGCAGCACAACGGCGGCCACGATGGCAACGCCGACAGTGATGACACCTGCAATTTTTATCAGCATTCATTCACCCCAATACGCTTCAGGACTCACCTTCGATGATGAAAAGCCACCTCCATCCGGAGATCCCATGCACCATGTGCAAATTTCCGAGACACCCCGCGCCCAGCAGTCCACCAAACGCGTTCGCCAGAGCGCTACCGGCATAGAACCGGGAGATGCGGTGAGCCAGCTCAGCGCGTGTGTACCATGAACTCATGAGAAAGACGGCGCCGGCGAAGAAAGGGGCTTCGGCGAACCCAAGCATGAAGCGCGCCGCAACCAGTCCACCGAAGCTGTGCGCCGCAGCTTGCGCGGCGGAGATAGCGCCCCAGATGCCCATAACAGTGCCCAGGTACATCGAGGGGCGGATGCGCGTAAGAAGGAGGTTCGAGGGCAGTTGCATGAGGAGGTAGCCCTGGGCAGGAGTGTCAGTTCCTCAGAGTTCAACGAAGGGTATGAGAATGGGCGGCTCCTTACGACGAAGAGGATACTGGTGGCAAGGTTGTAGTCTGTGCCTTTCATGTTCAAGTCTTCCTCGAGTGTCCCAAGGCGGGCTTGTGCGAGGTTGCTGCTCGCTGGTCAGTTTATGACTTTGAATGCTTGGTTGGATTCACCGACCTCCGGTCCAAAAAGTTGAGCAGGTACATCAAGATGAGCAGCGGGAGCAGGTGCCAGTCGACCTTCCGCATCAGTTTCTTTTGCATGTAGTGATGCCACTCTTCGTCCTTGCTCTCAAACTCTCGGTATAGAGCAGCCTGCTCCTCATCTACGCCCTTCTGCGGCGTCGGAAGTGCGCCATGGTCCTTATCGGGGTCGGGGTACTCGATGAAGTCCGCGGTTGGCTTGTTCTCCTCGTCGTGGTGCGGCGCCATTGTTACTACCCCGGTGGTTGACGCAGCCCTCAAGCAGCTTTAAGCGGAGCGACGGGTGCAGGGGCGGGGAGTCGGAAGGAAGAAGGAGGCCAGGAAAAGTTGCGCAAGATCAAATGCCGGCAGCCGATGCCAGTTTTATGAGATGACATGTGGTCGGAAGCCATTCTCCATGCTCAGTGGGCGCGCGGAAACTAATCCGCCAAGAGGTCTGCATCCCCACAATAAGTGTTCATATGCAGGCTGGCCGCAGTCCGGTCTTCGGCAGCGATCGTACGAGATAAGCGTGAGGGTGGTAAACGGGTAAGCCGTTCGGGATTGCTGCGTCGGGAAGCGGTTCAGGGAGCGCTCGAGCGGGAGTGTGGGTCTTCTTCTGGCTGGTTGAGGGTGTGACGTTGACAGTTGGTTGGCGCGGGGAGGAGCAATCCAAGCTCAATGCGGGAAGCTTGTTGTGGGGCAGGACGCGGGGAAGGAGCTGGAGGAAGCTGGGGCGGCGCTGCAGATCACCCCAAACTTTGCCTCGCGGGGTCTTTGCCCCGAACCCCGCGACGCGCGGCTTTCTTTCCGTTGCATGTCTGTCGGGTAACCGCTTCGCTGAGGCCCTGTGTAGCATCCTGTCGTCGGCAAATGTCGGTGTTGCCGATGTATCTGCCCGGCCGCTCGTGACTCCTGTTGGGGCCAGGGGACGGCAGGTATTACCTATAAGAGGCGCCGAACTGCCGTTCCGTCCTAGTGAGTACACACCGCCAAAAGCAACGTCCAACTTGCTTGGCTCTATTGTATCAGCAGCGCCATTGAAAAGGCGGTTTGCGCAGGCGTTCTTCCAAGGACTTTCGCCCGCAACAGGCCTCAACGTGATAAAATCGTTTCCAACAGAACACCCGACCCCTCACTTTTGCTGGAAGAACATGCACACAATTCAATTAATTAATCTTTTGGAACGATTTGAATGTATTGGTCAAGTGTGCGCATCACAGTGGCAAGCCGCAGATGGAAACCGTTTTCAAGGAGTGCGGCGAGGGTCTTCCACAGCACAAATTGCAGGATGAGTTGAATAAAAATTCCCCTGATTACACAAGCAAATCATCTCGCTGTCTACTCTGATGAAGCTCCTTTCTTCGCACATTCGTCTTATTCGGCCTACTCTGAGTACAACCACGACGCTTCGAAAACACCTTCTAAGAAAGCTCTCCGCAAGATCACAAACTCTATCTCGGCTTCTTAAGACTGTGGAAAGGCCAAAGTGAGACGGTTTAGGCAATCAATTGAGTGTATAAGCCTTGAGGGAGGTGCGGAGACTAGATTTATGGTGGGCTCGAGACTCCATATGTTGCGCTGATATAATCAGGCTGTCAGCAAAGCATCAGGCCGGCATCAGCAGGACTTGGTGTCAAGCGATACGAACAGTGCTTGAGCGTCTTGGCTCGTGGTCTGTCCGTTTTGAGAGATCGACAGGCGTCTTGAATCGCGGCTCACCATTGAGATGTTCTCGAGATGTCCGGATGGAGGCACGTTCATCTTACTTGGCTCCCGTTGGCCCTCATTCTTATCTATTTAAAGCCGTCAGACAGAGCTTTGGCGATGTCAGCAAGACGTTCTTCTGTTCACCGCCCGAGTCGCGTCGCATTCAATCCGGTCTCATACAAGGCTCGAATCGAGTCATGCAAGCAGGCCTTCTCCAATAGCACACGAAAGTTATGCAGTGCCATAGCACTGTTTGACTTTGATATTCCTTCGAAGCTTGAATGATCTAGCTGTTATAACCTTCTCTCACAAGGCCACTTGCATTTGCAAGAGGGAGAGAGCGGCCGTCGGTTCATGTTCAGACCAGGCTGGATGATACTGGCACGGGCCACGGCATCTTCCTTACTTGGATCGCCTTGTTTGTTCGGCCAAAATGTCACTCTAGTGCTTCAACAAGAAATGATTGACAGACGAGGCATCCGGCCCTAGACTGTGTTCTGTTCAACAAGTGGTCCAGGCCCGACGTGGACAGCAGTGGTGGATGTCAACTCAACACCGAGTTTCGCTGAGAATCATCAGCATTACCAGCCGTATAACGCCGCAGTCAGATAAGGACACCCGATTGCGTAGTGTAGTGTAGAATCTGACAGACTCTAAGGCATACCGAAGCTTCGAATTGAATCAGTGACTGCACTGCCTTTCAGCATATAAAGTCAACGACAGCTGCCGCCAGAACCAACCCATCAACCACCGCCCTCTTCGCATTTGTTCACCTACCAGCCCACAGCTTCCACAAGTCCAATACTTCCCCAACCCCTCACAACCATCAAAATGCGCTTCTCCACCGTCACCGTCTCCCTCCTGGCCGCCAGCGCCTCCGCCCTCCCCGCCGTCAACTCCGCCGGCGTCTACGAGGGCGAGCTGGTCACCCTCGAGCCGCTCGGCGTCACCATCCCGCAGGAGATCATCGACTACTTCGAGCGCCACCTCCCGGGCACCGAGAACGCCACCTGCGGCGCCGGCGCCGTCGCCACCATCGAGAAGCGCGATGGCTGCAACTGGGTCCAGTGCCTCGGCACCGCCGCGTCTCTGGCGACCAGCTGCGCCAAGGCCCTCATCACTCGCAGTAAGTTCTGTTTCCCCGAGCGTGCAGGAAGATTGGAAGGTGGTTGCTGATTCGTGCGCCGACAGAGGGCTCGGACGAGGCTTCGTGCGCCGCTTCGCTGGTAACTTATGGCAGCAACATCGTGAGTGGAGTCTTCTCTCATTGTTAAGACGGTATAGGCTAACGGTCTGGCACAGCCTGCTCCCTGCAAGGCTTGCGTGCAGTAAATTTTATGGGTCGGTGACGAGTAAGGGCTGCAGGTGCGCGTGGATCAGTAACATCGACCACTGTTCTTCCTTTCAGGGGCGGTGTTGATATGGGACCCGGCTTTCTCAAGGCTTGTGGGCACAAAGATATTTCTGCGATGTATTCTTGTTTATTAATTGAAGATTTACCTCACCCGCTACAAGGATGACATATTATCAAGTGTGGCCTCGATCGCTCTCGCAGCCCGTCTCCCCCCAATAGCCAAAATCATCATTACACTCGTCGAGTCTGATGAGGGAGACCAGGAAGGGAAGGTCGTCTAACCCCTGAAGACGGCTGCAAGGGACAGTAGCAGGCTCTTAAATTGTTTACCCCGCAGCAAAACATATATCTAGGCCAGTTCTCATGGAAGCTTGAATTAACTCTTCACGACGTCCCAGTCCCTCCCGGGTACCGCTTTAGTGGCGGAAAAGCTAGAATGGCAGCCCCGACAACGCCCTTCAGTCCCTCTGGCACCGAAAATTTCTTCGGCCAATTCCTTAACTGCTGGATTCAGCTATCGCCATCGTGCCTCAATTGAAGGTGTCAGCACATTTTGACGGTCTTTGCAACATGGCCAATGGCTCTATCTTCATGCTGTACCTCTTCCTTCATAGTAGAGAAGTGGAAGAGCGGGCACTGTGCGCATGTAGTTGAGATTGTAATCTCTCATCTCTGACGAAGCCCTCGTCCTTTTACGCTCAGAAATAATTATCGACCTTTATCTAGGGCACCAAAGAGCCGGCAGATAACGAATCTGTCCTTGAAAGTCTGCCAGTATACGGCTCTGAGGCGTTGAGTTCGGAACGGCAATTCCACGAACGGCTACTCGCCCATCCGCATGATCGTTTCAGAAGTAGAGAACTGCCCTCCGACCCACTACTCCGACAGGATTACATTGTTGCGATTGGTTGCCTATCAGATAAATGTAGAGACCAACGTGTTGTTCCTCAAAGTAGGCGTTATGCCGACGTCCGGAATACTCAGCCGAGAGCCCCGGAAATCCCGATTTCGCCGGGAGCTCCGTTCTGAGCATACTACGTACGCATTTCCAACGAGGTCATCAGACGGGCAGACACGTATGCGTTATGTATTGAAATTCTCAGACAAATATTTGGACGTCTCGCTGTTCTCAGGCATAGAGTTCGGCTCGAATTAGTGCTACTGAAGCCACACGACTACAAGGGCAAGTAAGCCTGTTCGTTGCGAAGTTCCAGACTTCCCTCCGCTCCATCCCCAATGTGTAACTCCACACGATAGAGACTCCAACTGTCTCTTTACGTAAGTAAAATGCCAACTCCCCAGTGTTCACCGACACGGCTGGCCTTCCTGACTCCACTTTTCCCACCCGGATATAAGCTCTCCACGCCACCGGCTCTAAACCTACGTTGATCCACCTCCGACCATTTCACCCGCATGTCAACCCAGCTCTTAAAACATGAGTTTGTTCCCTCGCCCCAATTATTGACCTTCCGGTTATCTCAAAGCTTCCGGTAAGACACCGGCTGCCAACGAGCCGAAAAAAGTGGGTCCGCGCCCCATGTCCGCACAAACCAGCTGAAAAGCAAAACAAAAAACATACAACAGCCGGGATTCCCCAATGGTCACCCACTTGAGTACTAATCGGCCGGTTCGCAGCTTGAGTATCGGCTGAGCGGACGGGAAGCCCTATATTCTGCGACCTATGGTCGTATGTGCTTGGGGTTGGGAAGTGAGAAGCTTATGAATGCAGGGGGCCGATGTCTGGAGCGGACGTTGGCAAGGGGGTGAATCGAGGTTGATTGCAAGGAAGCAGGATGGTTTGTTGTTATTTGCTGCTACAATCGTCGTCTCTCGTAAGGTGGATGGCGTGGTGATGCTTCGGGAAAGGGTAGTCGAAATGAAAAGATCCAAACTTCCGCGAGTAAGAACTTCCGGGACTCCATATATTTAGGACGTTAAGCTAGATCTAGCCATGAATGTGTGCTGCATCACCTCCGGAATTCTTCAAGGACGGTCGTATCTGACAGTGGAATCCAGCTCTGGCGGCATTCTGGGCGACGGCATCGGCGAAATCGAGTCGAACTCCGCTCTTGCCCTAATGGTTGGAGAAGTCAACAGCAGTGCCTCCAGCTCTGCTGCTTCACGTTCAGCAGGTAACTCGCCGGTTAAAGAAGTGTTTTCGAGCTCAGCAGTGATGTCGGCGAGGGAGAAGTTAGGGCGGGCTTCGTCGGTGGTGCGGGTTTCTTGGAAGGCTTTTGTGAAACGGTCAAAGTCTGAAAGAGTTCATCACGTTAGACTCTGCAATAGAAAGTCTTGAAAGGTAGTTTCAAAGGATAGATGGTCTGGCTTGCCTTCAAAGGTATCAAAACGTAGCTCGAGGAATTTCAGTTCGTTCATGAGAAGAGTCATCTCGTTCGGTGCTTCCGATATGTCAGATATCTGGTCTGCCACCGGGGTCGAGGCTTCACTCTTTGAAGAGCGCCTCATAAAACCCCTGAAGGAGCTTTTCTTTTCATTTGATCTCCTCGGTAACGTGAAAGAGAGTTTCACTCTCTTCTCAGGTCTCTTGGGAATAGTCTGACTGGAGAAGCGGAGAAGCGGAAACTCCAAGTCTCTCCTGAGGTTGTTGCCGAAGAAGGATATTGAGTGGTGGAAAGGTGGTTCGCGGTCCCGCCAAATTTTGACGTGGCCATGAATGGCCTCGCCGTAAGTGCTGTGCCCGCTTCGGTTGCTCAATATTTGATGAAAATCGAATACGTCGACGAGATGTTTGTGACGGATGTCCTCTTGGAAACAAATAAAGGACTCGTCCTGCACGAACTCGTACACGACTCGCGTTGCGGAGAAGAAGCGCTCGGAGTTTCCAGAGCGGAGAGCTACTTTGTGAAGGGTGTTGAACTGAACTGTTGATCCTTCGTTATGGTCTTTGTGCAGCGTGAGTGGGAAGGCGTTGAAGGGCACTGTGCAGACAGTCAAAATCCAGAAGTTGATGCTCAGCGGATCATCCCTTACGGTAGTGCACAAGCTCCTCATCAGATCCCTGGATGGACCAGGTCATCACACTCCCGTCTGCATGGTGGCTTCTTCTCCAGCCCAATAGTTGCGTGTCTCTCGGCAAGTGGTGGTCCTCCGTCGTGTAAAGACGGCTTTCAAAAGTCAGAAACGAGCACAAATAACCGGCATCTGAAACTCACAGGACTGCCACATGGGCAGGCAGAGAAGCTGGGCCGAGAGAGAGAGATGGGAGTCTCTTGCGGATTGGGGTAGTGCTCGGCGCCTTGATGGAGGAGTTATAGCTTGTGATGGAGCTCTGCTGCAGGCTGGGAGACGAGGTGAGCCCGGAAATGCCGGGGGACGGCGAACATGTGGAACCCAGAGAGGAGGGCTGGATGGATGGTGTTACTTGCGCGGGCGGGGTTTCAGGCGATTGGTGGGTCTGGGGACGGTTTCGCGACACAGCGAACGTCCTCTTGATCTGGTAGTACTTGCGCACGTCCAGGCCCCGCTGGTACTCGTCGGTCATGGACAGAGCCGGCACGGAGCTTTGAGCACTGTCTTCATTCTGGGCGGGCAAGCTCGAAACAGTCGCGGTGTACGCCCTGCGCATGTCCGGGCTGGCTGGCTGGGGCTCGAGGATTGGTGTTCCTCGCGCTGGCCCACTGCCGGCAGAGCGGCCAGGCGGGCCAGACTCAGTGCAACCTCCGTCTCTTCCAGCGGGGTTAGTGCGAGGGAGCAGTGCTGACAGCGCAGTACTCACGGGAATTCACGGAGGGAGGCCTCGAGCTGCTCGACCTGCATGAGCAGCTCGCCGCTCAGCAGCAGGGCGCGTCCGGTGGGGAAGTCATTGCGGTCAACGCTCAGGGCAGCCACGCCGGCCGACAGGACAGAGTCGCGGCGGAATGAGATGCACTCGTCTATGAAGCTCACGCACTCGTCCAGCTTGCGGTTGCAGGCGTCCACGGCGGCGCGGTTGGCATGGTGGGCGGGCGGCACGGCGCGCAGGCGCACGAGGCCCTGGTTCAGGCGGCGCGAGTAGCGCACGAGCTGCTTGATGGCGAAGTGGGTGGTGGCCGAGCTGGCCCAGATGATCTTGGAGAGCTGCGCCGACTTTGCGATGGCCGAGTCAAGAGACGCCGTCGCGGGAGGCGGTGGCATGGCCGAGGGTTGGGGAGCGGGGAGGAGCGGGTGCGCGCGGCAGCATGGACGGAAGCGAGGACATGAAGAAATACAGGCGAGCGGGTCATCGCGTGAGAGGCAGGCGGCGATGCGCAAGATGCGAGACTGAACGAGGCGCGGCCGGCGGCACGCGGCGGTGGGGACCGTGGGATCCTCCCGCGCTGGCGGCGGCGTTTGGGGGCGGGAGCGGTGCCAGCCAATGCCGGCCGCACATGCCTCGTGCCTCCGCCAGCCGCGCCCGTCTTGCACCTGCCCGGCTGCTGTGCGAGCGTCGACACACCCACGGCCAAGGCAATACAGGTCCCAATCCGCGCCCGCGCCCTCACAGCCACCGCCCTCTCTCTTGACCGCGCCCGGAGGATGCGTCTGCCTTGCCCGCCGCTGTCTATATGAGCAGCGCCCGAGGCCGCCGCGGCCAGCCCATGCCACCCGCAGCGCCGCACCATGAACTCGATCCACAACATCCCCGATGCGTCTGCTTTTGTATGTCGCCATCCGCACGTCCCTCGCTTATGCCCGCCGCCGTTAGCCCTCGCGCGCCCGCAGAGCCGCTGCTGATCTGCTCTAGACCCGCACCCAGCAGCTCCACATCATCCGGCGCACCATCGACGGCAATGCGTTCAATTGGCTCGTGTGGGCTGTGGCCGCTTCCGGCTTCTTTACTGACGCCTACAATCTCTTCTCCACGAACGTCATCATCCAGGCCATCTACTTCGTGTACTGGCCCGATGACATTACCACCAGCAAGGAGTTCCTGATCAACATGGCCACCCTCGTTGGCTCCATTGTCGGCATGATCCTGTTCGGCGTGCTTGCCGACAAGTTCGGCCGGACACGCCTGTACGGAGTCGAGTTGGTCATTGTCATCTTCTCCACTTTGGGCGTGGCCTCGGCATCCACCGGGGTGCACTCGTCTCTCACCGGCGACAACACCATGAACATCCTCTCATGGCTCCTGGTGTGGCGCTTTGTCATGGGCATAGGGATAGGAGCTGAGTATCCTTTAAGTGCCGTCATTACCGCTGAGTAAGTTGCTTCGTATGTCGGAAGTGATTGCGCAGAACATGCGTTGAAGCACTCTCCCTCACGTCAGAGTTCGATGTACAGTGCTAACATCGCCTCAGATGGGCACCCACCCAAGCCCGCACGCGCATGATGGGCGCAGTCTTCCTCATGCAGCCGCTCGGTCAGCTCGTCGCCAACCTCGTTAGTCTTGGCGTTGTCATGGGCTACAACCGGACGGGCGAACTCGAAAAGTGCCCAGATCCCAGCGTCGACTGCGACAGAATCGTGGACGGAATCTGGAGATGGGTGACGGGCGTCGGGGCCATCCCAGCCCTCCTCGCCATCGTCTTCCGCTTCATGATCAAAGACCCTGGCCTCTACGAGCTCGAGGTCAACAACGACGGCGACAGCGCCATCAAGAACACCGACCAGGTCTACCGCCGCGGCGCGCCCACCACCACCGACCACATTCCGCTCCGTGACCGCCGCCGCGGCAGCTCCCACAACATGCTGGACATGGGCGACCCGCCCCTCCCGGTCCAGTTCTCCCGCCAAGATCTCCACTCCTACTTCATCACCCAGGGCAACATCTGGTACCTGGTCGGCACGTCGGCCACCTGGTTCCTGGTCGACTTCGCCTTCTACGGGCTCGGCATGGGCAACCCACGCACGCTCGCCAAGCTGTGGATGAAGAAGTCGGACCGGCTCGCGCGATGGCACGCGCTGTCGGAGTGGGTGCCGACGTGGAACATCCTGCCGCCGCGCGGCGACTACATCTACGACACGCTGGTCGAGGGCGCCAAGCGCAACATCATCACCGTCTCTGCCGGCTCGATCCTGGGGTCGTGCGTGTTCGTCCTAGCCGGTGACTACGTGCCGCGGCGGCAGGCCATGTCGGCGTCGTTCGCGCTGCTGGCCGTCCTGTTCGCCGCCACCGGCGCCGTCATCTTCGCCACCGCCGACACCGCCCTCCACAGCGCCAGCATCGTCCTCGTCGCCCTGGTCTACCTCGTCTTCAACCTCGGCGCAAACACCCTGACCTTCATCGTCCCGGCCGAGATCTTCCCGACCCGCTACCGCTGCACCTGCCACGGCGTCGCCGCCGCCTGCGGGAAGCTGGGCAGCGTGCTCGTGCAGTGCATCCTCCGGGAGGCGAGGTTCGCGGGCGCGAAGGCGGACAGCCTGTCCAAGGACAACCTGGGCTTCGTGTTCGTGGTGTTTGGCTGCGTGATGCTGACCGGCGCGCTGTTCTCGTGGTGGTGGACGCCCGAGGTGCAGAAGAGGCGGGATGAGCGGAATGGGTTGAGGTTGCCGAGCAAGACGCTGGAGGAGCTGGGGAGGGGGATGGAGGCGGCCAGGGCGGCGAAAGAGGAGGAGGCTGGGTTGGCGGCGGCGGAGGGTGGTGAGGGGGTGGTGAGGAGGAGGAGAGGGTGGGTGGGGTGGGTGAGGAGGGTTTGATGCGTGAATTTGGGCTTGATTGCCTGCACGTTATTTTGAAGGATGGAAGAAATTTCACTTGTAGTTTTTGATGGAACTATTGAACAGAACAATTTCAGGGCAAAGAAACCATGCGAGTAGTGCGTAAGGAAATGTTAGACGTACAAGCTCCCCATGGAGGAGTAGTACCGTACAAAAAAAAACATCCGCCCCCTATCCAACCCCAGATGCTCAATGAAATCAATCCAAGCTTCCCAATCATACAATTTTGACCTCTACCTTAGGTTGTCCTTGATCAAGAAGGGGTTTCCCGAGAAGTGCCCTAGCGCGGTAGTAGCCGACTCGTTCGTATCTACCCTCGAATTGACGACTCTTTTTGATGACCAATCCGTCAGATGCCGGATGCGGCTGACCGTCAGGAACCGGTTTTAAGTAGAGGGAGATATTCTCGCGCTCTTGGAAGCGTTCGTAAATTGGCAGAGCAAACAGCCGCCCCTGATGTTCCGAAAACGCCTTGAGGTCGTCCAGAAAGAAGCTGATTGTGATAGAACCTTTTGCTGGTGGTTCCGTAGGGACAGATAGAGATTCCGGGTTGCTGTATTGACGGACGGTGAGCTCGATCCCATAGTCTCTGTAGGACTCGTTCTCGAAATTTTTTGAGAACTGCTCCCAGTCGAACCTCCCTTCGAACTCCCAATCGATCTTTCCCCTCTGGATCTCTGGAGTACAAGGCAGAAGGACGCTATGGAGTGTCAGTTCCCCGAAGCTTACTTGCCCATACTTGTCTGCTTTGTCAACGAGCTCTACATGCACTCCATCCACATCTGTAAGTAGCTCCATCGAGATGAGATACATGTCCTGTTGCAAAAGAATCTCCACCAAAAAGTTGGTGCTTGCCCAACTCCAACTTGGCGCCTGGTATTCATTGGGTCCTTTGATGTCTAGGTCCCGGCGATGTCGGTACGGTACCCACCAAAGCAATGCCCACGGAAACTGCTGACGGAAAAGCCCTGCAAAGTAATCATCGCCAAATAACTGGCTGAAGCGCTTGGAGATCCCACTAAATGCAACTAGTTTATCTTTCCCGGGATACGTCAGTCGAGTCGCGCTATACCAAAACACCAGCAGCTGCCAATGACGTATTATTTCCGGACGCAGGCCATTAAGCTCATTTTTCCTCGCTGGGCGATTTCGGTTGACCAGTGGACTATCCGAAAGTCCCGAAAGTGTAAACAGCAATAGAGGATAAGGTTCGAAATAGTGCACAGTTCTTCCATAACTGTTGGAAGTATATTCGCTAGTCGGAACTTCTGACGTATCTGTACATTCCCACCAAATACGGTGGAGGCCGAAGTGAAGAATCCTGGGTGAAAACAGCCTTTCTTGCAGAACCCAACTGCGTTTCGAAAGCGGAGTCATAATGTAGGATATATATGCTGAGTCTAGTAGTTGGTATACCGTCCAAGAAACCTCTTCAGATCCCGAGTACTTCCATTGCACGTGGCATGGTTGAAGAGCATCGGTATTCCGCTCGGTAAAGGCTCCCTCATCAGGATTATGTGCGCGGTCGATTGATATGTTGAGGACGCAGTTGAGGTATACTGTCTGCATTTCTGATGCATGGTGCAACCAGTCTTCTGTGGACCCTTCTCCAGATTGAATGATACAGAGGCAATCAATCCATAAGTAGTCAATTTCTAGGCGGCGGCAGGTGGTGATTGCGTCTTGGAAGCTTCGTGGTAGCCGTTCTTCGGGTATCCTTCTTCGGAGCGATTCCAAGTTGCCCGAGTGAAGGGTCAAGAACGACCGTTTGTTGCCCCAACAGTGACTGAGGGTGGCGTATCTGCTCTTTGGCTTCTCCAAACTACTTAGAATGAGACGAGGCGGGGAATTGGGCTGGCTGAGATCTATCAAACGCCTGGGGTACCAGGGAGAGCAGTTGTCGAATGTGTCGCAATTTTGGTGCGACTGTTGACAAGACAGAAGCCACCCCAAGGCAACTTTCGCAACGTCTGGATGGCCTGTTGATGATGGGATAGAATCCCGGAGGAATCCATCATCTCTTACACGCCACGGTTCCTCTGCTAGATCGGTTCGTGCTGCATCAAGGAGTTCAAGGTAGCTTTTCGACGTACATGGAGGTCCGGCGCAATTGAGGAACACTTCACTGCCGGAATTAATCCAGGATGCGGCAGAATGAAATTGGATATACCAGTAACGTCGCCCAGTATTGTTATGCACAAACTGATAGGACATGAATGGCTCAGCCGCCACCTCACTTAGCTGGTCAGGCCCAAAATAGATGCGTTCTTGGATCAAAGCGAGGCATATCTTGCAGCCTGACTCAGCAGCCCTCCCCAAGTCCGCGAAACTCCGGTGGTGGCTCCCTTTCCGATTCGGATTCTGGAACATGGAAATGCACATTGCGCAGAGCATCTTGAATGAGTTGAGACAACGGGGGTGAGTGGTAGCGGAAGAGTGAAGGAGTTGCTCTACGGCTTATCAGCGGGAGGACACACATGGGCGCAGTCACGGGAAGCTGTACTTGTATCTCTGCTTCCATGAGCTTCGGATAGACTGTTGATGAGGAGTCGGGATTGAAGGAGGGAAGTCAATAGAAGGCTGAAGGACATTACACCAACTTATAATCACATTTTGGTTTCCGACATGTGACAGCTGACGTGGCCTTGGTTGCACAACTGACGATTGGATCTACAGCCTGACGATTCCTGCTGGTTGACCGGCAGAAAAGACTGCAGCCACTCAGCTTCATTGGACGATGACGAGCGATGAGCTCGATAAGCGATGCGAGGCTATGACCCCACGCCTACTACTCCGCATCAGCCAGGCATCCAAATTCTCAACACGCAGAGCAATTCTCGAGCCCTCTTCTGGCGAACGTCTTGTGCTTGACTCCGCGATAGTCAGCGCCAGAGTTCACGCGCAGTTCCTGCTGTCCGCAACACCCCAGCCAGACCCCCAACAACCTCACCATCAAACCCCATGCACCACCAACCCCCCCTCCTCCCCCTCCCTCAACACCCACCTCACGCCCTCCGCCACATCCGCCAAAAACCCCTCCGTCCGCGCCAGCTGCGGAAAGAACCAAAAATAATGCGGCAACCCCGCGTAATGCTCCCTCCGCACCGCGGCCCCCACCTCCGCCAACGCCCTCTCCAGCACCACCCCATCATCCCTCATCAAGTCCATCCCGGCCGTCGCGATCCACGCGCGCGGCAGCCGCGCCAGCGCCGCCTCGTCGTACGCGAACCGCACCGCCAGCAGCGGGTCGTCGGGCGGCGCGCGCCGCTCGGCCAGGCGCAGCACGTCGAGCTGGTCGGCGCCGCGCACGACCGGCGCCGTCGCCTCCAGCTGCGCGAAGCTGCGGTGCAGCTCCGCGTACCGCGCCGCCGGCCGAGCCGCCGAGGACGACGAGCTGGTCGGCGGAGCCGCCGTGCGTGGCGGCGTGGGCGCGCGCCCAGTCGAGGCCGGCGAGGCAGTCGGCGAGGAGGCCGGGGGTGGTGTTTTCGGGCAGCAGGCCGTAGCCGACGGAGACGATGAGGCAGGGCGTGCGGACGGCGATGAGACGGCACTGCACGTCTTCGCTGTCGAGCGTGCCGCAGGTCCAGCCGCCGCCGTGGTACCAGACAACGGTCGGGAGGGGTTTGGTGGTGGTGGCGGTGGGCTTGTAGATGCGTAGGGGGAGGTCCTTCGTTTCGGAGTCCTCCGGGCCGGGGATGGTGATGTCTGCGGCGCTTTTGGCTCAGCATCTCGCGTGTCTTGGGGCGTAATGAAGGGGAGGCGGAGATGAGGGTCCGGCGCAAGGAGAGAGATGAATAGGCGAGGTGGATGTGCATTCACGTACTCTCAACATCTACGCCCTCAACTGGCGGCCACAGCTGCTGAAGCCCGGCAGCCATGCCGTCAAACTGCGCACGCTTGTCCTCATAGTTGCCCTCGAGGTGCTTGCGACCACCCATTGCGGCCTCGAGCTGCTCGACATCAGCAACCCGTCCGGTCATCCGTTTGCGCGACGGTGAAAACGATTGGTGAGCGAACCTCAAGCCATGCCGGATCATAACCCTCTTCCGCTGCCGCTCCTGGGGCTGAGGCTGGAGCTGAAGACGTCATTATCGTGACTGCCGCGTCGTGGACCTGCACAGAATATCCCAAGCTCTTTTGCTCTCGCAAAGTTGAGAAGATGTCTGATGTGATAAGAGAATAGCGGGGCACGAACGTGAGGTACTTATACCTGTTCTCCATGGAGGTGGGGTTAGTGTAACCCAGTCTGCTCGTGCATGGTAAGCGCTATAGCTCTGCTGGCCAATCAGCATCCTTGACTCCGACGCCAGAACAAAGCCACTCCAATCAGCGCTGGTATTCCGCTGCCTTGACGGAAGCACTGCTGGTAAAGGCTTGGGTAAGATGCCGGACCTGGAGAGTCGCATGAAGGTAGAGAGCTGGCTGAGCTGTGACTCGTTGCTAACATGTGAATTTTCCTTTTGGGTATTTATTAAATAATCGTTGTTGATGGTATTGTGGCCCTTATCTTGAGTTTATTTCCACTTTTTCAAATCGAATAGTTCTCCTTACCCAGAGACATCCATATCCTGACCGTTAGTCTCTCTCTCGATCTCCTCCACCCTTTTCATAATCTGTTCCTTCCATCTCAAGAAACCTACCCTCCTCGGTTCACTCAAGTAATCCACCTTGTCCTGCATCATAGTTCCCAGCCCACCTTGCGAGACCGCCGTCTGCACGCCCTCCCCTGTCCTCCGTCTCTTGACCGGCGTATTTGCAGCCGACCGCGCATCCTCCATCTCCACATCCTCATCCTCATCACCCGCACCCTCCACCCCGAGCCCGGACCCCTCCACCACATTCCCAAACCATTCCATCTCCAACCACCCCCTCTCCCTCCCCACCGCCAACAACCCCTCCACCTCCTCCGCCAGCTCATCCTCCCCCCTCCCCGCGCACGCCTCGCACCCCGCCAGCACCTCCACCGCCCTTGCCCTCCTCTCCCTATGCTCCCTCCCAGACGTCGGCGTCCCAGCCAACCGCACCATCGTATACAGCAGCACCACCACCACCGTCGCCGGCACCGCCGCCTCCCCTTCCACCGCCCCCACCCGCCTCTTCCGCACCGACCGCGTCGCCGACGGCGACGGCGACGACGCCGCGCCCCCCGCCCGCAGCACCGAGCACACGCCCGCGTACGCGTGCGGCGCCGCCGCCGGCGCCCCCAGCGCCCGGCACAGCTGCCGGATCAGCGGCATCGTCCAGGCCGGCGCGTCGTCCTCGCCCTTGCGGCCGGCGGCGGTCCTGCGCGCGGACGCCGGGGTGCGCGCGCCGGGGCCGGGCGGGGCTTTGGACGGCGTGGGCTTCGCGGCGGCGGGAGACGGATCGGCGGCGCGGGCGCGCTTGCTGGGGGTCTGGGGGGCGGAGGAGGAGGAGGCGGTGAGGGCGCTGTCGAAGTAGGTGTAGACTTTCTTGTAGGCGCGCGGAGGGATGGGCGGGCGGGCGACGATGGGGGGCAGGTTGAGGCGCTGTTTTAGCCTGGTGCGGCGGGGCGGTTAGCGAGTGTGGGAGGGGGGATTGGGGATGCGGCGCTCACCTCTCGCATGCCAGATGCGCGCACGCGTAGGTCCGGGCGATCTCCTCGTCGGGCTTGAGGCTGCTGGCTTTGCTGCGGGATTGGGCGAGGAGCGAGACGGCGACGTTGAGGAGTTCCGGGGGGAGGGGCGCGTTGAGGGAGGGCACGAGGCCGGTGAGGGCCTGTTCGACGGGTTTGCTCATGGTTGGCGTGGCTGTCGTGGTGGAGTGGAGCGGTTGACGTTCGGGCGGAGGAGAGAAGGCTGAGCTGATTCGTCGCGCGCGCGTCAGAGCTCGTCGCGCTATCACATGACTGGCTGCGCGTGTCCCGAAAAGGCAGGACCGGGGAATGAGGACCCTCCAACGTCTTGAACGAACGGGAGGCTTGGCGTGCGCTGGTCAGCTGCAGAGTTGTGTGGCACAGGCTGCGGGAAAATATGCTGCTGCTCTGTGGATCGATTCTCAGCTATCACAATACAGAAAGAGGAGACAAGGCCGTTAGGTGCGATGGAGTTGCTGGGAAATTCATAATCTCAAAGTGAAGAACGTGACAACTATACAATCTACGGGACGAGATTGGGAACATGGCAAAAAGCGGGGTGCGCAAGTAGCAGCCCCCAGCATGACAGGCCACTCTGCCAATCACCGGATCTCAAACTCAATGTCCTGACTGTCCGCGGGACTTGGAACCACTGGGACCAAATAGCAGGCGCCAACCAAGACATAGTGACTGCCCTTTTTTCGAAGCAAGAATGGAAACCGGCTTCCATTTATGGCGCAGATCAGGTCATTATCTCGAGCCCCGCCTGGCACCAGACCCACACGGTCGTTGTCCACAAACAAGCGCCGGCCTTTGCAGCAAGTGGAGATTTTCTTCGCGTCATCCCAGTCATGCTTCCGAGGCGTCATTATAACTCGGGTGTACCAGGTGCTATCAGCCATGGCATCCTTGAATGTTGGTTTTGCCGGCACACTGTATTCCTCCGCCGGTGAGCTACCACGTGAAAGCTTCCCATCCCTTTCGAGCGATTGGACGACTTCCTTGAACAGATTCCTTGCAAGGTTGCCGACAGCCTCAACCTCCTCGGAGGTAGGACTCACTGGAAGTAGCCGCAACACTGATCTCTCCAGACCTCTTTTGAAAGCACGCATCAAACTTGGAACGAGCTTTTGAGTGTCCTTAGTCTTTGCACGACAGCGCATCCTCCAGCGTCCTTCGTCAAGCTCTCTCTGTGCGGAAGCCGTTGTCTCAGGTCTTTGAAGCCCCAGGAACTTCCGGTTGCCGATCTCCCGGAGAATCACACTTCTGATTTTCTCCATGGCCCGTGTGTACGTGGTTTCCGTAATCGAGTCTCCATGGGGCTCATCCTGCAATCGAGCTTCGTTACCTCGCGGATGCGCGACCCTTGCCTCGATCATGTCCTGGAATCGGCCTTCTTTCTGTTGAACGTAGGCCCTTCCGTTTTTCCGGGGCGGAGAGAACAAGTCCACCAATGATCCCTTGAGTGACATGGATAGAATCTTTTCCAGTTCTGCACGCGTGCAGTCGGGATAGTGTTCCCCGAAGAGCTCGCACCATTCCATCATACAGGTCTGGTCCCACCCTGTGTTTCTGGAGTCAAAGACACCGCCAAGGTTCTTGACACCAGGGTTCGTGACAGGAGGGTTCCCCACAGTCGCTACGTAGCGGCCTCGCAGTTTCAATATACTGCCCTCAGGCTTCGAAAATGAACCGCGGCTGTAGTGATAGGACGACCTCGCCGATTTTGTGATTGGAGTGCAGCCCCGAAGAGTTCTCCAGTCAGTGACCCACGAAGGGAGCTTTCTGTCTCTCCCTTGACGCCTGTCGACGGAGTAGATGGCATCGAGATGACCGTGTCGTAAGAACTGAGTAGCCGCAAGACTGTAGAGATCTTCCACATTAGATCCGTAGTCCACTTTCAGGCCGCTCCTTGAGCTGGTAGTGCTCATCTGAAGCAGGGCGAAGATCCGATCACGAGGGTCCATAGAGTCACAGAATCGACTTTCCAGCAGAAGATCGATCAACTTCCGAGAGGGCGAGGGCAGGTTGTGCGAGCCGTCTCGAATCAACAGCACTCGGGGATGATCACCATTCGGAAATTCCCTAGCAAGCCTGTCCTTCCACAGTTGAGCATTCAAGCTCCATCCCACGCTCTTGTCACGGCAGAGAACCTTCACAGATCCAGCATTGTACATCTCTTGTAGCACCCATATGCTGCTGAACCAGGGATGTTTTACAAGATCCTTCAGGGCGGTCGGAAAGCCGTCACGTTCTCCCGTCAGACACTCCATGGCCTCGTCGCTGCTGTTTCGACCTTGCCCGAGGTAAACGAGGACCCTCTCTGCGTTCTTGAAGACTTTAGGCATAATTTTGACCTGTTGATTCCGTTCCGAGATGTCGTCTCGATTGATGCACACAGCGTCGATCCAAACAGTCCTTGCACTATTGGCTCGCCGAAGCCGTTTGATTGCGCTGTAGCAGCTCTCCGTTACCGGAAAGTTGTAGTCATCTCCGGAGATGATCGTGATGTTGCGAACCGTACTTTCACTGCCACACGTGTAGGATACAGCTTCATATTTCGCTTCTTCAAGAGAGTGGACGCGAATGATTTTGCATCGGAGTTCTGGTCCTTCCCCCTTCTCGATGCGCAAGAGGCGCGCTTCATAACTGAGAGGCTCGTAGTGAAGCATTCTGGAATGCGATGCTGGCACTTTTGGTGAGATGGCCGTTCGAGAGCGTGGAAGTGAAGGATGAGATTCCGTCCGGCCTGACCTTCCCAGGCATGCTGTTTATAAAGCATGCCGCAGGTGCTGACACCAAGAGTTTCCCCGCACAGTAAGATCCCAAGCATCGGGACAGCGGCAAGGCAAGGCTGTGCAAAGATTACGAAGCCTGAACCACTATAGTGGGGTCAACCCATGCAGACGAATGATGCATTGGGCGATTATGCGCGGACAACACGAGGCCTCTGCACAGGGGCTAACCGAGCTTGTTTCTGCAGGTATGATCGGTCAGCCAGCCTCTGTTACACAACAAAGTGATTTCTCGCTGATTGTCCGATGCAGAAATCGGACGAGAATTCGATGGCGTATCCCAGCCTTACGGAGACGAAGTCCTGTATCTGCAAGCCAGACCAGGAAAAGGATGTCATGCGTGCAGAATTGGAAGGACTGGTTACGATAAGAACTTACCAAGAAATTCCTCAAAGACCTCCTCCAGCTCCACTCCACGATGCAGGCATGCAGGTGCTCCGACCAGGATTCCACTCATCAGGGAACCATCTCCAATGCTCATCCACCAAATATCAGCACCGAGATGAAAAAAAAAAAGTAAAAATTGGTATTATGCAAACCACCAACCCAAGAACAATGCCGCCACCCACCCATACCAACCACTGCATCTCACCTCACCCAGTTGCCACACCCTCCTACAACAAACTCTCATACTGATCCAACCCCTTACTCTGCTGCGGTTGTTGCCGTTGCTGTTGCTGCTGCTGCTGCCGCCCCGCCATCCCCACCACCCCACCCATCGCCAACCCGCCCAGCCCACCACTCCCCTGCGCCGGCGGCGGCGCGATCCCAAAGCCCGCGTACGGGCTGCCCGCAGCGCCGCCACTCTGCTGCCCAAAACTCCCCAACCCTGTGTTCTGCGGCCTCGCGGCCGCGGACCAGTTGAGCGCCGTTCCGCCCGTCGACGACGACGACTGCGGCGACAAGATGCCCATGTTCATGAGTCCGGGGCCGGTGCTCTGCTGCTGCTGCTGTGCTGGCCGCGACGGCTGCAGCGGCAGCGAGAACGCCGACGAGTTGGACGTGACGGACGAGTTGCCCCAGCCGTTTGTGCCGCCCGTGCTCTGCGGCTTGAGGGACGCGAAGCTGTTGAGCGAGGAGCTGTCCGGGGTGCGGGAGCGGGCCTGGGGCTGGAGGGAGGTGTTCATGCCGAGGCGGGGCGGAGGGGTGGAGGTCTGCTGTGGGGGCGGGGTGCTCCAGCTGAAGGCAGGGGCGGCGGTGGAGGACTGAGCGCGCTGGTTGGACGGGCGGGGGAGGCCGGCCGAGACGGGCGGGCTGGTTGTGTTTGACGACGAGCCCCAGCCGCCGTCGAAGCCGGAGTCGGCGGGGAAGCCGGACGAGGCGCGGCCAGTGACGAGGCTTTCGAAGTCGGCGTCCTCGCCGTTGGAGGCGCCGTTGATGCCTGGGCTGATGCCGCCGAAGGACATGAAGTCGTGGGCGCTGGTGGCGGCGGTGGTGTTGCTTGCGGAGAGCTCTTGAAGCTTGCGGGTTTGTTCCTGCTCGATGCGGGTGGAGAGCTGTTTGATGAGAGCCATGAAGCCTTGAAATTGCTGTAGATTTAGGAGCGGGCCCAAGCTGAAGTTCCACAAGATTGGAAGAACATCCATGGCGAGAAAGTCCGAGTCGGCAACCTTGCCAACTTCCTTGAAAACGTCGAGTGACGCCATCTATGCTAGTTAGCAGTGAATAAATAGGGGGTAAGTCAATATTAGCCTCACCATGACTGCCGGCTCTTTCGTCTTGATTGCCTTGAGTAGCGGGACGACCTTCTCCTGAATCGTATACTTGTCAAGCACGGCTGCATTTTGCCTCTGCTTCGGCTTATCCGCGCTAAATCCATCCAATCCATCACCTTGGTCTTCCGAGGATGAACCTCCGCAAAGCGTGTAGAAAGCCTGGAGTCCACGAATCTTGATGCCCATGCTGGTCGTCTTGGCGAAGACGTTCGCCACAATCGGGAAGAATTCATTCTTGATGGTAGAAAAGTCAAGGACGTAGATAATGGTAGGTAGTGTCCTCAATGCAGCGTCGACCAGCGAGTGAGTTGGTGATTCAAGAGCCAGCACGATGAGCGGGAGGATGTCTGTATACTGTTAGTAAGCAGTAATGGCGTGCTTGACAGTTCACACTCGCCATCTTTGAACTCCTTCCCGGAACAGTTCTCCGACATGAGGGTCATATTCTCCAGTATGATCATGAGACCCGCTTCCTTGGCAGAGTCTCGATCAGCCTGCACAGGTTTCCCACCAGCACCACCGTTCAAGAACACCTCTCTTAGCCGTGGGATGACCTTGTCACAGAATGACCGCTTTCCTGAAGGTACCATGGAGATGATTTTGAAAATGTTCTGCAGCACGATGGACAACAATTCCCGGTCCTTCAACTCTTCCAATAATGCTGGGAGCACCTTCTTTTCCAGCACACTCTTTGGGAATTGGTTCAGCACACGGGGCAGACCACGCATAAATTGCGACTTCTCAGCCGGGGTCTTGGCAGGTAGACTGTCAAGAAAGCGGATGGTGGAGACGAGGATGTTGTCGAAGTACTGCGCTTCCTGGAATTCGCGAGCGTTGAGTCTCTGCGCCGGCCGTCTGGTAATCAGACGGGGGAGCAGACCAGAAGTAATCTCACGCGGCAGTTTCCCCTTGCAGAGATAGTTGTTGTTCTGCGTTGGTATTGATGACGAGGAAGCAAACAGTCGCTTATAACTGGAAGGGCTCTGATTTGTCTCAAGTGGACTATGATGCGGGGAGTTGTAAAGGGCAATGATCAGCAGGCCCAACGAGAACATGTCTGCCGCAGTGGTGATGTTGGTGTCCATGACGAAGTCAGGAGAGGCGTAGTCGATGTTAAGCTGCACCGTACGTGGCAGGCGGGGGTCGTGGTTGAGAACCTCAGAGAGCGAAATGGGAGTAACAGAGGTGGGCTTGGTAGAGTTCTCGGGCGGGCTGCAGAAGCCCAGGCCGGATATTTTCCAATCAGACTATGGCAAACTACATCAGCACTGCTACAATACAGACGGACGACGAAAGCTTGGCTTCCTACTTTTGCGTTGATGAAGATGGCCTCGGGCGTCAAGTTCGCATGCACAAGGCCAGCACTCTCATGCAAGAAATCAAGACCTTTGGCGATCTGCAAGAGACCCTTCTGGATCTCCAGCTCGTCAATCTCCAGCTCTCGCCGGCGTCTGGTGCCGTCCTCTTCGACTACGTAGCGGCTGCTGCGACCACCTGGTCCGCCGCTGCGCTCCTGCTCGTCCTTCTCTTGCAGCAGCCCCGCCAGCGATGCAGTCACAGGCTCGGTCGCGAACATAAGGCCACCGCTACGTGTCTCCTCCACCGGCTCTGCCAGCTCGAGGATGCTAGGGTGTCGCAGCCGCGCAAGCGAGCTGGCCTCTTTCTTCAAGCGCTCCAGTACCTCCTCGTGCGCCCTCTTCACAGTGCCGCTGGTCGAGCGCGGCCCAAACCCTCCCCCCTGCGGCTCCAGCGACTTTTTCTCGAAGACGAACACCGAGGCAGGCTTGCCGGTTGACTTCTTCTTCGCATCGTAGATTTTCCACGGCCCCGAGGTCGATGACGGCGACGAGCTGATTGTGTAATTGGAGCCGATGTTGGAGGTGAACGACTTCACGGCGGACGAGAAGAATTGCGCAGCCATGGCGGCAGCTGGGGCAGCCGGGGCAGCTCAAGGCGCGGCGGGCGGGATGCGGTGATCAGCGAGTGTGGGTTCGGGGAGCAGCAGCGGCGGCGGCGAAAGGGCGACAGCGGCGATCAAGCAAGGGCACGCATGCCAGTGACGACGGAGCGGGGATGCGCAGGCAGGCTGGCGCGCGCGGAGACGGCGACGGATTGCACGGAGAGGCCAGGTGTCGCAGGCGAAGCGGCGGGCGTAATAATAGCTGGCGGACTGAGCGTTTTGTCGAGGTGTCGCGCCCAAGCTGGTGCTGGTGCTCTGCCCCCGGAGCCAGATCAGCCCTGAGTCGCGGCCGCCCGCACGGGCCACCGTCTCCAGCGGCCAGCCAGCCGGTCGGCATCGGCGCGCGCACACCGAGAGCCGCTCGTAGGGCGCGTGTAGTCATACACATTTCTGGCAACCCCATCTTTCCCCCGACACTGCCCAATTGCTCCTCCACCACCCCGTCCCCGGCCCCAATTCGCAGGCCTCTCATCCGCCATGCTTCAACAGCGGTCCCAGCGGCTGCTATCGGCCTTCAGCACCCTCTCTGCCCGCGCCCAGTCGCCGTCGCTCGCATGTCTCGCCGCCCAGCGATGTCGGAGAGCATACAGCGCTCAACCCAAGCTGGCCGAGCTCGACCCTGCGAAGCTGTCCGTGACCAAGACGACCACTCCCAAGGACCTGCTGCCTCCTCAGGAGCTCGTTTTCGGCCGCACTTTCACTGGTACCTTTCCTGCCCTCTGCTCTCCGCTCCAAAAATCCCCCAGCCGGTCCGATATCAGACCACAGAGCTGACTATGACTCCCACCAGACCACATGCTCTCGATCGAATGGACCGCCTCGGATGGCTGGCTAAATCCGCGCATAACCCCATACCAGAACCTGTCGCTTGACCCGGCCACCTGCGTCTTCCACTATGCCTTCGAGTGCTTCGAGGGCATGAAGGCCTACAAGGACAAGGAGGGCAAGATCCGGCTGTTCCGGCCGGAGAAGAACATGGCCCGCTTGAACAAGTCGTCCGAGCGCATCGCGCTGCCGAACTTCGACGGCGCCGCGCTGACCAACCTGATCGCCCAGTTCTGCCAGCTCGAGGAGCGCTTCATCCCGTCGACCCGCGGCTACTCGCTGTACCTGCGGCCGACGATGATCGGCACGCAGCGCACGCTGGGCGTCGGCCCCCCGGGCTCCGCCCTGCTGTACGTCATCGCCAGCCCCGTCGGCCCGTACTACCCGACGGGCTTCAAGGCCGTGAGCTTGGAGGCGACCGACTACGCGGTGCGCGCGTGGCCGGGCGGTGTGGGCGACAAGAAGCTGGGCGCCAACTACGCGCCCTGCATCGTGCCGCAGATGCAGGCCGCGTCGCGCGGCTACCACCAGAACCTGTGGCTGTTCGGCGAGGAGGAGTACGTGACCGAGGTCGGCACCATGAACCTGTTCGCCGCCATCAAGAACAAGGAGACGGGCCAGAAGGAGCTGCTGACCGCCCCGCTCGACGGCACCATCCTCGAGGGCGTCACGCGCGACTCCATCCTCGGGCTCGCCCGCGAGCGCCTGGCTCCCGAGGGCTGGAACATCGTCGAGCGCAAGTTCACCATGAAGGAGCTCGCCGACGCCGCCGACGAGGGCCGCATGCTCGAGGTCTTCGGTGCCGGCACCGCCGCCGTTGTCAGCCCTGTCAGAAATATCAGCTGGAAGGGTCGTGACGTCGACTGCGGCCTGGAGCCTGGCAAGGAGGCCGGCCCGGTCGCGCAGAAGGTGTTGGATTGGATGATGGGCATTCAGTACGGAGACGAGAACCACCCTTGGAGGTACGTTACACCCTTGCAACAACCCCCTGCAAACCATTCTGATTGCTAACGTCCATCCGCAGCTACAAGCTCTAAGTTTCCAGCAACGTTATCTACAAAAGTACTTAGAGGCTCTTAGATTCCACGAACCACATACGGAGGCAAGCATTGGCTTGATCATATTTCCTTGTTATTTTGCGGCGATATCTCTCAAAACGGGAGAATTTAGCGGATGATGGCACCGGCGTCGAGTAGAGTCAATTCCTCATTGGGTTTGCGCACGCAGGAGCGTGCTCCACACCATGATGTCCTAAACGTGAACATGTGTCGAGAGAAATGAATTGTCATGGTCGGTGACGTGAGCTCACAGGCCGACGCGTTCGCTAATTGAAGGTCAAATCCCAAAAGATCAATGGTCATTCTAGGTGGGGGAGGTAATTTTAGAAGTGGTATGAGCTCGTGCGTAGAAAACAGTCTGCGGCGGGTGCAGAATTGGCTGGGAAATCATCTCAAGTTGGTGTCGGGCAAAGTTTTCCCCCAGGAGATGCTGTTGAGAGGAAATAGAAGATAGTGCAAGGGCTGCGAACACTAGGGTCCTTGGATGATGGGCATATTGAGAAACTTTTTTTGTGCATTTGGGTATACCACTGCCTTTCCTCAAATCATGCACATGACATTTTGCGTGAACCGCACCCGTTCATCATTTTCCTTTTGTTTCCTTTGGGACTTCGGAATCCATTCGGTCTCGTAAACTTTCTTCTTTTTAAGCCACCTTATTTTCGGTAAGGTACATCGCGGAAACCCCACCAGTAGTTTGCAAACCCGAATTCGATAGCCCCGCAGGAAAATGCCTCAGATGTAGCCGGAAAAGAAACCAGAAGACACCACGCCCGAAATTTAAGCCTGTTGGAGAAAACCAATCAGCATGCCATTTGAAATTTGTCGGAATTAAAAATTCGTAGCAGGGGAAGCGGTGGGCGGCGATGGTATGCGTGTTGTTGTCTGTCATACCTTGACGGCGTAAACCCTCTGGGGGAAGTGGATCTGCTTCTTCTTCTCCTTCTCGGTGACCAGGGAGGCCTCGTGCTTGGTTAACCGCCTGCGCATGGCGCGGGTTTGCTTGCGGCGGAGATCGAGCGGCAGGTACTTCTTGCCCTTGTAGAAGAGGCGGAGCTGCTCACGCTGGTTCTTGTTGATGATGGTGAGAACACGAGCGATCGACTTGCGGACGTCGTGGCTGCAAAAGAAAAACCCGTTAGCCTTCGATTTCCTCCGAAGTGACCATTTTCCTCCTCAAGTGCGGTGGTGGTGGTGCAGGTGTCGCAAGCTTTTGCATGCCGCATCGTGTGCGCACTGTGCCGGGGCCTGGGACGGGGAAGTCGTACATCTTGGTGAGCTTGGAGGAAGCACCGCCAGCGATCTTCTGGGTGCGCAGACCGACGAGCTCGGTCTTCAGCTCATCGAGCTGCTTCTTGAGGTCCTCCTTGCTCTTGCCCACGAGCTGGCTGGCCTTGACCTTTGCGGACGACTGTAGCACGCAACCGTTAGCCGGACATCCTGGCGGCGCATTGCAGCATCGGGCTCGCGGGGCGGGCTCACCATTTTGGCGAGTTATAGACTGGGCGGCGGTGTGTCGTCGTCGAGGGGTATGGGTTGTCGTCGTCGTCGGTCGTCTCGATCGAAAAGGCGTGCGCTCGCTAGGTTGAACGAGATTTCGACAGTCGGTGCGGTCGGCGCCTCGCTTACGAAAAACGCCGACCGACCCGCCCATGGCGCCAAGCCGCAACCCTGCCGCCGCCAGCGCCTGCCACTGCCATCACGTGTAAGAGGTGTCGCTCACTGCGCACATCCCAGTCTCCACTGACCTCACCACACTCCCGCATCTCCAGACGCTCCTCCGCAAACATGGCCTCCACAGGCGGCGGCTGGGCACAGCTGCGCCAGCAGGCCCGCTCCTTGGAAACGCAGGTACAACCTCCGCCGCCGCGCGCCCTGCGCCGCTACCAGAGCAGCCCCAGCTAACGACAGCTCCTCCGCAGACAGAATCGCTGTTCCACACCTATTCGCAGTATGCCTCCATGACGAACATCCCCCCGAAGCCCACCGACGAGGAAACACGCACCGAGTCGCAGATACGCGAGCTGCTCGAGAAGGTACTTGGCCAACCTCTCCAACCGCCCTGCCTTCCACCACGGCATTCCAGACCTCACAACGGAGATATACTGACTACACCGGTAGCGCGACAACCTCATCGGCCAGCTCACGCGCCTCCTCGACTCCTCCGCCGACCTGACGTCCTCGGCGCTGAAGCAAAACAACCTCGCGCGGCACCGCGAAGTGCTGGCCGACCACCGGCGCGAGCTGTCGCGGCTCAAGACGACCATCTCGACGGCGCGCGACCGCGCGAACCTGCTGTCGGACGTGCGCTCCGACATCGACGCGTACCGCTCCGCCAACCCGGGCCAGGCCGAGGCCGACTACATGCTCGACGAGCGGCGCCGCATCGACAACTCGCACAACATGGCCGACTCGGTGCTCAGCCAGGCCTACGCCGTCAACGAGAACTTTGGCTTCCAGCGCGAGACGCTGGCCAGCATCAACCGCCGCATCACCGGCGCCGCCAGCCAGGTCCCCGGCCTCAACTCGCTCATGACCCGCATCAGCGCGAAGAAGAGGCGCGACGGCATCATCTTGGGCAGCTTCATCGCCTTTTGCTTCCTCATGCTGTTCTTCTTTTCGTGAAGTAATGCGGATGAAACGAGCATCGTTGGGCCGTGGGCCGTTGGACTTATTACTTGACACATTTTTGTTTTGGGTCGTCATGAATGGTTCCCTGCAAGGCGTACGGATATCCCCTCCTGTGGGACTGGGATTGTTTTTCGGACAAGGAGTTTTGGGTGAAAGCTAGCAGGCGGTCTCTTCATGCTGTTCATTGAGAGCATTGCATTATTTGTACAGGGTTTTCCATCTCGTCAACCTATTGCAACCGGCTGCCAAAATCTCCCTCTTTTGTTTGACATAGCCTGAGGAGTAGATTATTTCAGTGATTTCCGCGCCAGAAATTTTGCCGTCAATATCCGCGCACGATTGATATAGCCTCTAGAACGCCCATTCGTCTCATATCGTAACTTCAATCAATCCTCAACCCACCAGTATTCATGACGTCGCTGCCTTCTTCTTTCCAGACTCCTCCTTATGCCCGGCCGTCGCCTCCCCAACCAGCATCTTCAGCCCCTTGTTCAAATACTCTCTCTCATCACCCTCCGCATCCCCGCTCGCCGCCCACCTGATCCTACACGCTCCATCCACCAAGAACACGTACCCAACCTTCTCATTCATGATGCCCAGATTCTCCTTGATCTCATCGGTAATCCCCCTCCGCACGATGAAATACCGCTCCCAATCCTCCTCCTCGCGCTCCCTCCGCAGCCTCCCCTTGAACAACCCCAGCACCCACGCGCGCATCACGTTCGGCTCCACGTTGACCTCGACGCACTGCGCGACGCCGCGGTTCGCGTCCAGGAGGCCCCTGAGCGCGGGGTTGGCGGCGGGCGCGGTGAAAGTAGCGACCTGCTGGCGCGCCCACTCGGACGAGTAGACGCACACGAGCGAGACGCGGTTGAGCAGCGCGAGCGTCGTGTCGCGGGGCGCGCGGCCGGCGGCGCCGGGCGCCAGCGTGGCGCCCACGAAGTTGGGGAAGAAGAGCGCGCGGTCGGCGCGGAAGATGCGCGGGTTGGCGAGGAAGGACTTGCCCGAGCGGTACTGCATGTTGGTGAAGTCGCGGAAGTAGGGTTTGGAGACTTGTTTGGTGCTGTGGTGGGGGAGGGACGCGTTAGTGGGTTTTTTCCCTTCTTTTTCTTTTCTCGTGGGGCTGCGATTGGGGGGTGGGTGGAGGGTGGAGGGTGTGGTGAGTGTGCGGGGGGAAAACGTACAGTTCCTTCCGCCGCTGCAGGTGCTTGTCGTAGTCCACGAAGTCGTCCCGCCGCTGCTGCAAGCTCCGTTTGTCCTCCCCGGAGTTGTCGCCTGGCACCGGTGGCCGGTGGAACCCGATCGGGCGCCCCAGCACCTGCGGCGTGAAGCCTTCCTGCTTGCTCGGCGCCTTGTAGCTCGCGGGGCCCTGGCCGAGCTCGTTTTTCTTCTCCTGCGCTGCTCTAGCGATCGCTGCCGCTGCCGAGTCTTGTTCTGCTGCTTCTGGGTTCGTTGTTGTGGGCGGCTTGTCGGATTGTCTGTCGGGTTGCTGTTGCGGAGGTGGTGGTGTGCTGCTGTACTGCAGACGTGCAGAGGGTTGCAGCGCGCGCGCCTGGCGCAGCTGGCAGACACGGCATATCGATGGCGATGCGGTGGGGTTGAGCTGGGCGAATTGGCGCAGGGGAGCGCGGCGCGTGAGCATGGCGGCGGCGGATGTGGTGGTTGTGGATGACGGAAGACGGTGCTGCAAGCTACGAAAAGTTGCGGCGCAGCGGCTAGAGCTTCCTTGCCCGCCGTCTTGGCGGCGGATTGGAGGGCAGGGGTCCACGGCAATCTTAACACCAGGCCATCGTCTGTTTATTCTCGGGATCCTTGGGGTGTCTGTGACCGATAGTGCGCGAAAGTTTAAATTTTCTCCTGGGTTCGATAGTATCCGCCTTGGCTGGGAGAGCAAAAGTATGTTTGCTCCGCGTGTAAGGTTATTTTTTGTGTTCAAGATCTCATGACAAAAATTACGTCTACAATTTACGAACACAATTCCACTGCTATGGGAGAAACCCACGCTGGTTTGATTAGCTGAGCTTTTCCCACCGTGCACCCCTTTCCAACATTGAAAGTCTGTCTAGCGGGTGCATCCGCATTTTTAAACATGCAGGATTCAACGCCAGCGTACCAAGCATTCTCGTCTCCACCAATCACTCGCAGCACATGGCAATCATTGTCTCACAGGATAGTAGTCAGGAACGTGTAAAACATTACTCATTAGTCGTAGGAACAGCAGAGAGTACGCCCATGATGCAAGTGTGTCTTTCCCCCGATGCAGCCAGCTCCTCGTCCTTCCCCGCACCCGGTCCAATCACCATGCAATGCAACCCCGCTCTTTCTTCATGCACGAAGAGGGTTCCCCCCAGCTTCTGCTTGCGAACCTGCCTGATGGGGAAGGCAACGGATTTACAAGCCGCAGTTGCTGAGCGGGACCTCGGCGGTCGTGGCCTCGATGCGGCCGAGAGCGGCAGCCTGGCCGTTGGTGAGGTCGTTCAAGGCGGCCTGGGCAATGTTGAAGCCGGAGCCGGCGTGGTCGATGGCGAGGACGTTGATGGTCTTGCCGTTGTAGGTCAGGGAGTAGCACTTGCCGCACTGTTTGGGTCGTTAGCGGGTGTCTTCAGAAAAGGTGCTGTCCGGTGCAACTCACGTTGGCAGAGCCCCAGCCGGCAATGGTGTCAGAGCCACCAATGTAGGGGAACTTGGAGACGGCGCCCTGAGTCTGCCAGCCGTACTTGGTGATCAGGCCGTTGACGCCGTCGGAGCAAGAGACAGCAGTCAGAGAGCGGCCGGCATCGTCGTAGCCGGTGTCGTAGGAGACGCTGGTGGCCGAGGTCATGGCGACCATGGAGGCGAGAGAAGCGAGGATGGTGGTGAACTGCATTGTGGCGGTGGTTGTTGGGTTGGTGGTGATTAGAGATTATCAATGTAGCTGATGCTTGGTTGGGTGGAATGCTGGTGGTGATGATGGCCAGATGGAGAGCGGAAGAGATGGATCTTTATAGCCGTCTGTCTCTCTGTCCTACCCAGCAGCTCGCACCTACCATGGATGGAGGCTCGTAAAGACCCCTCCTCGCCGCAGTGTTGCTCCCACTGCGGCCGTCGTAGCATCCACGATCCGAGCCTCAGATCACCAGGTGCGTCCGTGACGGCCAATCAGCGGGCCGACCTCGTAAAAGGACAGCCCCATGTGTCGACAAGTGCTCTCCTAAGCCCAAAGCGCGAAGGCACCGATCCCCGTTGTAGGTCACTTCCAGTAGAGCACTAGTCCTAGCTCATGCCACCCCGGCCGGCCATAGCTCCTTCCCACAGCCCTCGCAGGTGTACAGCCGCAAAGGTGTGAGACTGGTGCTTTTTCTCCGGGCCGGCCGGTCTTACGTGCATCAGCGCGGCCGTCCGCTCAGTTCTCCTGTGGCACCAGGGAGCTGGCGGAAGCAAACACCGAGTCTCGGAGCTGCAGTCGCGCAGTGCGGACCATCATCCGATGCCTGCTCTGGCTGGGCGCAAATACGAACAGAGAGCTGCATCCCCCGCCTCCCGTGCGAGCGCGAAGTGGCAGCGATCATCGGCGGTGAGCTGGGGTTCTCTTCACGGCATCCCCACAGTTCGCAGTCTACCTGCTGCCGCCGCTGCAAGGGCCCTGGGGGCGGCAGGGGCGCGCGCAGGAGCATTTGGCGAGGCGGAGGTGGCAGCAGAGCGTGGTATTCTTGGCGGAAGAGGAGAAGGCGGAGGCAACGTCACGAGCGCCGGCGTCAGAGGCAGAGGCGCGGTGGGAGGACAGAGACAGGCGGCGGCGCGCGGGAAAGGCGTCCTGCGCGTGTTCGGCTATCGGGCGCGCCCCAAAAATAGCAGCACGCGCCCCAGCCCTCTCAGAGCGCTCTCCCTCTGTCTCTCTCCACAGAAGCCCGGATCACGAGCGCGGGCGTGTTTGCGCTGTCGGCCTACCAGTCCAGCGCCCGCGCTCTCGCCGTCGCTGCCGTCGCCGCCGTCGCCCGCTGCGCCGTGAGGATGCGATCCCAGCGCCGGCGACAGCGCAGCAGCAAAATACGAGCACTATTGCATTCCTCTGGATTCCTCTGCTGCGCCCGCCAGCGAAGTGCTTAGAAGGGCGCTCGCCGTCGCTGTTCGGGGTTCGAGAAGGCTCGCCGTTACGAGGGAAAGACGTCACGGTGAGGTCCAATACGGCAGACGGGACGTCGGTCCACTGCATCCAGCAATATCACCGCCGCCTCATGCCGCCATCCCGGCCGCCGCGGACAGTGCTTGCTTTGATGTCACGGCTTGCAGCCGATCCAGCGTGAGGCCACTCTTGGTTCCCTGGCCGGCGTAATTAATAACAAACAAGCAATAATCTGCCCCGAGACAGGCGTTCACTTCTCACTGCAACATCAGTCACATCACCTGTCTTTGGAGATGGCGGGCGGACGGGAAAAGTCGGTCTTTCCGCCCAACAAATCTGCTTCTCTTTTGGGGCTTCGCGCCCAGAATACAGGAGGTCAGAGCAAGGCAGATCCCTGACGGTCAAGGAGCTTGGGGCATCTGCAGCCCCCCTCGTCCTGACAACACCACAACTCCGCTCCGCACAAACACCTCGGACCACCGCCAGTGAAGGAACACGAACTTCTCGACCTGATCTTCGGCCACCAGAGTGCTAATCACGGAGGGGTCGACTTGCGCCCACCGGATGCCAATGCCGCTCGTTTCCCAACACAGCCGCCGTGATTGCGGGGGAAAACACTCTCAAAGAAATCTTCCCACCCGAAGGTCACCATCACCTATGCGACAAGCTTCCCTTGCGCGTCTCCAGCGCCCTTGTTCTCAAACTTGGCGCACTCCTCGAATGGGCAGTCGTGAACTCCGCCAGCAAGGTCCTTCAACGACTTCTGCGGGCTAATCTCTTCTTCTTCTTCTTGGACGGCCTCGAGACCTCCGTGCACGTGCCCGTCTGGGACGGGGGAGCGCATGTACAAGGGCTCCGTCTGCCCGGACTCTCTGGCCCCCGTTTCCACGGTCGGCGGATGCACCCACGTCGTCTCCATGCCCTCAAAGCCCTCCCCCGTCACATATCTTCTCTCATCGCCTTCCACTCCATGGAACTCTCGCGCGGTGAATTGGCGAGGCCCCACGGGCGCCTCATCGTCTCTAGTGAACCTAGATACTACCTCAGCGACGAGCCAGTTTCTTGCCTGATCGTCGTTGCTGCGACCGGGAATTTCTACCTCGGGCATTTCTCTGAGCTCGCCGTCCTCGGTAGGGACGAAGTGACGAGCAGGCAGTACTTCGACGTCGATTATCGGAAGCACCCGATGAAAGACATCGTGCGTATGAACTTCGCGGAATATTTGTTCCTCGCGAATGTGGTGAACCTCCGGGTGGATCGTTTCATGGGTAACCGCTGTTAACACGAATGGTAAGCGACCGGTGTTCATTTAGAGGTCTATTCAGGCCTGGTTTACCTGGGGCATACCGGGAATGGTAGGCGATGTCTTCGGTATCTCTCAGGTCAACAACACCATCCAGGCTTTGTTTGGGAGTGTCGTCGATGAGGTAAGACTGCGAGGCTCGATCCATGTCGTACCCGTCCATCCCATTCATCATTCCGAAATAGCCGGGTATTCTCGCGGGTTCTTGCACACTGTAGTCATTCCTTGGGTTGCTGAAATTGCGCAGGCCCCTGTGACCTTTCTTCCTTCTCAGAGACGCCGGGTTGCGCTTCTGTCCGTGCTCTCCCGAGGCCTCTTCATCGCTCGAATCCTCAAGAAAGAGCCTGGATTGTGTGTTTGCAGACCTCACCGGCAACAATTCCGGGAAGGCGTCACCGTCAGACAAGGAGAAACTTTGCCTGTCGCGTCGACTGCTTGTCCTAGGAGGTATTGCTAACGGAGCAGTGTCGGCCACAGCATATCGGCCTGCAGTATTCTCGGCATGACTGATGACCGGACCTGTAGGTGGCTTCGGAAAATGCTCCGTCAAATTCCTATCCGCTACATCTTCTCCATAGCGACTATCCCCTCCAAGCGAAATCTTCCTGAGGCTTTCGGTGACATCGCCGTCGATGTTGGCATTGGCATTGTTGCTGGAACTGCCGTTGGTGTTGGAATTTTCCGAGGTGTCGGCGCTGCTGTGGACATCACGCCAGTATCTCGCATCGTCACTTGTCACCGCGGTGCCAGGCAACGGGGGCGAGGCGATCGGCGGCATGGCGATTATCGTCTTTGGCCTTCCACTCAAAGCCAAGCTCAGGTCTGGACGCCCTCGGGTTGCTGAATCGGAGGCGGCCTTTCTCAGGCGGGTCTGGCGTGGACGCCCATAGGACGAGCCTACAGATACAGAGCGCTGGTGTCTTGTTGCACTAGCACGCTCTTCGCAGGCGTTTAGGGGACCGCCGGGGTGATAGGAAAAGTCGCCGTGCAACGGCGCGTCTCCTTTGCGAGGAGGAGTGCCTGGAACAGCGTCGCGGTAGGGGAACGACTGGGGTGGCTTGAAGTCCTTGTCGGTGCTGCGGTATCGTCTGTGGAAGAGTCGCTTGATTGCGTCACCCATTAGGAGCTCCTGTCTTCGCAGTGTGCACGGAAGAAACGTGGTGAGGAGGTAGGGATGGGCAGAGCTGCAGGATTCGGGTCAAAGGCGACAGGCGCTGCGAGTCGAAGGCTGGAGCCGTCTCGTCGGCGACCCCGCAATGGCTGGGCGCTCATAACATCGCACATGCCGCCGGAATGAGGAGCACAGGCCGGAAGGGGAACTCAGGAGCCTCGAAAACGCGGTTGACGATGACATCACCAGCGCTAGCAGCGCAACTGGCCACTCAGCGACGGCGCCGCGGAGAAAGCACCGCCTCAACCGTGGGTGTGCGACGAGCTCGACGCCGTGGCTGCGGCGCCGTCTGACAGCCATCGTGGTGTCCCGGCCCAGCTGAGCGATTCCTGGTCGATGGGTCCAGACACCGCGTAGTCAGCGGCCAGTCCCGCGGTGATGACACAAGCGGGCGCGCCGGCGCGTCTCCGCCCTCCGCGCCAGCGCTCAATTGGGTATTTGACATGCAGGAGATCTGATAATCGACGGCAGGCATCGCACTTGTGCTCTTGCAGCTAGGGCCTCGCGCAATACAAGCTCGATCTCGGCATCTGATTGGGACCGGCACATCGCGCGATCCCTGTGGCTGATCGTCGTCTCCAGACGTGCACTCTCTTACGACGGCTCGCAGTGTCGACACAGCCAAGCGAGTCGATCCGCTGCTATCTCTTAGCTCGGCGCCGCCCTGTCACCTATTGGTGCTGAGGTGCTTGATGCGTGCATTCGTCGTGATACCGGCGCCACGCATCAACAACCCGCTTGTGGCTTTGACAGTTCCCTAAAGCAGCCATTCAGATCCGGGCCCATTGGTGTATTTGCTTCTGGAGCATCGTCACCGACCCCTATGATGTATGATCAACTATGACGACTTCAACGGACCGAGCTCCTTCAACTTGTTATAAGCAGTCATGATGTCTCGACTTTCCAGTACTCCATCAAGCCTCAACTCAACCGCAACTCCCAAAGTACCCTCCCACGTACCTCAGATTTTACACCAACCCCACTTACAACATCACCACAACTGCAACAATGGAGAAAGCCAAGGCTGCCGTTTCCGACTTTATGAGCAAGGCCGGTCACCACGACACCACCGTCCACGAGAATGTCGCTCCGGCTGTCCAGCATCAGACGGTGAAACCCGAGAAGCACGAGAAGGTCACTACCGCTGTCGACAAGGAGATCCACCAGGATCACTATCACACCTCTGTGCAGCCTGTGCACGACCGCGAGGTTCTCCCCGAAAAGCACCATCACAACCTTGTTGGTGTCGAGCACCGCCAGTTCGAGCACGGGAATGACCATGACGTCAAGACGCGTCTGGAGCAAGAGGCTGCACAATTCAAGGACAAGACTGAGACCAGCGCTACTCGTGAGACTCGATCTGCTGCGCCCCAGGTTGGCGGCGAGCACATCCACCACCATGTCCATGAGACTATTCAACCCATTGTGCACAAAGGTTAGCCAATCTCCTCACCTTATTTGCGTTTCCCTTCAATGTCAAGTTATTAACATTCACACAGAAACAATTGAACCTCATGTCGTCCACACAACTGTTCCCATCCATGAGGTGCACCACAACGCCGCCCAGCACCACTCCAGCTCCGCCCTCCCAGCCGTCAGCATGGCCGACTTCAAGAAGCAAGGCGGTGTGCTGACCGGCCGCGAGGAGCGCTACGACGGCTTCGAAGGCGAGCCCCGCAACATTGGAGGTACCAGCAGCGCCGGCGGCGCCCTCAGGGGCGACCACAGCATCGCCGGCGACCGCGGCAGCGGCCTGACCGGCACCGGCTCGCACTCACACACCCACCACACGGGCGGTCACGGCGTCGGCAGCGGCATCACCGGCAACACTGCTGGCTCCCGCACCACCGGCGAGGCCATCGGCACCGGTCTTGCGTCCGGCACCGGCTCGCACGCTCACGGCGAGCACACCCACGGCACCAGCGGCACGCACTTCGACCGTGCCAACGAAGGCAGCACCACCGGTGGCAACGGCCTGACTGGCTCGAACACGCGTCACGCTGGCGAGCACGGTGTTGGCAGCGGTCTGGCCGGGTCTCACGGCGCGGGCAACAAGGCTGGTGTTGCGGGCATCGCATCGGGCACCGGCGCGACTGGTGCTGCTGGTTCGCACAGCTCGGGCCAGCATGGCAGTGGTGCGTACGATGACTCGACAACGACGCAGAAGAGCAAGCCGAGTCTGTTGCAGAAGTTGAACCCTCTGGCGGATGCGGATGGTGATGGCAAGAAGGGGTTCATGGATTAAGGGTTACGGCTCACGATAGCGAGGTGTTTAGTCTGACGTGTGTACTATAGTCAATATTGTTGTTACGTAAAGAAATGACAATTGAGTGAATAAGCTTCCGTCCTGTTAATGATCAGTAGACGTGAATATCAATCCTTCTCTCTTGACCCCTCCCTGCTCCACTATCACGTCCGCCAAAAAATTCTCTATCCATTCCGACTGTGGAACATTATTATTGCGCCAGTCCCTCAATGGACTTGAAGTCGTTCTGTTCCTTCTGTTCCTTTTCCTTCAGTTCTATCATTCAACTGCTTGTATTCTTTGCTTCAACCGCCGGCCTTGTTATTACACCGAACTGTGTCACAATAGCGGCTCAAAGCCAGAGAGGATTTCACCGTTGTCTAAACGGGCACTGAATGCCGAGCATTGCCTCAGATGGCAGTGGCTCACAACCGCGGTGAGATGATTCCAGTTGTCATGCGCAGTTGTGATCTGCAAACTCGAAGCATGGCCCCCACCCGTCGCCGGCCACAGTCCTGCAGCCTGGCCGACCTTGCCCCGCCACAATCCTCCCGGGCCTGACTTCTGTAGATCCTGAATCGTGTTTCGACGCTGCGCCACCATCCCGGGTGTCTGCCTAAATGGTATATCACCACCACAATGCCACGCAGCCAGCACTACCAATTTCAACAACTCCAGCCATGGACGACCCCACGCCAGCCCACGTCAACCCCGATGCCCCCATCGACCCCAAAACCGTCTTCCAGCTAAAAGGCATACCAGCCACCATCCACGGCAAGGAGCCCACCAAAGCCGACGCCGTCGCCCTCCTCACGCAAGCCTGGCCACGCTGCCAGGACGCCCGCATCGCCATCCGCACGCTCTCCACCGACCCGTCCTCGCCCTCCACCCTAACCGCCACCCTCAACTTCACCGCCGCCCGCGCCGACAACCCCCCCACCTCCGCCACCACCCCTCCCGCCGTCACCCTCCCGCCAGACCACTCCGACAACCCGCCCTCCCCCACCACCCTAACCCTCACCCCCGCCTTCCTCACCCCCGCCCAATCCACCACCCTCCACGCCCTCCGCTCCCCCCGCCCACCTCCCCCCTCGAACCCGCCCCCCTGCGCCTGGCTCCCCGCCCACCCAGCCTTCACCACCTGGCTCGACGGCGACGCCAGCAACGTGCTCCGCCTGCGCGGCCCCGCCGGCGCCGGCAAGACCGCCGCCGCGAGGAGCGTCGCGCGGCACCTGCGCGAGGCGCCCGTCGTCGACGGGGAGGAGCGCCTGGTGCTGACGCACTTCGGCGCCGACGCGCCGTGGCGCGGGTTGCTGGCGCAGCTGCTGCCGCTGTGGCCGGAGCGGGTGGGGGAGGCGGTGAGGAGGGGTAGGGGTGGTGGGGAGGAGGCGGCGGCGGCGGCGGGGTTTTTGGGGGTGTTGGCGGAGGGGGAGGGGGAGGTGGGTGGGGTGGTGGTTGTGGTGGGTGGGGTGGAGGGGATGGGAGAGGGGGGGAGGGAGGTGGTGAGGGAGTTGAGGAAGTTGGCATGGAGGGGGGAGGTGAAAGTGTGTTTTTCGGAGAGGGGGGTGGAAGGGGAGGAGGAGGGGGAGGAGTGCGTTGTCGATGTTGCGGAGTGGAATGGGGATGATATCCGCAGGGTTGTGCACGGGCGGCTGTGGTGTGAGGGGGAGGAGTGTGGATTGGACCACATGCGGATTGAGGAGGAGGTTGTGCAGCGGGCCGCGGGGAATTTCCAGTGGGCGAGTGTTGTGGCGGAGGAGCTGGCCGGGCTGAGGAGAAGCGGGCAAACACTTTCAATGCTCCTGGAGAAGTTGGCAACCATGCCCTCTGATCTGGATCAACTCTACGGCAGCATGCTCGGGCAGATTGATCAGGACAAACGGCCGCAAGCACTGCGGCTCTTCCGATGGATGCAATCCGCACAAGAACCTCTTTCGATCACGGAGCTCCAGCACGCCATGATGTTGGATTCGGATATCCGTTACACTTCGATTGAAGAGTACGAGAAAGACCCGGGCTTCGTCCATATCTCAGACATGGCGTCACACATTAAGAAACTGTCAAGAGGCCTCGTGGCAGTGGAAGAGTACAGCGACCGACCCCACCCCGACACTCCAGCTGATCGTCGAGTCTGGCCCATCCACCAATCTGTTTCGGAATACCTCTTCCAGCGTGGTGGTCTTGCTCTTCTTGCTGGCCCAGATGTCGAACCGTCTTTGGAGAGCAGTCTTCTCAACATCTCCAGGTGTTGCATACGGTATTTGAAGATGAGAGAGGTTGTCGAGGAGACGCAGAAGAGACTGGACTTTGCGGAAGCCATGCTGGAGATCGGCAACGACATCGAGTCCGGACAATCTCTAGAAAATCCCGGGGCTCTGGCCGCTCTATCAAGGAAGATCGAGGATGTTGCCGAGGCCTGGAATCTGGATCTCGAACCCGACCACGGCCTCCAGGACGCCAACGACCTCCCGCCGTCAGAAGCAAGCTCTCGCATCCAAACAACATTCTCCTGGCTCGCCGCGACCATCGCCCGCCAAACCACCTGCAACTTCCCCTTCGCCTCCCACGCCGTCCACTCCCTCCACACCCACCTCCTCACCGTCGACCGCGCCGGCCTCCCCCACCCCGACCTCACCTCCCCGCACACCTGGTCGCCGTCCACCAACTTCCTCGACAGCTGGCGCCACCTCGCCCTCCTCCTCCACCCCCTCCACCCACCCACCCCCTTCTCCGCCCCGCCCCCACCCCCTCCCCCCCGCTCCACCACCCCCCTCCACCACATCGCCCGCCACGCCCTCCTCTCCTCCCTCCCCCCCGCCCTCACCACCGCACCCCCCACCCACCTCGTCCACCGCGACGCCACCGCCCACACCCCCCTCACCACCGCCCTGACCTCCCACCCCCACGCCGTCCCGTCCCTCATCACCCCGCTCCTCGCCCACCCCGCCACCGACCCCGCCACCCCCGACCCCGCCGGCCGCGTCCCCCTCAGCCTCGCCGCCCAAGCCGGCAGCCTGCCCGCCGTGGACGCGCTCCTGCGCTGCGCGGCCGCGGCGGAGACGCTGGACCGGCCGGACGCGGCGGGGCGGGCGCCGCTGAGCTACGCGGCGGAGGCGGGGGCGCGGGGGGTGGTGGAGAGGCTGTTGGGAGCGGGCGGGGCGGTGGAGGTGGGGAGGGTGGATGGGGCGGGGAGGACGGCGGTGGGGTGGGCGGTGGTGGGGGGGTATGCTGGGGTGGTGGGGGTGCTGGGTGGGGGGGTGGAGGGCGGGGTGTTGGAGTGGGCGGTAAGGAGGGGGGAGGTGAGGTTGGTGAAGGGGGCGTTGGAGGAGGAGGAGGGGGAGGGGGGGACGTATGCGCGGGTGGAGGTGTTGAGGCGGGTGAGGGAGATGGTGGGGGTGGTTGGGGGGGATGAGGAGGAAGGGGATCCGGTGGAGGAGGCGAGGGTTTGGTTGAGGCAGAATTTGTGGAGGTTTGAGGAGAGGGCGGAGAGGAAGGAGGAGATTTGGAGGTTGATGGCGGAGAGGAGGAAGAAGAAGGAGAGGGAGGAGAGGTTGGCGGTGGTTGCGAGCAATCAGGGACCGGGGAAGAAGATTAATTCGCGGCTTTGACGGACCCTTTCAAGATGAGATTCCGTCTTGATAGATTGAGCCATGTTCTAGATTTAGTATTATACATGTAGATCTACCGTACTGGTACATCGATTAGTTTGTAATAGTAGAGACAGTATTTCTCCAGCCACGCCGTGACTTGCCTGTAAAGCACTCAGGTATCCGCCTGACTAACGCCACGCTGTGTCCCAACCAAGCACCTCAGAAGTCCTTCCGGGCATGCTTGCTCATCTTCCGCAACCTCTCACCGTAGTAATACAACGCAAACGGGATCGGGATGAACGCGATGCCCAAGAACGCAAGCGTGCTGCTCGCCCAATCGACGCCCAACTGTGGCACACCTCGTCAGCAATCCGGCAAAAAAGACAGCACGTTGAGAAAGCACCCACCTTCCGGTACATCGCAGTGGCGAACAGCGGGAAGCCGGCGCCGAACGAGCTCCTCATGATGTCGTTCCCAGCCAGCACGCTCGCCACGTAAGCCGGGTAGGCGTCGGCCAGGTAGTTCAGCACGGAGTTGAACAGCAGGGTGGCGCCGATGCTGAACCAGGCGCTGCCGATGATGGGCATGATCCAGTGCACGCCGGCGCGGCCGCTCCACCCGAACCAGAACAGGCAGACGGGGATGCAGAAGGCGCCGAAGAAGGCGGGGATCAGCCGCTTCTCGGGCTGGATCTCGTCGTTGGCGTTGAACTGCTTCTCCTGGACCTTGTAGAGGTAGAGGAAGAAGGGCGGGATGGTGACGAGGGCGCCGACGAAGATGCCGAGGTAGGCGAGGCCCTGCTGGCCGAGGTCGAAGCCGTGGATCTCGACGAAGACGATGGGGAAGGATTCGAACCAGATGTAGAGGAGGCCGTAGACGAGGGCGATGTAGAGGTTGAGGAGGAAGACCATGGGTTCGGTGAAGTTGAGGGTAAAGGGACGGACAAGGGTCATGAGGGCAATCTGGACAGATATCAGTATCCACTACACAACAAGAGATATACTGGGAAACGCACGTCCTTGCCGGTCATGTTCTCGGCCATGATCTCGGGCTCGCACTTCAGCTTCTGGTTCCCGGTCAGCTTGCGCAGCCGCTTCGTCCGACGGTACAAGATGTTGGTCGAGCTGGTCTCGGGCAGGAAGAAGAAGATGAAGACGAGGCAGAAGCCAGAGAGCCACATGAGCTCCCAGATGGTCCACGTCCAGCCCTTTGCCTGCGCGGCGAAGCCACCAACGAGCGGACCCATGGTGGGGCCGCAGACGGCAGCGATGCCCCAGATGGCCATGCCGTAGGCGCGCTTGCGCGGGGCATACATGTCGCCGATGCTGGCGCCACCGGTGGCCAGGACGGGAGAGCCGAAGAAGCCAGTCAGGAAGCGGAAGGCGAGCAGCATGCCGAAGTTGACGGCCAGGGCGGTGGGGACCTGGAAGATGACGAAAACGGCGAGGGTGGAAAAGTAAATGGGGTTCCGTCCGATGTATGGGATCTCCGACATGGGTGCCCACATCATCTGCGCAGGTGTGAGAACGAGTTGAGGGCAGCATTGAGGGCTGGGAGCTTACCGGGCCGAGACCGTAGCCGGCGACAAAGAGCGCCAGGCCGAGGATTGCGGCCACTTGGGAGACGCCGAACTCCCTCTCAATGTCCACGATGCCAGCGCTGTAGATTGCGGATCCGATGTAGATGCTGAAGGTCAGGAGACAGATCTCGAAGGTGACGAAGAACTTCTTGCCAATGGACCAGTTCTGCGGGTTCTGGGCAAGTGGTCAGCCAGTGATGTGCGTGTTGGGGGCGACCAGCATACTTCAGTGTCGTTCGGGCCCCACCAGGTCACCATCAACACATCCCGTCCATTCTCCGCATCTGCTTGGTCCCGCGGCGGTAAGGTGTCTGAGTCATCGCCTTCTTTCTCGGCGTCGACACTCCGCTTGCGCTCATCATCCGACTCTTCACGGGGAAGTGCTGGTTGGCGGGGTGCGGCGTCCTCTGGCTTTTCGTGGTCGACGTACTGCTGCCACAGCGACGGATCGCGCTCTTCGGCATACTGCAGGTACTTTCCTCGCGAAACAAGGCGCACCAAGTGGCCGAAAATGGTGTCTTGGAAGATTTCCCTCATGGTCGGGAAGGAGATGAAGGGGCGGGGTATCACAGTCACACATGGACGGCAACGACGGGGTATAAAAGCAGACATGAGATGCAACACATGCAAGTGCTGCAAGCCCCAGACATCGTCATGGCAGTCCTACGAGGATTTCTCAGCTTGCACCAGCAGACGGGCCGGAGGTCGGAGCTCGGACATTCCGAGCGAGAAGGGTAGAGCGTCAGGTAAACAAGGCGAGAAGGCATTTGGAGGTTGTGAGTCTACCGGAGTCTATGACGTTGAGTTTTTCGGACAGCATGCAGCGGCCTCGTGTCTCGGGCATCGGCTGCAGGCGGAACAGCCAACAGTCGCAATCGGGGCCGAGCAGCCCGCCTGTCCCGCCCTGCCGATGCCAAGCCCTGATGGAGTCCGCCGGTGCAGGCGCTACGAGTACATGTGTCGCCGCCATCGCCACACCACCACAGCTGCTCGTCACTACTGGCTCTCGACGTGCCCTCGGCATGCCCCAACGGGGCCCTCCGTCTGCCACCGCCAGCGTGGAAGCCTGCGGAGAGCTTATCGTGCGCCTCTGCAGCCTGCTGTGCCAGGATCACCGTTCTGGGCTCTCCGTGGCTTCCTGTCCATCTTACTCTATCACCAGCAGTCGCTGTTGCGAAACACCGAGACCGAACGACGGCCTCGGTCATGTGCTGTCTTAAAGCCTAAAAAGGGCCATGCTGTCCTGGCCGTCTTTGGTGCGCAGACAAGCTTTTCACTAGCTGCGAGCGAGTCGGCCTTAGCCATCAGGCGCTGTCTCTGCCTCAGGCACCGCATGGCGCCAGACATCTATCGCCGGCCGTGGTTGCAACTCCCTCTGCCAAGCAGCCGTCACGCCTCGCATCCAGCACCTTGAGGACAGAGGCTGCCGACTCTGGCTACTCTGTTGTCCGCCGCATACCTGTGGCCTGCTGCTCCGATTAGTCACGATGGCTCTCCGTCCATCAAGGTACCTGGATCATGGCCGCAACCGCCACCAGATATATCACCGACCATGTTGAATTCTCACCACATCTTCCTTACCTTCTGCAAAGAGATTCTCCCGCGCCCCCAACCACTAACAACAATGATATCGACATCGTCAGAGGCATCTTCCCTCTCCGCAGCACCAGCACCGCCGGCTCAACCGAAACAACGCGTCATGTGGAACAACCTGCCCAACGAGGTAATCCTCGACATCGTCGCCGGCGCCGCCGAGTTCGACTTCACCATGCTACGCAGCCTGCAATTGGTGGACCGGCGGCTGCACGGCATCCTCAGGTCCTACGAGCGCTCGCTGTGCCGGGGCTACGCGGCCAATCAGCTGCTGCGAATCATTCCATGCTTCCCGGACATCATCTCACCGCAGTGTGGCATATGTGGGTTTCCTCCCGCCGTCCCCGACCCCCCGATGCGGCAGACCAGCTGACTTACTTGCGTGCATTTGACAGGCAGCAACGTCGGCTGCGCCTCCGGCCTCTCGTTCAGCCTGCTCGCCTCGATCCAGCGCCGCTCGGCCACCGTGTCCGCGCTCGCGCGCCGCGTCTTCACGCTCGCGCCCGTGTGCCGCTGCCTCCACGGCTGGCACCGGCTATTCGAGGCGGGGATGCTGCTGCTCTACCGCCTGCAAGAGCGCCGTACGTTTCCCGGAGGCCCCCGTTCCATCTTCGACCGCGACGGCTGACGAAAAGAGCCAGCCGAATACGACGGCAAGGTTGCGTTCGTCGCTGCCATGCCGCTGCGCGCCCTCGTCGCCGTCTTCATCGCCCTGACGCAGAGCCTGCGCGCGGCGCAGAGAGGCGGCGCCGGTCTGATGCACCGCGACCTCCAGCCGGACGACGCGTCGGCCCGCAGCGACATCCACCTCGTCTTCGAGGACCTGGTCCTCCACGTCGGCCCGGAGTTCGTGCTGTAAGAGACGCCCCCCATCCCTGCGCATCCGCCATCAAACCACTGGCAGAGCCGCTGACGGGGAAAAACAGAGACACGCTGGACCACGACGAGAAAGCCGACCAGTAAGCCCCGTCCCCGATGATCCAGCTGGTTTGGGAACCCCGGGAAAGCTGACGTGAGGAACCATTCGAGCAGCGCCCTCCGGTCCAGGTACGCCGGCCTCGACGAGGCGCAGATGGACGCGGCCGACGGGTCGCCGCCGCGCAAGTCGCTCATCTCGCAGCTCAAGCGCGCGTTCGCGCTGCGGGCGGGCTGCCGCGTCGGCGAGGTTGCGGGTAAGGCCATGGCGCTGGCCGGCACGGTGCCGCTGCGGGACTTGGGCGATGCGGGGGTTGTTGGGCTGGTGCGGTTCCACGAGTGGGGTGAGAGTGAAGATGTATGAGTGATGGCTGCGGACTTGGACGATGGAGGTGAACGGGTGGAAGGGTTCATGTAGAGGCTGCGATCTTGGGTTTTGGCGAGGGAAGAAGGCGGTGGGCTGCATTGGGTGGACGGAGTGGATTGATACCAGACGGGAGGCTGTTTGCTTTTATGCGATGATTGGATTTGCTCTTTCTTTTTTCTTTCTTTCCTCTCCTTCATCATCATCATCGTCAGACTCGGAGTCAGTGTCTTGACCGGAACCATGGGCTGCACAGGCAGGAAATTCCAACAAGAAAAAGAAAGGAGTAGCTCATCAGGCATGAGTAGGGCGCTCCAAGCAAGAGATGATCATAGAAAGATACGACAGACCGGTGTTTTACATGCGGCTTCCCCGCGAGATTGGCGGGCGGATGGTGGGTCCCGGCTGAGTCGAGAAGCGAGCCAATCAGCGGCCGCCACCCCAGCATCCTCAAATCTCCACCTCGCCAGCCTTTCGTGGTGTTGAGCTTCAACCACCTCTTCGCTTCAGCCGCCGCTGTCCTTGCCACTGGCTCTCCTCGCTTGCGCATGTGCGCCGCCACGCGATCGACTCCTTCCGAGGCTGGGCTTCTCTGCGTTTGCAGCTTGCGGCCTGTTTCCGCCTCTGCCCGTCATGCCGTGCAACACGCCGAATGCGAGTGATAAGACTGTTCGCAGGAGGCTTTGTGGGACCGCTTGGTCCGATTTATCCCTGGCACTGCAGGACTTGCGCATGCCTGCACTGTCGCTTCTCGCAGCCTGGTTACATGGCAACAGCCCGTTCTATGTGGCGGCGCTGCCTGCGGCTGTTCCACAATTCTCGCTAACAGGTGCATTGCAATGGCAGTGAGTAGGTGATGTCTTGGAAATCTGCAGCAATTTCAGCCTTGCTCGCGACGGTGATGTGGACCAGGGCTCGACAGACACAGCAATTCCTAATCCATCAAAAGCGCTCCTGCCTGCGTTAACGAACTACAACTATGATTGATATGAGGGACCATGGCAGAACACGACACCGCCTCTGGAAACAAACAAGAGCGGCCTTCTTTCTGGTATCAACGGACCTTCAGAGAGCTACCGTGTCCGATGCCTGCCGTAATGAGAGGCGGATCAATCACTGCTTACGATAGAGAATCAAAGGCCCCGTTCTGTCTAACAAGGCCAGATAGCTGAAAGCTTCCGACGAGAACTCCAGAGACGCTTAGCGATTCAACGGCTCCTCTTCTCGACTTCGTCTATCACGGACAAAGCACTTCTTGAATCGGTGGGAGTTCACTGCAGTAAGCGAAGAAGCAACGAGGACCTGGACAAAAACTCCTTCCTGTTCCCTCTCTGCCCGCAAGTGCCCAATCTCGGGAGCATACAGACACTGTTTGTTTCCATAGCTTGCTGCGAATGGCAGAGCAGGACATGGCGGGCTTGTATATTGCGAGGCACTCCTTATCTCGCAGGCATGAAACGTTGCGGCGGGAGTGGGTCCCGGGTCACTTGCAGGGCGTCCCGCAGTGTGGGGACTCGTGCGACTGCGGCTCGTGCCAGGCCCGGAGATGCACACGCACACGCACGCGGCCATGCACATGCTCCTGCACACGCACGCGCAGCAGGGCTCGATATATTGCCAACAGCGGCCGGGCTGGTGGCATTCGCCGTCTGGCTGGCAGGCCGGCAGAGTCGGCAGCAAGCGAGGCGGCGGCGGCGTGGTGTCGACGAGGGCCGGGCCCAGGGTCGCTTGCAAGAGCGGCCGGCAAATGCACCGGCCATTGGTGGAGAATTGTGTGTCCAGCGGCCACGCCTAGCGCCCCGGCTCTGCTTCCTCCAGACGCCTCGAGAGAGCGCCGCCGAGCGCAGCACCACCGCGTGCGTGTGGAGGAGTCGAGCAGATCCACCCGTCCCCCATACTCCGCCCGCGCCCCGGGGCCCCGGATTGCAGCCAGCGCCCTCGCAGCGCCCGTTGTGGCCGCCGCCCGTGCCTCCCCCAGAGCGCCCGCCGGTCCGGCGCGCCCTCATTGGTGGTATTCCCGGCCTGCTGCGTGCGTGCTGTGCATGGCTGCCCTGGCCCGCCACCGCGCCGCAAGGGAGCTGATAATGTCCGTCGCAGGCTATAAGGACCACCGGCTCGGCGCAGGCTTGTCTCGTTTCTCGTTTCTTCAGCACAACGTCTTCCCTCCAGACGCCCGTCGTTCCTGCTCGCCGCTGCGTTTTTGTTTCGCTGCCGCCGCGCCCGCTCGCCTTCCTGCTGCACCCTTTTCCCCGAGCTCGCAGCGTTGAGAGGCGTGCCGCTCTCACCCCCCTCGCCATGGGTCTCATGACAGCCAAGAGAGCGTACAACTGGTAAGCCTTTTCTTGTCGCCGCCACCAAGCCCCAAGCAAAAGCTAAATTCAGCCGCAACAGGTACATCTCGCTCGTCGCCGCCTCGTGCATGGTGCTCTACGGCTACGATGCCTCCGTGTACAATGCCGTCCTCGGCTCCGACAACTGGATGAACTGGTTCAACAACCCGGTACGCCGCGAACACCCCCCGCGAAACGCGAAACATGTCTGGTTAACAGTGCGCGCCCAAACAGAACTCCCAGATGCAGGGTGCAATCAACACCGCCTACACCGTCGGAGCCGTCGTCGCCGGCTTCTTCATGGGCGGGCCCCTCGCTGACTTTGCGGGCCGTCGTGCCGGCATGGCCGCTGGTGCGCTTCTGGTCATCGTTGCCACCTTCATGCAGGCCTTCTCGCCGCAGGGCAACATTGGCTGCTTCATCGGCGGCCGTGTCATCATCGGTATGGGCCAGGGCCTCGCGCTGAGTATGTGCTCCCCTATCACGTGCATCCACGACCGGTGTTGACTGACTGCTGCAGCTGCTGGCCCCATCTACATTGGCGAGCTCTCGCCCCCGGAGATCCGCGGCACCATCATGTCTTTCTGGCAGATGTTCTACTCGGTCGGCTCCTTCATTGCCTACTGGGTCAACTTTGCCTGCCAGAAGCACAAGGCCAGCCTCGGCGAGTGGGACTGGCGCATGGTTGTCATCTTCCAGCTCCTGGTGCCCATCCTCATCCTCGCCCAGCTGTGGTTCATCCCGGAGACTCCGCGTTGGTACATCCAGCACGGCGGCAAGATCGATGACGCCCGCAACTCGCTCCGCAAGGTCCGCGATACCGAGCAGGACGTCGAGGACGAGATCCTGGTCATCCGCGAGGCCCTGGAGTTCGAGAAGGAGGCCATCTCGTCGGGCTACGCCGCCCTGTGGAAAGACCGCTCCGTCCGCAAGCGTCTGTTGCTCGCGCTGGTCATCAACGCCGGCCAGCAGATCACCGGTCAGGGCACGCTCAACACCTACTCGACCAAGGTCTACAAGAAGATCTTCAAGAGCACCTCCGAGGTCGCCCTCATCAACGCCCTCAACGCCACCTTCGGTATTCTCTTCACCCTCAATGCCACCTGGACCGTCGACCGCTTCGGCCGCAAGCCGCTGCTCATCTTCGGCGCCATCGGCATGGGCATTTGCATGGTCATCGCCGCGACCGTCGAGACGCAGACACCAACCATGACCGCCGCCGACGGCTCGACCACGAAAACCCACGAGGTCGGCGTCGCCATCGTGTTCCTGATGTTCCTGTTCGCCTTCTTCTGTAAGCCCTGAACCCTCCCCACCACTCACCCACCCACTAACCTCCTCCGCTCACAGACAAACCCTCCTGGGGCGCCACCGTCTGGATCTGGACATCCGAGATCTTCAGCATGAACGTGCGCGCGCAGGCCGTCGGCATGGCGTCGCAGACGCAGAACGTGGCCAACGCCATCGTCCAGCAGTTCTTCCCCACCTTCCTCGACAACTGCGGCTTCTACGCCTTCTACATGTTCGCCGGCATCAACGTGCTGCTCGCGCTGTTCGTCTGGTTCTTCATCCCCGAGACCAAGAAGGTGTCGCTCGAGGAGATCGATGTCCTGTTCGGCGGCAGCAACCACGTCGAGAAGGGCGGAGACCTGATGGGCGTCGAGGACGCCCACCACGTGCACATCGGCGAGGAGGGCAAGGGCAGCGTCGAGGGGACGGAGAGGGTGGCCGGCACCGGGGAGGCGGCGCCGCAGAAGGTGTAGACGGTGGTCAGCGGATGAGCGTCTTTGTAGTTCACCTGTCCGTAGTTGGTCGACGATGTACATGCAATGAATCACCGGAGCGTGGAGCTCGCCAGACGGGCTTGAGTTCCGCCTCTTCCTTCACATCTCTCCCTCGTCCGCGTGCCAACCGTGACGCGCCACGCCGGGCAAGAGGCTCGGTGCTTCGCCCACACGCCTCCCACCCTTGTCGCACCCCCCCATATCCAGGCGTCCGCCCCGGCCCCCAGCCAGCTCCCAACCCTCCCTACCCCGCACGGCACGCCAGCCCCATGCAAGCCATCCAGCAAGCCCGCCAGCGCCTCGCACCCCCGCCGATCCTACCCCGATCCCGTCCCTTCTGGAAAAGGACAAGCTTCTCGCGCGTCGCCCAGCTGCTCTTGGTCGCCTTGGCGGGCGAGGCTTGTCTCGACCGCTGCGGACTGCTGCTGCGTGGACGGAAATCCGGCCCCCGCGTCGGCGGCGGGGGAGGCAACGTGCTTTTCGTGTTCGCGAGCAAGGGTCTCTGTTCGTGTGTGGGTCGAGGCTGTGGAGACGGAATTATTTTTTTTCTTGGCTTTCCGTCCGTCTCTGTGGGGACGACGCTCTCTCGCTCGCTCGCTGCGGTGCCCACTGCCTCTCGTTAGGGACGAGGCGACGAAGACGTCGGATGGCGTTGTCGTTCGTCACGGCCGGCGCGTCACGCATTGTCGTCTTGCTCGCGTCGGTGCTGTAAAGCTCTGATCATTCCCTCCGCATGACTACGTAATTTGAGGAGAAAGAAGAGCAGCCGCTGACCGGGTCGCTCCGTGTGGAGCTCCACCACCATGTGTCCCTAAGGGTATCTCGGTGAAGAAGAAGTAAGGAAAGCAAAAGAGAAGAAAGAAACCTCAACCACCACCACCGAATCCCTTTCCCACTCACTCACTCCCTCCTCTCCACCACTCCATGCGGCCCACCAACAACGATCGGCCGCCCATCCGCATCCAGCACAGGCACGCCATCCGCATCCACCAGAATCGGCTCGCCATCCTCATCCACCACCACCATCGCCACCTCCTCCAGCAGCCCCTCCACCCGACGCGGGTTGTACACTACCGCTACGCTACCCCTCTCCTTATCAACCACCACATCCGTGTACACCACCTCCTCCGCCTCCCCAACCATAACATCCCTCTGCACCGCCGCGTCGCCCAGCCCAACAACCCCGCCCCCCGCCAGCCCCGCGCCACAGTCCTCAAACACCACCTCCGCGAAATCCGCCAGCACCGCCGCCACCGGCGCGCGCTCGACGATCCACTCAGCCGTGCTGCCACGGAGCGCCGCATCGGGGCCGGGCGCCGCGACGGCGCGCTCGACGCGCTGGCCGGTGCTCAGGTTCTCGATAACGATCGCGGCGGCGAGCGGCGACGCGGCGGTGATGTTGAGCGCGATGACGTCGCCGGGGGTGAGGGCGAGGGCGGAGGCCGGGAAGGGCTGGGCGCCGCGCGGCAGCCATTCGGTCCAGGCGTGGGCGAGGGTGGGTGCGCCGGGGGTGGGCGGGAGGGTGAGCGCGATGCCGGCTTGGAGGAGGCTGGGGGTGCCGGCGAGGCCGTCGAGGCCGAGCCAGATGGCGGCGGTGTGGGGGGAGGAGGAGGCGGGTGGGGAGGCGCCGGGGGTGAGGTGCGGGATGGTGAAGGTGCCGGAGATGCTGGTGAAGTGCGAGGCCGGGGGCTTGATCCAGGCGCCGGCCCAGTTGGTGGAGTAGTGGGAGTCGTTGGTTGCGGTGTCGCGGGTGGCGAGGGGAACGGCGGCGGCGGGAGGGGGAGGAGGCTTGTATGTGATCGCGAGCCCGGTTTCGCTGGTCTCCACGTTGGTCAAGGGCTCCGGGGAGGTTCCCTTGTAGAACTCGATCTTCGCCGCACCGTCCGGTCCGAACGGATTTCCGTCATCCGAAACTGCCTCGCAGTCTGTGAACACCACACGTCCGAAGTCTCCGAAAGGATGTGGTCCACCATTTCCAACGGGATCCTCAACAATCCATTCGGCTGAATGGCCTGTCACGGCGGCGCCATCGGGAGCGTTCACTGCTTTGCCAACGCTTTGGCCCGTGGTCTTGTTCTCGATGAACACAGTGCCCGTGGTCGGGCTCGCCGTTTCGATATGCACAGTGATGACATCACCCACTGACACAGCCAGATCGTTGTAGTATTGGGGACCAGCTGGAAGCCACTCGGCCCATGGGACAACGGATTGCGCACCCGTAGCAGAATCGATGGTGACCTGGATGCCTGCCTGGAAGAGCGCATCCCCTTGATGAGAACCATCGATGCCGACCCAGATCGCCACGTAATACGTATCCGCATGTGCGACGTTCACAGGGACAGCGAGACCGGGTATCGTGAACGTGCCGGAGACAGAGGTGAAGAAACTGTGCGCGGGAGGCTCCTCTATCATGGCACCGGCCCAGTTGGTGCTCTTGTAGATGTTGTCGTTCAGGGCGCCAGAGGTGACATTCACGATGCTGGCGGGGGCAGAGATGCTGGTGGGGAGGGATCCCAAGGGAGTGTCAAGGTTGGCGTTGTCACGGGCCTCGACCTGACGCGGGATGTAAGAGATTGTGACCTCGCGGTTGCCAATGTCTGTCACTGTGCCATTTCCGCTGTAGGGGTTGTCGTAGTAGATGTTCTCTGCGATGGCGCCATCGCCGGGCCCAAAGTTCCGCGCATCACTTGTGAAGACGACAGCGTCCGTGAACTTTACTGTACCGAAGTTCGCAAAGGGAGCGGAGTGGTCAGTGTCGTAAGGGACCGCAACGATCCACGCGGCTTCCGAGGGTGGAGGCAAGGGGTTTGAAAGAGTTGCCAAGGGCTGGCTGGCGCGTTTACCGGTTGTGATGTTGTCAATGATCGTAATGCCCGAGGTATGAGAGTACATCTCGATACGAAGCGTAACGGAATCGCCTTCCGAGATGGTCATGTCCTTGTAGTCAGATGCTGCATTCACGCCTCCCTGAAACCACGCTTCGAACGACACTTCGCCCGAGAGATGAGCGAAGAGTTGGACACCAGTCGACAGAAGGGGGTCTTCACCACCGATCCAGACTGCGATCATTGTAGTCCAGTTCGAGATAGAGCCATCAATTGGAGCGCCCGCTGGAATGACCGGCTTCGGGACGGTGAATGTGCCTTGAATGGCGGTGAAGTGACCTGAAGGGCTAGAGTCGTACTTGGCGCCGGCCCAACCTGAGAGTGGGTCGGAGTCATCGCTGAGGCCGCGGACTTCCTTGAGAGGCTGAGTGTTTCCGAGATCACCACAGCCCTGAGCAGGAGGCTGAGCGAGAGCGTTGTTGACAGCGCCGGGGGAATCGAGATGAGAAGAAAGACCATGACCGAGAGTGCCGTCGGATTTGTCGAAGGGAATAGCGAAGGCGATACCGACGAGCAGGAAACCGAGAAGAACGGCGGACATGCCAGAGAGGAGTTTGGTGACCCTCATCGTTGCGACCAAGGTGAGGTTGACGTAGCGCAAGGTCGAGGTGAGCTCGGGTCGGCGAAGGAGTGTAGAATGGAATGGGCAGTGAAAGCCCGAAGAGAGTTGGAATGAGAGTGTGACCAGCTCGATCTCGCCGAAGAGCGGCTGAGGGAACGAAGGAACGAAGAAGCGAAGGTGTAGAAGAAGAGGTGGCGGAGGGCCATCGAGGACGACCTTTTATGCCACCACGAACGCGACGCGACGGTACTAACTGTAAAGGGAAACTTAGGCGAGTGCAAATGACTGCCAGCAATAACTAGGCAGCAAAGAGTGCTTGTCACGGGACTCTCTGGCGATGTGGTTGGCTGTGCCAGTGTTGGGGGCACACTGGGAAGCCGCCACCACAACCGCGTGGCCCCTTCCAGAAGACAGCCAAGTAAGCATGGCTGAGGCTATGAGCAGGCTTGCCGAATATCTCTAGAGCACATGCTCCCAAGTGCCCTGGCAGTGGAGGTGTAGATGTGCCACATGCGCTGCCGACGAATGCGGGAAAGAACCCGGTCCCAGAACCATCTCCACACCCATGCTTGAAGAGAATGTCGGCGTCGCAGTGCATAGAGCGGGCTCTAGATATTCTATTCTGCTGTTAGAATTGCACCGTTCAGCGCAGTGTGAGGTCGTCGACAGACTCACTGCCTCTCGTCTGACCACCAGTAGTGCCTTCCGGTGACACTGATGCAGTGGTACCGTTGCTCAGAGCCGCTGCTTATCCATGTCTTTCACGTCCGCAATACCTCTCTTCTGCAATGACATTGATCAAAGACTTGATGTCTTGGGTATCAAAAAAAAAAAAAAAAGAAGTAGCGCAACAGCGGAAAACAGCCCACGAGGTACAACTGAAAATCACAGGTAGGAGCAAGGAAATACAACATGCAGAAAGCATAGAAATTGGAATATTAAACGTGTACTTGAGCAATGGTTTCCAGACTGGGTTTCAGAGCATTGGCAAATCTATGGATACGTTCCCTGGTTAAGGATAAGGATTAGTGACACCACACTGCTCCAGAAAAAATCCTGTCCCATCTCTGCTCGATTGCTTTTGAACCGCTCGAGTAATCGAAACCTGGAAAGATGAATGCCTTTCCACAAAGACCACAGGAGCAGGTAGCCCTTAGATCAATTCGAATGCTGGAAGCTTTGCAACCAGTTGGTTGCAGTGGATGTCCAGAGCAGGGATTCCAATTATGCTCGTCGGCCCAATTATTTTCTCCGCTGCGCAGAAGAATTCAGTACCATGAACGAGTCCAAATTGAGCAAAATGGAGCTGTGAGCTAGGCGGACAAGAGCTTCAACTGATCACGACACGTGCAATGCCGTTGCGATCATGCCCTGCGCCAGGGTCAGGAGGCTGTTATGCTCAATGGCTCACGTCTCCAAAGTCGACCATACCTTTAATGACTGACTCATGTGCACAGCCATGATTTCCAACGGCTACAAGCCGTTTGGACCCTGAGCCTCCCGTAGGTATGATCTTCATCTGGCGATCTTAGCTCGGATCACGCAGATCAGCTACGTCCCGTGCGCCGAGTCGAGATGATCGTTGACGTCTTCCTCGGTGACGGCACAGTCGCAGATCGGACATGCGAGAAGCGTCTTCTTCTCGTTTTTGCGCGGAGTCGGCGTGCTGGTCTCGTCGTCGCCGCGGCGGCGCTTGTGGTTGGAGTACGAGCTCTCCGGACCAACTTGATTCGAAGTGCTCGACGGAGTTCCCTTTTCGGATGATTCAATAGAGCTCGGTGCGGCTGTGATCCAACGGTCAATTTTGTTCTTCTGCCGACCAGCCCTCTCCTTCGCGCTCAGGGACTCAATCTGTTTCTTTGTTAATTCCGGCTCTGCAATCTTAGTGTAGGCGCCGCCACAGTCGGCGTGGTGCTGCGACCACCAGCTGTCACTTTTCGACGGCGCTCGGTTCATGCTGCGCTTGACCAGGCCGAAGTAGGGCGGTCTAGCTCGACAGGGGCCATCACATGCCCACACGTGGGTGCGGTAGCTGTCGACCTCGTCGTGAAACGTGTGGAAGATTGTCACATCGTAGCCACCGTGCGCATTGATCGCGGAAGCAAGCATTTGAAACCCGGCGCCGTGGCCGGAGCGGTCGTCGTCGCGGGCATGGCGCCAAGACGAGGTGACGAAGAAGTAGGCGTGGATGGCCTCGTGCAGCAGCGTGTCGACGGCGTCGGAGCGCGGGCGGAACTTGAGCAGCGGCTCGGACAGCTTCAAACGGATCTTGGAGTACTGGCCCCCTGAGTCCTTGACGAGCTCGCAGATGCCAGCGCAACTGTATTGAAACGCGGTGGTCAGCCTCGCAGCGCCCCAGCGTTCCATGTGGTTTATGCAGTTTCCGCTCTGGGCCAATGGACGGGACCGACACGCCGCCCCGGCACCAGGGATGCGCTTGCTCCAACACCACGCTCGCCCGCAAAAACATCCGTCCGCATGAAAGGTCGCAGGCTCCCTGGCGCTCTGGCCATCGCCCAGAAAGGGAGGCGGGAGCCCTTGCTGCCGCGGCCGAGGTGAAATGAGGCGCGGTGGCAGGATGCAACGCGTGGGGGGTGCGAGAGGAGATTGCCAGAAACTAGAGGAAATGAATGGAGTGGTGGCAAGGATCGCCAGGCACACAGGTCGAGGGCGCGCGGCTAAAGATAGCAGGCCGTTGCGGGCGTAGCTACGGCAGGGCGGACAGGAACAGGAGAGGACCTTGCCGGACGTACAGAGTCAATCGCGACGACCAGGACACATCGACGCGTGGGCCGAGCGCGGCGCCGAAGTAGAGCGTGTCAAACAGGGCGAAGAGCTCGTGGACGTCGACGAAGGGCGACGGCGGCTCGCCGTGCAGAATGCGCGCGATGCGGGCTTGCGCCGCGCGCTGGGCGTCGGACAGGGCGGCCAGCGAGCGGATGGCCATGGCGGCGGCGTCCTCGTCGGTGAGCGGCATGGCCGGGCTGGCGGCAGTCACAGGGTCTGCGATCGTAGGGCTTAAGTAGATTGTGCGGGGAGCAGCCGAGGGGCTCCAGGCGGCGTTGGGGCGAGGCGCGGGCGCGGGCTTGGGCCTTGTGCTTGGGCGCGACTGGACCTGCCAGGGCGATCGGCACCCAGCGACACGCGCGACGGTTGGGTTCTGCCCAGGGCGCCGCCTGTTTACATGTGCATTCCCTCGAGGCTGCCCTTGCGACGCCTGCAATTCTTCAGCGGCTCTGTCCCCGCTGCAAGCGCCCTCCGAAACGCCAGCTCACTGCGCGGTTTTCCACGTAGCACCGCGTCGCCGAAACAAACCCACCGCCCGGCCTAGACATCCTGGCCCGAATGACGCAGAGACCGCTCGCAGTGCATGTCCCGGCCCTCCCACGAATAAATTCACCCACGCGACCTGCACCCGCGCCCGCTGCCCGTCGAGCCTGCACCCGACCGCCGCCTTCGATGCTGCCGCAGTGCGCCGGCCATGGAGTCCAGCACCGAAGCCCATCTCCGCCGCACCTCGTCGACGCACTCTGCCTCCTCGGGCAGCCGCAAGTCGGCCGCCGGCACTGGCACACGGCGCTCGAAGCCGCGCAAGACCGCCTCCCACGCCTCGCTGGCGAAGGCTCAGGCCCCGACCCCGTCCGACAAGAGCCTGACGTCGTTTCCGTCGCTGTCGCCGTCGCCCGAAGCTTCGCCCATCGCCACCCGCTTCAGCGAGAATGAGCTGTCACAACCGCAGTCCCCGCAGCTGCCTCACGAAAACACAGACCTCCCGGACCCACCGACCGTCCGCAAATCCTCGAAACCGGTACACTCAATAGTGGGAAGCTTGCTGGCTGCAGTGCCCTCCTCCGACGACCGCTCCGCACTCTTTGACGACACCCCGCAGGATGTGCGTAGCGTGCCTGGAAACCTGCATCATGCAACCGACGAGCAAATCGAGCGCCTGCTCGCCAAGTCTGGGCCCGTTAGCCTGGTCAAGCAGCTGGCGGAGGATCTAGCTCAACGCGACGCCCAGATAACCGCGCTGCGGAGAAAGGCCGAGGAGCGGGAGAGAATCCTTCGGAGGATGCTGCAGGAATGCGAGGTCTCGAACTTGGACATCGACGACCGTCTGAAGCAGCTCGAACGGGGCCCCACGCCAAACGGAACAAGCGATGCAGGGGAGAGGGGCAGGAAGTCGAAGAGGCAGAGCCTTGTCGACTTCGACGGAGTGCATCCTGAAGACCCCATCGACAAGCACCTGGCTCGCGCGATGGGCGACGAGAACGACGGGGACAGGGAATTGATGGTCGAGGACGACGCCTCTCTGACCGCTTTCCCGGCGCTCAGCGACGATCACTCCGTTAATTCTGCCGATCTCGCCACGACGAAATCGACCAAGGGCTGGAAGAGCTACATTTGGACCGGATCTATGGCCAACAAGAGAAGGAGCCAAACACCAAGTGTCACAAGTGGCTACGATGAGGATATTCAGACCCGCTCAAGGGCGTCCAGCGGGGGTCAGCGAAAGTCGCTTGCGAGCGATACCTTCGTGCCTCCACAGGGTGTCTCCAAGGCAGTCGACCATCTCAAGAAACTGGAGAGCGGAGACGAAGCGTCCATATCCTCTAGAAAATCATCCGGGTCGGTTGCCTCGTGGGCTTTGAGATTGGTTGCAGGGAACAACCAGACGACCCGCGAGAATGACAAAGCGAGCAGTTTGAGAGGCAGGCCCTCCGCCAACGCATTGGATCCGGACCGATCACAACGCACGACATCTATGGACTCTTCAAAAACGACTGCCTCAATGGCTAAGGGACGGGGTCGTGGAATAAGAACTTCGCTGGGACCTACTGGCACCATCAAGAACGTTTCGCCGGAAAGTCTGCGTAACGTCACGTTGAATTTGCAAGCCTCTAGCCCACCGACTGCCCGCTCAACCAGCAATCTTGGCCCTGTTGAGATGGATATGATCCTGCCAGAAGACTCCAGGCCTCCGACTCTGATGCCACACAACAACTTCGGTGACAATTCGGAGTTTCTCACTGACCGGTTCGGCTTCATTTATGATCAGCGACGAAAGAAAAGGCAAGCCCAGGCTGCAGCTGCTGCTTTCGGAAAGAGCAAACAAAGTGGTAAAGGAGAGTCTCTCGGAAACGCAAGAACAATGCTTAGGTCTCGGAATGGCGAAGAGGAAGAAGCACCCTCCGACCAGCCGGAGGAAGGCAACTCGATCCCACGCCCGGAAAGTGTTCTCTCGCAGACGGAAGAGGTGCAACCCGCGAAGCGCAGCTGGCAGGACTACTTGAAGATTGCCACATTCCCCACGGAACTGCTGTCCCACACTCCCATCGCTGCGCCCATGACCACCGTCGACATCGAAGAGACGCCGAAAGCCTCCCAGGTGATAGTCCAGAACAACGCCTCGTTCCCAGTTGTCAGCAGCAACCCCGAGCCCTCTCTTAGCGTCGAATCAGGCGCGGCCGAAATAGCGCAGCCAACTCTCAGCGGACCCACAAGCCCCACTTTGGCTGATATTAGCAGCCCTCAGCCAGACCCTGTAAAAGCGCTGCTGGAGCAACTCACGGATCTACATGACTCGCTGCAAAGAGACAAGCAGATCAAGTGGCATGAATTCCTGCGCAAAGTGCGGGCAGAGCGGAAGCGGGAGGGTGACGCTGTGGCTGCGAGCGAAGGCCGTGTCAAGAACGCGATGCCTGAGACTTTGCTCACCGATGGAGAGATTATCGGTATTGCCGGGCTAGGTAACAAGGGCAAGATTGGCAGGGCAAAGTGGAAAGAGTTCAAAAACCTCGTTCTTGGAGGCATTCCAGTCAGCTACCGAGCCAAGATCTGGGCGGAATGCAGTGGCGCTGCCGCGATGAGGGTACCCGGGTACTATGAGGACTTGGTTGCCAACGGAATCGACGATCCAATTGTCGTGTCGCAAATCCAGATGGATATCCACAGGACATTGACTGATAACATTTTCTTCCGCCACGGACCTGGTGTACAGAAACTCAACGAAGTCCTTGTTGCATATGCACGCCGCAATCCAGCTGTCGGATATTGCCAGGGAATGAACCTCATCACTGCATGCCTTTTGCTCATCATGCCCACTGCCGAGGACGCCTTTTGGATGCTTGCCACTATGGTCGAGACCATCTTACCGAACCGATACTACGACCACTCGCTTCTGGCTTCCCGGGCTGATCAGATTGTGCTGCGACAGTACGTGAGGGAGCTCCTTCCCAAGCTCTCTGCACACTTCGACGAACTGAGCATTGAGCTTGAGGCGCTTACCTTCCAATGGTTTTTGTCCGTCTTCACAGACTGCCTCTCTGCTGAGGCACTGTTCAGAGTTTGGGATGTCATATTGTGCATGCACGATGGCTCAACATTCCTGTTCCAGGTTGCGCTTGCACTACTCAAGCTCAACGAAAAGGCTCTGATTGAGTGCGACAACCCTGGCGCTGTTTACCATTACATCAACCAGCAGATGACGAACCATGCCATCAGTATCGACGGCTTGATTCAGGCAAGCGAGGCACTCAAAAAGATGGTCCGAAGGAAGGATGTCGAAGAGCGCAGGGTTAAGGCCATTGAGCAAGAACAAGAGGTCATGCGCCAGAGGGAAGAGCTGCGAGCCGAGAGGTTGAACAAGCTGAAGGGGAAGGATGCAGTCGAAGGGGAAGCCGATGGATCGGCCCCGCCCCCGCCCCAACTGATCGTGGAGTCTGCAACAGGCGAGTTTCCAGAGATTATCAACATTACCCCTCCGGAGCCGACAACCCCGACCACGATGACGTCTTCGGTCAGTTTTTCGTCATCGAGGGACGACGAGGAGATCGCACACGAGGACATGGAGAGGAGCCTGACGCCGATGCCCATCGACGAGGAGGTGATGTGGAGAGCATAAAGAGGCGGAGAATTCTATTTTTCAGTCACTCATTAACCGACATACCCGGACTTTTCCTTTGTCTCACACCTGCGCAGCATTTTCGGGAGGGATTGGTGCATGCGGGACGGTGCGGGGTTGACTTTGATCATGGATGGACAAGAAGAGCTTGGCCTCCTTTGCTTTCCTTCGAGCGTTTGTTTTAAGCATTTTTCCGGTGCTCTGGCTTTTGCTTTGCTCCTTCCTTTTTGACGGCACATATTGTTTTCCTGCGAGCATCATGGCATCGGCTCGCTTTTTCGTTGTTTTTGACACAAGTTCACGATCATTGGGGTTTGGTTTTGGGATTGGTAAACAGCGGTGGGGTTTGACAAGCATGCGGGGTTTCGACATTTTTACTTTAGATTGAGATACCTATGTGCGTATAGATTTCCTTGCACCGGTAAGCCCTGTATTAGGAAGGAAAGCTTTTGTATTCTCAATTTCGCTGGATGGTGTTGTGCCGAGCGTGACAGTGTGGCTGGTTGGGAGATGATCACTATGTGGCGCTAGAGGGAGAAGTGTGTGAGGTTGTGCGAATAGTCGTCCAAAGATTGATCTCTTTCTGTACTATCATTCAGATATCTTTAAATCTATCCAACAGGATACGAATTTGCTCGTGCTGTCAGTTCTGCAATGCGTGTGTCACGAACACATACAGGTCGTCAAGGCCATCGTGAGAGAATGGGCTGTATTGTAAACTGCTCTCCGATTCATGATATCCGCATTGAGATCCTGGCGCATGAACCAACTACCTGGATTCTGGCCTTGTGCGGTCTCGAGCAACGCATTCAGCTGACCACTAAGCTCTGTCCGCGAAGCTCAAAACGAAGTTTCTCCGCTCCCATTCGATTCCCCAGTGTGTGCGTGCCACAGTTCTGGGGCTAATCCAATCGACCCTCCTACTTGTACCGCATCGTTGGGGTTTAACGGAGTACTCGTCCTGGGCTTCCTGTCTCCCTGAACGCCAGACCACAAGCGTCCAGCACTCCAAAGGTCTCATCAGGTGATAAAGCCCGTCAACAACAATATCTTCATCAGCCGTGGGGCAAATCCGCAGCTCAATGCTGCTCATCATCACCATGTCTCGCTCCCGCTGAGCGCCATCAAATCCTTCGCAGAGGGCATGCCCGACTGCAACGAGGGCCAAGATGAATGAGAGGCTGGGAATCCCACCGGAAACGAACCAGAAAGAGTTTCTTGGGCGTATGACAGAAAGTCAAAGAATGAAGCTGACGCCCCGGCTCAACAGCAGTCCAGCTTGCCTGAGCGGCAGTGATGCTGTCGTCGCTGAAGGACGGCAACGCATGCTTTTGGAGAAGTGTGCAGACGCAGAGTGACCCGATGCGCTCAGCTGTGCACAAGGTCAGTTTGCGCCACAGCAGCACAGAAGCAGAGCGCGTGAAGTGCCCGGAAGAGCGCGCAGCTGGGGATGCATGGGCTACAGAGCACGAGACAGACGCACCATCTGAGAGACGTGGAGCGATAAAAACAGCAGCCAGGACAACACCGGAGCAGAACAAGACATGGCAATACCTAGACAATACAACTCTGAAAAAAAATCTTCAAGAAGAACTATTCTACCTCTCTGGCCGAGGACCCCGCGTTGCCCTACCGCCCATTGTCCCGAAGGTCGAAGACCTCCCGCGCATCACCTTCACCCGAACGACGAACAGCATCACCACCCAGCACTACCTCACGGCGCCAAAAACACTCACCGCTGCCCATCGTCACCACGGCCGTATCCTCTGCCACCCACCACGCACAATCCGCTATACGAACTGAACAGAAAGCCGAGCGCTCCGGAGCGTCAAGCCCCCACGCTGAGTGTGCGAACAGCCAACCGGAGACAGTGTCAAATACGGACCGGCGGTTCGCAGAAGCGCGCCAAGTCCAGTGTTCTCGCAAATACTCGAGCCAGGCCCACTATTGGTCGGGAAAGCAGGAGGCAGCACGTGTTCCGGCCTGAGTTTGAGGGGTGAGCGAGGGCTTGTTGAAGGGCCATGCATGCGATCAGTTGGACACGGGGCGGCAGGGCGGCGTCGCGAGACCACGAGAACCGCTCTGCGCGCGCAAAGTGCGCCAAAAAGGGGCGCGGGCGATATGACACGTAGCGTGTAAACTGGTTTGTAAGGGAAATATAGGAAGCCTTGAGGTAAGCCGCCAGAGACACTGCACCAACGGCGGACGAAAAACCGTACCGTTATCTACGCCCAACGCGGTACCCACACCACGAAGAATAGTGAAAAGGAAGTATGCCGCACCCGCGCAAAGGTAACACCGCCAAATCTAAAGCCTAGAGAAAAAGCCAAGAAATCTCTTCCTCTTTTTTTTCATAGCCTATAGCCCACGTCTCCTCCGATCTGAACCTACCCATCTATTCCCGACCCAAAAGCGACAGCCTCAACACCAATCCTTCTTACCGAAGGTGCAAGTGAAGAAGAACCCCTTAAAAAAGAGAAACACCGAGCGCCGGGAGCGGGAAAAGCTCTTGAACAACCTCTTTCCTAAGTTAAACAGAAGAGAGCCACGCTAGTTCAAAAAGGCCTCAAAAAGACGCCGTCAGCAGAGTCAAAGGACCGGGAACGAGATAAGAATCAACATCTAATATTACGCGTGTTGGCCGCTTCGGTCGAGCCCGTGTAGTTGGTGTGTGTGTAGCTGTGACAGAGCAGGGGGAAAAAAGATAACAAGTATGTACGCTACAAGAAGCCAGAAAGCCTAAAACTTCCGAGAAAAAAGACGCACCGGCAATCTGTTGGGGGGACGAAGGGAAGAAAAAAACTCCTTTCACCTCCAAATCCACTCCCCCCCTTTCCCCTGTAGCAAGAAGACGAGAACAGCGCCAAGATAGTTAAACGATAGTAAAGGTAGAAGAAAAGGGGTTTAACACAAGTGGTATCAATCTGTAATCTTTGTATCTTTCCTCCTCCTGGGGGTATCAAAAATGGGGGTTCGCTCCGTCGCAAAAGCTTTGGCTGATGACGAAAAAAACAGCAACAAGAAGACAGAAAAGGCAACAAAATTCGTTGTACACTTTGCTGAGGCAATGAATGGACGCGACGCAACAGAGGCGCGCAGAGACTGTACTTGGGGGGAAAATGAAACATAACATAACAGTAAACACAAGGAAATGATAACAAAGGGAATTGTTTGCGGTGTTCCAATCTTATCCCCATCAACCACGATCCCGAACATTATATCCCGTCAATCAGTACCATTCGATCCTGCTTATGACTCCATCTGTCCGTGATGGTGGTGGGGGTGGTGAAACCCCATCGCACTGCCAGGGCCGAAGGGCTCGAACTGTGGCACAGCGCCGACGTGAATACCCTCGTCGAGATCCGGGCTCACCGCGACACCGATACCGTAGCGCTCGGGCTCGTCTTGGTAACTGTTGTCTCCATCGACCTCCTCATCGTAGTTGAAGTGGCTTGGGCTGAAGGTGCTGTCCTCGGCGTCATGGTCGTATGCGCCCTTGTGCAGGAGGCCACCGCGCGAGCCTGGCGGGGTCGCAGGATCGAAGTTGTTCGACCCAGCGCGCTGCTTGCCCTGCTGAACGGAGCTCAGGATGGGGAAGCCGCGGGCGGAAGAGAACGAGCCGCGGGCGGGCCTGCTGGTCGAAGGAGTAGGCGTCCTGCGGAGTTGCGAGGCAGGAGGCGTCATGAGGCCGGCGAGGAAGCCAGAGGAAGGGTTAGGAGCCTTGGAGGGCGTCTGCTCATGGTGCCCGTTGCTCGAGGACGAACGGGAGAGCTTGCTTGCTCCAGCGTTCTCCCTACCCTTGCGCCAGTTGCCAATGGCAGCAGCGAGCTGGGCAGCCTTGGGAGTAGCGAAGTTGGAGAGGCTGGCCAGGGCCGGGAAGGACCCGCCGCCAGAGATGAGGCGCTCCTTCTCCTGCTGCTCCATCTGCAGGTTCGTGCGGATGCGGATGGCAGCGTCGCGGACCTGCTCGCGGTCGAAAGCGGGCTGCGCCAGAGCGCTGATGAGGTCAGAAATGTCGTCGATGCGCACACCGAGCAGCTCGCGCAGCCAGACAATCTCCGTCTCCTTCTCCTTGAGCTTCTGCGGGGCGTCGCCGTCGGGCTCTCCGAGTCTTTGCTCGAGCGATTCGATACGCTCCTCGCGCTCCTGGAGCTGTTCCTGGAGCACGGCAATCGACTCGCGGAGCGCCTGGGGCGAGACCTTTTCGGCAGCACTCGGCATGAAACCCTCTGAGTGGGCCATTGTGGGGGTCTTGGCCGACTGGGCGGCAACGGCAGCAGCATGAGCCGCGGACTTGGCAACCTCGAGCTTCTCCTCGAGGTGAACAACCTTGTCTTGCAAGAAGTCCACCTTCTCGTCGGCAAGAGCCAGACGGTCGTTGAGGTTCTGCTCGTTGTGCTGCTTGTCTTCGATGGCGTTGGCCAAATCGCGGTTGTGCTGGCGGTGGAGATCCTCGATTGTCTTCTCGTAGCGCTGCTGGTGGTCCTGGAGCTTCTCGCCGAAGCGCTTCTCCAGAGTGCTGATTTCCTGCTCGTACCGTTGCTGCTGGTCCTCCATAGCTTTCTCGTAGCGCTGTTGCTGATCCTCCATGGCCTTCTCATAACGGTGCTGCTGGTCCCTGAGCGCGCGGTCTCTGCCTTCATGTGCTTCGCGAACAGCGTCACGCTTAGCATCGGCCTCGCTCTCAAGCAGGAGCTCGTGCCTAGCCTTCTCGGTGTCACGGTCCAGGCGCAAGGTGTCGATCTCGTTGCGAAGCCTGGCGTTCTCGCCCTCGAGCTCAGAGCGGACAATGTTGACCTGGTTGTTGGCGGAATCGAGCTCGGCCTCCATGAGCATGCGGGTACGCTTGATCTCGGCACGAGCAGCCTCCCTCGACTCATGGAACTCACGCTCGAAGCGCTCGGCCCTCTTCTGGTACTCGAGGCTCTCCAAGCGCAGCTTGTTGATGGCCTCCTCCATACCAGCGTTGTGCTTCTGGGTCTGCTCCAAGATGACCTTGAGGCGCATACCCTCGCGCTCCTGCCCTTCGAGCCTCTCCATCTCCCTCTCGAACCTCTCGCGAGTGCGAGCCTCGGCCTCGATCCTGGCACGAAGAACCTCGTACTTCTTGGTGTGATCCTCCTCCTGCCTTTGCCAGCGAGCCTTCTCATCGGCGACCTGGCTGGCAGCCGCCACCATATCCTTCTGCAGCTGGTCAAGCTTGTGGCGCATCTTCTCGCGACCGCGGATGGACTCCTGGTTCTGGGACTCCAGGGTGCTGATTGAGCGACGGAGCTGTTCATTGTCCTCGTTGGCCTTGTTGATCTCATCCGACCACCTCTTGCTGGACAAGCGATACTCGTCGAGCGTAGCCTCGAGCGCTTCATTCTGCGTCTCGAGCGTGACGAGTCGCCTGCGGAGCTCCTCCTGAGAAGCCTCGGACGACCCGAGCCTCATCTTCAGCTCGTGTGCTTCCTCGTTCAGAGCGCGGATCTTGTTAGCGTCGTCGCGGCCCTGAGCGCGGAGAAGTAGCAGTTCTTCCTCAGTTAGTGCCAACTTGCGTTGGGCGTCGTCTTCGGAGCGTTCTGCCACCTTCCGGCTCTCGATCGTAACTTCCATGCGTTGCTGCATTTCGTCGAGTGTCCTTTCCAATTCCGTGATGCGGGACACAGCCTCAGCATTCGCCTCCGCCTGCTTCTTCTGGACAAGAACCGTGCTCTGGCGGTTGAGAGCCTCCTCCATGATTTCGCGGAAATCATCGAGTTGGCCCGTGGCGGCAGAACGGGCAATCGACATTTTCAGGTCTGCAAGGGCCTGGTAGAATTCAGCAATGTCAATGCCAGGCGATTTCGATGGCGCAGGAGGCAGCGTGGCCTGAGTGAGAGCCTCCATCACAGCGTTCTTGATCTTCTCGAGCTTGCGGTTCTTTCCTGGAGAACGGTTGCGGTGGTTCGAGGCGAGGTCGTCATCCTCGTCATCAGCGTCGCTCTCGCCCGGCTCAGCAGAGATGCTGCGGCGTGCAGAACGACCGGTGCGCATCATGGCCATTGCAGATATCGAATCTTTGATGTTGTGAATGCTCTTCTCAAGGGGACCAAGACGGCTCTGCAAGACGTTGTCGATGAGGCCATCCACGCGAGAATCAAAGAAACCACGGCGGGACTGGAACTTCTGCTCTTCTTCAGTGGTGACGATGTCATCCCAGTCGCTGACGGGCACGTTCGACTGGTTGCCAAGCCTATGCACAGGCGACTCGTAAGCCAAACCAGCTTTCGAGTCGCTGAACGGATCCTGTGCCGACGAGTTTCCATCGTTGTGAGCAGCGTAAGCGTTCAAGTGCTGCTGTGGGACAGGGCTGGGAACCTCGTTCCTGAAAAGAGCCGCAGACGGCCGCAAGTCGGACTGAGGTCTGGCCGGCGGCGGGCTGGAGCGGGTCCACTGCGGGGACTCCCTGATGACGCCAAACTCGGAACCTTGGTCGTTCATCGCCTTCATGATCTCGTCGATCTCGTTGAACGTGGGCCTCTCCTCGAATGCGTCGCTGTCCGGCGGCACGGTCTTGCCATTCTCCATAGCCGTCATGAAAGAACCACCTTCGCTCGGCTGGTAGCTGTTTGTGACAGCAGGGCTGGGGTTGAACTGGCGTAAACCAGCCCCAGTCTGTTGCATCTCCTGAGTATCCGTCGAAGGCTTCGTGATATGCATACCGAACTTGAAGTCGAAGGGTTCCGCCGCGGCGTTGAGATCGATGCTGTTCTGCTGGCTGCGGTGGTGGCCTCTGTTGAAGTCGGAGTTGTAACCCTGCTCCTGCTGTTGGCCCCGGGGCTTGAAAGGAGTCGGTTGACGGGAGGCGATGCCGTTGGGAGTTGGCGTCTGGTTCTCCTTGCCCTCGGGAATCGGACTGATCCTGGAATTGTAGACATTTTGCGAGTGCGTCGCATCACCAAGTGGCTGCGGCGGAGCATTCGAAGGAACAACGCGGGGCGTGGCGAACCTGGGCTCAGAATCGCCGTCGTGAGCGACTTGCCGAGCCCTCTTCTGCCGCCATTCAGCTTGCATGGCGCGACCTTGCTCATCAAAGGCCTCCTCCTCACTCTCAGCGTGCTGTTGCTGCTGTTGCTGGAGATCGGGCCGGATGATCGGAACCGCCTTGTTCCTCTTTGCAGGCTTAACAATGTCCTTTTCTTGAATGTCGATGTTAAACAGCTTGCCAGAATCCTGAGACGTTCCATTCGGCTGCGAGTATCCGCCCGGTTGGAAGGCGTTCGCATCGGGCTTGAATGTTGGGCCCTGAGCGGCGAAGTCGAACGTGGTGCTGGGCATCGCGGGCTGGGAAGGAACAACAGGAGGTTGCGGCAGGCCCAACCCACCAAGTTTGAAGGACGGAACAAAGCTCGGCACGGCGGCGTGAAGTTTGGTGTTGCCGCGGCTTGGAGGAGGCCGTTGCTCTGCAGGCTGCTGGCTAGGCTGTTGTGGTCCTTGCTGTCCTTGAGGCTGGAAGTTCCCACCAAAGGTAAAATTACCAGGAGTAAACGAGGAGTTCGAATTGAAAGAGGCACCCGGGTTGAACTTGAACTCCGGAGCTTGAACGTTGAGCTTGGACGTCGAGGAACCTTGGCTAGAGTGGCTGACGTGATGGCTGGTGTTGAGGTTGGAGCTCGCAAAAGTATGATGCGACGATGAGACACCAGTGGATTGGTCGTTCTGACCCTCAATGCTAGGATTGGTTTCGACATCGGAGTCGTTCGTCTTCTCTTCGTCATGGTAACCTGAACCATTGTAGCCTTGCTGCTGCGAAAGCGAATGCGTCCTGTTTTGAGGTTGCTGTTGCATGCCATTGGGACCCGGCCACATCGTCCCGTTCCCATTGGTCTGCGTTGGTTTGCTGGGTGGGCTGTGGATACCAAATCTGTTGCCAGTGCCAAACTCGCCATCCTCGTCCAACTGACGGTCAATGGCTTGCTCAAGGTGATATTCAGCGTCGCGAATTTCCCTCTCGAGGTTCTCACTGATATTGTGGCGGTGACTGCCGCGAGGAGTGGGAACAACGATGTTGGGGCTGGGGCCGTTGTTCGTCTGTGCCGGAGTCTGGGGCCGCAGCTCCTCCTCAGCATCTTCTTCCGGCAGCTCCTCCAGAGTGAGGTGGGGCCGGTTGTTAAGAAGCTGCTGCTGTTGCTGCTGGAGAAGCTGAGCCTGCAACTGCTGCTGCTGTTGTTGCATCTGCGAAAACGTGTCCGTGGATGAAGGGAAAGGATACGAGGCACCGTTGGGCTGCTTTGTTCCGCTGAAAGGCGACACGGGCGACATCATGTCCGGTGCCGGAGCGCTAGTAGGAATAGCAGGCGAGCCGCCACGGACCCCACCATTCTGCGCAAGGAACAGCGAAGGCGAGAAGTTGGCCATTGGAGGCGTGGGCTGCTGCTGAGGGAGGTTTGATGGCGAAGTGAATGTCGAGTGTCGGTGCAGGTGCCCGCTGGGCCGCTGGTTTCCGAAGGGGGAAATCGGCGACGCAATTGAAGTTCTCGACATGTGGCCTGGGATTCCAGGAGAGGGTCCAGACGGAAGCGAGAACGGTGCAGAGAACGTCCCGAAGCTCTGGCCTCCAACAGACATGGACTGAGGAGGAGGCGAAAAAGCGAGGCCTGCTCCTCCGGGATATTGCTGAGCGGATGCTGAGCGAGACATCGGGTTGTCTACCACCTCGTCCTCGAGTCCAAGGCTAACTCCCAGAGCAGCCAATTTCTGCTCAGTCAAGAATGCAACGTATCTATCCCACTCGTTCTTGTCCGGGATAGACACGCGGGTCTGATGGGTGGTTTGCCACCTTTCAACCTCCTCGGAGGGCTCGGGCCAAATCTCGCGGTTCTGTGCGAGGCCATCCGAGACAATGCCGTTGTCATCACTAGTATCGAAACCGTGAACGTTGTATCCGGCATGCTCGAAATCTTTCAGGCGTCCTTCCACTTCTTGCCAAGACAACGGCCGCGGCGGGCCGCCTTCCTTCCCTCTTTGGAGATCATAAGGAATCTGGATAACGATATTCCTGTTTTTCCACAGAACACGCTTCTTTTGCCGTTTCGGGGGGTCTGGTGCCCGCACCGGTGCATGTGTTGGCTCGGCTTGCTTGGGTGGCGGCGGCGGAGGCGCTTGGTTGACCGGGGAAGGTGCCTTCGACGGAACCTTGGGCGGGGCGGGCTCGTCTTTCGACGGCGGCCGGGGCAACGGCTTTTCCGCACCGTTTTGCTCCTCATTACCATTACGGCTAGCGATACTCCTCGCATCTGCGTCGAAAATTACCTCCGCCTTCAATTCGCCGTCCGGGCCGTGCACGAACTCGTGCTGGGGCGCCGGATGCTCCATCGCCGGCGGAGTGTCGGCAAACCGCGAGGCCATCATCTTTTCGAACGTCTCCTTGCCCTTCTGTCCAAAGTGTGCCCAGAAGTCCGCCTGCTTCAGCGTGAGGTTGTTCTTCCTCGGCTTGTGCCCCTTTTTGCTCTTGCGCTTCTTGTCCTTGACCTTGGTCCGGCCGTCGCGAGATGCCTCGCCGGCGTCTTCGTCGGAATCCTCCTCGGTCGAGCCGTCGCTCCACCAATTGGCCTTCTCCGACTGCCACTGCCCGGTCAGGAACTGCTTTATCCAACCCTCGGTCGGCTCGCGCGGGAAGAAGAGCTGCGGGGAGTCCTTCGCCGGGGCGCCGGGCGGGACGGGCGTCTTGTCGGCGGTCAGGTCGGGCCAAAGCTTGGGAGCCTTGGTGGGCGTGGAGGGGTCGGAATTATTGAGGAAGGGGAGGCGCTTGGGCAGCAGGTGCTCGAGATTGAACTTGAGCTTGGGCGAGCCGCTGTCTTCGAGGCGGTTCGGGATCAGATGATCCAGGCCGAAGCGCGGCGAGTCTTCGTCGTCGCGCTCGTCCGAGTCCAATGCCCAGGTGTCCCTGTTGTGGCGGCGAGACTTGTTGTCGAACTCGGGCGGCGGCTGCTGGTACGGCGAGCCCCAGCTGGCGGTGAAGAACTGCGAGTCGTCGACGGTTCGCTTCGCGGCGGTGTGCGGCGTGCGAGGGAGGCCGCCGAGCGACGGGAGCTGCGGGAGTGGGGGGAGCTCAGGACTCGAGTGCCCCAGAGTCTGGGTCGGCGACGGCTCAGCAGACGGCGCAGGCGACGCGGCGACCGCGGTGTCGACCTTGAGGGAGCGTGGATGACCCTCAACAACAACAGCCGGCGGAGGCGATGGGCGGGGAGGCGGCGTCTCGATGCGTGGAGCTTGCATCCAAGGACATCTAGTGCCGCGGCGGGGCTATCTCAGGCGTGTCGCGGGCGCAATGTTTGTGGTATGCTCACGTTCCGCTGCGGCGACGCGTTGACGGCGGCTGCAAGGATAGTTTTCCACGCCGGATCCTGCTTCTTTAGCGCGGCAACAAAAGGGAAGGCGCTCAGCTAAAGGAGAGACATTAGATAGAGATAGCGGCTCCAGAGTTGTACAGATGGACCCCGACCATCGGCTTGACAGGACGCGGAGTGGGATGCGGAGTTTCGACCTCAGGGCAGACCAAGGACGACGGAACGCGGAGCAGCCAGGTTAAGGAGAGTCAATAATAGGGCGGTCACGTTTTCCGAGGCCCTGCCGGCGCTGCGTGATTGGTCCCAGCTTGCAAGCCACGCTCTGCAGCAGGACGGGTGCGCCCGCCAGGCTGCTCGCTCGACCACGCTTCCCTGCGCGACAGCGCGCTCTGAAACGGCTGCGCTGGCACCCTCTCCAGCCTGCCCGCGCCCGCGCGCCCGCATTATGCTCAGACAGATGCTTTGACCTGCCCCGACACCTGCTGAGACTCAGATCACGGCCTAAGCGAAATGTCGATACCCTCGCCCGGAATGAGACACGGGCCTCCCCCTCCAGCTTTACCAGCGTAACGGCCCTGGGGGCGCGCGCCGCCGGGAGCACCAGCACCCCTGCGCAGCCGTAGCACAGCAAACACCCACCTCGAATTTCCTCCTCCGGGCGGAAATGTGGCGTGATGTTATGTAATCTCGTGTAATCCCACACGAGTGCGGCAATTTCGAGCTGCGCAGCGGCGCGCAGAGCCGGGCGGCCGTGGTGATGTAGCCATTGGGCGAGGGGTGACGGGGGGACGTATTTGCACGTAAACCAACCCGCACGGCTGCCCGGCGCGCGGGCCTGGTGTATTGCTGGCCCCCCCCGGCGCGCGCCCAAAGCGATCCCAAAGGCGGCCGATCTCTCCCACGCTCCCGCCCAAAAGCACAGCTCCAAAATCGGCCCAATTAAACCGGCTGCGTCATTCCTGTCCAGTCGATTTTTCTTATTCGCACACCAGTCGAACGCGCTATACTCGCCTGGCAGCGCTGCCCGTGTCGCGCCGTCGCATTGTCGAGCACCCGGAATGGCTTCGGAAATTTACGCCCTGGCAAGGCGGCGCTCGGCAGGCGCGACACAATTACCTCGCAGCAATCTTAATGAGACGGCAGACAAATTGGTGTGTGAATTCCTCTCTCGCATTGAAAGTTATCATCTCGCCTGTCCCCACGTGGCCTCGCTTCCGCCGCTCTCCAACTCCGCCACCCTTCGCCGTCCATGCCCCGCAACGCCGTCGTAATGCTCGTAGGAGAACCCAAATTTTAGGAAATAAAGACAATGTGTGCTCAGAAAATCAGCGGCTGCCAGGGATATGGTCCTGGACAGGGGAAGACGAAAGGCAGTCATTTACGTCGCGACTCGTCCACTTTACAGACCCGAATCGCCCTTCTCTCTCGGGTACGCCGGCTCGTACGCATTCCAGTCTGCGCAGGTCTGCGTGATGCTGTTCAGGTCGCCCTTGAACCCGCTCGGGTTCTCGACGAACTGCAGACTCAGGCCGTCTGTGACGTGCCAAGCCTGTGTCCTTGTTAGCGAGCTACTTGACCGCGACGGGCAGCCGCGATACTCACGATGTGGCAATGCATCAACCAAGCGCCTGGGTTATCGGCAGGGAACGCGATGATCAAGTACCCGCCGCTCGTGGAAGCTGGGAGGATCATGACGTCACGGCGCATGGGGTTGTCGAACTTCAGGTTGTCGAGGTTGCCGTCCCAAGCACCGACGCCGGAGCCAAGGTGGAAGAAGTCGTGTCCGTGAAGATGAATGGGATGCTCGATGGCGAAGGTGATAAGGTTGTTGTGGATCATCCAGAAAGACCACTGGGGCAAAAAGCGTCAGTTCACTTTCTTGTTCCTGGAGTTGAAGCGGACGTACCTTGCCTTCCGCGGGCATCTGCCACACGTTCATAGACTTCTCGTAGTCGGTGTTGCCGTCAGCAAAGTATTGCAGCGTCGGCTTTCCCCAGTTGACGTCCATGGCGCTGTCGTTCAGGAACCACTGCACGAAACCACTCTCAGTTCCGATGGTAGCGTTGCCGTTGAAGGTCAGGTTGATGTCCTGGATCTGAGCCTCGAACTGATCCCTGGGAACAGTCGTCTTCCACCAAGGAACGAGCTTGTCAATCGGCTCGGCAATACAATCTCTGGTCTCGATGGTCGATGTGGTCGAGACTGGGAGGTCAGTCGCGTCAACGCCTTGGTAGTTCAAGATACCTCCGGGGACAATGTCGGCGTAGTCCGTTATGGTATTTTGACTGCAAGACGCGATCTCAGAACGAATCCAGTAGTTGCTGGCCGGCTGATCAGCCTTGAAGACAATGTCGTAACGCTGTCCGATGCCGATCATAATCGAGGTTGCGTTGTATGGTGTAACTGGGACCAAGTCCGACGTGATGACTTGGAACTGATGGCCGTCAAGGCTCACCACAAAGAATGAATCAACGGACATGTTGATGAAACGGAGGCGGTAGGTCTTGCCCTGCTGGACGGTGATGCTGTTGTACTGGCCGCCACCAGTGTTGTTGATCATGGAGCCATTGAAAAGGATGTTGAGGGGCTTCGGTGGAGCTCCGTTGCGGAGGATGTAATGGTTCTTCTGCCACGCAGTCTGGTCATATGTCTCGGTAAGTGCGACAGGACCCAAGTCCTCGTCGTAGTTGGCCGTTGCAGGGCCGTTGATGACGATGGCACCAGCAATGCCATCGCCGTACTGAGCCGAATGATGGCTGTGGTACCATGTTGTACCTGTAAATGTGTATCAGTATGCGCTCCGCCTACACGATACGAGGATTCAGTCTCACCGTATTGAGTGGCTTGGAACTTATACGTGAAACTCTTGCCAGGAGGGATAGGGCATTCCGTGACGCCGTTGGCACCATCCATCTGACAAGAATTCAACTGACGAATGCCGTGCCAGTGGATGGACGTTCCATTATCCTGCATGTTGTTGACAACGGTGAGCCTGAATGACTACGTTAGCTAATCTCGTTCACTTTACTCTGGGTTTGAGTTTGGAGCATTCAGTCTGTCCGCTAAATAGCAGTTGCCCAACAGAACACGGAGGGTCTGTGTCTTGACGGCAACTACATTTTGGCGCCACGACCTCGCTGCAGCTCTCCAACGTCAGACCCTGAATGGCTCGGTTGCACATACTCTAGATTATCACCCCATTCTGTCGGAGAATAATCAGCACTTATGTAAGGTTCAAAAGCTTGGTGAAACGCGTACCTGCATTGATGGTCGGACCAGGGAATTGGTTGTTGATGAGCAACATCGGCCTGCAGAAGCCATCTCCGATTCCCTTGCTCATGTAGGAATTGCAGTCTGTGACGTTGGTGATCTCGAGGGTGTATTTCACAGTCTTGCCCGTTGTGGGGTACTTCGTGTCGAAGTCGGTGGCGATGCTAAGGCCACTCTTCCAGCAGCCTCTGCTCTTGGGACCCCACGTGCAGGCGGAATCAGGAACCCTTGAAGTGGTTGACGAGGCAGTCGCCGTTGTTGTAGTGGCCTGGCGAACAACCAGGTCTGGCTGCTCGGCCTCGGGGATGGCGGCAGCGAAGGTCTGCGCGGTCAGTGCCAACAGAGTGACACCGATCTGCTTGAGAGACACCATGGTGGCGAAAGGAGACTTCCCCTTGAGAAAAAGGGATGTCAACGACAGGAGAGTAAAGACTGAAGAGGCTGAAGCTCTTGAAGCTCCCTGTGGATGCTCTGTAGGTGAGAGCGGAAGAGTGAGCGTGATGATACAACAAATGGCGGGATCTGAAGGCCTTTACATAGTCCTCAGAGATCCTCAGCTAAAGGGCAGGTGTCCCAAAACGGAAGAGACGGGTAGTGGCAGCTGCATGTGGAGTTAAGGTAGACAGGGAACTGTGCAGCTGCACAGAAGCCCGCTGAAAATTTACCGAATCTGTTCACCATGCGCGATGATACTTCAAACAGGGGCAGGGTAATCCCGGACGGCCGTACGACGGGAGCTCCACCCGCAAGGTTGGTAGCGATGACAGCCTGGGGGGCCAGACACGAGCTTTAGCATGAAGCGGAACTCAAATTGGTGGAAGATCGTATGGCAGTCGCTGGAATATCCACTTTCAGTAATAGAGCCAAGACTTGAGGCGGTCCCTTAGCGGAGGTGCAGCTTGTCGGTCAGCTAGCCATGCTTACCAGGCCGGCAGTTTCATCAGCCACGCATCGTCAAATCTTGAACGTGCCGTGTGCCGTTGTAGCTCGGCAGGGTCGGGCGGCTTACTGGAGCTTAATTTAGTATCTCAAATGGCCGAGTCGCACTTGCGGAAGCCGACAGTCAGCCTCCGCATGATCTGGGCAGACGCAGGCACATCGTCTAGCCGCCGTAAGGCTCCCGTCTGTGGTGCCTACTGCGGATCCTTTAGGCTCTCCCATCAGATGATTGTCGTATGCAAGTCAATATTGGATGAGGCTTCCGCGTGGTTTCCACCAACAGCATCAGCCGCAGTATACCGCGCCGGCAGTTGGCCCGTCATCGTGGACAAACAGCGTTGCTCTTGCTGACAGGAGAGATTTCCAGGCGGGCAGTGCATATGCTGACCGGGAAATTTCCGCGGAACGGCTGGCGGCCAGACGTGGCTCTGTTCCTGCAGATGTGACACTCTTAAACAAGCATACATAGTGCTTCGAAACAGGAGGTGGTGAAGATCGGGGGTGGTTCCCCCGACACACCAAACACGAAACGACCGGAGGGAGTCAAACGGCGACGGGGAGCGGAGGGCCGATAGCGAAGACCTGCCTATCGGCAGCTATGGCTCGGAAACGCAAGCACAGACGGAGGCGGCGGCGGCAAAGCGAGACGGCGGCTCTTGGCAGGCGTCAAGCTCCACGTACGTACGTGGACGGGTAGTGAAGATGCTGGGCGGGCGACGGCGGGGACCAAGGGACATCGCGGCAATTCCGATCAGTGAGTGGCCAAGCTTCAGACCCGCACGCCTGGTTGGCAAGCCCTCGCTAGCCCCTGCGGATCCGGGAGCCAGTCGATCATGCCGCGGGCAGTGTGGCAGACGACGGGCATGCGGGCCCCATGGCAGAGGAGGGTCGCGGGCAGCGGCGAATCGCTGGACGACGCGCGTGGGTCCGCGACGACGGGTCCGGTCAGCACCGCGCCGAGAACGGGGGCCGGCGGCGCAGGGCAGACAGCTCGAGCACGAAAACGGGCACTGGCGGGCGGAGCGCCTCGCGGGGAGGTTATCCACGGCGGTGGAAGAAGCGGTGACACAGCATTCGACCACCTCTAGCGCGTGTTTCGCGAGTCGAGCACGGCGGGCTGACGCGATGCGGGCGGTTGCGACCGGGGCCCGGTGTCTGTCGAGCAGGATTTGTTGGGCGTAAGCACGACGACGGCGCGGAGAGTTTGGCCAGCGTTGCCCGATGACTTGCGGTCGTCTAAAGATAGAGGATCGCCGCAAGCCATCTCAGTAGTGGGCCGCGCCGCGGGGGGCGCCGCTGATTGGCTGCTTGCCGACCGGCCCACATCGCGCCCCCTGGCCGTCCATCGCGACTCTGCGTTGACGTCGCCTGCGCATCCAGCGTGGCCCGCGTATCTGGCCCATCGCACCCAACTCCGCCCAGCCCGCTCACGAGAGCAGCCACTCGTCCCGCGCCATGCGGCCGATGTTGCAGCCGTTGCGCCGCCAGCGCAGGTCCCCAGCTAGTCGTGCCGCTGCCTCCGGCTCGTGCGCGGCAAGCAGACCAAGGCCAGCAGTCCAATGTTTCCGCTTTTGGCCAGCTCGGCAAAGCATCAGTTCTGTAGACCTGATCGCGTGGAACACCCCCAGCAGCGGTAGCTTTGGGGTCGGCAGCTCTCGCAAGCCATGCCTTGGGACGCCGCGGAGCTGAAGAGACCGCCCGTGGCCCGGGGGCAGCAGCTGCCTGCCCGGTGAACTTATAAGGCATATTGTCCCGGTGGAAATCGTGTAGCATACTCCATCTCAATCGCTTTGGCTTGTGTCTGCGCCTGTCTTTCATACTTCGTCATGTCGTCCATTCGTTCTCGAATCAGCGTCCTGGCCGCCGCTCTGGCCCTCGCCCGCGGCGCCTCGTCCGAGTGTCTGTCATATGGCATTGACTTCCAAAACGGACAGTCTTACTTCATCAACAAGGCTTCCTCGGAGAACTTCACTGCTGTAAGTGTGCCGCCTGAACCTGAAGGGTGAAGTGATGGTGCCCCACCCACAGCCTTTCTGGTTTGATGCCATCCCTTGACAGGCACGTTTCTGATCCGGTACATTAGGTCTCTGAGTTCGAGGGCTGCTCGGCCGGTACTTCCGATGTTCTGCTTGTCGACCCGAACAACCAGGAGTACATCTGCTCCGACGTGCCTGTCACACCAGATGATACCCCGCAGTTGTCGACCTGCCCCATTCTGAAGAACCAGATGTTCTCGGGAGACTGGCTCATCGTCGTCTTTGGTAACAATGGCGACGATGACTCATTCGCCTGGCAGCGTGAGCTGTTCCTGACCGTCGGTGACCAAGTCACCAGCACCTTTACTTCCACAGTGACGTGGGACATTACTACAACCCCGGTCTTCACCTCGACCCTGCCCTCAACGGTATTGGTCACGGAAACCGTTGACAACACCAACACTGTCACCTCTCCGTCTGCTACGGCGAAGACTACAGTGACACCCAAGGCTGTTACATCTTGGACTACCTGGATCAAGACCAGGACCAAGCAGACCTGGACTAAGACTCTCACCACGGTCACCAAGACCAAGACGGCTACATGCACCATCCCGCCGAAGCCTTCTCAGCCCGACCCCAGGGCGACCTACACACCCACTGGCATTACGGTCGCGGCACTCCAGTCCGGCGCGCCCGCCGTCCGTGTCCGCGGATTTTCCGACAAGCCCATGGACGCTAACGAGGCTCGCCGTAGGATCCGTGAGGCTCGTCTTAGGCGTGGCATGCCCATCCCGGAGCGTCTCAATGAGCGTGAGCTGGATGAGCGTGCTCCCGACGAGGCCACGATCATTGTCACAGCAGACACGGTGGTCAACAGCACGATCACTCACACTGCTGACACTTCCACCACCACCGAGACGGTTCTGACCACGCAAACGGTGTCGACCACTCTTCCCCCGCACACGGTCTACTCGGGCAAAACGACAGCCACCATCACTGCTCCCACGCCGACGAAGACGAGAACCACCATCTCGTACACCACCATTACTGCCATCAAGACGCTCTACAAGACGTAAGTAACCGGCCCCTCGTCTGGATTGACTGACACTAACATCTCCCAGCTGGACATACACCACCACGGTCACGCCCACCGCATCAGTCAAAGCATGCACGGAACAGGGTGGCCACATCCTGCCCAAGCCCAAATTCAGGGCGGTCTAGAGGGCGCGAGTGGCGGGCACGGCGCGCAATTGACATTACATTAGCGAACTACTGTTTAGTGTTGAGTCTCGTATGTCGATCATCATGAATCCACGAATCACGAATGCATCGCATGGAGAGGGGCAACAGACGAAGAGCGTCGGCGTTTGATGCAGCTTCTTTCGCTTTTAGCAGCTAGTCACGAAATGCATATTCCCAGTTAAGATTACTGCAATACATGTGCGTGACGCAGCGCAGAGTCAAAACAGACATGTGAAGTCCGGGGTCCCGCATTGAGACAAGCGAGCATTTGCCTCGTCAGCCCTACGGCGCACAGACGGGCCCCTGCCACGCAAGACGCACGCGATGCAACAGCGATTCGCCGAGGGATGCTGCGGCCGATGGCGGGAGCGAGGACGCGACACGGCCTTGGTCGGACGGCGATGCAGAGGAAAAGACTCGTCCAGGAGGAACAGCACGGGTTGACAGCCTCGACGGCCGGCGCAGGGGGGCATCAGCATGGAGCGAACATTGGCGCTAGGCTTCGGCTGCAGCACGCCGCACACTGTGCGCTCGCTCTCTTCACGTTGTACGACCACGCCACCGATGCCGCGCCCGTGTTCCCATCGCCCGTCTCGATTCCGGCCGCTCCCTGAAGAGCGCGCGCGCGCGTGGCCGTCCCAGCTCGCGCGCTGCGCCCCCGGCCGGCCCTGTTCAGCTGGCCGCGGCCGCAGCAACACCAGCGACGTCCAGCACCCGATCGACCCATGCGAGGCTCTCCCGCGCGAGCTGTCCATCGCAACTGCCGGCCGATAGCCAGCGACCACGGCGCTGGGCAAAAGCAAGCCGCCGTCCGGGATGCCCCAGGTGCAAAAGCCTCCGCGTGAGCTGCGGGCCGCAAGGGTTGAGCAATTGCCCGGCCTCGCGCGCGCGCGCATGGCCCACAGCCTCTTCACCCGAGTTCTCCTCCGCCGCTGCCCTCGAGCTAACGCACTGTCAGCCGCGCACTGGTCGGCGACTGCCGTGGCGGCCGCTCACCGTCAGCCAGCGCAGCCCGCTCAGCCCACCCGCCAGCCAGGCAGCAACGGCAGATGCGACAGGATGATTAATGCTCGCCGCCCGGCGTCGTCCCAGCCACGGGGCCGGAGCACGACGCCATGGCGGAGCGGCAGCCAGCCCGACAACGTCCCTCCGCGGCGTCATGCCAAGGCGCGGAACCCGCGTGTCCTGGGTGCGCACCCCTGCTGCCTGTCCTCGGGTTGGCTGCGGCCGCCGCCTTGCCCTGCCGTTGCCGTTGCCGCAAGCGGTGCTGAGCGGCGACGTGCTGCATGCCATCTGCGTCGCCCGCCCGCCTTTCCCATCTCCACGTCTGGCCCGCCGTCTCGCTTCCCAACCCCCGGGAATCCTTGGGAGGATGCGAATAGGATCTGCGGTCCTATGATCTCCGCTCGGGGATCCTGGGTTCTCCGCGCAAGGCCTCCAGCTACCACGTCCTCGCATGTACCTCTGGGAGCTAGCAGAGCTGCCAGCTCGCCGCCGGTGGGGCGAGCGGAGTCGAAGGTGAAGAGCAAGGACAAGGGCAAGGTTCTGTTGGAGGCTGATGCGTCGGGCTATTTCCAAACTGGCGGTGCATCGCAGCAAAGGCTCGGGGTGCATGCGGCGGTGTTGCTTTTTGGCTTTCTCTGCGCAGCAAGGCCGGACGCCGATGCCAACCCGCCCACCCCGTGGCCTGCCAGGGCGCAAGAGATGTCGTCTGCGAACACCCACCCTGCTGCAGGGCGCTGTTTGCGAAGCGAGACGAAGTGGCCCTCGGTGCTGTGGTCAGGCAGGTCAGGTGTGGCTGATGACTTACAGCTTCAGCTGACGGGCGTCCGTCGCTTCTGTTGCTCCTCACGGGAAAAATGTGATCTACTGGGTGAGAGCAAACACTGCTGCGGCGGTGCTTGCTGAGGACTCCACACCCACCTAACCGTCCAGTCCTTGGCGTCGGTTTCGGAAGCGCTCACGCTATTGAATCGACGACGATTGGCGGTCTGGGAGACCTTCGGCACGCTGGTACATGGGGTACATCATCCTTGTACCCTTTACTGCGGGGCCATGCTCCCCAACTAGGCCAGCATCGCTATTTTGGGGTCCGAAATCTCACAAAAGCAAACAACGTATACGGAAAATGGCAAACGAGATTGCATTATCTAGGCGCGCGACAAGGAACATTGGAAGGCTCTTTCGTTCGGGCTCATCTTGTCCGCCTCGTTCCAGAAAGCACGTACACACGTGCCCTCGACTATACAGCGGCCCATATACTCCATCAGAGTGGTCTACGGAAACGGAGACCCGAGAGTACTTTTGGTGTGCACGACTGACTTGCCGACTGCTTTGCTTACTGGATCCAAGCGCGTCGGCTTCGGGACTCCCGATGCGTGGGCCCTATCTACTGCTCGGCGGTCTCCGCACAGGACTATCGACTTCATCGCAGGAATAAAGCGGTAAGCACGCATTGCCAACAACACAAGTCTGCTCTATCCACTTGAGGCGGGTAGGGCTGATTCGGTGGGCTGCTTCGTCCTGTAGGCGCTCGTCAGAAATCCGGATTATGCTCGGCTTACGCGTCACTCCGGCGAATACTCCGAATCGAGACATAAATATATTAAGGCAGATAGGCCTACTGATGCGCTGGAGTTCTTGTCGGAACTTTTCAGCCCACCGTCTAATATGACGAACCGCCACGGGCGCCATTTACCCCAGGTCTGCTGCTACCGTATGCACTTTTGCGGCACTGGTTGTCGCCACGCCTGATCACTTCACCTCGCCTGTTCGACTTGCATGCAGGCAATAGTTCTTTCTTCCTCCCGAGAACTTCCAGGCAGACGCCACGGGCGACTTTGTCTACTGTGCAGGATCTGGGTGGGTCTCTTCACGGGCTGCGCCGTAGCCTTCTTTACTTCTTCCGCTGCCCACCGAAGGCTGTTAGCGCGTGGAGCCGCGTTCGAGGGTTGCCAGTTCCATGCCCTCACCACGATTCGCACCCTGTTTATTGCAGAAAGACAGATCCGTTCTTCCGGAGCATCGTCCTTGGTGTCTCACTGCAGAGTTGGGCCATGAGACCTCGCTAGCAGACTTCCTGCGCATACTAGGGCTTAACGCCTGAGAGGGAGGCTTGCGCGCTCGATGAATGGGTATCCAGCGATCGCGCTCATCCTGTAAGCCCTCAGTCTTGTCGATTTCTTCTCCAAGCTTGTACGCAGCGCCATGGCACACATCGCTGGCAAACAGTTCGTCCTGGCCCAGTACCGTGATCAGCTGTCTTCTCGGACCACCCGGAAGACGCCCCCTTCCGTCTTGGAAATGCGGTGATTCCTGCGCCCAAGCCTTGTGCTCACCGTCCAGACGGATTCGATAGCCAGGCACCATCTTCGAATATCGCCTTTCACCAGGATTCCGCCTCTATTGATCACAGCGCTTCGCTTCGTAAAATGAGACATCCCAGCTTCTTGCCTCGCCTCGAAGTTCCCCCAGACTGGAGATGCGCGATTTGGTAATGGGAACGGCAGATGCGGCTCGTATCGTTCTTGGCAGCGGCCCGGCGGCGGTGAGCGTGGCTGGCGGAACACGAGACAGCGTCTCTGGATGCTCTCCACAACCTTCCTTCCCGCTGGCCGCCATTTGGCTTGCTATTCTTGGAACCCGGTAGCGCAACGCTTGACGCAACTTCTTTTCCTGTTCCTTCGATCCTTTGTTGGTGATGCGGCTGACTGCTTTGAACTCTCTACAGAGCCGACGAAAACCGGTAGCCTTCGTGGAGCATGACGACACCCACCCTTCTCTTTCCGCAACTTTCCAAATAGCAACATTGTGCGGAAACGAACCGCAAAGTATGTCGGTGGCTCCATGACCGTACATACGAGCCAAAAGACTCTAGCAGCATGCCATACATAGGCATGATATGGGGCCCAGCCTTCTTGGCTAACGTTCCAGTCTCCCTGCTATACAAAACCACTCCTATACGACCGCATGACTATACAGTCACTTATAACACAGGGAAATCTACTTTCAATATAACCTTCGGGCTCGGACGTAATTCTTGCTCGTCAGTGACCGAAGCTCCCGAATACGCCACAACGAAATCCGGCTGGACATCTAGGGTCGCGCATTGAGGACAATGGGGGCGATGCAGGTTTCTGAGACACTTCATGCCTCTCAACCTTGAGCCGATTGAGCATGGGAGGATGTACATCAGTACAGTTCCTGCGGCGAACAAGTCGTTGCCCAGACTACTATAGGCAGTCTACAGGGAGGATGAAACGGTATGTGCTATTCTATGTACGACCGTTCCACAGTCGCGGGACCTCCGAAGATTGAGACACCACGTGTGGTGGGATGTTTTACTTTCCCAGACCCTGCCACCCTGCACCGATCACCACGTTCTTGTCTACGAACTTGTTTTTCCACCGTTCCTTGCACGCGCACTTGAGACATCGCCACACACGTTTGTCCGACATGGATGGCTCACGCAGGCCGCGCGGATAATCACTGCAGCTTCATGCAGAGAGTCCGGGGATTCCGCAGGTTGTCTTCCACAGCGGACGATCCTCCGCCACCGCCCCACCAAAAAAAGTAATAGAGAAGGTAAAATGTCGGTGCATCTTAGAACAACCATCTGCAGCACACAACCAAGTGACTTGACTCGAGCCTAACGAGAGCCTCCTGATCACAATCAATAAAGCCAATCTCACATGCCCACGTCAACGCGCACAGTTAAGTTCTTCTCGACCTCTCCACCCCCAGCGACACCCGCGCCCGCGCGCCATACTCGCATATAGCACGCACACGTAACACCGGCCGCATACGATCGGCTTTCCGCACGCAGACGCCCAGCGCTCCCTCTCTCGGCGCCTCTGCCACAGTGCTTGTTTTCCCCTCCCCTCTTCCCGCGCATCCCCGGCTCCAACCGGTCTTTTCGGGCAGTCGACGGTGTCCCGACCGCTTGCTCCCGGCTGCAACAGCATTGCCGCATGCGGCGGCCGGCGGCGGCGGCGGCGCGGCGCGGTGCGGTGGTCCGTGTTTGCGCGCAACGGGCGCGGGCGCGGGCGCGGAATCTTTGCCCGGCGGCTGCGCATGGCATGCCTGTCGGCGGGCGCAGGCGCGGTCCGACGTCGTCGTCGTCGTCCTCGTCGTCGGCGCATCTGGATGTCGCGAGATAGGGCGCGGCGGCGGGCGTGCAGGAAAAGGCTGTTCCGGCGCTGATGCGGGCTGGAAGATCTTAATTATTTTTTAGTGGTCGGGTTGGCGTCGGCGTGCGTGCGGCTTGGTTCTTTTGTTCAGCTCGACGCGGCTGGGTCGGTCGGCTGCATGGATCCGAGGGACGCGGCTGCCGGGGTGCATGCGGTGGGTTATCGCGGCGCGTTTGGGGCGGCGGGTGGGTGTGGTTTGCTTTTTTGGGAAGCGTGGTGGGCGGGGTGCTGGGGTTCTGTGGATGGTGAGGGCGTTGCGATAGCAGGTAGGAGTGGTTTATCCATGAGTCTCTTTGCTTTGTCTATCCTCGAACATCTTGACTGATAGATGCGAATATACATGCTAACTCTCATTCACTCTCATAAATTTTTCAGAAGTTGGCCACTGGGTGTAGTGCCGATTTCACCTCAAGGTGAACGAGATCTCTTATGATTGAATACTCTATTATGCGCAAACTCCTGATAATCATGGTTTCTACTCTATTCATCATGCCCGAAAGAGTTCCGTTAGTTCACATTCATAATAGACGACCAGTCTTCCTGCTTAATATACTCTTCAATCGGGGTTAGAAGGCTTTCGACTCCAATCTGTCATTTTCTTTGTCAGTTTGATTGCTCCAGCCTTGCTTTGTAGTCCTGGAGTAGGGAGAGTAACACTTACATCCTTCCCATAAAGGACCTCTGGATCTCCTCCATCGTATCCAAATTCCTCAAAGTACGCAAACGACTCCGCAACCTCGTTCTTGATGTTCTCATCCCCATGCGTCACATCCTTCAACTCCTGGAACGACAGCGTCTCGATCCCCTCATCCCCACCCAACTCCACCCCCAACCCCTTGCTGAACTTGGCCATGAACTCCCTCCACGAGATAAACTCCGAGTACGCCAACGCGCTCTTCCCCGCCTCCACCTCCTCCACCAGCCTCCTCACCACAACCCCAACATCCCTCCTGGTCCACACAAACGGCAGCCTCGTCCGCCCATCCCCGAGGCCCCTATGCACAAACCTCCCATCCGGCCCCCTGACGATCTCCTGCGCCGCGACCCTCCAGTTGTCGACGTACAGCCCGACCTGCACGAAGCGCGCCTTCCCGGGCAGCTCGGCGCGCGCGAACCGCTCCACCTCGGCCTTGCCGTCGAAGTGCCACAGCTGCCGGTACCGGCCGCCGCTGCGCGCCGCCGCCGCCGACAGCGTCGACCACACGAACCGCTCCAGCCCGGCCGTCGCGCCCGCCGCGATTGCCAGGTTCTTGCCCCGCCGCACCTCCAGGTCGTGGCACTGCTCGTTGACGCTCACGCCCCGCGCGGCGGCGGCGGCGTGCGTGGCTGGGTCGGCCATTGGCGTCCAGAAGTCGGTCATGGCGAAGATGGCGGTCGCGCCGGCGAAGGCGGTGGTCTGGCGGGGGTGTTGGTGGACGGTTGTGGTGGGGGCTTAGGGTGGGGAGGGGACGTACGAGCGAGGGGATGGAGTCCATGTCGGCTTGCACGAGCTCGACGCCTTTGGCTGCCCAGACTGCCGCCGCGGGCGAGGCCGGGTTGCGGGTGATGGCGCGGATGCGCCAGCCTGGGGCGGAGAGGAAGGCGTCGGCGACGGAGCCGCCTTGTTTGCCGGTTATGCCGGTTATGACGATGAGTTTGGTCATGGTGGTGGTGGTGATGGTGTGGAGGGGTGGGCTGGGGAAAGTCTATGTGATCGCTGGGGTTGAATCAGGAAGATGCTTGACGATGGTGGACGATTTGGTATGGAGGCTTCTTATACTATTACGCAGGTTTGATAGATGGCGTACGTTTTTGTGGGTAACACTCCTTCGGGATCAAGAACGGCATTGTTGTTGTGCCGCATGGCGGGATAATTGGTCCGCTGCCGGGAATCTTGATCTGTAGTTGACCCGGTCCGCCGAGACCAATCGTCGATTCTGTATGAGATCACGGTATTCCCAGTGAATTACGACTGTGTACCATATCTTTTGTCCGTCTTCAGCAGCTGTGTTGTTCCCGTTGTACCCCCGCGGGTTTCCTTGGTCAGCTTCGTCAGCCACGGACGAATCCCGGACAAGCCATCAAACTGCCTGGTTGGGCAACCAGAACGACAGACGCTGGAGAATTTTCCATTACACACCTTTCAGAGAACATGAATTTTCTCATTTTAACGCGTTAGTCTGCAAAAATGTTGAAGATAGTTAGCAATGTCCGAACCGTCGTCCTGGAGGACTTCTCCCGGAAATAAGTAAAGCCCGCTGCGAGCGCGGCACACTTGACATGGCACAGCTGCTAATGGCAAAAGCTGCGCAGAATGCTAAGTGGATTCTATCTTATTCTTGCTATGCTAGCGCCGAGAGAACCACTGCATATAATAGCAGAATGATGTTGTGTCCGCCTGAGTCTGAGAGAAGAGTAAAGGGAACGAACAGCCAAGAGAAGCCGGAAATACACTTGGACTTTTTTTTCTCTTTTACATGAGAAGATACCAGATGATAACCAAGTAGAAAGAAAGGCCAAAGAGTATGTGGGGAGTAGAATGGCAGCCTTCGTAAGATCTCCGTGTTTCCATTCATGTCGTTTTAAGTGTAGAATGGGGCAGATATGGCCTCTCCCCTAGTCCATTCAGCGTGACTTCCCATGGTAGTAATCCGCGCGGAGTTTTCAACATCATGAGGAAGCGCCCTTGTTGCCATTACCTTGACGACGAGCCTCCAGTGCGGCAACTCTTGTTCTTTTGTCATCTCCATCCTCAGCCGTCGATATGGAGAACTCTTTGTTCTCGGCACATTCGCGGATAGCTTTCTGGACACCGTTGAAATTATCCGAATTGCAAACATTGACCTTCAGCTGCGTCAGAAGCACCTGGGCGATAGCGCTTCGCGAGAACCTCCCCATCCTGGAGACGTAACGATAGTAAGTGATCGTATTGTCGATTGCAATCTTGTTCAGAGAGCCTTGGGGGAAATCCGGAATGCCTGGAGTGGGGAACAGGGGAAAGTTGCTCTCGTCGTAATACCGTGAGAGCACACTTTGCCATCGGTCTGGAACAACTGGGTCTCTGAGAAATATGGCCATTTCTTCATCTTCCCGCTTCTCTTGAGCATCCTCAACCGTTGACGTTGTATGACCATGGGTGTTAAAAGGATCAGCACGGGACTCTGGGATCCACGAGAACACCAACGATAGTGTCGCCAGGTATTCGATTTGCCTCGGGGATTGCAAAATTGGCGGGTGCTTCTTCAGGCGCTTTTGCTTCAGCCACTCAGGCCTTTCTCCTTGGGAGTATGTCTTTGCGAACTGGTTCAAACGGTAATATGGACGGATCAAAGGCCTGGGAGAACCTTCTTCGGTCCCCGTCGGCGGCTCCCAAAACCACTCGCATGCCTTGAGAATGTACACATCGTAGCAGGTCAGGTCCTCCCGGTCGTTGTTGACGATTTTTGGCTGGAGAACATCTTGGAACCTGAGGTAGTAGCCCGCGGCCCGAGCAATCGAAAGCCGGTTAAGGTATCCTTCAGCTTCGGGGAAAGCGCGGATGAAACGAGCCAACAAAGCCTTCGCCTGTCCACGATTTCCGATATGGAAAGGTGGAACGAGCTCCAATTCGCCAGAATCTCTGAGAAAGGACGATGTGACGAGTCCAGCGGAGTAACATGCAGCGAATGCAGCGGGGAGGAAGCGTGGGTCCTGGTCAATGAGCTCGAGCTCATGCTTGCTCAGTTCTCCCTCCTCTTCGGCGTGAGCCAGTGCCTGTTGGACATATAATATTAGCTAAACTTCATGAAGAAAGAAAGATACGACATACTATCAGCTTCTTGTTCACCGCGGTGACCTTGGGCTTCAATCGATCCCATGATTCACGGAAGTTTATCTCGTCTGGCTCGATCATGTCGTCTGCATTGAGCATGACACCCCTGTCGCCGGTATCTTTCTCCACAAGGTTGAGTTCCCCGACGTAGAAAGTCTCTTCTCCGATGCTGTCTTGGATATACCGCACAACCTTGCCTTCATGATCGGGCCGGTTAGCGGATACAATGCCAACAATCAAACGCTTCATATGGCGTTGTTGGATCTTTAACCCGAGTGTCACCTGCATTGGCCCATCCTCGTCTGTCTTCCGACGCTTGCCCCGGCATGCAGAAGTCGCCGAGCCTACAGTAATGTTAGCGAATGCTTTTCAGTACAATCGCTGGGGAATAATCTGCCGCTCTACAGTCAAACCGCTAAACGGCCCTCTGGGTCCTTTTCCCAAGCGGCTTCGAATTGTTACCCAATTCTCAACCTTGAGTTTTAAGTGTAGGATGATCGTTCTTACCACTTTCTTTTTTCACAAACACAGGGACTGTACGACTGGCATTCCAACCCGTACGGGCTGATGTGCTGCTCATGTCGAGAGGGGCCGGACGAGGTGAGGTGAAGTTCGGCGGGGTGATGACGGGGTGGCGACGTTAAGCCAGATGAAGAATCAGCAAGGTTGAGGGTTGTGGTAGGCTAAGGGATATGGCAGTGGTAATCCTGCTGGTGAAGATCCGCTTGATTGGCACGTCCGACAAGTCGGCGAGGGTGGCGACGTGGGGGTGTCGGTGGTGTCGTTGAGAAGAAGAGGAAGAGGAAGAAAAATGAAAGTACAATGGCCAGCGACATAATCATCTGTGCCGAGAAATGATAAAAACGACTTTGCCCGTCTGGGGCGTTGGGAAGCGGTCACAGCTTTGCACTCTTCTCAACGGATACGGAGGTAACATGACTCCCGCGCAGTCTTCAGAGTACCTGGATGAGCATCTGAGCGTGCCACAGCTTGGAGTTGAAGGGCTCCCTGTCAGCTCCATTCTGTATTCAGGCTTACATTTCAGCGATGCCGCAACAGTTTGACTGGCGGGGCTGGTCGTGCTGAGCACATTTCCATTGCACTCCAAAACCCCCCGGCTGCGGTGGACTTTCTTTACTCACCGAACATATCCAGTTCCGCCACACACGAGCATTCATTAGTATTTTTTCTTGAGCCACATTGTTCCCGAGTCGCCTCCCACGAACCTCAATCACAGGCCTTGCCGCATCAACACATCAAACCAACCCCAAACCAAACACTGCTTATAGAACCTTTATTGATAGGTGGCACAAGAAAAAGGAAAGCCCAAGTGTATCAAGAACACCAACGCCCCTCACCCCCCTCCGCCCTCCCAACATCCACCCCGAACCTCCTCTCCCCCTCCCCACCCCACCACCCCAGACTAAACAACCACCCCGCAAACACGCCTCTCCGCTCCACCTCCCCATCCCCCCACCTCTCCGCCCCGACCGGTACCACCCTCCTCCACACCTCCCCCTCGGCCACCAGCGCCATCACCGCCGCCACGCTCCCCGGATCCTTCGGCAGGATCCTTGTCCGCCGCTCCATCACGAACGCGGCCCCCGCACAAAGCACCATCGCCGCCAGCAACCCCTCCAGAACCCGCGTCGAGACGCCGCTCTGGACGAGGCGCAGGCGGGTCGAGTCCGTGAGCGTGCCGGTGGCGGGCGCGGACGCGAGAGCGGCGGCGGCGGGGTTGTTGGTCGAGTTCGCCGCGGGCAGGGGGTCGGAGAGGGGGTGGCGGTAGTTGAAGTGCAGGTTCTGGGCGGCGTAGAGGGCGTAGAGGCGCTGGATGGCGGTGCGGAAGGCGGCGGTGTTGGGCTGGCCGGCGAGGCTGGCGAGGGGCGTGCCGTGGGTGCCGTTGGCGAGGGCGGCGACGAATTTGTCGAATTTGGCGTCCGGAAAGGCGGTGGCGGAGGAGGAGGTGGAGAGGGGGATGGCGGTGTCTTCGTGCGGGGAGACCGGGGCGGAGATGGAGAGTTGGAGGGAGGGGAGGGAGAAGTTGGCGGTGACGTAGAGGGCTTCGATGTAGGGGACGCAGTGGAGGAGGGTGAGGGAGTCGGAGATGTCGCCGCTCTGGTGGCCGGCGGCGAACCAGAAGTGCTGCCGGTTGTCACCGCAGATCTGGATTGAGCTCGTATCTTCAATGTATTCTTTGTATAACGCGAGGGAAACGGTGTCGTAGTCGTCGGCCATGAACGCAGCAAAATAGCCATCTTTGAGCGAATCACTGGGCTTGAGGTACAAGCGTCGCTCCGTGCCGTTGATTTCTGGAGTGTGACAACCCTCAGGTGGGTCGACAACAATCATCGTGGGTGATCCAATTAATCTGCCAAGGTCGTAGGATGTGTTTTTGTTCTCGTAGTAATTGGTTAAGCTGCAATTCAAGTTTCCTCTCACGGCGGGAACCCGAAGGCTCACGCTAAGGGACGTCTCACTGCCATTGTGGCCACGCAGGTCGTCCGCGCTGAATGTTGGAAAGGCATACTCGCCGTGCGTCCATTGAGGGTAGGACATGTTGGAGAATTGTGTCAGAGAGAAGACACTCCAAGGCTCGTTCTCCTCGGCTATCGACTGGAGAGTGTCCACGGTTCTGTTGTCAATGTCAAACCAGTCTTGCATCTGCAGCGTGACGTCGCGGGTCCAAGGAACAGGAACAGGTATATACAGTCCACTGGTAACAATGGTCAAGATCGGGGCCAATAGCCCAGTGAACATGATGGCCATAAGGGGAAAATGGCGCTTTGATGCGGCTTGAACAACTGCAACGAGTGATATCTGGCCAGCAGGATCATAGAGAATCTCCTTGAAACTTGCACTTCCTCTGTGTAATACTTGGAAGGGATGCAATGTTCTCGCCATAGAGTCAGCCATAGCGAAGGCTAAGCCAATTGACGCCATTGTCAAGGTTGGGATGTAGGCCCATGTGTACTTCTGGTATCCATTCGTGTCGACATCTGCAAGTCCGCTGTTCTTCCCTGAGAGTCGAAACAGGACCTCAAGGACAATAATGACAGCCAAGGCCAACAAAATTATGCAGATTCTGAACCACCACGTGGTCGGAATAGGATGCCACCATTTCGACTGGTCGCTGTTGTCTTCGTCGGGTTCTGCGGGTTTTGCAGTGGTACTTTTGGTGGGATCCTTAGGTGTGACCTCGATAGCTGGATTCTCTGGTGAGTTCCGCATCGGAAAGTATGCAATGTAGCCTGACAGACGGGATTTGAGAGCTTTTTTTGTTGAAGAACCGTATCCACTCAACAGCCCCATCAGATCTGGGCTCCTGGCTAGTATCAAAGCCTGAGCACCCACGGACCCCGGATCCCGATGGAAGATTCCGGGACTCAAGAAGCACAGTGCTATGCTAAGAAGCGTCAAGACTGCGAGCAGGGCTTCCATGAGTCTCAATGACAACTCCTGGACGCAGAGTCGCCCTTTGCTGGATGTGACTGTGCCACTCAACGTTTCGTTTTCCGGGTTTTTGTAGTCATTCTTGACAGCAAGAGCAGCAAAAGAAGGCCAGATCCGCTGCGAAAGCTCGGCAACCAGGCTCGTATTCCTGAAATCGGAGATGTTACTCTGTGGTTCCGATGCGTTAAGCAGGGAAAACCAAATGTTTGTATTCGCTCCAAAGTCCACGACTTCCTTCGGATATTCATCTCCCATACTCGTGAGCAGCTTTGCAGTGATGTTGAGCGGTTGAATCCCAAGATCCAACTCTTCCTTGACTTCTGTAGTGATGTTGAGTTTGTCTCCGTTGCCGGAACTATCCGTGGCATTCGTAACTGTTCGCCGTGTCAAGGAATACGTGGGTTCGCACATGACGCCCGACATCTCGGTCTCGTTTCCAGTAAGTGTAGACTCCAGAGTCACAAAGATGCGGTGCTCCTGGTCCTCTGGCGGTGTAGAATTAGAGCATTTGTAGATGATCTCCATCAAATCTCGGAGTTCGTGCAGAAGTCCATCGGCTACGGAATTGGTCAAGCCATACGTGGAATGTGAAAGGTAACACCATGGCTCCCACTCATCCCAAAGCTCCTTTGGAAGGACTCGCTTGAGGCCGATGTCAAAATATTCCACCGAGTCTGATGGGCGTTCAAAGGTGAAGTTAAAGCTCTCGCAATTGCCCAGCTTGGCCTCAAAGACTTGGACATCCGCCGCCATGGTATCGTAAGTCCCTGCTTTAGTTTAGCTTTTAAACAAATAGTCCCCACACATCGCTCTCCATACCATTGTCATCTGGCACAAACGACTGAACAGCATATTCAGAAGTTGTACCATGAGGGTGTGACAAGTTGTAGTTCAAAATGGCCCAGAAATTTATGCCATTGCTCAAGGGTCGGAACTCATCCGTCAGCCACTCGATGTACTCCACCTCTTTTGCAAGATCCAAAGTGTCTAGAGCAAAAAACTCCTTGTCGTAGACCAACGGCCGGTACTCCAAGCCGAGGAGACCAGTAGAGAAGATGATCAAAAGCCGCAGGATCAAAGACCCAGAAATGCTGATGCTGACCAGGAAATGGCGCCTCTTGACAGACCGATACAGAGACCCCAGCGTCGTCGACGTCAGGTAGTTCAGCAGCAAGCCGTGCTCCATGGAAGTCGGACCGCGGGCCATCAGCGACCACGGCATGATCTGCTTCGACCGATACTCCACGCGGCCCCAAAGCGCGGCGAGAACTGTCAGCACTGCACAAACGTCAGCCCTCACACCAACCTGCGCTTCGGCACCCCCCGTCACCTACCCGCCGTGGGCCCATACGTCCACAGATAATGCATGTTCTCCGACACCGTCGCCAGCCCATCATCCCGCTCCGAGACGTAGCGCAGCACCTCCAGCGCCACGACCATCAGCACGAACACCGCCGCGGCCGCGAGCAAGACCGGCCGCCGCAGGTGGAACGGCGTCCACCGCGGCTCCGTCACCCCCGGCGCCGCGGCCTCCTCGCCCTCCTTCGCGGCGCCCTCGACGCCCACAAGCGTCACGGCCGAACCGCTCTGGCCGCCGTCGTGGCCCGGCACGTCCAGGAGCGGCGCCTGCGACGCCGGCTGGCGTGTCGCGGGCGGGCGCTGGGCATCCACCTCCTCCTCCGACGTCGTCGCGCGCGGCCGCGCCGAGTCCATGCTGCTGATGCGGCTGCTGGCGGCATCGTCGCTGTCGCCGTCCCGCGGGTCCAGTGGAGAGAGTGGCTGGTAGAGCTCGTTGTCGGCGGTGCGAGTGTTGCCGTCGAGGCTGAGGCGGTCGAGGCCGGCGAGGGGGGTGTAGTTTGCTGCGGCGGGGGCCCGGTCGTCCATGGTTGGTTTGTTGGCTGGCGGGTTGGTCCGCCGGGGCGAGGATGGGTGGGCTCAGTGGCTGCGATGAGGTCGGGAGACGTTGCGGAGAGGCATGGTGGGCGGAGGTGCTGATGTATTTGACGTTGCGGAGACCTCAGCCACTACCGGTGGAGTGGGTTAGGGTGGAAGCCAAGGGCTTGTGTAGGGTGCTTGTGCATGGTCGGAGTAGCTAAACTTAGCCGTGTGAGTGGAGCCGTCAGAGAGTGATCGCCGGTGCGACGGAAGGTCGAGAGAGGTTGAGGCGCAGCTGGCGCTTATGGAATGCAGTGATGCTAAGCACACCACAAGCCGCGTCTTTTTCGAGTCTCTCGGGCCCGCAAATAAGAAAGACTAAAATGCCTAGCACTTATTGTGATCTTGTAAGTTCGATATCTCCACGAATCAATGGAGAATTCCAGTAGGAACAGCAGGCAACAATGATGCGGAATGGGCTGTGGTCGCAGCTTGGCATTGCTTGGCTTCCGATTGGCGGTGGGGGCTGAACAGCCAAACGAGATGCACGAGGTTGGCCTGAAAATAAAATAGCCGTGTAGCTTGCTCAAAGTTCAAGAATACCATATCGATCAATTTTCATCCTTTGAAGAGCGGTCATGGATAGCTGAGATACAGCCTTTCCGCCTCCGAAAGGACCTGGCTGCAAACGCAATGGTTAGAACTGCCCTGTACAAACACGGAAGCATACTCCTACCACATCAAAGTCCCACTTTGCAGCGCGGCTGATCACTCAACCACACTCCGGCTATTTTTGAATTTCGCTTTCTTCATATTCGTCCTACTCGTAACTACACCGACATGACAACTAACTGAAGAGAATTTGGCGTACAAATCGTCCGAAAAGAAAAACCAACACTGCGAAGTGTTCGCGTATGTACCTCTTACCAACCCCATCTATGCCGGTCTTCTTTTTTCAACCCAGACGAAAAAGAAAAGAAAACAAACCAACCCGACCCGACCCCGTTTCACTCCATTCACCTTTCCCCACCCACCCGTAACCCTTAAAAAAAACCTCAACACCACCTCTCCGAACCCCCGATCCCCAAAATTTCAACAACGAAGCGAAAAGAAACCTCATCGTCTTCCCACTCACTCACGCAATCCCTCTCATCCAATCCACCCCACCGACCTCCAACCCCTCGCCGCCGAACCCGCCCGCCATCCCGTTCCCGTGCTCGCCGTCGTCGTTGGTCCCGAAGTCGTTGAACGAGAAGCTCGCGCACGCGTCGCCCATGGCGTCCGTGTTCATCAGCGCGTCGAAGTCGACCGCCAGCCCGCCGTCCTCCATGCCGCCGGCGGTCGCGGCGCCGGCCATGGCGCCGCTCTCGAAGCCCGTCAGCCCGTCGATCTTGCCGCAGAAGGAGTTGGAGTCGCCGTCGTCGAGCGAGAAGCTGTTCCACGGGAAGAGCTGGTTGCCGTCCGAGACGGTGGACGGGTCGAGGCCGGCGAGGTGGTTGTGCTGGTGGTGGTCGTGGCCGTGGTGGTGGTGGTGGTGGTGCTCGTCGGCGGTCGAGGATTCACCCTTGTTGGCGGCGTCGACGTCGGGCTGCGAGGCGTCCGAGGCGTGATGGTCCGAGGCGGGAGGTGTGCTGGCCAGGAAGGTCTCGAGGCGGCGGGCGACCTCCTCGTCCGAGGCGTTGGAGGTGTCGTGCAAACCGGAGCTGATGGTGTCCTCCGTGAGGCTGTCCGGTGGCGGCGTGATGGTGTTGTAGGGCGCGGTCTGGCCGCTGCCATCCATGCGGCGGCCGGCGTTGACAAGATCGTCGACACCCGTAGCAACCGGTTCGTGATCCTTTGTGGGCGCGGTGGTTGAAACCGGCGCAGGCGGCGGCGGTGGTGGAGGGATCGGGGCGATGGAAATGCCTGCCTTGCGGATGGCAGCCTCCAGGAATGCTGTGCTATAATCCGCCGCGGCGTACAGGTCCCGAAGCTTGCCCATAACCTGCATGCACTGGCAGAATCCACGAAGACTGGAGCGACGGGTATCCTCATCAGGTGCCTTGATGTCCAACAGATGGATGATGATGGCAGGAAGGAGGACCGTCACACCTGTCGTTGGGAGGAAGCGGACCAGATCCAAAGAATCCAGCTTCTGCGCGATACCTGTAATGGCTGTTGCTGCGGTACGAACGTGACGACGAGACGATTCAAGCAATTCGCCCGCCTCGGTGTCAGAGCAACCGCCAGAAGGCAGTACCTGCGGACGATGGAGAGCAGACAGAGTAGTGTAGTAGACCATGTGGAGGAGAGACTTGTGCAAGTCAATCGACCTATTCCCACTCGACGCCTCCTCATACCTGGCCTCATCCGGAAGCTCATCCTGCCACTTCTTCAACTCCACGTCACAGTGCTTTACGTCGGATTTCTGAGGGTCAAGCTTCTTGGGCAACAGCATCATAGTGGTGCGGTCGTTCAGAAGACCCTGGTTGTTGTTCAGAACGCAGTACTGCTTCGAGAGCACGTGGCTGATGCAGAGACACAGCCTGGCCTTTTGGATACAGCAGATGGCCAATTGACGCTGCATGGCAACATCGCGCGCAACGACGCAGTCAGCGGGAATGCAGGATATGCTGTCAGGCACGGCGGCGATTTCAAAGTCGTCGAGTGTCAACATTGGCACGTCGTAATCCTCGTCCTTTATCCTCGTCGGCCTCCGCATGCCCAAAGCGATAAGACGGTCACGCATATATGTCGACCACCAAATCCGCTTCCAAAGCTTTATCCGCTTGGGATCCATATTCGCTTTGTCGGGGTTGCGGTGAAGGCCTATTGTGTGAGCGACGGAGGTCGCAACGCCCATCCAATGCCAGGTGTCTTTCTGGTCATCGGGAGTTTCGTAGTAGTAAGTCAGGAGGAGAAGCGCCTGCACCAGAGACACGCGGTCTTGCTCATAGTCGAAGTCGTACAAAAGCTGCGAAGATTAGTTAACAACTGTCCAGGGAGCGGAATCATGCTTATCGTTCAGTGGACGGACAAGCCCGCAACGTATGTAAAGCATTCCTCTGCGGCTCTCTCACGACTTACCCTTGTCTTCTGGAAGAAATCCTTCCGCGCCTCCTTGCGATTCGAGTAGCCTGCCTTTCGGAGGTACTGGAAATCCGCGAACGCTGATCCGGCAAACATTACGGCCTGGAAGAGAATCAAGCTCATCTTGCCCCGGCTACCATCATTGCAATCGATAATGCGGAGAAATTCATGCAAGTCTAGTAGCGGCATGTAGGGGTGCACAAACTCGACGTAGGCGCGAAGAAGTTCAGTCTTGAGGTCGGTGGCCGGAATCGTCAGTGCACCCTTCTTCTCCAAGTAGGCAATCTCATCCGGCCCTATGCGTGGCGGCAGTGGCTTGATGTACGCAGGGAGGTTGGAGCCAGGGTTCGTGTTGGGTGCGACGTTCGTGAAGAATGACTGTTGTCTTGCGTCTGTCGAGACGGGGCTGTAGCCAAGAATGGGAAAGCCGGTGCCGGTGGACGAGGCAGTCGACATGCGGCGGTTCAGCTCGGAGAAACTGTAGTTGAGACGCTGTCCATGTGACGCATCTGCAGGATCAAATGGTTAGCAAATGCGGCTGGAGCAGTCCTCAGCCATGGGAGCACAAACAGATGGAATGCGGCACGTGCTCGTCCAGGGACAGGTCGACGCTATTGGAGGCGCCCGGCTTGAGCGACGGCAGGCCGTCGAGCGCGTCGCGAGAGGCGAGCTTGCGCTTGCCCTGGCCATTGGCGACGCTGGCGACATCGGCGTCGGCGTGGTTCTTGGAGGCGTCGTCGTCCTTGGACCACTTCCTGCAGCGAGCACCTTACGTCAGCATGCATGCGTGTTGTCGGCGGCGCGATTGGCTGCATCGAGGCGCATCTCCGAGACGGGGCCGCCAGGCGAGGGGTTTCCGCAGGCAGTGGAGTCTCCATGCGTGTCGCCCGCACCAGCGCACGCGCAACAGCAAGGACGCACGGGCGCCCATTGGCTGGCAGCGGTGAAGATACCGGGCCCCTGGCCCCGCGCCCCGGTTTTCCCCATCGATGGCGCAAGGGGAAAGAAAAAAAATAACAAGAGGAGATTAGGACTCATCCGGCGGACGAACGCTTTGCCCGCCGCCGGGCCTGCGGGCGGTACTGACTTTTTCCTCCGGGACTCCGACACGATGCACTCGACCTCGTCGAGCCGGCAGTTCGTGCACGGCGCGCCGTGCTCCGTCACGTTGCACCGCACCTTGCGCGCGCGGCAGCACTGGCACGCCTTGGACGCCCTCCTCTTGACTGAGCGGCCGGTGCCGTGGTTGTCCATGCCGGCGGCGGACGCTTTCCGCTTCTGCGCGGCCTGCTGCTGTGCGGCCTGCTGCTGGGGCGCCGAGGACTGCTGCTGCTGCGACGGCGCGGGCGGCGGGGCGAGCCCTGGGAGCTCGCCGGTGTCCGTGTTGGACGCGGGAGAGGCCGACATGGTGGACGGGGGGTCGGAGGGCGCGGCGGTGGTCTGCAATGGGCGGCACGGGTGGGTGGCAGCGACCGGGCGGAGGGGAGGCGTGTATATGAGGGGCACGGGTTGGGTCTCGTGCGTGGACGACGCTGGATGACAGCAGAGAGGGGGCCAGATCGCAGGGCCGGATGCGGGAAGGGGGATCGTGGAGACTTTAGTAGGCTGCCCAGCAGCGCTGAGGGCGATGAATTCACGCGTCCCTTTCCCTTCTGGAGCGGGTGTGGAGCGACCCCGGATTCTCCACGGCCGCACCATGCCTCTCCAGGCGCCGCAGCTCGGGCGCACTCGGATGCACTGCGCCGTTTGGCAGGCGGCGGGGCGCGCGCGAGTAAGAGGCGGCGCCGATAAAAGACGGGGGACGGGGACGGGGGAGCAGCCACAGCCAAGGGCAAGGAGAGCGCGCAGGCCCATCTGCCGCCGCCCGCGCATATCATCGCTGCACGAAGTCGGCACAGGACACCGCTGCCGTGTCACACGCCGCCCAACGTCATGCTTAGCTTAGCTGTGCGGCGGGCCTGGATCTGACTGACGTTTCCAGCCAGCAGGGCTGGCCAGTGGCCCGGAGCGAACACCTGCGCAAGGCTTGGCCAGCTCTGCGCGCGACGCATGTGAGATTCGCGACGCTTTTTTTTCGCGATGAGACAGCCAGACCCACCGCGCTCCACGCTCGTGACCCCTTGAGCTGCGCGCTTTTGACAGCCTGCGCTACGGCCGAGTCGCAGCGAACGTCAGCGTCTTTCACATGCCGCGCACTGGAGCCAAGCCGCACACAAGCCAGCGCTGGTCCCATGGTTCAGCCCAGCAGAGCCCCTTCGTTCTGGCCTACACGCCCGCGCCGATCGAAGGCCTGCCTGTTCTTCTGGAAGGCGCGTGTCTTGACGCCCGCCCTAGCCCGTGCCGGCGGTGCTAGCGGATGCTCGCGGGCATCTGCGCGCCCATGCCCCAGGCCCCAGGCCCAGCGGGCACCACGCGCCAGCACTCGCAAGCATCTGCCCAAACCGGACGGGCGAGCGGCCGCCCGCCCACGCCAGCCTTCGCCCCTCCGCTCCTCCATCCAGGAGTAGCGTCCGCCGACACCGCTGGCGCCAAACGCTCGGCGGCGGGCAGGACCCTGGTTGAGGGAGGGTGGCTCTGGCGGGCAGCCTGAGCGCTCGACGCGGCCACTAGCAGACAGGAGAAAAAGCTACCAATTGTCGGCACCCTGATGACGAGAAGATTAATACGCGCTCGCCTGTGGGGCGCGGCATCCGGCCGATCCCCACGACGCCATGCATGGGGATCGTCGCCGTCCTGCTTCTGCTGCTGCATGCTTAGCTGTCGCGCGCGGAGAAGACTCGGGATTCAGGCAAGCACACAATTGCGCTGCCCGCCGTTCGGTGGCGGCTGAAGACGGCCAGCACCTTAGCGTCGCCGCGCCTGGCGTTCTGCGTTCACCGTATGTCTGGCTGGCGAGCAAAGCCGCCGTCAAGCGCGTGCGTGCGTGCATATCTGGGAGTACGTATCTCTGGAAGAAGAGGGTCGCAGCGCAGTGTGCAGCCGCTGGTCATGCGTGGCTCCGAGCGGCCGCTGAAGTGGCAGCAGCTCAGCGCGCTGCTGCACGTCTTGCGAGGTTCTGATATCAACACCCCTGGAGCGGGTGCGGACCGATGTGGGCTGTTTCGCAGTGCATCACTGTGGGCGAGGTCTGCTCCGCTGCCGCCTCCACCGCTCCGTCCGCCTCCACCAGCCCGCCGTGCGCCGGTCGAGCCGCCAGCGCCGGTCAGCGGCCGTCCCGTCTCGCGGCGCGCGTCTCGCCTTCTCGCTGCCACTTTCGATGCTTGGTCACTCATCTCTCGTCTGCTTCCGCCTTCCGCGGCGCGTCCTACACCCCCCGCAGCAGCAAAAAGCCGCAGTGGGGCCCTGCCCCTTCGTCTCCATAAATCGCACATCGCCCACCAACAACCCGCGCGGCCCTGGCCCTGGCAGCAGCAGCATCATCAATCACCCGCGCGCAGCCGCGTCTGGGGCACCCGGCCGCCCTGGCACCCTGGGCTGGCGCGGGATAGGCTCGGGATAGGCCGGCGCACGCCGAGCTTCCTGCCCAGAGGAAATAAAGGAGCGCAAATAAACAGGCGCCCGCCGTAAGGATTCTGCTTGCAGTAAGATTGCAACGCGTGCTGCCAGTGCCGGCCGGCTCTTGTGGTGGCTGAGCAGCCCAGCCAGCAAGCGCGGCACGAGCACACGCCAAACACAGGGCAGGCGCGCGACGGGATGATGGCTGGCCGGCGAGCGCAAGAATAATCTGACGCACCACACGGCCACACGGCGCATGGTTGTGCTTTGATTTGCGATCAAACGGGGCTAGATGTAGGTCCGATTGCGGACCGCCGTGCGTCCAGCGCCTGGCACGCTCGCGGGTACGTATAGGCTGCCGCTCGTCCTTTTTGTAGTTCTCCACGCCGTTCTGAGATCTCGCGATCCAGGCCTCGCCGTCATCGGCCTCCCCGGAAACGTGGCGTCCAGCAACGGCCGCCGGTCGTTCTTTTCTGTCTGCCTTGACCCTGCCGCTGTTCGCTCTGCATTTGGCGGAGACCCCGCGGGGAAAACACTTGGCATCATGTAACTTACACCGCACAGAGGCGATGGCCGCTGGGCTTCCCACGAGTCGGCGCTTTTCCAACTTTTTCTTCCTTCCTCGTGTTGGCCAGCGCACAGAGCATTTGACTCGAGGAATCCTCAACACCCTCAGCCACCGTCTCCACAGTGGTACACGATCGAGTCCCATGCCCACTCTGCCACGCGCTGGCGCCGCGTGTTTGACGAAACGCCTGTTGCACACCAACCGCCCACTCTATCGAACACTCGGTCGACGAGCTTGTAACGGATATCCCAGGAAATTGCCTTGGGACACCACACCACTCACACGAAACCAGGCCAGAAGCGCGCAAAGACTCTGCCTCACCGATCGCGGAACCGCTCGTGCATCTCTGCCACGCTCCTGCTGCAGCGCTCCTTAGCTCCGGATTCTCCCTTCAGCCCATCGCACCATGCCCCAAAGAGGCTACTGAGGCTGACGATTGTTGCGGGGTGTTGGCTGCAGGCGGTGCGGAATCGAATCGCGGTACTTATCCGAACAGGCGGGCGGTTAACACGGAATGCGCCCGTCGCTCGCTCCAAGATCGGCTTTGACTTTGCCAGGCGGAATGCTTTGGCGTGCGATGACGATCGTCGAGAGGAAAGCCAATAGTGCTGACTTGATTGCGAAGCTAATTTAACAGGCGTGCACACTTGTCCTGACGTTACACATTCGCCAGCGCTGATCTGGGTTCGGGGTTTTTGAGGCCGCAATGCCTAAGGCGAAATCGGAGATGCGTGAGGGGTTTGTAGAATGAAAGCTCCAATCACCTCAGGGCGGGAGTGATATCGATGAATTCGATAGTGACTGCTACAGGAAACGGCACGCGATGCTTCCTGCCAATGCCACTTACTCACGCCTCCAGCCCCCCATGCAAACAAGATCTAGAGCTTCGATGATCCGCTCGGCCGCTCCAGCGCCTTCGTCTTGTTTCTGTAGTTCTTGACGAGCTGCCGTATGGACAAGTCCAATAGGACATCTTCCGATCCTCCGGGAATTCTGCAATGTAGCAGCGCGCATTTGATTAGCCAGTGCTTTGGTGGAGAACAACAAAAAGGTGGGGGGACGGGCAGACGTCACACGTACCTCTGGCCGGGCACCTCTCTGTACAGCCTTTCTGCGATCTCGCCCTGTCCCGTCCTCGTATATCCGTTACCTCCAAACAGCAGCACGGCACAGCGTGCGCACTCGTCGAATACCATGCCCGCGCGCGCCTTGGCCAGTGCCGTAAGCCCACCCAGCTCGACATCCGCCTCTTCCTTCTTGAGTTTCGTCATCTGGTACACGAACTGGTCGACCCACGCCTGCAGGCTCTCCAGCTCCGCGCCCGCCTTGGCAAGCCGGTGCCGCACGACGGGTTGCTCGATCAGTGCCTTGCCGAACGCCTCGCGCTTCATCACATATTCCATGGCCGACGCCACGGCAACGCGGGCGTAGCGCGCTGTGCCAACAGCGATCGTGAGGCGCTCGTGGTTGAAGTTTGTCACTGGCACCACCCAGTCAGCACAACTGCCCCCAATCCCTCCACCTCCAGACCTCAAGATTGCACTCACTGATGTACTTCATGCCCGCGCCCTCCTGGCCAATCAGGTTCTCCACCGGCACCTTGACATCATCCAGCTCGATGAACGTCGTGCCCGCACTGACCTGGCCCGACACCTTCAACCGCCTCATCGACACGCCCGGATACCCCTTCAACGGCACAACCACCATACTCAACCCGCCCGGCCCCGGCCCACCCGTCCGCACGGCCATGGCCGAGTAGTCGGACCAGATGCCGTTGGTGATCCACTTCTTCGTGCCGTTGATGACATAGTGCTTCCCATCGGGCGTCTTGACGGCCGTGGTCGTGATGTTGGCCACGTCGCTGCCGGCCTCGGGCTCGGTGATGGCGATGCACGCGCGCTTCTTGCCCGTCAGCAGCTCGGGCAGGAAGCGCTCCTGCAGCTGGCGGTCGCCGAACTTGATGATCGGAGGCACGCCGAAGGCCATGCCGACCGTCAGCGACCCGGACGGGCCGGCGAGACCGGCGCGCGCCATCTGTCACCGCCGCATCAGCTTTCAGCGTTCTCCCCGGCGGTTGGGGCGGACCGGCTCAATTTTTTTTCTAGTCTTTCTTTACCTCATCGTTGTAGATCGCGTTGTGGATGTAGTCGAACTCCTCGACCTTCAGCCCGCCCAGCAGCTCGGTGATGCCCAGCTCCCGCAGCCACGCGGCCGGCAGCGGGGCGGGCAGGTTGGGCAGCAGCATGTTGGCCTTGGCGAAGGTCTCGAAGACGTGCTCCGGCACCGTCTCCTCGCGCTCCCACTCGAAGGCATGCTGCAGCAGGTTCTGCTCGATGAAGGCGCGGATGTCGCGCTGCCAGCGCCGGTGCGACTCGGTGTGGTAGGGCGACGGCAGGCCGGCGAGCCAGGGGGGCTCGGCGAAGGGCGTCGGCGCGGTGGGGAAGGTGGTGGTCATGGTTGCTTTGCTTTCCTGCTGCGGGCGTGCGAGGCGAGACGGGCGGGATGGATGGGCCGTTGGGCGGGCTGGGGAGAGGAATTCGTCCGGACAGGGTGCGTTTTACGGGCGTAATTGTAGGTACATGGTGCGCAGGTACCTCGACGGGAGATGAGTGAGCAGCAATGTTGTTGTCCGAGGGTAGCTGTAGCTGGCCCCGTCGAGCCCCCCCTGCGGGGCTGCAGGCTGTGGGGAAGATGCCGAGGTAGACGCGCGAGTCATGCGGCTAAGCGACACCACATTCCCGAATGAGGCAACTTGCACGCGCGATCTGCTTGGCGGCGGCGCTGCAGGCACATGTCAGAGCGTTCTGACACAAACACGGCGAAAGTCGCGAAAGAAGGTTCGTACGAGCCTCCCGGTCCGGCCCCGGACCGTGCCTGGACTGCAGCTGTGGTGGCACGCTGCAGATCCGGGGAACTGGCGCTGACCGGGAATAACCACGCGGAGTTGTGGAGGAGCAAACGTGGCAGAGGTGCAGCTCGTGCGTTGGGATCGTCGACGAGCCTTGCCCTTGCTTGAGAAAGCGTGGGCTGCGCCGACTTAACGGTTTTTTCGAGGGCATCGAAAGTGCGGCGCGACGCAGCTGTCTCAAATAACGCGGGTTGGATCGGAGAGCGCCTGCACTTTGCCCGCGCTAGCCTGTTGAGGAAACCGTGCACCACATGTGTTGAGCTGCCTCCGATGATCGCCTTGGTTTTGATTTTCCGTCATGTGGCTCGCCGCCTGGGCTGGAGCTGGTGTACGCCGTGCATTCTTTGTCGAGTTTGTGACTATTCCTGGTCTTTGTCCTCGTCCATTCTTTGAGGCTTCGTCCAGCAATGCGATTGTGGAAGCAGCACAATGAGGGTGTATAATATGTCACAGCCCGCCTCATTCCAGCTTTTTCCTGAGCTTTCTGACTGATTACCGCTTCATCTCATTCCTTTCGTCTTTTTCGTCTTTCTTTTTGAACACAGATCATCCGGTATGGCTGGGCACAACCGAAACAGTTGGAAGCGGCAGGGCCCTCCGAGCAACCAGGGGCACCATCATCAATTTGGGAAGTACAACAACCAAGAAAATAACAAGAGCAACCGCTGGAACGGAGGGAACAATCACGGAGGCCATCAGAGAAATGGCAGACATCTGAATAACGGAGGGCACCAAGGCTACAACCACGGTGGGTATCATAAGAATAATGGACAGCATAACAACAGAGGAAATCACAATGGAAGACAAAATAGTGGAGGTCACCAACATAACAGAGGTAACCTGAAGAACGGTGGCTGGCAAAGCAACCAACAGGGCCAACGAAACGGCAGCGGTTACAACAACCAAGGCGGATGGAACAATCAGAGCCCCAGCAACAAGCCCAGGAAAAACAAAAAAGGCAGCAACCGAACCAACCACCCCGACGGTAAGTTCTCCCATCACCACATCCCACACTTTGCTCCCATCCACACAACCAACCCCTTCCCCCCCTTTTTCACCTACGAGCAAGCCCAGTCCCGCCGCGACTACTTCGATGCCATCGCCTGGCCGCGCGACGGCGACGGCGACGTCGTCATGGTCGAACTGGCCACCGGCGGGCCGGTCTGGTTCCGCGGCTTCTGGACCAATCCGCTGCTGGAAATGGAGTTGGCGAGCGGGCCGATGGCGGGCGTGGAGGTCGATATGGGGGTTTGGGATGGGGGATGTGATTGCGGGTGTGAGAGGGCGGATGTGTCGGATGGGGGGTTTGTTGCGGATGATGAGGGGGATGGTCGTGATGTGGTGTAAGAGATGAGCGACGATGTTGTGGTGAGGGCAAAGTGTAATGATGATAATAGAACCTCCATCTTGCTGTTAAGTTGTCTTAGTGTGTCCCTATCCGCGCTCGTATGCCCTAGTGCTGTGCAAGTCTTATGCCGGGAACTCGGCAGGAAACCCCTGAGTGCTTGCTATATGAACTCTGTCAATTGGAGTCCTTTATGCACCCGCAGATGACGTAGTCTGCGGGTGGGTAAATAACGTGAAGTCGTAAAAAACCGTCGCCTACAGGGATGGTTTCTGGTTGCCAGTCGCGAGTTCGAAGCTCGCGGCTGGCCAGCAGTTTTGCAATTTCCTCTGTCAATTTCAGGCCAGCAATTATTTTGTCCTTCCTTCTGTTCCACTTCCACACTTCATTCAACACAGGATTTCTTGTAGCATCTCAATCCAGTTGAACACTAGCCATTCAAACGGACAAAGAAATACTAAGTTTAGCTCACTTTCCCTTTGTTAGACTTCACTTACCATGCTTATTGTGTGGACTCGAACAAAGAACGGCATATAATACCCGTCCATCCTCCATAACGTTTCCTATCCTCTCCTTCGCTCATTTGTCACATCTCATTTTTACTTCTTTATCCTTATTTCCTGTTTTTCCACTCATTTACAATCTTGAGAGTTGAGACCATCTGGCATGATCTCATTCACCCTAAAATCCAGCCTCCGCCATCCCTCTCCAGACCGCCATCCCCTACAAGTCCACTTCCCCGAAAACCCCATCACCCTAACCCAACCGACGACGCGCTGGATCCAAGCCTCCTGCACCGACGACGACGACCACCGCCCCCCCGCCTCGCCACACCGCATCCCCCCTCACGCCTCCGAGCGCCACCCCACGCACCCCCTCGTCGCGGCCCTCCTGGCAGCAGACCGCAGCGCCGACGCCGCGCCCACCATGCACCTCGACCGCCTCTCCCTCCCCGCAGACGCCGCCTCCAGCCCCATGGACCTCCGCGCGGACGGCCCGGCCGTCGTCCCTGCCGCCGCGCCGCCGCTCGCCCGCCGCATCGCGTTCCCGTGCGCGTACCGGTGCGACGCGTGCTGGCGGGCGTTCGTGGCGCAGGGGCCGCTGGCGGCGGCGGCGGCGGCGGTGCAGGTGCAGCAGCCGGAGGTGCTGGGCGGGATCGCGGCGGTGGTGGCCGGGGTGGTGGAGGCGGTGGTGCAGGAGCTGAGGCAGGGGGTGAAGCGGAAGATGAGGGAGGCGGGAGACGGGGATGAGGAGGGGGCGGTGAAGAGGAGGCGGTCGGCGGGTCTGGGGGATGGGGATGGGGGGGCTGAGACTGCGGTGGATTATGGTGATGATTGTGGTAGGGATGCGGACTGTAGCGAGAGTAGTGAGGATGAGGGTCCGGTCCAGTATGGCTGGCAAAGGAATAAAGGTAGGGGTGGGAGGAGAGGAAACCGTAGAGGTGGGAATAGGGGGCGAGGTGGAAGAAAATTTAACAGGAACTATCAGGATATTGGGAACCACCATGGTGATGGAAATCACCGTAATGGTGGGAACTACCATAACGGTTGGAACTACCATGATGGGGGGAGCGGTGGTGGGGAGGTTCATAGAGGTGGGCGGCATCGTGGAAGAGGCAGTGGTAGGGGCCACTGGAGAGGAGGAAGAGGTCGTCAACAGTAAAGTCCCACTGAAGAGAGATGCTGTCTGGCAATATTTAAGAATTCGAGGAGTATTAAGAGGTGCATTAAATTTTGCTGAAGTGGCTTTAAGACTTGCAGAGTTCGCGTAGTAAAAGAAAAAGAACTCGGAACGGTTGCTTATGTGGGGGCTGAGCAAAATAACAGTATGTAAGAGCAAATCGGAGTAGATGAAGTTGAAATAAAATGCGGAAATGCATGCATTCGGTACCGACGGACAACGATGCCGACAAGTCAGGGCGAGTGACGCAGGCGATCCACTGGTGGTGGTCACTATATATTAGCGGCCGCCAGCTATCAACACATTTTATCTTCACCTATTTATTTTTTCTTTTTCATGCACGCCATGCGTTGGACGCTCCTTTTCGTTGCAGGAGTTTTGCTGCGAACATGCCAGGCGCAGGGGTGGTGGGAAGATGGATGGGGCGAGGGGTGGGCGCTCGGTGATGACGTAAGTCGGGCATAGGCCTTGCAGATCGCGGCGCGCGACGGACCTCTCTCCACCCCCACCGCCGCCGCCAACATGCCCTTCGGAAAACAGCTCGACGGACTGATCTCCAAGGCGAAGGATCAGTACGACAAGTACCAGGCCTCGCACCAGGCGCCTGCAGTCCCCCCGCGGCCCAACCAGCAGCAGCAGCAGCAGTACCCGCAGCAGCAGTACTACCCGCCCAATCCGCCCAATCCCGCGCCGCACGCTGGTCCCCTCCACGGTTATCATTCTGCCGCCCCGCACTTTTTCCCCGGCTCGCATCCTCCACCGCAACAACAACAAGCGCCGCCCTACCAGCAGCAGCAGTACGGACAGCAGCCATACGGCCAGCAGCAGTACGGCCAGCAACCGTACGGCCAGCAGCAGTATGGCCAGCCGCAGTATGGCCAACCGCCCTACCAGCAACCGCCCTACCAACAGCCACCCTACCAATCCCCTCCGCCCTTCCAGCAAGCCCCGCCGATCCCGCCGCATCCTAGCGCGGCGTCCTTTTACTACCGTCCAATCTTCTCGCCCAACGAAGCTGTGTCGCTGAATTTTGAGCACAAGCTCGGCGACCACGGCTGGGGCAACAACGAGAAGCAAAACTACATCGCCGACCCCAAGAACTCCTTCCACACGCCCTCGAATGCCCTCGTCCTGCGCGCCCTCGTCAACACAAACGCACCGCCGGGCCAGCAATACACCAGCGCGCGCCTCGCCTCGCACCAGACGCTCGCGCGCGACCGCGGCTCCCTGCAGGTGCGCCTGACAGCGCCCTCAGCGCCCGGCATCTGGCCGGCGTTCTGGCTGCTGCCGCGCGAGCCGTTCACGTGGCCCGGCGACGGCGAGGTCGACATCTTCGAGGCGTGGAACGGCGCGCGCGTCAACCACGCCTGCCTGCACTGGGGCCACTTCAACGGCCCGGACCACGACAAGCACCGCGTCGTCGAGACCCCCATCCCCGAGCTCGACCATCCCGAGGGCCGGTGGTACGGCTTCGCGTGGGACCAGCCGCCGCATGGGCAGGGTGGACGCATGGTGTGGTATGTGGACGGCAGGCCGGTCATGAAGGCGGATATACCCCAGGGCACGAGGCGGTTGAGCGATTTCCAGATCATTATCAATATTGCTATGGGCGGGAACGTTAATGGTGGTGTGCTGCCCGCCAATGGCTACTATGATATGGTTATCCATTCTCTCAAGCTGCAGGATGAGCCGACTGGCGGTTGGGGCGCGTTTGAGAGGGATTGGGCCACTGCTCCGCAAGGACACACGATGTAGGAGACGATTTGTACAGTCTAAATCAACCCGAGACTTTCATCATTTGCCTGTGCCCGACCACTTAATATCCCACAAAGAATTCCGTTTCGATAATTCATTTCATTTCCGTTTTCTAATTGTCGCTAGCTTCGCTGGTGAATTTGAAGTTGGACCATTTTCTTGATGAGGACATGTATTTTACTCGACAGAATGGAAGATATACCGAGCTCCCTGCTTTCGTATTCTCGGGCAGACGAGGCAGATTGGGTAGACCCACAATAGCGGGTTGTATGAACCGAAAGCCAATCATGTATTGACAACAGAGTGCAGGTGGCTCAGCCTGATTCCCCGTCCATTACGATGCGTCGGCTCAGCCTCAGCTTGTGAGCCTTATAAACCACTATTACCCACTCCAATTGCCGTGCTTTGGATGCCTATTCAAGAACCTCTTCTCATCTTCATCCATTCTTGCCTCCTAGTCGAAATGACATCGCCCAGCATCGATGGGGTTCCAGTGCCTGATCACCCAGGCACATCAGACCTTACGGGGAACTTAACAACTGCCCATCGGACTCCCAAGCGCCGCTGCAGCCTGAACGAAACATTGCCACATAAACGCCAACATCTCCTTGACCATCATACCGCGCCTTTTCGTCGCGTCCAGACGGCTACTTGCTTCACTCCCTACAATTACGATCAATTGGGATCTCCAAGAAACATCCGGCTCCTTCGAATCTCTCCTGGAAATGGCTCTGAGCCGATCTTCTGTACCATCCATCAGATCAGTCTCGAGAACGCACCTCACTATGACGCGCTGTCCTATGCTTGGGGTGATCCCGCCAAGGATGAGCTCATATACGTCGAGCCACAGAATTGCTCTCTGCCGGTCACGAGAAACTGCTTCCATCTCTTGAGGCGGCTTCGAAACAACACGGTCACCACAAGCGCAATTTGGATCGACGCCATATGCATAAATCAGAAGGATATCGAAGAGAAGAACTCCCAAGTGAGACTTATGGGAGATATTTACCGACGGGCTTCCCGAGTTCTTGTTTATCCAGGAGATTTGTATCAGGAAGACCCCGAGAAGCTGGAAATGCTTCTGAAGCACATCGAGAAGCCAACATACAAGCGTGGGTGGCCTAGGCCCTCGTGCATAGTAATCCCTATGTACAGATTGCTCAGCCAAGATTGGTTTCACCGGACCTGGGTACTTCAGGAGGTAATTCTAGCCCAAAGTGCATGGGTAATCCTCGGGAATTCGACTGCTCGCTGGGAAGAGTTTGTGTCTGCGAGTACGGCATGTTTGGACTGCATCAAATCCAAGTATAACAAAAGCTACGATGCCCCGGAAGCTTCTATTGTGGGGCTTGCAAGCACTATATCTCAGCGTGATGAGAAACCGAAACTTTGGGACCTTTTCTCCATGACAAGACATCTGGAAGCTACTGATCCAAGAGACAAAATCTTCGCGCTGCTTAGCATTGTGGGTGACGATCCCAAAGACCTTCCTGCCATCGATTACGATCTATCGGCAGAAGATACATACATTTTGGTAGCCCGAGCATCCATTGCCAAAACCCGTACGCTAGATATTCTCCAGGACGGCCAACAACTGTACGGCCGGGATCTTCGACAAAACGTCCTCGTGACACCTTCATGGGTACCCAATTGGTGGAAATCCCGTACAGACAGTCTCCACCAAATGACCTCCGACGTCAAAATTGTGACAACAAAGGACTTCAACGCGAATGCAAATATACCCGCTTTCTGGCAAGAAAATGTCGATAAATGCTCCAATGTTTTGACTGTACGTGGAGTCAGGCTTGGTTACGCCAAAAACTCCTGGCAGGAATTTCGTTTCACAACGTCCGTCAGTTGGCCGTCCGGGAAAGATTTATACGAGCACTGTATGAGGGCACATGCACTAGCGTCAGGTCTCTCTCGGTACCCACAGGAGAGTCCTGACGAAATATGCTTCCGCACATTGAATTACCATCTTTCCGACGAAGCTCCAGCTGTCCTGAAATGTCTCAGCAAGGATTTCTGGGCGGATATCCGAACATGTGCTGCAAAAGAAGGGCGGGTTGAGAGCACCGCCTTGATTGACAAGAATTTCTTTTCAAGGACATATTTTCGATCCCCTGTTCTGATAGAAGGCGGTTGCTTTGGCTTGGGATCGATGGGAACCTACAAACGATGTCTTGTTTGCTGCTTTGCGGGAGCACGGGTGCCATACCTGCTTCGAGAGAAACGGCAACCGTCGCAGGAGGGAGGGAAAATGAAAGCTTCCTTTGAGATAGTCGCGGAATGCTACGTTCACGGAGTCATGCAGGGCGAGGCTCTTGAAGGAAAGAAAATGGAAGATCTGGAGACCTTCGAGCTCATTTGAGAGCGTACATAGTAGCACTTAAACGTTGGTTGCTTCATTATTTACATTCACAAGTCATTTCTTGTATGAACGAGCTACGAGCCCCAGTAGATTGCCCAGAGGCTCTCGAAGGCGCCGAGATAACACATAATAGAAATGCTGTTCCAAACTATTTACTGTCAATGTCAAGCATGCCTCGCTGCAACGTAACCCAAGAAAATCGTGCTCGCGGACATCCACCAACTGGCAACTCCGAAGGCGCCCTGGATGTCTTGCTCGTACACCGTCCACATGATCCCAAACATCAAGCTACCGAGCAAAAAAAATCACGAGCATTACTGCCCATATCCTTCTCCAGTGCCAGTCTTCCTTGAAGTGGATGCCCCAGCCAATGACGGGCTCATCCAGCTGACCGGCCAGTCGCCCCTGAAGTTTCTTCGGGATCTGCTTGAGGATCCAGGTCTGCTTCTCATCGATGCACTCTGGGTGCTGCAGAAGATGAAGCATCTGATTCGGACCGACCGGAGGGGACGTTCGGGGCGGTATTGGATGGCAGCGGTATTCTGGTGGCGTTGATTCAACCAAATCCTTTGGCGGGAGGCAAGAGCACGTGCTCCGGTCGCAATCTTTCTCATGTTCGCGGATGTCGACGGACTCTCCGGCCATGATTGTGAACTATAGCACTGTCAGGAGCCATCTTCTATGCTTTAAGAGTGTACAACAAGTTATACCCTGACGAAGTAGATGCCTGAGACGGTTCTAAGAGAGAACCGAGACAAAAATTTCCCTCTCAACCTTTCATAAGCTTGTCTCAGGCGCATGAAAAATATTCGGTCGTACTGCAAGTCATTCACAGTCTCGTGGTGAACTTTTGCACCATAAGTATCCGTCCTTGTGCAGATGAGGAGATGAGCTGGGCATGTGTGTTGCGTCTGAGGAGGGGTTCCGGAAGGTAAAACCGTAGCTGCTGGCAGATTGGTGGTCGGCAAACTGCTTTCGGCCTGATTTCTGCCCGTCTTCTTCCCGAAAGCCAAGGGATTCAGGAAGGATGCCAATGAAGAGAAGCCATAAAATCTTCCACTTCTTGCACCACTACTGTGTTGTTGATGTTCTCTGAAACTTTCCCGTGGCCCTGCATGGTGGCCCAGCCTGTCTCGAAGCTCTTGTAGACCCCCCTCTTTTAGTTCCATATGGTCGTCGTACAACTGCTTACCACAACGCTATGCATATATCAGTAGTGTAATTCCTAAGAAGTTGAGGTTGACTCACGCATTTCCAGCGTATCCTCTCTTTGGCAGGCTCGAGATGCGGTTCCACAAATCCGACACGAGCAAAGAAATCCCGCAACGTGCCACGTGTGTCTTGAGGCAAAAGAATTGCGGCATCCAAGGGAATTGTCTGTTCCTCTTGCTCACCAGGCTGGACAGAGTCTAATTGCGTATCGTTATTTTCCGCCATAGTCTTACCTGTTTGCTGTACCGCTTTCTCTGAACGCTTGATAAACTTCTCGAGATTGGTCTTCAGGTTCTGGAACGCTACACCATCGGCCAGGAATTCTCGCACAGGCGTGAGGGTCGGCAAACTGTCTTCCTGTGGGTTTCTTGGCTGCTCTTCCTCAGAGTCAGAACTCTCTGCTCCATCTTGAATAGCTGGCCGAGATTTCTGTCTGTTTGATAAACCCTTTGTTGAGTCTTGCATGTCTGCAATCTTTTGTGCCACTTCTCTTGCCTTCCAAGAAACCAATCCCGCTGCAGTATATTCGAGGCTTTCTGCGGCGTCTTCCTTCAAATCCCTTGAATACTGCTGGAGAAGCCTGCGGAAGTTGCGGGTGAAGCGTTTGACCCCGATGGACGGGCATTCGACTGCGTCCTGGTAAAGAGCCTGTAAGGCTTTGTCATTGCAAAGAATCTCGACAAGTTCTTGCGTAGCAGAAGCTATCTCTGTATCGCTGTACTGCGTGTTCATAGTGCCCACTGAAGCCCGCGTTGCCACAGAGAAAAGAGAGCCTGCAGGGAAGGAAGACATAGAACGATCATCGAACAGAGCGTTCTTTGATTGTTCTAACTCAGTTTTGAGTTGTCCTTCAACCGGTGGCTGTTGGTGCGGTCCATATAGCAGGCCCTCCAAATTTTGATCTTGTCCCAATAACGTCTCTGAGTTCTGAAGAGTATCTTCGGGGGTAAGTCGTGTGGGAAATTGGTACAAAGGGGTAGAAAAAGCGAACCTTTATCGGTATGTGCCTCGAAAGGATACCGGTACAAGAAACTGCTACTAGAAGTGACCTCAGCACCCGTCGAAGACGCCTTTTCCGACGTGCGCTGTCCCTCGACGTAGAAACTGTTGCTTCGTTGGGCTGTCCCCTTGTCTAGCACCACATCCTTTTGTCGACCGGCTTTTTCTGGTGGAGTACCACCATCTATACTAATACCTGAGCATTTTCCGCAGGCGAGAGTGCTGCACATGATGCAACCGGGGTGTAGCTCATACAACATTGGTCCATAATTGCAGTGGCAACAGTAGTAGGCGTTCGGAACTGGCATCGTGTCAAGTTGAGGGATCAAGATTGCTTGAAGGTGAAGAGAGGTGTACAGAGAGGACTAGGAAAAAGGATTCTCAAAATTCCCCGAGGGCCATGAAGGTTATTAACAAATGTCTGAATCCACGAGGCTGAGGCTACACGTGCCGCACTGTAGGCAGCCATGTAGCACAGAGCCCCAGCAAGATCCTATTGGCCATGTCACCAACCAAAAAACCAGTTTTTCATTGCTTTTCTTTCTACAATTGGTAGCTCTACGTTTTTTTCGCCACCCCACAATACATGTAAATACAGGTTCATCCACGTGCTTGCACAGCCTAATTCATAGTTTCGGTCATTCAAGTAGCTATGTCTTGGCGCACTGTCTAGATCTCATCAACTATGATATATGTTTTCTGCACATGTGATTCTTTGGCTCAATACCACTATCTTTCATCCAAAATTATAAAATCTTTAGCCACGCTATCCGAAAACTATGAAAAGCAAGATCGTCATGCGCATACTCGCATCACACATGCCGCGTAGCTACATATCCCAAAAACACTGTCGCTGTCGACGCCAGATACGCCGCCACCCCAAACGCGCCTTGCACATCATTCTTCCCCAACGTCCACGCCACTCCAAAAACCAAGCTTCCCAGCACATACACCCCCAGCACCCATCCAATCCTATCCCAGTTCCAGCCCTCCTTGAAATGTATGCCCCACCCCGGAGCTGGCCCGTCTGACCGCCGCTCCAGTTGTCCGCGCAACTTCTTCGGAAACTGTTCTAGAATCTAGGTTTGCGAGTAATCTTCCAGGCATTCTGGGTGATATAAGAGGTGCATGAGAAGTCCGGAGCCAAGAGGTGGGCAAAGACCGGGAGGTATGGGCGTGCAGCGGTATTCAGCGCCAGGGGCGGGCTCAACGCGGTCAGGAGGGGGGAGGCAGTTGCAGCTTTGGTTAGGAATGCAGTCGAGCTCGTGTTTGCGGACATCGACGGATTTGCCGAAGATCAGGTTGAACTGGAGAATGGCGTTAGCCGAAAGGTATTTTCTCAGGGAGAAGGATCCAGGAGCCGCTATACTTTGACCAGATTGAGGCTCTCAGGGGCGCGGAGGGACATTAACGAATACAACCTGCCTCGGTGGCGCATATACTCGTCTTGTAGAAATTTAAATAGTTGTCGGTCATTCGTCAACCCACAAATCTCTTCTTGATACAGACTCGTATCAAGCTTGCCATTCTTCATGCAGAATAGAAGACGCAAAATGTTTTGCTGCTTTTTGGATGCTACACCAGAAGCACCAGTTCCAACAGAGGTTGTGTTGTGTAAGGGGATGCAAGGGCTGGATGATCCCTTGCGTCCAGCCCCAAACATATTTGCCAGCCCACCCATTACGGCCGAAAAGAGATTGCGGCTCGCAGAGGGAGAAGTATTATGGTTTTGGCCGTTTCTTCCAGAAACGATTTTTGGTGCTGAAAAGGAAGCAAGGTGCGAGCAGAGCTCTTTCAAAGCTCCCGGTCTCAGTTCGACGTAATCGTCGAACAGCTCCTTCCCGCATCGCTGATTTGCTGTTAGCATAGTAGCCAAAGTTGAACCCAACAACTTACACAGAACCATCTGACCCGTTCTTTTCCGGGTTGGTAAGGCCTTTCTGTTACTCCAAGTTTAACCAGTAAGCTTCTGGCGACCATGAACCCTCGCTTCATCCACATTCCCCCTATCTGTGGAGGCGTGCTTTGCACCGGCTCTTCTGCAGCAGCCAAGTGCTGTTGATTCTGCGGCTGAGGCCTGACAAATATTTCGAAGTCGGTTATCAGGTTTTCAAATGCGGCACCGTTCAGTAGGAAGTCCTTTACGGGCGCTAGCGTCTCAAGACTTTCCTCCTGGATTGCCGTTTGGTCTTCTTCGTCAGAATCTTCCTCCTCAAAAGTTGGGTTTCCATAAGATTTCCATATTGATACGGTGTGTCCGATATCTGACTGGTCGTTTGCTTCAATATCTTTCCTGGTAACATACTTCTCTTTGATCAGGTCGGCCACGGCCCGGGCCTTCCACCGGATCAGCCTTGCTGCAAGAAATTGAAGACTCTCGCCTGCTTCTTCCTCAAGCTCACTCGAGTATTTCTTGAGAAGCCTGCGGAAATTTCGGCTGAATCTACCCGCGCCTATGGCGTCGCTGTGAATGGCTTCCTGAATAAGTGGCTGCAAGAACTCGTTCTCGCAGAACATGCCCACAAGTTGGTGGGTTGCCGAGACGATATCGGCTTCGGAGTATTGTGTACTTGCAGTGATGGCAGATTCCCCCGCTGCAATGGAGAAGATTGAAGGTGCCGGGGAAGAGACATTAGACTCGTCAGCATTCATGAAAATTGGATTGAAGAAGCTGTCGGTTTGTTCGCTCGTAGTAAATCGATTGACGAACTTTTGGCTAGCTTCGTGTGAGGCTTTGACAAGCTTATTCCTATTGAAGTCGTCTTGTGGGCCTCTGACGTCTAATAGAGCCGCATTCAGCATCTCGGGCCCATTGCCACGGCTTTGTCAGCGAGAGGGAACTATTTTTTTATCGTTTCTGTAAGACTTAGAGATGGGGAAAGGGTGAAAATTTACAGTTGTTCCGCAGTGTACTCCATATATTCCGATAGTGGAACATCATCATGGTCTGATACAGATTGACGATTAGCTGGACTTTTTTAATTAAAAGCTAGTGTGATCTGGACTTACGGGGAGATGGGATGTGAGAATCGTTAGGAAATTGTATCTTGTACATGTTTTCCCATTCTTCCTCCTGCGATAATCCTCTGAGGCGCCTGTACCGCAGCTGGTATTCCTTTTCTTTTCCGAATGTCCTGATATCAAGATCTCTAGGCGGCTCGCAAGTATGTGGGCTTGCGAGTTGTATATGTGGCGCTAGTAAATCTTGCGATCCAAACTGCGAAGAACAACTCAGGCAATCATAATACCTAAAGTGACATTTAAAGAGATGAGATCTGATATATTCAGTAAATGAATACTCGGTAAAGGTGAAAACAACCCGTACTTCAGATGTTTGATTGATGCGAAATAATGAAGACACGTCTGTGAAATAGGCATCACTCGCGGAAACTTCGCTCTATATGGGCATCGCAGCGTCATTGGTTTGCGTATGGTCTGAGAAGATGTCTTGGGAAGCCTTCTATGCGGCTTTGCTGGTTCTGATTGAGTGAAAGTAGGTAAAGATGTTTCGCACGTCAAAGGCTACCGCCGAGTCATTGGACTTTAATACCTTCAACTTTGAGTACGCAAGGCTGTGTTCAAGAACGCCCTGCCGCAGCCTTTTGTTTTGCTCTATGGTGAGACCAGAAATCAGCCTTGGAGACTTTTGTTAGATTCTTCAGTTGATTGGCTGACCTCAATCCGATGAGACGGGCTATCTCGATGCCGAACTGCGTCGTCTGCAGCTCTTCGTTGTCCGCCGCACATTGGCCGCCGAGTCTCGTACACATGCAGGCGAAACCGCTAGCATAAATGATGTTTCACAGCATCGAACATAAGCCGGGTGAGATGGGCCTGTAGCGGTATTCGGCGATGGGAAGGAGTGGGGCCGACGCGGTCGGGAGGCTGGAGGTAAATGATGTACCCTTGATACCCTCTCTTTTTTCTCCATCTCCTTTGGTCTAGAAAACATTCATTCCAGCCCCAATGCCATTTTATGTACATGCAGGTTATACCAAGCATACGCTCGCGAAGCATTTTTGTGAAGCGAAATAGAATCCAAGAGTTCCGTGATTGTCTGCCGCATGCTTTACTTCGGCGTCACTACTATTTCTTGTCGTAGTCATCGAAAGGCTGGTTCGCTTTCGTCATCTTACCCTTATAATTATCCTCTAGATATTCGATTTCCCTCGTCTTCATGTGCGCCGCTAGTGCGATGGAATCATCATATTTCTCATTTGAGGGCAGGTCATCGATGTTGATGCCGAGAGGGGACCGTCAATACAAGCATTCACTCGTTGAGCGGAAAGGACTCATTCAAAAATTCCTCCGGACGTAAGAACGCAGTAAGATCAATGGCATCTTTCGTCCGCACGAATGCGGTCCATTGATTTCACGTATGTACAAAGCCAAAATCTATCTTTACAAAAAAAAAAAAATCGACGGAGAGCCTCCTTTAATGACCTTTCGGTAGTCTGGATCGTTTCAATTCATACCAGTTCATAACCCATAGAGACAGCCTTATCTATGTATATACAAGGCTCTCCAGCTCTCTATAGCCTTTCTTCTTTCTCCTTTCTTACCCAACCCTCTTATTTCTTTGCCTTTCCACCCAACCACCACCTAAGTCACCGTATTTACTCCCTTCCTCCTAAGCGTATCCCTCGCCGTCGTGACCTTCATTCCAATTCTGCACTCCAAATCAGCAAGCCCGTCCTCCAGACCCCACAACCGAGGGAAAAACGGAATCACACTCACCGCGCATCCAGATCATACCCCTCCCCCCACCTCGCCACCCTCTCGACCCAGCTCCCACACTCCCTCAGCCTCTCCTCCCCCCTTTCGTCCCCGGCAACGACGTCACTCCCCCCATCCTGCCACAAGCACGCCGCCATCTCGTAGCAACCGGCCGGTAGCGTCCAGTTATCCTTGTTGCCGCCCTTGAACTGCGCCCACTCGTGGCACAGCACCTCGGCCAGCAGGATCTCCTTGGCCTCGCGCACGCGGCCCAGATTGCGCAGCGCGGTGGCGCGCAGGAGGCTCCTGATGCAGCGCTCGTCGAGCGGCTCGTCGGCGGGCGGCGTGCTGCGGTCGAGGGCGTCGAGCGAGAGGGCGAGGTGGTCGGGGCGCATGCGCTTGTAGCCGTTCCAGAAGTAGACGACCTCCTCGATGGGCGACACGCCGACGGCGTCGACGATGCTGCCGGCGGCGCCGCGCTCGTCGTTCCACTTGGCCAGCTTGCGGTTGACGAAGACGTCGAACGGCAGCTGCCGCGCCATGAAGCGCTTCTTGCCCGTGTGCTGCGGCACCAGCGCCAGCAGCCGCTCCGCCTCGGCCTTGTTCTCCCGCGCGCCCGCCGCGTCGTCGGCCACGACCGCGATGCGGTACAGTTCGACGTGCGAACACGCCGCAATGTAGTAGTACAGCCCGTGGCTCCAATTGTTGAGCTTCACGCACTTCTGGAAGGCCTGCGCGCACTCGGCGTAGCGGTGCGCGTACATCAAGTCCAGGGCGCGCTCGAACCAGTGCAGCGCTTCGACCTGCTTGAGTGAGGAGGCGCTGGAGACGGCCAAGAGGTCGATGGCGGCTTCAAGCTTGCGCTCGCTGGCCAGCATGCGGGCTTCTTCCACCAGCCAGAGAGATGATTTCGGGTAGCGGGCCCGCATGTCGGCGAGGAGGCTGCGGCACTGCTCACGAGGATAGGAACCTTCTTGGCCAGCAGACGGGACGATATCGCAGAAGCCAAGCATGCCGTTGTAGTAGGAGAGGATGATGAGACCGGCGAGGCCGCCGTAGATGTTATCGAATTTGGTGGCTTGCCAAAGCATGGCTAGGCCACGATCACGATCACCCTTGAAGCCAACAATCTTAAGAAGAGTGGCAAAAGCGGGAGGGATCATGGAGATAATCAACATTAGCGTGCCATAGCACATGTTGGCACCGGAGTGGATGAAGATGTCAGTGGGGTCTCCGCCGAACAGTTCGGGGTCAGTCGATGGGAGGTCCGTGGAGAGATTTAGAGCATTGAGATTGTCGGGTAGTTCGGAGGGATCCTTTTCATCGGCCACCGTTTTTGTATAGGGCGGAGGTGGCTGTGGTTTTCCGTTGAGTTCGAGATGTCCCGCATAGATCGGCGGCGTAGGCACACCCTCATGTTCCTCATCGGCATCGAAAAACTCATCCTTCTCTGACAACGGCGTCTTGTCATCTCCAAAGTCGTTTTTCTCAACGGCAGCCAAATTGTTACTGCTCGTGGTGGCAGATGTAGCCTTCGAGCCGGAAGGTGTTACTGCTGCCATGCCCCCTTTTTCTATCGACTTCTCCGACTGAGACCTCACTGACGTCCGCGAGCTGTTAGCCACGCTTTTTCCCAGATTCGCCTTCTCCGCCTCCATGAGGGCATCCAGCGCAATAAAGGCTTTCCGCATTTTGTAAAATCCGCGTATGCTCTCCGTCAGGCTCTCGTTCAGCACGGCTACAATAGCCCCCATCAACTGCGACTGGGCAATGCAAGATGAAAACTCGGCACCGGCGGGGTAAATCGAGGATCGTGGGGCGTGGCGCTGGGCCTTTCGATGGTGTTCGGATGCGCTACTTTCGGCGTCGTTCAACATCTCGGAAGCTGTGTGAAGTTTGTTACTGAGTGAATGCTCTCTCCTTCTCCCCCAATGGAGGCGAGTTTCGGAAACCCCGTCCTGGAGTGGCAGTATACCTTCTTTCATAATCTCCTGCTCAAATCCAAGGGTGGCCCGCATGAAGACGACGACCCCCTTCCCTAGCTAAATTGCACAGACGATATAAGCCAACATACCCCACCATTGTTGCTTCCCTTCTCTCTTTCAGGCAGCCACGGCTGCTACGCCAGGGTGTATGCGGTCTAAGGATGTACCTTGTGGAAGGGCGAAGCACCATCTCCAAGCAGCTTCTCGGCGGTATCGACGTCATCGTTCATGATATGCGACACAGCTATACGCCCCGAACAAACATGCCCGTCCGCAGTTAGCGTCGCGCTCACACGTTCGGAAATTGCCGAATCCGGAAACATGCGGAGGAGAGATCTGACGAACCGCGCAAGGCAGCCTGGACTGGATGTGTCGCGTGCGCGCGTCAGCATGGATATCCAAAGGTATGAGAACGGCGGTTATGTTTTTCAAGTACGCTGTTGGGGCTCTTCCAGCGCGGTCAGCGACTGGGTCGAGCCATGGCCCTTCGCCTTCGATCCAAGCCAGGAGCCTAGAGGCATGGTGGCGGCTGTAGTGGTAGGCAGGTAGCGCGGTGTTCGGGTTCGTGATTCGTATTGTTCCTCCCGTCGTCCGTCCGGCAGGACCCTCTATGCACAGTCACTTCACGGCGGGAGCAGTGAGATCAGTAGGCGGGCGGGCGTGGTCGAGGGCGCGGCTACAAAAGATTCGAGAAGAGCGCGCGACATGAATGGGCGCTGGGGGCAGGGGAGAAGCGAGAGGGGCGGACGGCGGGGAGGAGGTGAGGGGCGGAAGGAGGAGGGAGACAAAGATGACAGCGGCATCGAGCGGCGAGCGTTAAGGACAGGGCTGCTTAGCTGCAGCAGGCAGTGCGCACACATCCGGTCGGTTGCAATGCGGCGCGCCTTCGATGACATCGCCGCCCGCCGCCCGCGCGCCGGCATCCCTGCCATGATGCCTGGCCTTGGCGTGCCTGACGCCGACAGCTCGCCGACAGCTCGCCGCAGCTCTCAACCCACACGTCTGCTGCTGCACCACCGCCGCATCCACCCCCCGCCATCGCCGCCTCCATCGCGCTCCGCCAGCCTCCCTCTGCCTCGGCCGACACGTCTCCCTGCCCAGCTCCGACCCCGCCGCAACCGCAGCCGTCACCCACCACCATGTCCGCACCAGCACCAGGCGACGTGAACACCAAGAAGGCCGTCGACGACGCCTCCAACGAACCCAAGGACCAGCAGAAGCCCGCTGCCGCGCTGGAGGAGGATGACGAGTTCGAGGACTTCCCGGTCGAAGGTAAGCGCCGCCACATCTCGCCAGCAGCCACGCCGGCGGCACGCATCCGCCCTCCCACCACCACACAACGGACGCGCACGCACAGCATACGCGCAGCATCTCCGTGTCCGATCCGGGGGCCTGCCCCCATCCTCCCGTGACCGCTGCCCCTTCCACACGCCCCCAACCGTCACGCCCCGCCTCGCCCGCCCGCGGCGGCGGCCAGCTCTCGCGGAAGCAGAAGCCTCGCAACGAACGCCCGCTAACGCGCAGTGCCGCAGACTGGGAACAGGAAGACACCGAGCTGCCGGCCTCGAACACGCACCTGTGGGAGGAGAGCTGGGACGACGACGACACGAGCGAGGATTTCTCCGCCCAGTTGAAGTAAGCCGAGCTTACCCAGTCTTCCGTGCGGAACGTGTTGCTGACGTCGGGTGTTACAGGGAGGAGCTCAAGAAAGTCGAGTCGAAGCGCGGTTGAGACTCCGGACATGGGACGAACGCGTGGACGACGAATGAACAGACGACGATGGAAAGATCACCGCGCGATGGGGAGAGGATAAGCGTTCAGCGTGAAGGAAAGAAGGATTTATGGCGTTTAAATCGGAGCATAACATCAGGCATCATCACGGCATCATGTCTGTTTTTGCCAGCAGACTACTGGTGGAAGAACTAGTGATTGAGCAATATGGTCTACAATGAACTTTTAGACGAAGCACAATAACTCCGGACGCCAATTGATCACTGTCATTCGTCACCGTTAAAAATCGAAAGACAAGCAATTTCAAATCACTCCACACTGCAGGCAAAGAGGCTACTCATGAAAAAAAAAAGTTTCAAGATATCTTATTGTCATCATTTACATTAAAAAAATTTGGGATTTTCTTCTTCCCTTCAGAGCCTGGATTCGCTCCCTTTATTTTTATGCCATCCAGAATCAGATTGCCGGCGCTCGGCCAAGCTTCATTACACAGAGTAAGTTTACTTACTCGACAGAGCAACGACACCAGGCAGGGCCTTGCCCTCCAGCAGCTCCAGGGACGCACCACCGCCGGTCGAGACGTGGCTGAGCTTGTCCTCGACGCCGTACTTGGCGGCAACGGTGGCAGTGTCACCACCGCCGATGATGACGATCTTGCCGGACTGGGCGGCGGCGACGGCCTTGTCGAGCGTAGCCTTGGTGCCGCTGGCGAACTTCTCGAACTCGAAGACACCGGCGGGGCCGTTCCAGAGGATGGTCTTTGCCTCGTCGATGGCCTCGTTGTAGAGCTTGATCGACTTCTCGCCGCAGTCCAGACCCATCCAGCCGTCGGGGATGCCCTCCGAGTCGGTGGCGTAGCCGGTGGCGGCATCCTTGTCGAACTTGTCGGCGGTGATGAAGTCAACGGGCAGGACGAACTTGACGTTGTTCTTCTTGGCCTTCTCGATGAGGTTGGGGACGGTCTTCGCGCCGGCCTCGTCGAACAGCGAGTTGCCAATCTTCATGTTCTCAAGCGTCTTCTTGAAGGTGAAGGCCATGCCACCGCAGATGACAATGGTGTTGACCTTGTCGAGCAGGTTGTCGATGAGCTGGATCTTGTCCGAAACCTTGGCACCACCGAGGATGGCAAGGAACGGGCGCTGCGGGCTCTCGAGAGCCTTGGCGAAGTACTCGAGCTCCTTCTTCATGAGGAAGCCAGCAGCCTTCTGGGGGAGCTGGACACCGACCATGGAGCTGTGGGCACGGTGGGCAGTTCCGAAGGCATCGTCTGCATCGACATTAGCTGACGTGGCCGTATACCCTCTCTGCGTCGAACTTACTGATGTAAATGTCACCGAGCTTGGTGAGGCCCTTCCTGAACTCCTCAACGGCGGCGGGGTCGGCCTTGACCTTCTTGCCGTTCTCATCCTTGTGGCTGCCCTCCTCCTCGGCGTGGAAACGCAGGTTCTCCAGCAGGATGATCTGGCCATCGGTAGCCTTGTTGACGGTCTCCTCGGCCTCGGGGCCGACGCAGTCGCTGGTGAAAGCGACGTTGCGGCCCAGAAGCTTCTCGAGCTCGCCGACAACCGGCTTAAGGCTGTACTTCTCGTTCCTCTTGCCGTCGGGACGACCCAAGTGGGACATCAGGATGACAGCCTTGGCGCCATTGTCGAGGGCGTACTTGATGGTGGGCAGGGCACCGACGATACGCTGGTTGTTGGTGATCTTCTTGTCCGAGTCGAGGGGGACGTTGAAGTCGACCTGCACTTGGCATTAGCTGCTGAACTTGCGATATGTTATAATGTTCGAGGAGACATACGCGAATCAGGACACGCTTGCCCTTGAGGTCGACATCGGTGATGGCGAGCTTGCTGGAGAGGGACATGGTGGGGCTTTTTGGAGTCTGCACAAAGAGTCAGCGGCGCCGTTGGTGGCAAGCGGTGCCATTGCAAGCAACTGGCGTCGTGTCTGAAGACGCTGGAGATGACTGTGTGCACAGTGCGATCATGTTGCTGTTGCTCAACGCCCCGGCGTGAGGGGCGGTTAAGGCGCCGATGGAGGGGCAGCTACGGCGATCGCACGAGCAGCACAGCTCCCCAAGACGTCGCGAACACCAGCACGCAGTAGCCCGCAATGGCTTGACGAGCGGGTCAGACGTACCTGGGTATCTTGGTCGAGGGGTGGAGTGTTGTTGGGAGGTTGGCAGAGGATGGCGCGCAGCTCAATGTTTTCTGGACCGGCGCGGGGTCTTAAATGTGGTGGGGCAGTGGCAGGCTGACTGACGTTTTGCGATTTGACATAGCACCACCAGCCCCAGCACTGGCCTCCCCTGCTCGGTCTCTCGCGACCAGCAGCCCAGGCACAACATAATCTTTCGAGATAACACTGAAATCGGCTGACTTGCCCCTCCCACCCGTCTCAGCCAGCTCTCCACCCTGCACTCTCAATACTAAAAACACCGCAGCCTCGCCGCCGTGCTGAGGCCTGAAGGCGTCTCCTGCCATGCCCGTCAACACCCGACCACCTGCAGCTCGCACATCCGCCGCGCCGCAATCCCAGTAGCGTGACAACCCGGCATCCCGAGCGTCCCGGACGGCCGACTCCTTCACCTGAGGAGAACAATAAAGCCCTCATCGTCCGTCCGCCGTCGTATCGTGCTTATCTTGCCTCGCCTCGATTCGCCTCCCTTCCGCGTCACCCTGATGTCCTACGCTCCTCCATCATGAATGAAACCTCAGCGGCCGCGGAGCCTCGCCAACGGTGAGTTGTCCGCCCTGCAAGCGATCGTTGCATGCAAGAGATCTCCGATTCCCCATGCGGCGCAAGGCGTGTGGAAAGAGGTGGCCGGTAGCGGAGCGCTTTAGTGGGCTGTCACCTCATTCGGGCCGGTGCTGAAGAAGGATGCCGCGGCAATGACGTTTCGGCTGCCTTCCGCACGGGTGATGAACCTTCGCGTACACACTTTAGATGGGTCCTGAAGGGGCTTTGTACGCTGATGAGCGCAGGGACTTCATGCGCCTTCGCATTTTTCTCGACCACGGAGAGACCGCCCTCCGATCACGTGGATGTGTCGGGTCACCACTCAATCGCCTTGTGTCCTTGATCCCATCACCATTGAGCACAAGACCAGCATTACGACTGGCGAGCGAAGAGTCCAGGTGCTTGCAGTGAGTTGTTGGACATGCCGTCACGAATGACAAGGGCAACAGAAATTGAAATTGCGTAATTACCGAGCGGAGAACACAATGCATTGAGAAAACAGCGAAATATTCTCTACGTATTTCTCAAATTAACCGCTGGACTCATAGAAAAGTTGTGTTTCCAGAGCATGGTGGAGGGAGACGTTGCATGAGATACCCTGGCCTACGGGATAGAAAAGTCCTAGGGGCCGTACGGAAGAGGACAAGGTGTGGATGTGAGAACAAGTGAGCGGAAAGTTGGAGACAAGAAGTCAAGAACGAATAAATCCAAAAATTCCCATGTCTTACGAGCATATCAACCACCAGAGATCAGCCCGGTAGTGTTTCAAAAGGCTGCTCAGCATTGACTAATCCATCACGAGGAGTCACCCCATCACTAGTAAGTCTACAATTATTTCACTCCTAAACATTTTTCTTTTATTTCTTTTCTTAATGTGGAGCCATGCAAGTAGCAGTTCAGTTAACGGCTTTGCAGCAGATGGCTTGTTTTTGGAAAGCCAATCTGTTGTACTTGATAAATTAACTATGCTCGGCTACCCTCTTCCTACAAGATGCTCTTGGATATGGACCAATCTGAGAAGAAAAGACACGGAAAAAATGAGTTGCACAGGTGGAAAGCCAAAACATACACCCAAATTCCACCGAGACATGAGAAACGGCTTAACCGATCCACTCGGTATGACCACCTCAAGAGATAACTTCTCCAAGCACCGTAATCATTTGCAACCAGTATCAGCAGGCTTATTTATTTCTATCCCTTTCAACATGACATCTTCGTCGAACAAGGGGGAAAACTGGAGGACGCCCGACAGTCGGATTAGACATTTTGTCTCAATACGAATCGTCGTCCCAATCCAAAATGATGCACTCGGGACTCGGCGTTTGATCTGATCTTGTCCGCTCACCACAAGCTCTACACTCCGTTCTTGCCGCTATTGTACTTATCCATCCATCTGCACGCAAACAACAATATCAGCAGTGAGCCCAGAGGAAAAAAAAAAGGGAACGCCAGCACTCTCACCACCATCTGAGTCTCCCGTGTCTTGCACCACCAATCCCAACTGGCTCTCTTGCAATACTCATACAATAGTCTCTCTGCCTGTCTTTGCATCAGCATCTTCACCTGCACCCTCGTCACCAACAGGGAAAGAGGAGGAGAAAGACAGTCGAATAGGGGAGAGGTCCTTACACGATCCTCTTTGGCATCTCTCCTTTTTACGAACGGTTGAGGATCATTCACGCGACCTCCGTCCACAACGCCCAGGTCAACAGGGTTCGGGCGCTTCGCGACAACGGAGTAGCCGTCATAGGCGTCACGGACAGCACTAGAGATGGGTTAGTCGAGCGGGCGCTTGATTGAGGGGGTGGCGCACTTGGTGCCTGTGGGGAGCCCGGAGGTGGGGAGAGCAGTAGCGACGGCCACAAGGGAGAGGATGATAGAGTCGAGGACGCGCATTGTGGGCTGCGATAGGATGCGAATCTGGAAGTCTAGAGATTAGGTAGAGAGAAGATGTAGAGGAGATGCGAGGTGCGCGGCTCTTTATACTTTGCCTTCGGAGAGCTATGTTAGTTTCTTAACGTTTCTGTGAGCCAGGGCCATTTTGAACCAGGGTTTGGAGATTGTTGATGACGAAAGAATACATCAGTTGCAATATAGAGCTGACTACCCACAGCAGGAGGATGTTGAGGTCAGAAGACGAAACTTCGAACCGACCTGGCTCACAACTTTCCCCGCTCCAAGAACCGCACCGGCAGGTCTACGTGCCGCGCTCGAAGAAACTCGGCCACATTCTTCCCCAGCACGTCATACGACCCTGAGCAGCTTACGCCACGGTCGAGATGGTCGTGAAGTAGGAAATGCACAGCGCGCAGGTTCGGAAGCTCGAAACGATCCTGACAAAATAGTTCTCAGCACAACCAGAAAAGAAATGACCAGGTAAGTAGTACTCACAATCGGCTTTCCTTTGAACTCCTCCGCCAACAACTCCTCCACCTTGACTACACTCATCAGGTTCCGCAACCAATCCCACTCGTCCTGATGGCGCACCCAGAACCCGACGTTGCAGTCGCTACCCTTATCCCCGCTGCGTGCATGCACTAACCAGCCCAACGGGCCCCTAACCGTCTTCCCCAACGGCGCTGGATCCACCGTACAGCCGCTCGTCGCCGCCTGGCTCGGCTGCCTCTTCTCCCACACCTTCGTCCGCGGCGGCGGCGGAACATCAACCGTCTCGCCCGTCCACGGCAGGTGGGCGCGGTGGCGCACGTCCGCCTGCGGCAGCAGGGTGACGTAGTACTCGTAGATGGGGCGCGGGAACCCCATGCGCATGTCGAGGTGGGGCGTGGCGCCGGGGTAGCCCTCCATGATGGGGTCGGTGCAGGGGCGGATGAAGTTCTGGGGCGCCAGCACCTCGGCCGTGGGCGCCTGCGCCAGCACGCGGAAGTCGACGGTGGCCGCGTTCTGGCTGGTCGGGTCGTCGGGCGCCGAGCCGTTGAGCGTGAAGCTGAGCTTGGAGAAGCCGGCCAGGTGCGCGCGCAGGAGCCGCCGGATCTGCGCTTCCATCATGCGCGCTTTGGCCGCGATGTCCAGCCCGACCATAAACCAGTGCACTTCGGCCTGGAAGCCGCCGCGGGCGGTGAGCCCGACTTTGGTGGTTGGCGGCGGCGGGCCGGAGCGCACGCCGTGCAGGGCGACGCGGTCGGTCGAGAGCTGCTCGAACCAGAGCTGGTCGAGGATGGCGGTCACGTCCGAGTTGAAGTACCATGGGCCCTGGATCTCGTAGAGGAGCTGCGAGGCGCAGGTGTGGATGGAGACTTCGCCGCCGGAGCCTTGACTCTTGGTGATGACGACGGAGCCGGTGGAGGAGATTTCGGCGATGGGGTAGCCGATGTCGTCCCAACCCTTGTCCTCGAGGGTTTTGAAGCCGGTGAAGTTGCCGCCACAGACGTAGTTGGAGCACTCGATCAGGTGGCCGGCGACGAAGGCGTTGGCGAGCTGGTCAAGGTCTGACCGCTGCCAATTGTGCCACCAGTAGGCAGCGCCAATGACAGGGGAAGCGTCAGATACTCGTCCGCAGACGACAATATCTGTTGAGATCAGCACAGTGCTGATAGGTTACCAGCGGGGACAGACCTGCGCCTTTCGCGAAAGCCGCTGCGATTCCCAGACCCCCTAGATAGGCTTGAGCGTATACCGATTTGAACTTCCATTCTTTGAGAGTTTCGCCGGTGCAAACATTCTCGAACTGGGATTGACCCGCTTCTAGAGCTTTGTGAACCGCTGGCAAGACTTCATCGCCTGAGATCCAAGCCACCTTTAAATCCAAACTTTTGTCTTTCACCAGCTTCGTCACCACCTGGCACAGCTTCTCCGTATCCGAGGCTCCAGCGTTGGCAGCTAGCTTTATTTTGTGCTTGGCTAGGTCTGGTAGCGCAGGTTCGAGCGCCTCGAGAAAGCTGAGCTCATAAGCATCTCCGGCGGCTGAATTGAGAATGTTGGCATTCAGTTGGTACAAACAGAAGAACGCGGACTAGTTGCGTACCGTCAGACTTCATAGCGCCGCGGGATGTCATGTTGGCTTCGGACATCCAATCCCCGATTATGACGTCAATAGGGTCGGATGTGCAGTTGGCCGCGAATGCGCGAATGGCATCGCGGCGGTCGGCAGTGGAGCCGGAGCATCCTGTCGCCAGTTCAGTATGGAGTGCGCAATACGTGGCCCATTGACAGTAACGTACCTCCGATTCGAACTGGTCGGTCTCCAGGCATAATTTTGAGTGGTTAAATGAGAAATTCACACTTGAGAAACAGAATAGATTTAGGCACCAAAGAAGCGTAGGTAGATTGAATGATATGCGTCAGAAGCGGGGGTGTTTTGATAAAGAAGCCATGCCGGGTGCCGAACATCTGATCCTCCTCGCTTCCCCACTGCTAGAGCAGTGTCCGAGGTTGGTAGCGCGCCTTCTCCATCTTGGAGTTGCGTCAACCTGAGGGGAAGCGAAGTAGCCGGTAAGACCGTATACCGAGACGGCCGAGCGTGAATGCGGGGTGGCCATTGACGCACTTGTATCACTTGTGCAACCTAGCCACAGTGCCAAGTCTGCTAAAGCCAGGCAACGGAAACTGTTTCTGGACACCAAGTGATTTTTGAGGCTTCACAAAAAGGTTGTCGAAGAAAAAATGGAGCTACGGTCCGGGAGATGAGTGGCAAGGATGTTCGAGTGGGGCGCTGCGGGGACATGCATGGCATCAAGATTGAAGTCGTGAAACCGCTGTGAATGTTGCGGATGAAGAAAGCACGCAAGGAAGTGCAGCCTCACGATCCGAAAAAGACATCCGAAGAGTTTGTGAGCGAAGTGTCGAGGAGGGATGGCGGCCTGAAGCGCCAGGCAGCAGCGAGTCATGTGATCACCCGTCCTGCTTTTGCCACGCTGCACGCGTCGCGTCCACCTAAACTTCGCGCGCGTCATCTCACAACCCTCCCACCTTCTCCGCTCCACGCAGAAACGTCTCGGACAGTCACTCCGTTACGCAACCTCTTCTACACTCCCCGTCTCATTCCCCTGTCTCCAAGTCGTCGAGCATTGTCACTATGAGCGCAGAAGACGCATCGCAGTCCGCTTTCGATGAAGGCATGGCAGGGCCTGGCGCGCCCACGCCGCTGAGCGCTTTGGAGGTGCGTTCTCATTCTCCAAACCACAAGCGTTCTCCTATTTGATCTCTAACAGATTCATCGCAGGGCGTGAATGGCTTGACGGCGCGAGACATCAAGCTCATCGTGGATGGCGGCTACAACACCGTCGAATCGGTGGCGTATACGTGAGTGACACTTCACATAGAAGACTGTAGCAATAGCTAAGAGAGATCAGGCCGAAGAGGACACTCGAGCAGATCAAGGGCATTTCAGAGCAGAAGGCGACGAAGATCCTGGCAGAGGGTAAACGCTCTTTCCCTCTTCAGTGTACAAGTCGCTAACAAGCATCAGCATCGAAACTGGTTCCCATGGGCTTTACCACCGCAACAGAAATGCATCAGAGGCGCAGCGAGCTCATTTCCATCACGACCGGCTCGAAGCAACTCGACACCCTCCTTGCTGGCGGCATAGAGACCGGCTCTATCACGGAGATCTTCGGAGAGTTCAGAACAGGAAAGAGTCAAATATGCCACACCCTTGCTGTGACGTGCCAGCTTCCCTTTGACATGGGCGGTGGAGAGGGCAAGTGTCTCTACATTGATACAGAAGGCACCTTCAGGTATGTTGCCACATCGGTCTCTTCTAACCACATTGCTAATGGGGTGCAGACCGGTTCGCTTGTTGGCTGTGGCAAATCGCTATGGACTATCGGGTGAAGAGGTTCTAGATAATGTTGCGTACGCACGCGCGTACAACTCGGATCATCAGCTTCAGCTCCTGCAGCAAGCATCCCAGATGATGACCGAGACCCGCTTCTCGCTTCTCATCGTCGACTCGGCGACTTCCCTATACAGAACTGATTTCGCAGGCCGTGGAGAACTCTCCGCACGCCAGGTTCACCTTGCCAAATTCATGCGCACACTTCAGCGCTTGGCGGACGAGTTCGGCATCGCAGTTGTCATCACCAACCAGGTCGTGGCGCAAGTCGACGGTGGCCCCAGTGCCATGTTCAACCCCGATCCGAAGAAGCCCATCGGCGGTAACATCATCGCTCACGCCAGCACCACGCGTCTGAGCCTGAAGAAGGGTCGTGGTGAGACCAGAATATGCAAGATCTACGACAGCCCGTGCCTGCCCGAGAGCGACTGCATGTTCGCAATCAACGAAGACGGTATTGGTGATCCCAGCCCGAAGGATCTGGAGAAGGAATAGGCGGCTGGTGTGATGATCACGCGTGATGATACAACATAAAGACAGAGCGCAGTATAGAGCACGGTGGAACCGGATTTCTTTGCTCTTGTGGGCTGGTTGCATGAACGGCGAAAGTGTCGGGTTATGTTTTGCTGGGTGTTCGCTGAGTATGGGCGTTAGTGGCAATTTGCTTAGGTCTGCACGATCTATCTTCTTCTAGCACATACAATTGAATAGCAAACACTCGCTCGGTATGGCGTAGACAACCAGACTTTGACAGCCAGATGATTGACTCCCGAAAGTGTGGCTGTTGTGGCTGGTGTTTGCGGCGCACACGCGCGAGATCGTCGGCGGGCGATCCCTGTCGTGTTCAAGCGTGTCGAGCTCAAGTTTGAGCTCGCAAAGCTGCTCCGCCCGTCAACACCGCGTCCGCCCATTGCGCCCGCCCACGAACGCCCTCCCGACCTCGTCCGCGCCCGATCCGCGCTGGATGGCGCAGCGATGGCCACGTCTACCGCCCCTCTCCTCTACCGGGAGACGCGACTGAACCTCGATCCGCCCTACGCTGGCTCGACCGTTGGCATAACCCTCCCGCCTCACAGCACCTCGACCTTCCTGTCGCGGCCCAAGGGCAGGCGCGTCATCGTCGAAGAAGGCAACACGAGCTCCGATGAGACTTCCTTCGCGCGCCGCCACCTCGCAGCAAATGACGCCTCCATCTTCTTCCGGCGCAAGCACCCATACCCGCGGACTTTCCTGTGGAGGGTTTTGGACGACAGGAAGGTGCTGGAGCTGCGCTCGGTCGATCTAACCGTCGACCGCCATCACAAGGGCGAAGCTATCCTGACGCTCCTGCTGAGCTTTCCCAACCCTATCCGGCCGTTTGGCATTGCTCTGGCCGAGCGCGAGGATCGAGACACGCTCAACGTCTTCGTTCTGACCACGGCCAACGAGCTCTACACGCTGGACCTGCACAAGGATTTCTTCACACGCCTCGCTGCTACCGAGGTTGATATCGATGTCTGGTGCAAGACTTGCTCGCCGTCCGCATTCAGCTTCCGCTACCCGTATCGCATTGTTGCGACCAGCGCGCTGGAGCTGCTTGTCTCGTTGCACGATGGCGGTCTGCTTCGCCTGAATAGGACCGCCGCATCAGATGGTATGTACACAATCTATTCAATGGGTTGACGTCTTTAGGCGTGTAATTGACGGGCATAGGTTCGTCCTGGCGCGAGACATTCTTCAGCGAAGGTGGCTGGGGCTCAGCCTTCAAGAGCCTGATCCCATGGAAGGGCCACAATACCGTACGATTCGGCAACCTTGATCTCGAGGCATCAACAGCTGCCGCCATCGCCCTATCTCCCGACGAGAAGCATATTTTCACGGTCTCCTTGAACCATATATTGAAGTCATGGAACCTCGAAACCGGAAAAGTTGGCGTCCAGACGGATTTGCTTGGCGAGAACGACAGAGACCCGCAGAAGCTGGCTCAGTTTTTCATCGGCGCGGAGCAGCCGAAGCTCATGGATGTCTTGGAAGTTCAGGCACCTCAAGATGGCGACGAGTACTTTATTGTCACCTACTCGCCGAAGCGTCACCAATTCAAATTCTGGGGGATCAGGGACGCAGACGACGTGGAGTTTGGCATTCACGACGTACAGTCAGACTTTGTCTTTGTCCCGCCGGTCGACGAGCTGATGAACACTACCGTCTGGAATATGGAAGAGTTCCACTTCAAGGCCCGGCCCGGTTGGAGGAGTTCCGAGATTTGGATGAGAGTCCGATCAGGTCCGAGGTGCATGGTCTTTACCCTCAAGTTTGATCTTTACGACTCCACTGAGCAGCTCGCGGATGTGTGGAAGAACAACTGGGTTGCCGTCGACTCTGGCTCGCTCACTGTGGAGGCTCTCAAGGCGTCGCCTGCGTATCCTATCGAACCCAACCTCGAAGATCCCTCCATACACACACAGAGCATCTCCGAGCAGTGGATAGACTTCTTGTTCTATCCAGGCCGCTTCACCGTCACAACGCTCGAAACCGCTCTGTGTGTGTATCGACGAGGCCTTGGGGATTCAGCTACTCGTACTCTTGTACTAAGCTCGAGCGCCAAAGCTCCGATCAAAGACCAGATATCTGCTGCAGTTGCCGCAAAAGTTCCTACAAGACGAACTCCCGATGGCCAGATTGATTTCGATCAATACGAGCTCGACATGGCCGCTCAGTGGCAGGTTTTCTATGGCGTCGTCAAGGACCTACACAGGCGCCGTGGTGAGCCAGTTGCCTTGGCTTTGGACGTTGAAGATGATCTGCCCTGGCTGCTCCTGTCAGATTACGCTTCTCCAATTCGTGCATGCAGCGAAGTAGAAATCCTGCGCTTGAACGATTATTCACTCGCTTCACCGGACGAACCCACCTTATCGAGGCCTCTGTTCAAATCTGTGAAGGACGACCTGTCAATCGATGTCGCGAAGCTTCTCACTGCTGCGTCTGCCTTCCGCGCTTCTTTTACTACTTCCTTCAGAGAGCAGCTCGCACTAGCCGTCAAGAGAGAGATCTGCCAGGAGGACTCGTACTCAATCCCTGATCGCATGAAGGCTTTCGAAGCGTGTTGCAGTCTTTGCGAACAGGTCACCGACGAAGATTTCGAAAAGCTCGAGACCTTGCTTGAAGATCTCGGTGGTTTCGCTGCCATCACTCAAGAGCTTGTCCTTGCAGCTTTGGAGAGGTTGGGAGAGGACGAGAAAGGACATCACCACCAAAGAGCCATCACTGCCTATGGTGCCAAGTCCCTTATCAGAGGCGCACAAGAGACGCTCAGCCTCACACACGAAATCCTGCTTGACCTTTTGGTGCTCATCGTGTTCATGAGCCAGGAGCTTGAACCTCAAGAGATACCGTCGATAGACACTACAGACATCTACCCCGACATCATTGAGAGACTCAAGGGTATCACGATTTCAAGATGGCTTGTTGCCACGGTCCGGGCCGATCCGAAGCCTCGATCAAGGCGAACCTCGGTGGGAGAGCCGAACCAGGGTGACAACCCCGCCACAAAGTCAACGGCAGTAGTCACGCTGTTCGAGAGTCTCTTCATTGGCGACTGGGCAGACATGAAGACTCCATCGGCTCCCGCATCGGAGCTCATCACATACTGGTGTCGGTCTTGGTCCTTTGGTCTTCCTCTGCCCGAGAATTGGGAGTTTGTTGGCGCTGGAGTTTTGAGCAATCTGCTCAAGTATGGAAACCTGGATCTGGCCACTGACTTCCTGCCGTTCGTTCCGAACTCCATCTGGGGAACATACCTCAAAGGACGCTACTACCTCGCGACCGGAGACTTCAAGCTGGCCAGCGCATACCTCAACAAGGTCAGCTTCGGCTGTGGTAAGCCCCAATTTCCTCACATCAACACAAAAGTAATCCTAATTGACGTGTAGCAAAAGGCTTCTTCGATATCTTCAACACTGATCTCTACAACTTTCTGAACCCCAGCGAGAAAGAGTACTTCCACGAGGGTCTGTCGAAGTTCTGCCAACATGTCATGTACCTGTTCGAGAAGGCCAAGGCGTATGCCTACGTCATCCAGTGGGCAGAGGCGGCGCTGTTTGCCGTTCAGGCCGAAGAGCAGAGCGGGGTGAGTGCAGATGAAAGGCTTCCGACGGCGAGGGCGACCAGACTGACGAGGTGGCAGAACAAGTTGTTCAAGCAGGAAGTGCTGTCGAGACTCTTCCACGGCTGCGTCCAATCTTCCAATTTCCGCGACGCTTACGGCGCCCTATCTCGTTATCCCGATAACAAGCTGTAAGTCTAGCGCGCTCAATGTGATACAGACGCAATTTCTTAACACGTGACGACTCGCAGGCGAAGATCGGCCCTCACCACGCTCGTCAAGAAGATGATCAGCCAAAAGCAAATGCCCCTGCTTATCACCTTCCCCTTCACGCGACAGCTCGAAGACGTGGATGCGATCCTGGCGACGCTATGCCGGGACACGCTCAACGTCAGCACCGGACCGCCCTTCCACCGGCTGCTGTACTCGTTCCGCATCGCCAAGAATAACTACCGTGGGGCAGCGCAGATCCTATATGATCTTATTACGCGGCTCAAATCGTCGTCCGTTGCGCTGCAGGACCCGTCGGACGACTCGATCACGTCGACGTACATGACGCTGATCAACACGCTGAGCCTGGTAAATGAGCAGGACCAGTACCTGCTGGTCGGGCAAAGAGAGGGCGAAGGAGGCCTGAAGGCAGTCCCCGACGGCAAGGCTTGCGCTCCGAGGAGACTGGTGACGCTGGAGGATTTGCGCAGGGAATACCAAGCCGAGCTGGACCGTGTTGCGGCTATGGAAACGGGCCGGTTCGCGTTCAGTGCAGGCGGCGGCGATGATATGGACGTGCTGTGATGAGGGGTTAAATAAAGGAGAAGCAATAGAGCACGGGTTGGGCGGCGGGGCAGCGCAATGGCGGGCACAAGTAATGGGAGCAAAAGACGCGGGCAAAAGGGAGCATGAGGTTCTTGACAATAGCGAGGAGTTATACGGTCGGCATGCATGGGGGATCGTACTGGAGGATCCGTTGTTCGTATTCAGAGGCAGCCAGCCCTTGGCTCTCGCTTACTAGGCGGGACTTGTCGTGATCGGAGGCTATTTTTCTCGAGCTTCACGCTGGCCGGAAGCAATGATGGTGCTGGTCCCGGGCGCCCCTGTGAGATTGCTGCCTTATCTCGGCTGCTGGCCCCCAAGCACCAATTCCGACCTGGCGAAACGCGGCGCACATCACCCCTAACGCCGCCCGTCGATTGGGCGTTGCGTCAGACACCGCAGCAGCAATCCCTGAGGATCGGGCGGCCCCCAGTCGCCCCGACGACACGACCTCTCGTGTTTCCGTCCACGACCGCGAGCCACGGCGGCCGCCATTCCCAGCCCACGCCGTGACTCTGCGATGCCGCAGCCACGCTCACCACCAATAGCTCCACCGACGCTCGACACAGACAAGCGCGACCGCCAATTCCAACACCAATATAGCAACAGTCGCGCCCGCACATCACTCTTTCTGGCCACCGCCTCACCTGCTGCCGCGCCGCTGTCTTCGACCATTCCGCCCGCCGCGTCTGCTTCTTCTCCGTCGCCCTCTCTTATTTACAATGCCATTGTCCACGACCGCCTGGCCGCAGCATCGTCTCCGCCCGTCGCCCACGCCGCACACACGAAACACCACCCAAACCACGCCTGCAACCCCGGGGGATCTTCGCTATCGCACCCGCCGCCCCCGACGACGCCCCACGCGTCTTACGCGCCAGCGCACGCGCACGCTCCGCACCACCAACAGCCACCAACAACCCACTCAGCTCAGCCACCATCAGCATCACCGCCTCTCGTGCCAGCGAACAATCCGCAGCGCGACTCCATCATGACGAGCACGGCCACAGCGCCGTCGAAAAGCCAAAACCAGACCACCACCACGGCCGCCACCGCTGCTGCAGCACCCGCAGCAACCGCCCACCAGGAGGACCAGCGCCCGCGCACCAGCGCCTCCGAAACGACGACGATGAGCCCGACGAAATCACGCTTCTCGCTGCTGCGGTACCGCCGGTATCGCGAGAAGGTCGCGACCCAGCACCCGCCGCCGTTTGTGGGCGTCCCGGAGGGGGATGTGGTGCGCCATGCGCTGGGCGGCGCGGAGCTGCAGCGGCCCGCGACCGCGAGCAGCACCACGAGCACGCGGAGCAGCAGCAGCGGGTGGTCGTGGGGGAGTTTGAGGGGGAGGGGGGGAGGAGGCGGTGGACAGGGTCTGAGGGGGAGCAGGAGTTCGGTGAGCTTGAGGGAGAGGTGGAGGCAAAGGTATGTTTCTTTTTTTTGCTCTGCTTTTTTTTTTATTGAGGCCTGGTAGCTGATGGAGAGTAGTACTGCGTCTTCGTCTTCGTCGCTGTTTTCGTCGAGTTCAAGCAGCTCGAGCTCGTCGGGGGAGAGCAGCGCGAGTACGTGGTCAAGCAGTGCATGGTCCACACCGCGCGCGTCCATTGCGTCGAGCCGCACGTCGCTTGCCAGTGAGGACGAGGCGCCGCCGAGGAAGGCCGAAGACGTGCGGCCGCACAAGACCGTCCGCGCGTACGTCTGCCGGCACTTCGTCTCCGTGCCCGTCGAGGACCTCACGCCTCCGCCGGCACCAAACCAGGCCCAGGACCCGGACCGGGAAAGCAGCCAGCATGTGCAACAGCAGCAACAGCAACATCCAACCATCGCAACAGCGGCAGACACTCCCCCCGCGGAAGAAGACCCACCGCTCTCACCACCCCCGCCCTTCCTCTTCCACGGCCCCACCGCCGAGCCAACCCCCCCTCCCACCCCACCGCTCAAACCGCAACTCCAACTACCGCAGCACCCGCCGTCCTCCCCTCCCCCGGCTAACGCCGACACGCCCACCTTCACACTCACCCCGCCCTCCCCCAACCCGGCCCAAACGACCTTCCGCTCCTCGACCATCTCCATCCCCGCCCGCAACTCGTCCGCCTCGTCCTTCCTGGCCGTAGCCGGCATGGCGGCAGGCAACGCAGGCCCTCAGGCGTCGCTGCCCAAGAACGGCGTGCCGGCGTGCTGCCCGACGTGCACGGCGCTGGCGGCGGCGATGGCGCACGCGCGCAAGACGGCCGGCATCTACGGGCCGCGGCACAGCCTGTCGACGCAGGCGGCCAAGCAGGCGCGGCTGGCGCGCGTGGCGTGGGCGAACAGAGAGTGGGAGGCCGGCAACTGGGAATGGGACCTGGAGGAGGGGGAGCGCGGGGACGAGGGGCTGCGGTTAGGGGTGGTGGCGATGGTGGCGCGGGAGGAGGAGGGGTTGGGGGAGCGGACGCAGGTGGTGCGGTTTTTGGAGCGGCCGCGGATCGTGGAGGATGGGGGTGGGGAGGAGGCGGCGGATGGCGCGCCGAGCGGCCCGCTGCGCGCGAAGCTGTGGGGCCCGCTCGGCGAGCGCAATCGCAAGTCGAAGGAGTTCAAGCGCTCGCTGGACTCGTACGTCCCGGGGAGGTGGGCTGCTGGCGAGGGCGTCGAGTGGTTGGATACGAGCGGTCGGCGGATGACGTATGAAGAGTACTATGAGGGGAAGACGGAGGGGAAGCACGGCGCGGTGCGGATGGTGGTGGAGTTTAAGAAGTGGGTTGGTGGTGGGAAGAAGGAGAAGGAGAGAGAGAGAGATAGGGAGAGGGGAATCGGCATAGACGACGAGTGATTAGACGCGGGAGATGTGTGGTTGTTGCATTTTGCATTTTGCGAGCATTTATTGGTAAAGGCGTTATTGCTGCGGGTTGACCGGAAGGGCCTGCTTTCACGGATAGGAGTAGACATGCGTAGAGCCGGGGGATATCATGAAGACTTGGCGGCTGCTCGAGAGGACGCTCGGGTTCGAAGTAGACAAGAATAATAGACTAATAGAAGAACGGAGGTTCACTCTTGCTTCTCAGCAGCTCCAGACGTTGACATCGCGGCATCTTCGAACTCTCAGTCCAGCCAGACTTGCTCGAGCGCCTTTTCCGGCAATAACCGGACTACGAGAAGAATGTCGGAGGCTCACAGTTGTTGCAGGGGTAGCTCAGGCGCTCGAGCCTCGTCCGCGTCCAGTGGATAGGGACTGCAGGGTAGAGAGGATTCGCAATTCGTTGTTCGTAATCCTCATACCAGCAGATCCAGTGGTCTCTTATGCAGCCGCAGCTGTGGGTGACAAGCATCCACTGGCACATTTGGGGGAAATGGCGGTGGTCGGGTCGTTCAAGGATTGCAGCACGTGCTTTTGTGATATCAACTGTTGTGGTGGAGCTTGATGGGACCGAAAGAGTTGAGCAGATATTTGCAGAGTTGTGATTGAAGGTGTTGACCAGAGATCTTTTTAATCAAGTTGGTTAACCAGGGCAACAAAGGAGATAGGCCTGAGTCAACGGGTGATCTCCTAAATACTTTACAGTGTCTTGAGATCCTCGGAGCGTAGTCAGACATTCACGAAGTCGATCTCTTTCAAGAGTAGTTTTTTCTCTTGGGATATTCGAAAGTCAGAACAAAGCCCCGATGGCAATGAGCATGTTGCTGTTTCGGAAGCATGATTTAAGCTAAAGATTGATTCATGGAACAGTATCTTAACTTTGAGTCTTAAGATTGGATACAGGAACCCCAATGTAGTGGCTAGCGCATTTATCCAGATAGAAAATTCTCCTTCCACTTTCAATTCTGCATCTGCATGGGCCTTCAACTCTCCAAAGCTCTCTTCAAGTGTAAGACGAAAATCACAGGAAGGCCGTCACCAAGACATTAAGACGTCAAACAAGAGCAAACGGCCTTCATATGGCTTCTGTAGACTTAAAACACTCTCAAAGTTCAACACCAAAAGCTAACATCCCTGCCATCTTGTTTGCAAAATCCCCAGCGTCTATCAGACAAGTTCCATAATGCCGTGCATATCCAGTTGGTAGCAAAGTACGCCCCGAAACCCCAATCATCAATTACCTTGTACGCGAATTCAAGAGTTCTGTCCCGTTCCCTCACAACATCAGTGCCGATATAGAACCATCAACGATCAGATCCTACAGGTGAGCCGCTGTGCTGGGCGGGCTGCTGCGGGCAAAGTCTGCAGTAACGCGGGTGCCATGTGGTTTGGGATGACTGAGCATGACCAGGTTGTTCACGTGCAGCGCTGTTACTGCAGGCCTTAAAATGAAAACGGTGTCCGCACCTATAGATGTCGGTTTGGGTGAAACACATGTTGTGATGTGGTAGGCGCGGAGATGGAGGGTGGAGCTGAGGACTGCTGGCGAGCTGTGATGGTTGATGAAAGGATGGAAATAACCTTGGTCGATTGTTGTTGTCAATGGTTTTAATGCTTATGTGGCGGTCGATGTGTTGGTAATTGGCAGAGCCGGTTGGCGAGCCGGGAGTGAATGTAATTCTCGTCGAGGTGAAGAGTTTGTTGTGTTGCTCAAATGAGTACACGCGGCGCTGGGCCTTAAAATGGAGAGACGTTGGCACTTCATCAAAGACGAACCTTGAATCAGACCAGTTGATTCTGCAATTGCCTGTCTTTCATTTCGCTGTGATAATGCCCGAGACACTGACCGAGTTCAAAGAAGACAACGGCGGTTACGTGAACTTCAAACTTTGTGTCAACAAAAACTAAAATAGTCTAGTACAAAGGCAATATCCTGAACCTTCGATGGCTTTTAATTTTCTCACAAGGATTTCATGGAGCATACTGTATAAAATATCGGCACGGTTCGGCGGTTCGGTCGACAAACACCGCCTTCCAAAGGCTCATAGAATCATCACCTAACGACTGAGACTTTATAACAATCAATAGAAGGTTACAGACAATAAGATTGATTGATTTCTTTTGCAGGAAAATTGCGCAGACTACTTCAATGTGTTGCTGTGTTGGCGAAAAGCAGGAAAATTAACGCGGAAAGACGTTGGTCGGCCTCCCCGTCTCAAACAGCATTTAATCTCTTGACCCTGTTCTCCGACTTCTACACTTTCATGCATGAAGCTAAATTAGAGTCCCTTCTATAGATATTTTGGTGAAAATGCGATAGACCCTGGTTGTTAGCGCAAGAAAGTTTAAGTGTCAGGGCAGGGTTTCAAACATCACTGCAGACTGCTTCAATACTACGTTTATTAAGGTAGGCGGACGACTGATCTCTTTAGTGCTGATGGAACTTGAAAGAGGAAGACTGAAGAATAGCTTCAATTGAATGAGCATACATGGGCTTACCCCGGTGGCTGGATCATTTCTCATTGCGATGCAGGTGTCTTCACAGCTTCAAATATTGGCCGATAGGGTTGTCGTGTGCATTGTCACTGCTTCAGAAATGATCTTGCGCGCTAGAGAAACACCCACACCGGCTGTTTTGGCAGATTTGAGGGCAATTCCACTGATAACTTGGTAAGATTGGGAGAATGTTGGAGTGAGTGTGTGTGGGTCGGGTGATAGTGGAGTGCAAAGCCACATGCTTGGAAGACATAATGATGTGATCATGGATCAGACAGGGAATTAATTAGTTGAAACGTGATGAGATAGTATATTTCAACAAAGATGGTGTCACAAAGAGAATCTCGAGTTGACGTGGCGCATGAGGTGCGTGAGATCTGTAAGGGACCTACATGAGTGGAGAAAACTGTGCAGATACAGAATTCCTTTTATTTGCGTACTTAAATAATCCGCATTGGGGTTTACACCTCCCCAATAGAGCTTTCGTTGAACTGGGGTCGTTTGTATTTTTTGCAGCCCTCGTGGTAAACTGCGCACGCAGTCGTCTACACTTGACAAAAACACTTTAGCAGCATTCAGCAACGACTACCAGCATAATTCATAAAAATAAACAAGAACAGAGGAGAGTTTTCCATTCTATGCTCACGTATTTCTCGTATTCTTGGGCCATTCCTCTACCATACTATCGGTAACCCATCTCCTCGGCGTGTTGTGAAGGTACACGTTCGCACGGTGGCAAAAGTAGACAGATATCATTGCCTCTTGAAACCCGGCACTTCGCAGACATGCAAATCCTCTAGTTATCAGCCTCTGAGTTGGTTCCGTACATGAGCGCTGCTCCCTTGAAGATGTGCACGCTTCGCGAATCAGTGACGTCGATTACCCCGCGACGCCACCCACGTAGTAGACATCTCTGCAAAGAGAGCTGCAGACTGCTCTTTTCAGATGCATCAATATCCAAGCTGTGCGAATCCTCGGTACTGTCTCTTCCGAATGAAAGGCGCTCGTTCCCTCCCGTTCGAAGAGGGTGTCCGTGGTACACGTAGCGCGAAGTGTGTCGAGCCGATCATCTTTACGTGTGAGGGTAGAGTTGATGCTTAGGCAGACACCCTATTGGCAGGATAAGTGTTCGTACACTCCCATTGGCCGTCCCGCCCTCAACACGCAGCTGCACAGTGCCTGATTCGGCAATTCGCCATGCATCCGTCTAACCGAACGGTTCGTCAATGGTTCCCAGATGCCCTCGTCTTACCTGCATCCCCGATCACATGTTTCGTTCATGCAAGCTTCGCTGGCTCAAATTGCTCGCCCATGAGGCTGATAACGGACGGGTTATATAGTTTCGCCATCACTCACGCGTTTGCGTCTCAGGACTTCAGTGATCCTTTCCCCGCCTCGTCACTCCGCGCCATGAGAACACTTCTCCGTGACCATGAGTCCCAAACACGAAGGTCGCGTCAAATACCCCAAGCCAATTCTCAAGCACCGAAGGCAGGACCGCAAGCCTTCTCCCAAGGCTGAGGCGGAGCCAGAGCCTCCGCCGTTGCCGGCGCGGCCCAACGAAGCCAACCCGAGCATCCGGAACCATTCGCGGAAGGCGCGTCGCTTGCTGAGGAAGATCAAGGAAGACCAGAGTCCCGTTGCCTCGTTCTTTGGGATGGCGAAGTTGAGGGGGTCTGCGGCTGATCTGCACAAGCTGCTCAAAGAGGAGGGTAATGTGCGGACGGGCGAGCGTGACATTCGTAGGCTGTTCAAGGGAGACTCCAAGAAGTGGAAGACTTTGCTTCAGACAGACGCAGAGCTGCCTGAGAAGACAGGTCAGTGTGCTCGGAGACCGGTCTCCGTGGTATGAAAGCAGTGCAGACGAATTTACGCTTCCTGCAGTCCAGGCGAAGACGGAGTTTGTGTCCATTAACAACCAGTTCAACAAGATCGTCGTTAGTCCGTTGGAGAAGACGTTCAAGAGTCATGGCAGGTCCAAGCCTGACTACGACCACCTTCGGAAGCAAGCTGAGCTGCTGCTCGGTCAGGCCAAAGAGGCTCGCCGCTCGTTGAAGAAAGCCGTGAAGGACGCCAGGAAGAGGAATTCGGCATCGCTTGACCCCAGCCCTCCTCAGTTCGACATTCGAGGATCCTACAGGAGGAAGCACAGCAAACGGTACTCTCGCCCTCGGCAGACCTATTAATGTTTTGAAGGTTTCGAGACACTACGGAGTCTTGGTTTGGCATCCCAACTTTCAAGAGGAGAAGGCAGTTCTCTACGTTTCGGTTTTTCTGTATCAGTCCTGTACGAACACATACCGCCTGTTCTCTCGCTGAAGACCCTCATGTTCCTCATTCAGAAATCCTCTTAATCTCGGTTTGCTGGCAATAGTAGACTTGTCATGTCTTCCAAAACCACCGCACCATGCCGCATCATCTGCACAGAGAAACCCACAACTCACGCTTCCATCACGCCCTCACGTGGCCCACTCCTCCCCGTCCCAATGCAGTCACCTCGCATCTCACCGGCAGAAAAACCCCAAACCGCCCCCTCAACCCCCCTCGTCCCCCCTCACCACTCACCGCTCACTCTCCCACTCTCCTCCCCAAAGCAGCCACATCAACCCACACATGCCCGTGCAGATCCACCGCGCCCGCCCCCCCATCCGGCCACCAACCTTCGACAGACCGCCGCCGCCAAGCACCGACCGCAACCCGAATCCAGCACGGTGGGCCCGGCCACCTTGCCCGAAGCGTGCGGCAGAAACAACATTGCGGCCCAGAAAAGGCGCTGCACGACATCATCGGAAATTGATCCTTCGGCCGCTGTTTCTGGAAGGAGGGAAAGCAGGCTCCGGGCGGACGCGAGCGGCCTAGCCTGACACTCACCGACAACGTCTCGCTGCCTCCTTTGGAGCGTCCAGGCCCTCCCCGTCCCGTTGCGGCGACGAGCAGACAAGCAGCCACCCAGGATCATGGCAGTAAGGAAAGAAGAAAAGAAGTGAGAGACGCGCACACGCCACGCGCGGCCGGTGGAGACCCGCGATGGATTGGTGGCAAGCGGCGACGCCCTGTCGAATGCCGCCGCCGCCGCCGCCGCCGCCGTCGTCGTCCGTGTGTTTTTTTGCGAGCACGCACGCGCGTTTTCCTCCACCCGACACCGCTACCTCACTGCTCCCGGCCGGAAGAGGCAGAGCTGCGGAACTCTCTCTCGACCCTCCAAGGCCGGCCGGAGGAGGGCCCTGCGCGGATGCTCCATCGTGATGTCAAGAGCTGCATGTGGCTGGGTGGGTTCGCTCTCCCCACGGCGGCGGGTTGGCGTATGTGGGCGATGCCATTCGTCGGCTGGGAGAGCTGCCATCACACACACCGCCTCGTGCGGGTGGAAGGGCCACGCACGTCTCCCGCACGTGAAAGAGACGGCGAGAGCAGAGACAACAAGAGGGAAGAAGAAGATGGCGCAACACCAGTGTTGGGCAGATCAATGGCAAACTAGGCCGCCAGAAACCCACTTCCGGTCAGCCCGAAGGAGAGTAGAGGAGAGGAACTAGAACACGCAACGCGACAGCCACTTGGTCAGTCAGTCTTGCTTCGAACGGACGATGTGGGCTCGATGTGGAATCATGTGGTCTACGACAAACCCACGACGCCAGACGCCACCGCGCCATTGAGAGGCGCCTGGCGTTGTGTTCAGCGGTGGCGGTGCTGCTGCTGCTGCTGGTGCTGCGCATCCACATCCACCCGCCCATCTCTGCACGATGACATCTGACGCATGCGTACGGGCCGGCAGCGAGACCGTGGAGGTTCTCGGATCAGTAAGCAAGAAAGACCTCGACTGACAAAGCCGCTGGAGAGAGCGACGGAGACAGACGTCACGAGCGCACCGCCATGCGCCGCACCGCCGCAGGACGGCCACACCCAACCCGAGACTTCTCCCCCTCCCCACCGTACCGCGCCGCACTGTCAGTCCCATCCGCGCCGCCCGGCCGTGCGACCCGCCGTTCGCCGGGCACGTTGGCCGGCCGGAGCGCGCGGGCTCGTGCGAAATCTTTTTTTTTTCTTTTTGGAGGCCAAAATACTTAAAAGGGTCGAAGGAGGGAGGCAAAGAAGGCGCTCGGAGGCGGAGGGGAGACGAGTACGACCGGTCAGGGATCCTCAGGCCCGATGAAGCCGTCCGAGACATGTCTTCAGCGCCATTGCTTTCCCGTTCCTTGGAAGGGCTGGCGCGGCGCTCCGAGAGGCTAACAGACTCGCTAATCGGAAGGGTGCGGTATACTTGATGGGTGCTATGTATGGGACGTCGTAGAGGGGGGCGTGCGTGCATACATATGCAGCGTGTATGTAAGTATGCACTGATGATTTCAAGCCGATGAACAGACCGCCTCTTCTTTTCCTCTGCTCCCTCCTGCGATCTTCACCGTGCATTGCGTCAAACTTCGGTCACATGGCTGGGGGACCAGACAGCTGGGAGATGTTCCATTCCTGCGTCTGGCTTCTCGAACATCTGGCGGTGGCTGGTGTGGGGTGGGAGACTGGTGTTCGCGAAATGCTTTTTTGGCGGTGTGTGCGTGCGGAAGTCTCATCCTTCTGAAAGAGGAAGGCATATGCTCTACTGAACGAGACGGCATCTGGATGCCGACGGGCCTTGCCGCCGCACTGCCGTTATCGTCGTTTTCTAGCTGGATTCTAGACTCTCGCCGCCTGCTTCAGCTACCCCGTACCGGCGGCCGGCCGGCAGGACAGGTTCAAAAATAGCAAACGAGCAAGAAGCCCAGGGGAGAACGGGAGCAAGACGGACGAGGCGCGCTTGCCGGCACGCACAACGGTACCCCGCCGCCAGCCACCGCATTCGGGGCTGCGGCGGGGACGCAACAGCGGAGGAGGCGCATACACGTATGCAAGCCGGCGGCGGGGTGGGGAGACAGAGAGCAGCGTGGGAAAGCAACAACAAGCGCTGCGCGCGATATCATGCTCACAACAAACAACCCGATTGATTGGAGGAGGGTACAAGGAAACCTACGTGGCGCGGTGGCTGGCTTTATCGATTCTGCTCTGTTTTGCTCACTCGCACCCCGCATCTTCTTGTTTCGCGGTGGAACACGGCATGCCGACTGGCTGGCGGGCGGGCGGGTGGGCAGATGTGATGAGCGGCGGCGCTGGCGATGCGCGTCCTGCATGCTGCAGGCGCGGTTCGAAGAACAAGTCTGGAAGGCAGCGGGCGTGGTGAGTGGGCGCCGCCGCGAAGCTCAGGAAAAGACGAGGCTGGGCGGCGTGTCTCCGGGTGGATCATCCTGTCTCTGGCGCGTCGTTGTTGCTGAAGAAAATCCCGAAATAATCAGCGAGTCCTGCTCGGCACGCGCTGCGGTTGGCTGGCCGGTCCGCGCGAGGATCCGCAGGACTGGGCTTGCAAACATTGGCTTTTTCTGTGCTGCTTGGTCCTGCGCGCTGTGTGGACGGCGACGGAGAGCTGCGCCGCGGGCTGCAGCCTGGCTGGCCGGCTGGCCGGCTGGCTTGGCTGCGCGCTGTTCGCTCGCTCGCCGATCGGGGCCGTTGCCCGGCCGACAGCTGCGCGACTGGGCGGCGAGTCGCTCCAGGCTCGGGGAGCTGCATGATCGCACGCGCGCGAGAGGTGGTTGTGAGTCGTCGGCTGCGCGGGCATCGGAGAAAAAACGCGCTGCTGCTGGCCAACCAGCGGCGGCGGCTGGGCAAAGCCTTTCCTGCTCGCGGATCGCACGCAATCGCCCAACGCATCGCTGCAGCCCAGCCCAACGGCCTTGCATAATCGCTGACTGATAGACTTTGCAACGTGCCGTCGCCGAGTCTCCCCGCCCGGAGCCCGTTGGCTGAGGGCCGAACGCACGCAGGGTCTGTCGTCCGGCGCCGCGGTCCCGTGACCGCTGCCCGCCAACGCGCACGACACGCGAACTCAACGCGAAACGAGCTTGCCATGCCGCTGACGAAAGGGCCTCGCCATCGCCGCCCTCGCCAGTGGCCAGCGCGACGTCCACGTCACGGCGAGCCTCCGCCCACGCGCACATCCATCGTGAATCCTTCCTCCGCAGCGGCAAGGCGTGCCAGCCAGCAGGCTGCTCCGCTACCAGCTAGCCAAAACGCCAGCGAAGGGCAGGGCGGCGGAGCTACGTAGCTGGGGCTAGAGACACACCACTGCTCGTAGCATCTCACATCCCGCGCGCGACACGCACGCCAGCAAGCAAACCGCTTCAGGGTTCCCCAACCTCCACTTCCGCTCCCAGGTCCATCCTTACCCGGCAGCGAGACACACGCAACAGGAAAATCCCGGTGGCAGTGCAATGCGCCGGTTCCACGTACAGCACACACCGCCACCGCTAGAGCAAGCCGGTCGTCGAGAGCAAGAGAGCGAGAAGCGCCGCAAGCCGTCCGCCCCAGCCCGGCGACTTCCTGCTGGCTGGAGCCGGGCTTGACGTGCAGCAGCGGCGGCGGCGGCGGCCACGGCGGCGGCGGCGGAGACTTACAGTAGCCTCCCAGGGTACCTGCCTGCGCTTTCCGCCGAGTAGTTATGCAAGCCTCACCTAAACCCGATGCGGCCGCGACGCAGGAAAAACTCCACAGGATGTGCACAGCACGCGATTGATGCGCCAGTCAGTGCTTCCACTCTTCTAAAACTTACCGCTTCACCGCCACCGCCGATAATGCCGGGTCTAGGACTGGACTCGTAGGTATCATCGTTGCAGTCTCGCCGGCCGGTGAGCAAGAGAGAGATCCAGACGTCGAGACAGAGGAGCACAGGCGCGTCCTCACGCGCCCACCTCGGCGGCCGCAAGTAGATGGACAGCGGCCACGCAGGTTTCAATTCGTTGCTATACGAGGGAGGGGAGGAGGGGAGCAGGCGGGCAGGGTACGTAGAATTTTTCTGCCTGCCTTTTCGCTGCAATGCCTGGCCGCCCGCATGAAGCACAGTTGCCAGCATTCCTGCATATTGCATCGCATGTACTTAGGCGGCATCATCTCGCATGACGAATTTATTGGAGAACGCAAAAACAAGACCACTCGGCTGTCATGGCCGGCTCGTTCGGGTCCGAGGCTCGGCTATGTATGGGGAGACCAGAGAGGAAGAAGGCGACGACGCAAGCAATCCCCCGGTCCTTTGCGTGGGAGGGAGCGGCGTGGTCCTGCGTCTCCACAGCGAAGATGTACGCGCATAGCGTACGTGTATGTATGTACAACGGGCCTGTATAAACCCATCTGCGCGCGCCCAATGCGGTCAAGGCTTCCCTAACGCGCAGACTAACTCTCCGTCCGGAGTAGATTGCTCTCCAACGCCGCTGCGTGCGCCGTGCAATTGTCACGTTCCCCAATTGAGCGGAAGGGAAGGGTAAGAAATGAGCTCACCGCGAGTGAGGCTTTCCAGTCGTCCAGCGTCTGTGCTAAGAAACAGAGAGGAAGGAGAAGGGGAGAGCAAAGCAACGCACGAGCAGTCCACCTGCTTGACGGGCGGTCTCCATACATCACCCTTTCCTCATCTCGTTACTCGTAACCACAACGCACGAGCGACCTCACGATGTCACGATGGCAAAAGCCACATCGGCGATGGGCATGTGTGAACGAAGAGGGGAACGCAAATTCCCACATGGCTGCCTTTCTGATCAAGAAAGCGCCTAGGGGTACTTTCAATTCCTGACTGTTCCCGACCACGGCCGTCTCTCCATCTGCCACATTCCGCCGTGATATCTCCACACGCACACCGTATACTCCTCACTCCCTCATGCCTTCCTATCCATCCACCGCCCACTATATAAGAAGCGAAGAAGAAACAAGACCCAGATCCAGCCGGTGTATGCGAATTACAAAAAACACGAAGGGGGGTTTACAGTAGTAGTAGAGTAGTAAAGGTATAATACAAGAACATACGCAAGAAGCGACAGGATGTAGAAACAGAACCAAAGCCCATTCTCAAACCCCCCTTTTTGAGTGACCCTGAGACCCTATTGCAAGCGAAAGCAAAACTGTGGTATCCCCAATTCCCCGAGACCAAACCTAAAAGGAAAACAAAACGGAAACAGCGAGAGGATGTAAATCAACCGAGAACACAAGGAAACAAAGGAAACGAAGAAAAAAAAGGCGGTCTAAAAAAGAGACGAGCGAATGGGAGGTCGCGAGCGAGAGAATCCACTAGTACGACGACGCTACTGCACCGTCGTGTGATCCTCCACACCGTATCTTCCCTTTCCGTCCCAAGGTTTCCCCACCCCGATGGATCCCCTAATCCACTCCCTGTGTAAAAAATTGAAACCTCGCCAGCCTTCTCGACTCAAGCTGCTCGGCTGTACCCCCGCGGCCACTTTTGAGAAACGAAGAAAAGTATGGGAGAGAGAAGAGAAATAAGGAAAAGTTCTGATGTTGTGGTGTGCGAGGGCTATGTACCGCCTCTCGCAGTTGGGATTTTGTTCTTCCTAGCTAGACAAAGAAAATGTGGTGATGGGATATGGAGATGCAAGGCTGGCGTTGTGAAAAATGTGGGTATCCGCCGCGCTCTGTGGATGATGATAATGCTGTACAAGCTGTCTCTTCGCTTCGAAATTTCTTGCTCCCGAAAAGAGTCAAGTCTCAAATCAAAATCAACAAAAAGCGGTACAAAAGGGGGTATAGCGCCGAGCAAAGCAAACTCGCTTTCCGTGCTGGTAGAAACAAGGGTACGCTGTAAAGGTCTAACTAAGCAGTGCCCGGTAGGTGGTGTGATGTGAGTGGTATGTAAGCCGCCAATGAAGATGGGGGGCAAACGACAGGTAGCAAAAAACATCAAACAGCCTGGCCCGTTCCGCGAGGGCCGGAGGGGGTATGAAGCGAACAAGAAAAACGACTACCTAAATCCCAAATTCCCTCTGCCGCCCAAGACACCGTAGATATGAGCAAAGTTATGCCGCCAAATGTCGCAAGTCCGATTGAAAGAACCGGTCGAAATAAATGCAGGTTGGGCTCGCCAGTCGACGAGCCAGAAAAGTCGAAATCGACGTTGCGGTTGAAAAAACGCCGCCAAACACCAAATGCTCCTGTGCTCCTTCCGTTTTATGTCTGAGTAGCCACCAGTCCGTTCCTGACGGAGATTCTCCTGTATCTTGGGAGAATATGTAATGACGCCGATCCGAAATCGCTGAGATAGTGGCCGTCAGAGGTTGATTTTTTGTGCGATCCGATTAAGATTATGTCGTATGTGCAAGAAGAAACGTCAAAATGTGAAGAGAAGAGTGCCGGATTGGGGATCACCGGTAGGCATTCTGCGCCGCGAAAATACTCGCTGCTGCAGCGGCTGCCCACTCGTTTTCCTCGTACGGCGGCGTCGGCCACTTCGGATCGGTAGCTTGCGGCTGCTGCCGCTTGGCAATGTCGACGGGCTTTGTCGGTGTCGAGTAGCTGCCGTGTCCAAAGCTTACGTTACGATTTGCAGATGGGGAAGGTGTCAGGTAGGCAGGATTGCTCGTTGGTCCGTCATTCCTAGCCAGGCGCTTCGAGGCCTTGTGCGCGGATGCCAGAGCCTCGTCGAGAAGCTCCTCTTCTTCGTTCGGCGTCTCGTAACGGTGGTTCGTCGGGGTCTGCTGCTGGAGGGCGCGGCGAGTTCGGCTCGAAATCGGGCCCCGGCCATTGCTGTCGCTTCCGTGGGGCAAAGAGTGGTGTCGCTTCAACATTGGGTTGCTTGCCACACGGGGCGATGCGGACGCTTTCACGCTACCGGCCGGCGAGAGTCCTTCCAAGCTATACCGCACGTGCTGCAAGGCCTTGTCCATCTCAGCAAAATCCGACTGTTGCATTGGGTTGCTTGTGGGTGCAGGTGGGGGATCAATGTTCATCGAGTGCCGGTTGCTGCTGCTGCCCCAAGCTAAGCACCCTGCGCTTGCTTCGATGTCGCCTGATGCTGGGGATGGTGGAGCTTGGTACCGACCAGAAAGTCGCCTTGCACGCTTGCGAAGATGTGAGAAGAAGCCCTCCTTGAATGGGTTCGACGGGGATGCGAGGCCGGATTGTCCGTTGAGAGCACGCTCCGCTTCGGCGCGATGGATATCTGCGTAGTGGTTACCGTGCGACGCGAGCGATAATTGGCGGCCGATTTTCTTCGTGGCTTTCTCGTTCGCGCTCTGGTTCTGGTTGGCCTGGGCGGTGACTGCATCGGAAATAGGTGAGATAGGTCGGATTGAAGGTAGTATTGGCATTGGCGCACCATTTGCTGAAACACCATTCGTCCAGGTGGCCCGCTTCGCGGCGTCCCGTCTCTGCTTGGTCGTAAGGGTGCCGGCGGACGTGTTCGAGGCTTGCGGCGAGGGCTGAGGCGAGATGGGCTTCGGCGCGCTGATGTGCTGCGGAACGGCCGGTGCGCTATCCCTGGCAACCAAAGACTTACGGAACCAAGACGACGTCTTCGAGGTGAGGCTGGGAGCATCGGTCGAGTCCTTGCCGGAGGAGTTGCTCATGTCGGAGTGCTTGCGGCTGAGGAAACGCGAGGCGGACGATTTGGGGCGGAGAGGGTCGACGGCATCCTGGAAAAATTCGTGGCACAGAGCCTGAGTAGAAGTCGGGCGGGTCTTGGGATCCCACATCAAGCACCAGGTGACAAAGTTTGACAGGCTCGCAGGCCACTCGGGCGCCTGCAGAATCGTGTCCATGGCGTGAGGTGCCATCTGTAACACAATCAGCACCACTCCGGTTCCACCACCACAACAAAGTGACTTACCTTGGGGAACGAGAAGCCCAGCTTCTGTGCCAGCCTGATGCCGTCCTTCCACTCGCCACCGCCAACCTTGGCGCCGTGCTTGTTCACCCAGCTGCCAGGGCTGCCCATGATCTCGCACACTCTCCAGACCTGATCGACTTCGTTGCCACCGGGGAAGAGAGGCTTGAGGGTGGCGATCTCCACGGCCATCGCGCCGACAGCCCAGATATCAACAGGTGCTGAGTATTCGCCAGCGCGGAGGAGGACCTCGGGTGCTCTGTACCAACGCGTCGAGACGTACGTCGTGTAGGGGAGCTTGGAGTGCGTTTCTCTTGCGAGACCGAAGTCGGCAATCTTGATGGTGTAGGCGGGAGGAGTGGAGGGAGGAGTGACGAGAGCGGAATATCTCTTGAACGCGTTGCCTGTGTCGGGGGCAGATGTCGATACTAGGATGTTCTCGGGCTTGATGTCGCGGTGGAAGAAGTTGTTCTCGTGGATGTGCTCGAGACCAGAGATGATCTGGAAGAGGATGCTCTTGACGGTCGACACGTCGAGGCGCTTGTGGTCGCGCGCCTTCATGAGCTGGTAGAGGTTGCCGTCCATGTACTCCATGGCAATGTGCAGCTTCTTGCTCATGGGGTCGAGGAAGATGTCGAGGGCGGGCACAAGGTGGGGGTGGTTGGGTAGTGATCGCAGGAAGATGACTTCTCTTAGCTCCAGACATTGGTTGAAGTTGTCAAAGGTCTTCTTCATGGTCTTGACAGCAACCTGCTGGAGGTTAGTTGATGCGCGAGACGCGTCGAGTCTTAGCTGGAGCCCGTACCAAGGTGCCTCTCCGTGCAATGTGAGCGCCGGCGCTCCGCACGCGTGCCAGCGAAACGCTACCAAAGCTTCCGTCACCGACATCCTTCAGGACCTCGAACTTGTCTTCTAAGCAGACAGCTCCGTGAGAGCCCGAAGACCAACCCCGAAAGGACGAGTCGTAAGCAACCGTCATGGCGACGCTGTGATGCTTGCGAAACAAACGGGATTGGGAGAGGGGTGGGAGAGGGGGGTGCTGCTATGGTCAACATAGGGGCGCGGGCTAGCGTGGCGGGTGCCAACTCACCAGCTAGAGAGCTGCCAAGGGTAACGATGGTAGAGATCAGGGTGCTATAAGCTTGCGATGCTCATTGCAGACCGGACAATGGTGGGAAAGATTCAGCGCGCGGAGGGAGTGAGGTGGTCTGGTCCGGGAGAGACAGTGGCGGCCCCGCGGTCAGGGTGGGAGAGAGCAAGGTAGTTGGTGGGAGAAGGAGAGAATCAGGGTCCAGAAGAGGTGAGAGAGAAAAGTGCGGCGGCTGTTTAGAAAAGGGCTTGCAGGCTAACGTGGAGACAGTCCAGGACCACGGTAGGCGGGAGGCGTGCCGGAGAGTCGGTTCGTTTTAATCGATCAAAAGGAGCAACGCCCTGCTGCTAGCCTGCGGTGTGGTCGGTGCGCCGCTGGGGCGTGATGGGAATTGAGAGATCTTCACAAAAGGAGCGCTCGGTGATTTTCACGCGCGCGGCCTGAGTCACGCCGAACGGGCTGGCGTGTTTACGCCCGTGTGCCCGTTGCGGCTGGAGGGGCAGGCCTGACGCCGGCGATGCGCGTTTCGACGAGCTTTCTGGAAGAGCGGACGCGGGCGCCGATAATCTCGGGTGAGTTTGAGATAGGCACAGTGCTCCAGGGCCCCACCGGCGTCGTGAGATTGCTGGAGGCGGGCGCAGGCAATGGCGGAGGATGGCGACAATGCGCCGGGAGGAGGTGAGCTGTGAGCTGGCCGGCCAACGCTGCTTGCTGCTGGCGGACGCGACGCTGCTGGGGACGGCGCGGAGCGGTGAGCGAGCGCGCGGCGGGAAGGCTGGGAGCTCCGCCGCGCGCGAGGTGTCTTGCAGCCGGCGGGCAGGCGATCGGGCTGGCGCTGGAGCGTGAGTCCGTCCTTGGGCGGGAGCTGGGGCGCAGAGCTGGGGCGCAGAGCTCAGGCATGGCCCATCGCAGCGAGGGAGAAATTGCGCCTGGACGGGCGACGCGAGCGAGTCGTGCGCCGGCCTTGCACGTCGGCTTGGGCCCATGGCGTCGCCGTCACTTCACGAACCGGGGGCCGGAAGGCCGGCTCATCCCGCGCACGTACGGCCAGCACTATTGAAATGTGATGATTTCCCTGTTTGGGCGCTTTATGCACGCCGCGCCCAACTCCTGCCAGCGCTGCACTGCGCCCGCCTGCCAGCTGCTTAGCCCGCTGCACCGCCAGAGTCCACCTGCCCCAGCCGGGCCCCTCTTAGCTAAGCGGCGCCGGCCAGCGGCCAAGCGGTGGGCGCGCTGCAAACGCAGCCCTTCGCGGGAAGCCACGTTGTCGCAGGGAAGCCGAGGGGGCGACGGGGGCCCCCTTTTCGCGCCAGTCGCCGCGGCAGCGGGAAATGAGCACTAGCTGCGTGCAAGGTGCGTGCAAGGCTACTGAGGTGCCTGAGCATCGCGGTGCGTCGTGCGCCACAGGGCCTTAATTGGCGGACAGGCCTACGCCTGCCAAACCGCGCGCCGCGGGACAACGGCTCGCGAATTGGCTCCAAGCCGCAAATTTCGAGCCGACGCGCGCAAGAGACGCAAGAGTTGGGCGGTGACGGCGACCGCGACCGTCAACGGCGGCTCCTCGTGCAAGAGGGAGGCGCCTGTGCGACGCCGGCTGTGGAGGCCTCCCGCACCGCGTCCGCCGCCGCAGCTCGTGGGCGTGGGCGGGCTCCGTGACACCTGCAGTCCCTGGCAAACCGCCGCGACACAGGCCGCCCGCCGCCCGCGACAACACCAACCTGCAGCACACAGTGACGTGAACTGGGAACGCTATCGAGATCCCGCACTGCGTCCTGACGTCTCGCCGCGCTCCTGCCTGGTCCCGGGCTGGGGGAAGGCCATCGACGATCCGCAGCCGCCTGCAGGTGCTGGCGCATCCCCCGCGGCCAGGACTTACCCAAGCCAGTTGCCCAAGACAACCACTCCAAAGTCTCTGGCCTCCCGAGGCCATTGGCCCCGCGGCGCGACGAGCCTACGGCCGACAACTCGATTGGCTGGCATGCTGCCCGATTCCACGAGATGCCTCGAGTCGTCACTCGTCATCTCGTCTCAGCGCCGATGATGTCGACAAAAATACGCTCCCCGGCCGCCCAGGCACACGAAACGGCGATGCTTTTCAGCCTGCTTGGCCCGCTGTTCCGCCCGCCGCGCTGCATGCCATTATTTTTTCCTCTCTTCCCTCGAGGCCCAGGAGCGCCGACGAAATGAGCGCTGCATGTGAGGATACGCGTGCATGATTGGCGCAGACGCGCGCGCTGAAGGCGTCATCTCCTGCAATCTCGGGGGACGCGACAAGACGAGGTCGTGTACGTATCCGCAGAGTGAGAAGTCCAGTTCCCCGGTCTCAGACTTACCAACTGCGTCGCCCATCCTCCCGCTGCGAGGCCTCGCTCCGGATTGCATCTCCGTCTCGTCCTGCTCTTTTTAAATTCTCTCAACCTTTCGTCACGGCCTGGAGCTCGGCTGCGCGCGCTCATCTTGAGCCCGCAGCACTCCCGGTGTTCAGCCCTCTCGCAGCCTCGCCGCACTTCAGCCCCGATGCGCGTCATCAATTCCATTCCAGCGTTGCAATCCCACGTCAGAGCTGAAAAGATCCGCTGATAAACGCGGGATCAGCCCGTTGGACCCATTCTCGCGCCGCCTAGCGGGCCGTTGAAGGATGGGAAACGTTCCATCCCCAGTTTGCCTGCTTTTTGTCTTCCCTTTTCTCCTACCCGCCGGATACGGGTGGGGGCTGCGAGGAGAGAGGCATGCCAGCCATCCCACCCTTGATTCCTTCATGCGACGCGACGAATCTGGGACCGGCCCGCGAAAAAGCAAAGCAAAGCAAAAAAATGACCGTCGGGCGGACCCAAGCCTGCGAGAAGGAAAGGCAGTACCTGCTTTGCGCGTGCACGCAGCGAGCAGGGAAAAAGCAAGCTGTTCGACCTGAGACCTGGACCTGGACGCGCCGTGCATTAGCGCCTCACGTTTCGTCCGACGGCGCGCCTCACACTTAGTAGTGAGCCTGCGCCCAGTGCATACACGCGCGCGAGTGCGAGAGGAGAGTAGTCAGCGAGCGGAGCGGACGACGTCCACCCATCATCTCCCTTTCCTCCGCATCTTCTTAAACCGACCGCGGTCCCTAGCCTAACGCGCGCGCGAAGGGCCGCACGCTCACCCAAGCTACTCTACTCTGCTCACCCCCCCTCAAGCTCCGACCTTTCTGCGCCATTCTACGTACCCGCCTCCGAGGAGGGAACATCCCGACACCCGCATCCAAGTTTCGGAGACAGCGCGAGACGCGAACGCTCCGGCTTTGACGCTGGCTGCCGTGGCGATCGACGGCCACCAGCGGGCCACAGCCTTCTCCCGAAAGCATCAGGCGCGCCTTTCCCGCCGGCCGCAGCTGTCTTCATCCCGCGCGCGCATGCACGTTACAAGGCTGACGGATGGGCGAGCGAGCGAGTGAGGCGGCACATGTCATCAGCAGGCGCGCAGTCGTTTCAGCAAGATTTGGTCGTCGCCCGGCAAGGACTGGTGGGTATCATGGCTGAAGACTGGACTGGCTGGCCTTACTTACGTCTTCGTCCTCGTAAAATAAGGTTTCGCGGCGCAATGCGTGTGGGTCTCTGATGTCGAGCTGGTCCGCAGGGCTGAAGCAGTCGCGTCGCGTCGCAAAGCCCGCCCTGTCCATGCCGGCTCTAGTTGGTGACTGTCGTACCGACGTCGACTGGAGGTGAAGCGCGGGAAGTTCTTGCTAGCAGGGCAGAACGGGTGGCTTTCGAACGCCGTGATGTTTTGGCGCCGCCGCGGCAACCTTAACGCGCGCGCGAGCGAAGCGTGTGCGTCATCTGGGGTGAGTCGCGTTGGAAAACAAGCTAGGTACTGGTGCCCGAAGGTGGAGATATCAACAACGCCGCCAGCGTCAAGCTCCGGTCTTGTTCCCTTCCGCTCTGGCGGCTTGGACGGGCGCGGGTCTCCGGGAAAGGCCAACCATGGGTCGAGAAGCCGCGTCGGAAAGGCGGAAGGGCCCTTCCTTTCGGTCCCTTTGCTCGCAAGTGCCTCCAACAACAAGTCCAGGCCCCGCGGATCGCGGCGGCCTCTGCGCTGCTTAGTGCGCTGCTGATTTGTCAAGTTTTGTTTACTATCCGCCGCGGCGACCCTCCCTTCGCGTAGCAGTTCCGCCGGTGCGCATCCTCCCACGCCTCCGTCGATCAGTGGCAAGACTGACGCGCAGTCACCACATCGAATTTCTAGAGCCTCAGGCTGCAACTCCAGGCCTGGCCCGTCGTCTGTTGTCCCAGATGATCTCACGCGACGTCAGCTTGTTGTGGTCTGCCTCTTTTCGGTTTGCCACCACCGCGTGCTCACCGAGAAGATCGGGCTGCGGCAAAGCACGGAGTAGTGGCATCCGAAGTAGCTAACCATCCGGATGTGGAAATGGGCAACGAAAGACGCCTCTCGCGCGTCGAGCTCGAGCCCGAACTTTTTCAGCTCTCCCCCCACGCCGCTCATATTCTATAGGTCAGCGAGTCCGGCATTAATAGCAGCACGAAGCGGACGGATCTCCTCCACGCTGCGTATGGCGTTTGCGTGCGCGTGCGCACCCGCAACCTTGTTAGCCGGTACCTTCCACCGTACCATCCAAGCCCATTTCCCACCGAACCGAAGTCAAAACGCGTGATCACGAAGCTTCTTTCCCTTTTCTCTTGCAAACTATCAGATCGGTCCGAGAGAGCGTTTCAACAGTATCTGAGACCTGGCGGGCTGCTGGACCATTCGTATGCGAGTAATAATCCACGTGCATTGTGCTTTGCATTGCGCGCACACACGCAATCAACGTGCCCTTACACAGCGCTCGTGTTCTTAGACCTAGTTGCCTGATTGGGATGTCTCTCGCTTACACTGCCATTGTCGTCCGTGTTTGCAGACGCGAGGGCTTGGGTTTATAAAAGCTGCCATCATAAACGTAAGGTGACATGGGGGCCTGGGGGTTCTGGTGTGGTGGGTGGTACGTACCACCCACCACGCGAGCGCGGACGGACAGGGCCTACGGAAATGGAGCTATCGCCGTTGTCATCTGCCGTTCGTCGTGCGGTTGTCGTCTCGCCATCCGTCATTTTGGCATGTGAAAGTCTTCAAACGGTCGGAGAGCAGGCGCTGATGCGAGATACCACCTTCCACCATGCGAACCGGTTTCTCGACGCAGGCGGCTGACCTTTCCGGGAAACCGATCTTCCAGATTTTCCAGGCTGATGCAGTCCTCGGGACCCTGGGGCGTCGTCGCTGCGGATGTGTGATAAGATCTCCGGGCTATACGGCCAATCCTCAGGCAATCGGATAATATTCATCTTGCCCAATCAACTATGGTGATCTGATTACGACCGCTGCTGCTGCCTCACGCACGGACAATAACTCAAGGAAGGGCGTAGGGACGGATCGTGGAAGACCCGTTTCTCCAGTTGGGTCATATCGCATCGCGTAAGAGCCGGGGGGTGTCAGAGGCATTCCGGATAAAGAAAAAGCCCCCAACAACACTGCCACTGTTAGGGCGCGGCAAGAGTACAGCACATACTACACGCTAAGTGTCAAAGAAGTGTTGGTGTATTTTTGATTCCTGAAGTCTTGATTGGATCACAACAAATGGTTGGGATCCATCGCAGGATTGCCGAAAGCTTGTTGCATTCCAACAGAGCAGGATGAATGGACCTCAGACTAGCTTCTCAAGTTCACATCGACGACCAATCGACCTCACTAGCCTTAGGACCAGGGGCGTGGTTGTCTTGAAATTTGCCTTTTGTATGTTTTCATCACTGGTCCATCCTGCTCTTCGCTCTCCCGCACCCGCGGTCATCAAGCGTATCCCGATCTTGCAGTCTCAGATCAATGTGCCGGTGACAGGACAGCAAGGTCATCCTATCGTAGTCAGTTCAATCCGAGTCAAGAGAAAACGGGGGACTTATAAGAAAAAAAAGGGTCGCCTCCCTCCAGAGTAACCTCTCTCGGGAGACGACCAGGGCTCCTCGCCCTCCACCCCGTCTTACCCACACCCATCCCCTCCGAACACCTTCCGCCGAGATGCCCCCCCTCTCACCCAAGCGCACCTCATCAGCATGCATCTTAGCCACAGCTCAAGCCACCAAGCCCCGAGCGAGTTCAGCCGGCAAGCTTGCGTAGGTATGCCTTCCTTGCACGATCATTGCGCCAACGACCAAACTTCTGGAAGCAGCAGACATGCCAGAGTATCAGACAAGAGACCGGCAGGCACAGAGAGCAGACAAGCCTTGACTTTGATCCTCACTCTTGAGAGGTCCCGCTCCATGCGCCCGGTATTCCAGCCTCGAGCCGTCAAGTTCAACATGGCCGCTGACCTACCTGTTGGAGCAAGCGTCAGTGATCGGCTGGGCATTTCTCGCGTACTTGCAGCAGTTGTGCTGCTGCTCAGAACAGAGTGTTGACACTAGGTTAGAGACGTGTGATGAAGGGTTGAGGTTGAGAAGAACATCTGTACGACTGACGCGGGCTCGGGAGCTCCCGCAACCCCGCAGCTGCGATCGTCGTCCCTGCAGGTGCCTGCCACACAAGACGCTCGACCTCTCGCCCGCTTTCGTAGAATAGCCAGCACGATTCTCGGTTCTCGTTCTTCCAAACCCCGGTGCCCGAAAGCACCAAGAAAGGTATCTCTCCGTGTGTATTAGCAGTCCTCCCAGAGACAGTCTTTGTTACCTCTCGAGACCAACCGAGATTGGAGTCAAGGGCGTGAATCCGCGGACAAAGCACATCGTCAAAAACCGCGTCCGTGTCCATAGTTTTGGAACGGTATCCTGCCCAACCGGATGGAGTTGGTACAAGACGTTTCGGCGCTCATCAATTGACCCCTCCGCTCGAACGTAGGGGGAGATGATTAACACGGCTGGTCGGACGACACCAATGGTGACATTGCCGTTGGCGGGTGCCGTGGCAAAGGCCTGCAACTGTGCTGGATCGATTTCGATCTCTCTGGAAAGAGCGAAGGGTGGAAGCCAGGTTCGCTAAGCGGTACAAATGCACCATTGCTATGCGGGGTAGGGAAGCTGTACGGGACGTCTTCACCATTTTTGCCGATCGTTGGTCAAACAGTCGATACGCCAGAACCCTTGTGCGTATCCAGATCCGACTGCTGTGGTGGACCTCTTCCAGAATGCCATTCTCAACACCCACCGCCACGAGACAATCCAGACTGCCAAACAAAGCCTTCAGGGTACCCAAACAGGAGCAATGCAACTCGTCATTGTCATGGAATAGCAACCAAACCTCCTCTGTATGAAGCTTGAGGACCTCGCACACGACGAAGCGTGATACAGGCGAGTCTGTCTTGCAAGCAGAGGTGATGTCAGAGACATCGAGGAGAGTAAGGAGGCATTCTGCTTGTAGACAAGGCCAATTAAAGCCTTAAGAGCCGTGCTCAATCAGGTATCCCATCCGGACAGTGTCTAGAGATCCAGAAGTGTAAGATGACGATGGACACCACTGAAGATGCCAGTGAAGAATCTGATAAACTTTTCGAGGCCCGGCAGGCGGGATCCGATGTTGCAGGCTCCAGGAACGAGTAGCAAGCCTCTGAAAGTCCAATGGCATGTGAAGATCCCAAAGACGATCCTCGAAGAGGTGTCCGACAGCCTCCACCTGGGCTCTCCTGCGCGACTCTCCAGGCACGTCGTCGCGAAAGCCGTCCATGTTGACCAGAGTCTGCTGTCCAGGGTGAAGAATCGACGCGCGCCCTCTCAGAGGATCTTACCAAAACGACGCATGAGACTTCCCTTCGACCACGATCCACGCTTTCACCCCCTCCACGGCAAAGACCATCGTCCCCGAAGGGTGCATCAGGACACCGTTGCAGAGGCTAGTCACGCAGTCGGCAACTGTGTGGCCCGTGATGCTGAAACCGGAGGTTGCTTAGGGTTAAGTTCCGAATCCCATCCTCCTTCATGGCATCTCCCGAAGGTACAATGTTTCCACTGCAGAACCGGCAAGCACGCAACAACCAACACCCATGTGAGACCGTGCCATGAGGCTCGAGTGTGGAGCTGGCACCGCAAGAACAGATACGCACGAGGCGTTGTTACACATCCCTACCTTGCGGCGGGGAGATGAGAGACGGCGCTGTGGGGGGAGGGCGCTGCATGAGTTTTGTGGCGCTCGAGCGAGCGAGAGATTGGTGGAAGACGAGAGCGATAGTCGCGTGGCGATTCCGCGCGTGACGGGCTCCTCAAGGGCGGCGATGTGCGGCTTACTGGAGCTGCATGTCGGATAGCGGCAGGGGAATTGGTCGGGAGGGAGCTGATCCACGCAGTCGTTGACGAAAAGAGTGTTGTAGAAGGAGGGAAGACGGCAGACTGCGCGACGCAGATGAAGGTGGTTGGGGTACGCGTTTCGAGACTAGCGCGTTCTGCGAAAACACGTGACGTCATGGTTTCTTTGCAGCGCGGCAGAGAAGAACTTCGAATCCTCGCCGCCACGTCCTCACTCGAACGCCTTGCGCATCTCACATCTCGCGGCACCATGACGACGCTGAGAAAAGAGCTCGATCAGGCTCACACATTCCTTGCTCCTGCCCTCGAGGCCGGTAAATTTTGTCCGCCCAGCTCCGGAGCCACACGCTGAGGAGACATAGGGAACGACGACGTGGTAGTTCGCCTGAGCAATAAAACCGACACTTCCACACCTTCCGATTCCCGTAGAAGTGTGTTGAGAGCAGCGTTGAGCCATGTTTTTCGAATTCACGAGGCAGACATAGTCCAGCAGAAAGAAGCCGCTCCAGCAGACGGCGAGGGTGAATACAACGAGGAGTCGAGGACGACGCTGTATGGACTCCTGGATCTCATAGTAATCCGCGGTATTCTTCCATCTCTATCGCCTGGAGTTGCCGCGAAGCACCGCCCCAAGTCTATGATCCCAAGTCTGAGGGACGCCACTGTTGGCGGCGAGAAGGACACCGAGTTGCTTTGCGAAACTATTGATGGTTTGAGCAAAATCCTGGAGAATCCTAGCGCTGGTCTAGCACCACTGCTTAGAGAGCGTATCCTGACAGATGTGTTGGCCGGTGCTGGGGAGTTGGCCTTCTGTCCTGGCTTGGCAGGCCACATCCACAACATGTACGAGAAGGTTTTTGTGGAAATGGTCAATAAGTAAGTCCTGGCATTTCGTGCGGCCTCTCAAGCTTCTACCGTGAATGCTAACGACCTGTAGAACGCCAATATCCTCTGCTTTACCTCTCCTCACATATCTCATGCAACCGACGACACCCCCATGGCTTAAATCTCAACTTTCCAAGCAGCTCTCGCTCATCCCCCTTCGCCCTCGTGGTGTGAGACATACGATAGAGTTCATCGCTTCTTCATATCCACAGCCACAGCAACCAGCAGATGCCCATGACGTGCAGAACAAAGGTCCGTCGTTGCCGCTTGACGCCTTGACCCAAGCAGCAAAGCTCCTCTCGGCCGTGCCAAGCTCTATGGAAGCGGTGCCGTATTTCACAGCGCTAGCACCACAACTGTTGGCTCTCCTGGATGGTGTTGAAGGGCCAGAACTTGGAAAAGCGGCAGCCCTTATCATCGGAAGCGGGATCTTGGGAAAGAAAGCTTTAGGCGCACCAGGCGCAATCGGATGGCGCCTCTTCGCAGAACCCATTCTATCAAGAATCAATCTACCAACAGAAAACACCATCAAGAAAGAAGATACAAACTTCTCTGCGTCGAACCCCAGCTCAGTCGTCGTCCCGGAACATGAGTTGAGACTCTCGTTGAACCGCCTACTCACACTTCTGACATCCCGCCCAAGCCCTGGCCTGACGAAACGATTACTTAGCCGCCTTATGCTCCCACTGTGGTCGCTTCTTGACTACGCCAAATCTCACCCGGTCGACCGCTTTTGGAGAGACTCACCGTGGAAGTTGCTCGAGACATTTTTCCGTCTAGGTGCCGGATCTGAACAGCTCGAGGCGCTAGCCGTGAACCTCCTGTGGGATGGCCCTCCCACTTGGAAATTCGCGCCTGGCAGCGAAGGCGGAGTTGAGGTTCGCTGGAAAGGACGAATAGGTGCTGATGATGGCTTCAATATTATTGAGCAGATGGGCAAGGTGGAGCAGCGGCTGGCGACCTATCAAGAGATTCTGGCCTCGAGTAGTGTTGAGGATCAAGATGTTGGAGAGTTGTTTGTCAGGCTGAGTAGACGTTGGCTGGTGCCAGGCTCTTCAGCGGCTGGCGTGCCCAAGCTGGAAGTCACTGCTGAAGAAGATCCGCTGCAGTCTCTCATCATCGCGAAGCTCGTCATGGGCATGCTGGAGAAGTTCAAGGATAAGCTGGCAGCAGATCCGGACAACATGATCGAGCTGGTCAAGCAACTGCTGGACGAGTGGTCGGAATCGGACAACGCCAAGAAGAAGCGTGCCGAAGACTTGAGGAAAGCCAACTACGCCGGCCTCCGCAACATCGTCCAGCAGCGACAGAGCAAGGCACAGCAGGATGACGGTACCCCAGCTGGAGTCGACTCAAGCGACGTGCTTCCAGTAGCGCTCAGTCTCTTGAACACCTTACTCTCCGCTCCCAACTTTCAGCCGACAACCCAAACATCCTCCACCCTCTCCACCATTATCCCTACGCTCTCCAGTCTCAGCAACCCGGAACCCGGCAGCGACCTTCCTCCATCTGTTTCAATGACGGCATCCAACCTCACAACCCGTGTCTCTACATTACTAAACCTCCCTCTACCCTCATCTTCCACCACAACCCCATCTTCCAACGCCCCTTCCACCTCCAATGCCGAAGACGAAAAGGCCCTCCAAACCGCCCTCACCGACCTAACATCCCCTCACCCACCCATCCGCGCCTCAGCCCTTTCCGCCATCACCACCCTCGCCACCGCTCACTCCTCCGCCCTCGACCTCCCGCAACTAACCCTCCTTCTGCTCCACACCGCCCTCCCCGACCCCGACGAATACGTCCACCTCCACACCATCAACGCCCTCACCGCGCTCTCCGCCCTCGACCCGCACCTGGTCGCCGGCAACCTCCTCGTCACCGCCTTCCTCGACGCCTCCGAAACCGCCGCGCTCGACACCCGCCTCCGCATCGGCGAAGCCCTCGGCCGCGTCGTCGCAGACCTGCGCGCCGGCCCGGCCCCGCCCTCCACCGCCGGCCCCGTCGTCGCCAGCATCGCCGCCGCCGCGACAGCCGTCTCCTCGCGGCGCGGCGACCGCACCCGCGCCGCCCGCGACCGCGACCGCGCCGCCCGCCTCGCGGCCCGCAAGCAGCGCGACGCCGAGCGCGCGTGGGGCGGCGACGTGCCCGTCGACCCGCGCCTGCTCTCCGCCGAGGACGAGGGCGAGACGGAAGCAGACGGGCGCGACGCGGCCGCCCTCGCGGCCGTCGTGGCCGGCTGGGCCGACACCGGGCTGGAGGAGGACGTGCGGCTGCGGGCGCTGGCGCTGGCGGTGCTGGCCGCGGCTGTCGAGGCGCCGGGCAGCCTGGCGCTGGTGCCGGCCGAGACGGTGCGGCGGGCGGTCGATGTGGTGCTGGGGTGTCTGGTGGTCGAGACGGGGGAGCGGCATGCAATCTTGAGGCGGGCGGCGGTGCTGGTGGTGTACGGGTTGGTGAGGGCGATGGATGCGGTGCATGAGGGGGATGGGAGTGGCGTGGCGGAGGGGGCGGGGCTGGCGGCGGGCAAGTGGGAGGAGGTAGAGAGGGTGGTGGGGTGGGTGAGGGAGAGGGACGGGGATGCGGTTGTGAAGGGGCATGCGGCGGAGGTGTTGGAGGCGTTGGAGACGTGGCACATGAAGAAGGCGTTGGGTGTGAAGGGGGATGGGTCGTTGGCTGGGCAGGGCGTGCGGATGACCGACGATTTGGGACTGGCTGGGTTGAGGGGCCTGAATGTGAGCGTGAATTTCGAGGAGAATGGCAGACCAGGTGGTGGTAGAAAGCTTGTGATTGAGGAGGTTGAGTAGAATGGTAGGGGAAATGGTAGCAGAGTTCTTGATGTAGCACGATTCGCACGAGAAGTTGATGTTCAAGAGGATGTGGCCGTGACTAGCCAGTCCGGCCTTTCTCATTGGTGGTATCTTTTTCCGACAACCTTTAGAACTCCTAATAAAGCATGCTTTTCAGCAAGCAGATAGAGACCCCATCCTGATCCAATGCCATTGACTATGCCGCTAAGAGAAGAACCGCCAGAAATTTATTCCTTCTTGACCATGGCACGCTTCTTGTTCGGAGACATATCGACCTCGTCCTTCTCGTTATCGTCATTGTGCTCGCGCTTGAAAGAGACGGTGTTGGTGTTAGAACTAGGGGAATCGCGAAGAGAGGTAGGAACAGAAGGCTCCACGGTGTGCAGCCAAGACTGAACGTATTGCGGAGACTTCGAGAAGGCGGGCTTAGGAGGATCGGTGGCCTTCGTGTTGGCGCGGTGCTGGCCCATACTGAATTCATCTTTGAAAGTCGCAAGTCCCTGGGAAGAAGCCATGATGTCCTTGCCAGCCTTGGGCTCAGTCTTCACAACAGGAGGATCTGCAGCCACCGAAGTAGTCATAGGCGCGCTTTACATCAACCGCTCATTTCTGTATCGTTCGACTTGCCTTCCGCGGCGTCCTTGGCGGCGATCCAGAGGACGTTGTTGCAGCTGCGAAGCAAGGCTGGTCAGAGCGGGGTCCACAGAGCGGTACGAGAGCATGGGAACTTACCGGATCAAGACCTGGCCGAGAGAGCCGGTGCTCTTGCCGTCAATGAACTCCTCGGTGTTGGCAAGCTGGAGGTTCATGTAGCTGTCGGCGCTGACCAGGGCGCCGGTGTACTCGGTGTAGCCCCACTTGAGGCGGACGCGGATCTCCTTGCCCACACTGCGCGAGAAGATCTGGTTAGCCGGGCGGCGACGCGCAGATTGGGGCGCGCGCAGGTAAGGCGGCGGGAAACGTACAGGGCAACGAGCATGGGGCGCGGGTTAACGGGGAGGAATCCCTGCGGAGGTCAGTACAGAGCGCAATTGCAGGGGCGAGACAGAGCTTACACTCATGCTGGGCGGCTCGGTGACGTTCGTCGGGGCTGAGGATGGTGGGTGGTCGGTGGTTAGGCGGCGGGCCAGGTCGCGCGCAGCTGGAGGAGCTTTCGAAAAGATGCGCTCGGGCCACCGCTAGTCCCGTTGCGTCGCTAGCGTCGCTCCTGGAGCTCCTCTGCCTTGCGCGCAGGACTTGCCATGTGCCAACACCAGCTGCATCATCTATCACCAGTTGGTGCTTGCGCTTCGGATCGGATTTCCGGCGTGTCTAGCCTGTCCCGCACATCTCAGCCTTATCCCAAAATAGCAGTGACGCGTCCACTTTGATGATCATCTTTGCTCTGTCTGGCCGTCCAAATTTCAGCCTCGAAAATTGCTCATTTTTGGCGACACTGCTATTATTCTTCGCAGAACCGCCAGCTACAACGGTCTTGTACTTTTGACTCGCAATCATCAGACCTGTTTCAGGTCAAGACAATCTCGACCGATGTCTCTCCCTACCGTCAACAAGCATGGTCCCTTTAACGCCCCCCAATACAACGTCATTCAACAACCCACAGACTTCCACCAGGCGGTCCTTCCTCAAAGCACAACCCCCCCGATCATCTCCCTCATAATATACTCCCATCGCCACGCCCACTTGCTTCTCCCAGACCTCCAACAAATCCACTCCAACAAACCAAACATCCACCATGTGCAAACCCATCAGTGCCACTTACAACTGCGGCTGCCCACAGCCCCCACAACGCTATGTCCGCTGTTCGGAGCGGAAGAAATCCAACAAAACCTGTCCGGATAGTGACGACTCATCGCACGCTTTTCAAGTTACAGTCTGGCTGTGCCGTGGCTGTATGGAGCGGCGGAACTGGGCCGTGCCGTGTGAATGAGCGGCATGCAGCACGCAATCAAGAAAAGAACAGAGCGTTCCCTCTCGCCGGCTGAGAGGGAGACGGAAGGAAGAACGACCAAATCTTGAGAGACTTTGAGGGTTTGCTCTGTCGGTGGAGCAACACGACACCTCGAGGATCCGGCAGGAGGAAACAGGGCTCTGGTGTATCCGGTCCAAAGAATCAGCAAGGAATACAGAGATGGATGGATCCAATCTCGAAATCCAATTCAGGAAAGCAGCCGAGATAGGGCAAGAGGGACAAAACAGTTCCGCCCGTACATTGAATCCCCGACCTACAACGTAATCTGCCGACGATTGCGACATTACCCAGCAACACTTCATGTGTCACCGCAGGTCACATTTTCTATATCGCCACGACGGCAGGAGTACCGGAAGGAGCACTGGAAGCAGTACTGGAAATTTACTGGAAGGAGTAATGGAAGGAGTATTGGATGTTTATTAGGAGGAATAATGGAAGGAGTATCGGAAGGAGCGTTGGATTCTTTGGTTCACGTGCAGGATTCGGCGCACATCCTCGAAAGCATTTCCTTTTTCTTTTTCTCTTTTTTTCTTTTTACACATGTATGCTTGTCTTTAGTAGACCGCCTGTTTTACTACGGTCTTTACGGAAGATTAACTCCGCAAAAGAGGTGCTTATCACACTGGCGAGAAGAGTGCCTCAAAATCGATCTTTTTGAGAGGTCAAAATAGTGATTTGCCTGGTATGGGTTTTATGAGCTTCTTTAGCTGCCGAAGGGAGCAAGGCAAGCTGCAATCCTCACGCCTATTCTTACTACTTCGGCTCCAACAAGACAGACACTGGGGTGGCCAGCCTTGGGGGCCGTTACTGCGTAGGTGTGTAGGTGTGCCTCTAGCCTTGACGCTTTCGTTCACTGGTGCAGAACCGACAAGGACCTCCCCAGTGATAACCATTGGTGATCTCTACTCTCTGATAAAGTGGCTGCACTAAAATTTGTGTCGACACGTGAGATGGCCACTTTTCTTTCCTTCAAACGAATATAGATTTTTGCATTCCTTCTAAGGTCTCCAGTAGTAGGCCACCTTAAAGATACTTTTTCAGTGAATGTTCCTCACGAACGTTAGCGTTCTCACTCCACAAGCACGAGTGAACCATGACATACAGGCGAGTGGTTTGTTTCATAGTCAATATGCACAAAAGCGGTCTGGCAGATGTGAAGGGTGTATTCGTCCATATTAATTTCAAACAAAAAACGTGTTGGGAAGGCTTTTCACAAAGTTCAGGGTCAGAACTAATCTGGCTATTGATCCAATCAATAACTAAATCCGTGAGAAGATATCGTTCAGTCATTTTCGTTTGCTTTTCCACTATCATATGCGTAGAAATAGACAACCCGAACAAAATTATGCCAGTAATACGCTTAAAGAAATGCTGAGGAACAATGCTAGGAAATCCGAAACCATATAGTTCCATGCTGAGCAGGCTACACGACGTAAATTACCGGCTTCTTGTGGCGAAATCTCTCTCGCTCAGCTTCCGCGCAAGCCCAACAAGGATTGCGTCCAAGAACGATCGTCAAGTTGTCACGGGCAATATTAAGCGCGCAAGCAGCCAGTCTTGCTTCCCAATTACCAAAAGCACGAACAACCGCATCTCTGGAAGGACAGTCAAGGAACTCATCCCAAGAGTCCATCGTGATGAGATCGGGCACGCGTGCAGCTTTTCTGTCACTGCTGTGCTGCGTACACTTGCCTGTGCACAGAATCTGTCTGCAAAGCATGCTATCCAAGGATGAGAGGATGTCCAAATCTGCAATCCAGCGACCTTGGTGGTGCACGGAGATGACTGTTTCCAGGAGCACCATTTCCGTATATCGGGTTCCGCGCTTACCAGTGTCCACAGGCAGGCTGAAGCCACTGAAGCTCAGATGCAAGGATGTGCCTTGGAAGCAATCCATGAGCTGACCGTCGAAGTCGGAATTATCGAGAAATTTCCAGTCATCCAACTCTTTCTTTTTGGGGTTGTGCGAAGGGGGCAGTAGCATTGCCACACCGGCTCTACCAATGTTGCCTTGAACTCGGATTATGGATGCGTCAGGCTTTCGGATGGGATCGCACAGTAGCGATGATGAGACAAAGAGGGAGTTTCCGCTCGCCATCGCCATAACAGCCTCCAAACCTTCTGGTAGGATGTCGATGGTGCCAGATTCAAGTCTTGATATGCAAGCGAACTTTGCAGCACGGCTAAGCTCAAACGGCTCGAACGCGGACGCCGATCTTGCCTCAAGGCTTTCAGCCTGGTTCTTAGTGGTGGACGATCTCGCCTTGAATAACCATTTCGATTGCCCAAGGCAATGCTTCACACAGCTCTTTGAGATGGTTGCGCCCGCCAGCTCAGAGTAGACATCTGCAACAGTTGCGAGGGCCTTGAGTGATATAAGCGCCTCACTGATGTCTCCCCTGAATTGAGAGTCCTGATCGATCATATGTTGCAGCAACGTAAGTTGAATAAACTCATTATCCCGAATTGCGGGAGTAACATCGTCAAATTTGAACAAGACTGGATATTCACTTGGCTTTTCGTCTGCGATGAAAATTGCGGCTGTTGCAGGATCTCCGAAGAATAAATGGAACGGTATTCCAGTGAGCTTCCTCGGATTTTTCTTGTCGACTTTACCTTTGTAGAGTGCGAACTCAGCGAAGTTTCCGAAAAAATCGTCCACAGTGACAGTTATAGGAGTACTTCCAAGCTGAAGGGGGGCCGATACCCAAAAAAAAGCGTGTGTCCGTTCGAACAGGGGCTCTGACTATGTCGGCCTGTCGAAGTACGAGAACTTGTTCATTGTGTTCTTTGAGATTGGCATGTGGCGGCTCCCAACGGAACAGTTCCCTCTCCCCTGTGCCGGCAGTTTCGAACGATGTCACTGGTACGCTGGCGTACCCGAAAGCTGTAGATTTTGGGATTGCGTACCGTATAAGCAACCGGTTCGGGTCTATCTTCATCCGTCTCGCAAATCTGCGGAGCAGTCGTATCCGGCTTTGTGTGTCCACCACCACTGACAAGAGTACCTCGGGCTCCTGCAGTCTGACTATCTGCGACTTTTGGTTGTGAAGTCCGAGAAACTCGGCGCAGCGTCTGCGCCCATATTCAACCAACTTCCGGCCTTCATCGTGGATGATTGATCCTTTGTCGGAGTCTAGGAGTGACCAGGCTTCCTTGCCCATCCGAGCGAGCCAGCTTTTGTCGGATGGCCTCACGGGAAATTTTGAGGATTTCGCTAAAGAGTTAAGCTTGTTGTTGCACAGACGTTCTGAAACAACAGCGACAAGCTCCACAACCTTGAGTGTGTCCAGCGATGATTCTGTCCAGCCTGACATGATGCTGCCGATACTTAAGAGGATGAGCTGTGAGATCGAGAGCCTGGAGCCATCAAAGTGCAAGGTCTTTTCCGCGTTGACCGGAGGTCCGTAAAACTTGTAGCAAGCCAAGGGCAATGACCATGATACTCCTTCAAAGTCGGCATTGTGGCGGGGAGTGGTGGATTCCAAGCCTAAGGTGAGCACCGCTCCTGGAGCAATCAAAGGGTCCTTTTGCTCTACGAATTTATTCTTTTGGGTAAACACCGACATGTCAGGATAGATGTGCCACGCGGAGATTGCGAGCAACACCGAGCCATCGATAATGCTGTGGGGGGCCCCCTGAACAAGCTTGTCCATCACGGTCATTGCCTGAACCCACGCTTGGATGACGCTTTCGTAGGTCGACACTTTGAGATTGACCGGGACGTTGATGTTGCCTATGATCAAGTTCAACTGCTTGTGCTTGATACCCATGGCTTCGTCAGCCGAAGAGAGCCATGCGCGTGCGCTGGCATCCCAGTCCGCGAGATCTTCGCGGCTGAGGTTGTGTCGTGCCGCCAACTCCGCAAAGATGTCGCTCGAGGTTGTATTCTCCAAGATTTCCTTCTTCCGGACGTTCACGATTTCTTCCCAGATGGATGTCGCCTCTGCGTTGGTGAACATCCGGGCCAACATGCAGCCAAGCAGGTGAACTGCCACAGCTCCATTGCCCGATGTTGCTGCCGCCCAGAGGCTGCCCCCGTCGATACCTGAGTGTTCGGCAAAGGGTCCGTAACGAAGCTTTGCATCTGTCGTTGGAGCTTTCGCAATCTCCGAAGCTCGAAGCCCATATACTCGAAACAGGTTGGGCGTTTGCGGTAAGATGGCACTGAACAGTGCTTGAAGCTTCCTAGCTGAGGCATGTATGGCCCCGTCTTCGGCTGCTTCCTTGCATCTAGAGGGGAGTGCTATCGCGACTGATCGGTACTCTTTAGGCGCTTCCAGCTTGACCAGGGATACGTCGAAATTTAGCGAGGCGAGGGCAAGCGTAAGTTCCTGGCTTCCATGAGCGAGAGATGCGACGAACTTGCTCAGTGACATTTCGGAATGATTGTGGGAACGTGTTGAAAGAGTTGACTCTGCTTCAGCCTCGCGCAGTGAGTGCGGGGTTCAGATGGACCCCACAAAATGGTGACACAAGTTAATCAGCATTACAAATGTGCAGCTGCATATTGCACGATAGAAAGATCCGTGTAAGCGTGATTGTGGCCGTATTCGTGATGTATTATCTTCGAATGATAGAGAGCCTAGACGCCGAAGCCGCTCCCACCCATCCGCTGCTCCCCCCAAATCCTACCTTGGCACCACTTTCACTACATTCCACTCCCTACCTTTCATTAATCATTGGCTTTCATCACAGCCGCCTCCTTGAGTACTACTGGGCACCAATTCTTTCAGGGGGCCCAGGCTGTCTCATCGTCCGTTCGTTTCTAGTGCGCGCAATTGATGAGTTCAATCGCGCCAATAAGCCCGACCATATTGAATGCATTGTTTAAGGGAAGAGGCACTAGCCGGACTTAAGCGTGGGATTGGCGAGCATTAACCAAGTGTTCGTAACCTTAGCTATGGTGTTAGCCGCCTTTTCCCCTGACTTTTGGAACCCCTTCCCCTTTCTTTACCAGCCTGCCTATTCTAGTAACCAAATAGCCACCTCTTCGCATCTCAGTCGCGCTGGTGAGTGGCTCGAGATGAGTGATGAGACATCGTGAGGGGGTCATTTTGTTCAAAAATGAAGCCTTGTCATCCACCACCGCCTCCCCCGAAACTATACCCACCTCTACAGTAGAAACGACGAGGACGCTCGCCGCGCAGACCTGGTGCATATAGCAAACCTGTATCTGCAGCGGGATTCGAGAGACCATAGTTGTACTTCGATGACGTATACTGTGGCTTGCGAGGACCGTTGCTGATGGGTCGAGAGGAGAGTTCAGAAGCTTGGAGCGCGGTTTGTGCTGCTGGTCCGGTCTTTTGAGGAGCTGGCCGAGATGGCCCGCAGCCCATTTTGGGTGATTGCTTGGGTGGCGAGTACTCTTGTTGCTTGGGTTGATGATGAACGCAGGTCCTGATGACCAGGTGCAAACTTTGCAGTGATTTATCGTTGTGACGATTCGACACCAGTGAAAAGTGTTTTCCAAAGGAAGCTGCCCTTAGTGATTTGGCTGCAAGGTGGTTCGGAAGCAGGAAGCAAAGGATGAACCAGCCCTTACCCGCGGCATCGCTTCTTTTATGAAGGAGCCAGCCTCTCAGCCTCACGCCAAGCAACGCCGATCCCTGTTCATTTCAGGAAAGAATTGGCCCTACAGGGAGCGTTACTTCAGCTAACAGAACACGCGAAGGAGGCAAACTACCTCTATATGCAGTTTAACAATATATTCGCATGGCTTTGGTAATTGTATCCAAGTGCATTTCCATCTGGGTGAATGCTTTGACTGCTCATGAGCGAGGTCCATTTCATTTCCTGTGCGACCCACCATGATTGCTGTGTTGCCTTGAGCAGGATCCACTGCGTTACTAAATAAAACACAACTCCGCAAGATACGTCATAATCACCTTCATCGAGCTGCTGCACCCGTGTACTGCTTCATGCCGTTTCCCGGCCCCAGATCCACAGGAAATTTCTCCGCATTCCTGAGCACAATAAGTAAACACTAAGTTTTAGCGCCTGCTTACGAGTTTATCGTTGCAATAAATATCATTTCTACTCTTCCATCCCCCCATATGAGCTCTCAATATTGAGACGGTTCATTTAGCTACTGCAGGGAGGGGGGCAGAGCAACGTTGTACTATAGGGGATGATGAGCACTGGTCGTGTCAGATTCGACCATTTTGAAGCATCGACTCGATGTACTTCCGGAACATTTCGCAAAAAAAGAGTGTCCGTGTTCTGCGTCCATGTTGCCCATCATCGACCATTCCTTCTGGTGATCATCAACACTTCCGTGCCGCATCATCAGCGTGCCCGCCATCTACCCAGGCAGTATACGGTTAGTTCAACAGAAGCGCGTGACCAAAACTCAGTGAAAAAGGAATGTACGGTGAATCATTCTCACGCTCGGAGCTTTCCAGCACCTCAGTAGACTTGTGACTTGAGCCCTTCACGTCTACCCGCCTGACCTCCTCACCAACGCCGAAGATATATGGTCTCACCCGTAGTGCCCTTTAAGAGTGTGCCTTGTCCCAGCTTCTATCATTCAGACTTCCCCTCCTGCGACTGTCCATCCCGTCCCTTCCCGCCCACTTCACTCTGTAGTTCACCGAGGAGCAGATTCAAATAAAGATGCTCATCACCATCAATTCAAGACGGTGAGTTCCTGCATCCAGTGACAACACTGCAGCGTGGGTTCAACGAGAAGCTGCTTCCCACTCCAGCCGGCGTCACGAACCCACTTGAACACCTTCACGCCGCGCGCAAAGCCCGAGGAAACGCAAGTGTACCGGGGGTCTTTGATTGCGGGTGCCCGCTCTCAGAGTTGTGGATGAGAAGTTCGACTTCGCTCATCGAGCGCTGCCTTTGAGGGTTGGCTTCAATGACAGGAGGACATGCACGTGGTTCCGTGGCAAGACGCCACAGGGACGGGCAACCGTCAGTCATCGAGGTCATCTGAAAACCTCCCCCAGTCGTGGCCCTTTGAATCACGTCCCAAACGCATACCGATCATCCAAACAACTCCGATGCCTTCAACTAAACACTTGTGCAGCTCATCCACAGGGTATTCCGAAAGCAACATCGATCAATCTCCCCTTCCCTTTTCTTCCCCCTTCCCCCTCCTCCACAAACCGAAAGACAGAAAGAATAAACAAGAAGAAACCAGTTTGAGAAACGCCCAAATGCAATATGCCACCCACCCAATGCCACCCCATCATGTAAAATCCCATCCATCCATCCATCCATCCATCCATCCATCCATATCTTTTGAACCCAACCCCCCCGAAATGCCATCCACATCACCACCCCCCACCGATCGAACTCGCCAGCCCAGCCACCCTCTCCACATCGCTCGCCTTCTTCGCCCTGCCCACATCGCTCTCGACCCTCCTGTAGCTCGTCCGCGTCAGCCGCGCCACCTCCACGCCCGCGACCGCGCTCCACCGCTCCAAGAACGCGTGGACGCGGGCTGGGCTGACGCCGTTGACCAGCTGCTCCTGCTCGGCCGCCGCGGGGGCATCCACGTCCATCGCGTCGACGACCGCGTCCAGCTCTGCCATCTCCTCATCCACTTCCTCCTCGTCCTCCGACTCCCCCGCCGACGACGCGGAGAAGTACGCCTCGTCCACCCGCCTCAACCACTCCTTCTGCTCCTGCGGGCCCGGCTTCCTCGCCGCCACCCCCTCCGCGTCCATCTCCGCGTCCACCTCCCCCCTCACCTCCGCCAGATCCGCCACCTTGACCTGCCCCCCGCCGTTCGTGCAGCCCCCCGGACAAGCCATGACCTCGACGTACGCGTAGTCGGCGCCACCCTCGCCGCCCGCCTTCGCGCCGCCCGGCCTGCGCGCCGCCCCCGTCCGCGCGCCGGGCATGCGGCTCGCGCGCGCGGGCTTGAGGCGGCGCACCAAGTTCTGGATGTTCCTGAAGCCGTAGAAGCGCGCGGAGCGGACGAGCGGCTCGCCGCCGCCCGCGCCGCGCAGCACGTACTCGACCACGTCGGCGTTGCGGCCGCGCTCGACGTGCAGCGTCGAGCCCGGGTGGCGCGCCGCGAACGTCTGCATCACGTGGTGCAGGAAGCCGCCCGACGTGCCCGCCGCCGGGTCGCCGTTGCGAGGCTGCTGCTGCTGCTGGCCCGGGCGGCGAGCTGGGAAGAGGAAGGCGTCGAGGTCGCGGTCCGGGAAGCGGGGGCGCTGGGCGCGGGGGACGGGCTTGCGCGGGAGCGAGGGGAAGTGCACGTTGCGGCTCTGGGCGAGCATGAGGAGCTCGCGCGCAGTGATGACGCAGTCGACGTCGCGGACGTCGGGGGAGGGGCGGTCGGGGAGCCAGGCAGAGGAGGTGAGTTCGGAGCGGCTGGCCTCGAGCTTCTTGTCGAAGCATGGCATCACGGCCACGTGCCATACCTTCTCCGGAGGGATGCCGTACTTGCGGTAGAGCACCGACTTTACCAACGTGCCGGCCAGGGCCTGGGGAGACTTCATGCGCGAGAGGTGGGGGAGGACGTACGGGTGCGTCTTCTCGGCATAGCAGATCCAGCCGGGGCACGCAGACGTCAGGATGGGCTTCTTCGGCACCGCGGCCGCGGACCCTTCCTCTCCCGGCGCCGGCGTCGAGGGGTTCGAGAGCGCAGACATGACCTCGTCCGCGGCCAGGACGAGTGCCGCTTCCCGCACGACGTTGGTGTCGATGACCCAGGTGAAGCCGCTGCCGTACGGGCCGCCACTCCGCACGCCCTGCGGCCCGCTCAGCAGCTGCTCGATCATGAAGCCGGCCTCGCGCTCGCTGACGCCGTATGTTGCTGCCAAACTCGCGCGCGCCTGCGGGCTTACGCTGGCGACGAATATCTTCCCCTCGCCGGTCCCATTCGCCCCGCCATTCACCCCGTAGTGCGTCCCATTCGTGGTTCCATTCGTAGTTCCATTCGTTGTTCCATTAGTGGTTCCATTTGCGTGGCCATTCGCATGCCCGTTCGCCAACCACGGCAGCACCAGTTCCGGATACGAGTCGAGCGTGTTCAAGACTTCGGTGTGCGACTGCAGCGACACGAGCACAGCCTCGGCGGAGGTGACGCAGCCGGAGCAGGCAAGGCAGTCGGTCAGCGAGATCTGCGCGGGCTGCGGGTTCGCGGCGGCGACCTTGTCTTCGGTCGTGACTTCATAAGGGTTCTGCGGCGGGCAACGCGCAATCAGCATCCACGTCTGCGGACTCGTGGGAAAAGTGGCAGATTGGGCTTACGGAGGAGCCGTCCTCGGGCGTGTCGGCCGGTATGGTCTCGATCGGTTTTATGCAGGCGACGCCGGGCGATATGAAGTCGTTGAGGTCGTCGGCGGAGAGTATGGCGCTCATGGTGGGGGCGTAGCACGAAAGCGCGGGCGCGCGGCAAAGAAAGACTCGAAACAAAAAAAGTCGACGACTCCAGCGCGGGGCACTCTCTCAGAAGCAGGTGTCAGGGGCACAGCAGCGGCGGCATTTGAGGGGCTCTGCAGACTCCGGCTGACAAACGCGCAAAGAAAAGATGGCACTGGTGGTTCCGCGTTCTGGCCGGAGAAAGCACAGGAGAAACGGGGTGCTATGTCATTGCGCAGCGGCGGTGGCGGACCGCGGGCGACGACGAGCGAGGGACGAGGGACGAGCGCCGACGTCGGCCTATCGATAAGCCCGCGTTTCTAAGCGTTTTTGCGCCGCCCACGTGCCCCACCGCCTGCCCCACGCAGCTAGCGCCGACCTCTGACCATTTCCGCGCCGCGCTTTCTTTACCTCACCACCCATCCACCCTCGCCGCCGACCTGAGCCACCACCTTCGCCGCGACTCTCCCAAACGCCTCCTCCGCACGCCCTCCTGCCCCCCCAACGACCAACCGAACCGCACAATGTCGCAAGCCTACCAGCCTCCCCCCAGCGGCGGCGCCGGCGGCCACCAGGGCGGCTCGTCGGGCGCCGTCGCCTTCGAGGACACCACCAAGCCGGTGGCCTACCTGTGCGGCGACTGCGACGCCAAGGTCATCCTGCGCCGCGGCGACCAGATCATGTGCCGCGAGTGCGGCCACCGCGTGCTGTACAAGGAGCGGACGAATAGGTGAGCCACATCGAGGGAATCTCAGCGAACGGACAAAGAGCTAACCTGCTGCCATGTAGGATGGTCCAGTTCGAAGCGCGCTAGCACCTTTTTCCCAGACTCGATAACCAGTGCCACTTGATTCTCCAGTACCATGTCAACGATACCATCGGGGGGTAGCCGTCGCGCCCGGCCAGCGGGAGGGAGGAAACGAAAGAAGCCACCAGCGCGGGAATCTCAGGGACCTAAGCCACCTACTATCACGGAACCATGCGCTGTGGCTTCCTCTCGACGAACAGCAGGCTTGCCTGATTACAACAAATGCGCTTTTGGGAGGAGAGCAGAGAGCGAACTATGTGAATCAGAAACAGGCGTTTACTTGCGGGTAACGGAAAAGACGGGGAGTTCTATTTTTGGTCAAAGATCGGAAGTTTCCAGTAGCATGCGACGCCCAAAGAACAGTCACCGAAACACGAGAATCTGATCTATCAAGTGTTTATTTCCGATGTATCTGTGAAGCCTTCCTTGCGTTGTCCTTTACGAAAGCGGGCCAACCAACCAAGAGATCAAGCAGACACGTCAATCACACAATCAGAAAGAGCAAATTGTACCATTATCCGTAGCCCATTCAATCAATAATCCAACCGCTAAACTACAGCCACACCCCGCTCCCACCACCCCCACTCCTCACCGACCAAAGCCCCCAACCTAGCCAGTCATTCGGCCCACGTCGAGAAGAAAAGCCACACGTGTACTTAGCTTCCCCTTTCCCCCTCCAAGCCAGAATGCGATATACAGGATGGAGGGACCGACTGGACTGCATGCAATGCAACGACGACGCTTGTGTTTTTGTTTTTTCCGAATGCCCGATTTTCATGAATCCTCTTCTCTACATTTCGCAGGACGACATCAAGAAACAAAAAAAAGCATGAGACCGGGGTCTCGAAAGAAGAGAGAGAGGTAGGGAGAGAGAGGGACACGCCCGAATATACGCCAGGGAATGACGATGAAGAAGAAAAGACGATGGTAATAGTAATAGTGTGTCATGCTCGAGAGAAAATGAACAACCCGCACATCCCGTATATGCATGCACGCACAACCACTCTCAATTCACTCATTCGCTCACTCAGCTCGACAACTCACTTGCCACCCGGAACTGGCCCCAACATGCTCGGCTTGGAGAAAAGACGAACGACGACGACAGACCATGCGTGCAATGTGATGGTAAAAAGAAACCTCAATAAAGGAAGCAGATTTTTGCTCTCTTTTCTCTGCTCTCTCGCGCCCAGGTGCTTTGGCTCGACGATGAATATATAAAAGTCTGATTTGACAGAAACAAAGAGGGAAAAAAAAGAAGAGCTGATGCAATCCCCCCTCCCAAGTGTGTTGTTGAGAAAATCCATAATACGTGCCCCGTGCTAGCTTGTTCCTTTTTTTCGTCTCTTTTGTTCTTAGGTGCCGCGGAAGGCATCGAAACGCTTGTACGTGTATCCGATGAACGGCAAGCTCATCTCGGCTGCCAGATCCTCGCTCTGGTGCGCCGTCTGTGCCCGCAGCGCTGCCGAGTTGTCGTGCTGGTCGATCTCGTCGATCGGGAAGTACTGCGTGTCGACGTTGGAATGAAGCTTTGGCTCGAACGGCGCCCGAATCTTGCGAAGGCCGTCCCACTGCACGCCGCGGAAGAAGGGATGCTGCCTAATCTCGTGCGCACCGCCAACACGGCCCAGGCGGTCCTCGTGGTTGCAGATGAGACTAGTTCAAGTTAGATCAACATGTCACACTGTAACAGAATAGTGGGTCCACAGGTCATGGATATGAGGAGGTGGCGAAAGGAAAAGGAAAATTGGGCAGGTCTGCAACTCACCTCCTAATGAAGTCCTCAGCCTCACCGCCGAGCTGCTGGTCGGGCGGGAAGTGCAGGTTGCGGGGCCAGTCAACAATCTTGCGGTAGGTATCGTGAGGCTCCTCAGCGCAGAACGGCGGCCAGCCGATGAGGCACTCGAACATGATGGTTCCGACGGACCACCAATCGCAGCCGAAGTCGTAACCCTTGCCGCTGAAGATCTCGGGCGCAATATAATCGGGCGTGCCGACGGTAGAGTAGGCCAATTGGCGACGGGACTTGCGCCAGCTGTTGATCTGTGTACGGTTGCTGACAGTGAGCTGAATCTGGTCGATGGCAACCGAGTTACGGTTGCCCTGGTTCGAAGACTTGTTTGACGAGCCGGATAGCAGCTTCTGGTAGTACGACGCCTCGTGCTCCTTGTGGAAACCAGTAGAAAGACCGAAGTCAGTGAGCTTGATGTGTCCGCCGCGGTCGAGAAGAATGTTATCGGGTTTGATGTCACTGCAAGCTATCAGCAATTCCTTCTCCAAGAGCCTCGTCGGGTAACACAGGTAGGGAGGGGCTTACCGATGTATGAAGCCAAGTTTGTGTACAGCCTCGATGGCCAAAGTAAGCTCAGCCATGTAGAAGCGAGTGATGTCCTCGGTGAAGATTTCGTACTTGATGAGCATGGTCATCAAGTCACCACCCGGCAGGAACTCCATGAGCATGTACAAGAAGGTGTTGTCCTGGAAGGTCGTGTGCAGCTTGACGACCCAAGGGCTGTCCGACTCGGCGAGGATGTCACGCTCGGAGCGGACGTGGGCAAGTTGGTCTTTCTTGAACTGTGTCCAGGTTAGTACGGGACAGCCAATGAGATCTTGTGTTGGTACGTACCATCTCTGCCTTGATGAGAGACTTCAAGGCATACACCTTGCCGTCGTTCTTGCGCTGGACCAGCTTGACCTCACCGAAGGCACCCTTGCCGATGATCTTGACTGTGACGAAGTTCTCCGGCTTCTCCCGCGTCCGCAGGAAGCGTAGGAATCTCATCTCTGCCGCCTGGACATCCTGGATCTTCGCCTGCTTCTTCGCTTCCGAGATATTAGGATTCGTGAGAATCTGCTCGAGCTCGAGTGCTCTGTTTTGTTCGCCGTGTCAGCCGCCATCATCCCGCCGAAAAGGGGCGGGCCGAAACTTACCTGGCATTCCTGTCGCGGGCACGCTGCACGCTCTGGCGGAAGAAGTCGCTGACCAGACCGGTGGACAGGCGGGAGCGCTTGATGATGTTGTCGGTGTACTTGTCGGGGTTCTTTTGCGGCGGCTCGTCGTCGTTGAGCGAGGGCTGGTTCTGGCCGGGCATGTGGGCGCTGAGGTAGTTGCCGTACTGCTGCGGCTGGCCCGACGAGCCAGCAGTGCGCGGGCGCTGGGCATTGGGCGAGGGCTGGCGACCGTAGGGGCTGCCGGAGCGCGGCGTGCCCAGATTCTGGTTGGAGAACTGGTGGACGAGGCCATTGGTGCCGTCGTTGTAGCCCTGGGGCGCGCGGTAGGCAGCCTGCGGGGGCTGCATGCCCTGCTGGTACTGCGGCGAGTAGCCTTGAGCGTTCATGAAGTAGCCGGCACCTCCGTAGGCGTTGTTCGCTTGCTGGGTGCCCCAGACCTCCTGCTGGCCATTCTGGTTCGGGTAGACGGGCTGGGGAAAGGTGGAGGGCGTGGTGGGATATGCACGGCCCTGCTCCGCGGCAAAGTTCCGGTCGTTACCATTGTTGAAACCGAAGTTCAGCTGGAGGCGGTTCTGCTGGTTGTTCTGCATGGTGGGCGCAGGGAGGCGGCGTTTCAGCTACGGTGGAAATCCTGGACAAGCTTGAGGTTGTAAGCTTCGGCGTGACGAGGGGAGGGGGCAGCGCGGCCAGCAGCACCCCTACCTGCGTGAAGAAAGACGCGTGAGGGCGGCAATCGCGCCGCGGTGGAGGCACGCAGGAATTCGCCCCGGCTGCGGGCGGCGCGGCGGGCAGGGCGGTTGGCGAGGACGGGGTGTCGTGGTCTGCGCCTGGAGGAGCAGCGCAAACGGGAGCTGGGAGGGAGGCGGCCGCGGGCACGGGGGAGAGACGGAGGCGGGAGGCGGTCGGCGGGCCACAGGCCGAGAGAGCACGCGACTGGCGGGCGGCGGTGCTGGGGTGCGGTGCCTCGAAAGCTACGCGGCGACAGGCAGGGCGGGAGGGCAGCGATCTGGAGGAATTGGAATTGGGCCAGATGTCTTGCTGGGGATTGGGGGGTCGAGCAGCCGTGGCCGTCTGTCACGAGTCGAGGGCGGAGCGGACTTGCACCTAATCGATACCGGGACACGCCGCCCCTTGGGCCAAACCGCTGCCGCAAGCTGCCTGGCCGGTTTCAAGTTCCCCAGCGCCAGGGAGCCGCCGCACGCCCTCCAGCACCAGCCCTGCCACGCCCAGCACAGCACGTGCGGGCCTGCGGCTTCCCACCATGCGACGGCCGCGAGTGCGACCGCTGGAGCTGCCCACTCGGCCTGCCCGCGCACGCCGCTGCCCGCGGCGACGTCGCCGCCCGACTGCCGCGTCAGGCCGTCATCGAAGAGCTGCTGTTTCACCAGGCTTGCCGACGTTTCACGCTGCACGCACACCCAGCACACGCGCGAGCAGCACCGCCGGCTGGTGAGAATACACCTTCTGCGTCGGCGCCCCGTCGGCCGGCGTGCCTGCAGAGGACACACTGCCCGGCCAATGGGCGCGCGCCAGCCCCTATGTTCGAGTGCCGCAGGAATCCACCGCCTCCAAGGCGGCCCCCAGCATCAGCCGGTGTGAGGTGGCCGCTATCCGGTTTTCCTAATCTGGAAGGGATCTATATCCCCGGGCTTGCTTTGCACTGCAGACATCCAGGGGGACCGTCAGCTGCGCGTATCGATAAATCCCGGCAGCCAATGGCGAGCATCTGGGGGCCCGCCTATAGGGAATGCAGGCACGCAAAGTCGGGTCTGGGGTAAGAGGATTGGGGATGGAGCATGTCATCCGCCAGCGCGTGCAAGGGAAGCGTAGCCAAGCAAACCCCTCCGTGGCTGACGAGGGGCAGCATCTGCAAGCCACCATGCACTTGCCCGTCCTGTCACACTGTCACCGCACCCCCGCCACTCCAGATCCAGCGAACCGCAGAATTAATTGCTTTGTGCTCTACGAGGAGCCTATCGTAGAAAAGCCGTTCCAGGCATCCAACCATGAACTGGCGGCCGGACTACACAACCACTCTACACACTGCATTTCCCACGCCGCCAGCGTAAAAGCCTTGGTCAACCCACCAGACCTGTCCCCAAGATGCCGATACCAAATGCTTTCGATGATCCCAACGACCACCCCGAATGCCTGCCCAAAGGATACCCCACCAAACCGCCCCCTCTATATGATTACCCAGATGTTGAAAAAAAAAAAAGGAACAAGACAGGCTGTTGCGACAAGCAGTGGCCATCTACTCGCGAACGCTGTGAGAGGATGGTATCAAAACGCACAAATGGCCAGAGACCTCGAGCTCTAAGGCAAAGACACAGATGGCGGAAGTGAAGAACAAAAAGGTCGAGGAATTAGGAGAGTTTTATCGCCCCGGGCCTGGGCAAGAGAGGAAAACAGAACAAAAAGCAAACAAACCATAGACGAAAAGCAACACCTGCAATGCACCAAATCCTAACATCCCTTTTGTTTTTTGTGTGCTGGTGGGACAAGACCTAACCAAGAACGCCAGCCAATGCAATGAAGTAAGGGGAGCTACCGTCAGCTGCCCCCAGTGCGAAACGCAAACAACGTTGCCTCCTCTCTTTTCTCTCAGGAAAGATCTAACAGTGTGTGCGGCATGAAGTGAGGTTCTACGACTGCTGGCTCATAAGCTCCCTGACCAACTCACGTTGGGCAGTGATCTCGGCCTGCAGTCTCCTTGTCTCGCGCATAGCCTCGTCCCTATGGTACAAAATGTTAGAATCAACTTCATCGGTGATCATTCAATCAGGGAGACTTACTTCTCAGACTGCAGCTCTGCGACCTCAATCTGTGCCATGTTCATCCGGCTGACGACCTCCTCCATCTCCCTGTCCGCATCGGACAGCGCCTTCTCCAGATCGTGCACCTTGTGTTCCAGGTTTTCAGACTTCGTTGCCTTCTGGATAGAAATACCAAGGCCACTGGATGTGATATCCAACCTGGGGCTTCTCTGCGCGAAAATCGGGCTGAGGGGCTTAGGCAGGGGACTGCCGGCTGGAGACAGCTTGGTAGGGTCAAGGAGACCCCTAGCATTCTGCATACGCTTCAGCTGTGCCACTTGGCTGTTCTCAAGGGCGCGCAGCTCCTCCTCGTGGGGGTTGAGCGCCTCGTCCGATTGGTTCTGCGCCACCGTGACGTGCTCTTCGGCGACGCGCAGCTTGCTCTGCATTTCGGTGATGCGTTTCGCGGAGGCACGCTGCTCGTTTTCGCCGCGCCCGATGGCTTGGGCGAGGCGTTGTTTGAGCGCATCGTTTTGCTTGAGCTGAGTTTGGACCTGTGCAGCAAGGTCGTCCATCCGCTTGGCGGCGTCGAATAGTTGCGATGCGAGAGAATGCTCCTTGTCCAAGTGCTGGACCTCGGACTGTTGCAAATCACGAGCCTGCTGTCGATACGACTCGGCTTCCTTGAGTGCGTTGTCCCGCTCAGCCTTTGCCTCCGAGATGCTTTGCATGAGCAGCTGCAAGACGCGCTCAGCCTCCCCGGCATCCTCCCCTTCTTCCATTCCCTTGACACGCGCCAGGGAAAGAGCATGGAGAGTCTGGAGTTCCTTGTAAGCTCTCTCCAGAGTGACCGGTGCCTCTGAATCATCGCTGTACACACTGCCCGCTGATGGTCGCCTGTCTTGAGCGAACATATCCTTCTCACCCATCAGGTCGCGAAGAGAGCTTGTCTCGAGCTCGGCACGGGCAAGATCCATGCGAAGTCCACCGAGATTCTTCTCGACTTGCCACTTCTGGTCAAGAGCGTCATCTGCCCGGCGACGCAGGAGATTGATTTCAGCCCGGAGGTTGGAAACCTCGGTGTGGAATGCGGTCCGCCTTGGGGAAATGTTGAGCGCACGGTCCCTTTCCATCTCCAAAAGTTTGATCTTCTTTTCGTGCTCCTTCTGCTGGGATTCATAGCGTGCCAGAAGTTGCTTGAGTGCACGGTGGAGCGCATCACGTTGCTCCTCCACATCCTTCATCTTTTCACCAAAATCGCGAGGCGCCTCGCCCTTCTCCTTGACAGAGTTGGAGCGCGAAAGGCCGCCAAGTGTACCGCTTCGAGAACCACGCTTGAGCAGCTGGACCGAGTTGCGAGCAAGCGAGTTCGAGCGTGAAAGTCCAATCTTCGGTGACGCAGACGGCGTTCCTCCTTCCCCATCTTCGGGAATAGAATTGAATCGGTTGGCTTGTTGTGCAAGTTCCAGTTGCATGCGGCGAGCGTTGACCAAGGTCTGGTTCTCGTTTCGGAGGCCCTGGACCTCCTGCTGGAGACGAGAATTCTCTTCACCGAGGGACTGGAGCTGTGAAGCTTGCAGTTGAGCAACTTCAGCTATGTTGGCTTCATTCTGGACAGTGCTGAGTTCGCGCTTCAGCCGAGTCACCTCGTCTTGAAGCTTTTCTATCCGGTCTGCCTGGGCATCGTTGGCTTCATTGCGAACATTTTCGAGTTCGTTATGAAGACGAGTGTTTTCCTGCTGCATATCCTTGAACTGTTCCAGACGGGTGCGAAGGTCCGGAAGAATTTCATTCTGGAAAGAGTCGAGCTCCTGTTGCAGGCGCGTGTTTTCGTAGGTGAGCTTTTCCACTTGATCTGATCCGTTTTCAAGGCCAGTCAAGCGCGCCTGAAGCTGTGGAATAATCTCGTCCCGTAGGTTGTCTCTCTCGCCTCGGTCCTGGTCGTGTGCCTGGCGCAGGGCTGTCAACAGCTCCTCCAGGTTTTCCTTGTGTTGTTGTTCGGCGGAAAACCGGCGCTTGAGATCGTCCAGTTTCTCGCTCCCTTGAAGCTGCTCCTCCAAAGCCTGAACTTGGGCCTCGAGGTCTCTGCGCCTCCGCAACTCATCCTGAAGTCGCTGAGCCGTGTCATTCTTGGCTTGTGCCTTTTCCTGCTCTGCTTTCCGGCGAAGCTTCTCCAACGTTTCGAGCCTCACCTCACTATCACCAATGGGGAACCTTGCAGAACTGGCCCCGGAGTCTGAGTAGTAGTCACTCGTCCTCCGGTTGTCAGTCGACCCTGTAGGGTTCTCGATCTTGTAGTGCTCGAGCTCATCTTCGAGTTCCAGTTCCCTCTTTATCGAACCCGCCAACTCTGCACTGATCTCTCGGAGCTCCCGTTCGAGTTCCTCGACATGTGCATTGACACTGGGGGAGGAGGAGTAGAGGGGCGTGCCGGGTACGGTGAAGTACGACTGCTGGGAGTTGGCGGCGGGAATATCCAGCGCTGCGGGCGCGTTCTTCTTCTGCGGCGGATTGCCATTAGGCGATGTTGCGTTTTCGGAGAAAGTGGTCGAAGGCGAGTCTGCGGCTATGTTTTGTGATCCAGACTTCCATCCAAAGAAGGAAGTGAACTTGTTGCCGGATGCCATCTCACGTCTTGTCTCGTTCTCCTCGTCGTCCGTGAGCTGGTCATAGTCAAGAAAGTCGCCTGTGACGCCATCCTCTCCGTGGATCTGAAGTGTCAAGTTCGGGGTCCGCTGGTCATATGAGGACATGGTCGGGGTCCGTGAGCGGCTGCGGGAGCGGTTCGGGACTGTTTCAGAATCCCATTCAGATGTCCAAACTTGTGCTGTGTGGTAGCTGCTGGCGCCGCGATCATAACCCGGGCGCGCGCTGTGATCCACAGGCAGTGCGTCTCCGTACTGGGATGATGCCCGCCTGGTCCGCTCGTCGTTCTCTGCGATGTATTCGTCGAGGGGATCGTCAGGCGCGTGGCCGTTAGAGACAGTACTAAGCGCGGGTCAGTCAGACAGATGGAGTTTGAAGTCGCGCGCCGAAACGGCAGCGCATGCAGGTGGAGGAGCGCGCGCGATGACGTACTGGTCGAGGTTGTTTGGGGTGAATTCCTCCTTCGTCGCGGTCAGGGGCGGCGTGAAGACTGCCTGCGAGCGTGGCGGGAAGCGCAGAGGGGTGTTGTCGGTGGAAAAGGCGCGTTGGGTGTGTCCTTTCTCGACTAGCCGGGGCGCCGCGGTGAAGCTCTGGGAGGAGAATCGAGTAGCCACGGGCGAGGCGTTAGCGGGCAGAGGCTTGCGACGGATGGGAGGTGATGTAACGTTCGGGCTCGCAGGCGTCTGAGCTCGAAACGTTGCATAGGAGGGCGTAGTGATGCTGGCGAGCGAAGCAGTCCTAAGCTGAGGGGCTTCTATATCAGGCGACAAGGGCGTGTCAGACGAGTTGGAGCCCCGACGGGGAGGTGGAGTCTGGATGTTGGCGTGCATTATTCCAATTGGGCCAGAATGGAGATAGTGAATGACCTCTGCACGAATCGGTCGGGGACACGAGAATCTCTTCCTTCCAGACTCTGGCGTCCCGCGGCGCTCTCGAATCTTGCCCGCGTGCGGAAGGGGAAGGGGAGAGGCTTGAGGAAGATGCGCGCTCCGCAACGCTATCGGGGGTGGTCCGGGAGAAGGCCAAGCCGTGTGCTGGTGGCCAGGGCAGCGCACTGATTGGGCGGTGCGCGCAGGGAAGACGCCGCTCGCTGCCAGTTCCGGCGGATGCCTGGCGACTGGCTGGCAGACACTGCGGAGAACGGCGCTTGCGCCGGCATTGCCAGTAACGGGCGCTTCCCAAAAGAACGCCAGCGCGCGTGAAGCAGAGGCCGGCCGCTGTTCCTGCGCCGGGCCAAGCCTCGAGAGATCCCTTTCTTGGCTGCGCGTTCATTTCCCTGCGCAGCAGACGCTGGCGATGCGCAACAACGCGCCAGCAGCGATCGCGGCCCACTCTGCGATCCCCCAGCGTCGCCAATCGCGCCATCGAGAAGTAGCGCCCGCCCAATCGCGCGCGCCCTCTCCGCGCACGCGTCTCGCAGGCAGCGCGCTCAGTGTGACTCCAGCGGGCCAGAAGCGCCTGCGGCCGGCACGCTGTCGCCCAGCCTTCATTTGGGACGGCCCGCAGCTGGCGAATTGTTTCATGTCCCGCACATGCATCGGCGCGGCTAACGGACGTGTAATTTCGCTGGTCGCCAGCCACCGATCATGCCTCTTCAGGGGAGGCCGCCCTGCGGGCCTCCTGTCCTATCGCTGCCACTGCCGGCAGGGAACTGCGCGCTCCCCTGGCACCGGGCCGTGGCCGTCTCCGGCCTTCAGCAGGGCGCATAAGGGGACATGGCCAAAGATAGCATCACTGTATATGCTGCGAGGCGGGCAGCCAGCGGCCAGCTGCAGAAGCGCACCACGCGGCGCTGACGAGTCGAGCCTCTGTGCTTCTATCAACAACGCCCGCGAGGGTCCACTGCGATCTGCCGACGGCGGCTTGGCGGCCGGCGCGGTGAATCTGTTTTTCCCGGTAGCCAGCTCGCCCGCCGGCTCGAGGCCGTCGTCATATCGCGGGGACAGCATGGAGACGTCCTGAACGAGCAGTGCAACAGCGCTCCCAATATCCTACTCATTTCCCTTGAGTCGCGCCGCCATCACACCGCTCACGCCCATGTCGTACCACTCCCCACACCAGTCCCAGGCGCACTTCCAGTTCAATGCCTCCACGCCGCCGCCCCCGCCGCCCAAGCCCTCCGCTCACTCAAGCGGACGAGGCACGCCGCTTGCCGGCCCGCCGCTCCCGCCAACGCCCGCTCAGATAGCCCAGGCCCAGGCCGATCCCGCTTTACAACAGCCACAGGCCTACGGCAGCCAGCAGCCGCCGGCCGAGAACAGCCCTGCACAAATAGAGCTGCCTGAGGAGGGCTGGCTTCCAGATGTGCTGAAAGATAAAAAGTGCGAAATTGCCTTATCATGCGTGATGCGGATCATCCATTGCTCACAGTTCATTCCAGTACGGCGGACCTCCAAGCGGTTCTTGAGGATTCCGAGCTCCAACGCGCCCTTGTCAACGCGCCCGAAACTGCCCATCCCTCAGTTGCGGCATCTACCGCACCACTCAACGACCTTCTTACGGTCAACATAGCGCTCGCCGAGTCGTTGAAAAACCTCGAGTCACATCTGCAACACCAGCGTCAGAATACCCAATCCCGTCTGCTCAGTCTTCGCGCCCTTGAGGGACAATGGCGCGCAAAGCAAGCCGAGCAAGATGCTGCACTCAAGGACTTCAGTCCGCCAGCTCTGTACCAGAGGCTAAGCGCTGCCATTACTGAGCAAGAAGCGCTGTGTCGCGGCCTTGAAGAAAGCTTCCTGGAAGGCGAGGGTGGGGGACAAGCGAGTGAACGCGAGGTCGCGGAATTTGTCAGGAGAATCAGGGAGGGCAAGAAGATCGCCTACCTGCGGAGAGAAAGGAAAGAGAGATGGGACGAGGGCAGAGTCGGAGGGTGGCGTTGAAAGCCGTGAGTGCATATTCATGCATATACACCATGAATGCGTTCTCGACTGCCATCGCCGGCTCCACCTCGGCCCATGTTGTGCGTTGCTTTATACTGCATTGAAGATACCCAAAGATGAGACAATTTCCACGGACATCCGGGCGGGAATGGTACGTTGCGCCGATTCGCAGCGGCTCCGGTGCTTTTTCTCAAAAGAAAAAATTCGTCAGGAATGAAACGCAGAAATCCCCCGCTGGACCTAGCTGTCTCAACAGCCGCCTCCGCCCTGGGTATGTGGTGTTGAGGAACACATCAGACGGAAGACGTCGGACCAACCTCTATCGGGTTGCTCGGAGCAGGGATCCGGATAGCGGATAGTGGGTGTGGGGTAGACAACGTGGGAGCCACCAAAAAATTATGCTGCTAGCCCTATGCAGCAGGTCATATCCGCGGACTCATCGTTTTTCCTTCAATTTTGCGTTGTTGGGAGCGCGAAAAGGTCGATTGAAGGGAATGGCCGGATTCAGGGCACTGCGTTCGCCCTTGCGCCGCAGTGGAAAGAGTCGCGACTTCCCTCGCATTTTCTCGGCCTCGGTATCACCACTTTGCCCTATCAAGCCGGTATCACGCGCCCATCTTTTCCGGTGGCGCGGATCTGCCGCAACAACTGTTTAACCTCAGCCCCCCTCTATCGCCAACCTCGCCGCTCAAGGCGTGCTCGACGCTGCTCAGCGTCTTCGCCCTTGTCGTTTTCCCTGTCGCCAACGCCGCATAATCGACTTGACAGCAGCATGACTGTATGCTGCGAGCGGTAACAACCAGATGCTTCTCCCGACTTCGCGCTTGCCGATAAGGCCAGTGCGCTTTTTCTTCGCCTTTGCCGGCATCACCGCGCTTGTGCTGTGGCATTCCTACATTCTCAGCTCCACGCAGCCCGTCCAGATAGCGGAAGCACTCACTGAGGAGCTGGCGAGTTCCAGTATCGCCAATGCTACACTTGGAGTACGTGCCGCCGATTTCCGCTCTCATCCGCGAGGCCGCATGTGCCGGGTATACTAACCCACCACTCTCCCAGTTTCAAACCATAATCGCAATCTCCTCGGAGGATGCCTCCAAGCCGGACGCATGGCGCCAGCCCGGACTTTTCGCGGCGGCAAACCGGACCGGGCTGGATATCAAAGTGCATCAGTCGCGTGCCATTCCGGACGGCGAGCTGCACGCATTCATGCAACACACATCCAAGACCGGCGAGTCACCGCGCATCGGCAGCGCGCGGGCATGGCTGGCGCACCTTGACGCGCTGAAGCACGTCGTCGCGCACAACCTCAGCAGCGCGCTCATCCTCGAAGACGACGCCGACTGGGACGTCCGCATCCGGCAGCTCCTCTCGCCGAGCGCGCCCATCCCGTCGCTCATCCGCGCCATCCTCGCCGACGCGGACAGCGACGCCGGCACCAACGCCACCACCAACTCCACCGCGCCCTTCACGCTCGCCTACGACGTCCTCTGGCTCGGCCACTGCGGCTCCGTCAAGACGCCCTACACCCGCCAGCTCCACCACGCTCCCGACGCGACCCTGCCGCCGGCCAACCAGCTGCGCGCCCTCGCCGACCGCTACGCCTACACCCCGCTGGACGACCACACCCGCTCCGTCATGCGCTCGCCCGGCCCCACCTGCACCTACGCCTACGCCGTCACGCGGCAAGGCGCGCAGCGCCTCCTCGAGCGCGCCGGTTCCGGCGGCGGCGCGGCGTTCGACAACGAGGTCGGCGCGGGCTGCGCGATGGGCGAGAAGAAGGGCGGGCTGCGGTGCGTGAGCGTCGCGCCGGAGCTGTTCCACCACCAGCGCGCGATCAGCGGGGACGGGAGGGACAGCAGCATCGTGGACGGGATGAACTGGGCGGAGGCGCAGAAGGAGGAGGCGGAGCTGCGGAAGAAGAAGGCGGTCGGGAGGGGCAAGAAGAGGGGGAAGAAGGAGAGGCGGTTCATCACGTTGAACGTCATGTACAGCGCGAGGTGTAATGCGCAGACTGGGAATGCGCAGTTGGTGCAGTGCCTACCGACGGATGAGGAGCTGGATCGGTACACGACGTGATTGGCTGCGGTGGTGGTGTGGGTGCGTGTACTTGTGGTGGGAGATGCAGTGAGTTGTGGGAAGGGGAGAGAGTGGAGATGATGGCTGGAGATGCGATTGATACCCCATATTTTATTTCACGCGAGACAAGAGAGACGATCAATAATAGAGCGCTTGAAAGAACATTTTTGAGACTGAGTGAAATGAGATGATTATGGCCATAGCTCAAGGACAGAACAGGTGAAAGGTGAGATATGTGCCATATTCGAATTGAGAGGAAGTCATAATGTCGGAAAAGATACATGGAAAGCCCGGGAAATGTTGCAACAGAGACTATCCACGGGGATTGAAGTCTTCGTCTGGATTGAAGTTGTACATATCCTGCTGCACTTGTGCGTCCGCATAGAGGGTTTATTCCCTTACGATTTCGCCCCTCGCTTGTTACAATTTCCGAAGCGTCCATGTTGTGATGATGCAGAGATTCGTGAGCGCGACATGCTCTCCGGTTCAAGATGCCGAGGCCAAGGTCGTGGCGCATGCGACCGTTTCTTACGGTACACATACGAGGGCGGCCGAGCAAATATAGGGTCCGAGACGGAACGCGCGGCCCTAGACATGTCCGGATGCAATTGATCAAGCGAGTGGGTGAGGGTGTGGTGGTGACGTGTGAGCCAAGGCCCTGCTGCGGAGTTGCTCCAAGCAACGTGCTGTTCGGCGCAGGAGCCAGGGGGCGCCGCGTGCTGTGCTGGCGGCCGTCAGGCCGTGGATCGTCCCCCAGGCCGATCGCCCGTTACCAGCCCCAGAACCAGCCGCCCGATAATTGAACCAGACAAACCTGCAGCAAAAAGCTGGCTCCTCTGCTCCCGCAACACTGAGAATTACACACCACAGCGAATAGTGAGTGCCGCGCAATTGGCGTTATCTCTTCTCTCTTGTTTCCTCGCGCTGAGCCACGGTCCCTGCAGAAACACGGCACACGCTCGTTACAGCAAGCACGCCTGACCTTCTCACCCCAGCGCCCACCACCACCACCGCCGGGCGTCCTCTTCTCTCTTCCTCCGCATTCCAGCGCTCCGCACTCCACCCTCTCCTGCGCGCCACGCCAATTCCCACCTCACAATGCGTTCATCGTTGCGCACGCTCTCCTCCGGGCTCCTGCTTGCCCTCACGCTGCTCGTCAACGCAGCTCCCGACGCCGACTCCGCTCCCGCCTCCCCGCCCGTGGCCGCCGATAACCTTAACAACAACAACCTCGACAACGCCGACTCCACGTCGTCACTCTCGCCCTTCCTCCCAGGCCTGGCCCTCCACCTCCCCGAATTCCTCCAACACCCCGCCATCGCCGCCGCACCAACCCAACCCACGCCCACAGCCGCCTCCCCCGCAGACGACTCCTCCGCCGCACCCGCCACCACGGCCGCGCCGGCCGTCGACCCGTTCTGGGTGATCCACGACCTCAAGAAGCGGCAGACGACGACGTCGACGGGCGGCACGGCGTGCCCGACGTCGTACCGGGCGTGCGCGGCGCTGGGCGCGCCCGGGCTGTGCTGCAGCGTGGACAGCAACTGCGCGGTCGACCAGGCGGGGCACGTGGCGTGCTGCCCGGACGGCGCCGTGTGCACCGGCACCATCCGCGCCAGCAGCGGCCGCACCATCAGCGGCGCCACCACCGTCACCGGCTCGTCGTCCACCAGCCTGAGCTTCGTGTTCCCGACCACGACCACGGGCGTGCAGACGACGACCGGGGGGTTCATCGTGGTGGCCAGCACGACGGTGGCGGAGCCGAATGCGGCGGCGGGGAGGAGGGGGTTGATTCCGGTTGTGGGGTGGTTTTAGTAGAGGGGGTGGGTTGCTCTTCGATTCTCTGCTGTGCTTCTTTTTGCAAGGGTTCGCATGACGCTTTGAGATGGGTGGGGGGAAGAAAGATTATCTGAAAGATGACGACGGTTATGAGTTTGAGGAATGATGGGATACGGATCATAATGACGGAGAGATGAATAAAGGCAAAAGGAAAGGGCTGGCTATCTATGAATACGAGCAGATGGGGAGTTGGTGGCTGTACATACTTTCAGGCTTTACTCTTTCTCTACAAATTGGCTGCCTCTAGGGTGTAGCACTAGTTATAAATTCGTAGAATTCTTCACGGGTCAATTGCAAGAAGATATTGCTCGCTCAGTGAACTGTTCATAACTGCGTCCTCTATATTTAAGTTAAAATCCACAAGAGAGGAGAAGCATACCACCAACACACCTTTAACCAGTTCCGATGCTTTACAATAGCCCCATACTCCGTTCCATGCAGAGGATTCCCTATCAACACATTTACACACCAATGGCCCTGCTCTCTATACAGCACTTGCGCTTGCACACGCCCATCTCCACCCGCTCACCAAATCCCCAACCACTTCTTCACCGGCCTCTTCGTCTGCCTCCCCTCAAAATCCCTAAACTCAGCCTGCTCCTCCTTCGCGACCGGACTCTGCTCATCCACGCCCGCCACTTCCTCCACGCTCTTCTTCCCCCCCTCGCCCAACAAGCCCTTCAGCAACCCGCTCTCCTCCTCCTCCAGCCCGTGCGCTCTCCGGTACTCGGCCCGCTTGTCCACATCCTCGACCTTGCGCCGCCGCTTCTCGGCCGTCTCCGCCGACACGTGCTCCGCGTGCATCTTGTAGACCTGGCCGAACTGGTGCAGCGAGCGCAGCGGGTGGGAGAGCAGGTCTGAGCGCGCGGGCAGGAGGTCGCGGTAGGGGGTGGTGGTCAGGAAGTTCATGAGAAAGGTGTAGCCGGCGAGGGAGAACAGGACGGCCTGGCGCACGCGATCAGCTCCACGCTCTGTTCGTTCCAGGGGTTTGGGAGGTAACGTACCAGCGAGACGTAGACGTGCAGCATCCGGTTCGTGAGGAACCAGTGCATGAAGCTGCCCTCCGGCGGCATCATGTTGGGGTACTTTTTCGTCCGCTGCGCAGCCATCTCCTCCGCCGTCAGCCGCGGGCCGTACGTGTACTGCGGCTTCTGCCGCCGGGAGGGCAGCTTGGCCGGGTGCGACGGCGGGCGGAACTTGTCGGGCTTCTCGAGCACGCGGGGCTTGCCGTCTTTCGACGGCGAGGCGTACGAACGGCGGAGGAGCAGTGGGCGATGGGCGGCTGGGCGGAGGGAGAGGACGGCGGCGGAGGGGCGGAGCGGATGCGCGGAGGAGAGGCGCGCGAGGGCGCGGGGCATTGAGGCGGAGGATGCCATGGTGGGGTGGGACTGGCGGTTTGCGACGGCGGCGGTGGAGGAGCGCGGGTGGTGGTATGAGAGCGTGGGAAAATTGGTGCGCGGATGGTGCGCGTGGGCGGCCGCAGTGCTGGCGATCGGGGAGCGATAAGGCCGCCCTCAAACTCTGTCCGCACCTCGCGCTTGCCCGCCCTTCTCCTGTATATCTTTTTCTCGTGTATTCGCGCGCTGTTGCGTTCTCGAGGTAGGTGAGATGTTTCCGATTTGTTTCGACCTTTCAGCTGGGGCTCTGCCACCGCTTCAAGGGCATGAATGCTCCGGGCAGGTGGAAGTCGTCAAAGATGCCATGCCATCCCGATGAAAGACGAATCCCACATCCCTTGTAGAATTATATTAGGAGCATCAGCTACGCAATGATGCACAAAGGCACGTTTCGTTTCATTTTCACTCATCATTTCTCCCGTCCAGCGTCTGACGCTCCCCTTCAGTCTTTCCCAGCAGAGCAGTTCTCTCCCTACTTCGTCATTTCTACCTCTTCTTCCTCTATCTCCTGCGCTTCTTGATGGCTCCGGAGCCCCCTCCCTTCGCGCAGTCCACCTATTGGGATGAGCGTTTCACAAAGAACCCGTCCACCTTCGACTGGCTGCAGCCCGCAAACTGCCTGGACGGCCCCATTCTCGACGCCCTGCAGCATGCCACCTCCCATGGCAACCCCCATCCACGGCTCCTACACATCGGCTGCGGCACCTCGGTCCTCTCCCTGCACATCCGCTCCCACGTCCCCGACCCCCGCCAGGTCCACAACACCGACTTCTCCCGCGTCGCCATCCAGCTAGGCGCGCGCTGGGAGCGCGAGGTCTTCGAGCCCGAGCGCACCGCCCAGGAAGCCAGCGAGAGCTCCGAAGGCAAAGGCAAGGCCCCCAACCCAGACTCCGCCCCGCCACCATCGCCGCCTCGGCAAGAACCCAGCGGGACGGACGCGAACGCGCGCCTGGACATCCGCAACGACGGCGCGGACCACCCGCCCCGCATGCGCTGGACCACGCTCGACCTCCTCTCGCTCCCTGAGATCCGCGCGCTCGGCGGGCCCTACGCCGTCGTCGTCGACAAGAGCACCTGCGACGCCATCAGCTGCGGCGACGACGTCGTCGTCCCGCTGCCGCATCCCCTGCAGCTTGCGGCCGCTGCGTCTGGGTCCTCCTCCCCGTCGTCTTCGCTGCCTGCGACTCCGGTCCCGGCGTCGGCTGTTCGTGTTCATCCTCTGCATATCTTGGCTCTCCATCTCGCCTCGGTCGTCTCGGCTGGTGGCCGCTGGATCGCGCTGTCGTATTCCGGGCACCGCTTCCCGTTCTTCGAGCCGTTTCCGGCGAGGGTTGAGGAGGGGAGGTTGGATGCGGAGGTGCTGGCGAGAGGGTTCGTGCATCCGGGACGGCTGTGGCGGTTGGAGAGGAAGGAGATGGTGGAGGTGGAGGATGAGGGTGGGGCGGGCGGGGGAGGGGCGACGGTAGTGCATCGGCCGAAGACGGCGCATTGGGTTTATGTGATGGTGAGGACGGAGGTGGAGGTTAATGTAAAGGCATGAGTGGGGCGAGGATCGATGTTGGGGTGGTAGTCAGTGGCTGGAAACCCTGGGAATATCCGCAAGGCTCGTTACCAGCAATGTATAAGAATACTACTTTGAGTTGACTACGGAGGGTTAAGATACTAGCTAAGGAGTCAAGCTTATACAAAGTAGGAACACTGACAATGTAGTAGTTCAGTAGTTCATTGTGCCAAGCCTCGGCCTCTACGCGGGCTGGTGGTTGCGGCCTAGCGAGGTTCGTACGCGCTGGCTGTTCTGGAGGCTAATTTCCCCATGTGGGCGTTCTAATCGTGCGGTTCTGCTGGCCCTGTGGGCTCTTGGCCCCTGCGGTGCGTCTCCCCGTGTGGACTCTCAGCCCTTGGGGTTACAAAGCCTGTGCGGACTGGGGTTCGTAATACCCGTGTCGAGTACTCTACAATTTTGAACATCACTCAACTGAATTGGTAGAGGAGGTACTAAAAGTCGAAATAAAATGGAGGAACTTTTGAGCATTGGCCTCTTTTCACATGATGGATCTTACCTTTTTTTTTTTTTTTGCTCTGGTTGCTTTAATTAGTGGTGGGCTGCTCAGCTTCACCTGTCGGAGAACGCGAGGCTGATGTGTAGTTGAATGGCTCGCCACGTTGCCGCCGCCACCCTTGTCACGTAGCATTCCGCATCCACCGACCAATGAAACAATATTGATCACACCAGAGTAGACTATGCATAGGAGGATTCGAGGGCTCCATTGGAGGCACCTATGGAGTAACCAGCCGCCTTCCCAGCTGACTTGAAATGTATCACATACGCTATTGGATATAGTCTGATGCACGCGTCTAATGAAATGTGATAGACGCGGTTGCGTGCATGTTGCATACCCCTGGTGGCGTAATGATAAAAAGGCCAGTCCTCCCCAAAAACATCTAGAGAGCACACCTAGATACTACCACGATCGGAGAAATGGTACAAAGAACGAAAGAGCCGAACGAAAGTATTGGAAGAACCGATAAGGTAGCACGCGAGCATGAGCAAATGTAAGGTTGAAGCTATGGCCTCTATACGACGACTCAAGCGAGTGGAAAGGATGCGAAAGCTAAGACTAGAATGGAGTACAGAGCAAAATGGGAATAGACCGAGCGAAGAAGGGAAGAAGAGCAACTATCGAGTCAAGATCCCAGTCGCCCACCTCAACGTGTCTGGGAGCCGAACCAGCGTCCCCTGCAGACGGTCCCGCATCCGTAGTGCTTCACATCCTGGGCTCAACCGCAGCCAAACGGCATGCACCTCAGAACATAAGGCTGAAAAGTTAAATGCGACGACAGTGCATGCCTTGTCCATACCTTTCCCTTACTTTCGCGTCAGCCTCCCTCTCAGAGAAGCCCAGCTTCCTGTAATGCCCCTTAAGGCCGCATCGACGTTTGAAGCTTTTCTTGCAACCAGGATGGTAACGCGGGTCGCAGTAGAACAATCTTGTCCCGCTTTCACTTCCGCAGCTCTCCTTCTGGTGCCGGTGGAGCGACGCCTTGGATGTAAACTTACGCCGACAAGATGGGCAGGAGACTTCATCTCCGGATGCTGAGGCTTGACGTGATCGGGCAGTTGGCTTCTCTGCCCATCGTCGAGGCTGATTCACCCTGGTTCCTGCTACTGGAGTCTTCCAGAGTCCCGCTTCGGCTATCTTCTCGCGGTTGCTCGATGCGACGGGCGATTGGCAAGCCAGGTTCCCCGTTAGGAAGCCTCCGCAACATGGAACGGCATCGAAACCGTAATGTCCTTCCGGTTCCAACGGCTCCGGCGAGCCCATCATGGACGACGCATAAGACGGTCCGGCAAGAGACGAGTATGGGTAGTGGGAGGTATGCGTGTCCGAAGACTGTGAAGAGCCGGACACGTCGCTGAAGGCCAGACAAGCCTGTCCAACAGTGAACGATTTCGGCGGACCTGAACTGGAAGACACGAGGACAGCGGACGTTGAGCTCGATGACGGAGAGGCCAGGTCGGTCTGATGGTTCTTGATCTCTGTAGTATCGATGTACCCAGCCACACCCTCGAAGCTGGTTCCTGGCGTATTCCAAAACTGCCTTGCTGCAATGGAATCATACACCCAGTCCATCGGCAACACGAAAGGGTTATCCATTCCGAAGGTCGAATCGTACGCAGGGTCCATCTGCATGATGTGTAGTACTGTCAAAGTGTAAGCTATGGCAAAGAATACAATCAGTTGCTATGTCTCGCTTACAGAGGTAGTATGATCTCAAAGGAAAGTCGCCGTTCAACGGGCCGTCGGAAGAGATGGTGAGGAAGTGGCCAGCAGGAGTCCTTCACTTTACACCAGGGCGATGACAAGAAAAGACCGAGAGTCGTCTTGACTCAAGTTGTCGCAGAAAGAGATGCACTTGTGCGGCCGGCACTACCAAGTCAGATGCCAGGATGGAACGAAGAATGGGTTGCGCTTGTCCTGTTGGCAAACAACGCAGGAGACAGGAACTATATACTATCACTGTCGATAGTATCATCCCAGTGAGAAGGGTTACACGACGACATGGCGATGGTGCTGGCGCCGTTTCCCGGTGGCGAAACAGGTGAATGCTGGCAGTGGACGGTATGGATGGTTGGAGCCAAAGCAACCAAGCCATGACAGCAAGAAGGTGTGAAGAATACCTCATGTTCAGACTCAACGTGTCTCGCTGACCTCAATAGCAAGCCGTTCACTCGCCGGCCAGGTGTGGCTGCATGGCCGCTTGTCCGGGGTGGTCGCCATGTTGGCTCGTGCCTGAGGACGACTGGCTCTTCGCACACCTCGATCCCACAATGACGGCACTTGAATGCATACCCCTTCATAATACCATCCGTCTCAGAGTATGGTTCTGGGTGACGCAGGCGGTCGGGTCAAGAAGCGGTCAGGAGGGAACGATGGGACTGGACGATGGGATCCGGGTCGGCAGGGTCAGAGGCTGTCTGCGAGTGTGTGAGCTAGCCCCAACTGGCCCAAGCCATTGTAAACGTGTCTGTGGCATGTAAGTCATATGCCAGAATGCCAGTCTGGCACTTTTTTTTGGTAGTATTTACTTCCGCCAGATGTACGCTTCTCAGCATGGAAGAAAAATAGGGGAGGAAAAGTTAAAAAAATCGCGTTGAGAGCACAGCGGATGGCTCTTTACATGAATGCCACAAGGCTGAGAGATTACGGCGCGTGATTTATCAATAAATCAGCCTCATGCACCCTGCAAGTGCCCGCAGAATGCGAGTGCCCGCAGAAGTGGTTGTATGCCGACGCACCCTTCACAGCCGAGGATTGATACGAGAAGTATCGGAAAGAGAAGGCACTGAAAGTTCTCCGAGGGGGGACTTCCGGAAGATCTTCATTGTAAGAGATGTTTTGATCACAGCTTCAGTGGCAAGCGCCTTGTAGGTACGCGAAAGGCCCCCGTGCCGCAATTCTCAACTCCTTCGTGCATTCCGCTGCCCCACATGGATTGCTGAGTGACTGTTGAAATCCTACAACTAGAACACAGTTGGAAGAATAATTGAGTTACTCGTCGTGAGAGGCTGTTCGGTTTCCTTTGCCTCAATTTTGCTCGAGCTGTCATAGAACGAGCCATGGCATGGAGCGGTTAGACAGCCCCAGGACATTTGGCAATGACCAATGAGACGAGAAAGACTTTCCCCGCCATCATTGCCTTGTAAAAGTGGCAAGAAGGCAAACACTTCTTGATTGATAAGGCAAAAAGAGGCGATCACGCAGTGTTTCGTGCGGGCGTGAGGGGCGCAAGGATCAGGGAAGGCTGCAGCTGTGTTTCTGCAAAGCCCACAGCCAGCGCAATTTGGGGCAGTGCCACCCCTCAGCCGCTCCTTCCGACAAGCCTCTCTACTACTCCATCCCGATGGAAACCGTGAGATAGCTTGTTTGCTGAAATAAAGGGAAGTATGCTATCATGCCAATGCAGTGTTATTCTGCGCCCCCACCGCGCGTTGAGGGCAACGACTTCCCCACCTTTGGCCGGTTGGCAATCAGCGATACCCCGTATTCGGCAGCCTGCTGCGAGTACGCACTACTGCAAGCCACCGGACATGCCACTTCACACGCAGATACTGCAGCAAAAGGAATCTTGAGTTCATGCAACCTCCGGGCCGCGCCGCCACGGCAATCTAGATGACTGGCATGTCGCCTGGCGCGAGATGCCACAAGACGATGAGTTGTAGACACAATCTCGGCCTATCAACTATTCCAGCGCACGTATAATCACTGTTATCATGGTAGTGCTTGGAGTCTTCCCTGATGGATCGTTGAACCGTGATTCTTTGTTTTAAACATGTAAATTGGTGGGTTTAATCGGCTTGGAAATGCTGGATGGGCTTTTGGTGGAAACTCTGCCTGTGAAGACCCCGGTTTAATTAGCGAAACGCGTATGGCACCGAAAACACGACTGTCCACAAATAAAAATAGTCATGATTCGTTATTCAATAATTGGTCTAGAATGGAGTCCTGCTACGACATTTCTAGCTAATGAAGATTCAGACTTGTCGCCCATGAGAATATGCATCCGACACCTGAGCCCAACATCACTCAGACGCTGCCGGACGAGTGGTGTTGCGCTGAGCTCGACCAGCTCTCTGAGAATGGGCCTTTGTCAGATGATCATTGAATTTGTCTGTCCGCACGAAGGCTTCCTCACACTTTTCACAAAATAAGATCTTTCCCGTTCGTGGTCCACAGCCGAACGAGTTCCAGTGCCGAGCGCGATTGTATATGGTGGTGAAGGATCGCCGGCATGGATCACAACGGAAACGCCTTTTGGCCCGGCTGGCCGGCTTCGTGAAATGAAACGGAACTCTGCCGTTTCCTGCCGTTTCGTGCATGAGATTTCCCTGGCGATGATCCGCTTGGCCAGAGTGGCCAACCATTTGCTGAATTGGATTATCGGAACCGGAAGAGTGATTGCCATCTGATGAAGGTGTTGAGACAGCAGTAGTGTAAGAGTCTGTCGAGGATCCCAACGAGACTGGGCTATCGGAAGTAAAGAACGATGGCACAGAGTCATTGTAAATTGAGTCGCCGAGCATTTCGTCTTGAGGGTGGTTGCAACAAGACTCGACAAGCTGTTCAAATTCGTCCTTGGGAAGCAAGGCTACTTCATGCGGCTCCAATTGCTCCGGCTCCTTGCAGAATTCGGAAGAATCCCAAAGGTCAGGGGCCTCAATTTGCTCAAAGCCTGACATTGTGTTCGGAACCTACATATGACCCGTTAGAATGCATGCAGACGCTCAGGGGAAACAGAAAAGAAAGTAGTACTCACTTGCTCGTTCTTCATGCTGTCTGCCTTTGCCATGAGCAGTTTCCTCGGTGAAGTCCATGGTTTTTATACAGCTAGTGTATGTGTAAATGGTACGAAGATATTACTCCATGTAATACAGACGATTACTTGAAATGCGGGAAAGATTCGTCTCCCGCATCTTTGGCATAAAATCTAATCCATTTCTATTGGATTACCCTTGATAAGGTGGGAGTTTCCTGTGGGAAAAAAAATGTTTGTAGAGCGTCCAATCAGGCGGAGTCAGAGTTTCTTCCCGCATAACACATTACCACTTCTCCCACATGTTCACCACGTTTCGCGACGCGGGATGACCATACGTCAGCTTCATGGTATGTCCCTGGCGATGCCACATCACAAAATGGCTCGCTAGTTGGTTGTAGAGTGGATTGGTGTTACAGTCTATCGAATAATTCCTGATGTCGAGTGTGTGGGAGTCTACCAACGCATGCGTTGCTGGGTAGAAAGTTGACAGACGAACGACTTCAGAACGGACTCTGAAAAAAGCGCACTCAGCGAGTACCGCCATAATGACGCCCCCTAATATCTAAGCACGGCAGCGCGACTCTCGATATATATGTCCAGCAAAGCCTCCTGGAGGCTACAGCGCTGCGCCGTTAATCTGAGACCCCAGCATGCATTCACGTTCAATTTTTCACGTAGGCAACAGTGGCTATGTCCTTGCGCCGCAAGATCCAGTGCGGCTGAGCAGGTATGTTCTCACATAGCACGGCTGCAGCCAGCAGTGTCGGTTAATGCAACTAAGCAGCTGCCTTGCAGCTTCCTCGCGGCCCAGCCAGCTACCTTCTCATAGGGCTGCCGACGCGCCCAGGGGAAAATTATCCTGCAGCGGATGAAATACGGCAGTGCCATACAGCTAGAGAAGACGGATCTTCAGCCGCGCTTGTGGGAATCTTATCTTACACTCGCTCCCGCATCTCGGTTGGACGGGGACTAGGATTGATGCGGGATAAACGCACATTTGCGCCACGCGCCACCATCTCCCGCAGGTGCGTTCCAGAAATAGGGCGTTTCCTTGCCTTCGTCCGACAGATAACGTAGCCCGCATGATGTTATATCGGAGCGCCTGCATATATTTACATTTCCCGCAGATTGGTCTTACCCAAAGTTGCTTCCCACTTTTCTTTAGAAGGACATTTCGTACCGCAACATCGCCCGAGAGCACTTCAAGAGGTAAAAAATCCCTTGGCTGTCGGGAAAATGTAATTATACTATGTGATCAGCTAACTTTGTGTTGAAACCGGTCGATTACCCCATAGATATTTCCCCAGACAAAGCCTGTATGAGTACCCAAGCCCGAAAGGTCATCAGATGTGGTGTAGTAGATGATATTTCGGTGAGAAAATGGCACTCATTTGTCCGTAGTGTGCGACTTTACGTTATGTATGAATAGACATGTTAAATCAGTGGTATATTGATTAATTGTACGAAAAGACGGGATATCCCATTTTTGCCAAAATGAACCGCATTGCATCAAAAACGCCCAATAAAAGTAACAGGTACAGGAGATAACACAGAAAGAGAGAAATAAATGCACAGAGCTAAAGCCACCGATCCGCTGCAGCAGCATCATCCAAGGTTGGCGACTCCATGTTCCCTTCTTCATGTGATGGAGTTCGGAATGACACCTTCTCTTCGCTTTTCCTCTCATAGGTAGGATATTCTGCCTTTGTTCCATCAAGGCTGTTGAAAAATTCCCCGAAGACTGTCTCTCGTCTGGTTGGCTGCATTGAGCTGGTGTTGCAGTGGCATCGCGGCGAGAGAGGGCATTTCATGCCACCGATAACCATTTTGAAGTGGAAGAGGAGTATACTGTGCCGTAAAAGACGTTAGAAACAGCATCAAACCGTGGAAATAGTAGCTTGTTCATTACCTGGAGTCTAAGGTATATATTTACTCTGAGGTGGCTGTTTTTCTTTTCCCCAAGGGAATGGCAGTTCATTCAGCGGTGAATAGCGAGACGTACTCTTGGCACTCTTTCCATGGGACTCCATGAATTTAAATATCGCATGGCATATCAGCAGGAGAGCTATAGCGATGGGGAAATAGTCCCGTGCGTAGGCGGAGGGATTGTTGACCAAGGATTTCTAAAGCCGCAGGGCTCAGGTGGCGGCATGGAGGTGCAGAGTAGTTGCGCTCGGACGACTCATTTGGTATCCAGATATTTCCCACAGCGGCAGTGACCGCGAGCTCCAGTGAGCGTTTGAAACAGCTAGTGCGTGACGTTCGAGGAGGAGCGGGAAAGATTCAGGCTCACGTGCAAGCCGGATCGGAGTTGTGTTGTACGATTTCGCATGCGGGAAAACTGCTGCGTTGGCGGGAAAGATGCGGGAAACCCTGCGACCGATGGTGCCAGCAGAGAGGGAGATGTATACGTAAATAGCGGGGTAACGATGACCCAGTCATGCCTGCATATGCGGGAAACACTTAGTCGGGGAAGCAGTCCGTGCATCACCTTGCTGGTGGAGCCAATGGCTGAATGCCCCCGTGCCCAACGAATGATCCAAGCTGCTGGGCCAGAGTGATCCCCAACGGCGAGGCGTGCATCGATAGTTTCCCTTTGGATATCGACATATGAGTTAACCATCCATGATGGCAGTTGCAATTCATCTAGGTGTGCATCCCAGGCTAGTGTTTCGCATATTGGTGTTCTGAGTGAGGGGAAACCCCACCGAACGAAAACAATTGACAATTCTGAATGAGCTCGCATGACGGCAAGGGCAGCATGATATGTCGGTGAATAAGGCTTTGCAGCGTCTGAGGGTTGAGTGGGTAATCGGTGTGCAGTGCGTTTCCGGTGTGCGGGAAGATACCTTAAGTTGCCTCATATTAGCTTCGTAATATGTTTAGCCTCGTGGGCCCGAAAGGCGAAGTTAAGTAGGGCCATAGCCTCTCTATCATCTGCACACCTTGGATCATCCTTGATTCCATTGTTTTCCCATGCCTTCTACATTCGAATACTTGCCGTTAAATCGGCAACTCAACGAGGTCCGCCTTATTGAGCTACATCCTGGGTCACCAGGAGACTCTATTCAGTGCACTGTCCGCATACGGTCTCTAAATGACAATCCAAGATACGAGGCACTGTCGTACGCATGGGGAAAATCAGGGAAGGAGGCCTTGATTAAACTTGACGGGCGTCAATTTACCGTCTCGACTAGTTTACTGTCTGCTCTCCAAAACATTCGAAATCAAGACAGCAACCGAACCCTGTGGGTCGATACGCTGAGCATCGATCAGCACAATGAAGACGAGAAAGAGTGGCAAGTGAGCATTATGGGTACAATCTTCAGAAAATGCTCTAAGGGCCTTTTGTGGGTTGGAGAAGAGTCCGAGCCAGGCGATGCCTGGTGCCCTGCCAAAGATCAAAGCCACTACAACCATCGGGTCGGCGCTCTTGAACCGCATGGTGCCTGCTCCCACAACATTGACCAGGCGCACGAGAATCAGGCTTTAAGTGGACAACGCAAACCAGTACGCAAGGACCTCAATCGTCGCCGAAGCTTCTCATCTGTCTCTCACGGGCAGAACAGGTGCAAACATCTGGATTGCATATGGCACGGAAGACAACCACAAATCTCGAAAGCCCAAGAGTTGATGAAATCACTTGAACATGGCGATCATCTCTCCGAAATTCCCACGCTGAACCATCCATCTCTTCCTCAAGGGAAACTGGAATACGAAATTATGGAACCGCTCATGGCGCTTGGAGCGTTAATGAGTCGAAGTTGGTGGACACGCATGTGGACCGTTCAGGAAGCAGCTTTACCGCCCGCCTCAGATTTGTGCTGGGGAAGGTCGACATACCCCTTAGAGAGCATGGCCAAATCAGCCGAGAGGCTCTTTTTCCACTCGCAGAATTGCTGTTCTGCGTCCTTTGCAAGCCTGATTCAAAGGCTGGACGAGCTATCGTGTGATGAGGCGACAGTGAATGCCTTGTTCAACTTCCAGAAACATGTCCACACCTTGGAATTGACTCGAAGGTGGATACGAAAGCCTGACGCGGAAATCAATTTCATGGATTGTCTCTACAGCTTCCATAATCGGAAGTCAAAGCATCCCCGAGATAAGATTTTTGCATGTCTAGGCCTTTCCCCTTCAAAATTCGGCATTGAAGTAGATTACGGTATTAGCGAGCAACAACTGTACAGAGATATCAGTCTCCATTTGCTACGCTCTTGTCCGGATCGTTCACTCTCGGTCCTGTGGCGCGAATCCGAGCCTGCCGATTCACTTCCTTCATGGGTCAAGGAATTCAACAAAGAGACAATGGCACTCAATCGACGTGCTCGGAGCGAGCATTACAATGCATGCAACGGTGGAAAAATCCAACCTGCGAACTACACCGACGGTGTTCTCTCTTTGCTGGGGACAAAGGTAGATGTCCTCAGTGACGTCACACCGAACGCTCACTCCGCCTCTACGTTTTCCGGATGCCAATTCTCGACTTTCCGCGAATGGGCCCTATTCCTCTCATTGAATGAGCGTCAAGGCTCTTATAGCCCCGGTGTTACTTGGCTTGATGCATTTGGTCGGACTCTAAGTGGAGATATTCACGAATTGTACCGGAAAGGCTGCGGTCTCAGTGAAAATAAAGTGAAGGGTTTTGTTCGGTCATTAATGAAGAGTAAGCCGAGGATTGATCTCATAGAGACATCGTTGGCTCAAGAGTTGAATACTTCAGCTGCTGGGAGGAAAATGTTCATGACAGAGCAAGGGCGCATTGGCCTGGGGCCGAAATGGATTCAACCAAGAGACGAGGTATGGGTTCTCTCTGGAGGGAGTGTCCCGTTCATCTTACGGCCTTTACCGATTCGGAATACTAAAGATCGTGGTATGAAACAACTGAATTCCCAGAAACATCATGTGGTTGTTGGAGATTGCTACGTTCAGGGTATTATGTTCGGGGAGGCAGTATCAGCCACAACACTTGATCAATACGTATTCCTCGAGTAGTTTCACATACTCTATTCGTTTATCCTTATTATTTAATATATTTCGGACTATTAATAAAGTTATTCCTAGCTCTATATTAATGGTTTTACTACCTACTGTATGTACGTCATTATTATATCTCTAATTTTCCACCATCTAAACGGTCTATTAAATAAGGAAAGACCTTAGGGAGTTAAGCCCATCCTACAACCTTTATAATTATTAAGGTACACCATTTATTGGTCTATCTAGCGAGGAAAATGGATCTTCTTATTATCTAACAGGAAATTTCAAAGAAGCAAATGTTGTTTAATACTACCCGTCGTTGCATCAATCCTTATGCTGCATGAGACCACTTTTCCGATCGGACGTACCTAACTTCTCAGATATTCATTCTGGCTTACTTGAGGATATTAAATAAAAAGTGCGATGAGTGGCTTTTTTTTCCCTTGATAAAAAAAGAGCATCAGCTGATGGAAAGAGCACAAAAATCCAGCGAGGAGAATGGAAGGTTGCGATCAAGCCACTAGACTAAAATTTCATTAAGCGAAGGGTTATATATTGGATTACGTGGATCATCTATACTGCTAAAATTATAATGCCAACGAAACTTCACGGTACGCGCAGCTCGGGGCTTCTGCGCTTGCCCGACAAGCGCTGTACGGACAAGGCAGAACAAAATCTACCAGACCATGTGCGCATCGCATAGCATTCTCCGTTGCGGACCAACAGTGTTACGCGATAAGTAGAATATTTATATTCACCTTTGCTAGCATGTAGGCCTATTGTATATCTTGTTATGCTCGTGCTTGTGGACCTATTGTTCTCGCGGTTGATGTGGGGTTGAGGAGCCAAGTGACATTCCACAATTGGGACCTAACACGACGACGCAGCATTAATGTGCCTCGCCTACTAGTTGATCAACTTGAGTTTTAAATGCTGCTAGCAATATACTTTGAAGTGCATTCCTAGAAGGTAAGCCTGTCGGGCGGCTGAGTGAGCGTCTCAAGTGGGCGCAATGTTTGACCCGCTGTCACCCGTGCCGTGTGTCGTGGCTCGAGTGTCCGGTTTCATCACCCAGCTACGATCTTGACAACACACGCATTGCTGGCCATCTCTCTATGAGCTCAGGAGATATCCTGTCCGTATTCTTCCATCATTCGTTTGTTCTACAAGCCTAACCGACCGCCCCTTGCCTATACGTCGTGTGTGGTTTTAGACGCAGGTCTTCGGCAGCGGTGCGTAGTGCTAGAGTCAAATACCCTGCCTTACTTGCGCATGTTCACCATCTGAAAGGTTATCTGGTGACGCAGTGAGTTGTTTACAATGGGACCCTTGCATTTGTGGGCTTATTCGTTGCGCGTTATTGTTGTCCAATAAGGTTCTCGCGCGCAATTGCGCACAAGTCCAGGAAAAAGAGTCCCTCGGATGGTTTCGCCCTTCAACCAGTACGCGGCGTTTTCTTCAACCACACTACCCATCTTCCACACAACCACGTCCTGCAAATGACTGGATTCTTATAGCCATAGGAGTCTTTTGTTGACGCACGCAGTCCTCAAGCTTTACAAAAAGTAGCCATTATCGGAGCAGTCTATTGAGCCACCATTTCCCACCAAAGTAAGTCTCATAAACGGCGAACAACTGCACGCCTTCACCTGCGCAGTACCTTACTCGAAGACTTTTGACAGGGCAATTATCTATCTGGCTATTGTCGTCCAGTGACGCCATCAAGGGTACATAGTCAGGTAAGCCTCTCGAGATGACCGAGCGTTGCCTCCGGACCCGGCTCACAATGTCCAACAAGAAGCCCTGAACATCCAATCGTTACATCCAAATACACACATATGGAGCGCATAGATTCTATGCCGATGCCCATAAGTCCGCACAAGGTCGATATGACTGATGCATCCAGTCTCGATCTGCCATGTCAGTGCGACTCGCCGCATCGGAATCCTTCGCACGAAAACCCTCCGTCTGACTCCCCAATGACTGAATCACGCCAGTTAGCAAACATTGACGCTGACGATAATGGCGATGTTCGTCAAGATGCAAATCTACCAGATATTGGGCTGGAAAGTCGTACTAGGATCACACTTGAAGGGAATTCACGGAGCAACCAGCCTTCCTGTGCTCCAGGGATCAGTGTATCATTCCATGGCCCAGCTTCCCATGCATTGAAAGACGAAGCCATAATGTTGCCGCTTCATGCAAATGCTCCTGGCGGGTCTGACATAATGCATCTCGCGGAGACTTCAGGAACGAGCCACAATTTGCATCAGCTGCAAAAGACAGCAGACCAAGAAACGCTCCTTTCGGCAGCCAAAACCCTTCAAAGCCCCTCCAAGAGAAAAAGAAAGGACACTGTTGGGCCATACCGGGATGGAATCCCTGAGCAGGATCAGCCGGACGAAATAGAACGTAGCAATCGCTATGGGAAGAAGAGAGAAAACTCCAAGGATCGGGATGTAAAAGGCCGAAAGCTTGCCTGTCCCTACTTCAAACATAATCCGCGGACAGAAGGCAGACCTGTAGCATGCCTTCATCCAGGTTTCACCAACGTGGCGAGGCTCAAGTGAGTATAGAAGCTCTCAAATGAACTTCGCAAATCCCTCTAATTCCATCTTAGGGAGCACCTTTACAGAATTCACATTCTGCCAATCGAATGTCCAAGATGCTACGAACGATTCGATAGTGAACAGGAAAGGACGGAACACCTCAGCAAGACCGAAAGATGCATGGAACAACCGCAAAAAGATGAAGTTGAAGGATTCGACAAGGAGCAGGAATTGAAGTTGAGGAGCAAAAAAAGATCAAAAGGCGATGGTGGCGATAAATTCGGCCAAGAGGAAAAGTGGAGAGGGATCTTCATGATTCTGTTCCCACATGTGCCAGAACAGAAAATCCCGTCCCCATGTAAGTTTGTCTTCAAAGTGACTCGAGCTCATACCCGATTCTTACTCTCAAAAAGATGTCGAAATAGACATTCCGCTCTTGTCCATTCAACGCTCACCCCAAGAAGCCAAAGTATTGGATGGTTTCGAATCGTTCAGCAGCCAGGAAATGCCCCGAGTTGTTGAGAAGCTCCGCAAGAACCCTCCTATGGGACAAATGGATCCAAACCAGGTTCTACAACTTCTACAGGCATGTCAAACGGAACTTATAAGCTCGTTCCGTCAGACTGGACAGTACAGAACCATTGTCGGTCAGGGATCCTCTCCTGATGGAACAGAGTGTGCATCACCGATACTTCACACTTTTTCGAGATCCAGTTCCATGTCATCCCAGGACCGGCACCTACACATGGCATCTATTTACTGAATAAGAAGCTCAGCAATTTGGGTCAAGCGTGACTTTCTGGATTTCCGGTGTCGATTCTCCAGAACTCTCGTCCATTTACATTATGTTTTGTTCCTGTTCTCACTAGACTTATCCAACCGCTCACGATACCGACTGGAGAGGTCTCATGTGCCAAGAACATGGCCAAGGACAGAGATGGTATGGCAGGCACCCCAGCCAAACTGGGAGCACCCTAGTTTCAGTTGTGATCCGAAATTCAGTAGTATGCCTTCTATGGCCAGTTTTTTCTTTTTATGAAATGTTAATTCTATTATAGCTCGAACATTCTCCATGGTATTTGCATTTTCAAGTCAGGTATACTTATAATGTTACGTGTAATTGCTGGTGTATCGTGACTGATGAATCAAATGAAAATCCCATTTTGCACCGTTGCAACTTTCAAAATTAACAGAAGACAACACTTGTGGCCACAACGAACTTTTGAACGGCTAAACAAAAGAGAAAAATGTAAAAAGGAAAAAAAGAACCATGGGTCTGGAGGCAGCCTCCCGAGCGCAGAGCAACTCTAAGGCTAAATAATATGAGCTGCAGGGTTCGAAGATTGCTTCAATGTCACAGAGTGAATGTTTAAGTGTTCAGTGAAGTCAACATGCATGAATAAGCTAAATGTAACGGCGGGCCTCTGCCTCTAAGGATCCAAACACCAAAGAGGGTGGTAAGCCGTATTAGGGGTTTACCTTGAGTGGGTACAAGAGAGGGTGAGAGAGAGAGGTGACGAATACACGTAACTGAGCACTACGTGCGAAGGCCGTGTTACTAATCAATAGTGTAGATTGATTATTGAAGGAAGTTGACCACGAAGGTCAAAGCTATGCTAATAAGTGTGGTTTATATACGTAGGAGAGTCTATACAATCTGATAGTTCGTGGGTTCATTCCGCCAAGCGGTTGAACGTCTGAACTCCTGCGGTTCAGGAGTTCAGAGTGCCAAGGCTTTGAACGGCTGAACCGGGAGTCACGTGACTTCCCGCCGGTGGATCTTCTTTTTACGGGCGCGTAGACGCCCCGCTTGTCCTTCCTTTCCTTCTACCCAGGTTCTGTGTAGGCTGCGCCGTAACACTAAAATATTTGCATAAGCTAGAAAATTTGCACCAAAATAGTTTACTTTGACTTTACGGTACCGATCACTTTTATTCGCCTTTTTATTACTCTCTTTGAATACCTACCTGTGAAATAATGCTAAACGAGTGACTGTAATACTCCAATATGATCTTGAGAACCGAAATAAGAGTGCAGCTCTTCAGAGACTAGAAAACCTACATCGCAACCTGTATCTCAGATCACCCATTGTACTGCCCTTAGTACGAATTGTTATCATCATACCATCTGTGGAGAATGTTCTCGTTTTCGGTTGAGAAGGTTCCGTGTGAAGATGGAAATTGATGGCCGAGTCCAGGGTCGCCGCTTGGATCTTGCATTTCCATCAAGGCCGGGTTGATGGTTTCCGATGAGTCCTGGGTACTGGAGAAAGAATTGGGAGTGTGAGGGCTGTTAGAAGCCTGAGCGTAGGAGGCTTGTCCTGTTATGGAGTACGCCCCAGTGTTGGAAGCCGCTGCGATGGCGTTAACCTGTAGGCCGCTCTCATTTGCCGAGGACTCTCTGAATGTCTGAAATGTTCCTGTAAGATGACTTCGAAGATGTGAGACCATCAAAGATATGTCTACGTCTCCCCCTGCTGTCGTGGTCTGGTCTTGGATTTGCTGTCCGAGAAATCGTTCCCAATTATCAAAGCTTGACATGACAGATCCCTCAAGACTGTTGATCAGATGTTGCCTTTGATTTACAGACAAGTATTCGGCGTCTATACATCATCAGAGATGATTGCGGGGTTTTTGCACATAGTGAATGGAATCACTTACGCGGAGAAGGTATGTTGTTTTGATTGGGTTCGTGGAACAGAATCCGCCAGATTTTGCGCCATTTCTCCCCGTCTGGAGTCCCTCTCATCTTGTCTTGCAGTCTGGCAAACTGTCCAGGCCCAAATTCCAGGGGCGATGGTTCGGTGCTGGTCGTACAGGGAGGGTCCTGCCTTTCGTGTGCGGACCAGTCTTGGTCATCATTGAAGATAGTATAGCATCTGCTACACAATAGTGGGTTGTAGTGGACACGACGCAAATGCTCTCTGTATTCCTTGTTAGATAGAATGTATATAATGATGTATAAAAAAAGGGAGCTACTGACTTCAGACGAGGGATTGTCTCGAATCCTTTGCCTCGGCAAGAATTACTGAGACTTGAAGGCTGATACCGGATCCAGTAGGGGCATGAGAATCCAGGCGAGTCTCTTTGTGCCCTTCGTTTCGGGCGCGCATTGTGGTCGCCCTGGCCGTCGTCGTCATCATCCTCACCAGGATGGTTTGGCGTGCAGTGTTTTCTTTTGTGGGATGGACTCGATGCACCACGGCCTAGAGTGGTGCAAGCTCTGGGTACGGCTGGCCTGTTTCGAGCGGAGGGTCCGCTTGATCTAAGATATGGTGGCGTGGTGGTCACGTTCCAGTCGTTGGCATCCAGGTCGGTGAAGTGCGCCAAGGCAGAGTCGGGGTAAAGCGACAGGTGATGTCCGAAGGACTGCTCAAGTTCAGGCAGCTCTGCAAATCCATCAGGAGTCGGGCTGCGGGATGGCGACGTGGTGCCTTCTTCGGAGGAAGTGGGCGATGGTGGCCCTACGTATCCTCGGACTGGTAGATTGACTGCCGCATTGCTTTTTGGGAGGATCGGCGGGAACCGGGAACGCACCCGGGCCGAGAAGGTGTTCGGCGCCGGGATCGAAGATGGTCGATCGTAGCCGGAGGCAGCAGGAGAGCCAAGGTCGTCGCTCGCATGAGCTCGCGGAGGACGCCAGCGAGCTTGCGATAAGTCAGCACATGTTCAGGTCCTGTTCGGGTTGAATACACACGCGCGCCCTTGGAAACCCCCCGATCGGATGCGCTTGCCCTCAACATGTTCGGTCGAGCAGAGACAGAGATGGACGGGTCCTTGCGGTTTAGGCTGCCATGATCTGAAGTTGCTGAGAGAGAAAGGTTTGGCGTCCATGATGGAGGAACCGACAGCGGGCGACAGACGTTGCGCGCCTTTGCGCGTTACGCATCGTTGCGCGCAAGAGTCGAGAATGCGCAAGAAACCGGGCGTCGAATTGCGCGCGAGTTCGCACAGGCAAGGCGTGCGCATACCAGGGTCCTGGACCAGCTGTCTTATTCTTGCATCCAGATGGGCGGCGTGGCCGTCACTGATACGCCGCAGTCCCAGCCATACCACGTATCCTTGCCAACTGTGGATATGGCCGAGGCCTCACAACAGGGCGTTGATTCGAAGGAGAAATAGCTCTTCGTCTCAAAAGCAAAACTAAGCGAAAGACGAAAGGCTGCGGATGGGCGGGGAAGAGGTGAGATTTTCCAAGGCATCGCCGGGTTGTTCTTGTGTGCCACCGCCTCGACATTGTGACCGCACTGAAAGCGGAAAGAAAACATCTAGCAACCCAGAATACATCAAAACCAGATAACGCTACGATTTTCGCCCTCCTTCAAGTTGCGACCACGCTAACGTAAAAGTCATCCTTTCATTCATCGACTCCAATGATCCCCTCTTGCATTGCGAGAAAATCTTCCATGTCCGCGTCCGAGAATTCGAGCACTCCTTCGTCACGCAAGTGCTCGAGCAAATCCAAAAATGAAAGTCTGACAGTTCCACGTAGGGTCGTCGTTTCTGATCGCTGTACGCTCATGGAGTCGTAGATGTGACATATTGGGACCATCTCGATCATGGTCTTGGATTCCTCCGCATTTGACGGTTGCATGTTCAGCCTGTACCTGCCTGTCGAACCCAACACTTGGATAATGAAGCTTTCGTCTTGCTCCTCTCCATCCCCGTCTTTCCATGTGTCGATAACAGCCAAAGCCCAATGCTTGAAGAGTGGCATCTCGGTCGTTTCGTTGTGGATGGCGATATAGACTCTGCAAATTCGCTCATCTTCCTCGGCTGAAGTCAAAAGAAGATTAAGGCTGCGGGAAGATTGGTAGAAATTCGGAAGAACAGTCATTAGACTGAGGGTGAACTGGGATCCCAATGTAGTATCACCATCAGTCCCCGCTTGGCCCTGAGAACGACAACACCTTCCACGCCAGACACGACCGCGTTACTCTCCGCCAAGTTCATCAAAGTCGGCCTATTACACATGCCCCGAACACTACCGCCTCCCAAAAGACCCCAGGACGTCAACTCCCAACACAAAAGCCACGCTCGCCGCAACGGCCACCTTTACGCCAGTGCAACTGCAATTCCCGGTTCCGTGTTTCGTATTCAGATGTTGCTCTTGATTCCTCCGATGTTTGCAAACCAAACAAGCGTCGAAATTGAATGATTCGCATGATTCAAATTCAGAGTGCCCAGTGCGAGGCTGAAAGGCGGCTGCCAAATGTCTCGGTGTCTGCTCCGTGAAGAACGCAGCGTGGATACCCAAGCGGTTCAACCGCACGTGGTGGCGCGATGCCATATGGATACCAAGCTGAACCAACGGCCCGCCACACTGCACGCCTCACCGTCTGGACCGCCAACTCTCCGCAGCTGTGCTCGCTTTCAAGAAGTGGCGTTGCAAGTATTTCATTATACGAGCAGCGCATGTCCGGGCCGCTGCAAGCCACACCTCGTCTCCGCAGGGTCTGTGGGGTAAACAGTGGAGCAATCAAAGACATTCCAGGTTGCGGAGCAACTCAAAGACATCTCAAATTGAAAAACCTCATCTACCAAACCACCCCAAAACGAGCAGAGTGGCACAGGGGCATCGGGCCACCCCGTCTCAGCCTCTCACACAACACCCGCGCCCGTCTCCCCCAGCCGCACCTCCCACAACGTCTCGACCGGCACCAGCACCAACTCAACAACCAGTCCCTGATCACACAACGCATCGCACACCTCCCCGCCCACCACCCCGCCCGCCCTCACCCCCAGCGCCCCCAACACCCCCTCCACCCGCGCCGGCACCTCCTCCACCCCCGCCAGCACCCCACGCACCCTCCCCGCCAGCCGCTCGACCTCCTCCACCCCGCTCGCCGCCTCGCTAACCCGCTCCTCCCCCAGCGTCGAGCACGCCTCGACAGCGACAGCAGCCGCGCCGCTCGCCGCGCCCCACGCCCTCTCCTCCGTGCGGCCATTGCTCCAGAACAGCGCGCGCAGCCGTGCCACGACGGCGACGCGCTCGGCCACAGACTCGGTCGCCGCGGCGCGGCTGGCGAGCGCGGCGGCGGAGGCGCCGAGGACGAGGGCGGCGACGTAGTAGTCGCCGCAGCGGTGGCGGAGGGCGGGGAGGCCACCGCCGTGTTTGAGGATGAGGATGGCGGCGTCGGTGAGGCGCGGCGGGGTGGCGAGCGTGATGGTGCCGGCGCGGAGGGTGGTGGCGGTGGAGGTTTTGCAGGCGGCGGTGTTGTGGAGGGCGGCGCGGTCGTAGTGGCTGGTGGCGCTGGCGTGGAGGAGGGGGATGTGGGCTGAGATGCTGAGGGCGATGCTGAGGTGGGAGGTGGTGGTGGTGGCGGTGGTGGTGTCGCTGGTGCGGAAGGAGGATGGGCCGCTGGATGGGAGGTATGTGCCTGTGATGGGGGAGGCGAAGAGTGGCGTGGTCGAGAAGGGTGTGTCTGTGTGAAAAAGATCGGAGCGGAAGCAGGTGCCCAGGCGCACGCGTTTGCGCATCCATGGGAGGGTTAGCACTTGGCGTGCCTGGCCCTGGCGAGCTATGCTGGGTAGCAGTGGGTCGGAAAGAAGGTCTGGAGTGGGCGGGACGGAGTCCATGGTTGAGTGTGGGCGTTGATGATGGGTGAGGGCGAGAGGGTGTTGCCCCTGAGGAGATACGGAGCTGATATGTACACAGAGCTCGCGCACGCGGGTGGCGCTGTGGTCTGGCTGAGGAGCTGAGCAGCGTGGCGCCGCAGCGTGGCTAGCTGAGCAGCATGTATCCGCAAGTGCCATGTCGCGGGAGGTTGCATCTTGGTGTGGGCTGGCTCATGGAAGTCTCCGCGAAGGCGTCGAGGTGTCTTGGAGTGTGGAGGAAGCTGTACATAAAGCAGCCATCCGCTGTGTAGCATCCGGCAGCATCGCCATCGCATCACAGCAGCTTACCTTCATCATGAGTCTTCTTCTCGCACCCTACAACAATGCCATGCGCATTGGTAAGTTCCCCTGCTCCCCTAAGTGTTGATTGCGTCTGACCAGACATAGGCCAAGGGTGCGTCTCCCGCTCCACTCCGCTCCGCCCCATCATCACTAATTTCCTACCCCCTGCAGCTTCAACTCGTACACGCAGCAGATATGCATCGATGATGCCGTTGTCGTGGACCCGGAGCGCCTGGTCAATGTGCTGACCAATGATGGCTTCACGATGGACAACCTGCGTACGAGCTTGATCGGCGATGTCAACCTCAGTGCTACCGAGGAGCAGCCCAAGACCTCCGTCAAACGCGGCCCCAGCCAGGTGACCATCACCACACTGATTACTGTTTGGCATCCTGTTGCTCATGCCCAATGTAGATTGTCACGTACAGCTCACGCTTTGTCGACAAGTTGAGGTATTGTCTTCTCACACTTGCCCTCCGTGCACGCTCTCACTGACTACCCAACCCAACAGCGAGATCACCGACGACATGAACATCTCCGGCTCCCTCTCCATCAAGTACGGTGCAATTGGTGGGTCGGGCCGTGGTTCGTTCATCAACTCGGACAAGTTCAAGGAGAGCGACCTCAATTTCTACATCAGCGTCAAGGTCATCAACCAGACGATCAACATCAAAGACGCGCTCAAGTACCAGAAACTTCCATCCGTCAACGAGAACAACTTCACCGACATCTACGGTGATTCGTTTCTCTCTGGTACTGCTTGAACTACCCCTTCGCGCCTCGCCATGTTGCTGACTATCGCCGCCAGGATTCCTCGAGGGGGGTGAATTCAATGCTCTTGTCAGCATGAAGGTCTTGAACAAGGAGCGTAAGACGGATATCAAGGCCGGGTATGTACATCAACTGCGTGTGCAGCATCGGGCAAGGCACTGACTGCGTGGAAAGAGCCAAAGTTGCTCTGTCGGTGGGCGGGGCAGGCATCGAGGCGGAAGCAAACGTCAAGATCGCAAAGCAGAACATCAGCAACAACACTGAGATGACGATCCAGGTCAGCTGGTCGGGCGGCGGCAACATCAAGCCCATGAACGAGCCTTGGACCATCGACACGCTGAGGGCTGCGGCCGCCAAATTCCCCGAGCTCGTGGCCACCACCCCGCAGCGGACCTACGCTATTCTGACCAAATACGAAACTCTGCGGAGCTTCCTGGCCCTCAAGCCCGAGAAGCTGATTCCAATCTACTATGAGAACGTCACCATCTACACGAACTCCCTCTTGGACACCTACATGGACTACAAGAACATGTACCGCAGGCTGTCTACCGAGATGTTCGACGTGCAGTCCGGCACCAAGTGCTACGTCCCGATGAACGAGACGGCCACCGACAGCACAACGCTGTCCCGCATCGACGACGAGCGCAAGTTCAGCGCCTCATATAAGGGCGTCGACCTTGCCAAGCGCGCCTGCATGTTCCAGATGATGAAGATCGTCCGGGAGGTCGACGAGATCACCAAGAAGCCGGGGCTCGCCACCGACGAGACGCGCGGCGAGCGGTTCCAGAGCGCGCTGGTCTTCGCGGACCGGCTGCCCAAGGCCGAGGCCATCCAGAAGGCAGCGGCGAGCCCGCTCACGGCCGAAGTCATCAAGGCAGACGACGCCGCCAAGCCGTCCCCTCCCCTCTACGACGGCGACAGCGCCGCCTCGCTCAGCGCCGACGAGCAGCAGAAGCTCAAGGACCTCGCCACCGAGCGCCCCTCCCTCAGCGAGACCCTCCGCCTAGGTCCCCTCGCCGGCACCCCGGACGCCGGCGACCTCTTCTGCAGCGCCGACTTCCTCAAGCCCGCCTTCGCCCTCACCCAGGTGCGCGTCGACATCACCGCCGGCGCCGTGTCGGCCCTCCACCTGCAGTACGCCAACGGCCTCGCCACGCACCTGGGCGCCGACGCCCCGGGCGACAAGACCGCCGTGCTCGACCTGCGGCCCGACCTGAACGAGAAGGTCATCGCGTGCTCCGTCGAGGTCGGCCGCGCCGCCGCCGCCGGCGACAAGTCGCGCGTCCGCGTGACCGCGCTGCGCCTGCACACCAACCGCGGGCCGGGTCTGCTGGGCCAGGCCGACGACTGGCGGCCAGCGGCGGGCGGCAAGGGCGTGCGCGGCGGCGCGGCCTTCGAGGAGCTGGCGCTCGCGCACTTCGACCCCGCGCTCGAGCGCGGCCACCTCAAGGGCTTCTGGGGGCGGACTCGCAACGCCAGCAAGCCGCACCCGCAGGCGGGACTCTACCGGCTGGGCCCGGTGTGGGGGAGCGTGGAGGGGAGGCTGAGCGGTGCCGCTGCCGCGCCGCCGCTCGACGACGAGCCGGCGGGAGCGGTCGTGCCGGCGGGCGTGTGGTCGACCGCGGAGGTGCGGCCTTGGGACAAGCCCGTGCCGCACACGGCCGCTGTGGTGCCGTATGCGGCGGCCGCCCCGGACGGACCGACGCCGGCGGTCGTGGTCGGCCTGGCGTGCGTCGATGCGATGGGCGCCGCGAACCTGCGCTGCGCGGCGTACGCCGAGTCGGTGGCGCCCAGGGACTTCGCGATCAACGTCGACTCGTGGGCGGACTCGCAGGTGTACCAGTGAGCGCGGCCCTCTCCCTTTCTGCTGTCTTTCTTGAAGTGTGTGGGAATGCTAACGCGCGACACCACAGGGCGAAGCTGGCCTGGCTCGGCGTCCCCACCGGCGACGCGGCCAAGTTCCAGGTCGGCAGGTTCGACACCCGCGCGCCGGTGGTGCGCGACATCAAGTTCGGCCGGGCGTTCAGGAAGCCGCCGACGGTGGTCGTCTGGCTGAGCGGGCTGGACGAGGAGAAGAACAAGGGCATCCGCGTCAACGCGTACGCGAGCGACACCACCGCCGCCGGCTTCAAGATACACGTCGACTGCTGGGACAAGTCGGTGCTGTACTGGGCGTCGCTGTCGTGGGTCGCGTTCAGCGAGGACACCGGCGTCGTCGCCGGCACCTACAAGGTCGACATCGGCGCAGACCTCGGCCGGAAGAAGCAGGAGGGCAGGGCGCTGTTCCCGCCCGGCAAGTTCGCGAAGCCGCCGAGGGTGGTGGCCGCGTTCAATCATCTGGATCTGAATGCGTTTACCGCGGCGAATGTGCGCGTCGCGACCGAGGTGGAGGACGTTACCGTGGAGGGGTTCAAGTACTCGACGTCGTGTTGGGCGGACAGCCAGCTGCATTATACAACGGCTACCTGGCTGGCCCTCCCGTCGCCGTAGGAGAAGTCGGTGTAGTGTGCTGTAGTATGTTGGTTGGTTCTGACGTTTCCGATGCTATTCTTCCCGCATTTTTGTGGCAATTTGGTGTCAATTGCAGATTAGGTAGCTTTATTGGCTACCATCGCTTCGCTTGATTCATGCCTCGACTGCACTATACAGCGACTGTATCTGACTATTACCGCGCAAGGCAGGTTCAAGAAAAATCCGACCCCATTCCGGGGGCTTGGAACCTATTTCTGTTGTAGGTTTTTCCCGGATGCCAAGCTTCCGTCCCACAATGACCCCTATTTCGCGGTGAGCAACTTCTAATACGTAGGCCACCCCATCTACCTTAAATCATGTCGTATTAGTCACATGTGCAAGTGATCTCGTAACATCTTGAAGTTTTAAGACGTTCGTCTTACAGGGCTTTCGGAGCCGTTACCTCTGCCTCTCTGCCGCTCGGTCTTAAAGAGCTTTTCGGTCTATACTACTTGATTTGGAGATGACACTACCAATAAGTTCAATAATATCAAGATGTAGAAGATGGTGTAGGTCATTTTGCCGACGTCTTGACTTGTCCGTGCCGGATACGTGTTCTGTCTCCACAGAGAGAGCCTTGACCGCACTTGAGCCTCGAGAAGACACAATGGTCGCACGCTGGACTGTTGACTGCCCATCGCCATCAGTGAAAGAGCAAGATAACCAATCGGAAGCCATGTTGTGCGAACTCTCGTATCAAAGTCGAACTAAAAACGGTCTTCGGGACTTATTACCACAATAGGCCGCAAAAAGAGAAAACCGCCCGAGATGACTTTCAAGCAAAGGGCCGATGTTCTCTACATTCTATACGAGTCCTATTCTATCTGAATATTCAAGTCCAAAGTTCCAAATTCCATTTGTTATATGGCCTGCCCGGGCTCGGTTTACTGTGGGATATGAGAGTAGCTACCGTCTTGTGTGCTCTCTGGAAGACAACAGCAAAGATAAACCCTAAAGCCTTCAAAAGCGAAATAGCAAGCTTTCGAGAAAGAAATGCTTTGATCAAGGCCACCACATACACAACAGCGGTGAATCCGGTTTCCGGGATGATACTATGATGTGGTATTCCTTAGGGACGATATTTGCCGGTTTGAACCAGGACGCTAAGGCATTTCTAAATTTAGGCAATGAGCATCTGGCACAATAAGGCTCGACGTTGCGGCGGGACCATTGGCTGACAATCTCTTGGCACTACGTGCGAGTGTAACCACTGACCACGCTGGTAGCTGCACACAGTACTGCCCCGCATGTCGCTCGACTTTGCCCCGCGCCCCCTTTTTCAAGCTTCCCTGGAATCATTTTGTCAGTCCTGTTTTGCTTTTTCGTTTCATCTACTCTGCTCACCAACAATCTATTCAATTGCATACAGCAAATTCCCTTCCTTTGGTTCACTGAGCGTCTACGAGTGTGCTCGCAGGTAGCTTCTATGACGACTTTCTAGAAGCTCGTATTCGGGCCTCAAACCCGGTCACGAACCATGACGTAACATTGTCGATCATCTCGTAAAGAGTGCCTCCGAGTAACCGTTGACCTCTACTACGTACGCTCGAAGTTCGGCACCGCCGTCCAAAAGGGGTGTCGACGAGACATATAAAGCGTCGACGGTTCATCACTCCATCCACCACCAACAGCCTCAGCAACTCCAAAAGCACAACAAAGCCCCTCGATCTTCCCAACCCAACCCACCACCACCACCAACAACCCCACCAAAATGAAAGTCTTCGCCGCCACCGCCCTCTTCGCCGGCCTCGCCGCCGCCGCCACCGTCTCGGTCACCGACCTCTCCATCCGCGACAACGACGGCCTGCAGTCCGTCTCCTTCAAGGTCGAGGGCACCGACTGCACGTCGACCGACCCGACCACCCTCGCCGGCAACGGCGCCAACGCCTGCGGCGACGGCAACCCGCCCGTCTTCACCTTCTCCGTCGAGAAGAACGGCTCCTCCGACTACCAGCTCTGGCTGCACAAGAACGTCGACGGCTCTGTGTAAGTTTTGCCCGCGATCTCCGTGTTTGGTGGACAGTTGAGCTGATGTTTGTGACAGCCGTGGTCTTAACGGTGGCGGCAAGGCGCCCGTCTACTGCCACGCTGGCGGCAACGGCCAGAACGACTTCGTCTGCACCCAGGTCGGCGACCTGTCGGTTGAGCTCCTGTAAATGGCGAACCGGAGAGCTGTGGCTGAGGTATTCAGAACTGCGTTTGCGAGGGCTGCGGGCATTACTTGTACATACACTTAGCATGATGTCTCTGGCCGATAATGTTTAAGATGATCTAAACGCCAAATTGGTTCCTGTACTGCAGTGAGGCAAACTACCTCAGTCAGTGACAGCAAAACCACTAGCTAAAGCCGTACATGAGTGCGCAAACCTCGAAGCATCTATCGGGTGAGCATACTATACATCGTCGTTGCCAAACGCTAAACTTTTCGGCTCTATGTTCCTACTTCCGCCTTTTCACAAAGTTCATAAATCTCCATGGATGCCACAGAATCATTGCACCCGCTTTCAAATCGCTTCCATCACCTCTTTAATGCTGCTCAGCAGCAATCATAAACAACTCTGCGTGTCTCCACCAGCCTTACTATTCGAATTTCATTACCCGATCCTGCGGTGGACGGAGAAAAAAGAGATGCGTACAATCCCGCGTACAAGCAGGAAGACAAGCCACCACAGTTATATCTGTAGTGTCTAGCTAAATCACAGTGACTAGCACAGTTCCAAAAATTAGTAACCAAAAGCGCAAGAATACATTGAGGAAGAAGAGGATTTTTTGTAAAAAGAATTGATTTAAAGCTAACTCAACGCCTTATCGTGGATGTTCCAGCATTGGTCACGCCCACAAGAGCAAGACGGATCTATACGTGGAACCCATAAAATAACGCAATGATAGTGTAGGAACGACGAATGCATAGAAGCCTGTACATTGCAGCGCGCATAGAATCATTACTGTTGATCCTTACTTTTGCAGTCGCCATTCTTTTTACTGTATCCAATACTCTAAGTGTCTTCACGAATAATACTGCACTATCGCTACTCATTCCTTCCGTCCTTGACTGTGGTATCCTGAAGCTATACAGCATTTCCACAACATGCTATGTATCTACATCAGCCGGGATGATGTTGCACTGGACCACGACCCGGAGATTGTGAAGGAAACGGAACACACGAAGGCCTGCCGAATGGTCTCAATCATTTATTGCTTCGGTAAAGAATCTAGTAGCAGGCGTCTAACAGTCTCTATTAAAGTTCCAGATACCAACGGTATAGACATTAAGGAAGAGTAAAGGAAAAAATAGATGAGATACAGGGCTTTACAATATCAAGGCCTGCGAAAGAGACGACGTAGCCGTACTAGATTCCGCACGTGGTGGAATACCGATCAGCCCCTGGAGAAACGTGCTGTTAAGTAAACAGTCCTAGTACTTTTTCCTTCACTTCTAAATGCGCATCATAGTCGATGGGAAACAGTACCAGCAGGAATATGAAACGAGGCCAAGTACTATGTCCTCCCTCCTCGAAATCGGCTTCAAAACTCCTCAATATCTCTTTTCAAACAGTAGGACGGCATCAAGTCCACTTCCCGCCATCCAACACCACCACCTTCTGCCTCTCATCAGCATTTTTCAAAAATGGTGCGTATCTCCAAAGCCGAATAGTGACTTAAGGCCACGCTGTGAAGGAGCAGAGGATGAGTGGTGAGGTAGATTAGCAGAGAGAGAGGGGGAGAGAGTGTGGAGAGTGACTCGTGTGAAATGAGAACTCCCGATCTTGCCACAGTTTGATTGTGGCAAGCTTGACGACGGAGGAAGCACAGAAGACCGTGTGAAGGGCTGATTTTAAACCCAGGGCTGCCACTTGGCAAAGCGTGTGGACAAGTTGGCACGAGGTACGCGGGCGAGAGAGCGACGCAAGGGCACGCCGTCATCAGACAGGCAGATCAGATCACGGGGCAATGGCACAAGACACCTCGATGGCCGTTCGAGAGACCCGTCCGCCTGAATGCCTCGGCCAGCCACCCCACGTCCGTCACATCACTCCAAGCACATCACCGCGAACATCTTCGTCACAAAAAACATGCATTACTCATAAACCCCATCCCCCTCCCCACCCCCCTCACCTCACCCCTTCAACAAGCCCTCCATCTCAGTACGCCCCCGCCCTCTCCGCATACGTCTCCCCGACCACGACCTCCACATCCTGATACCCCGTCTTAACCGGCGTGCCCGCGACGAGCGCCAAGCTCTCCAAGCTCGCGCCGCCCTCCTCCTGGCTGTACAAGCTGACCGCGACGAAGTTGCTGCCCCTGTAATCCCAGATGCCCTCTGGCACGGGGAAGCTATCCTGGGGGCCGACGTTATGAATATACTTCCCGAACTGCCAACCGTTCACGTACAGCTGGGCGCGGTACGCAGCAGCCGCGTCCGTCGCCGTCTCGTTGCCGAACACGAAGCTGAGCGGCACGTCCCAGCCGGCCGGGATGTCGAGGTCGAGTGTCGTAGCGTACCACTTTACACCAGCGCCGGCGACGCCGTCGGCGACGGGGCCGGTGCTGTCGTCCCAGGCGTCGGTGGGCGCGCCGGGCAGGTGCCAGCCCTGGCGCTCGGCGAACAGGCCGCCCTCGTTGAGCGGGCCGCGGCTGTGGTCGATGTACTTCTCGCCGCCCAGGTTGCCCGTCAGCTTCCAGGTGACGTCGCTGGCCGCGTGGCCGGCGAGGTCGTACGCTAGGATGCCGCGTGGGAACTTCATCTCCTCGGCGCCGACGATCCAGTTCTCCGACAGGCCGGTCGTGTCGAGGATGACGGTGATGACGGCGTCGGAGCCGGCGGTGGGGACCGCCGAGGAGGGGATGGTGAGCGTCAGGTTGCCGTTCGACGCGTAGTCGGCGCCGCGCCAGGAGCCGAGCGCGACGGAGTTGAGGAAGACGGTGAAGCCGGACGCGAAGCCGCCCTGCGCGGAGAGGGCGAGCGTCGTCTCGGAGCCCGTGGCGGTGAAGTGGCCTCGGAAGAGGAGCGTGCCGTAGTGGTAGCCGTAGTCGCCGCCGTAGAGCGAGGTTGGTGTCGTGATGTTGCGGAGAGTGTTGTAGGTGCGCGGCAGGTCGGCAGCGGGCCAGGCCGAGTCATCGAAATCGGCCTGAATTTCGGGCAGGGTGTCGATGGACTTCCAGGAAACGGTGGAGAGGTCCGGGAGGTTGATGGTCGGGGGCGTGTATTGGAGGGTGGCAGCCACGACGCCGGTGGAGCTCTGGTTGAAGGCGATCTCGTCGCCGTTGAAGGTAAGCTTGGTCAGAGAGGCTGGGGCACCGCCGATGATTTCGAGGGGAGTGGTGGCGTTGAGGTCGCCAACGACAGAAAGCGTGCTGCCATCAACGGTGGCGTTGCGGATCAGGTAGCCGGCCTTGAGAACGATGTCGTCGTGGGTCCAGAAGTTGTAGGCCGTGTTGCGGTCGAGGATGTAGACGTAAAGGCTCTCGCCAACCTTGACGACCTTGCGGGTAGGTGTGACGGACCAGTGCAGGACGGTGGCGCCAGCCTTGGGGGCAATCGTGACGCCGGAACCCTCGACAAGAGAAGCATTCTTGCCGCTGGAGAAAGCGAGTTCGTGGGTCTCGTCAGGACCGCCGTAGACCACGAGCACGGTCTTGTCGTCGTACTTCTTCCAGGTGAAGATCTCAGCAGTCGAGTACAGAAGGTTCTCTCCACCGACATCGTAGTCGGTGACGTGGACCTTGGAGTCACGGCCGTTGAGAGTCAGGGTGCCGTTCAGCTGCGGGAGAGTGAGGTCGCCAGCGCTGGTGGGGACGGTCACGGTGTAGGGAGTCGACTCCAGCGAGTTGTAGGCAGCATGCCTGACAACAAAGAAGTTGGTGACGTTGCCCAGAAGTGGGGTGACGGCGATCTCAGAGGTGCTGGAGATGGAGCCGTTGGTAAGGCTGCCAGGCTCAGCGGTCAAGTAGGCGGGAGAGACCTTCAGGAAGTTGCCCTGAAGCTTCAGCTCGCTGTACTTTTCGCGGTTGATTTCACGCGTCTCCCTGATGACCGAACCGTAGTCATAGGAGGTGTAGCCACCGGGGTGGCCGAGATTGCCCCAGTTGGTGCCGCCGAAGATCTGAAGGAGTGAGCATGTAGCCTTCACATGAGAGGCCAGACCAACTTACCATGTAGAAATTCGTGATGGTAGCACCGAAGCTCTGCAGGTTTTTATAGAAGAGACGCTCAAACTCGTGGTTGAGGAGAACGGCGCATTGGTCGAAACCAAGACCGCCCCAGGGGTCGAAAGCACCTCCTTGGAACTGTACACAATATTAGCATGCTCCTCCAACCACAATGACTAGCATCCATACCTCGACAACAGAGTAAGGCGTGCTGGGGCTCTGCTCCTCATGCAGCGTCCTCCAGGTGGTAGGCAGTGCTCCATCGGGCCAAGTGTAGGGGTTCGCACAATCGAAGCCGAGCGGGTATCCGTCGTGACCGTAGATGTCGACCTGGTGGGACCAGTTGGAGCCGGGGGCAAAGTAACCCTGGGGGCTAGCGTCGTTGCTGATGAAGGGCACGACAATGCCGGCGTCGCGGAACTGTTCCTCGACGATGCCCCAGTAGTTCTCGTTGGGGAAAAGCACGTCGTCGGTGGCACCCGTGTACTCGTTCTCGGGCTGGAAGAGGATGACGGGACCGCCGTTGGTGATCTGGGCCTTAGCGATGATCTCGCCGATGGAACGAGCGTAGCTGGAGGGTGTTGTCAGCTTGAGTCCACACATCGCAACGAAAACTCAAAAGGAGTGTCGTACTTGTTGGTAGCGTTGATGTAGCCCGGATCGTCAGTCCTCAGCTTGCCGTCGACGCGCTGGAGCCAACCGGGGAAGCCACCGCCGGAGACCTCGGCATTGATATACGGACCAGGACGCTTCTTCGATCAGCTTTTGCTCGCAGCAGCTTCGGTGCAGAACTCACAGCGAGAAGGTAGATGCCAGCCTCCTTGGCAGCGTCAAAGAAAGGCTCCCAAGCAAACACACCCTCGGCGGTGAATTCACCCGGAGTGCCCTCCAGCAAGGCCCAATGGACGTAGAATGACACGCCATTGAAGCCGAGAGCCTTGATCTTGTGGAAGACGTCGAGCCACAGCGTGGGGACGGGAAGTCTGTGCGGGCACGAACGCGTCAGGACTGCTCAATGCACGAAGCACACTGCCATTGGGGGCGGAAACGCGTACCTGAACGGGTGGTACTCGCCGCTGAGGAAGATGACGCGCTCGCCGTTGACGAACAGGGAGTGCTCATCCCAGGTGACCTGTGTGGCGGCGCGGAGTCAGCGGGCGGTCAGCGGGCTGCGGGGAAGCTCGGGGGAGCTCCAGAGCGGCGGCACAGGGGAGACGCACGATGTCCTGCAGAGCCTCGCGCTTGTACGGCTTGATCAGGTCCTTGGGCTTCCCGCCAACAACGTAGCCCAGCGCGGTCGACGCCAGGCCCGCCGCCAGCAAGCCAGTGGAGAGCTTCATGGTGGATCCGGGGAGCTGTCCGTCCGCAGGAGCTACAAACAGCCGGTCGACAGGGACAGAAGACAGCGACGGCGACAGCAGCTTGCGCCTGGCGGTGGAGAGGCCGGCTCTGCTCAGGCTCCGCGCACCTTATGTACCGCCTCGTGCTCGACGCTGGCTGGGACCCCGCAGGCCCGCCCACACGACCCCCGGTGGGATGCGGCCATGGCTCGCGGGAGCCCATCGTCACATCACACAACTGCAGCAGTCAGGTCCGGCGCCAGTGCCAGCAGCAAGTGACCACAAAATAACGGTCGGGGGCCCCTGGCGCTCGCGACAAAGCCGCGCCGACAGCGAAACAATTGGCCAATGGGCGGGCGTGGACGCGGCGGCGACGGCCAGGGAGGGACGTCACCGGCGATCAGGTACCCCCAGCGCGCCCCAGGCTGCGGCGATAAATCTTCCGTCCGGCTGGTGGAATACGACGCTGCAAGGCCGGGCAGCACGATGCGGGGCAAGCCACTGCGAGGTTGCATGTCCACAGATTCAGCCGAAATTTGGCGCGGGAAAGGCGCGCGGAGGTGGCTCGCGCTGGGCGCGGAGGAGCGACCCGCAGCTGGAAGCTTCACTGAGCTTGGAGGCCGCCGCCGATCAGTGCCCGTCTTGGTGCGGAGCTACCCCGGCTCCCTCTCGTGTTCGACTCCCACGCCATCGCCGCGCATCTGCTGATGGCCGCGAAACTTCGCCTTGAACGCCGACTGCCGGCCCTCCCCCCAGCCCGGCCGCCGGAACCGAGCCCTGCGGTGAGGAGAACCTGCCTGGCACACCATACCCGTCCGGCAATGCCGTCATGCAATAGCAGCGCGCTGCACCTATATTGGCCGTGTCTACCGACTCGTCCGCCCGCCGCCGCGCGCGTCCTGGTTGCTGGGCATCGCGGCGGGCAGCACGCTGCCTCCGCGTGCTCTGCTGCTGGCGGCGCGGCGGCACCTGCAGACCGTTTAAACTAAGCCGATCGCCTTCAAGCCGCATCAGCCCCACGCCCAGAACTCAGAGGCGCGGAAGCCCTGCCGCCCAGCCCAAAACGCCTCCCGCCCGCAAGACCTGCGCCGTGAAAAAAGCCCGCTTATTTTGAACGCCACGCCGGCCGAGAACAATGATATCATGCGCCAAACCATCCCATCAGCCCACTGCGGAACCCTCCCGACAGCGCAATCACGAGGGGATGGGCGTGGCCCCGCCGCCCGGAGTGCCCGGAGTGCCCGCCGGCGTCGCCTCGCCCGCAACCCTCTTTCTCTTCTTCTTTTTCCGGGGGATGAGGGCCGGCACCCTGGTGATGGAGCTTGAAACGGACAGCGGGTTGGTGCACGTGGGGCACGTTTGATCGGCGGGCGGCTCGCAGAAGACTAAAAGCACCTCTCCTTAGCACGGCTCGGAAGAAGGAAAAGAATAGCACGACGGGCAACTTACTGCTCAGGCAGACCGAGCAGACGTAGCCCACGTCCACCACCCGCCGGTGGCAGAAACACGCTGCCCGGAAGTCCACCTCGCCCGCGCTGGGCAGCACCAGGTGCTTCCGCGCCGTCTCGTCCGGCAGGAACGCCATCATCAGGTACTGCAGCAGCCCTTGCGGCGCCGACGGCTGCATGTAGATGCCGCCGGTGGCGTCGCACGCCTGCTGCAGGAAAATGGTGTCGCCCGCCAGCTTCAGGATGTCTATGGGGATGCGCTGGCGCTGGGCGGCGAAGATGGCGTTCATGACGGGGATGTACTGCGAAGCCAGGTCGCCCGACACGCTGAGCACGAGGATGCGCGACGTCAGAGAGGAGCGCGCGGCGGGCGGGTCGGCGGCCGTGGCCAGGTCGGCCATCTGGGTGTCGCCTACCTGCGGCGCCGACTTGATGTTGGCCTTGGCAATGTAGGCCAGCGCCGTGGTGAGCGCGCCGGCAACCAGCGTGGTGGTGCTGGCCTTCAGGTCGGCTTCGCTGGTCTGCGCGATGAGCGCGCGCAGGTTGGCCAGCAGCTCCGTCTCGACGTTGCGGAACGGGCGATACTTGTTCGCGTCGTCGGCGCTCGGGGTGTCTTGCATGTCTACATCGCCGTCCACCCCGCCGTTCCTCTCCTTATTGCCGTTTGCTGCGGGGCGGGCTTTGGCCTTGGGCAGGTGCGGCGTGGGATACAGCCATGTCGCGTGATGGGTGTGGCTGGCCAGCACGGCCACCTGGTTCGCCGAGTTGATGGCAAGGTGGGCGTTTACGAAGACCAGCAGGTTCGCAATGGCCTTGGCCAGCGGCAGCGAGGGCGACAGGTACTGCCAGGCGTGCGGGTTGGTGTCGAGGATGATGGTCAGCAGGGACGGAGGAGGGCCTTCAGCGGCACGGTCAGTCTATCTACACAGGCGCAGGATACACGGGCCGGCTTCCGTACCGTCGAAGCCTTTGTAGCTGCGCTCGGTCGCGTCGACGGCCTCCATGTCGCGATGGTGTTGCGAGCTGGACGAGTAGGAGCCGCCGGCGAAGCTCGCGAGCTGCAGAAGGCAGCCGGCCTCCCACCGCCGGCGTTCTGCCGACGTGCGGCCGGGCGCCGCGTGAGTCAGCGGGCGCTGATTGGAGGCAAGTCGGGCCGCCCTCCGCGTCTTCCCCAGGCCTCACCGGGCGCCGCTTGCGGAGGCTTACCTCATCACCTGCCCTTTGCCGTCGACACCGCAGACCTCCCCTCACTCGCCGCCATGTGGCCCTGGACTGATCTTCGTGACCCAACGCTGCCGTGTCACCGCCATCTGAAGGCTGGCTTGAGCGCCGGCCTCACCACCCTGCGTTGCTGCATCTGAGTGCCCCGCCGCCACTGCACTATTTCATGCGGGCCGAGTCAATCCACCTTTTCCTTTTCTTTCCTCTCCAGTTTCCTAACGATTGATTTCTTCTCGACTCTGCATCTTTTGGGAGCTGCTTTCTTCAAAGCTCGACGCCATGGCTGTTCAGACTGTAAACAATGCCGGCTCCTCGACATGCGTCATTGAGCTCCAAAACCCGCCCCGTTCTCCCACGAAACCTCCATCTGTGAAGCAGCAGAGGCCTGGGAGCATCAGGAGCCTCACGCTCTCTCAAGCTCACGATGGCAGCAGCAAGAACGACGATCCCGTCGAGACCCTCCCCTCGCCTACTACGGCCACTGAGAAACTGCAAGCTTGGAACAATCCCCCTGTCAACAAGTACCGCACTTTTGCCGCATTCTGGAGTTTCTTCATCATGGGCGCCAACGATGCTGCTTACGGGGCTTTACTACCATATGTACTTGCAACTCTTGCCCTCGATCAATGCTGAGCACTGATCAGTAATTTCCGCCCAGCTCGAAGAATACTACGACCTCACCTACATCGTTGTGTCTCTCGTCTTCCTGTCCCCTCTAATCGGCTACTGCGCCTCCGCCCTGCTCAACAACTATATCCACCTCCGCTTCGGCCAGCGCGGTGTCGCCTTCCTCGGCCCGCTCTGCCACATCCTCGCCTACGTCGTCATGACCGTCCACCCGCCCTACCCCGTCCTGGTCATCATCCTTGCCCTCGCCGGCTTCGGCAACGGTCTCGAAGACGCCGGCTGGAACGCGTGGATGGGTAACATGGCCAACGCCAATGAAGTCCTCGGCTTCCTGCACGCCTTCTACAGCATCGGCGCCACAATCAGCCCCCTCGTCGCCACCAGCATGATCACCAAAGCCCACCTCCAGTGGTACGAGTTCTACTACGTCATGGTAAGCCCACCCACCTCCGTCCCCCCACTCCCTCCCTCGCCCTAACCTCCCCCACCCCCACCAGGTCTGCTGCTCCGTCCTCGAACTCGCCTTCTGCCTGACGACCTTCTGGCGCGCCACGGCCGCCATCTTCCGCGCCCAGAACCCCAAAACCAGCACCGCAGGCCCCAACAGCCGCATGCGCGAAGCACTCTTCCAGCTGCCAGCCGCGCGGGTGACGTGGCTGTGCGCGTCGTTCCTGGTGGTGTACGTGGGGGTGGAGGTGGCGCTGGGCGGGTGGATCGTGACGTTCATGCTGCGGGTGCGCGGCGGAAACGCGTTCGCGTCGGGCATGACGGCCACCGGCTTCTGGCTCGGCATGGCCGTCGGCCGCGTCGTGCTGGGCTTCGTCACCCCGCGCGTCGGCGAGAAGCTGGCCATCGCCATCTATCTCCCTGTCTGCGCCGCCCTCGAGCTGCTGTTCTGGCTCGTGCCGAGCTTCCTGCTGAGCGCCATCGCCGTCGCTTTCCAGGGTTTTTTCCTGGGCCCGATGTTCCCCGGTGCGGTCGTCGCGGCGACGAAGCTGCTGCCGAGGCATTTGCATGTTAGTGCCATTGGGTTTGCGGCTGCGTTTGGAGGGGGTGGCGCCGCGGTTTTTCCGTTCGCGGTAGGGGCGATTGCGCAGGCGAGGGGGGTGCAGGTGTTGCAGCCGTTTGTGCTGGCGTTGATTGTGGGGTGTTGGCTTTGTTGGATGGGGTTGCCTAAGATGGGGAAGAAGAAGGAGTGAGGGGGTGGTGGATGGATGGAGTTGTAGAAAGATTGGAGAAGGAGGTTTTGAGTGATGGTGGGAAGATGTTCAAAAAGGTTTGATGGGGCGTTATGGCGTCTGTTCAAACAGCATTGGCATGCATTTTCATGGACTTTTGCGTTTGGGTAAAACCTTCAACCACCCATGCAATTGTGCTCAGCAAGGACCTGAGACAACGAGAACGAACACAGCAGCATTAAACGGTTGGAAAATATTGCGTAGGCCTTCCTGGAATAAAAACTCGGTTAGACTAAGAATTCAAACCAATGTGCATGCCATATATCGCGTGGATAAGTGCTTCAACTCCTACGCCTGCTTCACTGCTCACATGCAGGATCACTCATCGCCACTTCCGTTAAATTATCTTTAATGATCTATCTCGCAGTCTTTCTATTCTTCGGGTTAGTAATTTTTCGGAGTGATTGACTCAGTCAGAGAAGCATCCCATAGCACCAAATGTAAACTGGCGTTCTTCGCGTACAATAACAAAGTATCATCTCGACATTCTTACCTTAGCTTTAATCTCCTACCACACATATTCGCAGAAAGTTTAAGTTCAATCTTTGCGCAGTATCTTTCAGTAATATACAAAGATTTCACTAAAGCATGATAGCACGCAGAATCACTGGAAAATGATGCCCTCCATCTGTCATCGCATGCTGCAGCGTCTGTCAACGAGCTGTTCACCAGACGACGGGAGTAGTGCTTTGCAATCAGAGGGGAAAACAACAGAAAAGTGAGCTCTTGTCTGTCGTATTCCGCAAAGCCAGTCGCCCGTTTCTCAAACCCATCTCACATCCCTGAATCAAAAGATTAGAGGGTTGAAGAGGAACAGAAAGCTGTACGGGAGCGGGAGCAGTTTTATGCTGCTGGATCCGAGGTTGCTCGTGGCATCCTTAGGTGATGGATTCTCACCTGGGAAAATGTCGTAACAGTCTCGAGGGCGGCATTCTCAGGTGACATCTGCATATTGCCAAAGGACAGCTGCTTCTTGGAAGCGCGCCGGATATGCTGGCAGGTGATTCATCGAAATAAGGGACACCTCTTCTGTCCCACATGTACCACTTTTACACGGAAAGAACCGTCTTGAAATGGAAACGCTGTCGGACCAATTCCCATACCTACGCCACTTCTTAAGCGGTTTTAGCAAGTGCCTACTTGCTAACTTGCTTGACTTGTCAATTTCGGCTTGCCTACTGGGAGCCCTGATCCATACGCCAGCCACAGGCTGCTCATACTTTGAATCACGCGCTGTCGTGTTGCTTTACGTTTGTTAAATACCCCACCATACACACTTTCTGTCCTCCTTTTTAGTAACCGTTACTCTTCAGAGTCCAGACACATTCAGAGAAAGAAATTGGCCATAATATAGGTGTTGCAAGCGCGATTCTGGTCACCACAACGAACAAATATATCAACTTCAGCTTACATCTTCTTCGTCCCCTCTCATGCCAGATTCCGGTACAAAGGAAGGGGATCAAAGACAGCAGCATCATGAGATTCATCTAGCCTTCTGACGATAGAACAGGAATAAGAAAAGCTCCCGAAGTTGAAAGACTAAATACAATAGCGGGAAGAAGCCCAATCCGGCTACTGTTAGCGTTACTGACAGAGGGCAAAACCAGTAAGCTGAATCTTTGTATGGACTATCAGGGTCTGCTGTGAGGGCAGTCTGCATGGCAGCCAGGATGACCGTAACGGCGCCAAATAAGAACAGATACGGCGCCAAAAACCGCGCGAAATAATCCACGTATTGATGATATACCTCCAAGTAGCTCCAACCAAAGAAAAAAACCTTGGAATAGAAATTGAGGCGTGTGAGCCGCATCTCGCCGTAGTGATAGCGACGAGCCACTTGCGCGTCGGTTTTGTGAGAAACGCTCTTCATGAAGTGGCACCACTTCTCCCAGTCGGTCTCAACAGGGAGTAATCCAGCTCTCTTTGCGATTTTGAAGTCTGTCTCATGGACAATTAGGCCTGCGTAGGTTCTTAAGAAGCCGCACGCTGCCTCATGAAGCCGTGGATCGGCCTCAGGTCCCAATAAGTAGCTGGCGTAAAACCCGTAGTTGAGCAGACAGAGGGGAATTGGTTTGATGAAGATACGGTCGTAGTACCAGATGAGATGAAGATCAGGCCGCTCTGTGATGAGGATCTGGCGGCCTTTCACGGCCTGATGATGCAAAGCGTTGATGTTATTTCTCTTCGAGACCAGGAACAACATGGGATACATTCTGTCAAGCCTCTCGGTTGACAATTCCTGAAAAAGGAAGCTTAGGACTTGCTCTCTATCACTGAGAAGAATGCAAGGCTGACCGGGCACGTTGTTGGTCGGTCCCGGTCCTTTGTCTGCATCATCAGGCCATAGTTGATGTGGTAATTCAAAAGGGACGCGGCTCGGATTTCCCGCCATATTAAGGCTCGGTAAGCATCTGTGGTGCTTGTTGGATACAGGGAGTTGCCGGAGGGATGGGGACTGACTGCTCGTCTCGTTGTGCTGAGCCGAGGCAGAAATCCTACGAGATGGAAGTATTGCAAGCGAGCAGGTGAACGAGAGGATGTCGAAGCAGGGAGGCACTGAGCATTCGGTGCGAGGGGAGGTTTGAAGTGTGTGCAGCAACGGGCGACGTACGAGTAGATGCGGGTGATCCCACGGTCCAACTATAGCGCTTAGGTAAGCGATGTGACCTGTGGGGCTCTAACGCCACGTGACTGCTGAGTTGGCGACTGCTTCGCTGTCTTTTTTCCAGCCTGACTCTGGACATTTCGACTTCGAACCATCGTTTACCAGCTTGCTGGTCTGCCAACTGGCCTTGGCCGTCATCACCTGCCTCTACTACCGGATTAGTAGCGGAATGAACACCCTAGCTTCCCCGTTATGTCTGGACCGGTAAGCACTGCTGCAGCGCTAGGACATGATTTCGATCAATTCACACCTGCTGACTTGCGGTAGCCCTCCGGTTTTGCGCCACCGCTCTATGAGCCTAGTGATCCCAGCCTGGAGTACGGGACACTTCCCTTCAGAATAGTATCTGGCTAATGCTGGTAGCATCATCGCCGTCCATGGCATCGGCGCTCATCGCGATAAGACCTGGAGCATCGATGGGTTCAACTGGCTGAGTGCTTGCGGCATGTTACCCAATGACTTTCCCAGAGCGCGTATCATGGCGTACGGCTACGGTTCGAGTTGGCTCGGGAGGGAGAGCATGGCCACATGTCTCGACGCTGTCGCTGGCCGGCTCCTCAGCCACGTCCACGAGCTGAGAAATGTAAGACTTCTCCATCCAGTCACCAAGCGGGCCTAATTGTATGGCACAGGATTGTCCAGAGAGAAGCGTCATCTTTATTGCGCACTGTTTTGGAGGCATCGTCGTTGAAAAGGCGATACTCAATGCTCTCATCTGTGGCAGTGACCAGGACCGGTCCCTGGTGGCCCATATATCGGGAATCGTACTCTTGGGGACCCCACATAGGGGCTCCTCCTCGGCTGGACTTGCAAATGTTGTAGCTTCCATCGCTGCCTTCTTTGATTGCGGCCAGCGATCACTTATCCTGGAAACTGTCAGGAACGACTCCCAGATGCTGGCAGATACAGTCAGAGAATTCGCTCGGAGAGCTTACCATCTTAACGTCCGGGTTCATTGCTTTTACGAGGAAAAAGAAACAGATATTGGGGCCGTGATTCGTCCTTTTATCCGACCGTTCATCAATGTAACATCAAAAGTAAGTGTCCGGCCCATTTCCGTGGAAATTTTCTGACTGTGTTGCAGACTATACTTGTCGATAGGGACTCGGCATGCCTTCAAGGTCACGGCGAGACTGCATTGACCTTGGACCATTTCAAGCTGAACAAGTTCACCAACTCTACGGATCCAAATTACATTCTAGTCAGGCGTGCTCTGCGAGAGATGGAGAGGAAGTCTGAAGAAGCGATAGTAAAGGCACTTGGCTCGGATTGCATCGACGCAGCAAAAATCCAAAAATCCGGTTTGACGATACTGCACGACCCACTGGAAGCAGTTTTAGATGTCATTCTGATCCCAGGACTCGCAGGAGACCCGTGGGAAACGTGGTCTCCATCTTCGAGAAGTCGCACTCATACCAACCTTGGCCAGTTCTGGCCAGCAAGTTTCCTCCCTAAGGACTATCCAACAGTCCGTGTCATTGTCTGGGGATTCGAATGGGAACGCGATTCGACCATTTCAATTGGTACATTTTTAGACAGGGCATCCGATCTACTGCACGCTCTGACGAGTTCAAGACCGCTTGGTAGAAGCATGGTGTTTGTTGCACATTCACTGGGGGGAGTCCTGCTCAAGGAGACCCTACGATTGGCCGAGAAAGGAGAGTCGATGGCTACAAAGGATATCATGAGCTATACGGCCGCGGTAATCTTTCTAGCTACACCACACAGGGGTGATGGAGACGCATTGTCTTTTTTTGAAGTGGTGCAACGCACAATTGCAAGATTCGAGAAAGGGAGAGCCGGGCCGGAACATCCATCTGGAGAGATTGATACTAGATTGACAGCATGTCAAGAGACCTTCCTAGCGCAACGGGAGGCATACGGTTTCCACGTCAAGTGTTTTGCAGAGAACCCACGCCCAGGGCCTTTCCATCCGGATCAGCAGTCATGGTACATCATACCTAAAATGGCTGCAACTTTACAAGGCCCGGAAGTCCAAATTGCGACCATCAGCGCAGGTCCTACAGGTTTCTGTCGCTTTCAAACTGACCAAGATACGGGCTACCGCCAACTCTTTGTCGAGTTAAAAGCTTCTATTGATCAAATCAAAAGCCGCGAGCTGCATCTTAGGGATGATTGCCTCAAGTCATTGTACTTCGAGCAGCTTCAGAATCGAGAATCTGACATCACGACAGCCCTCAAAAGTACGGCTACATGGTTGTTCGAACACAATCACTACCTTGATTGGGCTCGATGGGATCCCACTCAATCCAAACAGCGACGTGGGTTGCTCTGGGTCAGAGGGAAGCCAGGCTCTGGAAAGTCCACCCTTATGAAAGAGGGTCTACGACGCGCTAAAGTGACTGGGCTGGCATCCTCATTCTCGGTTGCGGGATTTTTCTTCACGATCAGAAGAAATATTCGACTGCAGAAGTCGATAGTGGGCCTTTTTAGGACACTCCTGCACGATCTGCTCCAGCAGGATAAATCTCTGTTATCTGCATTCATAACAGAGTACAAGAGGAAGTGTGCCGCAAATCCAGGTCCGTGGGAATGGCGTCAAAACGAGCTCCAGGATTTTTTCAAGTCGGCATACCTAGGAGAGATTCCCCGTGTAAGGAAAGCCATGGTCTTTATAGATGCTCTGGATGAGAGTGATAAGGACGGAGACAACGAGGCCTATCAAGTCGCCCGCGATCTTGTCTATTACTTCCGGGACATCACAGTAGGGGACAAACTCAAAGTATGTCTGTCAAGCCGACACTACCCAAATATCAAAGTCCCAGATTGTCCGCAGATTGCCACGGAAGACTTCAACAGAGATGACATTGTCCAATTTGTGACCACCAAATTGTCTGGCGTCAAGCGTGACGCTCGAGCAAAGAGACTTGCCAAGCAAATTGCAGACAAAGCCGATGGTGTGTTTCTTTGGGTGATACTTGTCGTAGGCACTCTGAATGTAAAGCTTGACAACTTCGTAACGGATGAAGATCTAGAAGAGACGCTTAAAGCCGTGCCAAGTCAGCTCGAAGATCTTTTCAAGACTCTCTTTACCAACGAATCCTCAAAACCAGGACTTCAAATAGCAGCGGCAATATTTCAATGGATTCTCTTGGCTCAGAGACCTCTGGAGAAGAATGAACTTCGACACGCGTTAACAATTGATCGCGAGAAGATCGACTTCCTAGAAGGCACGGCTGTTTGGCACTTATCTGGGCATTGCTTGCAGGACGGTCCTGAAGAGTTCCTCACATCGTTACGATACTATACAAGAGGCCTTGCCGAACTTACCCCACGGTGGGCAAAGGGACAGCGGGAACGAGCGTGGTCGCGATATTACTCTTACCCTCCTCCAGACGGAGAGGGCGAGACGTCACGCAAGATTCCGCGCCTATCTCGGCGACCAAGCAGTAACACAAAGACAGACACAGATTCAACAGAGTACGATCTTGCTACGTATCCCCAGAAGAGCAGTCTCAGCTTTCGTAGACCCGACCTGAGCTTCTTGCAGATACAGGACAATGACTACCAACCGACGGTACTTTCAAAACACCTGTTCCCTGTGTCTGATTATATGCTCCCGTGGCAAACTCCTCGACCGGGTTTCCTGAACTCTTTCAATTCGGATGCTGGAGACTCAGATTTTGATGACTTCATCATTTCATCGGTTCAGTTCATTCACGAGTCCGTCCGCGAGTTCTTTTTGAGAAATCAGGGATTTCTCGTTCTTGAAAGTGACCAGCATCATAGATCGTTCCCTGAGAGACACGATATTCTCGCTGAATACTGCATGGCCTGTCTCTACCAGAATGGGCCCTCTAGCCGAAGCTCTCTCAGTACTTTGGACTTGATGAAAACCTACCCGTTTCTGAAATATGCGGCACAGTCTCTATTCTATCACCTACGTGAAGCCGAACGCGGTGGCAGAGTTTCGAAACACGTAACTCAAGCTTTGGTTGCGGCTGATCAAAGGCTTTGGAAATCATGGGTAGCTTGTATCCCTTGCCTCCCTAACGGAAAAGAGGAATTCTTTGAGGATGTTCCTGGTTTCGCACCTTTCCACTTTTTATGCCGCAAAAGAATGTTTTCATCGGCATCTGCCCTTCTCCGGCTGGGAGTTGATGTCAATTTGCACGACGACAGAGGAAATTCAGCCTTGCATCACGCTGTATCAGATACAGCTACTGATGTTATTCAATTCCTGCTCAAGAACAAGGCCAACCCGCATGTGCAAAACGAGAGGTGCGAGACACCATTACATCAAGCAGTGCAATGCCAGGCATCCGACTCTGTGATGAGGGATATGCTTCAAGTATTTGCGGTAGAGACTGCTTGCTTGGAGGATACCGACCGCCACGGCCGGACGCCTCTTCATGCCGCTGTCCAGTGCGGTAATTTAGTTGCAGTACAGATCTTGCTTACCTATGGCGCGCCGGCCGACTCACAAACCATCACTGGCTGTACCGCGTTGCATTTAGCTATAGAAGGTGGTCGCTTCGAGATTGCTGCGGAACTGCTTGCTCGGGGTGCAGATCCAAATGCTTTGAATCAACAGAGAAAGGCACCCATTCATCTCGCGGCAAGAAGACCAGAAGTCTCACTGCTACAGAGTCTAATCCGCCATAGAGCGAACGTCAATATTCGAGATGGCGACGGCCAGACTCCAATCCATCTTCGTATCAAGCAGTCTTTGGACGACAGGTCCCTCATCATATCTCGCGCAGGTAGCAAGGCGCGAACCGTGGGTGAACTGAGCCCCATGCAGCATGCTATCTTCAGCCAGCATTTCCCCGTGGAACATCTGATGGTGCTAATCGATGCTGGTGCGGACCAGAACGCGATCGACCGGACCGGCAAGACTGTGTTGCACTACGTAGTTGAAAGATCTTCTGTCTTGTTTCTCGAGCGACTGTTGCAGGCAGGTCAAAAAAGCATGGACTTATCCAAACCAGATCACTTTGGACGAACTCCGCTCCACTATGCGGCGCGGCGTGATGATCTACACGTTTTTCGACTGCTTGTAGATGCTGGAGCGGATATAAAGGTAGGAGACAGGGATGGTGCGACGCCAGTTGACTATGCTGGTGATAAGATCACCAGAGTACCGTACCTAAGACAATTGCTGGAGTCGAAGGGGTACAAACGGTCTATCTGTCATATCAAGGGGCGGATGACCGCTGTTTTCGTTCCTCATAAGTGTTACGACGGACCGACCGTGTTGGGTTTCAGCCGGTGTGTAAGACCATTCGGCCAACCTCCTGTCGACTGGAAGTCGACAAAAGGTTCAGCAATGATCAGCCTGGTGGCTGATCGTGCCCCAACAACTCTATATACAGGTAGATCCGTAACAATAAGGATTGCTGAGAGAGCTTGAGGTCTATGTAAGAAAACAACAATACTGCTGTCAAAGTTCTCAAGGAGTTGACACATGGTCTTCGATTTTCTCTTGTTGATTCTTACTCACGTTTAGTGCCCTTAGTTGATTAAGTATCAGTATCATTCGTTTCCGATTTTAGCTTGCACGTGCCATGCCTTAATTGATCGTGAAGTCACACCAAATTTCACTTCCCATGAGCAGGAAACCCCATTTAGATACAGTACAGAGCCTTAGTGCTAAGATATTTTGTCTTTTGTCCTTGACGCAGAGCTCCGACCATCACTACTACCAAGTCACCAACTCATCCGCACAACCCGCAGATGCGAGAACAATGCAGACACTTTGCGTAGTACGTTTTCATCGCTGGAGAACAAAGAGCTCTTCCCCTATCATACTATCACAACTAATCACTGGTCACGCAGAAAATATCGGGTACTTTGAATAAAAGCCATTAAGCAAACTTTTTCCGCCATGCCATTCAATCTGAAAACGCAGTAAATCCACTGCTATGCTTGCAACCAGGATTTTAGGTGTCGTGATTCATGGAAAGCAGTCTTCTAGGCAATATCTCTTGGAAACGGCAGCAGGAGAGAATTGTAGGAAAAGATGCTGCATGTACTCCCGCTACCGCTTGCGCTTGTAGCGCATACAGCGGCCACCTTGCGCAACGGCGCCGTTGCCGATGCTCCGAGACATCGTACACGTCGGTCTGTCTTCGTCTGCATGCATTGAAGCAAGGGCCTGGATACATATGAGCCCCAATCACCTAACCGTGGTAGTATGAGATGCTGGTACTTACAAAGGAGTCTGTGTTGTGCGCAAAGTAGAGATAGATGCCGTCGCGGGTCTTCTTCACGCTCATGACTCCAATGGCGCCCGCCGAATTACTGTTTCGAACGCTTGGGTGACCTATAAATATGGTTAGCAATGGAAGGTTAACATCATTTTGAGGAGGGTTGCATACCCATGAATTCCTTCTCAATCATGCCCCTTACAGCCTCCTCTTCAGGAACAACCTGTAGCTTGTTGTCCTTATTCTTCTTCAACCCATGGTAGAGTCTCTCAGCCCCGACAGTTGCAGCCATCGTGGTTGCCATGTGCTCACCGGTTCCACTGGTGACTGTGGCAACAGATACCTTTTCCTTGTCTTCGGGATCAGACGGGACTACAGCTGCTCCGACTCCTACAAGAGCTGCCGGGCCTACCCTTCCTCGGTACTTCATGCCTATACCTCCAGATGATGCTCCGCAAGCGATATTTCCATAGCAGTCCACGGCAATTGCACCCACTGTGTCAGTAATGTGGTCCTGGAGTGGCTCCTGGTCACGAGGAGCGTCTCGTTTTTGGCCGGGCTTTTGATCCTTGCTGGGCTTGCGTCGAGATTCGGGTTGTGGCGGTAAGGGCGCATGCTCAGCGACATGGCGAAGCTCGGTAGATACACGCTGAAGAGAATCTGGAATATCGTTACCAGTGGGTGTCTCTGGGAGAGGGTGATTGATGGCCTCCTGAGGCGAGGGGCTTGGGGTGAGCGAAGGAAGCTGCAGAGTTGCTGAAGATGAATCAGACTCCTCCTCAGAGCCATCATGCCATGTTTGCGATCTCCGCTCACGACGTCCTCCAGCATGATAACTCTGAAACCTCGTCTCGCCCTCGATGTCGCTCATGTCAATATCCTGTGTAGGGCTCTTCTCTTGTCGGCTACTGCCAGAAAGCGACGATATCGTGGGAACTGTTTGAGTGCTGTTGATCAGAGGGTTGTGCGTAGCCTCTGTGAAGGCAGCTTGTCCACATTCATGGTTCAAGAGAGGCACCGTTGACGGATCAGACGGCAAATTTGACCTTGTCGAAGAATCAGACGTGTTGTCTGAGCTCGATGAGCAGTAAATTGGCGTCTTTAAAGGCTTTGGAAAGGTCGTGCTCTCGGCCATGGCCGGAATACCGCGAAGCATCGTTTTCGTATGTTGGATTCGCAGCCTCTTGCGCTCCTGTTCTTCCTCCAAAGGATCAAAAGCCTCGGTAACGAAGGCGGGCTGAGATATCGGAGTGGAAGCAGCCCTTGAAGCCTTCCGTTCCGCGTACTTCAAGTCATGCCTCCACTTGACCCAGCGCTCTCGAGCAGCTGGAGATACTAATGCATCGTGTGGGAGAATTGACATCCCTTGATCGAATGCGAAGTCGGTGGCGCCCTGAGCGACAAGAAGGTTGGGGGGTACACGCTTGAGAAGCAGTGGCCTAGTAGTGTGGTCGAACACAAGGCGGGCTAAGGAGATTGGGTTCTTGATCTCTGCTACGATGTTAGTCTCTTTGCAGGCAAGCCCTCAGTGTATACTCACGCGCAACTGCGCCAACAGCCCCACTCCGACCGAGGTGATCCACGACGATAGCATCGCACTCGACCACTCCGTCCATGGACAAGTTACTTCCATACCCAGCGTTGGTGATTTCACGGTCCTCGAGGACCTTGATCGCAATCTCTACTGCATCAACGGCTGCCCCTCCGCTGCGAAGGATAGCCATGGCGGCCTTTGAAGCACTGTCCCACTATCAGCATCATAAACAAATACCAGGGATTATTCACGCTAAAGGCAGTTCGGGAATCTTCCGTCTGGTCCCATCATGTATCTTCTCGTAATTCGAAGGAATTGCTACTCACTCGTTGCAAGCCTGAAGATGTAGGCCCTCGTTCTGGATGCTGTGGTATCCTGCTCCGGCATGAACGAAGATTGCGCATATGTCGCCCCCTCTGCGGCCTCGTCCTGTTCGGTGTGACATTTTGCCGTCTGAAAGCTGAGTTGTTCTTCTCGTGTGAGCTCTGTCTGGCGTGGTATCTTTCCAGAATGAGAGACGGCGTCCGAGACGGAGCCGCTTCACGTCAAACTCCGATGATCGACTCAGTTTGCCGGCGATGCTCAGTTGCAACTTCCCTGGTGCAAGCGTGTCTTACAGGTGACCCTGGGATAGCCTTTGCAACCAGACCCAAGTGTGCCTGCTTGGTAGAGGGTCGGAAGAGTAGCACAGACAACGGGTGGTGCAGCGAGTCGCAGGCCTTTCAGCGGAAGGTGAGTCGTGACCGGTGAGGCGATTGTTCGAGCAGCGTGGCGGCACAGCAGCGATGCAAGTTCTGTCAGCGCAGCTTGCGGACGGCGATAAGGATGGCAGAGACGAGGATGATAAAAAGCGATGGAAAGAATGGCGCTCCGCCGAGGTTTTCACGCTGTGACGCACGCGGACCGTGTCGGCAGAAGAACGAGTGCAGAGGAAGCGTGATGAGGGGAGAAAAGAGTCGAGGGTGATGTGAAGGAGATGGAACGGAATTCAGACGCGGTTGTAGAGGGTGCTGTTGCTAACGGCACACGTGGTTGCCGCCTTCCATAGCGAAGCTGGCAAGAGCGCGCGGGTGCCTGAGTGCGTCTAAAAATTCTCATGGCTCCATCAAGACGGTGACTGCCCAAGATATTGCAAGGAACCAGTTGTCTGCCGGGAACAGAGTTCTCAGCGCACGATCTCAGGCTCTACTTTGATCTCCGCCCCTTGAGCTTGGAGTTGGTGCACGAGACACCCCTCTGCACGAATGAATCGTGGGCGGACAAACACGGTCAAAGACTACGACGTCGCGATGGAGGAGAGACACTTCCCGCGGACACGTGCCTAGCCGGGAGGGAGGCGACAGACACAGGATGCGGCGATGCAGATGCGACAATGTCGCGCGCAGACGGGGTGTGAGGTGAGAGGAGGCCGGAGCTTGGCACGGGCGGAGCGATGATGCAGCGGCCAGCGGGGCGCGGAGAGCCCCCATTGGGTTTCGAGCGCCCGCCCTCCTCCAACGACCTACATCACCCCCGAGCCCTACCAGGCAGCCCTCCACCACATCCAGCGCCGGGACGTCGCCCCCTGCCTGCAACCCTCCTCGATCCCCGCCATTCAATCCGAGTTGTAGCCACCGGCTCCGCTCTTCACCATGGCTACCCAGACCCCCGCCGTTGTCATGGACAAGTGAGCTAGCTCCCCGACACCGCCGAGATCCCCTCCGCTGGCCTGAGACCCCCGCAACTAACAATTGGATCACCAACAGCGGTACGGGATACTCGAAGCTAGGTACACCGTCTCCCCCCGCCGTTCATCACACAGCCCCTCGCTAACCCCCCGCTCCCAGGTTTCGCCGGCAACGACTCCCCCTCGTTCGTCTTCCCCACCGCCATCGCAACCAAGGCCGCCGGAGGAGGCGCAGGTGGCTCCGGTTCTGGTCGCCCAGCTATTGCCAACAAGCCAGGTTTCCTTACCGGTGGCGCCGGTCCCGGCGGACACCTGTCAGCGAAGCGCGGAACTGAGGACTTGGATTTCTTCATCGGAGACGAGGCCTTGGCCGCATCCGCTGGTCCTGGTATGCTATGATAAATGGATGCATGGCGGAGAAAAACACGTTTGGCTGACCTGATCAGGCTATGGAATTCACTACCCTATCCGCCATGGTCAGATCGAAAACTGGGTAGGCTCCAGCATACTACAACCGCGCCCAGAGACTCTAACAGGCATCTAGGACCATATGGAACGTTTCTGGTCCAATTCGATATTCAAGTACCTCCGTGTCGAGCCTGAGGACCATTACTTTCTCCTCACGGAGCCTCCGCTCAACCCGCCAGAGAACCGCGAGATGACGGCCGAGATTATGTTCGAGTCCTTTAACTGCGCTGGTCTGTACATTGCCGTGCAGGCTGTTCTTGCACTTGCTGCCTCGTGGACCTCTTCCAAGGTCACGGACCGTTCCCTCACGGGTACCGTCATCGACTCCGGTGAGGGTGTCACCCACGTTATCCCCGTCGCAGAAGGATACGTTATTGGATCCAGCATCAAGAGTGTTCCGATTGCTGGAAGGGACATCACATACTTTGTTCAGCAGCTGCTTCGTGACAGAGGCGAGCCGGACAGCAGCCTTAAGACTGCGGAGAGGATTAAGGAGGAGTTCTGCTATGTCTGCCCAGACATTGTTAAGGAGTTCTCCAGGTACGACAGGGAGCCCGATCGGTTTGGCAAGCACGAGGTCAAGTACCCCAACGGCAAGACCGTGAATGTGGATGTGGGCTACGAGCGCTTCTTGGCACCCGAGATCTTCTTCAACCCGGAGATCTACTCCAGCGACTTCCTGACGCCGCTGCCTACCATCGTCGACACTGTCATTCAGACCAGTCCCATCGATGTCAGGCGCGGTCTTTACAAGAACATTGTCCTGTCCGGAGGTTCCACCTTGTACAAGGACTTCGGCCGTCGCCTACAGCGTGACATTAGGCACTTGGTTGACGCACGTATCAAGGCGTCAGAGGCGCGGAGTGGTGGTGCCAAGAGTGGTGGTCTGGATGTGCAGGTCATCACACACAAGAGGCAGCGTCATGGCCCGTGGTTCGGTGGCAGTCTGTTGGGTCAGACCCCCGAGTTCAGGAGCTACTGCCACACCAAGGCCGAGTACGACGAGATCGGCCCCAGCATCGTCCGCCGCTTTGCTCTTCTCGGTGGTCCGGGCAGCACATAAGGCAAGGCTGGAGGTCTTTGGACACCTTTACAGAAGAACACAGAGGCGCTGTGGATGTCGATACACCAGGGACCGTCCAGGACGGATAAAAGGGTGCATTTCGAATATGCGTGGAGTTGGCAGAAGCGGCCTAGGGAGATAGCAAATCATAATCAAGCTGATTAACGACCCAGTTCTGGGGTGATGCTGTGTGCTCAGGACGTGGCACAGGTGCCAGCATTGTCCGCCAAGCTAGCTATCGTAAGCAAATGCTACGCATGAATGAACGGTTCCATAGGCATGCATGCAGACGTATTCCTTCAGTATGCCGGAGAGGCCGTAGAACAAGGGAAGCAAAAGCGAGGGGAGAGGATACACCAGGCGGGGGAGCACGAATGGATGTGACGGGGAACATGGTTAACAGCGTCTGCGGTGGGAGGGCTCTGGCCTCCGCTGGCTGGGGCCCTCCCAATTTCCCCCGCGCCAATCAATGCGGGCGCACCGCGACATCCTGAGACTGCGCGACCAGCACAAGAACTGGGCTCGACAGTGTCTTGCTTTTGCGGCGCTCATACAAGAGCGGGCACTGCGCATCAAAGCCCCTGATAGCGCGGCGACGAGGCACACCGACGGTTCTCAGGCTTCGCGAGGCACGGCGGCGCGCAATTGGCTGGCGGGGCGGCGTCGGAGAGCGTCCGGCGGAGATCAAAGCTCCTCCCTCGTCACCTCTTGACTTCAAGCTACCTAGTCTTAGGGCCCGGCGAGGCTTGACACCCTTGAAGATGGTCAGACCGCTGGATCTCTGTATGTCGATGGGCCTCAGATCTCCTTCCTCTTCCTCTGCGGCTCCAGGCCCGCGAGTCGCTCCCGCGCGATAACCCGGTTCTGCTCACTGACGCGCTCTCCAGCAAGCGACTCGCCCGCTGCCCCGGGCCCTCATGCTCCAGCGCCCTCTACTACCAGCCCTACCGCCGCCCGCGCTCCCAAGCGCCCTGCCCAAGCCATAGGCACGCCCTCGAAGCGCCTGAAGTCGCAGCCTCTCGGCCCGCAAGCCCTCAACGGCCCGCACCCGACCCAGCCGGCCCAGCAAGGCGCCTTGTCGCTGCATCAGCCCGCCCCCGCCGACCAGAGCAATGCCTTTGCCGTGAACTATACCCAGACGGCCACCTCGGGCCCAGAGAGCTTCGTGTCTCCCTTTGGAGTCGGCTGGAGCCAGATGGCAGGCGGCTACTACGACAGCAGCTTCGCGGCCCCCATGGCCCAGCAGCCTTTTGCGCCGTCCTACGACCCGCAGTTCGTCACCCAGCAGTCCCCGATTTACAGCGAGCCATACTCCCCCGCGTCAGATATCAATCCGGAGCTCGTGAAAAACCTGCCTGCTCTGGAGAAGCTGTCCAGCCGGATTCTGGCAACCCTCGGTCAGCACTCCTTCCAGGACACGCTGAACGCCGTGAGCAAGGTTGATACACCGGCGGGACAAGAGTACGCCTCGCTCAAGAACCTCTTCGAGAATCACTTCAAGCAGTACAGCCAAGGCAGCCCTTTCGCCGATGCGAAAGCGCTGCATCTGGATGGTCAACAACACCTGCTCGTCGTGCGCAAGGCCAACTTGGCAGCCTTCGTGAGCAGCATATTCGGTGGGCAGGAAGTCAGTCTTAATGAGCTGAACGAACAATTTTTGGACATATTCGTGCCGACTGGAGCCAGGTTCCTGAAATGGCAGGGCGGTTTGTATCTGGAGCTCAAGACGCAGGCTTACATTAGAGAGTTGATGAAGGGCGAGAAGCGGCAGGAAGTCATAGATCGCCTATTTCCGACAGACCTGGCCGAGAGGATGCTGTCACGGCACCCGGAGATCAAGCAGCTCTCGCCACCCGAGCTGGAATTTGTGAAGTCTGTCGCCCAACGACGGCAGTACCTTCTTGCTGAGCCCGACTCTTTAGAGGCACGGATCATGCTGCCCAGAAAGTACGGCTGGAACGACTTCCTCAAAGAAGTCAACGGCTGCATTGGAAAGAACATGGACAGCGCCTCCGCGTCCAGTCGTCAAAACTCCCAGTCCTCGATCTACAGCAACGCCGGCCCTCAAGGTATAAGCCCGGGTGGCTACTATTCGGGAATGCAGGATGCAGTCGGCGCAAACTATGATGAGACGATCACCAGAGCAGCTTTGATGGCTCATGCCGCGCTCCACGGGCAACAACCTACCAATAGTTCAGAGGCCCAGCCGAATGCCATATCTTTCTATCAAGCTTATCCCCAAGTCGCCCAGCAGCATCAACCCTCGTTTCCTACGAGCAAGGCGCCAAACCCGCCGAGCCCGATCGCAGTACAGAGCGCGCCGACACAGGTGCTGTACGACCGTGCGCGTTCGGCCTCCACGGTTCGTGCACCGCCGAACTCGCGGAAGCCCGGAGCGGCGAATCAACGAAGGCCATGGAGTATCGAAGAGGAGCGCGCTCTCATGGACGGTCTCGATCGCGTCAAAGGTCCTCACTGGAGTCAGATCCTCGCACTGTACGGCCCTGGCGGCACGATTTCCGAAATCCTCAAGGACCGCAACCAGGTGCAGCTGAAAGACAAGGCCAGGAACCTCAAGCTTTTCTTCCTGAAGAGCGGAGTCGAGGTGCCTGTGTACTTACAGGGTGTGACGGGTGACTTGAAGACACGGGCTCCGGCTCAAGCGGCGAAGCAAGAGGCGTTGGCGAAGCAGCGGAAAGAAGAGCAGGAGGTCAAGATGAGAGAGCAACGGGCGCAAATGGACGCTGCGGCTGTGTTGGCGGCTGGGAGGTGGCCTGGCGCTGGGGAGTCGTTTCCTCAGATGGGATTCTCCGCTCCACAAAGTCACCAGGCCATCGACCCTTCGCTTCGAACAAGCGAGGGATCTAACGTCCAGGAGCTGTGAAGATTGAGTTTGGCGTTGGGTTTCAGTATGGGCGAGTGAATTGGTCCTTTATTTCCTTTGTATGTAGAGCGATCTTGGGCTGAGGACGGCAGCACTGGTGTGGTGGATGGTAATGGTACCTTCGTTTGACGGACAGGAGGAAAAGTTATCAGGTTCACTTGCGCTGAATAATGGAATGGCCAAAAGACGTTTGCCCAGGTCGGGCAGCTTGCAAGAAACGACAGTATGATACCCGAAATATGAATAGATTAGGTAGCGATCTCGTACTGTAGTAATGGCTAGCTGCGCGCTGGGAGGGAGAGATATGGAGAGTTATGTGGTGAAGGCGCTCTGCCAGCTGAACGAACGGACAGCTCCCTTGTTATGCGTTGCCACTATCTCGCCATAGCCGCTAAATGTGATGCACCAGGGAGAAGCATGCGGGCGTTTGAAGCACTGCCGCGCGGCTGTCATTGGCTGGGCGGCGTCCCAGGCAATCAACGTCAGCGGAGGCGGCTGTCTCCGCACGGCTTGGCACAGGCGATTAGATACAACAGTACATTCGCGACACACCATTCCTGCATAACCACGGTGACACCCTCGCAGCCCCCCACGCGCGTCAGGTGCCGCTCGTAATCCCAACCCTGACAAATCACACGCTGCGACATGTCGTCCGACCCCAGCGCCAGCGCCCAACCCGGCGAATCCAGCAGCAACGCCCTGCTGCCCACCACCGAGGTCAAGGAGGAGGAGCTGGACACCTCCATCAGCGCCGCCATCACCACCCAACCCACCGACACACAGCCCGACGCCATGAACCTCGACGGCGCAAACGACATGGACGGCAACGCGCCCTCTGGCCCCCCCGCCGCTGACGGCATCATGGGCGCTGGCGCGCCGCCCACGAGCGAGCTGCGCATCCCGACCAAGAAGGACGCCAGCCTGCGCGAGTTCCTGAGCAAGATGGACGACTACGCACCCATCGTACGTGCCACCCACCCCACACACCCCTCTCAACACAGCGCGCAACGACTCCGTCGTTTCTCCCGCGCCGCAGCAGCGCGACGCCGCAGCCACCAACACCACCCCTCCCTCTAACGCGCCTTCCTCCCCCGCAGATCCCCGACGCCGTCACGAACTACTACCTCACGCTGGCGGGGCTCCCGCCGCCGCCGGCCACGCCGCCGCACCTGGCGCGCCTGCTGGCGCTGGCGACGCAGAAGTTCATCGCCGACATCGCCGCCGACGCGTACCAGTACAGCCGCATCCGCAGCTCCAACACCACCTCCAACAACCCCATGGGCGGCCTGGGCGGCGCCGCCGGCTTCGGCATGATGGGCGCGCCGGGAGCGGCGGGCGCCGCGGGCGGTGCCGCCGGCGGAGGCGACAAGGGCGGCCAGCAGGGCAAGGGGCTGAATCTGGGGGTGCAGAGGCCTGGGTATGGCGGTGGGGGCCAGGGCGGCAGTCAGGGGAGGACGGTGCTGACGATGGAGGATCTGGGCATGGCGGTGGGCGAGTACGGCGTTAATGTTAAGAGGGGAGAGTTTTATCGGTGAAGGGGGTGGTGGTTTGACGGTCTCTTCATCGCTTCGTTTGGGATACGGGTTTGGGGGGGATGATAAACGGTTTATGGGCATCAGGCATGGCTCATGGAGTTAGGGCGCTTCAAGAGCGGGAGCATTGCGGTCACCACATAACAGGGAGGCGAGCAAGCCTGATCAGACTGCGCAGAAGAAATTGGGAGCATCCATGATACAGGCAAGGTAATACATGAAAACGCTGCGTGATGCAAGCGCGGTGAATTGATAACGCCACCCATATGTTGAAGAAACCCAAACATACAACGCCCACGGGGGAATCTCGAAAGCTTCTTTTCTATTTGTTCTTAGTTTGCTTGTACGCGAACCTCTTCCTCGTCCTGTTTGAAACCCAATCGTTAGCGACAATTCTCGAAGACCTTGTAACAGCGCTTGCTCTCAGCATGTCATCTGTGATGGGCACAATACTCCCTCTCCAATCGGCCATCACGCGACTCTTGTTACAATTTCATCCAGCCACGGAGCATGTCCATATATCCCGTAAATAGACTTTTGGGAGTACTCACGCCGCAAACTCGCCCAGCTTATACCCGACCATGTCCTCGGTAATGGTCACTTCATTGTAGTTCTTGCCGTTGTGAATCATGAACTTGAGTCCCACGAAGTTGGGCAGGATGACGGCGGACCGCGCTTGCGTCTTGATCGGCGGGATGCGCTCGCCGGCTTTAGGACGGACGATGGGGAGGCTGTGTCGCCGAATGAGTACATGGACATTGGTGCGAAGAGAAACCGGTAGGGCTCAGGAGCTGGGCGCGATCGCGATCGTATGGGTGGGATGAGATGCGGTTGAGTGGTGGACTTACGGCACGATGTGAGGGCCTGCGGCGAGGCGATTAGCAAGGCATTGAGGTGAGCAAGGTGAGGGGAGCAGACGAACCTTTCCAGACCGAGCGCGCGCATAGCACCCGCGTTGGCAGCATAGTTGACTTGGGTGGCTGATGCGGAGCGGGGAGCGGAGGTGTGCGCGATGCGGCGGAGTTGGGGAAAGTTCGATGTTTGCTCGACGCTGCGTTGCGGGCCAAGACCCGAAGAGCCGCGGCGATGTCATGCACGAGCGCCCGCCGATCACTGAGCTACAGCCTACACCAGGCAGCACACCGCGCGACTGGACGCGTCTTCTTGAGTGTGAGCGCGTCGCGTGCCATGGACTGAGGTTCTCCTGTGCTGAATTTCTCTCACGTCGGTCGCTGGTCCCGAGAAAGCATCCCAGCTGCGACTACGCCTTTCACGCCTGCAGGTAGCTTCAGCATTCCACCACCCGCATCGACAAACACACTCTGCCGCCACGATGCCTGCCTCAGAACGTGGTTTGTCTCTTGCTCCTCTGCCCTCCTCGTTCCTGCCCTCTGTCCTCACCGTGCTGCGATGCCGTCCTCCACTTCTTCCGAGGAGAAACCTTTCGAGAAGAAGCATTCCAAGAAAAAGCCGCCTAACTCTGAACTGGTCGCAGGCCTCGACAATCCAAACGACCCGGACACGATCCGCATCCTGGTCGCAACGGACAGCCATGTCGGCTACAATGAGCGCGACTACATCCGCGGCGACGACAGCTGGAAGACATTTCACGAGGTCATGACGTTGGCGAAGGAGCACGATGTCGATATGGTGCTGCATGGTGGCGATTTGTTCCACGATAACAAGCCGAGTCGGAAAAGCATGTACCAGGTCATGCGGAGCCTGAGGATGAACTGCTTTGGCGATAAGCCGTGCCAGCTCGAAATGCTAAGTGATGCGAGTGAAAACTTCCAGGGCGCGTTCAACCATGTTAACTACGAGGACCCGGACATCAATGTCGCAATTCCAGTCTTCACGATTCACGGGAACCATGATGATCCATCGGGAGAGGGCCATTACTCGGCAATGGATCTGCTCCAGGTCTCCGGTCTCGTCAACTATTATGGACGCACGCCCGAATCCGACAATATCCAAATTAAACCTGTTCTCTTGCAAAAAGGCCACACCAAGCTGGCACTGTTCGGTATGAGCAACGTTCGTGATGAGCGCCTGTTCCGAACCTTTAGGGACGGCAATGTCAAGTTCTTTAGGCCTTCCGTACAGCAGAACGATTGGTTCAACCTCATGAGTGTTCATCAGAACCACCACGCGTACTCCGAGTCTGGTTATCTCCCCGAGAGTTTCCTCCCGGACTTCCTGGATCTGGTGGTCTGGGGTCATGAGCATGAATGCTTAATTGAGCCTCGCGAGAACGTCGATATGGGCTTCCATGTCATGCAGCCCGGCTCATCTGTTGCAACTTCACTGATGCCGGGAGAGGCAGTGTCGAAGCACGTCGCTATCCTTAGTGTCAATACCAAGGATAGCAAGAAGTTTGAGGTGACACCAATCAGACTGAAGACCGTGAGGCCGTTCGTTATGAAGGAGATCGTCCTCTCGGAGGAGAAAGCCTTGAAGGGAGTTGCTAAGAAGGAAGCCAATCGCACTATCATCACCCGCCACATGGTTGGTATCGTCGAGAGCCTTATCAAGCAAGCGCAGAAAGAATGGATGGATGCTCAGGATCCGCCTGAAGACGATGAGCCACTCGAGCCTCCACTCCCGTTGATCCGCCTCCGTGTTGAATATACAGCACCTGACGGCGGTCAGTTCGACTGCGAGAATCCTCAACGCTTCTCGAACCGATTCATGGGAAGAGTTGCCAACGTCAATGACGTTGTACAGTTCTATCGCAAGAAGAAGTCTGCTACTAGGACAAAAAAGGAAGTGCTTACGCTGCCGGACGTGGCTCAGCTGAACCTCGACACCGTGAAGGTCGAAAAGCTCGTCCGCGAATTTCTTGCGGCACAGACTCTTACCATCCTTCCGGCCAACTCCTTTGGTGATGCCGTCAGTCAGTTTATTGACAAGGATGACAACAAGGCGATGGAAGTTTTCGTCAACGAGGCCTTATCTGACCAGATGCAACATCTCCTCCACGTAAATGACATGGATGAAGATCAGCTGGCGGTTGCTATGGAAGAATATCGTTCCAAACTCGAGGACATGTTTGCCGCTGGCCAGAAGAAAACCAAAACCAGCCGAAAGCTTAAGCCAAAGCCCGATAATTGGGACAGCGATATGGATGGCGACTGGGCTGATCAACCAGGAGCTATTGACCATGACGATGACATGGATGAGGATGGTGGCAGTTCAAGGCTGGGTTCTGTTCCGCCCACGACATCTACACGCGGCAGAGGACGTGGTCGCGGAGGCCGTGCAACTGTAGCCACATCCCGTGCCACAACCAAGAAAGCCCCAGCGAAGGCTACTACCACGAGTAGCCGCGGCAAGAAGCGTGTTGTCGAGGAAGAAGAGGACGAGGATGAAGATGAGGATGACGACGTTATCATGATTGATGACGACGACGATGATGACGAAGATGAGTCGGATGCGGAAGACTTGTTCACGAAGCCGGCACCGCCCAAGAAGACCACAGCAAGGCAAAAGGCGGCGGCTAGCAAGACAACCAACACGGCGGCGCGGTCGCAACGTGCCTCTAGTCCAGCTGTTAAGAAGACACCAGCCAAGAAGACGCCAGCACCGAAGCCGGCAGCAAGGCAATCGAAGTTGAACTTCTCTCAGACGGCTGAAAGTTTGCCTAGCCAGACCGGAAGAGGTGCGCCGCCGAGGAGGAAGCCACCGAGCGATGACGAGATCTCGGATGATGACGATGCATTCGAGCCGCCTGCACCTACGGCCAGGTCGACGAGGAGCAGGAGATAGATGGTGGTCGATGGGGCTCAAAGTTGACTGAGAAGTTTGCACTGGCTGGCGATTATAGCATTGCTGCATAGCGAATGGGGCATGGAGTTTATCTGGGGAAGGAATCAACTTTGCTAGTATTTTACTGATGGGGAAGCATTGCTCGGTCAAAGGGGAAGGAAATGACAGCGCGGCTAGCTACCTGGGTCATAAGCATATCTCGTAACATGGAAATGGCAACAGATCTGATCTCAGCCGGCCCGCGCCGATCTTGGACCAGTCCCTGGGGCCATGTCCCAAAATGGAAAGAATCGTGAGCGGGTGAGGCGAACACCTTTATTAGGCTACGTCAGCTGGAATCTCAGGCAAGTGTTTTGGTCGCAATACGCTTCACGATTCAGATGCAGACGCAAGGTAGGTCTTGCCCGTCTTTCTTTGCGTGTTGCGTAACTTCAGGTTTGCGCGTGGCGACGAAGGCATCATTCCCGCGCGAACCAGTCGGGGGGATACCGCACAACTTTTTTTCTACATGAAGACTGTTTAGAATTCAAAGTCAAAATCCCGTTGCCCCTTATACCCGAGATCCTTCCGTAGGGATAGGCTTGGCTTTCGCTGACGGTGGGCCGATGCCGCGGGAGGTTGTTGTTGTGGTCGTGACTTCCAATTCCCAACTTCCCACCCAAGACGTCCTGACGTAAACACCGCCGCCGAGCCCCAACGGCGATCCCATCCGGTGTGCTTGATCCCAATGTCTCTTTCCTCCCCGCACCCGTCTGAGTCGCGTCTACCATCGTGAGCCACGACTTCCTCCATTGCTAGTCCCGGCCGTCGACGGACCAGAAGGTGCATCTGCGCCTCATAACAGCCTTCTTCATTACGGCCTGGGTCCGTTCCCAACTTTCTCCATCCATCACTGTCTTGCTTCGTCCGCCAGCACGGCTTGCTGTCTGTCTCTCATTCCACTATCGGCACGCTTGCTGCACGCTTGGATACCGCAGCTCTCTTGTTTGCACCACGCCATCCACTTGCTTTACTGTTGATTGATACTCTCTCTCACGCCGCAGATTCTCGAACGCGAGTGAGGTGAGCAGTCCTCAAGCTTGCCGAAGTTGGAGAAGGGACTCTGACTATCCCCAGATCAGCCGCCGAGCTCTGTGCTGCCGCCTCATCTCAGCTCCCGCTGCCCACCGCCCAAGTGCGGACTCCATTGTGACCGCCGCCGATACCGTCCTGGTCGACACAAGACCAGAGGCAGCTTTGGCATGTCAGTCAAGAAGAAGGTCGAGGAGCTTCTCGCTCTGCGAGACTCGGTTTCGGAGTCTGCGGTATCGATCGAGAAGTTTGCGGATGAAGAGGCCGTTCGAGGTAAGTCATCTCACCACTTCACTCACGGAGAACATTCTGCACCCGGTCGCCTTCACGCGGAGAGGCCACCCTTCTTCCAAGATGCCACTTGCCAAGCCACATTCATTCCTTCACCTACATCTCCTTCTGCTCCATTATCCTCAGCCCTTCGTTCATTGAGCCGCCCTTTCTGCCTGAAAGCTCTACCACTGTGCCTCCCCGACAAAGCATCGCCATGTACACGACGCCGCGCCAACACGCACGTCGCTCGCGTTATCGCGAGAAATTTGCCCCTCGTCCAGACGCGTCGCCAACGCCTGCTCCGCGTCGCTTGAGGGAGAGCGGACGGCTGACCTCCACAACTACAGAGCATGTACTCCGTCCTGCTGCCTCAACATCCAGTATGGGTCTTCGAGCTACTGCATCGGTACCTGTCTTCCGCGGTCGTCTCGACACTGGGCGATCTTCCTCCACCACAGCGAACTCTTTCTTGGCTGCGCCAACCTCGGGCAATGTGAACGCCGGCGCTCCAACTCATTCCAACGTCTGGAAGAAGCCATCACCGACACCTTCTCTCAAGCGCGACAAGATTCAAAGGCTCATCAAGGAACATGGCTCCCCTCCGGGACTCCGTGTCACAGCAGGTGGCCGCATTGTGCCGCAGGACATGCCTGGCTTGGGTAGCCCCCAATATCCGGTCAACAGCAACTCCAAAATGGGAGAATGGAACATGGCAAACGTACAAAGCAATGGCATTCAGCGTGCGACGTCTCAACCGCCATATCTACGTCGTAATTCAGACGCTGTCCCCCCACCTGCTTTCGAGCCGATGAGCCGTTCGAACAGCTCGAACACCGCTGTGAACACGACCATCCCGGCTTACGCTCCTAGCTTCAATCCCGCTTTCATGCCTTTCTTCTTCCCTGCTGCTCCGTATGGCTATCCTCAAGCTCAGCCAAGGCCATTCAGCGTGCCTGCACCAGCTTCCAACAACACGAACAACACGGCACAAGCGGAGATTGCTGAGCTTAGGAAGATGCTCGAAAAGATCCATATGGAACAGCGAGATCTGGAAAGGGAAATGGTTATTCGTGAGAACGCTCTCACTACCGAAGAGCGCCAGAACATGGTCGAACAGAAGGTCCAGATGATCAATGAGTCCGATCGGATCCGGAAGGACATCAAGCGCATCGAATCTGACGAGCCCTCTGGTCCTGCTTCTTTCGAGCAGCAAAAACCGGCCTTCCCCCAACCGCCTGGTCTTGTCGCTCCTCAATCAGGACCACAGCCTAGCTTGAACCCTTACATGTTCTCCAATGGCCCCCATGCCTTCGTGCCCTTCGCTCCAGGTGGCCAGTTTCCATCACCCTACATGCTTCCCAGCATTGTGCCATTCTCTGGATTTACTTCTTTGGATGGTGCATCCTCGACTCCCGGTGGCGAGGGCACCGCGCCCTCAGGAGACAACGCGACCAAGCCTACCAAGGAATACAAGGACAAACAGGAGATGCAAATCAACCAGGAGAATCCGGAAAATCCGGAGAAGTCGGAGAAGCCTGCTAGCCACGGTCCTCGGCGCTCACATGCATTGGAGATCAAGGATCCCAATAAGACGTCGGATCAGAAGATCACAAGCAAAAGATCAGTCTTGGATCCAACAAGCCCGGCATACACACCGCAGAAGAAGACAAAGTCGGAAACCAGCCAGGAAGATTCTTCTCTTGTGTTCGTTCCGCCTTCTCCTTCTCCCATCGCATCTCCGCAGCGGAATGCTGCCTTTGCAGCTCACTTCCCTTGGCTTTGCTCAGATAGGAAGGATGAGAAAAAGAACGACGGTACTGTCAAGATCAGCCCTGAGCCTTCTGTCAGGTCCTCTGCGCACCGTCCGAGTGCGTCCAGCATCAACACGGCCGACTTCTTCCCAAACAATCCCCACGAGCACTCGTCGACTAGCTACAACATCAGGAATAACACTCAGAATAGGCAGATTACGCCTGATAGGTCGCAGTTTGCTTGGACAAATGTCTTTCAGAGTCCTGATGAGAGTCAAACACACCTCAGAGCTCCTCAAGTATCGCCTGTCGATGGTGCCTCCCTCAGGAATGACTCCGCCTTGGGCATGCACCAGTCTGAGAATTTGTCTATTCGGAATGCACAGCTTCGTGTCCCGCAGGCAAATTCAAGGCAAGAAAGTGATAAGATATCTTCTGCTGGTCGTTTGCATGCTCCTGCGCCATCTTTCGTCGGCCAACTTGACTTCAGGAGCAAGTCCGTCACTTTCTTGCTTGGATTTTCTGCTGGCTTGTCTGGTCAACCAATTCAAGGTACCGAGGAAGTCGATTACATGCAAGGCTGGGCTCAAGGGCTACTTTCTGCCAAGCAGTCCAACTCGCGACAGCCCAGTGAGGCCGAGGAAAGCGTGTCTTCAACGTCGGAGGAACACATCCAGCCGCGTCAGAGCAGCTTTCTGCACCCAGAGTCCGTCATAAATCGTCTTGACGAAGGAATGCCACGCCCGATGGGGTACATGCAACTTTCCGCGACACCGATGCACAAGGTTTCAACATCGACACTGAAGGCTACTCCGTCTATTCAAGAACCCCGCCCGTTTACAGCTCACTTCGAGTCCTACGACACCACCAAGAGCATTTCATCCTGTATGGGCATTGGACCGGCAGCTATTCCAACCCCCTACAGAACTGTCAGCGGGGAGACGAACAAGACCGTCACCGAGAAGATTGACGCTATGATGAATGCACACCAAGCTCCCATGATGCAACATTCTGGCAATGAGAGGGACGAGATGAAGCCGTCGGATCGGTCCAACCAGTCTCCTTCCAAGCTTTCTCGGGTCTTTTCTGGTCAGTCGCTACAAGCCCAGGGTCAGCAGAAGCTTAACCGCGGCTTCAACCTGAATTGTCTTGGTGACCAACGCGAGCAGGCACGTCACAGCCGCACGTCTTACGACGGCGCCGCGGACGACGAGATTGGAGAAACGTCGGGAACGGAGACGACGAACGCGCGTGTTTCACCTTCCAAGGGCTCAGCATTCACAGGGTCTCCCTCCGTGTCGACCGGCTCCCCGAAGAAGCTGTCAAAGACAGCGGTCAAGAACAAATTCGAGGAGGTCGCCGGCAATGTCGGTGGCGTCGGAAAGGGCAAGAAAAGCCGGAAGCACAAGAAGACTGACCACGATGAGACTGATGATCCGGCCAAGATGTCGCGTGACGACAAGAAGAATTGGAGGGAGATGTGGAAGAAGCGCTTTGAGGGCATTAGGGATGAAGAGCAGAGGGAAATCGACCGCTACCGCTCCGAGTATCCACTTCCCCAGTGAGAAGTCTTCGATATCACAACGTGCAGCAACTGGCTCAACTGGCAGGTGGGCAAGAGCCTATCACTTTGGACAACATCTCTCACCCATCAATCAATAGCCGCACATTCATCGGCTGCGGACATGGCTCGGACCATGTCAAGACGGATTGCTTCCCCGACTTAGCACCTTTCTCGGCTGTCCATGCTTTTTAGATCGCCTCATGGTTTCTTTGTTCATCTTCACCTCTGTCCGATCGGATGGAGCCATCTGATCAAGCCAGGTTTGGCGGTGATTGGTGATGCATTCGCTGGTGAATGCCGCTTTCCCGTCAATCTCCGTGAACCGGGATTTCTGAGTTTCATGGCTTTCCTTCTACTTCTTTCATCATCTCGGGGACTAATAATGGTCGGCGTCCTCTCGGATACGGTAGAACACCCTCTCCCCATGATGTTGAAAACATTCTGCGATTACTGGCTCAGTTTTCTTAACACAGAAAGGATGCATGATGCCCTTCTCTCTCTGTTCTGAAGTTTATTGGTGGGTATCACAGAACCACGGCTTTCTTTGTTTTCTTTTATGACGCCCAGCTTTCATGTTGATCCAAGGGTACTTAACTTCGTAGAGATCAGCCTCCCTCCAGAGTTTCAAAGTATGGTTGTCCGATATGAAATCAGGAAATAGTGAATACAAAAATCTTAATTCAAAGAAGGCGCATCTCGTGAGCGTGTGGTTGATCGCGTCCGTGACGATGGCGAGAGATTCGGAAAAAGCAGGCAGGGGAAGTTCGAAAGGGTAGAAGCGCAATGCTCACCAACGGTGACCGACTGCGCGGCGGCTTGCGCGTGTGTCCGTGTCTTTGATGTCTGTGTGTTCCCTCCCGATGTCCGCGCGCCATCATTATATTGGCTCGGGCAGTTAACACCTGCAAATCATTTGCTCCTCTCCCCTTCGCTTGACGCGCGTGTGAAAAGCGCCCCCCGGGTTTCTTCATCTCCACCTCGCCTGTCTCCCCCCTCCGCGGTGTCCGAGAATGGGCATTTTCTGGTTTCCTTCTTGGTACTTACGGCGGGGGGAAGAGAATCGTTTTCTTATATAGTGCCGCCCCGCGATCACCAGACACGAGAAACGCAACCCCGTATACGCTGTCCGGACGCATGCGTGTATGGCGTGCGATGCGGGCTGGGCGTGGGCGCGGGCATGGGCATGGGCACCGTGCGCGCGCCGCGGGCAGGCGTCTCAGAAGCCGAACGGGATGGTTCGGTTGCCTTTGCCGCGCAGCCGTCGGAAAGAAAGAAAAGCAAGAAGCCGATGTTGCTGAGCACGCGTGGATACGAAGCGATTGGGAGGAGGGTTTCGGGGGGGGAGACTTGGTGGTGGATGGATGGATGGATTCGGAAGATTGTGGCGTTCGCACGAAGCGAGATATGGCATTGCGTTTACGGGTTGGCGCGTCGGTTGCTGGAGATTCGTGCGCTGCTGCTATAGGGTGGATGGGAGTGCGTGTAGCTGTGCTCTCTTGATTGCGCGCGGACACGTGTGCGCGCAGGGGTTGATTGGTCCTATTGTGTATCTACTAGTTCTTCAAGGGTTGTGTAAAGGGCGGCTCGTGGGACTGGGGCCGCATACTACCGGCTTGGGAAAAAAGGGCTGGCTGGCTGGCTGGACGGACGGACTCGTGCGCCTGTGGACGGGGCCGTCTCGGCGGTCGACGACGCCACAGCCACAGGGCACACGGACACACGAGACACGGGAGCGAAGGGAGGGATGGACGAACGGATGGAGATGGTTCGGTGGCAGGTGGACGAATGGGGTAGAGGAGAGGCTGTGCCGGGTACAGTGCGCTGCGCTCTTCCAGATGCACGTGCGTTTGGCCGCGTTTTGGATGGCCGTGGTGGTGAGAGAGAGTTGCAGAGCGGACGCACGTCCGCTGGTGGTTCGGAGTTAAGTGGGCAGAAAAGCAGGCCGGTCTCAGACAAACCCACAAACGGCGGCGGCGGCGGCGCGGGACGCCCTGAGATTGAGCGGAAGGCCAGGCCAGGGGACGAAGGAGGAGTTGAGTGCCTGAGAAAGCCAAAAGGGCACGGAACAGGGGGCTGGCCCGGATGCGTCCGCTCTTGCGTTGCGAGCGTGCCGCGGCCTGCGGCGGCGTGCGGCGGCGAGCGGCGCGGATGATTATTTTTTTGTTTTTGATTTCAAAGCTACCGGCGGTTGGTGACGGTACAGCAAACAGGCTTCTGCCCTACCCTTCCCCGAAGTACTCAGCCTGAACGCCGACGGAGCTTATGCATTGCTTATTGGTGGCGGGCAAACCTTCGTCCCCGATGCGGAGTGAGCGGGGGGACGAGGAAGCAGATAAAGGAGGGAGATGTGTCTGGACAGCGGACGCGATGGTTGACAGCTGCGGGAAGAACGGGCGGGAGACTCCCGCTGCAGGTTTGCTCGCGGTGGTGTGTTTCTCCGCTGTTTCTTATTTAAGGTGTGACCAGAGCATGCTGACGCCCTGCTGCCCTGCTGCCCGTGACGCGTCGGCGTCGTGCCTTGTAACTGTTCTGCTCAGGAGATGGGGCCTGCCGCAGAGACGGCGGGATTGGCGGCGGCGATAGGCTGTGGGAGGCGCGACCTGCGCGATGGGCGACGGGCGAATGACGGCGCGCTGCGCTTGGGCTTGACTCTCTTCTCCCTTCCGTGGAGCTCTGCTCCGGCGGCGGCGGGCGAGGCGAGGCGAGGCGCAGCCAGCACGGGCATCGAGCACACCAACTCCGCAGCCGCGAGCCTGCGAGCGCGCCAGTCCGAGCGCGCCCAGCGCTGGTGCTGGTGCTGGTGCTGGTGCTGGTGCTGCCGCGCCGCCTCGCCGCGCCCTGGAGATTCTGATGGGCAGAGGGCGTGGACGTGAAGGGGCGCAGGCCAGCGTGGGCCCCCGGCTGCCGCGACGCCCCCAGCCCTGATTACGGGAGCTGCTACGGTGCCCTCCGCGCGCCCGTCCGTTGCTGGTGTGACGACGCCGCTGCGCTGCTGATGAATATGACGGCGGGCGCGGGCGGCGCGCGTGCGGAGCAGTTTGTCAGACAGCGCGGCGGCGATGACGATTGCGCGGTGCTGCGAGGCGGCGCGCGCCTTGCGGATTATGCGCGTGCGAGTCGCGGCGAAACGGGGCCATTGCCATGGGCGAGGCTGAGTAGCTGAGCAGGAGTACGGGGCGCTGGCTCGGCCGCCAGAGTCCAGGCGGGCAGCAGGCGTGTCGGCGCGCCAAGCTGCGCTCTTATCCCCACCTCGCTGGCCGATCAAGTACCTGCCGACTGCATTCCACCACGGCCCGTTGCTCTCCACGACTCTGCGCGCCCTCTCCCCAAGCCGCCAGCACCAGCGCCGCACGCCCAGCTCGCAGCCCGCAGCTCCCCAGCCCGGCGCCCCGACCCCCCGGCAGACCACCTGCGCCGATCCGCAGCCAGTGCCCCCCGCGAGACATGGCTCAGTGAGCTGGCTCGCTCCGCCGGCCCATTGATTGACTCCTCTCCAAAACCTCAACCACCACCACCCGCGCATTGCCCTCCCCTCTCTCGTCCCGCGCCCGCCCCCCGCACCGCCCGCCATGACGCAGCTCTTTAGCTCGTCGGGCCACTCCTCGACAGTGCCGCAGGACTCGAAGCGCGCCTTCACCGGCGTGCCCATCTCGACCAACAAGCAGGTCAATGGCTCCAACAGCCAGGTCTCGCAGAAGATCAAGAACTTCTTCCGCATCAACACCGGCGGCAGCAAGGACAGCCTCGACTCGGGCAAGCACAGCGGCGATGGCGGCTCGTCCAAGGACCGGAGCGAGGGCAAGTCGGCCTTCCGCCAGTCGCGCTTCCTGCCGCACATAAACCGCAACCGCAGCACCACCGTCGCCAGCGAAGGCAACCCGCTCGACGAGGGCATGTCGCCGACCGCCCACGCGAACCCCTACTTCCAGCACCAGGGCCCGCCCGCCCTGCGCCACCACAACGAGGGCAGCGTGCCCCCGTCGCCGCCCGACACGCCGCCCATGCCCACCACCAAGGTTGAGGAGGTCGACGGCCCCGGCGACAAAGCCACCACCGCCGGCAAGGAGGAGCTCGCCCGCAAGCTGCGCCGCGTCGCCTCCGCGCCAAACGCCCAGGGCCTGTTCTCAAACGGCGCCCACGGCGACCGCCCCCAGACCGCCGAGCTGGGCAAGGAGCCGCTGGTGCAGCACGGCAACAGCTCAACTCTGAGCATGGTCGAGACGGCCGACACCGGTCACCTGTCCATCCCGTCCGGCGATGGCGGCTCCGGAAGTCTGCCCTCACCGGGCCAGATCCGCAACAACATGGCCTTCAGGAGAACGTACAGCTCGAATTCGATCAAGGTGCGGAACGTCGAAGTCGGCCCCGGCAGCTTCGACAAGATCAAGTTGATCGGCAAGGGAGACGTGGGCAAGGTATATCTGGTTCGGGAGAAGAAGTCGGGCAGGTTATACGCGATGAAGGGTACGTTTGCTACTTTCGGGGGGTGAAGCCGGTTTGCTGACGTGATTCAGTCTTGAGCAAGAAGGAGATGATCAAGAGGAACAAGATCAAGCGCGCTCTGGCCGAGCAGGAGATTCTCGCGACCAGCAACCATCCGTTCATTGTCACCCTCTACCATTCCTTCCAGTCCGAGGACCACCTCTACCTCTGCATGGAATACTGCAGCGGTGGGGAATTCTTCAGAGGTATGTCAGTTGGTCACGGGATACACACAGCTTGCTGACTCATGTGCAGCACTACAAACTCGTCCCAACAAGTGCGTTGACGAGGATGCTGCGAGATTCTATGCTGCCGAGGTTACCGCAGCGCTGGAGTACTTGCATCTCATGGGCTTCATCTACCGCGACTTGAAGCCGGAGAGTAAGTGATCGCCTGTTTTTTTCTGACATATCAGGCCTAACTTCAATAGATATCTTGCTGCACCAGTCGGGACATATCATGTTGTCAGACTTCGATCTGTCCAAGCAGTCCGACCCTGGTGGAAGGCCAACCATGATTCTGGGCAATAGCAAGGGCTCGTCATCCGGCTCGCTACCAGCCATCGACACAAAGTCTTGCATTGCAAACTTCCGAACAAATTCATTTGTTGGCACAGAAGAGTACATTGCGCCGGAGGTCATCAAGGGATGCGGTCACACCAGCGCAGTCGACTGGTGGACGCTTGGAATCTTGGTCTACGAGATGCTTTACGGCACGACGCCCTTCAAGGGCAAGAACCGGAATGCGACATTCGCGAATATCCTGCGCGACGATGTGCCGTTCCCTGAGGGGTCCGGCGCACCACAAATCTCTAAGTATGTTTTTCCCCTGTTCTACGCTATACCTAACATACTAATCTTCTCTTCAGTCTTTGCAAATCCCTTATCCGCAAACTGCTCATCAAGGACGAGATGCGCCGCCTAGGCTCACGCGCAGGCGCGTCAGACGTCAAGGCGCACCCCTTCTTCAGGACGACCCAGTGGGCGCTGCTACGTCACATGAAGCCGCCGATGATCCCGCACCAAGGACGTGGAATCGATACGATCAACTTCCGGAACGTCAAGGAGAGCCAGAGTGTAGACCTTGGCGCATCCAAGGTGAAGGGTGTACCGCTTGACTCGGGTCTGGCAACGCCCGGTTCGGAGAAGGCGGTGGATCCGTTTGAGGAGTTCAACAGCGTCACGTTACATCATGAGGGTGACGAGTACAGCGGCGGCAACCAGCAGCAACAGCAGCAGGAGCAACAGTCCAGGTAGCGACTGTGGGAATCCTACTGGAGGAGGGGACGACATGGGACTGGCATGAAGATGGATGATGGGGTTTCCTTGGGATTTTCTTTTGCGCTCCTCTCTCTCATTTCCTCATCCGTCATGGGACCGGACTATACGATGACGTGTTTATTGTTTTCCGTCTCTTGCGGCCACTACTCTCTCTCTCTTCACACTTCTATCCCTCTCTCGCGCACCTGTTCACATCAACATCATTGGGGCTATGGGCGTTCTGCAGTAAAGTTTTGGGGGATCAGCCTTTTTTTTCCTGTTTGCCTTTTTTCCATACACCTTCAGACGCAGACACCTGCACGCCCGCTCCCTCTTTCTTCACGAAGAATCGAATGGGAGGCAGGGGAATTTTTCTCTCTAGTAGTACTTTTTTTCGACCGACCTGGACGTCACACCACTGGAGACTTTGGGAGTCGTTCTTCATGTCGATTGAAGAAAAATGCAGCGAGCAAGCAAGCAAGCAGTACGAAAAAGGATAAAAAGGAGTTTGTTTTTGATGTGTGTGTTGCTGCTGAGCTTTGATGATTGTTCTGTACTCTTGCGCGCTTTTTTCCTCTAGTGGGATGGCATTGGGATGGGTCTGAGGGGTTTTTGTGTTTCTTTCTGCGGAGGATTGGTGGGTGGTGGATGTGGTGCGATGGGTGATTCGGAAAGAAGAGGGTCGTGGGTGAAGTGAATAGGTGAAAAGAAAGATGTTCGATTGAATGCTGAAGTCGAGAGTGGATGGTGAAGATGTGCTGGGAGCGAATGGCTGACGTCTATGCGTCGAGAGTGGAAGGCAGAAGGGTCATGTGGGGAAGCTGTGCCGTGAGCTGTAGATGATTGCTATGTTGAAGGTGAAGGAGACGTGATGTGAGCTGTACCGCTGGGGGTGGTTTCTGTATCATTTTCCATCCATCATCGTTCAATGCAGGCCATAAAAGATATACAGGCGGTTTCTTTAGAGACGAGCACTTGAGATTCTGCATTGCCGAGTAACTTCTTTTGGGGGCTACCAGCTGAGCGTGAGGGTTGCAAAGCGCCGGCTTGGTTGGCGTTGGTATTGCAAATACGTCTATGTTGGCCGAGACGGGCATGAATGGAAAGACGAGCTTGCTTGAAAAGGAAGGAGGGCGTCGCCGATAGAACCGGTAGTGTGGCTCGGCTTCAGATCAAGGCAGCCTTCTTTTTGCTGCGCGTTTTAGGTCTGGGTTGTATTTGCGTGTGGCGCATGAACCCGCATGAACTCGATCAACGCCCCCCGGATTCTCATCTGGGCAGGTGACGCGGCGGACGGGGAAATCTCAAGCCTTTTTTTAACCGATCTGACCCGGGGTAAACACACCCCGGCCGCGGGGTTGAGTTGTGCGTGGTTTGTTATCGGCGACAGCGGTGCGCTGGACGACGAACAATCAACAATCAACAACGCCCGCCGCAACCAGCCCGACCCGACCTTAGCACCATTCTTCCACGCCGCACGCCAACCACGCCTTCCGAGCAAGCGCGCACGCTCACTCCGGCAACTTCGCCTTCGACATCCGGCCCGCAACCACGTGCACACGCACCGAAGAACGCGCGCGCGCGCGCCGCAAAACCCACCACAAACAGCCCCGCGCTAGTCCGGACCCACGACAACCGCCTCGCCCTCTCCCCTCAGCAACGAACCCCACCCCGCGGCATCCGACGCGCTCGAACGACTACGTCACGCAACGCACAACGCACACCGAGCCCCCCACCCCCGGGCGACACGCAAACCGCCGTCGCCGCGACGACCCGACGACCCGACGCCCGCCCGACACGTCAACGGCCCCCGGCAACCGCGAGAAACGCAATCGCGGCCGCTGCCCAACGGCACACGCGGGCACGCAAGCACGCGGGCAGCGAACACCCACACAACGCGCCGCCAGCTCTCGTCGCGTCCGTCCGACAAACCGCTATCCCAGCGCCGCCTGACTTGACGGCACCCGAAATGGCGACGCCCGACTTCTCGACCAGCACCACCGGCGGCGAGGGCGGAAGCACGTCGCCCGGCCCGGAGTCGCTGACGCCGCTGGAGCAAGACGTCCTGGATGAGTACGCGAGGTTGGCGGGGAACTTGAGTGACGTGAGTGCGAGCCCTACCCTCCCGCGCAAGATGTGTGGTGCTGATGCGGTGTGTTGTAGTTGGCGGGTCTGCTGAATACGCTCTCTGCCACGCCGTCTGCGGAGATATTGGATGCGTTGAGGGGGCTAGAGCGGAAGACGAGTTTGGTGTTTACGTTGTTGAAGGCGAGTGTGTATAGTATTGTGTTGCAGCAGCAGATTTTTGGGGATGAGGAGGGTGGTGAGGAGGGGCAGGGTGGGGATGGGGGACAGGAGGAGGGGGCTTGAAGGAGACGTGGGTGGATGGATGGGGGAAGGAAAGAAGAACATATATCGATACTGGGAGGTCGTGGGGTGGGGTGGATGGCCAAAGGTGGCTGAGATTGAGGCTGTTGGACCATTGCTACATACCGTGGGCTGGCGGGTGTACTTATCTTTCTCCGCGAGCAAACGGCGCGGTCGAGAGGGGCTCCTTTAGGAGCTGGATCGCGGCACTCGGGAGCCTATTCTGGGGCTGCGTGGTGTGGTGGAATTACTCCATTGCATGAAGGGAAAGATCGAGGCGCAAGACCGTCAGCGAGGGGTCTATCTCCACTGTGGAAGCTTCAGTCTGAGCGGAGGAGAGGGTGGTGTAGTCTAGCGGACGCTACTCATAGCATAGCGGATCGCGGTAGTCGGATCTGTCAAGCACGGTATGGCAGAAGAGGATTTTAGTATTGATCTGGAAAGGCTAGCCATCAAAGAGTATGGCTTGAGATGGAGTAGGAAAAAAGGCCTATCCTGGTAGGGTTCCAAGAATTACGAAAGTACTATGAAGGAACCTTAATTAAGTAGGGTACCGATACATTCTTCCCTTGAGACAGCGCTCGCATGGGCAGTTACAAATGAAATCGGAATATAGAGCAGTGCTCACCGGCAGGGCTTGTGAAGGAAAGTACTCGCATCGGGGGCTCAAAGTGATCACCCGGATTCAGATGTGCTTTGATTTACGTCCAGAGCCTTCCAGGAATTCTTCCATTCGCCATCGAAGTTATGTTTGAGTTGAAGCTGTCAATTCCTTCAGCTTCCCACCATGTTCTCGAACTAGAATGCTGGTATGATCTTGAGATGACGCTCGTGTAATAGTACAGGAAATACATATCGACATACCCACAGCCCTGTCCATGCCGTCGCCTGTGCCTTGATTTTTGAATCCCCTTGCTCCACCATTTGCACCCTGCTGATGAATTTTGGATCTTCATTGCTGATGGATAATGCAGCTCTGACATCTTTCCGCTCCACATTTGACTGTTTCGCCAGCCCTAAATTCCACCTCTTGTGATCTCAGTCCTCTCCTCCCCACGCTCAAGACCCAACCCACGACGGAAAGCAGAGATTCCTACTCCACCACATGATCAGTCCCTTTCATTCCAACTCTTATTACCAAGAAGAAAGATGTAAAGTTTAATTTCTTTTTAATACACGTTCCCACCATAGTAAACCTTCCGCACGTCAACCAGCTTACGACCACGGGCGCGAGCAATTTCCTCAGGCAGCTTTTGGCCTAGCATGGCCTGCCAGGTAGCCTTGACCGTGTTCATCTTGTTGCGCGAGCGGGTGACGCGGGCGGCCAAGTCGTGGATGCCGGCGGCGCGGGCCATTTCGAAGATGAGGTGCTGGCAGCGGAGACCAAAGCCTGTGGGACCGTTGCATTAGTGACTCACTCAAGATATTGGATGGCGGCAGGTGGGGTTTTTACCTGGAGGTCTGGAGCTCAACTTCAACTCGACGGCGCCGACCTTGCCCTCGACCTCGCCGTAGATAGTGCGGTCCTCGTAACGCACCACGGGCTTCATGTTGCGGATGGCGTTCATGATGGACTGGCGGCGGCCGTCCTCGGGCTCGGTGCTCTTGCCCTCGCCGACGCCGAGCATGCCGTCGCCGTTGCCGGCGATGGTCAGGTAGTACATGGAGGCGACCTTGCCGAGGCGCGTCTGGTTGACGACGCGGCGCACGACGAGGTTCTTGACGCGCAGGCGGCGGATCTCCTGGCGCGCCAGCCCGGTCTGCTGCATCAGCCGCAGCATGCGGGCCTCCTCGTCGCCCTCGGCGCCGCCGGCGCTGCCCGGCTTGGGCGCGAGCTCGTCGATCTTGGGCATCTCGGGGGCCAGCACGGTGTAGCTGTCGTCCTCGAGCGCGCGGTAGCCCTCCTCGCTGTTGGCGTGCATGAAGGTGCGCGGGCTGTCGAGGAACTGCAGGTAGCGCACGCGGCTCTTCTCCTCCTCGTCGCGCTCGGCCTGCGACCCGGGCTTCAGGCCCAGCGCCTCGAAGCGCTCGCCCTCGCGCACGTAGAAGTCGGCCAGCAGCCGCGACATCTCGTCGTTGGTGCGCGGGCGCACGTCGTAGTCGGCGTACGGGTCCAGCTCGGCCTTGACGGGCTTGTCCAGCAGCGGCTGCAGGCGCCGCAGGTCGTCCGACTGGTACTTGAGCGCCATCGGGTCCCGCTCGCGGTTGTTGTTGGGGTTCTTCCAGCCCTGCAGCAGCAGGTCGCGCGTGTCCAGCGCCTGCTCGCCCGCCTCGATGGCCGCCAGCTGCTCCGGCGTGTACTTGGCGGCCAGCAGCTTCTTGTCCGCCTCGCTGAAGGTCGGGAACTCGGCCCGCGCGGCCTCCTGCAGCGCGGCCATGTCGGAGGCTTTGACGGACGGGTAGCGCGGCTTCCGCCGCGCGCTGCGGGCGGGCGAGGCGTGGAATTGGCGGCGGAGGAGCGAACTGCTATCGGCGGCGGCGGTGGTCGAGGGCCTGGCGGCCGCGGATGCTCGTGCGAAGAGACATCGTGCGGGGCGGGCGACGGTGCTCATGGCGGGAGCAGGGACTCAATGCCCGGGAGTCGAAGCGATTGAGGCGGGCCGGGGGCCTGGGAGGGCGGCGCGGGCGGGCTGCGATGGGCGGTGGGTGTGGTGGTGGACGACGTGGACGGTGCACTCCGGCGAAAGCTCCATCGGCGCTCGGGCGGCTGTGGATTTTGGTGGACGAAAAATTAAGCTTTTTGGGAGCCGCAAATCAGCGGTAGGACGCCAATCGCAGCCCTCCATTTTCGCATGACTGAACTTCATCCGCTCTTTTTTCTCGACGCCCGCCATCTCCACGTGCATGAACCGCCTTGCTGGACGCACTGCGCTGCAGACCTTGCTGAGACACGGCGCCACCTTTCCACGCCCGCGACACTTCAGCATGGCTTCTGTCGCCACCAACGGCGCGGCCGTCGAGAGCAACGACCGCAAGAGGCCCTTTGAGGGCGCCCGCAATTACCGCTTCAAGAAGCAGAAGAAAGAGAAGGACCAGAACGCCTCTGTGCTGAAGACTGAGGGCACCCACGAGGAGGTCCTGCTGAAGGATGTCGAAGCGCTCTTGAAAAAACATTCCATCAGCGAAACCCCGGCCCAAGCCAACGGCGAAGAGAACGGCACATCGAAAACTGACCCGTCCACCTCGCTTCCGGCTCCCTTCACCGAGATCGAGCTCACCGTCCAAGAGATATCGTCCACGGGCGATGGACTTGCGCTAGCTCCAGACTCAAAGCAGGTCTACGTCGTACCTTTCACAGCTCCCGGCGACAAGGTCAAGGCCAAGGTCGTGAGGCACTTTGCCAAGCAGAACTATTCAATTACAGACTTCATCAGCGTGATCACCCCAGGTCTGCTAAGAGACAACTCGCTCATCAACTGCCGGTACTTCTCCGCCTGCTCTGGCTGCCAGTTCCAGATGCTGCCTTATGAGCAACAGCTGGCACACAAGAAGACCATCGTGGAGAAGGCCTACAAGAATTTCTCCGACCTAGCACCAGAGCTTGTCCCGCCCGTCGCTGATACAATTGGCTCTCCGCTGCAGTACGGATACCGTACCAAGTTGACGCCGCACTTTGATGGCCCGCCGGGGCAGAAGCGGAGTGATGGCCGGAAGGGGATTAAGAGAAAGTTTGAAGAAGTTCCGCCCATCGGCTTCATGAAGAAAGGCACTCGCCATACCATTGATATTGAGGACTGTCCCATCGGCACAGATGCTGTGCGCATGGGCATGAAGAGTGAAAGAAAGCGCGTTGCTGCCGAGCTAGACAAGTACGCCAAAGGCGCCACCATCTTGCTCCGCGAGAGCACCAAACGCCTCCCCAAGGACCCGCAACCGCAACCGCGCGAAGACGCAATTCTGGAAGACCGTGGCGAGCACTTCCACGAGAAGACGTGCGTCACGGACCAAAAGGGCCGCACGACCGAGTACATCGACGACTTCAAGTTCGAAAACCCGGCCGGCGCCTTCTTCCAGAACAACAACTCCATCCTACCCACCTTCACCCAATACATCCGCGACCACATCCTCCCTCCCACCTCCAGCGGCGACGCGCCGCAGAAGATCAAACACCTCATCGACGCCTACTCCGGCTCCGGCCTCTTCACCATCACCCTCTCCCAGCTCTTCCCCAAGTCCCTGGGCATCGACATCTCGTCGTCGTCGATCGAGTTCGCGTCCACCAACGCCGCGCTCAACAACCTGGCCCCCGACCACGCGTCCTTCATCGCCGCCGACGCCGCGAACCTGTTCGCGTCCATCGAGTTCGCGGCCGACGAGACCGTCGTCGTCATCGACCCCCCGCGGAAGGGCTGCGACGACCTGTTCCTGCGCCAGCTGCTACGGTACAGCCCCGCCCGCGTGGTCTACGTCAGCTGCAACGTGCACACGCAGGCGCGGGATGTGGGCGTGCTGGTCAACGGGATGGAGGGGGTGGACGGCGGGTTCGGGCCCGGGAGCGGCGTGTATGAGATTGAGAGTCTGGTGGGGTTCGACTTTTTTCCGCAGACCGGGCATGTGGAGGGCGTGGCGGTGTTGCAGAGGAGGAGGGAGGCGGCGGAGGTGCAGGTGGGGAAGGAGGTTTGAGTGGGGAGCGGATGGGCTACAGGTGAGTGACAAGGATCCAATGCATGGACAAGCAGTAGGCATAGATGGTTGGGGAGTTCTGGTGGAGCATTGTATGCGTAAAAGGACTTGATCATGGCAATTTCGAGCCTATTCTACCATCGTTTCTGAGAATGACTGCATTGAGTTTCTTCACAGTGACTGAGGATTGCGGAGTAGGAAAATACATAGAGACCGTAACAATGACGACGTGGATCTGAAATTGAAAAAATGTCTGCTGGACTTCCGGATAGATGCTTCACCAGCTTATGGCTGTTGGGTCTGCAGTATAACGTTATAAAGATTGAACGCTTGGGTTAGGTAGAGGTCATCTTAGAAAAACTCACCTAACTCGTCGCTCCACAGGTTCGCCGCAAGATTTCCCAATGGAGAGAAATTAGTGAAAGCTCCCTTTGATGCCGATAACTCAATGATCAAGTCTTTACACCCAAGGTGTCCATTACCATCCGCAAGCATCATTGCACGATCACACTGCTTGTCGTCGAAGCCACCACCACTTGCCTTCCACAGAAACTCGATCATCTCTAGACGGCCGTGTTCCGCCGCCCATTCCAGAGGCCACCGGCCGTTTACCTTCGATGGTGCTGCTTGCAGATCAGCGCCGTGACTGAGCAGCTCGGCTGCGACGTTGCAGTTTCCGCTCATGGCCGCAAACTGCAGAGCCGTCCCGCCACTTCGGACTGCTGGGCGAGCATTGGGGTTGGCACCCTTCTTGAGCAGCAATCTGACGATGTCGAGACAGCCTAGTTTTGCTGCTTGCTGCAATGGGGATAGTTTGACGCCAAAACGTGGTTCTCGGTTCACGTCCGCACCGTGATCTATCAAAAGCTGGACTAGATCTTCGCTCTTGGTCTGAATCGCTGCCAGGAGCCCTGTCTGGTTCGAGACCATTGGGATTGCCTTCGAGATAACGATATTGTTCGGATTACATCCGGCTTCCAGAAGTCTCCTTATTATGGCGAAGTTCGCGTGACTGTAGGCCCTACTCTCTTCGATTGCAAGGCCGAGGGGCCTCGATTCCTCATCGGAGCCGAATACTCCCTCAAAACCATCAATGTCAATACCCTCTGAGGAAAGTAGTATATCTACTGCTTCGAGGCCAGGAAGACCTTGCCTGATGGCTGATTTAAGAGCGTACGTCCCAAGTCCGGGCACGGAGCGACGTGTCGACCGAACAATAGGTGCCAGAAGAAGTGGAAGCATTCCCGGTTGCTTTTCGGCCGCTAAAGCGAGAGTTCTGGGTCCGGAAGGGTTTGCGCCCAACTCGATAAGACGGAACAGCATTTTTGTATCGCCTCTCGAGATTGCAACCTCGAGGCATTGGGTGAGTCCAAGCTCGCCCACGAGACCTATTTCGACTATAAAATCGAAAAGATCTCTATTTCCGGCCTTCAGCGTTTCAACAAAATCATCTGACCTGAGTTTCATGCTAGGGAAAGTGGAAAATAAGTCCATCATGATGGATCGGTTGCCCCATCTAACCGCTTCGACGAAGGGGTCGACTTGGTGGAATTCCCAACGGTCAATGTCTGCTTCTAGGATTGCGTGAACCATGCCTTCATTTCGCTGCAACAACGCGGCAGCTAGTAAATTTTCTCCGCACGCGTTGACATCGGCACCTGCATTGAGCAGTGTATGAAAAATCTCTTCATATCCACCTTGTATTGAATAAAACAATGCAGGCGACATTTCATGCGGATGTGGCCATGAATGGTGGTGAAAGAGCTTTTGAACGTACGGGATATTTCCCACTTTCGCCGCTGCAGTGATTAAAGCCCCAAACTGCCCACCACGATTGAGAGGGTTCATCTGGCTTAATCTTTCGAAGAGGTGAATGAGATTCCCATCGCAGGTCTTGATAGCCTCAGCCAGTGGTGTCGTCATAGTCGCGGGGTGATTTTCATTGTCAATGCTTTGTGCAGAAGCATTCAAGTCAGGTTTCTTTGTGAGAATCAGGTCTATCAGTTCTCTTTTACCACTCCTCACTGCAGCGCTCAGGACCCTTTCCAGAGACCTTGAGTAGGGCAGCAGAATCCGAACGAGTTGGAGGTGGCCTTTAATGGCAGCCTGGATCAGCGCCCAGTCCAACTTGTCTGTAAATTGTACGAGGCAGTTCCCTTCGTGCGTCTGCTGACAAGCCTGTAAAATGATTTGTGTTGCCTCGAAAGCCTCGTCCTCCTCGAGCTGTCGTGCGATGAGTGATAGGATACCAGCCGAAATGAGATTCGTATGTTGACCTGCCGAAAGCATGGGAACAAGAAGGTACAGCAGTTCTCCGCCGTGGAGGTACTGGAAAATTCTTCTTAGAGTATCCATATGCAAATTATCGCCGGCTTCCAAGAGCATTTGAGCAAGACTGATGGTACTTCTGGTTATTGTTGAACCTTGTTGCATTCCATAGATCAGCTTTGTAAGGGGACCCCTCTTGGATGTCTTTTTCACGTCGGCTTTCGATTCCAGCAACAATGCAGTTAGCTGCAGGCTCTGAAGCACAGCTGTCCGCTCAATTGCAGTAAACCTTTCTCCGTTAACGTCGCAAATTGTTTTGTTGACATCGACATAATGGCCTTCGAGAAGTAGTTTGATGATTGCTCCGTCTTGGGCTTCGATTGCAGCTTTGAAAAGGTTCTCCGCTAGCGCTTTTGCCACGTAACCCGGGCTTTTCTTGAGGATCTGTGAAATGAATGCGCCCGCGTTTTCATATCGGCCGAGGAATTTAATCACGCTTGAGGTGGGTATGTCTTCCAGTCCAGAGAATGAATTGACAACCGAGAACATCAGTAGTCGAACAAATTTGGTCGCGAACATTTCATTCCTTGAAACCAAATCATCTTGTTGTCGAGGTACTTCGCCTGGTAGTAAAGTCTCAAACGATTGTAGGAGAGGTCTTGGGCTGAAATGATATGCAATGGCATTGCATCTTTTTGTGTTGGATCCGGAGTATTCCATGTCTGCAGCATCAATAAGGAATTGTGTGATCGGTTGATGAAGCCCACAGACCAGGTGATACCCCTGGACCTTTGATAGATGTCGAACGGCGCGAGAAAGAATGACACCGCTGTCCTCTTTGATTAATGCTATCGAGTGCTACATAAATATCTGATCGCAAAGGGGACGCGTAAGCAAAAGAGGCTGTGCTAGGTACTAAGAATTGACGCGTACGGGGTGGAGTGATGGTGGTGTAGTGATCAGAAGAGGAATACGAGACACGTGATTGCGGGCCAATGTGGTTGACAATAGAAGATCCCGCACGACGATGCCTGAAATGTGTTAGTGGGATAGAATATCAGCGATCTTCGCAGAAGGGAAATACTAACCATTGGTCTCAAGCATTCTTTCGAATCGGCTGAAAGGTAAATCTCGAAGAAGTTCAAATGGTTGGGGCGGCGCGTCGTGATTTTGGAAACCTCCTGGTGACATCATGTTCCAAAATGGCGAGAGTGGATTGTTATGACCAGACCGATATTGCTCTGGCCACTCCGGCGACTGTGTTATGAATTGCCACGGAAGATCAGGAACACTTGTGTTGCTTGCTCCTGCAACCAAGTCTTCCCTGCCACTCACAGCCATGCCAAGACCTTGAAAGTTTTCACCTTGTAGCGGTGAATCCACGCCTTCTGTTGGTAAGCTACCGGAAACCTCTGGTTCTTGTTGTTCCATAGAGCTGCTGAAGCCAAGCCCAGGATCGGATGAAGATATGTCAGGCATCATCAATTCCAGCATGCCAGCATCTCTATCTGGTGTCGAAGGATCTTGTGACATTGAATTGCCATCGATGTTCGTGCATGGGGACCATCTGTGATCTCCTTCGTTTGCTTCGAAGGAAACACATTCAGGAACTCTCCCAGAACCCTCTGGTGTGGAGTCAGCATGTGCTCGTATCACATGTTAATGCTATGACATACCTGTGGAGGGAGAAGTTCTTGCGTAACTTGGTCTGTCTTGACAGTACCGCCGTCTCACCAGTTGGATCTTCTGCTCGGGTACGACACGACCAGAGATGAGTAATCTGATCTTTCGATGTCGAGAGGTAAGGATATCGAGCCTTCTCATGGCGGCTCTCCATTCGGATTTCTTGAGATTTTTACGAACACCCCAGTGGTTCAGCTGAGTGCAATATTCTGAAGAACTTAGAGAAAGAGTAAGTAAATGTGTTCAAGATTCAATACATCAGCCTCACTCTCACCTAGCCATGAATCCATCCTCCTCCATCATTCGAATGACGTCTTCTAGCTTATTCCCCGAAAACAGAGCCACTATTCGTGACTTGTGGCGATCCCACTCGCTCTTGTCAGGCATGATCGTGGGCGGACGTGAAGGTTGCGCAAGGTGCAGTGAACAGAAATTTGAGTGTCGGTCGGTTATTGCTCTGGGATGAAAGATGAAGGATTCATTCGGTCCTTGGGGTGAGCCTGGCGTTATATGTATGCGACCAGATAGTTTTGCAGCCTTGTGAAGTTCGCTCAGAATCGATAAGAAAAAGCCAGAACACGGGTGGATGTCAGGATCGAGCGATCGAGCTCACCCCAGCACACCAATGAAAGAAAAATTGAACGCGTCCTGTGCCTAAGTAGGTTTTGATCCCCGGCTTTTCGACCAGAGTCTCTGTCGCCGTGGCTGATCATGCAGGTTTTGTCACTTGGTCGTGCCAGTCAGATTTTGGCGCCCAGAATTTTGTCCTCGAATTTTGTCCTCAGCCTTGTCGCCCTCCATATTTTGTCAAGAAAATTCTGTTGGGCAGCGATACATGATCAGAGGTAGCACGACATGCGAGAAGTGACGAAACAAGCTGACCGGCTGGACGGCAAAGAGGCTGTATCATGATAGCCTCGCTGCCTGAACGCCTGTTACACCATTTGCAAGAAATTGGAGCTCCCCAGGCAAAGCCGGGCAAGAATGGCGTGCAACCACAGTCTGCACGAGTAAGCCGAAGAGCGCTTAGAGACCGCTACCGGACCTGTGCATCCTGTAACCGATGTCAGCCGTGTCTTCGTCTGCGCGGACCTTTGGCTGAAACCGACCATCATGAAGTCTTGGCATGGTATTGAGCTACAGTGGTTGCTTCGTAGTACACCGTGGTCGGCATAACGTTACAGCCATTGGGTATTACTGTTTCACTCCCCGCCTTCAGTGTTTTATTAAGCGGTCGGCCCGGGAAGTATTGCAGCAAGTTCACACTGCCTGGGTAGTTGAAGCCTCCTGATAACATGTAATAACCGGGCGCAATATCAATTCAATTTTCTCCATCCATATTATTTCTTGACCTTCGGCCCTCCTATTAAGGATAATGTGTTGAGATGTAAAGCGAAAACTAGAAGAGACATGCCGACGAGTATTAGCAAACCAAAATAATGTCTTGGACCGATGATAATTGTTAATGCCGCTGCATGAAAACTCCAACAGTGGGTCACACTACACAGGAGTTTTCCCTAGTTCTGCTTTCTTCAAACGTATCCCGCTTATCTTCAGATCTGTAACTGCTCTTATCTGTCACTGTCACCTCCGTTTCTACCGTCCTGAATATACCATCCTCTTTCATTGGCACAGCCTTATCAACGATGCGCTCTCTGCTGTCATCAGTCGCAAGGCTTTGGACGGAATTGCTCCTATTCCAAGGCGCCCCGTTGGCCTTGACACCAGTGATGTTGCCGTTCAACTCATATACCTTACGGTGGCCACGAGACTCCTTGCCGTCTGACAACGAAAAGCCATTGCTGCTTCCACGTTCCATTGCTCCCTTGTATGCTTTATTGATGATCGGGTACACGACCGGGACATTGCTGACGAACATGGCGACGAACGATTCACGGACCGCCCAAACCCCCGAATTAGAAGCGCCGACGACGGGGTTCTGCATGATATGTCAGTTGGCTTTCTGGGAGGAGTGAATGGATATGAGAAGTTTCGTCTTACTGTAAGTAGAAGTACGCAGCGTAGGATACCAGCCATCATGACGAAAATTCCACCGCCGAATACAGCTGTTAGCGCCAGCTTCTTCTTGAGTGAGATCCGCGCTTTCCAGAACATGGGCATGGGAATAGTCATGAGCCAAATGTCGGAAGAGATGTTGAGGATCAGGAAGACATAGCAGGCGTACTTGTTGACTGCGGGCTGGCATTGGTCTGTTGAAGCGGAAATGTTAAAAATGTGAAAATTCAGATTGCTCAGATGGAGAACAACTTACTTCCAGGATCTGGGTAAATTTGCCAGGCCTTATGTAGGGGCCGACAGCTGAAGAGAACAGTGCAAATGGTTGCGATCCAAGTGGATACAATTATAAACCACCCAATCTTAACTCGAGTCTCCAGATGCGGAATTTTAGTGCTATAGTCTACTTTTCAGCCTGGCGTGAAGAGGTCTAGCCAAAGGGTCTGATACTTACGTCATCCTGGAATAGTATCCGTTCATGCACACTTTCAGACCCCACAGCACGACGGAGTAAAAGCTCCAACCGATCAGCTGGTTTTTTGACCCTCCCCTGCGAAGATCGGCTTCATGAGAGTTGAGGTCCAAGGCTGCCCTCTCAGCATCGGTCATGCCGTTGTTTCCTAGACCGTGCCAGGTCGCGCCGACTTTGTATGCAATTCCGGTTTCGCCAGCGTAAAATGACTGCGATGTGGAAATCAGCCTTTGATGATGGTGCGGATTAAGGGGAGAAAGTCTTTACCGCTGCGATAAGTATGAAGTAGTCATCAATCTTGAAACCACTGAGACCAACGCTGATGAGACGAGCGGCAGTGCGGATGAATACCATTGTAAGTGCGATAGAGAGAAGGAGAAATGGTTCCACAGCGAAGGCGGCCATTTCTGATGGAGGAACGCGGCGGCAAAGTGCCGTAACGCAACTATTGAATGCTGCACGCAAGTGAAAAGTGAAGCCTAGGTATATTGAGGGAATAAATGAGAAGAACTTTATGTATCGCCACATAGCTGGAGTCGGGTCTCCTCTGGAGATAAGGGATAAGATCAGCTCGCGCGTAATACCGATGGATGTACTTAGTCCAGGACTACAACAACTTAACCATTGGATAGGTCGCGAACGACGGGACGGCTTCTTAGCTCAAAGTCTAGAGTCAAAATTAGTTGTAGACGAACGAAATAGTGTTACGGCATGGCACCTCCACCAATGCGAAACGGGCGAAAGCTTTTGAACGCGCAGTGGCTGGAACGCTGGATCTACCCCAGCGACAATAAGTTGCCTTGAATCCAAATCAAACAATTTTAGCCGATTGCGTGCTCAGGTGGATGCTCACGGTCTGCCCGCCCAAGTAGAAGAATATATACCATAGAGCGAGGTGGCTTGGCACCAGTCGAGAATCAAGGCACCACCATTATGAGTCCGATTATATATTTGGGCGATGTTGCATCGGCGGGAATAAACCTCTGGAATGCAAATATGTTTGACCACGAAGTAGTTTCATCGATGTTGGCACGAAAACGCCACTCTAGTATAGATTTTGGTCTGGGCTGTTGCCGCTCATCAACGTGGCGCAACTTGATGAAGCGGCGCCAGCCGAGTAAGAAGGAAATTTAAATGACAACAGAGGGCTTCGCGATCTTCACCATAGCCAAAATGAGGTGAAGATCGAGGGTAATAGGTAAGCAGTAAGAGCAATTCTAGCCTGCGACAGGCGTGGAAGACTATAGACGGCTTGATCCTCGACATTCTGTACCACGGGCGGCCTAATGCAGTAGTTTCTAGACCTGCGGGAGCGCACGGCTTGCAAATTAGCCCCAACGTGACGGTGGGACGAGGTTACCGCAGCGCGATGGAATTCCCCGCACGGAAGCTAGACAAACGCGGACAGATGGTAAGCTTTCGCGGGGACTAACGGAACAAGTTCCGAAGGATGGTCCATAGTGGCTGTACGAGCGGACCCTTGCGAAAGCGGTATGGCACGGCTTCGAGGAAGGCTTCCTGGAGGGTTTAAATGAAATGAGCCGCTGCGCCAAGGGGAAACTACTACTGCTGACGTATAAGGCTTGCAAGAAGCCAATAATGGGGCCGGAGACATTGAGCATACATCCACCGAGCAGAGACCTTATCATCGATATTGATCTGGCTAGTGGACCAACACCAGTCATATAAAAGCACAATATGCGAGACTTCTGCAATATACGAATTTAGTTTGGGAAGCATTGCAACGAGTCCACACGTGAGTATTCGAAGAATTTACTCGGACAGGATCAGTATTTCTTCTCCTGTGCATTTGCGTCCTAACGGATGCTTCAACTACCCATTAAGGTATGCATGTGTTGCGATACTTCCTAAACCGACCCCGTACTCGAATGCTATAAGAGGGTATATGAAGCCTGTTGAGTATAAAGGTCCGTTCAATCGCTTCGTCGTTATCAAATGGCTGGTGACACGCGTTTCTTTTTGAATCACAATAATTCCAGCAAGGAGTATCAAGTTTTCAAAGGTAAAACCCACGATATCTCCTGCAGGCTCAGACAGCAGTGTTGCTGAGAAACGCGAAACGAGTCTTTCCTTTGCATGGTGCGAAATAATTAACAAAAATCGCCTTTCAAAGTGACGACCGCCCCCGAAACAGCCTCGCGCCCCACGGATGTGTTGGTATGCGAAGCTGAGGGCCTTCCTGGGGCGTCGATTCATACTCTTCCACATCTGGAGGGTTAAACTTTCCCCACCTCACCTTCTCGATGAATTCAAAGGTGCTTTTCAACGTCTCCGGATCATCCATTCCCAAACATGTCTCCCTGCTCATCCTCAATTGCGTGTATACCTCCTCCGCATATTTGAACTGCTGGCGAGACACATACATGCTCGCGAATTCTTCCATCACGTTCCAGGCCTGTCTTTGGGACTCACGTTCAGACAAGCTGTCAAACGACTCGATGAATGCTTGATCCATGCTCCGAGCTTCTCCTAGCTTTTCACGGGACCGCAAAGCTCCCGTGGAATGCCACAGAGCCAGTATCGAGAGCGGGTGCAGACGGCCAAGGACTCTCCACATCTTCTCCACGAAGTGTCTCTCCGGTGAATCTGAAGAGCTCTGATCTACAAAGTCGGAGCTCTGGCCGGCTTCTGAAAGCCCTGTAAGATCCAGCAGGAGCTCTGCCACCTGCCAGTGATGGTTCTCAATAGCGTAAGTCAAGGGCCCTTTGTAAGGTTCGAAGTGTCCTGAAATGATTGCACCGGGCTCGAGGTTGATGTCTGGTTCGGAGTTTAGGCAGTTATTGGGATCCCTCTCCGCTCCGACCCGTAAGAGAAGGATTGCTATTTGCAAGTAGCCAAATTCAGCTGCTATGTGTAGGGGCGTTGCGTGTGCTTCGTTTCTGGCGTTCGGAGACAGGCCTTGAGAGAGGAGATAATCAACGATCTCGACACTACCGTTTCTGACAGCAGCGTGAAGGGGTGTCTCGTGGCGTCGATCCAGCACTCCCAAAAAAGCATCGCCATGCGATATGAGAATCTTTAGAGCTGTGAAGAGTCCATATCTTGCCAGGACGTGGATGATGGTGCCCTCATAGCTTTTGTCCTTGTCGACGCCGAAATGTTTTTGAATACCAGCACAGACTGAGATGATAGTGTCGTAAGAATTCCAGTCATCATCGAAGTACTTTGCCGTCTTTTCGTAGGCGCCTCCAAGAGTTGATCGCGGATATGAAAAGGAATCGACCAAGTACTGTTGATCTGTACCGAGATCACTGGCCAACTTCGCATGCTTTGGCCAATACCTTGCAGAGTATTGGAGCAATGGGAAGCGATCCAGTATATTTCCGCCTTCTTGCCAAGACGACTCTGCGTGATCTTGGATCTCTGAGGTCCCCAAATAGGCCAGGCAAGTTTTGCAAAGATAAACTTGAGCAGAGCCAGCGGCCTGATCAGAAAGCGCGACGTGGATCTCCTCGAGACCCTTGCTGAAAAGGAAATCCGATACCGATTGGTGAATAAAGTGAACAGTCTTGACCTTCTCTTCAGAACCAGTATTGTGGGGTTGCGCGGCGATTGCAATTTGCACGAGTCCTCTTGATAGCGTATTGATCAACTTTGCTGCTTCACTTTCCGAGTTACCCCAGCCTGATTCCATTTCGCATGTAATAATCGATCTGCGAGGAGCTCCAGGATCGACAGCCATCGCATGTCGAATCGCTCCCCAAGTCAACGGCTCGCAGGAAAAATACACCCATTGCAGCAACCGAACAGTTTGATCAGACGGATTTTTGAGAAGGTGCGAATAAAGCTCATGGAGCTTCTGCGGCATGTGTTGAAGATTTTGCTCCAAGAAGTGATATGAATAGCCAGATGTTTCAAGGTCGATGACATGGGCGGTGACCAGGACGGCCCATTGAAACACACCGTTGGCTATTTCAGCAATTTTTTTCTCCAACTTCAAGCTTTCTTGGTATCGCCTAAGTTTCGAATGGATGCAAGTCCGTATGTCGCCATCGTTCTCGTCTTCCAGGCAAATCGAATCCTCGTCGTAAGTCGAGAGATTGGGATAGTGGCGGCAAGAAAAACAAATCTTGAAGTTTTGGTCCACATTCACCAGAAGATCCTGGAAGTAATCGATAACTTCAAGCGCCACATCTTTTCCAAGCTCGTCGAGAGCGTCGACGAAGAGTATGATCTGAACATTTTCGGCCACCTCTCGGATGCTATTTCCCAAGCAGGTTTGTAGTTCTCCAGTCGTCCAGTCCCAATCCTTCCGGTGTTGTCCTTCAAGTCTACATCTTTCCTTGTATTTACGAACAAGATCCTTGGATGAGTTTGGAGGGTTCGGACTCATGTCGAAAATCTGCTGAAGGAGCGAGCGGGCGAGTCCAAGCTTCGATTTTTGCATACTACTTCCTTGTCCGTAAACAAAGAAAGAAGCAAGGCAAATGTCGGCGGCGCCAATCTGTTTGGCCGTCTCCTGTGTTACAAACTTCATTAACGTTGACTTGCCAGATCCAGGTTTTCCTTTCACCCATATCATCCCGTGACTTGAAGATGCCCACTCCACATAATTGTGGTGCTGTAGTAGCCATTCGCACGTTCCGGTTGCGTCAACGATATCGTTCATCCGATTGCTTTGCCAAGGGAATGAGAGCGATTTCAGGCATTCTGGAACTGGGTGAGCTTCTCCAATACGTATGACATGGTTCCAGGTAGCGGGAGTTTGACCTTTATATTTCTCTGTCCATTCTTTGTCCTCACCAAAAAACCTATTCTGGATAATCTGAGGCGCTCTTTTACAGAGTTTTCCTAAGCGGTGTCGGAGATCCTCGTAGTGTTGATCCTGTGGGCTCCGAAATTTGACCAAATCGGAATGATCTCGATCAATCGGACAGACATACTGGTCGCTTGTGTGACCCGATTCCCAATCTCTTGAATGGGTTGCTGATGGATAATCTACAAGCAGCCTGGCCTCACCAGACCTCACCCAAGAGCCGTCTGGATTCTATCGTCCAAAGTTAATAAGGCTTCGCAATCGTCACAGCGAAGAACAACGAACCTGTTTCGGTATCTGCGAATGGAGAGTCTCATAATAGGAGATGATTTCTGCGTCCCTGAAGTGGAATTTTTCAGGGAAAGTACGCGAGAGATTTTGAAGTAAGAAAGATGAGGATCTCAGAGTCTCAAGGAGCTGCCTGTTGGGCTGGTCTCCCACCATGGCGACGAGATGATCCACTGGCATTCCTCGGTTCGGAACTCCATACAAGAAGATACCGCAAATTGATTTGAGTGCCCTCTTATCATAGTCATCTTTGCTTTCCGCCATTTGGACTATCGCCTGGATAGTTTGTGAGTATTGTTGACCTCGTAAATGGTGATGACGCACCTGCTTGAGGATGATGCCTCCAATACTATGACCTATCAGTATCAGAGGTACTTTATCCGTATTTTCTTCTCCAGTCCCTCTCATTAGTGGAATGGCGTCTCTAGTCCCCATCATTCGTATGATAGCATTCCGGAACGGGATCGCCATGTCATTGATAGTCTGACAGTTTTGACTATTTTGAAGCTTGGAGTCATAGCCGTAGATGAATACCCGGACTCAAGGTAAGTCGTGTGGTAAACTTTCCCGAAGCCACATATAAGAACTGTCTTTCTTCTTGAAAGAGCCAAAGGCATGGCCGCCAAGTCCTGATATTGCCACGACACTAAGAATAACGTCAGCTAGTGCCATCAGGTTCCGATTTCATTCGTTGTGGAACAAACTCAATATTACGGTCCGAGTCTGGTCCAGAGTGTAAAGGCGTTAAGCCGTGGAAATGGACGTCAAGTACTGGACCGATTAGTTCCCCTGGAGCATTGAGTAACCACTCGGTTCGGTCTGGGTTTGAATTGGGTAGATTCTCAGGCTCCACCGAGAACTCAAATGTTGCCGTTTGCGCTCCAGGATCCTCAGGACTTTGCGCCAATGACCGCACATAAACGTTGACATGCTCTTCTAAACCTAATTGCCGCTTGACCAGGCTCTGGACACCCGTGACATCCAGATTTGCGGAGATGCCTCGGAGTCGGAATGTACGACTTGTTCGTTTGGGCGTGACCTGGAGAGGAAGAACAGACCGCTTTTTTTGCGCTGGTCCAGTCTCGGGATGTCTTTGAGGACTTTCTGTATGAAAGTGAGTTGGGAGAAGATGAGATATACCCCAAACGTTTCATTACCTCGTTTGTTTCCCCGCCGTACCCGCCAGGCTTCTGAAAGCCGTTGCATCTTAGCTGTAAGGCTGAGCGCCAGGTACTTTGCGGGATATAGCTCGAGTATGCAATAGTGTCTTTGCTGCCTTGAGAATCTAGAGTAGACCGCAGCCCTGTTCTCTGGAGAGCAAGCGTTTCACAGCATTCTGGATGTCAAAGAGAGATGCGGAGTTGCGAGAGCGAGGCAGTTGGGCCTTGAGACAAGGCTGAGAGCTGAGAACCCCGCCATTGCGGCTGAGCCTGCACTGGTCGCCATTGGCTTGCAGGGGTTCAGATGATTACGTGAGATTCGCATCTTAGTGCACGCTTCGGATCAGCATTCTGTAAATGGCGCTAGACCGAAGGCTGGAGTGGAAGATCCCGGAGCTGTCCATGATAAGGATAGCCGATCTTTCAGACATGCTCTATTTTTGCTCAAAATATGCGGATGTTTAAACACACTTTTTCGGGCCTCAATAATTGGGAAACTCAAACTCTCTGGGTAGAGAGATACTGGTAAACCGCATCGGAACAGAACTGTCCGCATGACTATTATTTTAAGAAAGTTTCCACGCCAGCTTGAAATAGTTTTCCAACTTCAACTCAACCATAGCTGCTCAAGGTACATAAAGCAGGAGATAAAAATTCATCTTTGGCAAGCTTACGCTCCCTCAGAACGGTAAACTGTGCTCTTCTTTCGGCAGCCTTTCTTCGGTCCTGGCTGTCGACACAGTTAAATTGCAAGCCGAACACTCCACAATCAGGCGAGTTCTTTTTATCACTCCAGAGAAACGGTGCGCTGAAACGATATTCGAATATGATGCAAATTTTTATCAGTAGCATGAGCTGCCTGCTGGACACTCCACCGGCTTTCCATAGCCGTCATCAATAGTCAACACTATGAAAAACCTGGTCATCCCCTACAGTGTTCATGCAATTCCAAATGCAAGAGCATTCTTAATAAGTCTAGTGTTGCTGCAGGAGACCGACCATGCCGAAGTAATAATACATAAAAGAGAGAGAGCCTCTATGAATATCTTCTGCCACCAACAGGGCCTACTTTTGACCGTATGATCGCGCTAGACCCTTCACCCAGGGAAAAGGTCATACGTGCTCAGTGAGTGTGAGGCAGATGATCGCGAGCAGGTTATAGGAAAGCCTTCCTCTTCTCTACATAAACCGCCTTGCACAGGAACTCAGAGAGCGGAATTCCGACCGAAGATTGATTCAGTAAATGACAATTTTTGTCAGATCATCTGACAAAGACACTCTCTGCGCCTGTCCTTTCTCTCGGATCACGAATTCTCAACATATTTCCTTTTCTCCCTTTTCCTCGTTGTTTTGAGCAGGCACGAGAAGCACCCGAAGCTGCCGCAGTCCACTGCAGTGAAAATCTCTATTATATAAAGATGCTGAGGAACAATAGCCAAAAAAAAAAAAAGAAATAGCACCGCACATCAATATACAGAAGTGATGAGCTGCCCGGTCGGCGGTCATGTAGATACTCGCTGCATTCCCTTGAGTCTGGCTTGATGTTCGGAACGAAACAGAAAAAAGGTGACAGAATGACGAATTTCTCTTCCCCCATACCAGTGGAGAAAGACCGTCTGGCTTATTGACGATTGGTAAGATTTTCATCTCAGAAGGCTGTATTTTTGGGCTGCTGGCTTGCCTTTATATCCGGGAGAAGCCATCTGGGCATGATTGGAGCTCTGGACACACCTCCTCCTGACTTTTACCTTCCAAGAAAGCACGCCAGATGATCTTATTGGGCCTCGAAATCAAGTCACAAAAGACAGTGGGTTGAAACAGTCGAGTTCACGAATTGCTCTGTTGTGGCTCCGAATGAATGATTCAACTTGAAAGTCAAGCGGTAAAGGTATTTGAAAGATAAGTCATGTTCAGAAGAATGAATCAATCAACTCGCTAACCCGACCTAGTTGACCAGCCAGTTGACTTCACTGGAGGATCATCTGCCTACATTGATGATTACTGCCGGTGGCGAACAAGCCTATCTGCAAGCAAAAACCGTGCGGCCTTGCAAAGGGAGGACATACCAAGAATGCAGCGCTGGGCAGAGCAAACTGGATCAAGCTTTGAAGCAGACAAGACAGAGCTCATACACTTTACAAGAAGTCCAGACCAGAACTGCTCAGGAGCAATAGTCATGGACAACCATGTAATTGAGCCTAAGCAAGAAGTGAAGCTGTTGGGAGTTATCTTTGACCAGCAACTCCGGTGGAGAGCCCACGTTCAGAGAGCTGCCACACGAGCAACCAAGACCTGCCTGGCCATAGGTAGACTGAGGCACCTCCGACCAAAGCAGATGCGCCAGCTCTATCAAGCGTGCGTGATTCCTCAACTGGACTACGCCTCAACCGTCTGGCACTCCCCAAAGAGATGCAAATGGCAAGTGGCAGTGCTCTCCAGGATTCAGCGGCTGGCAACAACCAAGGCCATTTCAGCCTTCCAAACCGTTTCAACTGAAGCACTAGACTACGAGAACTTTCTCCTACCAACAAAGCTACGCCTACAGGCTAGGGCAGAGAGGGTCATCACTAACCTCAAAACACTCCCCACCTCTCATCCATGCAAGACGCTTGTCAACAAAACAACATCAACACTCAATCTGGCAGTCAGCTTCCTGAGCCCACTGAATGCAACCCTCAAGTTACAAAGTCCAGACCAGGCTGAGGAGACTGAAGTAATTGACACATGCCCCCTTCCACCATGGAAACCCCTGCTACTAGACAACATCCAACTGCAGCTACCCAAATCTCAGACCCTAGAGGTTTTCAAGGAAGAGCTTAAACGAGACGGGGCTAAGAAGATCTTCACGGACGCATCTCAAGTAAAAGGACAACTTGGAGCAGCTGCGGTGATCCTCAACCAGGAGCAGAGAATCCACAGACAAGCCCAGAAAGGTGTTGGCTCCAGCAAGTTTTATAGTATCACGGCCGCTGAGCTTATCGCTATTAACACCGGCATGGAGCTAGCAGTGGAGCAGAATCTCGAAGAAGGCAACTCAAATCCAGCAACATACACAATCTACAGCGACTCAAAGGCAGCCCTACAAGCACTAGCAGACCCACACAAGCGTCGATCAGGTCAAGGCATAGTACGGTCAATTACAGAAACAGCCAAGCATATCAAGGATAGCCATCAAATCAGCTTCTCTCTCCAATGGGTGCCAAGCCACAGTGGGATCAGAGGGAATGATGAAGCGGACAGGCTCGCTAAAGCTGCAACCACACGCCTCAGAGAACACAGCTTTGGACCACTAGCATCACTTCAGGCCCAGGCAGCCAAGGAAACAGCACACGCAACCTGGACAGCACAATGGGAAATCTCAGACAAAGGCCAGCACCTCCGAGGCATCGACACAGCCCCACCAGGCCCTCACACCCGGCATCTATACGACAAGCTCCCACGGAGCCAGACAGGCCTTCTTGCCCAGCTGCGAACTGGACACTGCTGGCTCAATCAGCACCGCACTCGAATGGGCCGCATCAACAATGAGCAGTGTGAATGTGGAGAAGTTGAATCAGTATCACATGTCCTTCTTGACTGTTACCTGCTTCAGCAAGGCCGTCAGAAGATGCTTCAAGAAAGTGGCTTACAAAAGAACAGCCTATCAGCCTTGCTAGGTGGAAAGCCACCAAACAGCACAGCAGCCACCCAAAGCAAAAACAAGTGGAGGATAACAGCATCGCAGCTACAGGCTGTACTCAGCTTTGCGCAAGACACACAGCGGTTTATAAACAGAGAGGAACCCATAGCGTAGAACACTCTTTACACCACACACCTAACACCTTACTCTCCGCCTCCCTTTACCTTCTCCTTCTCTCAAATTGACACACAACATGTATACTAGCATTGAAATTCTTTGAATAGTCGTAGCCTGCATATCGCTCAGGGCGATGGGTCAGGGTAAATGAATTCAACTCAACTCAACTCAACTCAACTCGCTAACTTATCCAGGTATCCCGAATTGAACTCCTGCCTCGCAGACCTCCCGTTGGATATCCAACTACCAATGAATCCCCTCCTCCATCCCTGTAACGCCGCACCCTACCAATGCACAGCCCCTCACCCTCACCTTCCCCCACCCCTCAGCAAATCCTATCCTCCGGCGGCCGCCACGGCACGCCCAAATGCGCAAAAATCCTCCTCTCGTCCCTCCCCTCCACCAACTCGCCCTCCGTGATCTTCTCCCTGCCCCTCCCCCTCATCACGTCCTTGTACAACCCCCGCTGATTCAACCGCATCTCCTTCCTCGACGCCAGCAGCCTGATGCTCCGGTTGAAGATGTCGTTCCCGGTGAAGTAGATTAGCGCCGCGCCCAGCTGCGCGCCCGGTACGAGCAGCAGGTCGATGCGGCGCCAGACCTCCGGTCCGTCGTCGTGCGGAAGCGCCGACGCGCCGTGCCACTTGGTGCCGTAGCCGCCGTCGCCGCGGGCGTGCGACGCGAGGGCGACCTTGAGGAAGCCGGCGCGCGTCAGCTGCGGGACGAGCTCGTCGAAGACGACGGCCTGGAGGCGGGTGAGGCCGGCGGCCGGGCACGAGATGAGGATGTCGATGTCGCCGCTGGAGGCGGCGCCGCGGCGGTAGGAGCCGCTGACGGTGGCGGTGAAGGCCGGGTCGATGGCGGCGAGGGCGGTTGCGACGGTGGTGTAGTGCTCGGTGACCTCGGCGCGCGGGATGCGGCTGTTGAAGTCGGAGTAGTGCGCGAGTCCGACTTTTTGCGTGGGAGAGAGGGGTACGTTGTGCGTTGTGAGGTCGTCGAGCGTGTGGAGGCCGGCCATGACCCACCTGCTGGCTTTTGAGAGGCCGACGCCATAGATCTTGAGGAACGTCTGGAGGGCTTCATCTCCCGGCTCGAGTCGTGCGTTATCGAGACGGCGGAGGCGGTCTGTCCAGACGATCTCTTCGATCTTCGCTGCCAGGCGGGTGCCGACAAAGGGAAGCTGGGAGGCTTCCTCCTTGGTGATAATCTTATGGTTCTGCTTGCGTAAGGTTGATATAGCCCTGCGGTATGCGCGCGAACGCCATTCGTCCTTCGTTTGCTCGTAGTAATCTCCCATCTCTGTTAGTATCTCGATGGTGCGAGCATTGGGGTTTGTGTCTTTGGTCTTCCCATCATTCTTGTTCATGCATTGGAATTGTTCAGAAGAGCCGGCGTGCTGGCCAAAACTTCTTTTCGCAGCTTTCTTCGGCCGCTCGTCTTCTGTATCTGTATCTTCTTCGAGGTCGCTTGTTTGTGGTGAGGAGTCGTCTTCAATGTCAAACGGAAGATGCTCCGTGTGCTTCGTCCCTGCGATAATCTCTTCCAATGCATCGTTGTAAGGCCCCGGTGTTGACTTCTCCACACCTTGATCCAAATCGTCATCTTTCTCAGATCCATGACCTGCGGGTTCCTGTATATCTCCACTGCCGCTCTCCTCCGACTCAACTGGCGTCGTTGACTGAGCAAGCATGACATCCTTCTTCACCGGCTTCAGTTGAGGCGACTGCGCCTCCTGTGCGCCGGACTCCTTCTCATCATCTCCGAAATCCTTCTTCTCCTCCTCCTCCTCCTCCTCCTCCTCCTCCTCCTCCTCCTCCACCACCACATACCCCTTCACCCGATACTGCGGCTGCTTGTGGTCAACCAGAAACCTCCAGCTAATGCAATCCGCCGGCCAATTCTCATTCACAACGGCCACACCCCCCGGCATCGCATCAAGCTTGAGATAGCTCTTCAAATCCCCAAACTCAACGCCCTTGTCCACAACCACATGCGTCACTTGCTCACACCACTGGACAACCCACGTCCCGCCGTACTCCAGCACCTTCGTGATGCGCATCCGGCGGGCGGTGTTGGTGTCGTTGTTGGGGAAGAAGAAGAAGACGAGGTCGCGGAAGACGCGCTTGCCCTCGGCGACGAGCTTGATCTTGCTGTCCTTTTTGTTGCGCTTGCCCGGGGCGCGGGGCAGCTGGGCGAGCTGGGCTAGGGTTGGCTTTGGGGCGCTTGTGCTGGCGGACATGGTTTCGTGGGATGGCGGTGGCACGGGTGAGGATGCGAACTTGGTTGGTGTTTCTGGGACGTCCTGAGATTCTTTTGGGGTGTCTGATTTGGTGTTTCCGGGTGAGGGAGCGGAGAGGGTCCGTCCAAGTGGCGGGCGAGCTTGGCGCAATTCGGGCACCCGGCGAGGTGATGGTGATCCTGAAAAGGTGTTGACGAGGCGAGGTTGTTGCGACGGCGGTAGTCGAGATGGGGCTGTTTGAGGGCGCGAGGAATTCAATGCCTGCCGAGATGCGAGTCGACCTTTGTCTGGTTGCTGGTCGTCCTCGCCCTCATCCAATGCAGAGAGAGTGTTGAAGAACTGCGCCTTCCCAGGAAATGTCCGGCTTTGTTCCTTCACCATGGCTGGAGGATGTGGCTGTCTCCATAGGCAACAATCCAGCTGGCGGAGGCGGTTTGCGCGGTCTGGTGAGCATTAGGAAACGTTCCACAAGGCAGCAGTGGTGATGTTCTTTGAGACCACCGAAAGGGCGCCGACAGTAAGCACAAACGGCAATCACGTGTAGCCGCTGACGTCAGTGCACTAAATTAGCCTGAAGAAATGCATTCCGAAGAGTCACTCTGCGGGAGCCTCAAAAGCAGATCTGCTGGTGTCTGTACTAAACATTCGTGAAAAGGCGCACGGGAAAATCCGGCGCGATTCGGCTTCTATTTAGTATGTACGCATGGCAGAACTAAACAATGATCTCTGCCTGCCTCCTCATGCTTGTTTTTGCGTAATCTTGTCTATGCCTGATCTTTCTTCCATGCCGTCTTTCTATACGTCTTCCGCTTCAAGCCATAATGCTAGACGTAAGTCATCAAAAATCAACATTTCGCCCATCCACTCATATGTCCCTCCTCAAACCACCTGAATCCCAAACTCCTTGTATGGGAAATCCACCAACGTCTCCAAAAACCTGCCGTACCCATCCCCAATCTCCCCGGGCGCACCATGCCTCCTCACTGTCCCCGTCGTTTTCTCTACCACCTGCTCGTTCATCTCCGCCAACCTCTCCCCCTCATCTTCCTTATGCTCCCCCGTCAACCCCGCCAGCACCTCCTCCTCCCTCCCCCAATACTCCTCCCTCAGCCCCGGATGAGGGCACCAAACCACCTGCATCCCCGCCCGCCTCCCCGCCTCCACGCCCGGCACGCTGTCCTCAAACACCAAGCACTCCTCCGGCCGGATCAGCTCCTCCTCGCTCGCCCCCTCCTCGCGCCTCAGCCGCTCATTCACCGTCTTCAGCGCCAGCAGGTAGATATCCGGCGCGGGCTTCCCCCTGCCCTTCCCGATCCGCGCATCGTCGCCCAGCACCCGGCACTCCTCCGGAAAAACCTCAAACAGCTCCTTCAGATGCGTCGTCTTCAGCCTGTAGTTCGCGGCGTGGCTGCTCGTCGCCAGCGCAACCTTCACCTTCCCCGCCGTCCGCCCGCTCAGCGTTGCCAGCAGCGCCTCCACGCCCGGCAGCGGCCTGCAGCCCGGGAACAGCTCCTTCTGGATCTCGGCCAGCTGCGCCGAATACTCGGCCTGCGTGATGGGCAGCCGCGCCCACTCGCTGAAGATGCGGTGCGCCTCCGGGCCGGGCCGCCCTTGAAGCTGCGCCTTGATGTTCCACGGCAGGTCGGGCCGGCCGTGCTCGCGCAGCACGCGGTTGGTGGCGATGGTGTAGAGGTCCTCGCTGTCGATCAGGAGGCCGTCCATGTCGAACAGGCAGGCGCGGATGGCGGGGAGTCTGCTGGCGGGGAGTGGTCAGTGGTGTGCATGTCAGGCGATCGCGGAGGATCTTTTTTTTTTTTGTTTGGAGTTGTGGATAGGGTTGATGGTGTTCTTCTCCGGTCAATGGCGGCGAGAGAGGTCGAGACGTACTTGTTCTGAGCTGCCATGGTGATTGAGGGTGGAGAGCAGCGAGTTCGCGCGTGGTGAGGAAGTGAGAGGTGTGGAGTGAAGATGCGCGGCGACGGCGCGACGTGGGGTTGGATCTGGCGCGGGGCTGCAGGACATGACTCGGGCACCGCTCCTCGGCCGCGATCACAGCCCACCTACCCGGCATCACTCTCTCCACATCACAACCCTGCAGCACATCAGACCCTGTCTAGGCAGGAGCAGCAGCAACACCTCATGTCCGCGTCTATTCGAATAAAACTGTCGATGATGTCGTATCCTACATCTATCCGTGGTCGCGTATTCCCGTGATACTGCATACAAAAGAAGAGAGCAACCTAGCAACAGGCAAAAGCAAACTGATGACTGATCCACCACTCCACGCACGCCTTCGCTGAGCACTTAAAGCAAACTGTCATGTCTGGCGCCGTGGCGGGTATCCAGCATGTCAGAGAGATAGAGAGATAGAGAGCCACGCCACGCCCGAAGCCAGAGCCAAAGCCACTCACTCCTCCTGCAAAGAAATCCTCCCAGAAAGACGCCGTTTCTCTCCGTGAAATGCCCGCTGAGAAAACAAGGAAACTGTAAAATGATGCAGGAACACAAGCAAGAAGGAAAATGCAAAGATGCGAAAATGTCTACCGGGAAATTAGGGCACCAGCCGTCCGGTGCCCTCGACGATGCCGTTGTGCACGAGAATCTTGCTGACGTAGAAGCACTCCCACTCGCGCGGCTCGATGCCGTGGAATGGAGCATTGCGCCGCTCTGCAAGGTACTGCGGAGTGATCTTGACCTCGGAAAACCACTCCTTGGCCAGCGCGTCTGACTTGGGGTTAATCGTGGCATTAGTTGTCTGATTGTTTGTCATGTTGTCGATGGGCACAACAATGTTTGTGATGGGCTCAGTAGTCGTCTTGGGAGGGACGCCACGCATCTTCAACAGCATGTGCAGTATGTCGCTGAACCGCTCTCCTTGCTGACTGTACGACGCCGGTGGCTTGTCAAGAGGCCATCGGTTGGGGTGCGGTTGCGAAAAGAGCGCATTGACAGCATCGGATGCTGCTTGCACAAGTGGACCAGCATCCTGCTGAGGCGGAACATCAGTCATAGTGACGTTATGATCCACATTGTTTGTAGCATTCTCAGCAGCACTTGCAGCTGCGTCTGCTGCATTTGCTGCATTGATGCTATTCTCCAGCTGAGTCCTGAGGTCCGGCGGTGGGACACTGTACATGCGAGCCGGGACTTGTGCCGGGTTCTCCCATCTCTTGAATAGCCAGCACATGCGCTCAACACAAGCCAGAAGAATCATGGAGACCAGGAAAGTCTCGAATGGGTTGGCTTGTTGACGTTGGAGAAGACGTCTCTCCAAATCGTTCATGACGAACTTGCTGAGGTTGGCAGCACGCTTTTCCATCGCCCCGAGTATTTGTGCATCAATCAGCTTGTACGACTCCGACCGTGCGCCGGGTTCGATGGGGAAACGAGAAGCGTGCGACACCGACTCCAGGTCCTGCTGGGTGAGGATGACTGGGTCCTTGTAGGGTGGTTGCGTGTGGTTGAAGAAGAGCTGGAACTTTAGAGTCGGTTCGGCCAAGATTCTGGTTGCCACCCAAAGCTCCAGTACCTTCGACAGAAGGCTCTCCTTGCTCTCGATACCCTCCTTGTTCTCCACACTCAGGCGATGTGCCATCACGAGCGTAGGTTTCATAAATGGCGATGTCTCCGCCTCGTAGATCGTAGGTCCAATGCGCTTCATGTACGACTCCAGCTTCCCACCAATATCCTCGACGTCAGGGTCGATGATCTCTACGTCTTGCATGCTCTCCATAGACAAGCCTGAAGCAACCAGTTGCGGGTCGATGGGGGCGTTAACACCCCTGAGGGCCTTGAGCGTGGTGAACGTCGTGTACATCGTAGGCTCAATGTCCACTAGTCGGGCCTCTATTCTCCCGGGTATGTGTTCGAAGTGCATATTTGCCTTGGCGGAACTGATGGAGTGGAAGGCTAGTACGGAGTGAAGGCCTGCGGAGTAGAGATTGAATTCTTCCGCAATACGGGTGCGGATGCATGGGTGCTTCCACAGCCTCGCGCTCTCGACGTTCTGGCATGTGCTGCAAGGACTTTCGCCGGAGCACTAGGAACAAATCAACAGGATTGCAAGCAGGTCGGAACATGTAGAACGTACTGGCTTCTTCAGCATGCGGCACCTAATGCAGGCGCCGCGCTTCCTAACCTCCTGAACTTCCTTGCGTCGGGAGTCGGAGAACCGACCTCTGACCTTCGGCTTCGCCGGCTTAGGATTCATGCTGAAATCAGTGGTGAAATGCGCCTGCTGGCCATTTGGGTTTATTGCTATTGGCCTGTGGTAAGTTGCAGAGCCACCGGCAGTCGGTGAGGGGCTGTGGGGTTCGGAGTGATCTCGGGTAGCATCTTGCAGTTGCAGGACTGGGTCGATGGAAGCCCAGATCCCGGTCAGACGCCCCTGCTGGTGGTGAGAAGGATCGTTGGCGCCGGTGGGTTGTTCCATAGAGTGGTTTGCATTGGGCATGTTGGCGCGCAACTCTTCGGCAGCTGACGCAGCCATGACCAAGGGTGAAGGGTGTGGAGGTGCCGTGGCGGGCGCAGCCGAGGAAGCGGGCGGAAGAGAAGAGTTGGGCGGCGTTGATGCCGGGACCGGCGGTATCGGAAGGCCGACTTGGGCGGTGCCGGTTGGTAGGTGCTCGTACTGGTAAATGGACTGCGGTGGCTGTCCGCTCGATGCTTCGGGAGTGTGTGCTGCGAGAATCAAGTTAGCACGGTCCCTTTGGTGTTGGCAATTTTGCACGTTGGACAGAAGAGGAAGCTGATCCGGCGAGCTTGATGCGACGTCGAAGCATTCACCCGGACAGGCACACAGCCACAGCGGGAATGTGACCGCGAGCTCGTGGTGCAGCTGGCTTGACGGAGCATCCGGGCGAATGCTTTCGGGGCTGGCGCATGATTGGCCGGACGCGCTCGCTCCCACATGCATGCAGACGGGAGACTGGGATTAACGCACTCGCTGCATCTACTGCGCTGCCATTGGCGTCGGCGGCAGGCTTAGGGTCGTGATCCTGCACCAGGAAATCCTCGTACACAGGGCCAGGGTTCTGCATAGAATCGTCGCGCATAGAGCCGCGTCTCTCGGGGAGCTGCTCGGGGTCGGGCGTGGGAATGCGCTGGCCGGAAAGGTCCAGCCGCTGGCGCGACACTTCAGCGAGAGCCTCGAGGCGTGACATGCCCGCCTTGGGCGCAGCGTAGGGTAATGTCATGGGCTGGCTGGGGTTCTGCGCGCCATTCTTCTGCGGAGTTACTTGCTGGGCAGGCCCCTGGGTGGACGAAGACGACGGCGTAGGCGGGAGATCGGGGACGGGAAGGTCATGGAATTGTAGGATTGCGCGCTGGCGATCCTGGGCCGTGAGAGCGGGACACTTCTTCACCAGATGCGCGGTCAGCGTGTCGATGCGGCCCTTCGGAAACTGCGGTGAGAGTCAGAGCGTGTGGAGTAAGCGTAGCTCGCGCGGAGGAAGCGGTGAGAGGCCTGAGAGGAACGGGCGCCGGGGCGAGGCACACCAACCTTCTCGCCGCAGGAGCGACAGGTGTGCTGGTAGCGGTTGCTGGCATCCTCGAGCTTGGGCCCGCGCTCGAAGAACTCGAGGATGAGCTGGTTCGGCTTGCGGCCCATGGCGGACAGGCCGTGGCCGCGTGTTGCGAGCTGGGAGGGCGGAGCGGCAGAATCGAGGCCACAGAGGCGGGCGCCGGGTTGGTGTGAGAGGCGGTGGCCAGGCGGTCGCCGTGGACGAGGAAACACTCCCGCCCGCCCCACGTGAGCCGTGACTAAGCCACGTACCTTGCGGTAAGGTACGGCCCGAGTAATGCGCCCGGGCCCCCTGACTCGTGTCCCGCCGCCCGCCCGCCGGCGCCCTGGATGCGGCAGGAACAGCTCAGAAAGAAGCTCCTCTTTGCGGAGTGCGCCCTGTCGGGGATTGCTCGCCTCGCGCCTCGCGCCTCGCTGCGCGCGGCTGCCGCAGCGACATGGCCCCTCCGGCCCCCGGGGCCATGCTCCGCCTTCTCTCTGCAATATTGCTTCCAACTCCCCGCCGCCCGCGCACGGCCGCCTGTCCGGATCGCAGCTGCCCTGGCCCTCGCCGCGCCCTCGCCGCGCTCCCGACCAGCCCGGCCCGTGCGGCTCGCAGCACCGCCAACATTCGCCTCAGGAGACGCTCGCAGACACAGACTGCAGTCCAGATCTTGTATGCGTTGTTCGCTATCTACTAAGCACTACTACATGTATCGTCAAGTCACTACTATGTCGTCAAAGCTCCGCCCAGCTTCCGCCAAATGCCGCAGGCGCCTGGCTCCGTCTCGTGCCCGTGAGTTGCTCGCTGAGCCCCAATCAGTCCCAGCTTTCGACGCCTTGAACGCCATATGAGCCAGTTGCAATAATCCCAATCCCGACTATTTTTAAAAAAAACAGTTCACTTCTGCACATGTCCCACCGCCTGATTAGGTGTGCCGCCGACTTCACCCCACCGCCAGATGCTGCCGCTCCTGCAGCTCCCTCTCCCTCTCCCTCTCGCGCTCCCGCTCCCTCTCCCGCTCTCCCGCCTTCTTTCCCTGCGCCTTCTTCCTCCAGCTCAGGCTCAGCGACGTCGAGTCCACCACCGTGCTGGTCGTCTCTTCTTCGAACCTCTCGCTGCCCAGCGATATGATCTTCAGCGCATTGCCGAAGCCCACCGCGACGCTTCTCTTGCCCACTTTGACGATCGGCCCCGGCTTCGACACAAACAGCTGCTCGTCCTGCACCTCCTCTTCCAGGTACTCTTCGCTCATCGAGTCGCTCCGAGGGCGGGGCAATAGAGGTGCTGTGTGGAGCTCACCAGAGGCCGACAGGGTCCATGCTTCCCACTCCTCGCTATCCGAGCTTTGACTGCTCGGGGATGCTGCGGGCATCCGATGGTAGCCATTCGCCGACACCTCGTTCACTTGGTGCCGGTTGACCGTGGACTGATCGCGGTGTTTCAACGTCCCGTTTTGGAACGGATTTGAAGATGCCGGCGTTCCTGGGAAGTAGCTTATGTCCGAAGAAGTTGACTTCACGGGGGGCGTATCGCTGGCCGGCCGCTTTCGAATGCCGACAACCGAGGGTATGCACGTCGCTTCCCAGGCCCCTGGTGTCCTGACCCAATGGAGTGCTTCTGTGGCGTTCTCGAATCCAGAACAAGTGATCTGCTCGTCTTCTGACAGAGCTGGAGGCCGAAGGCAGATGAGTCCATTTGCCGACCCTTCTCCAGGGGCATATGTATGCATTATGCAATCCTGCGTTTCTGAATCGGTGTATACGATCGAAAAATTGGGCACCGTCGGTGAGTGGCACCCACATATCTTCCTTTGGGAGTGTAGGATGCGGAGTGTGTGCCCCTTGATTTGGCCAGTCTGGAAGGTATGGACGACAGCACGGGTTGGGATGTCGATAAGGTCCACTCGGCACGACCGTACTGCCGCCAGCATACATAGAGTTGGTATCGGGTACGCGTATTTGACTTTCGAATGTGTCAGGTCGGAACTTTTCCAGTCTTCGACAGCATCGAGGGTTTCGGAGGTCCATTCGCCAGAAGAGGGAAATGACAAATGGACAGCACCGGTCTTCGAGACACTGATGATCTTCGGTTGTCCCTTGATGCAGCATGATAGCGCTGCGCTGGCCAATGGCACCTCCGAAATCTGATGCGTCCATAGATGTCCGGTCCGGAAGTCGAGTTCGTAGAGCCGGCCGTCGGGTAGCACCACCAAAAGGCTCAGTCTCTCAAACTCATCGATTTGATGGAACGCAAAAGCAAAGATGCATGGTGATTGGCTCTTGATGTCAAGGATTCGGGACTTCACAAATCGACGTTCGGCTAAGCTCCACAAGGCCACCCGGCCGTAATCGGTCAAGATTGCTACCCAGTGCCCGGTATCATCTATTGCCGCTGCAACAATGGGCCATAGCGGTGGTTGCACGGCCGACGTCTGGAGGATTACGTGGGAGTATGCGTGAGTCCGGTGATCGAGGAACCAAATGGAAGTCAAACGGTCCAGACTAATTGAGACGAAATGTCCTTGGCTGCAGGGGGCTATTTTGACGATATCCAGCTCGTGGGATTTTGGCAGGGCCCTCACTGACAGGGGCTCGTCATCTCCAAGGCCGGATTCGGTGTCCTCTTCAGGGAGTTCGTTCCAGAGTAGATAGTTCATCAGAAGCGTTACGGCCGCGATAGCAAAGACTATCGCCAAAGCAAAAGGGAAGAAATGCAGCTCTGCCAGATCACGAATCGCAACAAAGACAGATGGAACCTGGCCACCTGCCCCTCTACGATCTGCGTCCTTCATGACAACCGTCAGGGGTTCATAAACACGAGCAATGAAACTGTGAGAACCAGGCTTCACAAAGTCTATGAGCTCTTTTGCCGAAATGTAATCCTGCATCTTCAGCCATGCCTCCGGCGTCCGGGCCTGGTTGATTGGAGGTGGAGGTGCGGGATCTAACGATGTGCTTCTGCCTGTAACTCGGAAAACCCGGAGCATGTTTAAAAGGGAAAAGGGCCTGCGATCGTAGTCGAAGAAGTGCCAGTTGAGGGCGAGAATGAATGAGACCATGGCAATTGTGCCCGCAATCCTGGTGCTGAAAGGAAGTCTGCCTTGGAGAAGAGCTCCACCCCATGACCGGCGTTCAACCTTCGTAGACGTGCTCGATCTGCGCTGAGAGGCAAGATTGATCCTGTCGAGAGAGTCCTGGAGCTCCATTCTCCGTACATCCACGCTCAGGACCGCGACGAAGAACGTAAGATGAAACAGGAAATCAAACACTAGCGCAACTGCAGCGAATGCGCATGCAGGCGCCACACTTGGAGAGACAACTCGAGACAAAAGCCATAAGATGAGTAGGTTTTGGGCGGTGGCTGCAAGTGCCAGGTGGCCGACATCAGCAAGAGCATTTGCGACACGCGTGACTGTCGGCATGTGCGCGGGACTCTCTAAAACGGCATTGATCAGGCGAAACCTGTTGACGATCAGCTGAATGGCCATTTTCTAGCTTCAACTCACGGCTGGATTGAATAGTGCAGGACATGAGAAGTCCCCAACGTTCTTCACTTACATGTTTTCCAAGCCAATGACAAGCACAACAAAAGGATACGCTTCTCCAGGCACGTTGGCCAGATTTATTCTTAAGATGCCGCATATTGTGAAACTCGAGCAGATTGATATGAACATCTGCGTTTGCAGCCAATTAGCCCCGGTTCCGTGGCAGGGATGTAGAGCTTACCTGGGCAATAACTGTGCAGAATAGACCAAACACACTTTTGACGGCCTTTAGCTTTCTGAGACTAAATAAGACATAGAAAAGCATAAGCGAATACGCGGAGACTAAGGTCCACGCGTCGTTCATGCTGAGCGGCTGGTAACGAAACTCATAAAGCCCATTCCTGTGCGTTGACCCTGTGTCAGGATAGAAAACCCAATCATCAGGAGAATCGCGCGCTAGCGTGCGGGAGCGTCTGTCAAACTCGTCGGCAATAGTGCCTCCAGAGCGGTCGAAAATGGTGATGACAAGGGCATCGGCGGCGAGGAGGCGGGTGCCGTTGAAGGATTTGCCGGCGAAGACGGACAGCGGCTGGAGGGTAAAATTATAGGAAGAGCGACGCCCCTTCTGAGAGTCGATGGTGCTCAAAACGTCCTCGTCCAGGTCGATTGCGGGCAGCGAGCAGTTCCAGTACATGAGCGGCGAGTGACACCTCCACGGAATTTGGTCCGACACGTGAGGGTTGCAGCATCCGGCAGTCTCTGCTTCCGGCAGCGCATCCGCGTCTGCGTCTCCGGTGACATTCACGCCACCGCTCAGGTCGCTCCCGAAGCCGGGGCCGATGAGCCGTTCCTGGATCCTCAGCGCGTCGCGCAGCACGCGCGCGTCCAATGCCTTCATGTAGCTGCCGTGGACCCAGAGCTGGCGCATTTCGACGTCGGGCGGCGTGTTGGACGGGCCATCGTAGGATCTGACGGAGGTCCAGACATGGTGGGGCAGGCCGCCGGCGGCCGAGCTCTCGTAGAGGAAGACGACGGGGTAGCAGAGGAAGACGGCGACGGCGACGGAGAGCAGCAGCGAGAAGAGCCAATGGCGGGCGGTGGCGGTTCCATAGCTTGCGAAGGCCCTACGGATGGGGTGCTCCGGCGAGAGCTTGGGAGGGTCGGTTGTACTGGCAAGCTGTCAGCTACGAAGGCACGAGGCGTGGCACGCGCGCGCATCTCTCGCAAGCACGGCTCCGGCTGCGAGACAGGCCGAGCAGCGCGGTGCTTGAGCCTCGCGGACTGCGGGAGCGCTGGCGGACTGGACATACCCGCGGAATGCCCAGAGCAGATACCATATCATTGGCGCCGGCGATTCGCATCAGGCACGCAGCATGAGCAGAGGTGGAGGGAAGTAAGGGACAGAGGTATGCGGCTACGCAGCGGCCATGTGCAGTGGTGGTGGAGGAGACGAGGCGCTGGATGGATGCTGAAGAGAGCTGAGGGAGTGATCGGCGGCCGGACAGCTGGGCAGGAGAGGCGCAAGCAGCTTGTGCATTGGCTGGTTCGTCAGTAGCGGTCGCGATGCGCTTTGGCTCGAGCGATCGCGACTGGGAAGTGCCGTCCAGACGCGGGCGGACTGGCGTAACGGACGCACAAGAGCCACAGAGCTCGCCGATCGCCCTCAACACCAAGCCGCGCCCGAACCGCAGGCCCGCCGCGGGCGCGCGCCCCATTTGCAGCTCTTGCGCAGCCCGCGTCCGCCGCCCGCAGCCTGCCTGCAGCTCTACTGCGCGGGGCGCCGTTGGCGCGCTGCCGTGACTGTCTCGCCGCATGCGGGCACGGGCTGCGCACTGTGGCCCTACTGCCTGCCCTGGGCCCGTCGCGTCTGGTCGGGTGCTAGCAGCCTGGCTAGCCCAAGGTTCTCGACTTACCGGGCTTCCACCGCCCGCTCTCCGCCTCCGCGTCACAGGTGCGCTTCCGCACGGCTATCTCAGGCAGGGACTGCGGCCGACCAGCGCGGGAGTGGCAAGCCCGGCGGTGGTTGAAAGCTTGCCTGCGTAGTGCGGGGGCTGTCGTTGCCACTGCCGGCTCTCGATTCGCATGCCGGTGCGTTTAGGTGCAACTCCGGCCACATCTTCAGATCGAGACCTGCACGTCACTCTTCACCGGGCGCTCCACCGCCTTGATTGCAATCCGCCCCTCCGAGCCGAGCGCCTGGCGCAGAAATCGATGGATTCGTCAGACTAACTCAAACCTGCCCAAGTGCCGTCGCCGCGTTGGCGCGGTTTCGGAGCAGCGTGGCGCTGGGCGGCTGCGCGCAGGAAACCGCATGCTCCCGGGAGACACGCTGCTTTTTGTTGATGCTGTGCAGCACCACGACAGCGAGGCCCGCTGCCCTGCATCGGTTCTGCTCGCCGCCCTGCCGCCCCAGACTGTCCCTTTCGGGCCGTGCGTGCAGCTCTCCCGCTGCCACCGACGCACTTCATCCAGGATGCTGAAACACGAGTCAGCAGCTCTGCCATAGCCGCACTTCCCAAGACATCCCCACAGTTCAAGGGTCGCAGACTCGAACCGACACTTCCGGCGGAGCCTCTGATCTGCGCAAGCCTGAGCATCCTATCAACCCAAAACTTTCACGTGCCCTGCATCTCCTCGTCCGAGTCACTCCCGTCCGCGTCCTCCCATTCCTCCTCTGCCTCGTCCTCGCCTTCGACCGGGGGGCCCATGATCTTGTTTAGACTCTCCACAAGCTCCACCGCATGCTCCTTCAAGCGCTCATCCTCGTAGTCTAGCAGCTGATACAGCCTCAAGCTGTTTGTGAGCCATTGTCTACTAGACTTCAGCAAAGCCTTGATGGTTTCCTCGTCCTCTGATTCTTTCTTCTTGTCTGCCATCAGGTGCAGACACCAACCGCCCAAGTACCATGCCTCTACACTCGAGTCATCTTCCAGAATTAGTCTCTCAAGCACATCAAGCGCCTCCTCCTCTAGATCTGCCTCCATCAACAGCCTCGCTAGACTGATGCGCACGGGGAAATCGGGGACCTTGGGGTTCTCGGGATTCAGGTCCTTCCACAACTCCATGCTCATCTTCAAAGCGTTGCGTGCCTCATCATGCTTCAGCTGTGATATCCTGACCGATGCGAGCGTCTGAAGTGATTCTGGGTTGTTCGGGTGCACGAGTAGTGCTTCAGTGATGAGTGCCTCGCATCTGGCCTCCGCGTCCTCTTCCCACCTACAATCCGTTAGCTACGAACTTCAGAAACTCCCGCAACTTGCCACGCAAAGAAACAACACCCAAACACTTACGAGAGATCCGTCATAAACACCTCCACGACACCGCAGAGCGCATTCGCCAGCTTCCTCCTCTTCTCATCCAGCGCCAGATCCCTCTCCTGGCTGGCCTTGTGCGCCTCCAGCACAGCAATGTCCCTCCGCAGCACCTCCGCACCCTTGTCGAACCAAGCGACGCTCTCCGCGCCGCCCTCCTCGCACAGCTGCGCCAGCCACAAGAACTTCTCCGCGCCGCCGCCCTGCGCCTCGGGGATGGCGCCGTCCTCGTCCAGCGCGGCGGCGACGAGGAAGTAGTCCCGCGCCGTCTCGGCGTCGCCCAGCTCCACGTTGATCTCGCCGAGCAGGTTCAGCGCGGGCAGCGCGGCGGGCGTGGGCGGGCTGTCGGTGTCGGGCTGCAGCTGCGCGAGCGCGCGGCGCGCGGCGACGAGCGCGTCCGCGGGCTGCGAGGTGTGCAGGAGGGCCGTGGCCTCGGCGAGGAGCTGCTCGGGTGTCATCTTGGCCTTCTTGGACGCGCCGTTGGATTTGCCGTTCTTCTTGGTTTTCTTCGTGTGCGGTTTTGTCTTCCCCATTGCTCGTCGGGGCCCTGTGCGATGCGACCCGGAGGTGGCGAGCGCAGGCGATCAATCCTCTGCTCGGCGGCCGGGAGTGAGGAATTTAATTGTTGCGTGGGAGAGTCGCGGGAGTGAAGGACTCGTGCTGGCGATCTCACAAAAAGTTTGGGGTCAAGGCGACAAATACTTATTTCGGGCGCTAGCGTGGGTTGGGCCTAGCGCGGGCCGGGCGGCGTGATTTTCCCCGCTGACATCAACGGCCGCAGGTGCTCTGAACGCGCCAAACACCGCAAGTCCGCCATGGGTAGAGAAGACCAGAAGGAGGAGCGCGAGGTGCTCGACTCCATTTTCCCCGATGAGATAACAGGTACTGTCCTGCGCCCCTCACATCCAAGCCTTACTTCCCCCTCAAGCAACCTCTCCGCTCACAATCTCTGCAGACATCTCCGATACCGAGTATCGGGTATCGATAACTCTGGACGTTGAGAATGAGCCCGGCGATGACTCCGAGCCACGTACGCATTAGCCTCCAGCGAATTTCCCCACGATATCTCATTGACCCTATCCCACCAGCGACAATCCTCCTGAGCGTAGCCTACCCCGATGACTACCCGGACGTGGCCCCGCGCCTAGATGTCAGCACGCCGCCCAACGCCCCGAAGCACAAGTTCCTCGACATTCAGGAAGACAAGGCGCGCTTGCTCGAGGCGCTCGAGCCGACCGTCGAGGAGAACTTGGGCATGGCAATGGTCTTCACGCTGGTCAGCACACTAAAGGATAGCGCCGAGCTGCTGATCGCCGAGCGCCAGAAGGCCGCCGAGGCTTTACGTGAGGCGGAACTTCAGAAGGCTGAAGAGGAGGAGAACAAGAAGTTCCACGGCTCGGCGGTGACGCGCGAGTCGTTCCTGGAGTGGCGCGCGAAGTTCATAAAGGAGATGGAGGAGGCAGAGCGGAGGGCCCAGGAGGTGAAGGAGGCTGAAGACAAGAAGAAGAGAGGGCCGAAGGAGGAGAAGAAGATGACGGGTAGGGAGCTGTGGGTTAAGGGTCTGGTCGGCAAGGTTGATGAGGATGACGAAGATGGTGACGTCGTAGAGGGCGTTGACAAGATGAAGATCAAGGCTTGATAAACCTCGTCGATGCCCAAAAGAAAGAAAAAAGACTTCATACTATCTTCTTCTGTCTCGACATGAACCTATGGCTATGCCTTTATTCTCCTTCACCTAAGAGAGGTGTCTTACTAACGTAACTCCTACGAAATCATCCCTTTCCAATGCTAAAGTTCATCGTAAGCTTATCCAAGCCGCCGGCATTCTACTACAGGTTCAAATGTTCTTCAGAATGACAGGAAGTTGCACTAGCCTACAAAAGAGAGCTCCAGTTCACAAATCTCTAAGAAGTACGATTCATTTGCTTATCATTACCAATGACGACGCGGACCACAATCAAGCACTTGAAGTAATTTAGGTCGTGGGACACATGTCGGGGTACTGCGTATTGTTAGTTTTTTGCGAACATGTCGATGAGCATAAGACAGTCTCCATTCAAGTGGACAGATGGTATTCATTAATAACGATCGAGCTTCTCATAATAATGGAGATCAAAAGATTTAAGGTTCCTGCACATGAGTTTCCACGAAATTATGCCGCTGTTGTGCCAGGTGATTCAAACCCGTGGCACTCGACAAGCATAACTACGTGAGACGTAAATTATTCGTCGGGATGGCTTGGGAAAATTATCTAGAGCATTTCCAAGGCCGGACGGATGATTGAGCTCCTCGTGGTGAAGGCTTATAGTGTGTTTCAATCATAAGGACAAGCTCTTCAGGGTAGCCAGCGGCAGCAAGATCCCTCTATAATCGACTTGATTCCAATCTCTAAACAATCCATCTATTTCATCTGCACCGAATAACCCCCTGTCTTCTCATCCTTCACGAACGCAAAATTCTCCGTGCTCAGCCCAAACGGCTTCAGCAACCCATTCCCAAGACTCTTCAGCTTCCCCATCATCTCCCCCATCTCCTTCGCCTTCGCCTCCTCCAACCGCGGCGGCAGCTCCCGCAACGCCACATCCACCGACTTCCTATCCATCGGCGCCAGCGCCGGGCTCGCCGCCGCCGCCCGGTAGTCCTCGTCGGCGCCCTGCAGGTTTGCCCAGCCGCCCAGCTCGGCGCGGGCCTTTGCGCGGCGCAGCAGCGCCTTGGTGCGCAGCTTGCGGGCATCGGTGATGCTGTGGGCCAGGCGGTGCAGGTGCGTGAGGCGCGCTTCCACCAGGTCGTCCACCTCCTCCACCCTCCCCTCCCCGTCAGCCGTCGCCTTGTCGTCCTCGCTGTCCGACACCTCCTCGATCACCCGCTCCCCCGCCTGTTTGCCCTTGCCCTTGCTCGCGCTGTCGGCCTTTTTGTCGCTGGCGTCTGGCTTGGGCGCTGGTGGCGCTGGGTCCAGCCCGTCGAGCCGCTCCAGCGCCTCCGTCGCGGCGTCGACCGCTTCCTTCCACTCTGAGAGCTTGAGGTGGCATGCGGAGATGTTGGCGCGCAGGACTGCGACTTCGTAGTCGAGATAGTTGGGGCAGGATGATAGGGCGCGGCCGTAGGCGGAGATGGCGTCGCTGTAGGAGCCGGTTGTGAAGAGCGTGTTGGCGTGGGTCTTTTGGGCGTTGGCGTCGGCGAGGAGGGACTATTAAGGCAGGACGTGTGAGTCAGCGGGGGGTTGGCAGTGGTTTGTAGGAAGAGAGGATGGGTGGGCGTACGGCTTCTTCCTCGGGGCTGAAGACCAGGTTTTCTGTGGCTGCGGAGGCGATTTCGTCGGAGGTGGGAGCAGCGGCAGCGGTATTGGGTGTGGGGGTCGTCATTGTGGCCGGAAATGATCTGACGGCCGATGTATTAGCTTGTTTGGGCGAAGGTTTGGGTGTATAGGTGTTGGAGAACTGTGAGGGGTACGCGCGGGGAAGCAGGAAAGAAACACGTACTGCCAGGCGGTGAAATCTCGGTTGCGTCATGCCAAGGAATTGTGCGGCATTATACCCATTTCAATACTCTAAGTGAAGGCGATGCCGGAGGAACGTTAATTCTACAAACTCAAACAATGTCTTGACCTCCGTGGTATCACTTTCGTCTATCCATGTTCGCCAAATTGTTGTACATACACCCGTCATCTTTCGCTGCCATGCAACTCTTATTTTTCATACTCCAGTCTCGGATTCCTTCCTCAAGATTCAATTCAAATGCATGTATGTACGCCCTGATCGTTACAACCCAGAGTGCGAATGAAGAATAGGATCTACCGTTTAGGAAAAGAAGAAAGAGTTACCTTGAGCATCCTTCCGGATGCCCTTGCTATAGTCTTTGCTTGGATCGAACTCCTCCCAGATGCTTGCCGGGAAGATGTGCTTGTTCCGTTCGTACCAACGTCGGTCGACGACTTTGGTAACGGCAGGATCGTCGTTGTACCCCTCGAGGGAGGCGTCTTCTTCAGTGACGCCTTTATCTTTCTTCTTCTCTTGCCGCTCCAGAGGGTTGAAGGTCGCAGGATCAATGTCTTCATCTTGAGATGGAAGAGGGGTAGCTGATGTGGGCTGCGCGGAGTATCCAAAGATGGGACCGGTGAAGCCGATGGCTTTGTTGACCATGAAGTAATAGAAGTCATAGTGCTGATATCGTCAGGTCTTGTCCAGATGTATCAGAGGCGGTGTCACTCACATGCGGTATGATAATCTCCCCGCGCACCAGCATAAGATCGTCCACGCCGACTCGAGCCCATTCTCTCCTGCTCTTGTCGCCGCCCACTCCGAGCTCAGCACCCATCTTCCTCGCCTTGTCCAGGAACAGCCAGACGTGCTCGCCCTTCTTGATCTTGCACTTCCCTCCCGGGATGTTGGTTCCGTCGTAAAATACGAACGGAATCACAAAGTCCGTCGCCTTGACCGACTCCTGCATGATCAAGAATTCCTTCCGCAGCGACTCGCGCTGCTGTGCCTCCCGCAGCAATGCCGACTTGGTCATGACCTTCGGCTTGAACGCTACGTTGCTGTTTGCACCCAGCTTCTTCTTCGGCACCACCGCATCCTTGTCCTTATCCGACGAGGCGCCTCCATTCTCGTCCGGCGTGGCTGACCGCGGCGTCGCGGCTGCAGACGTGCCTAATTCCTGTTCTTCGTCGTCATCTAGCCCGAACGACAGCTTCCCCTTCGCGACATTCTTCTTCTTCTTCTTCGCTGGGCGTGGGGTCGATCCTCTGTACTTTGACAATTAGCTCGGCGCTCGAACTCCGCATGTCTGCAACCTCCATCCCCGAGGACTTACCCGTCCGCAGGCGTGCTCGAGCCGGATGTTCTGCCTAGTGCCTGTTCCTGTCTTTCTCGGTCCTTGAGGTCGAGAGCCTCGGCGCGGCGCTTGCGGAAGTCGGACAGCTGCACCAGACCGACCGTCTGCGATTTGAGTAGGTCCTCGGCGGTCGAGGCTTGCGACGTGAAGCGCGAGGTCGCGCTGTTGGCGGTGGTGGGATTGGGCGTATTGCTCCGCGAGGGATCGGCAGAAGAGGGGTTGGAGCGGTCCATGGTGGGTAGTGGGGTGTGGAGGTTCGTGACAAGAGAGGGAAGAGAAGGGTGTGACGACGGCGGCGGAGAGACGCGATTGAAGAAACAACGCCGACGCGAGCGCGTAGGGCTGACTGGCGCGAGAGTTGCGATCGGCAGAGGCACGGATGGGGTTTAGTGCTTGTGTCAGGCACGGACTTAAATCTGACTTCACTGCTGTGTCATCTTCGTCGCAAGCGTTCGAGGTGAAGAGTTCGGAATTGTCATCGGATGGCTTTGCAGAAGTCGTACAAGCGCTTGGGTTGTTCTGGGATTTCGTTCTGGCGCTCAGAAAGACCGAGATGAAGAGCGCGGGGCGACATCGTCGGGCGGGCGGGCGGCGTTATGCCGCGGGCTGGCGCTCCTTCTCTTCTTGACCTCTTTCGTTTCCTCCGCACTGCCAACTCTGAATCAGCCTCTTCTTGAGCTCTGCGCGTTCGTTACTGTTTCTCTCGGCCTCGTGTTCTTTCGGACCGTGATCATGGATTTCTCGCTCCGTTGCAACTCTCTCAAGTGCCGCACGCGGCTCAACGACAGCGCAGTGGTCACGACTTGCAGGTCAGCACTGCGCAATATTGCAGGAAAGCCGTAGCTCACAGATCACCCAGCCACATCTTCTGTATCACCTGCTCTAACGAGCTGGGTCTGGCCAGAGCGGACACCGCCATTCGAGTCTGCCCCGCCTGTGACACTCCTCTCTCGAACCCCGATGACGCAGTCGAAACACGGCTCGATCCCACTGAGGACTACAAGACTAGTGTTCTAAGCGGATTGGGCCCCACCATCATCATGGAGTGTGCCGGCAGAGCCCTGGCCTTCTACAGCTACCAGACCACCCAGGAAATGTGAGTGCCCACATTAGCGAGTCCGAATGCTGTGTCGCTGACATCCCTTGTAGCATGTACCAGGAATATTTAGCCAGGAGCTTGACGGATAAATACACTATGCTCAATGCCCAGATGGACAAGGTTGTTCACGACGCAAACTCCGAGATCACGAACCTACGAGAGAAGCTTCAAAGTATGACAGCGAGGTCTCATGCATATGAACGTGACACTGATGGAGAGTAGCGGCACAGCAAGAACAGAAGAGGCTTGAAGATGAGATGCACAAGATGGCCGATGCATACAAAGAAAAGGCGAAGACTCAGGCGCACCTCCACAAGGTCTACACCCAGCTCAAAGCCCAGGTTCTCGCAGGTCAATTTGCCTCTGCAGCCTCTGATGACGCCGAGGCAACTCTACAGTCTGCCACTGGAGACCGCTTCATAGACAGGCTCACTGGCCCAGCTGCCAGTCATCAAAGGTTCCCAGCGGGCCGCAACGTTATCCGCTTGGAAAGCCGCCGGAGAAGTAACGGATCTGCAGGTGGGGGCGATGACTGGCGTAGAAATCAGCCACATGCACGCAGCAGTCATAGCAACAACGACCGTCTGTTCAGCTCCCGTACGTATCAAGCCTCAAAGTTGTTGATCAAAATTAGAGCTCACCTTTTGCAGACAATGCCCCTGTTGGTTCGACGCCTCAGCACCGCACTCGTCTTGGTGACGTGAACGGACAGACTTACCATCCGATGGGCCCAGGAGTCATTCACCCCACACCCATGTCTCGACTACCCTTGACCAACCTAAACCCAAACTCTTTCTCCGGGGCCGGTGGAAAGGGATATGGATTAAGCGCTGGTATGAGGGCTGGCAAGCAGGTCTCTCCTATCAATGGTCCGCGAGGTGCTTGGGGACCAGGGAACTGAATGACAGGCGCCACGGAAATAAACCCCACAAATACAGTACTATTCAACACATCTGATGTATGACGATGTGCCATCCGTATGTGATTTTCAGGGTCCAAAAGACAATCTGAAACGTTTCAAAAAGTTGACGTCAGAACCCAGGCTGACAATGATTTCATGCACGGACATGTTTGATTATCGCTTAACGTAAAATAAGGTTGATCTGTAGATTGCACCTACCACTTACTTCTCATTCACCGCCCATTTACCGCATGGTTCGCTCTATTCATTGGCCAACTGCTCGGTTGTTGCGGCTTAACCTCGTACCCACTTAACAGTTACGACGCCTAATAAGGCTCTAGTACACCGCCTTAAAGACAGCTCGTGTGGACATTGCATCTTGCCTACCCTATATATTGAAGGCGGCTGCACTATACCCTTTAGAAAAAAGGGAATGAAGAAAGAAGGGGGCTTACTCTCCTCGTCAATTTTTTTATGAGGGGTACGAATTTCCGATATTCGGTTGTCTTGTTACCGACGCAAGCACCCATCGAACGGCGCATGCTATCATGATCTACTGCACGAACCTTAAGCAGATCTCTGCAATTTCCCCCTTTTCGCCCCTTTCTTTTACCTCTATCGAATGAGTATGCCTGAAATTTCAACAACATAAATTCTCAGAATCGATAACGCCAGCGGAGAAACCAGCAGCCTCTTTGACAGTTGCCAACCCCAGACGCTCTTTTCGGACAGCATTCACTCCGCATTCAGCCTCATCACCATGTACACCACCAAGGATTTCCTCCTCACCATACTGGCCGCCAGCATGGCCACTGTCGTGCGCGCCGACAACGGCCCGACCGCCAACGCCGTCCGCATCCCAGGTCTGCACGACATCGTCCCGGTCGGCTCGCCCTACGAGATCAAGTGGGACGCGGACACGCCGTACACGGGCGGCACCGTCAGCCTCACGCTGCTGAAGGGCCCGTCGACCAACGCCGTCCCCTACCTCAGCATCGTCAACAGCACCGAGAACGATGGCTCCTACATGTGGACCCCGCCGGCCACCCTGCCCGACAGCAACGGCGACACCGGCTACGGCATCATGCTGGTCATCGATTCCAACGGCGCCTACCAGTACACCACCCAGTTCGGCATCTCCAACCCCAACTGATCGTGATCGGCCCGACCCCGCTTGGGAAAGGAGAAGAAAGGTTATGAAGTGATGATTCTTAGAAAGCCGCGGGATGGCTCCAGGAAGCGGACTATTATATACCCTACAAGCGAGTTGTCATATTTGCATACAGCAATCAAGGAACGAGTACCTTTTATACCCCACCTTATTGGTACACGTCGTATTCAAGACCATGCCGCATGTTGTGCCACCTTGGCCAGTTCTGTGATGTTGCCTTACGTGTGCAAATCGTTCACTCGGTGCTGAAATTGACAGCTATTGTTATTATGATTGTAGGGATGTTGATGAAAGGGCCAATGATCCGTAAACCCTCCCCATTTCTCCATGCCGCATGTGCTATACCCTGGAAAGAGAGTGAAGACATCTTATCTCCCCTTGCTGATGACACAGAGACATGCAACTCTACCTCTAATAGCTCTATTAAATAAGTTCAATGGTAACGCTCTAGATAAGACAACATCGACTTTCCGTTAGCAAAGCCCAGCGTTAATGCGAGTGCTTACGTGTTGCACTACGGGAATTCTTCATTGATCTGCTTCCGAGGCTAGTTGAAGTTATTAGAAAGGCGGTTATCCTTGGATCAAGAATAGGTGCTTGTATCACGGATACCCGAATGGAGGACATTATGTTGTTAAGACAAGTACTTAAGAAGCCGCATTTACTTATATGGGCGGCTCGAGATTTTGTGAAGGAGCTGTTGCGTGGACCTGAATCCTCTCCGAATAAAGATAGAGCTACGCCATGTACAAAGTGCTTCCGGTCATTTGATCAGCCAGGTTCTTTTGATAGGTTGTATTCGACTAATTATACTGCGAAGAGTTGAGGTTTAATCTCGCGCTGTGCTGCGCCGTCATCCTGCCACGAGCATAAGCAAATTCACCTTACCCAAACGCTAATTGTAATGCTTTACTGTTGGATATCACGTGTTTCAAGGTCTCCTTATATCACACCACATAGCTTAGCCACAATCACTCGTATAAGAGGCAAGCGGGTCACCTACCCTCTTCCTCTTCATGCCAATCATCAATGGATCATCGTTGTTCATCAACATTCCAACATTTACAGTACGCGCATGAAGGATTCGGTTGTTTTATTTTAGAGATCAGGTCTTCGACATGGAGGGTCAAGTTTGGGGAGAACAAAGTCAAATATGCATAGAATCTTAATTATTAGCAGAAGCTTCACAATAATGGGGCAAATGCCCGAAATAAGCTTTCGCACATGTGCAGTGATTCAGCTTGCCGTCGTACCACGTGACGCGGCGAACGAGTTTGACACGTGATTGAAGTTTTCGCCGAAGCGCTGCCGCAACCCCCGCCTCTCCAATACCTTTTCCCGCCCAAGCTTGAGCGTCAGTGCTACGATAAGTTGCAACCTACGTCGACGCAGTACGTTGGTTTTCACCCACACTCCGGTAAACTTTTGATATTCATACATCAGGCCGGGCCGACAAGCATTCTTCGCTAGCCGCGAGTGGAAATGAGATGACAAGCCTACTCCTCCAACGTGCCGAGCTGTAGAGACCCCTCCGCCCCAAGTTGCAAGCAACTAACAAGACTCATAGGCTTGATGGAGAGGCAATCACCGTCCTTGTTGGTGAAGAGAAAAAGCCTTTTGTTGTCCATCGCAAGCTTGTCTGCAACTGTCAACCACATTGGCCCGCAATCACGTGTTTTTACCTCCTTGTTCCACACGCGTTTTACTACTTGCCTAGTTACTACACCATACACCTACCCCAGCACAAGTCATTTGCCCCAGTTATGCGTATTTCCGTAAATCCGATTATTACACGTATATAGATAGATAAATTCATTTCTTCCCGATATAGCTCCCTTGCGGGTCCATGCGGGGCTGGCTATCTGCAATTATTTTACATGAGGGGGAAAACCTTGTTCACCAGGCAAAAACCCCTCCTCTCTACTCAGGTATGTCTTCCTCTCCTTATTCCGTTTTTCCTGTTTACCAGTAGTAGCTGCTGTGGCAGCCCTTCATTCAATTGCTAGTGTACCCTTTCAGTCTTCGTCCCGGTCCTCCTGGTAGTCCTCCTGGTGCTCCTCCTGGTGATCCTCCTGGTGGTCCTCCTGGAGCATTTCCCTGGCTAGGCTGAACTGGTTTAGAAGCCCCGTGCGCAGGAACCATACTGTCGCTGCCTTAATCCCCTTCTTTGTGGAGAGGAGGGAGTGGTAGTCTGTAGTTCCCGCCTCTTGCAGCATCTGTGCCCTTCCCTGCTGGAAGTGGTGGCAGAAGAGAAGGATATGCTTTGGGGTCTGTCTCTGCCACCCACACGGGCAGGCTGGGCTGGGGTGTCCTGGTACCTTGCGTCTGAAGAGGAAGTCCTCTAGTCCAATATTCTCTGTACGTAGTAGGATGGCGATTGTGCTAAGTGGTTTAGATAGCTCCTTGTGCAGGTCTCTAAGCCTTGGGGTCCAATTCGTGTTCAGGGCTACTGGCTTGTTTCTTCTTTCTTGATTGATATGCGTGGTCCATTGCTCCCTCCATATTTCCTTAAGCGCCATGTGGATTCTGGCTTTCTCAGGGAGCTTCTTGGTGTTGGGTTTGCTGCTTTCTATAAGTGAGTTGATTCTCTTGCGAAGTCGTACTCTCCTAGCTGGGCCAGCTGCGCCCTTAGCCTTTAGCACCGCTTTGGCTATGTCCTTGATGTCCTGGCATGTCCTCTCTGTTACTTTAGCTACCGGATTCTCCTTGGCGCGGAGTGCCTGGTTACACGTATATAGCAGGCCTCAGTAGCAACAATGAGAAAACCAGCGGTGTATTCTTTCTCGCGCCGTTCGACAGCAACTTCTCGTTGTTCTTCCGCGCTGCTTGCAACGGGCCATGGAAGGAAAGCGAAGAAGGCATCGTTACGCTCCTTGACGATGATCCTGAGGTTTTCGAAGTATATCTGAAGTGGCTTTACACCAGCGAGCTTATCGATAAACATGCAAGCACCGAGAAAAATGCGTCCGGCAATCCCTACCCAGTCAGACGGCCAGAAACGCTTGCGAAGGCTTATGTGATTGGAGACAAATTCCTGGACACTGTCTTCAAAAACGCAGCGATTGGTGCTCTCATTCAGCACATTTCGACTACCCTGAAATTCCCCACCGGTCTCGCAAGTTACGTGTATGCGAACACAACAGAGAAGTCTCCGCTGCGCCGCCTTCTGGTAGACATGTATGCCTACATGTCGACCTCGGCGTGGTACAATAAATCGGATCCTTTGACAGACATTAATACTGCGCCAATCGAATTCTTCACCGACCTGATCCCAAGGATCGTCGAAGTGAGAGCCTATTCGGGTCACGTCAGCAGCAGAGAATGGCCTTGGATCAAAGACCCCTCTCTGTACCAGGAGGTCCCGAAAACTAGAACGATCATATATCCCCGTCAGATGGTAGCGCCCGAAAGGCTACGCCCTGCATCTTGATTTTGGCTGGGAATTTGGATGGAGTGGATATTTTGGAGGCATCGAGATCAGGCAGCAAGTGCTATTTCAACATTGCAGAAATGAAGGACGAGGTGTTCAAAAATTATTCAGAGGTTTTGACAATGCGGCTGGGTAATTTGCACTACAATGACCTGCAAAAGCTGGCAATACCTCCACAAGCAATTTAATGGTCTAATAGGATTCCAATGCCCTTCGAACTGCACATTAAGCTAATACGGATGAATTCCTCACCTCGAAATCAACGTTTCCTGAATACTACTGATTTGCGAATTCTATTTCCAGAAGGCGCGATCCCGGTAGAAGATGTGGGAAGGAGCTCTGCAGACACCTGTAGATTCTTCCTACACCGACTTCGTAAGACACCCGCTAAGCGTGGCTTCCTTCTCACTCGCACCTCCTGGATCAAGAACAACGTGTTGACCACCGGAGCCGACGCAACGCGTCGTCCAATCCTCTCACTAAACTTACCTCTCTCAGTGGTGCTCTCTCTCCACCTCGCACTGCCGCCGTCACCATGAGCGCACCGCCCTCCAGCTTGTCAGGCTCCCAGCAGCTTCCACGCTCTAGCCTCAAGCAAGTGCCCTCAACTGGCCCCCCTCAATGACCCCGCACAGCTAACTCACATACACCGCAGCTTCCGCAGCGCCACCATGTCGGTCTACATCGGCAGCGACCCCGACCCATTGACGCTGCACAAAGACCTTATCTGCGCCACCTCCGGTCTCTTCCGCCGATATCGCCAGGAACGTGCCGCGCTCACACTGCCTAACCTCGACCCACGCCTGTTCGAGCTGTACGCCGAGTGGCAGTACGCCAACCACTCCAAGACGGTCCTGAAGCAGCTGAAAGCGCACGAGGTGGTCCGCGCCGCCGACGGCACCACCGACACGCCCGGCGCCGCCACGCTGCACGAGCTGTTCGAGCTGGGCGAGAGCCTCGCGGACCCGACGTTCAAGAACGCCGTCGTCGACGCCTACATCGACGCCATGGCCAAGGCGACCGAGATCCCAACCCACCTCGCGGCGCTCATCTACGCGCGCCTGCCCAGCGGCTCGTCGTTCAGGCGCCTCTACGTCGACATCTGGGCGTGGAATGCGGATGATATGTGGTTCGAGGATCTGGAGCCGCGGGATGACCCGTTGACCGCGCCGGGGGAGTTCTGGCTGGATGTTACGAAGAGGATCGTGGAGATGGGGAAGTCGAGGTATGATTCGCGCACGAGGCCGCCGTGGGTTGTGGATCGGGGCCAGTATCATGAGAGTGAAGAGCAGGTAGAGGAATACGAGGAGGAGGAGGATGAGAGCATGGAGGTTGTGATGAAGCCGGATCCTGGTGATGAGTGAATGAAAGATGGGGATGGAATGGGAAAATGTAATATGTTATATGGCACAGTATTCACTACAAGTTCCATGCCAATGAAGGAATCTTAGGAAGTAGTTTCTGAGATTTTATGCGTTTACAAAACATGGGCATGTTTCGCGGTTGGTTCTTGGGGCATTGAAGGTGTGATCTGCTTCCATAGGCAATTGAAGGATCCGTCCGAGTAGTCGTGCCATAGATCGTCATTTACTTTGATGTCCGGACGAATGCCTCAGCTATCTACGGCCAATATGTCACGAAATGTTGCGCCCGATAGAGCTGCACCAAGCTCGTCTACGCTATCTGTCGGGACAGAGATGAATCATCTATCTGGATGGAACTGAGCCAAATTAAAAAGTGCTGGAATCAAGGTAAATGGTACGTGAGCTCGGCTGGAGGGTGAGAATATAACGCCGCTTGTTGATGCCCCGGCAATAAATCAGTGCGGGACGTATCTGCTTGGCACGCTATTCAAGTGTTTACACGAGTGAGTCTCCTTGCCAGCAACAGAAAGGCCTAAACCCCCACGGAATTAAAGAATCACTTGGATAGAAAGTGTAGTAGAAAATTGCTAAGCCTATCCGGGTAAATGCTTCAACTTCCCACGTCTCTCACCTTGCCAAAAATCTGACAGCGAGTGCGCGACCTTCACGCGACGCGGCCAGCAGTTGCGGTCACCTCCGACGTTTAGCCCCCGGCCCTGGCGGGGGCCGTCTGCACCCGTTTTCGTACTACCGGTGCCTGCCTTTTCCGCACACCCGCTGATCCTCGCTCTTCCAACACCTTTGAACCCCACCACCGCAACCCCATAACTTCACAACCATCGACGTCTCCAACCCAACTCATTTGGGTACCGCTCTTGACGCTCTCACCTTGTCGACCGGTTTTGAGGCGACGTCTTGTCCAAGATGGCCAAAGAGTAAGTCTTTATGCTCCACCGCGCATTGGAATGAAGTGAGGCTGACACCGCAAACTAGGACGCCAACCAAGGCCACACCACCTACACCTACCAAACCCCCCGATGATGGAGTGCGCAAGAGGTCACGAGTTGCTTCAGGGTGAGTCGCATTGCTAAGTGAGAATCCTGCAAACAACGATTAACGCTAGACAGAGTTAAGAGCAGGATGGTTCAAGTCAAAGTCGGAGGCCGTGAGGAGCCATTTCATGTCCACAAAGACGTCCTTTGCGCCTCGTCTCCGTTCTTCCGCAAGGCTTGCAATGGTCCCTGGAAGGAGTCCAGGAAGAATTGGATCGATCTGCCGAAAGATCACCCGAAGGTCTTTGAAGTTTATCTCCAGTGGCTGTACCTGGATGACTTTGATATTCCAGCTAGAGAAGGCTTTGAACACCCATCCTTCTGGACAATCTACGAGAGCTACAAGTTTGGCGACAAAATCCTGGACATCAACTTCAAAAATGCGGTCATTGATGTTCTGGTCGATGTTAACATCAAGTACCGCAGATACCCCGCTTTTCTCGCGAATCGCATCTACAATGAACTCCCTAGCTCTTCTGCCTTCCGAAAACTCTATGTGGATTTCTGGATCTGGTCAGAGGGTACTTCACAATATGGCGATGGAAGCAAGGGCAGTGATTCAGAAACCGCGCCAATGGAGTTTTTCAGAGATGTGGCCAAAGGACTGGCCCAGTTGAAGACCAGTGGTTTCAAAGCTGATACACCAAAGCCTTGGATATCGGACATATGCCAATACCACGAACACACGGAGGACGAGAAGTGTCACAAAAAGACTGCCTAATCCATGACCTTCTTAGCTTTTCAGTCTAAAAATAAGGGATCCAATTCCGGTCAGTAAAACCAAGGTTATGGATAAATGCCGGAATTTTCGAGGGTAGGATGACTATTTCTCATAATGGAAAGCTGAAAGTCGGAAGGATTTTCCAGGTAGTTGAATCAAGGTGATACAGTTTACTGCCGTAAAACATCATACATCAACATGATTTCTATAGTGATTTGGAGGATTATGCGGGATACACTTTGCCTTTAGTTCTCATAGGTCTTCAAGTTAATAAATTGTGTCTGTTCCTTGGAAAAGTTGTGTAAATCATACAAGAAAAAAAAAAATCCAAAACTCAGTGTTGAAATATAGTCGAAACAACTAAATACTTACTGAAAAATTGTTTCCTGTACAACCTATAGCAGTGGATGATACCGGTCATCAGCATCAACCATGGTCGCCTTAACATTTGTTAGGTGGAAAAAACTGATGTCGAGCAAGAGGGCAATTTCAAGTTTAGCGGTAATGCGATCCACATGTCGATATGAAAGAAGTAATGAGCTTCCTTTGTTTAGTGTTGAGAGTAAGTGTAGCAAGCTAGATGAGATCCTTGGTTGCCATCATGCTACCATCGTAATAAGGCTTGAAAAAAGGGGGGGAAAAAGATGAAAGAGATTTTGTGGTGTCCAAACTCACGTGGTCTTGCAACTGGCTGTTCTTCTGCATCATTCTCGCTCACCCTTAGCGCTTCTACTTCTATCTCGATCTTTGCACCTCCTCTATCAGTCGGCACTCCTTTGTTCCACACCTTTAGATATACGCCGCCTAGTTGCCTCACCACCCGCGACTTTCAGGACGCCGACACGCACCCAAGACCCAATAGTGCCGGTCTGAGCATACAAAAATGGCGAAAGAGTACGTCTACTGTCGATTTTGAAGCAGAGAAAGCAAAAGTGAGACTGACGCAGGCTCGTCCCGAGCGAGACAGTGATTCCTCGAAGGAAGGCTCAAAGGACACAGTCAGCAAGGCCGCAGCTCTTGGACCGAGCAGCCTGAAGAGCAAGATCATCAGCGTCGCTGTAGGCGGCCAGACTGAGCCGTTCCTGATTCACCAGAACATTCTCTGCGCATCTTCACCTTTCTTCCGCAACGCTTGCAACGGCGGCTGGAAGGAGTCCGAGGAAGGCTTCGTTACGATTCCTTACCATAGCCCCGAGGCCTTCGAAGTCTACGTCCAGTGGCTTTACTTCGGAAACATGTTCGTTGAGGACCAGAAGGACGACTACGAGAATATGGACTGGGACATCTTCATCGACGCTTACCTTCTTGGAGATAAGCTGCTCGACGTTGACTTCAGGAACGCTTTGATCGATCTGGCCATCCGCGTCGAGGTTCACTTTGATCAAATCCCGCACAACCATGCGAAGGCCGCGTACTCTGGATTGCCCGAGTCTGATCCTTACTGCAGGCTTTACGTGGACATGCACACATGGGAGATAGCCTCTTCCTGGTACTCTGATGTAAATAATAAGGATGCAAAGGATGCACCGATGGAATTTTTCCGCGATGTGGCAAAGACGGCTGCGGAAAACAGAAAATCTATCGGATCTTCAGAGGACGGGCCATGGGTCACAGATCCGGGCCGTTACCATCACAAGCATCCAAGCTCTTGATCAACTTGAAGTTAGACTTCAACGGTCCTTTCTCGAGGCTTCTAAATGACTGGAAACCACTTTTCTACAGGCCCTTTTCAAGAGAAACAGGGGGGCGGTGATGAGCTGAAAGCTGGGCGACCCGGGATATCGGTAACGCGTATTGGCCTTACTTCCGCTTGGAACGTGGGAAATAAAATGGGAAAATATGGTCATTGGGAGAACTCAAATCCTGGAAACTCGTTCCTTGATGTTGGAAGGAATATCATGACCTCAAGGTATAATTGGAACTGTTCTCATGGGCCTTCTTGGCTTTCTGAAGCAAATAGGTAGTTGAAATTGGCTGCAGTAATAGTCATTTCCCAAAGAAAATTGATATTCTGAAGGAGCAAAGTAAATTATCTATGTGAGAGATGAGTAGATACGCGCTCAGAGAGCTCGCTCTGAAATCCAAGCCGCCTGCCTCCACTTCATCTTCCTACTCTAAGGATGGAAGGATGCTTTATCAGAGGCTCTAGAAAGAGCAATATACGATGTTGATTGCCTCAACTATATTAAGAAATTGAGCGTTTGGGCAATCATCGTCAACAAAATATGAAGAATGACTTCGGAAATTCTGCTAAACTCTCAAAAGGTTCCATCTGTCCCCGTACAGCAGAGTCCGAGACGCTGGTCCCTCCAAAACACCACCTCAAGTCAATCAGAAGACTTGCAGGCATGATTGAAGTGAATGGCTGTTGGATCTTGTAGTACGGCGGATGATCGACCTTCCAATGCGGGTTCCCACACATTCAGCCCACTCCGGTGAAACGGATGCTGGGACAGTAGTGCCCGGAAATTCAAACCTCGATTCCCTCACGCACGGGTATGGACTCGAATGAAGCGGTGCAGATCCTCCTCGGAGTCCGTCTCAACACCAAGCGCATAGCCATCCGCAGCCTCCTTCTGCTTAAGCACCCTGACGATGGCTTTCGTCACACACCAGACCTCGTCGGCGTGGCCGGGAAACGCGATGTACTGGTCCTTCTCCCCCTTGTCCTCCCCCTTCACCCTGTCCCACAGCGCCTTCCACCGGTCCGCCATCAGGGCGACCCGGTCAAGCGGCCTGCCGTAGCCCTGTCGTTTCCGCAGCGCGTAGCAGGACTTGTGGACCGCTGGTGTCGTGGTGAGCGGCGCGCGTTGCGGTTTGGTTTCGCACTCGGGGGCGTCACTCACCGTGGGCGGCCATCAGGAGATGCACGACTGTGATGCCCTGGAAGGCGAGGTTCCCCGCCCCGTGCCACCGGTCCTGCGACAGGCGCTGCGCGAACTCAGCGAGGGAGGCTGGCCGCCGAGACGTTGGCTCCGCGGCTGCCTGTCGCGCGAACTCGTCCGCCGTCTCGGCGTCGAACAGCGCTTTGCTGCAAGGCAGGGCGCCGGTCATCTCTGAGACGTGGATCCGAGGCGGGTTGTTGAAGACGACGTTGAGGTGGGAATCGAGGAAAAATGCCCACTGCGCGAGCCTGCGGGGGAACGTCAGCGTCTCTTGTTTTCGCTGGCTTTGGGTGCGGCTGGGCTGATCCACGGAGCCGCGGATTTTGCGTACCTGATCCGGCTCTCTGCGGCAGCGAAGGCTTCCCAGTCGGATGCGGTTGCGTTCGGGAGGGAAACTGTGTGTCGCAAGGTGAGAAGGCGGGAGGCTTTGATTGCAGTGACCAGGCAGTCGTGCCGTAGAGTGCGGCACCTACGCCGTGCTGTGACGCTTGGCGAATGCATCTGCCCAAACTGCATCATCAATGCGGCCGCCAGGACCTCGAAATCTTCTTGGCTGTCTCCTGCTGCGCCAGTTCGGAATATCGGATGCGCGAAGATGTACTCTTCCGCTATGTCACCGAAGCGTGCTGCGGAGAGTGCGTCGTCTGAAGGCGCAGAGAAGAAAGAGCCGCTCAGGAAAATGACGAGCAGCAGTCTACTGGATGCCCTTCCGAGTTTGAAAGTTGGGACATGGATGATCGGCTGCGCCGGATACAAGCGTCGGAAGTAGGCCCAGGCGAACTGTTCAAGATTGCTCGCTGTGAAGACAGAATGAGCTAACTCCTCATCGAAAAATACTTCCGTTGGTGTTTTAGAGCTCCTTAGCATGGAATGCATTGTGTGTAAATCGTAAATGATAGCAGCCATGCGAGTTTGGAGATGCGGATCTGCACTCGTCTGCGAGCTCAAACAGTCCTGGCTTGTAGAAAAGTCATCGTGCAGACTGTTGAATGAAGTTGAAGCCATATTGTGTTGTGGTACGCATTTCTGATGGGCTTCGTCGTCATGGTGAGGAATAAACTTGGGCTCCGAGCCCGAGCTCCGTCTGCCGTCAAACTCCAACGCCTCAGCTATAAAGGCAGCACTTGGGCCGGAGATGGAGAGATCGGTAAAGCTCCTCAAGAACGACACAGTCATGTCGTCAATATCGTGCGCATCAGCCGTCGAAGCCGTAGCACTCGCAGAGCTCACCGAGAGCTGTGCGGCGTGAGAGTAAACGCAGTGCCGGTTGTCGGATTGACAACGAGCACAAGGGTGGGCCCCGTTGCATGCGCGCTTGCGCTGCGCACATTCAGAACAAGCTTGGCGCTTGCGACCTCGTTTCTGCTGGACAGGAGGGGGCAATTTCCTCGTCGAGGCGCAATTGACGGCATGTCGTCGGGCCACATCGCTATTATGCTTAGCTCAAGCACCGTCGAATAGGGAAAAATTACCTTTTCCGGAATGATTTCCCACAAAAAGGGCAGGGGACGGACGCCGATTCGCTGTCTTGGTGGAAATAAGCGCGGCTTGTCTCGGGTATTGTGTATGGACCAGGGGTCTTACGCGTAGCTTCGTGGCGGCGTAGGTGACTGCTCGTCGAGTACTTCCTGTTGCAGGTAGCGCACTGGAAACGGGCGATTAGTGTGCCGTAGCTGGACTCCGTTGCTTCTGGCATATTGTTTCTGTGGAAGAGAGGAATGGAGAGCATGGCGTGTGGGTTTTTCCCGCACTATATAACGCCAGGCTGGAGCCCCTGCGCAACATCCTTTAAGCTTTTTAGAGCCTCGGATATTTCGGGCCCGAAACAGCCGCAGGCCTATTACTCAGCCTACGGAGCAGATGGAGGGCTTTTATTGCGCCCGGCGCTATCTTGCGAGAGAAAATGGTCAAGGAAAGAATAAGCGTGTGGGATTTTTCCACGCTGCTCGAAGGAAGGGCTAACCGGTGTGCTAACCCTTTTGAGCTGCAAATGGTTCGGGACGCTGACATCTACGGCGTCCAAACATTGATCTTGAGCGGTGCGTCTTCTACCTTTCGTGGTGCGAAGAGGTACTTCAGCGGGGAGTTTCACCATGAGTTTGTTTTCCCAGTTCTGACGAATTGCACTCCGGCCCGAACTATTGCATTTGCATCGCCACCAAGCAGGCACACGATATCTATCAAGCGAATGCTCAGAGCTCGCCCTCTACAGGAGCCTCCTCATCGAATTCCTCCTCTGGGTCGCTGGCCGAAGCTTCCTGGTATTGCTGATATTCAGCGACCAAATCGTTCATGTTCGACTCCGCCTCGGTGAACTCCATTTCATCCATTCCTTCCCCAGTATACCAATGCAAGAAAGCTTTGCGCCGGAACATGGCGCTGAATTGATCTCCAACACGCTTGAAGAGCTCCTGAATGGATGTCGTGTTTCCAACAAACGTTGCGGACATCTTCAGACCGCGCGGCGGAATCGAGCAGAGGGCTGTTTGGACGTTGTTCGGAATCCACTCCACGAAGTAGGAGGAATTCTTGTTTTGGATGAGCTGCATCTGGTTCTCTACTTGCTTCATGGACACATTGCCTCTGAAGATAGTGGAGCAGGTGAGATAACGACCATTGCGGAAGTCAGCAGCAGTCATCATGTTTTTCGGATCGAACATCTGCTGCGTGAGCTCTGGAACGGTAAGACCCCTGAAGGCATGAGACCCACGCGCAGTGAGAGGAGCGAAGCCGACCATAAAGAAATGCAGGCGAGGGAAAGGGACCAGATTGACAGCGAGCTTGCGGAGATCGGAGTTGAGTTGGCCCGGAAAACGCAAGCAGGTAGTCACCCCAGACATGACGGCCGACACCAACTGATTCAGATCGCCGTATGAAGGATCGCTGATTTTCAGAGTCCGCATACATATGTCATAGAGGGCCTGCAGTGCGAGTTAGAACTGCTTTCTTCGTAGCGCTGGGGTGCTCAAACCTCGTTGTCGATGCAGAAGGTTTCGTCGGCATTTTCCACCAGCTGGTGGACAGAGAGAGTGGCATTGTATGGCTCAACAATGACTTCCGACACCTTGGGAGAAGGCATGATGGAGAAGGTAGCCATCATACGATCAGGAAATTCCTCGCGGATTTTCGAAATCAGGAGGGTGCCCATTCCAGAGCCAGTGCCGCCACCAAGAGAATGAGTGATCTGGAAGCCCTGGAGAGAATCACAGCCTTCTGCTTCACGGCGGATAACGTCAACGACCTAAGTGACAGAGGCGATCAACGGCCAGTTTGGCTCAACCGAGAGCTTGGTATGGGCTTACCTCATCAACCAGCTCAGCTCCTTCCGTGTAGTGGCCCTTGGCCCAATTGTTTCCGGCTCCAGATTGACCAAACACAAAGTTGTCAGGACGGTAGAGCTGCCCAAAAGGGCTAGCACGAACCGCGTCCATTGTACCTGGCTCGAGATCGACGAGGACAGCGCGCGGGACGTATTTGTTGTTCGACGCCTACTGCACAGTCAGCTTTGCTATGCGAGTAAGCTGTCTTGCAGAGAAAGCACCTCATTGAAGTAGACGTTCAGGCGCTCAAGCTGGATATCCGAGCTACCGTTATAGCTAGTAACACTTAGCGGTTGTTACGGGGTTGAAATGGCGCTGGCTGGGCGGACTTACACACCAGCACCGTCAAGGCCATGCTCGCTTGAGATCGCCTGCCTACATTGTGTCAGCCTGGAGTGTGGACTTCGGATATCTGTGAGATGAACCAGAAGGCAGAACCGACTTGGTTGCCCTAAGCAAAGTCAGTAACAACAACTCAGTGACGTGGGGCGAACTGACGCATTGGCCGGTCTGAACGTGTACCTGTAGACATGGGAGTTCAAGATCAGCAAGACGTTCCTCGCGGTATGGCCCTTCAATACTAATAAGGGATGCGCATTGTACGTACAATTTCGCGCATGATGGCGTTGCGGGCTTGTGAAAGCTGAGATGTTTGGATGGAAAATCGGGACGGGGGAGGTCTGCAACACGCGTTGAAGGGGGGGTTCGGTGGACGCAACGGAGAATAAATAAACAGCGCAAAGACTGGCCCGATCATCATTAGGCTCCAGCTTTTGTCCATTCCACTGACAGGTGGGGCTTGCCCGCGGACGCCGCAGTTAGCCAGTATCCATGCTGCTTCGCGTTCGCCGTTAGGCAACCACATTTGGCCTCAACGCGCTACGCCCGCGACTTTTCCACGCCGTGCCGCGCAGCATTTAATTTCTACCATTTTTTTTTACTTGATTCAATTTTCAGCTTCACATTCCTCTCTTTATTGTTCCATCCTTTGGAGTTGCGGAGACGCCATCACCATCTTCCCACCGCAAAGGACAACGCCCAGGCACCAAAACAAACACGCGGAAATGTTTCCCCAGGCATCCTCCACCGCATCCTCTGTCTTCCGCACAACCGAGCTCCTCGAACTGATCCTCCTCTACCTCCCCTGCGCATCTATCCTCACCGCGTCGCGCGTCTGCCGCCACTGGCACGCCGTGGTCGCGTCCTCCCTATCCCTCCAACGTGCCCTCTTCCTCACGCCCGTACCAGAACGCGGCGCGCTGCTCGAGCTCGGCCCGTTTGGAGCGCTGCCCGTTAATCACTGCAACTTCAGCGACCTGCCGAGGACGTTGCAGCCCGTCGTCAACGACACCTGCGCGAGGAAGTTTCGGCTAGGGCATTTTGACGAGCCGGACGCGGATTATGACGGCGGATATATGCCAATGGTCACAATGTCTTGGTTGGAACACTCGCAGGAGAGACAGAAACAGGAGGAGAAGCCTGGAGGAGAAGAGGATGTTGCTAAAGTTCATGGTGGTGCAGGGCAGCCGTCCTGGCGTCGGATGTTGTTGGCGCAGCCTCCCCCGAGGCGCGTCGAGGTCATGATCTACGAGTCGGATATGTTTCAGCTGGTAAAGTTCTGGGTCGAGTGCGAAGATGGAGTGACGTTTGGGATGATGTATGATAAGTTTCGGGAGCTGGTACATGGACGGAGCTGGGGGAAGCGATCTATGGGATGGTTCTTCGAGCTGTAGGGACTTATCAGGTGGGAGATGACGAATTCTCAGCAAAATTGAAGGAAGGGAGAAAGGGGTCGCGTAAACAGCTTCAGTCGTATATTTATAAGTTCACAGAGCTACAGCTATCACTATAGGATAGTTCAGGAATGCTAGCAAGACAACCAAAGTTTACTGACTTAGTAGAAGCTATGTACATTGACTTGAGGTGGCACACGTGAAGAAGGATCAAAGCTCAATCTCCGGCTTACGGGCCCTGTACATCAAGTGCGCTGCCGGATTGGGTACAATCATTTCAAAAGCTGTAAGTGACTTCGGTCGCCCCTCCGGACCCTGAACCGGGCCGGCAAATGCCCAATCTTACTTCATAAGTAAATGAACCAAAGCAACCTTGGCTTCATCGCTGGCGAAGAAGCGGCCAGGGCAGGCGTGCGTCCCATGGCCAAACCTAAACATCTCCTTCGACGTCGAGACGAACTGCCACTTGTTCTGGCTACCTGCCTCCTGGCGCATTTTCAGGAAGCGGTTACCCTGGTACTCTTCGGGGCGGTCAAAGAACGCGGGGTCGCGCAGCGCCACCGAGGGTAGGGCGATGGTTGAACTTGCTGGCAAGACCGTGCCGTCAGACAGCGTGAAGTCGCGCACCACTCGGCGTCTCATGAGAAGCGCCTCAGGCGGGTTCAGCCGCTGCGTCTCTTTCATGGCCGAGTCGAGGAGCTGGAGCCGCTGCAGGCTTGCCTTCGTCCACCTGTCGCCTTCAGCCTGTGGACGGAGCACAACCATCATCTCCTGTCGCAGCTCCTGGATGAGGTCTGGATGTGCCACCAGGTCAAACATAACGTTGGTGAGCAAGGCAGAGGTCGTGCTCACTGCAACCACGGTCAAGCCGAGCTGGGTGTAAAGGGGGTCGAAATGTTGCTTCTTGGCCGACGCTACTTCGGAGAACCACTGCAGCGCATCGACGGACTTCTCCTGCGCTTCAGAAACGCTCCTCTCCTTGGCACGGCTCGCTAGAATGGGCGACAGCAGGGACCGTGCCGCGTTGTGGACCTCGTTCAGCCTTCTCATCTCCGGTGCCAGATGCTGCATCAGGGGTCGAATGATCCGAGGAAATCTACTTAGTGATCGCATGGCAAGCACCATCTGCTCCGCATACGATGCCGAGATGCGTAGCCACTGGCGGTTGCGGCAAAGCGGAGCGCCGATGAATACCCTTGCCGACATTTGTGTGACGATCTCCGTCATGGCGGGTAGAAATGCACCTGTATCTTGCCACTCTGCTGTGGATTAGATTCGCGGAGTATTTTTCCTCTTGCTCTTTCCTGACCAAGACGTACCTTTACCAGAGGGGAGGACTCGAGCTAGCGCATCGCTGGCTTCTTCCGACAGAGCAGCCGTAAATTTCGCTTCAATTCTTAGCATATGAGCGTTGATCGGAGCCACGTCGAAGCCTTACGTAGAGATCGTGTCAACTTTGTCCTGACGGTCTCTTGCATAATGCCGTTCTGCAGGAATACGTCCCCTGCATGGAAAAGCTCCGCATTGAACTCCTACTTTCTTTTAGCATAGCCCCGGCGGAATCGGGGATTTAATTTACCTCTCTCAGGACCTCCGTGAAGCTCAGTCTCTGGTTGCTCTTGATCTCATCCATGAATCTTGGTGAAACAAGGATACGTGGGCCATGGGCAGTAATGATTTGACAAACCCCTTCATTCTGTTATCTCAGTCAGTCTTCAAGTCCAACCGAGGCGATGATTCTGTAGAGCGTAATGACCTGTTTATATATCACTTCAAAAATTTCCAGGCAGTCCGTTGCAAGTCTACGTTTAACATGCTCTATCGCGCTCTTGCCACCGAACAGTCGAATTCCGGGATGGGGCCGGTTTGTGCTTTGCCGCTCGTGGAGTTTGCAGCTCACAAAAGCCAGAAAGGTAAGTCCAAACATACAAACGCAAATATTGAGAGTGCTGGGCACTATTCCCGGTGTCAAGAATGCCATGGCCATGGTGAGAAAGGAGAAATGGTGATTGTTGATTTCGTTGAGCTCGAATTGGTCTTGTGGGCTTTTATGTCCCCAGGAGAGCTCAGCATAGCCAGACGGAACCCCTGAATTGAACATGCGAAAAGAATGACATCTGTGGGATGCCTTTGGGGTCGCACGGTTCTGAACACAATATTGTGCAGTGTCTAAAATTCTTCCCAAGAAGGCTTGGTGCGACGGGAAGTGCCTCCCTCTATATGTGCGGAAAAAACCCACATGTCATTGCTTTCCCTAGCCTCCAAAAGTACGAGATCAAATTATGAGTTGCAAATTGATCTAACTCTCATATAAGAGTTCACTGAGAGCACTGAAGAGTGGAATGTGGCATGAAAGCCTAGACTTGGAAGAGCAATGAATATGGATGGCTAATTCTGAGATACTGTTGTCGGCGTCAGGAGCCGAGAGTACGCGCGACGATATTTTCATTCCGCACCGAGCCCACACTGTGACTCATACAACGGAGTCCCAATCTATGATACTTGCAGACTTTACTCCGTCCATCGTCTCTGTAGAAACGAAGTGATGCTCCATTGTCGATTCCTGAGTTGTTGGACTTGAGCAAAAGGACGGATCACGTCCAATTGCTCCTGGAGGCTTGACAGTCCCTTATACCCTCCTCCCTAGATACAAGAGAGAGAAGCTAGTGCGGGCTTTTCCAAGATGAGTCGCCAGCACGATCATGCGATGTTGCGAAACAGAGCTTCTCGAGGACCTCATTACCTCCACCATTCGCACCCGGGTTATTTTTCCCGCTGCTTAAATCCGGTCGCTCTGTCTCAGCGATAACAAAGTTGGCCATGAATAGCAGCTGATGTAATAGCATAAACCATCCCACTCGGGAAAAAATCCCATATCCGTAGGGGCGCCAAGAGCGCTCAAGTCGAGACGCGGACGCCGCGGGCGCCGCGCAGCAGGCAAATCGCTCCGAACATGCAGCCGTGATGGCGTGCATGCCAAGAAAGCTTCCTGCATCGACTAGCTGCCTTTATCTATGCAGTGCTCCGTTGTCCTTCCGCGTCAAGAGAACCGCGCAATGTTGCTCCGATTCTTCCTCGTCCGCGCCGTCACCCTCCTCACCGCCGTCGCCGCAATAGAAAGCTCCAAACCGAGCGTCCTCATCATATCGGGCGCTGGCCACACTCCTGCGCATTTCCGCCCGCTCCAGGTCCTCCTGGAGCACTCTGGATATGCCGTACACTCTCCTCGCCTACCTAGCAACAGCCTCTTGCCGCCGGAAGACTCCATCCAGCAAGACCTCCACCTCATCCGCTCAACGGCCCAACAGCTAGCGGACGAGGGAAAAGAGGTCATCGCCTTGATGCACTCGTACGGTGGCTTTCTCGGCACCGAGGCCCTGGCTGGGCTGGGCGTGACGGAGCGCGCGAGGATGGGGCTGACCGGGGGTGTGAAGTGGCTGGCGTACATGACTGCGTTGCTTTCCGTGAAGGGAGAGAGCATCGCAGAGACGGAGATGGTTGGCGTGGAGCTGCCTCTAAACACAACCGGTGGTGGCGCGGCGTACGTGGAGGTCCGTGGCCGGCAACTCTGACGGCGTTGCGCGTGCTAACTTATCAGACCGACCTGATCACGTACCCGAAGAATCCTGTCGCACTTTTCTACCATGATGTCCCCTTGGAGCCCCAGAGGTGGGCGGTTGCGGAGATGACTGGGTTTGCGAAAAAGTCATTGGAGGCACGGCAGGGGAATGAAGCGTGGCGAAATATCAACGTCGCATTCTTGAAATGCGAAAATGATCGAGCGTTGCCGCTACAAGTGCAGAACGGAATGATAGATCGGATTCGCCAGCTTGGGATTGTTGTGGAGGGGACGAGTTGTAACTCAAGCCATACTCACTATCTAAGCCAGCCTCAAACGGTCGTGAAATGGATCGAAGGTTTGCTGTAGAATAGTCGTCTAGATTATTGGATAGTCTTACCTATGTACATACGCGCGCCGTGCCAACCCAACCTTCCAGCCGCTCACGGTCCCATTCTATGCATTATGAAATGTTGAAATGGTAGAATTACTGTTGTCGCATCTCTCTTTGGCTGACGACTTCCACGCGGTATTGTACGATATTCAATGTGGCTACTTCTCGGCAATCTGACCTTGCTCCTGACCGCTTTTCATCGCTCGCAAATCCACCTTGCGTACGATCAGCAAAGGTGTACCAAAAGGGTGCGTGACGTGTCACGAAGCTGCGTGCTAAACGACTCCCGAAGCGGCCCAAGCTCAGGTGACGTGGAAGCAGAGACCTTTTAATGTTCGCGTAGGCACGACTGACAGGCCTGTAGGCTGTGAGTGGAGACTTTTCACGTCTGCTTCGCTCGTTCTCTCTCTGCAAATCTCTATCAAACAACCCCGCGTCTATGAAAATGGATCCCTCTTTGCCGTCCTGCGGGAATTTTGATTCTTTCGACAAATTTCTCAACCATAGTGTTGGCCAGAACTATTGTCATATTGAACCCGACCGACAAATCCGGCTCCTTCGGCTCTTGAATACATCAAATCCAGACGAAATCAAATGTGGACTTGTGGTGGCACCGGTCAATAGGTTGCACCGCATCAACTACAAAGCTCTGTCATATACTTGGGGGGGCGCACCCAATCACCGGGAACTTCATCAAATCATCGTGGACGGCCGACCTTTCTTCGTTCGCGAAAACCTCTGGATGTTCCTGTGCATGATGAAAAATGAGGGGCATCCGGATCATTTCTTCATTGACGCCATATGCATCAATCAACTTGACAATGCGGAGAAGAGTGCGCAGGTGTTAATGATAGGGAAAATCTTCAGACACGCGGACACAGTTATCGCCTGGCTTGGAATCCCCGACCCAGCTCAAGCATATAACGTCCAAGCATTTTGCGCTACGGTGGAAGCCAAAGTTCACGTATTTTGAAGACATCGATGCCCATTCCCGATATTTGGACCGAAGAAGAACGACAAGGTTGCGAGTACATTTGCTCAAGGGAATATTGGACTCGCCTGTGGATAGTACAAGAAATCGTTCTTACGAAAGACCTCACCATCCGCTGCGGGAGCTCTAGCTTGCGCTGGGAAACATTTTACGCACTCCAACCGGAACTCGCCGACCCTTTCGAGTGGCTGTCATTCAGCCAACTATTCTCTTGGGCTCATGAAAGTCGGATTGATGTGTCTTGGCCGGAAAGCCTCCTGAGAATCTTTTACGAAAAACAAAACTTCCACGACAGACGGATTTTCCGTGAAGCCCAGATTTTCCACGGGAGAGAGCCTTTCCGCATAACAGAGATTGTCCTGGGAAATCAGATCCACCTAGGAAGTTCGATTTTTGATTTCGACCAGCGGATTTTTCCAGTGGCAGAGCCATTCCAAGGCATACCGCTGTGTTTGGCGATAGAGCGATTCGGCAGACAAAAGTGCGTCGATGCTCATGACAAATTATACGGACTGTTGAGTCTCCTCGATAGGCCTTCACGGGAGAAAATCAAACCTGACTATGGCCAACCGATGTTCGACGTCTACAGAAAAGCTCTGGATGTCGGCCTTGAACAGATTGTATATGAATTTTTCAAAACTTTGAACTTGGATTTACATGGTCTATACTCGGACAAAATACTGGCAACATTTAGTCACTGTGATGTATACTCCAAGCTTCTCCTGGAAATCTTCCCTCTTTCGGCAGAAGATCGGATTCAAGCCCTCAATTTGAGATTGGATGTCCTTAACCGCACGTCCGAATATGTGTTTTCGTTCCTCCTGCCGCTGCCGGATTGAATACGGAGAAAATTAGAAATAAACAGATATTTGTAGAGAGAATTTACTGAGATGAGACAAATTCACTTTGATTCACGCTGACCACTTATGGAATATCAGGCAACTTGGTATTGTAGGAGAATTCGTCAGTTTGATAGTAGCGCAAATGCAGAAGATGTCTCATCCCACAGACTTACTCAACAGCTTCCCCAACAAACGCACAAATTCACCAAACACGATCAAGCACCACGCATCAGACCATCCGTTCTCAATACCTACCCACTACTCATACAACCACCGATCTTCGCTGCTGCCACCACCCACCTCACTTCCCCCCAATCCCCAAACCCCCGCGCCTCACCCCGTCAAAACCTCCCCAAACAACCCCTCCCCCACGCCCCCCAACACCCCCTCCAACACCCCCACAACCTCCCTGTCCCCGCACCCCTTCCCCACGCTCACTCCCACCGCCCGCACGAACAGCGGGTACAGCCTCTGCAGGTGCCTCTGGCCCTCTGCCTCCTCGACGCCCGTCCCGGGGATGGCCTGGGGCTCGCAGTCCAGCGCGCGCAGCTCGCGCAGCACGAACAGCAGCTCGTCGCGCAGGCTGGCCGGCTGCGGCATGCGGCCGCGCAGCGGCTGGTCCGCGATGTACGACTTGAGCGGCAGGGCGGCGCGCAGGATCAAGAAGGGCGCCGCGGCGCGGGCGAGCGCGACGCGCTGCGGGTCGCTGGCGGCGCCGGGCGCCCGTCGCCGCACGAGGTCGAGCAGCTCGCGCAGGCAGAGGTACGACATCTTCGAGCGCGGCGTGGGCGCCGGGTCGCGCGTGCGGCCGTGGCGGAGCCGGTAGAGCGAGGCGAGCGGCGGGGCCGAGGCGAAGTCTGGGGGGATCTCGTCGACCGAGGGAGGGTGGATGAGGGAGGTGTGGAAGAGGGTCGAGGTGTAGGTGCGGCGGATGGAGTCGGGGATGTATGAGGCACCGAGGCCGGGTGTGATGATGTCGCGGAGGGTGGTGAGGGATTTGATGTCGAAGGCTTCGTCTTCGAGGACGACGCTGGGCGAGGGAGCCGCGGCTGGATCGGCGTGTGCGATGCCGTTTGCCATGGCTACAATCTCTTGCCAGATTGGGATCATCTGGTCCTCTTTGATGGACAAACTCTGCGCATTGGCTAGAGCTGGGCCTAAGATGCTTAGTGCTGTTGTCGTGGCCTTCTGCCATAAGCTTGGAGCTTTGCCATGGACCTTCCATTCGTACTTCAGACGGATTGGAATAACAAGACTCTGCAATGCAGAGAGCAGAGCACCATTGGCGAACAACTCCGTGCTGCTGATGTGTTCTGCCACAAGATGTTGAATGCGATCCATAGATGCCTTGCTCAACGCAACCCAAGTGTTCCCATCGCGCGTGCCGATAGGAGGAGGCCTTCCGAAAGGTAGAGCGGCGAAGTCGGCCAGAAGCTTGACTATTATTGTAGGCACTCCATCGGAACTGGTCTTGATAATCTTGATGCCACCGAGGACCTCTTTTTGTAGAGGAGTTAGAATATCTCTGTCTGACGTGTATGCATCTCTTTCCTCTGTGACAATGCAGGTGCGTAGATTTGCTGACACCTTTGACAGGGCCTCTGCATCCAGATCCTTGCCAACAAGACGATAGAATTCTTTGAAGCAACGGACATAGGCTAGATATGCTTCGTGGTTGCCAGTTGTGGAAGGGTACTCCGCATGGTCGGTCGGTGATCCATCAAGCCAGATCTGTGCCGCCTTTTGAACAGCACCTTCGCCAACAAGTTCGGCAGTCTCAAGCTTGCTAAGAAGGCCGGCAACTGCGTCATATGTAACAGCATTGACGGCTTGGGAGCCGCAGGCCAGATATTGCCGGAAGTAGTCCAGCATGGATTCCCAGAGAGTCGAAAAGCGAGGCGCACTCAGAATGCTTTCAGGATACGCGCTGAACAACTTGACCAGGCCATTGAGAATGATGCGGCTGGTCTCTACCCACGAGTGTGCTTCCTCCGGGTCTGCATTGGTGGAACGGAAAGCTTGGTGTTGCTTGATATCGAAATCCAACAAGCGGAACATGATCACTCTGAGACAGAGGTTCCAAGAGGCAGGAGAGATCTGATCTCCGTAGTTGTCGAAGATTCGAAGAAGGGTGTGCAGAGTACCGTTTCTGACTTCGGCTCGACGATCGTGAGCAATGGTAGCGATGCGCTCCAAAAGATGCAACCACATGGCAGGGATTGACCGCGCTTGAACACCTTCCTGAATCTGTTCTTCAGGGTTGGGCGCATCAATGGATTTGGTAGCCAATTCCTCCATCGCTGCGGCATCGGCGCGGCCATGAAGGTAGTCGGAGACGTTCCAGAAGTAGGTGATGGTCTGCAGCCATGTCAGAACATTGATTGTGAATGATTAAAAGTCAGACTTACAGTCAGCGAGATGTTCAAATCCTCTCCCTGGTCACAGAAGAAGTACAAGAGATCTAGGAGCAAGAAGATTGCATCATCAGGAATAGCAGTCAGGAAGTCAGAACAGACCAACTGCACAGAGCTGAAAGAAAGCCGTCCCAGCTTTGTCGCAATCATCTCAGAAGAACTCTGAACTTTGGCCTCGTTCGCTGTGACGTCTTCGGCCGAGGCGCCGTCCTGGATTTTGGTTCCGAATCCAACGAAGACGCTTCGTGCAAGCAGGAATACCATGTTCCAACCGACTTGGAGAGAATCACCGCACTGCTCGAGGACGCTCTTGAGGGAATCTAAGACGACGACATGAACTTCGATATCAGTCTCATCGAGCTCGTCCTCGGGTTCACTTGCACCTTCGTACAGAGAATCCACAACGAGCTGGAGCGCTGACAGAACCCGGGCGTGGATCTCGTTTTTCAGGGGTTGGTCTTCTGCCTGCGTTTCCTTGGCGACGTCTTGCACAAGACGACTAAGAACATCCACTGACAAGAGACGAACTGAACTGGTTATCTTCGTACTGCTAGCAACGGATACTAGGGCTTTGACTAGTAATGACCAGCCACTAACGTCGGGATCGAAACTAATCAAACGGTTCGCGTTGAGCGTTCCAAGATCGCCGAGCTTGTTCAAAGAAAAGACGTAGTCCTGAACATGAAGCTCAGTCTTGATGCTGAGTCCGAAACTGCTCAACTTCCGTTCATGAGCACTCGGCGTAGAGGCTACCTGACTTGCGTTGGCCGCGCTGGGTTGGCCTTCGAGGAGGGTGCACAATGAAGTCAAGACCTGGACGAAAGATTCGTTGGGAAAGTCCACAGTGCTCTCAAACAGGCGCGAAGCTGCAGCTTGAACGGCAGCGACCTCTGGACCCATGATCTGAGCCATAGCACCGCCATCATAACGGTTTCCTCGGTGATCTCGTCCGCTGCTCGTGGAGTTGGCTGCTGCCATGATCATATCCGCTTGCTGCAACGTCTCGAACACAATTGACCACGCCGACTCCAATGTTGGTCCCAAAGCAATGGCCAAGTTCAGTAATGCTCTCAGACACAGCAAATTGCGGGTGCTCAGAGTGGGTGGCCCTGTGTCCATTGATGTGCGCCTGTTCTTGTCTGAGGCTTGGCTGACAAGATTGTCCACGCTTAGTAGTCCCCCTTTGTTGCCATACCCTGTAGGAGTCTCCGTGCCCGAAGTCTTCGGGTTGGAAACGGAGGCTGTAAAGATTGTCGGAGGCACAGCGGCTTTTCCAAGCGTGGTCAAGAACGCGTCGCGCGGAGTAGAAAGACGCAATAGGCCAGCGATTTGTGTAAACTTCTGGATTGACCGGACCAGGTCATGGTAGTATTCGTTATCAAGCGCAGCGTTTAGGAATGTCGAACATGTCGCGAGAACGGCTGGCCAACAGTCATTGATGGACTCTGCAGTCATCTTGATTGCCTCTTCCGCGGGGTTGTGCTTTAACTCCAGGGGATTGATTGGCACTGTTCTGCGGCGAAAAGACTGAGACCGCGCCATTCGACTCTTCGGCTTCTCCTCAATAGGCGTACTGGGAGGCTCTTGCTGCGCCGCTCCTTTCTTGCCCTTCTTCCTTCCACCCTCTTTATGCACCGTAAGTGGTAGAATGAACTTAGCAAGGCTCTCGGAAAAATTGTTGATACAGCTCAAGACCAGGCTGTAGATGTAGGTTTCCGGCAGAGTCGGCGGTTCCTGCTTGTCCAGGTGATCCATGCACGGGATCCTCAGAGTGCTCCACTGCGTACTGATTCCAGGAACACTGGATAGATTCGGTGCACCGCCAATGATCCCGACAGCCCCAGCCTCAAGCGCTGCTTGAGCGTCGGGCAAGACATCCTCCTCAGGAGGGGCATTGACGGGAGCGGTGGAGTGCTGGCCAAGTCCAATAAGGGTGGGCTTTTCCGTGGAAAGGCGAACGAAGACAGCGAGATTGTCTCGAATAATGGACTTCTTTCCTTCTTGGGCATCATACTGTGCATAGATCTGGATGATGAGGTTGGGATCGGAGTAGACGTTTCGGAAAACCTCCATGCACATGGCACGTTTCCAAGGGAGCGCCGCATCCGGATCAAGCATATGATTCAGCAAGCCTAGGGCCATTTCGCATTCTGAAGGCACGATAGTCAAGTGTTGTCTGAGGATGAGGTTGAAGACTCGCATAATCCGTAAAGTAATTGAGAAGGTGAGGCGCTCGGACAAGCTCTTTATGATAAGCGGCATGATATGCGAGCGGAGAATGAAAGCTTGTTCGGGATGGGTCAAGAAAAGGCTACCATGGTTGCTCAGGACTGCTTCGATCAGCTCGAGCCCTGAGGCCTGTGAGATTGCTGAGAAGCGGATTGACTGAGGTTTCCCGCCCTCGGTCAAGAGGCAGATGTCGCGGAAGACCTGGAGGCTAGTGAGTGACTTGGTATATGCGTATCACGTGGACATGTTCACCTTGTAAGCATCGTTGGCGGAGGGTCGTACGGAGATGTTGCCGTCGTCTCCGGGAACCTCGGTCACAGTTGGGATTTGCAATTGCTTCTCTGACGGGACATCAGCGCCGCTTCGGTCATAGTAGGACGGTATCTTACCATCTTCAACCACGACTTTCTCGAAGGTGGAGATGACAAGCTGTTGCAAGGTTGCCGCGGCAGTTGCGCTTGCGACGGGATTCTTAGCCGTCTGCAAAGTCGAGCACACCTGCAAAACGCTGGACAGGAGCTCATTGCGGACATCGTCAGAGTAGTTTTGGATGAGCGACGGCAGGGCCTGGAGGATCTTGAGCTGGATATCCAAGCCTGGAGCATCATCAGCGTCTCGGATTGGCGGCGGATATCACGGTCACGGAATTACTCAGTTGGCAGGAATCGCGGAAGCCATCCAACACCTCTTTCAGCCTGCTCCGCGGTACAGCACACATGACGATGAGGCGCTGGAGGCACACGACAGCAGAACCGGCGAATTTGGCATTTTGGGTAGCGCATGCCTTGACGAAGGGATCGATAAATTGGGTGCGCCGGGCCAAGTCTTTCCAGCATTAGTCACGCAAAGCAAAGAAGAAGCACAAAGGACAGTACCAACCGGCGGCTAGCTGGGCCTCGGAAGTGGAGGGCAGGGACCTGAGGTCCTGCAACGACTTGTCTGCGGCCTTGGGGAGCTCGAGTCAGCCGGGATCAGCCTGCGCGGGGAACAGACGCACATTGCGCAGGTCGGGATTCTTCCTCTTGGACTCGTTGACGAGATTGGCGAGCTCGGAGGACAGAATCTGGGAGGTCATGCTCGATTCCGGGCGTTGGGCGGCATCGAGAGGCTTGTCTGGAGGGCGGGCAGATGCTTGCGTGGCTTCAGTTGCGACGCGACACGTGAAGCGCTCCGGCGCCGCGCCAAGCCGCACCCCTGCTCCGGCCGGGCAGCCCTGCGGCGAGCCTGGCCCGCACCCGAGGTGGGCTGTTGCTCGTCCTGTCAACACCAACCACCACCCACCAACCCTCGCCGCGCGCCGTCTGCCCGCCCCCACATCTCCCCTGCGCCGCCGTCGCCGTGCCCCGCACCCCGCGCGCCATCCTGTTCTTCACTGCGACCGCAGCCTCTCGACACATCCGCACATCCTCGCCGACCAAGTCCTACCCCGCTGCACACCATGGGCGCCAAAGTGCCGCGCAACTTCCGCCTGCTGGAGGAGCTGGAAAAGGGCGAGAAGGGCCTGGGTGCTGAGGCGTGCTCCTACGGCCTGGAGAATGGCGACGACCTGCTCATGTCCAACTGGAACGGCACCATCCTCGGCCCTCCCCACGTGCGTACCCCGCTGCTAGCCTTGCCAAACGCTGCAGAGCTGACCTCGCCCGTCGCAGAGCGTGCACGAGAACCGCATATACAGCGTCCAGATTCACTGCGGCGAGCAGTACCCTGACGTCCCGCCCGAGGTGACGTTCGTCTCCAAGATCAACGTGCCCTGCGTGAACCAGAGCAACGGAAAGGTATATTGTCGCAGGCTACACGGATTTGACAGACGGCTGGCTAAGTGGAAACAGGTTGATCCCTCCAAGCTTCCTTGCTTGATGCAGTGGAAGAGGGAATTTACCATGGAGACGATTCTCATTGAGCTGAGGAGGTAGGCGGACCCCGTCCTGTCGTTTGCAGAGCACACACTTACAATGCAAAGGTACATGGCCCTCCCGCAGCACAAGAAACTGCCGCAGCCTCCCGAGGGCTCGTCCTACTAGGATGCAGCAGTCCATTCGCGTCGTACAGGTATCTCCAGGTTGGAACGAGCGGACGGCGCGCAACATTTGTAGGGCGCGCTGGGTTGAATGCGGCCGCCGGGCTCAATATCTTTTTTAACCCCTGCATGGGCGTGGAGTTTAGGACTTGATGGAGAACGAGCAGTGAACTGCAGCGAATTCATTTACTTTTGCCAGTGCCATTGCTGCCCAAGGAGGCAGCTCTGAATTGTTGACTGTTGGCTGTCGGCCTGAGGTGATGATCACACCCACCACCTCGTTCCCGTATGCCGGGGCCCGCCTCGCACACGACCCCGTCGTGCCCGACCGGTGAAAGATATTGTTCGGGTGGGGGCGAGAACACCTATGACGACATTACCACGTGACCGCGCGCGACTCGCAAAATCTCCGACGACACTCTCCCGCCCGACACGGCCAGCCTCCGCATGGCCCACCGACACATGCATGCCGAACTTTGTGGTTCCCAAGCGCTCAGGAGCACATCGCGTAGCTGGTGCGCCCCTGCTCCCGCTTCAATTCCTCCACTCGCACAACTTCGTCGAGCTGACTCTGCGCCTCGCGTCCAGCCATCGCGCTCTACCGCGCCCTCCTCACCCAATGCGCCGCCCCTCCGCTCCCGCTGGCTGACGATCAGCGCGCCGCCCTGCGCAACATCGTGCGCAACAAGTTCCGCCGCAACCGCCACGTCCACAGCGCCCGCCTGCTCAAGCTCTCCTTCACCGCCGGCTACGAGCTCCTCGACACGCTCGACCGCGCATCCTCCTCCCCCGCCGCCCCCTCCTCCCTCCTCACCACCCTCCTCACCACCGCGCCCCCTCACCTAACTCAACCCCCGCAAGGCCGCAAGCTCCCCCCACCGCGCCTCACCCCCTCCCCCGAAGCCTGCCCCCCCGCCGAACGCAAGGTCCTCGCCGTGCGGCCGCGCCCGGCCGCCGCGCTCGGCGGCTCCGGCGTGCGCCGCGTCCCGCGCATCGTGTCGGCCAACCTGTTCCCGATGCTGCGCCTCGCCAAGCCGCAGCCGCGCTCGCTGTCGCGCGTCATCACCGACAAGGTCAAGCAGCGCCAGCGCCGGCTGAACCTGCGCGGCGAGGCCGCCGACGGCTGGGCGTGGGTGGCGGCGCAGGAGGACGGGTGGGATGGGGTGCTGGCGGAGGTGTGCGGCGTGCGGGAGGATGCGGAGGGCGAGGGCGGGAGGTGGGTGGATGAGCCGTTGCACCTGGTGAGGGCGATTTCGGGGCAGTTGGCGATGCAGAAGGTGGGGTTGGAGGAGTTGGTGGGGAAGATGCAGGGGATTGTGGATAAGGAGGAGGAGTTGGCGAGGGTGGAGGGAATGCAGAGGAGGAGGGAGAGGAGGGAGAGGATGATGGACAAGAGGAGGGAGGAGGATGTGAGGAAGCTTTTGGGACGGTCTGCGGATAGTAGAAAAGGTGGGAAGCCTATTTGAGAGCGGGCGGTCTTGAGCTCCTTCAGAGAAGTAAAAAGTACGGCTAAAGAGACCTTTTTCCGGCCCACATATCGAGGTCTTCCAGTTCAAGTACATACCGGCAGTATAGTCGTAAGCGACACATACTGGACTCGATGTCTCAACCAAGCGTGATATACTTCAGCTTCAATTGTGGACTTGGACTCGGTGTCAACGGGAACTTGCCCGATCCCAGCCTCTCCGCAAATCCGTCGGACGGCCTGATCATAAGAACGCTCGAGATTCCGTATGGTGAAATTGCCGCACATCGCCCGAGATGTAACTCAATGCAACTTATTCATCAATTTTTATTATCTGTGTAACAAGACACACTCGCCTGTCATCGGTGAGAAACAATTCGAAACGGCCATCGGTAGCAGTATCTGGTGCGTTCCAACGGTCCTCACGTTCTTCTTGGCATACTGCAAATATGCTCGCATGTCACGGAGGCGTTGCTTGTCATCGATCGCCTTGTAGTCATACAGACCTAGGTAAAAAGATCACTCAAGGTGATTCGGGACGGCATGATGATTGCGCTCTTGGCCAGAAAAGAGATTGCAGATAGGGTAAAAAAAAGCTCAAGGCTGAAGGCTGAAAGCAGCCTTGTCTGTCACGTATCGACCACTTGGCTCGGGGCAATGTATGGCACAGACTTCCCTGAAGTTTCAACTAAGCGTGGTTGTATTTCCTGAGATGTTGGTCCAATATCAATCGCTCGCATGGGTAGTAACGTACTCTCTGATACCCGACACTGAGGATGGTGGCTCTGGCAGTGCTCTATCCATGCTGGCACATGTTGTAGAGGGCTCTGCAGGCACCGATTATGGGCCATGGAGACGGTTAATCTGTTTACTTCGTCAGCCATCGTGAAACAGCCGCGGAATACGTGTACCATACCAGGATGCGTGAAAAGCTCCACATGTACTCTGGATATTACGAAGTCGTCTATTTTGACGTCGTCTTTTAAGTTTCAGCAATCCACCCACAATATGAACGCATTTCCGTTTCATACGAAGAGTAGAGACGCAGTCCGGTGTCTGCAGGAAACATGCTGTGAGCGTCTGGCGAGGGAGCGAGGAAATTCTGCAACGTGCGGACAACAATGCTGCAGAAGATGCAGCCGTCTCGTGCTGACTGATCGATTTCTTGTGGGCCCAGTTTCACTCCATTGGGTGGCAGCTCCCCGGGCTTCGCCTGCAACGAGGCACAAACCTCACAGGTATTCCTCTTCGGTAGTGCCAAGTATCGAATGATGCGAGCGGAGCTGTGCGACTACGCACGGTCTTCCATAACCTGCCAAGGCGGAGTGCCCGTATAGCTGTTCAGGTGGATGGGATCAGGCAACAGAACCGGGGTCGCGTAGAAGTTCGCCCCCAAAGTGTCTGCAGGCGCCCCACTTATCCTTCAGCCCCATCCTACCTGGACAGGAAGCCTGGTTGAATGCAATATTTGGCTCCTTCGCTCATTTCATTGCGTACCTTGGCGCATTTGCGATGTGCTGATTGCCGCTATGGTCCGCGGCGATTTCGTTCTCTGTCAAGGGGACATGGCATAGCTTTACGTCGAGCATAGCATGTATCGATCAGTGTTTTAAATATCCCGTTGATCATTTGGTATACAGCCTATTCTTGGCCCCCTGTAAAATGATTGCCAAGAGTGTGACGCAGCACGTTCGAAACAGGAAGGATACGAAACGCTCCTCCGGCTGCCGGCATCGCTTAATTAAGAACCTGAACAATTGTTAGACAACGGTCAGGTCTTGTATTCCCAGGATGGTTAGGAAGCTTGGCGTAAGCTTATGTACAGCATTTGAGGCAACGTTTGCGTCACGGCATTTCTCACGAAAACCTGAACCAGCCCTGGTACATGTGGATAATTAAGGTCACTGTGTTGCAGTTACGGTGGGAAATGGAGATCATTCGATATGAACCGTAGCATTCAGCCCTGCTAGTGATTCCGTCGGGAATCTTACATGGCCCTTGCTGTGGATGTCCGAACCAAGCCACTCTCCACCCTGTGACTTACCGCTGTCGCACAGTACTAGGCAGTGACACGCCCCAGTTTTCGAGCATTGGCGGATAAAAGCGACTGGACACCCCGGATAGCAATTCTTGGATTCCATTTGCTTCCGCCACTCTTGCAAAAACCTTCTCCATTGAACAACGGCGTACAATATTCCAGAATGGTTTCAAGATCTCTTATTGCCGCTGTTCTAGTTTCGCTAGGAGGACGTGCTATAGCAGGTGAGCCCTTGAGCGAGCACCGCGTACGAAGATACCAAATGCTGAAGATATCAGAATGCTCCGTTTCCGCAACCACAACAATCGCAAACTCTGGTGATGCGTCGGCACTCGCGTCTTGTGCAACCTTTTCTGGGAGTATTGCAATAGCTACAGGCACCTGGGGTGATCTCGCACTTAACGACATCCAAGCGATCACCGGAACTCTCGTTGCCTACAACGTCACCGCGCTGTCTGGGCTATCTGCCGACTCATTGGAAGAAGTCGGCACATTTGAGCTCGAGGCGCTGACCGTTTTGATGTCACTCAACTTTCCCAAACTCTCTAAAGTTGGCGGAATTGAGTGGGCTAGTCTACCGGCGCTTTCAGAGCTCTCATTCGCATCAGGCATCAAGGAAGCCTCGTCGGTCAGAATTCAGAATACATTCCTGTCGTCCCTTGATGGAATCGAGCTGGAAGAAGTGGACGACCTTTTCGTCGCAAACAACAACTATATGCAGGACGTCTCTGTTGGGATCACCCACGTCAACAACGCGCTGACGCTATCTGCGAACGGGGACGAGCTCAAAGTATCCTTTCCCATTCTAGAATGGGCCCAGAACATCACGCTTCGAAACGTCTCGACCATCTCGATGCCATCGCTCAGCAGCTTGAATGGCTCACTGGGACTCTATGGTAACAAAGTCGAATCTCTTGACTTCGCCAACTTGAAGACAGTCGACGGCAGTTTAAGCATAGTCGGAAGTGATAACCTGGCCAACATCTCGATCGACAGCCTCTCAAAAGTCGGCGGGGGCTTCCAAATCGTCGACAACCCACGCATCAGCGACCTATCCTTCCCCGCCCTCGAGTCCGTCGGAGGAGCCCTGGACTTCTCCGGCAATTTCAGCAGGCACTTCCCCCCCCCCTCCGACCAAGCCTTCCCCCCGCGCTAACACCGCCTCCAGCGTCTCGCTCGACAGCATCGCCGACGTCCGCGGCGCCTTCAACCTCCAGTCCACCGAGAACATCTGCGAGACGTGCGCGCACTTCCGCAACCTGACCGGCGCCGGCGCCGCCATCAAGGGCAAGTTCCAGTGCGCCGGCCGCCAGGCCAGCCCCGCCGGCGCCGACGCCACGCCCACCGGCTCCGGCGTGTGCGCCTCGTCGTCCGCCAATGCAACCGTGACCGCGTCGGCCTCTGCCACTGCGGAGGCGTCGTCCTCGTCTACCGCGGGCGCGAGCGCGTCGGCGGACGGCACGGGTGCGTCCGCGACGGAGACGGCGGAGGCGTCCAATGGGGCGGGCTCGGGGGTTGCTGTTGGTTTTGGCGGCGTGCTTGGGGCTGGCTTGCTCCTGGCTTTTGGTGTGCCGTTGTAGAAGCAGTACGCTGGCTATGGTGCGAACGAGGCTAATTTGCACATGGGATGGCTGGGAGACACAGGGCGAGGAGGACAGTTTGAGTGTTTTCCAGTAGTGGTCTCTTTTGGTTCTTTTGAGACGATTATGTGATTATGATTACCTTGAATTTGGTCGTTTGTCAGTATAGATACCGTATTCATGACCCGAAAACTTAAAAATTGGAATTGACAGGGCCGTGGAAGGAAGTAGTGCCGCGAGCCTACAATATCCCAGACTGTTCGTTGAGATGGGAATCAGGTACCTGTATCCTTTTATCTAAGCCAGTGAAGTATATGGCTTCGTATCAATCTTGCGCGGGCGTGGTATTGCGGCTTGTGTATCAATGTATCGCGTGCGTGCAAAGGGCGCCTACAGCAGCGCATTTTGGTGACCTCCCCCAAATCCAACAAGCATGACCAACGTTCCATCCTCCTTCGCTACATACTTAATTGGTATACTTTATATATCCTACAGTGATCGGACATAGTTGGTATTTTTTTCCTTATTATAGACACTTTTACCTGCCACACTGACAGAACTGGCGTTCTTCCTCAAACCACTCACGGTGCAAGGCTTGCGGCCAGGAGCACCCTCACTGTTGACTGTACAATAAAACCTTTCTAGAGGATCAGCACAAAGCACTGGTTAACACCAACGTATGTGCTCCCCTAATGGTTGAGAAAGATAGTCGTACCGGCAGAAGGTGTCGGTTGGCCCTCTGGTAGCACTCAATCAGTATGAGTAGGATCAGAAGCGGTGAAAGTTTCCCTAGAACTTCTAATCTATCAGAGGCTTAAGGTTTGCTTAGAAAAGAGGTAAAAGTGCTCCCCAAAGTTGTTGCAAACATAATCAGAGTCATGATTGGTATACTAATCTACATCCCTGCTTGCTTTCGGTCTCAGATTACTTTCCGTTCCCATAGTCACACCTTCAGCGTTTTGCAACTTATGAAAGCTTCTTTGATGGAGCCTCTGACGTACGGCCGCCCACTGTTATGACCCTTGTCACAGATTCGATTTGCTCCTAGTCATTCGCGACGACTTTGTTGCCACTCTAAGCATTCTTGGTGTTCGCACTCTCATGGTAGAGTGTCAAAGTAAAGCGTGAGTTTTTGGAAGGCCGAAGATCTTCACTTAAGAGCTTCACCGCTTCTTCTGACAAGTGATGTTAGAGATTGGCCTCGTATCCAGACGGGCATGAAGCCTGTATCTCACTCAAAAGAGCCTTACTAACGGCGGGCTTTCCCGTTTGTGGTGTCTCTATAGGCATCTAGTCCGAAACGGTGCACGGGCGCGTCGATAGCAAATCACAGAGCGAGAGAGGCGCAACGAGCCACAGTGTTCACTGTCGCTCCACTGCTTGACTTGAAGGATTTCTCTTGTCCCACGCACCGCCAGACAGCCCACCGACCTTAAGCGTGGAGCGGGGCAGCGCGTCGTCGTGCGTGTTGAATAGGGCGGCAGGCGGCAGTGCTTGGTCATCCCACCGGCATCCCATCGGGTCGCGCCGGAATTGGACTAGGTAGGAATCACTAATCCGCCCGGCGCTCGTCCAACCGCCATTCCCCTCGGCTTCGCTGCTCCATCTTCTCGCATCCCACTCGGATCCACAGCTTACCTCATGATCGCAGATACTTCGCCGCTGACACGATCGCATCCGCTGGGATACGGCGTGGAACAAGTGCGAGATGAGTCAGGAACCAAGAAAAAGACGCAAGGTCGTCGATGACCCGCACGCTGTCTTCCAATGCACTTTTCCCGGCTGTGGGTCGTCTTACCGCCGCAAGGAGCATCTTAATCGCCACGCCCAGCAGCATACCAAAGAGCCCAAATATGCCTGCAACTATTGCTCGCGGAAATTCTTCCGCAGGTACAGCTCCCACCGGCATGGATAGGATGCATCGACTGATCGCCTGCTAGGGACATTTTGCGGCGGCACCTGGAGCTACATGACGAAGACATCGAGCTGACGCGGTCCCGAACCGCAAAGGCCTGCGATGTCTGCCGTTCCCGCAAGTCTCGCTGTGACGGCAACCTCCCATGCCGCACATGCTCCGAGAAAGGGCTTGTCTGCACCTTTGGCCAGACACAGCAGCTTGCTACCAGATCGCAGATCGCAAGCGGGAGCTCCACTCCCACGCCGTTTGAGAATACCGAGGACCAGCTCACCCCCAAAGCACTCCCGCAACCAGATCCCATAGGGGAGCTATCTTACGCAACAGAAGGCATCTTGCTGGACGCTTCGATGCTCATCCCCAGCAACTTCTCCCTCGACAACCACGCCTGGGCCAACTTCCCTGACCTCGGCGACATCCGCCGACACATCGACGCCTACTGGACCGTCTTCCACCCCAACTGGCTCTTCCTCCACAAACCCTCCTTCCGCCCCGAGCAGGAACCCCCCTTCCTCCTCCTCTCCATGGTCATGACCAGCCTCTGGCTCAGCAGCGACGAAGCCTCCCGCATCGTCGCCATGGACCTCAACCGCCGCCTCATGTCCATGCTCTACCAACAACGCGTCCGTCCCCCCTCCCCTCCCTGCCACCCCACTAACCCCTCCAGACCAAATGGGACCTCACACCGCACCCCGCCGCGCCCGCCCCGCCCGCCTGGCCGCTCGGCACCTTCCAGGGCATGCTCCTGCACCTCATCCTCGCGACGCACTACGCCTTCCCGCTCGCCTCGCCCACCGGCTGCACCGCCAGCGTCCCGCGCAACACGCACGCCCTGCTCGCCGACCTCGTCCGCACCGCCCGCCGCCTCGGCACTTTTTCGTATCCCGCCATGCTGCGCCAGTTCAACGACGCGGACCTCGTCTTCGTCACCTGGGTCCGCGTCGAGGAGGTCAAGCGCTTCGACCTGATCTTGTTCCGTCTGTGGGGCGTCTTCCACGAGAGCGAGTGGGCGCGTGTGCGCGGGTTGGATGGCGCGGGGGCGGGGACGGCGGGGGGCGTGGCGCTTGGGTGGGCGGATTTGAGGTTCCAGGCGCCGGAGCCGGATGAGCTGTGGACGGCGGATGGGATCAGGGAGTTTTTGGCGAGGAGGGAGAGGTGCGGGTTGAGCGGCGCGAGGCACGATGAGGAGGGGAGTTGGATCTGCAATGTTATGGATTCGGGGGGTGCGGCGACGCCGAGGGCGTAGGGGGGTGGTGCGGAGTGATGGCTGGACGGGACTGGTGGTGAGACGACGGTGTGGATGGTGCTTGAGACGATTGGCAACATATTTAAGGATTTACGGGACACAAGATGGTGAACTCTTGAACTGAATTCGTGATAGGTCTTAGTTGGTGCTTGATAGATTCCCCACAGCAGCTTAAGGACCGCTATTGATAATGGAAAATGAAAACGGAGAACGGAATGGGTGCGCTACCTGCACTAGTGGTTTTTCTATAATCCTCTAACTAAATTAGGGAAATTAGCATACAAGCCTTACTGAAGAATGAATACCTCGGGTTTCACACCACCATCCATGACCTTAAGAGTAGAGCCTCTTTGCATCCAGCCATGAACATAGCATTCACCCAAAATTCCCATTTTGAATGATTGTTCTTCTCTTCAGCGATGTCTCTGGTCTCGTGAAGAACGAAGGGAACTTTGCCGCCGAAAAGAACGGCAATAACACCACCAGGCCTGGTTCCAACTAGACAAGCTCAAGTCGTCCGTTACTTGTAACGAAGAAGCAAAAATCGATAGCATCCGCGGTATGAGCCCATCTAAATACCGAAATGATTGTTCTCTTTCCTTGATCTCAGCTGGAGTTTCTTAGCTACTTCCCTCACAGACTACCTGCAGTAGCGAGCTTTTTTCAAAGCTCCTGCCAGGACTGTAAGTCCACTGATACCTGAGAAACTCCTCAACTTTCGTTTCTTCCCATATCTTCTTTTTGGTCTCTGAGAGCTCCGAATCCACATCTTCATAAACCGCAATCGTTGCATTCGTAACTCTTGACCAAGTGTCCATGCGGGTGAGGATAGTGATCTTGAAAGGGCTTCTGGTTGGTCGAACACCAGCACGACTGGACGTAAGTATTTGTGTCGCTCAAATTCGTTCCAGGAGGTATAGACGGGGCGGGGTTTTACCCAAGGGAAAGATGCGTGTGATTCAGAGATTGACGTGGAACATTCCATTTCTATGGAGTCATAAGCTGATAAAAATAAATGTGGGTTCTGTTAACACAAGTGATTCGAATATAACGGATGGTAATCAGGGTCATTCCCTGCCCTCAATCATCTTAAACGTAGACGGTGATCCACTCCATGGTGCACGCGTCGTCATCCTCTGGGGTGGAAGTAGGCGCGCTCGTAGTCACCGCTGACGGCGCTACGGCCTCTCCCGCAACCGTAGCCGAAGCGACAGCAGAAGACGTCGACACGCTCTTCGTCGTAGGAACAGCAGCTGAGGCACTCGCACTCGCCTCCGCCCCCGCACCCTCCCCGCTCCACACCGCCGGCCCGGGAGCCGTGTAGTTCGTCGGCGTCGGGTAGTACATGTTAAACAGCACGCCGGGCTCATACCCGGTATACACGCCCGGAATCCTCACCTTCCACTCCTCGCCCACACCCTCCCAGCTCCGCGCCTCGCTGCCCCCGCCCGCAACCTCGATCTGCCCGCACGTGAAGTACCACTCCGCGCCGCCATACTCCATCGCGCCGTGCAGCGCCAGATGCTCGATGCGCACGAGGTACTGGCCAGCGGGCGTGGCGGCCGGCAGCGTGAAGGTGAAGTTCGCGCTGCCCGTGACGCCCCACTCGATGCCGTCGGCGGTGAAGGCGGTGGCGCCCAGCTCGTGGATCTTGACCCAGTCGCCGTCGCCGGCGTAGGCGCGCACGTCGGTGCCGGAGGGCGCGGGCGACAGGTAGACCGATAGCGGCCCCGGGTGCTCGATCGTGGCGTCGTATGCGAGGCCGAAGCCCAGCTCGGTGCCGGGCGCGACGGGGCCGTAGACGGAGGTGGATGGGGCGGAGGCGAGCGAGCCGGTGTTGCAGCGGAAGTCGCTGCCCAGCACGGACTTGGTGGGCATGTAGTAGTTGGAGTTTTCGCGGACGTAGGCGTAGTGGTCGGTGTAGTTGCCGGCGGCGATCAGGTGCGAGAAGACGTAGTGGGCAGAGGTGGCGGCGGGGAGGAGGAGGGTCGCCAGGGCGGTGGTGAGAGTCAGGGTGGCGTGCATGGTGCTGGTGTTTGCGAAGGAGGGTCGAGAAAAGAATGAATGCGGTCAATGAGTGGACGGTCCCCGGGACCAGAAACGAGGAGCAGACAGAAGCGAAGGTGGCCAGAAACGTAGCGGACAAACAGAATGGTGGTGCAGCTATAAGGATTGGGAGACAGCTAAGCGAGATGGCCCGAATACATAAGGGTTGGTGTTTTGAAACAGCTAGCCAGCTTCTCTCGGCGGCCGGGAGGTCCCGCGTCCTTCAATTACCAGATGTGGGAACCCACCCGCGTTGGCGCGTTGTTGAGGGCGCAACTTGGTCTGATAGGCCGGTTTCCCTTCCAAGCATCTACAGCTCAATATGTCCCGAACCTCACCTGAATCCGCCGCTTGGCGTCACTGACTCTCGCCGACTGCCGCCTTCGACACCAGCCTGGTGCCATGCCTCTTTCGGCCTAGCTTCCGCACCCTGCGAGTGCCTGCATTGCCACCCGTAGCCCGCCGCACCAGATCCTCCTCCAACCTCTCTCCTCCTCGACGCCGTCGACCTCTGACAACCTTCCGCGGCCCCAGCTGTACACCTACGCCAAGGCACGAACTGCATGCACCCTTCGCCTTTTGACAGACTGACCTACACAATGGCAGCTCCCGCTCTTTGCTCGCCATGCGTGCCCAGGACCGGCCCTCATTCACCCATGATTTCGAGGTTGAATGCGATAGCGCCTTCGAGCTCCAGCCCATTCGCAACACACTCCCAGCAGAACCCCTCCTCCCTCACGATGCAGCCTCGATTCATGACAGAGACACCACAGCAACCCTGCGTAGAGCGCCGTTACCCAACCCGACTAACAGACAGAAGCTGAAAGACCTTTGGTTCTGGGAGATCTTCAGCATCGCTTTCAGTTTCTCCTGCAATATCGCCATCGCCGCCATCCTTGCAGTCGTTGACGGAAAGGCACTCTCATCCTGGACTATGCCCATCCGTCCGAATGCCCTCATCTCTGTGTTCGCCGCTTTTGCAAAGTCCGCCTTGATACTGCCACTTACCGAGTGCATCAGCCAGTACAAGTGGCTGTATTTCTCTCGCAACCAACAACGTCTCCAAGATCTTCAGACATTCGACGATGCAAGCAGAGGACCACTGGGATCCTTGGTATTCCTGTGGAAGTTGAAAGCGAACGCTCTTCTCCAATCCTTTGCTTGCGTGCTGATGGTAGCCTGTCTTGCCGTGGATCCTTTCGCCCAGCAGATCATCAGTTATCCATTACGCTCCATTGCAACCGGGAACAGTAGTGATGCAGTCACCTGGGCAACCGACATATATGACACAGGTCGAGGGAGCTCGAAAGGTGCCGCTGTAGGTATGGAGCAACGCTTGAATTACTTCCCAACTTTCACTGACATTCTTACAGCCATGTATTCAGACCCAACCTTGCAGGCTGCAATCTTCAGTGGCCTTTTCGACCGCCCTGCTATCCCCGCGCTCCACTGCGCTTCAGGAAATTGCACTTGGCCCGACATCACTACGCCGGGTATTTGCAGTCGATGCGCCAACAAAGGCTCGTGGACACCATGCTCCAAGGAACAACCTATGGGTGGAGTTCAGGCGGATGATGCTCCAATCCGGGACCAGACGTTGAAATGCACTTATGAAACTCCATCCGGACTTCACGTCGACTTCTGTCGTGGCAAGATTCCTGGGAGAGACAATCTTTACTGGACAAGATTCAATGCAACCGCAGAACTTACTTTGTCTACTCTCTCAAACATCACACACCACGCCTTTGTGCGCGTTCATGAAGACGTACGAAAACCGGGAACGACCGGACAGGACTATGGCATCGAAGCTCTGGAGTGCACGTTGTACTGGTGTGCCCGAACGAACTCCGGCTTGGGCGTTACCAATGGCGTTATCAACCCAGGAAACGTTACCAGGACCCCCCTGGCTGGGATCAGAGACTTGACTACCATCAACCAAGACTCGGAATTCCCCATACAGCTTACCACTTTGGTTGCTCCGGAGTCTTGGAACGGGACGAAGCGCTTCACCATGAACGTCTTCGACATGGTCTGCATTGCAGACCTGATCCAGGTGCTTCTGCACACATCGTTACTAACAGAGAACTACTACATGTACCGAAGTAATACCTACAGGACCGCGTACGCGCTCTGGAAATCTCCGAGCCTGGCAACGACCATGGACAACGTGGTCGAAAGCTTGACCAATGCAATGCGGCGGACACAAAACTCTACAATGATTACCGGCCAGTCGTTTCATGACGAAACGTACATGCGAGTACGTTGGGCGTGGTTCGCACTGCCCGCATCGTTGGTCATTTGCACCGCCGGCACGTTGATCACCCTGGCCATCATCAACGACCGCCACAATGTCCTTCTGTGGAAGTCGTCCATGCTGCCGCTTCTCTTCTATGGCTTTGAAAAGCCGATCGATGCGCCAGTGCAGAAGTTGTCTCACGTTGACGCAAGGGCGCAAAATACGAAAGTGCGGCTGCACACAACGGAGAGCAACGACCTGAGATTCGTGCTCTTGTAGTTGTTGTCCGTTCAAAAAGGACACTCTGGGCTAGGCTTTACAATAGTTTTACAGGAAATCCTGAGCGTTGCTCGCATTGTATACCTAGAGATCGTTCTGATTGGGTACTACACACATTGGTTGATACATGTGCAAAGACAGGACTTCCGGTCGCATGTCTACAGTGGTCATCGGCGTCACAAATTAACGACCATCTGGAAAGTGAGGCGTGAACACCAGTTATTTAATATTGAATATCTTGTTTGTAAAAGCTCTTGTTGAGAGGAACTCATGTCAAAGTGATCAAGTTGCAGGCGCCAAGTGAATCTGGTCGAAGGCTTTTTACGCCAGGTAGCAAGCCTGCGGCACAAGACAGGCACGGACTGGGAAAAAGTGGAAGAAGCATCAATCATACTAATTCTTGACTTCCTGATGCCGTATGCATTCAAGACAAGAAAGATGAAAATTTTCATTGATATTGGAGTTTCGCTACCAACTCAGAATGAGACCACGCGAAACCGTCGAGAGCAGCCAATGCAATATGTACCATGTCCGTCTAGGATCTGTCTCTCACCCTATGGAAAGCAATCTGTGACCATGTCCCACTTGCCAGCAGTCATCCATACCAGGTCGGTGGCCCGGGGGGAGGTTGGACTGCAGCGATCGAACTTGGTATCCAGTACATGCAGCCTGGGGTGAGGAGGTTTAGCTCCATACTTTTATTCTACGACTCTCTTGCGCGCGTGTAACCGCCAGTCATGTAAGTTCTAGTAACGTGATCTTTCATTTGGGAGGGATGGATGAAAGACTCGGTCCTCCAGATCATAATCAAAGTCCTACCAATGTCGCGCACGATTTCCTCGGAAAGACTACCCATGGATCTTATCAGAGGTATGTCTGGCTGTTTGAGAATAAAGAGGTCGATCACCAGACGGCGTAGCGGGGAGTTCGTGACAGTGTTCTCGTAGACGAACTCGAGCGTCTCCTGCGAAGGCGTAGAGCTGAAGCCATCATCATGTTCGGTGACTTGGTAGCTAAGCTCGACTATTTTGGCAGTGATGTCGTTCTGGAAGTCCGGTATCTGGAGTTTGTCTCCGAGGATCCAGAGCTCAAAGAGGAGTCCGGACCATGCGTGCTCATGCGAGCCCACGGTATCCTCATAGGTGTTGCCGTCTTTTTCCTCTGACGGTAGGGTCTCTTCTTCCTCTGACTGCTCTGGCTCGCTATCGGCTGCCATGCTGAGAGCTAAGTCCAGGGTGCCTGTGTAGAGCCAATGGACGAGACAGGCAACAAGGTCACACTCGTCCTCAGGTATGGGTATCTTCCTGGTCTCGGACTCCTTGAAGTGGCCATGCAAAGCACCCTTGAAGAAGCCGCTACGAGCAACAGCCAAGTTCTCGTGGATCATGAAGGTCGTAGGAGGAGTGCCGACTTCGATGGTGATCATGCCTCCGGAGAGCATCCTGTAGATCTGTCAGTGGCGGTCAAGACGTTGATGTTGAATTTCGTTATCATACTCAACCGTGGGAGAGCTAGGGTTCTCCATATCGCAGAAGGACTCCGGCCCAGTGCTCTGCAGGGCACCCTCGAGTCGATGGTGAGAATTGTCGGAGCTCGGCAAGTTGTCTGGCGGTGGCGGATCCCACAAGCTGGGAGCAAAGCAGTGGATTACACTCCTCGGTGCTAGGGTCGCGGGCTCTGGAGATTCAAGCTCGGCTCCGCAGGCTTAGTTAAGACGGCGAAGGTGAGGTGGACGACACGAAGTGACACTGTGCCAACACCATGTAGTGGCGGCGGCAGTCACGACGTGGAACTCTCTGTTGTCTGTCGTCAGTGTGAGAGGGATCTCAGTGAAGGCGTGCTGCTTACTCGCGGGGCGGATGGCCGTCTAAACAAGCGGGGTGGTCTTGTTGTGGTTGTGGGTGTGTTGGAGGCCTGGGCGAGTTAATATAGGCGCAGCGTCCGGCAGGTACGAGCAGGTCACGGGTGTCCGTATCCCAGATCTGGTACGGGTGAAGCCAGAATATTCTCGATATGCCAGGATAAATCAATGCTTTTGTTTGTCGTAAGTGCAAGGACCTCCTAGTGCAGCACGCTGGTTACCTAATCAGTCTAAATCCCGCGCACTCTTCGCGAGCAGGACTTCCAATTGGTACTGTGGACGCTGAGATGCACTAGAACACAACCTACTGATTTGTGACCTGGATATCAATGAATGGAGGAACTCTGAGTAAGTTTGTTATATTACAATAGCTTATTGTGGAGTAAAGATACCGCATTGGCGGGTCCGTAGCTCGGTTGCATGTTTAGCTCGTTTATCAACCATGTCATTGAATATAGGTCTCCATTGGGTATTCCCTTCATCATCAAGCCAAGCACACCTTCGAGCTGCTCGTTCCGTCCAGAAAGTAAAAGTAAAGCTGCAGTGGCCGGTTTACTTCGACCTCGGAGTCGACGGCAGCTCCACAGCCCCATTCCCGGGCCGTTCCCTGCGCGAGAGATCGAGTTCCAGCGGGGCGATGCTGTTGTTCAACTCATACGTGTAGTACGCCGGCCGGGGCGGATCCGGACGGCGGCTCTGCCGCCTTCGCATGCAAGACCAGGCGGCGGCGGTGAGCAGGCCCGTCCCGACGGCTCCGATCGCCAGGCCGATCCCAATCCCCGCGCCGCCCGAGATCGTCTGCGCCTGCCGGCCGCTGTCGCAGGCAGCTTCGGCGGTGCTCAGGCTGTCGCTGTCGCTGCTGGCGGTGACGGTGGCGGTGGCGGTGACGGTCGCAGTCACCTCCTGGCCGGCGCTCAGGCTGCTGGTCACCGTCTGGACGCCGCAGGCGACGCCGGAGCCGGCGGGCTGCCACGTTACGGCCGGCGTCGCTTTTCTGTTCGTCACGTCGACGGCGCCGCTGTCGATGAAGTCGCTGGAGTCTGCGGCGCTGACGTATTGCCAGTGGCATGGCCCGACCCAGGTGCTGTTGACGGTGAAGACGTGATGGCCGTCGCCGGTGAGGCCATCGATCTTTTCGACTGGATGTGTTTGCGTGCAACGGTCAGCCGATGAGATGGACTGGCGGGAAGGTCAAGTGGGTTTACGTAGGGCCTGGTTGCACCAGTGGTTCAGGCTCGCCTGCTCCAAGCCGGATTTCCAGCTCACATTTACAGTGTCGCCGCTGTGGATGGTCGGAACGGAGTCGGATAGGAGAGGGAAGGAAAAATAATTAGAGTTGTAGGTGGCTGCGAGAGTGTCGCTGGAAAAAAGACTGAACAAAGTAATGATGGTACCGTAGGGGCCACTGCAAGAGCTACGCCGTCCCATGCCGGATGGTAAGAAAGGCTGTCGGTCGACGAATAGACTGTGGAAGTCGCGGCGCGAGGAAAGATGGAGAAAGTGAGTGCTAACCAGGGACCCCATGTTATAGACTTGCACGCTGGAGGTTAAGCGCCTGCAGTGAAGCTGTGCCGCAATCAACAGCGCTGGACGTCTGGGAGATAACCAGCCTGATCGCCCTCGCAGTGGAGCCTGCGCGCGGCACAGCTGGCAACACGAGGCTACATCTCTTCTTAGTGGCGCCGCAGCCGCGGCAGGATTTCGCCGAAGACTAGAGATTCGGTCTAGCGTGCTTGTTGTCTAAGGAGCCAAAGTGCACCTACTAGTTCCACCTGCTTCGAGGAACTTGGGCCTGATGACGCTTGGAACTTTTGCCGAGCACGATGACATGCATGTTCAAAAGACTTCTAGGCCTTCTTTCTTCCTGTCTGTTCAACGGCAACGAAGGGCAAGATAGTTCGCACTCCAAGCTGTTCCTTGGTCTTGGATTTCCGGCTGCTGAAACCCCTTAAAAACAGCAGGGCGTACAGTTGGGCTGCTGTGCCGCTTCGGCAGAAAATGCAGATTGCAGACGAGGGTTGCCTGAGCCGGAAGGTGACGGAGGCGCGTTTGGCGCTCGGAGCCACGCCAGCCGCCAGAGCGGATGTGACTGAGTGCCGCAGATGCTCGAGCAATGGGTTGTTCGCGTGTTGTTCACGTTAACGTCCGAAGAGGCGTTTGCTCAAGCGACAAGTTCCTGGCGGGCGGGAGGCGGACCGAGCGGCAGAGCTGGCTTAGCGCCCGCCCCTGTCGCCAAGCAGCGTGTGTGACGAAATCGTGTGCCCACGCAGATAGAGACCGGACTGCCCGTGCTGCGGCGCAGCGACAGGCTTCCGGCGCTGTCGCAGCGACAGCGCCGGAAAGTCTTGATAACCTTCTCCAGCGCCCTGCCGTCCCGCCAAATCCCGCCATCTCGCCGCCATGGACGCCCCGAGGGTCTCTCGCTCTTTCTTGCTCAAGACCGGCTTTGGAGCCTTTCTGCTGCTGCTCCTGTTCCAGTACTCGCGGCTGCGAGCGTCCGGGCCGCAGGATGTGCTCGTCGCTCGCCACCAGAGCGCCGGCAACTCAACCTTGGGTGTAAGCTGCCCCAGCCTCCACCCCGCCGTCCTTCTGCTAAGCCGGTGAAGTTCGGCGCTCTGCTGGCCGTCACGCCAAACAGCCCGCCCGAACGAATGTCCTGGCGCAAGGCTGGCATGCAGCGAGCCGCCGCGTACACCGGGCTGGACATCCAGTACCCCGTCCAGCCGAGTTGGAACGACTCCGCCGTCGAGCGCCTCACCTCGAATAGCGACGGGCAGCTGAAGAGCAACGCCGCGCTGGCCTGGCTGGGCCACCTGTACACGCTGGAGCAGGCCAGCCGCTACAAGACCGCCCTGGTCTTCGAGGACGACATCGACTGGGACGTGACCATCCGCGCGCAGACAGTCCAGGCCGCCGCCGCCATCTGGCGCCTGACCCAGCCACCCGACGCCGCCGACGCGCCCGCCGCCGACGACGGCGAGCCCTACGGCCTCGAGTGGGACGTGCTCTGGCTCGGCCACTGCGGCAGCGCCCTCCCGGACGACGAGGAGCACCTCACCAGCTTCCGCGACCCCTCCATCGCCCCGGACATCGACACCTCCATCCCCCGCCTGCGCGACAACCCGGAGAAGCACCGCTACGTGTACCGGACCGGCTCGCCCGTCTGCACGTTCGCGTACGCCGTCAGGCAAGAGGTCGCGCTCGACATCATCGAGCGCGCCGCCGGCCAGGCTGTTGCCTTCGACGTGTGGCTGCATTTCCAGTGCGAGCGCGGCGGGTTGCGGTGCTACGCCGTGAATCCGGAGCTCTTCCACCAGCACGAGATGCCTGGTGCTCACGACAGCATAATAAACGGCCAGGACCAAGGCACCAGAGTGGAGCATCGGAGGACAAAGAACATCTGGCATAGTGCAAGATGTAATTCAGAGCTTGGCGGGCGCCTTAACCACGTAATCACGTGTCCTGTGTGATTCAATGAGCCGTGAGGGTAGATCTTGTTCGTTTCGTTTGGCTTTCGTTGATGCATTGCAATGGTGTTTAATATGGATGTTTATCAGACCGGTAAACAGTATGGAGCAGACAACTAATCCGGTTCTAACGACATGGGGACCGATTGTGGTTGCCTTGCTGACGGAAGTTTGATTGGTCATTGCAAGACTGTGGATGTTCTATCGATACGGGGTGTTCAGTGGTCGGCTTTGTGATATGCAGCTCAGGAGTATCAGCGCTTTTATACACGGGACATCGGTCCGGTGCTTACGATGTGTCAATGCCGTTTGATTATATATAAAATATCAATTGTGCCTAAGTTTAAGTCTCTGCTCCTCTCCCTTGAACGAATCTATGAAATAAGTCTCACCGTCCACCCACTTCGGAATACTTAGCCGTATTCTCCACCATGTATCTGTGGGGAATTCTGTGGCTATGGAATTTGCGGTATCTCTTCGAAACCCAGAACTTCGATGAGTATTCTTTGATGACAGTGAAATCACAGTGGGGCACAAAGGAATTCGCAGTACAGAGAAATGCTTAGGCGACAAAATGAACACTGTCTACATTTACAGTTGAAGCATTAATACTTATGGCTCCACATTGGGATCAAAGCGCGTCTGCGTTGAAAAAATGGTTCAACTACCTACAATGTCAATTGGGATCCGCTTGAGCTGAGGCATCCCAATTCTGTCACGACGCACCATGTGACGGGTAAACTGAAGGTTGCTAGATGAATTGAAGACCTTCCTGAAAGACAAGATTTCCGTACACCAGGCAGAGAGCGGCATGTAGAGTGGCAGGCTATCATTGGATTGAAGATACGAAGATGGCCAGAGAAGCTTGGAGGTCCGGGTGACTGACTGAAGACGTCGGCACGGGACAGCACAGGGCGGCTAAATTAAACCGGATCAGATACAATATACCTATCAGCCTGCCCTTGCAGAAGTACCCCGAGAATCTCCGGATGTGTGAAGTGTCGGAAACGTGAATCGTGCTATAGACGATGCAAAAGTGAGCGTGGAGGTGGACCCGTGTATTCTCCATCTGTCTGGCCTGCACGAGATCTACTAATTTATGCCTACTATATCCAAGGCAGGTGCTGTGCTACGGCAAACCATAACGATCTGATTTAACGACCGTAACAGGTCGTATCCGGTCGGCTGGTCGATGAAACCTCGTATTTAAAAGTCGGACCAAGCTCTGCGGACTAGACCCGTGCGGGAAGCTGGAGACCCTCTTAAGCTCGTTTCCGGCCATCTTCCCCGTGATAGCGCCTAATTTAGAAAGAAGGTAGGATAAACCACCGTGATGGCACGGACTTTGCAGAGGTCAGGTCCATACAGAGCTCGTGAATTAATAAGAGGGCAATGTGCTCTCCTTCACTACACCGCGCTCTAGTAGTGTTCCAACAATTCAGCTTCACGCTCGTTTCGTCGTCTGAATTGTGCTGCCCAACATGAAAGCCGCAAACGTCGCCATCCTCATGGCCTCGGGAGCACCCTGGGTCCTGGCAGACTACGTCTGGCCATCGCAGCACGACTTTTTGGAGGACCTGTTAGCCATGCAAACGGGCTACATTCGCTTCGGATTCACAGACTGTATGTACACCCGCCTGCCTCTTCACATGCCCTGCAAGCTCCCAGTTAACGCATGGTCATCCCCAGTGGTCGTGCCCTGCGGCTTCGGCTCCAACACGCCGGGCAAGCAAACCTCCGCCGAATGGATCCGCACCGCCTTCCACGACTTCGCGACGCACGACGCGGCGGGCGGCACGGGCGGGCTGGACGCGTCCATCATGTACGAGGTGTCGCGGGCGGAGAACGAGGGCGCGGCCTTCAACAACACGCTCGCCGAGATGCACGGCTTCGTGACGCCGCGGTCGAGCGCGGCCGACTTGATCGCGCTCGCGCTGGTGGCCTCGGTCGCGTCGTGCGGCGGCAAGCCCATCCCGCTGCGCGCCGGCCGCGTCGACGCCGCGGCCGCGGGCCCGTCCGGCGTGCCCAAGCCCGACGACGGGCTGGACAGCACGGTGGCGGCGTTCGCGCGCGCGGGCTTCGACGTGCCCGACATGATCGCGCTGACGGCGTGCGGGCACACGGTCGGCGGCGTGCACAGCGTCGACTTCCCGGCCATCGCGCCGGGCGAGCCGTCGGACGAGAACGTCGCGCACTTCGACGGCACGACGACTGCGTTCGACACGGACGTCGTCGAGGACTACTTTTCCGCCAACGGCTCCAACCCGCTGGCCTTCGGCGCCAACGCGACCACCAACTCCGACGCCCGCGTCTTCGCGGCCGACGGGACGAACGCGACCATGGCCGCGCTGCGCGATCCGGACACCTTCCAGAACACCTGTGCGGACCTGTTTGAGCGCATGATCGACACCGTGCCCGCGGGTGTCTCCCTCAGCGAGCCGATCCAACTGATAGATGTCAAGCCGTACATCAACAGGTTCGAGCCGGTCTCTGCCGCCAACGGGTCGGCTCTGGCGTTCGAGGGCCGCATCCGCGTCCGCACCACCGGGAAGGATGCGCAGAGCGTGAGCGTCGCGCTCGATGTGCGGGACCGCGCGGGGAAAACGACGCGCGTGCAGGCGCCGCGCGCGGTCCTGCGGGGCGGCTTGTCGTACGGTTTCTTCGGGGAGGAGTTTGTGTGGTTCGAGTTCTCGACGGAGCTGGATGTAGCGCCGGGGGTGGAGGGGTTTGATGTGGTGATGACCGCGGAGAACGGGACGGTGGAGGTGTTCGACAATGCTGGAACGGGAGGGTATCCCATTGAGGATGGCCTGCTGTACGTCCAGGGAGAGTCGTGCTTGGATACGACAGTGAAGGACGGGAACATGACTGTGACGGTGCGGGCGGGGGTGCGGGAGGACTTGGATAAGGTGGGCGAAGTGCCGGTGGTCAAGCTGGCGCATAATGTGCAACAGCAGGGGGTCATGCTGCCGAGGCTGGCAGTCGAGGCGACGCCAATGGTGAAGGAGGCGACTGCTACGAAGGGGGGGTATGTGTTCTACGAGGTTTCGATTCCGATTGAATCTGCTGGCTGGAACACGGTGTTCGATATTGTGCTCCCAACTGGGGATGGGGACATCGTCTCTGACTTTCATCGGACGACCGCCCTGAGCTCATGTTAGAGCCTTTGAGACGGCAATTGCTTCGTTCTAGAAAGTTATTGTTTTAAAGTGAGTAATTGAGCATTAAACAAGTTGGAGTGGCTTAGCCTGAGTTCACCTCGTGGCGATTTCCACTCTCGGCAGTGTATAGGTATCGTCTCGGATTATGACGTGGCGGATAGTTTCCCTGTAAGATCGTGAGAGGCTCGTCATTTGGAGCACTTACCTTGCACATCCTCGAGACTTCGAACAGATCTTGCACCACAAATGCCCATGTCGCCGTCAATTAGTAAATCAGGCGCAGCTCAAGTGAATTAAACAACAACACCAGAAAAACCTCAATAAACTTTTGAATGTGGAAAAAAATCCCAGCAAACTTCAACGAACCGTGTGAAATGCTCGAGGTATCTCCGCTCGACATCATCTTCGTCTCTCTCGAAACGCGGCCACAGCCTGGTATAAAACCCGTCTCCATCTTTTTTTTGTTCGAACTTTTTTTCCTCCCACGCCCAAAACCCAGTCCAAAAACAATTTTTAATATCTTCTGTCGCCAACGGCATACGTGGAGCCGCGTGATGTTCACATCAAACATCCGTTCTTCTTGCTGGAGTGCAGCTCCGACACCGCGACGCGCAGCTTCTTGCTACCCACGTCGACGAAGGCCTCGATCAGCCACTCGTACCAAACCTTCCTGTCGTCTGTCTGACGCCACATGCTCACGGCAACTTCGGAGTCGTCGGGGATGTAGATGGGGTTCTGTAGAAATTTTGTCAGCAACTGCGGTGAAGTGGAAGGAGCGGGTATCCAAGGAACATACCTTCAGCGGGAAATAAATCGGGAACCAGCTGATCATGTCCCTACTCTTCTCGTCGATCGTGTTCGGGTTGGTGCTCAACTCCACCTTTTTGCCCTTGCCGTCGCCCTCATACAGCACCGTCTCGAAGTAGCCTCCCAAGCCGTGGCAAACCCCGCGCTTCTGGCATCTAAATGTCATGTACGCGAAGCGGTAGTTGTGTTCGTTTGCACCGTCGCCCCCAGTTGCTCCGCCTGCACCTCCAGCTGTACTGCCGCCTTGGCGCAATTTGGCTTGAGCAAGGGTGGCAGTGGGGATGGGGTGCTTGAATTCCCAGACCAGCTGGATGTCGGGTGTGGGCACTGTGGTTTCCTGTGATGCATTTGCGCCGTTCTTAGCTGCAGAGGCGTAGCTACCCGCAACAGGCGAGGCTGGCGAGCTTGCAGTTTGTGAGGACGGAATGGTGGAGAGGTAGTCAATCTGGTGCAACATGACTACGTGAGGTGTTTCTGGGGTGGTGGGGTCGGACAAGGTACGGCTGCTGATATCAGCATGCAGCTTGGGTGCAGCAATGGGGGTCAAGTGGGCAGTGTAGCTGGTGGGGATGCTGATTCCATGTGTCGGGTTGAGGACATGCTGCACACCGTCCAAGCACTCGGGAGAGAGTTCGTTGTCAGCAAAAGAGCCAAGAAGTTCAGAGACCAAAATGTCAACGTGGCCATGAGAGCCGTCGGGACGGTGGGGTCCTCTCCAGAAGCGCATATCGGACTTGACCACTGTAACTGCGCCAGCCCAAGAATCCCTGTTGTGGCGCTGGAGAAGAACGTAAGCGTTCGGGTTCTTTTCCACGGCCCAGGCGTCGATCTTGACCCCTGAATTGCGCGAAGCGTTGAGAGAGCGGGTGACTAGTGGACCACGACCGGCTCCAGCGACGGCCACGACGACAGAGCCATTAGGCCCCGATCCAGGCTTCTTCTGCTCGCTCCAATCACGCAGTGCTTGCTCAACAGCCCGCTCGTACCATTCGTACTTCACAGGGTCCTTCTCGAAGACCTCGTACGTGATACTCTCCAGGTTGTCGGCCAGAGGCTGCAGGGGCGCTTGCAGGAAATCCTGGTAGCCAGAACCAAAGCGTTCAATCTGTGACTTGGGTGGCTGGTTCTTCTGGAGGTGACGAATGTAGCTGAGATGAGGAGTTGGGTCCGCCTGCTTCTTTTGCTTGCTAGCCGGTTGCTGGGCGGCCTCAGCTGGAGTTGGCTCAGACGATGTGCCAAACCCAGGAGTAAACGAGCCTGCATCTGGAGAAAGCAAGCCGGTTGACATGGTCATGATCAAGTCAGGGTCATCGGCACCAGGAATGGGGCCAATGTCGGAAATCAGCAGCCAGGGCGTGCTGCGAAGGCGCGTATACCGGGTCAGCAAGGCCTGGTGGCCCACAGAAAGAACCCAGTAGCCTCTCTTATTCTTGAGGAAGGCGGAGCCGGGGATGGAGAGCAGACGCAGAGGTTCGGAGAACCACCTGGACTGCACAGATATAGGGGGAAGTTGGCGGGGCAGGGTGAGGGCTAGAGGGGAAAGTATTAGCAGCCATAGCGGACATCCTGTCAGAACAATCAAGGGGCACCGCGGAGCACGGCACGCATGCCAATGCCGTCTTGGTGGATTGACAAGAAAAGGCGGGAGAGGAGTGCATTGAATAATTTTGATTCTTACCTACGGACAGCCTTGAGTTGTATTTACAAACAGTTCTGATGATATTCCATGCGTCCCAGGTCCCGAAGAGGTCGAGGCCTCTGTTTTCCTTGCGGCCGGATGCCTTGAGATAGTGCTCGCGCGCAAACGGAGCAAGGTTGCCCATCTCGTCGTTCGAGTCCACGGTGGGATCGTCGACCATGGGCTGCAAGATCACGACATTAATGTACGGGCCAACGGCCAGCGCCTCGGCAATAGAGCGAGCAAATTGAGAGACGCCAGTGCCATGGAGGTCGCCATGGTGCAGCTTGGGGCCTTGGACAATGACGTTGCCGGCGCCACAGAACGAGGCGAAAGCAACTTCCTGGGTGAAGACCTGGCGGGACACGTGAGCAATGACGGGGTCTGGAGAGGCAAGGTCGATCCACGGGCTGGTCAGGGCAAGCAGCTGGGAGATGGTGTCGCCGGGTGCCAGGATGGTGTCTTCCGGGGTGAGCGGCGCGATCAGCGGCAGCGGGAGCTCGCCGGCGGGGTGGGCCTCGAGCTGGGCATAATGCTCAGACAGCAGTTTCAGAACTCGGCTGTGGAAGTGCTCGTTAGTGACGGGAGCAGTGAGCATGTCATACTGCAGCGCGGTCAGCGGGAGGACGTGTGTCGGGCGGGGGCGCACGCACGCCGAGATCCTGAGCCTGGTGCAGCAGCAGATCGGTAGCGGGATGGCTGCGGCGGGTCTCATGGTGGCCGACGTAGAAGATGGGCATGTCCTCCATGCTGGCGGGCGATTCCATGGCAGGGCGCGTGGCGGACGGGTCGCACGGGAGATGCGACGAGGACGCGCAGGAAACCGGCGCAAAGCGAGGATCGCGCGGCCAGGCACAGCACTGGGTTCAGCGCGCGCAGGTGTGTGGCCGAAAATTCGCGAGCGCGGGCCTTGGGTCGCGGGCGCAAAGAGGCAGCGGCCAGCGGCAGCGGCGCCGGAGGAGATCGCGCGGCCCGTGCGCGGGCGGTGAGCGCTGACATAAGCCCGCCGCGAATTATTTTGCGGCGCCTCGCCCAAACACCATCGCCATCGCCGCCGCCCGCTGGACACGCGCCCCTCGCTCGCGCCCTCCCCCGCCCACGCTCCCGCCACCATGGCTGACCGCAGGCCCGACGGCGATGAGAGCCGCGCCAAGCGCCAGAAGACCGCCGCCGAAATGGACCCCAAGGCCAACCCGTACCTCGCCCACATGTACCAGGACGCCCACGCCAATGGCGCCTCCAGCAACAAGGGCTTCGCCAAGCTTGTCCGCCACCAGACCACCTCGGCAGACGCCAGGGCTGCTGAAGATGGCCCTAGCAACCCCTTCACCAGCCAGCCGCTGTCCAAGAAATACTTCGACATCCTAAAGGTCCGCCGCGACCTGCCTGTTCACGCCCAGAGGCAAGTCCCAATCCCCCGCCCATCCATTGCACCCACTGACCGGCCTCAGAGATGAGTTCCTGCAGATGTTCCAGAGCACCCAGATCCTCGTCTTCGTCGGTGAGACGGGTTCCGGAAAGACGACCCAGATCCCGCAGTTCGTGCTGTTCGACGACCTCCCGCAGTCGCAGGCCAAGATGGTCGCCTGTACCCAACCGCGTCGTGTCGCTGCCATGTCCGTTGCCCAGCGTGTCGCCGACGAGATGGACGTCTCCCTGGGCGAGGAAGTTGGTTACAGCATCCGTTTCGAGGACCGCACGTCGAGCAAGACCATCCTCAAGTACATGACGGACGGTATGCTGCTGCGCGAGGCCATGAACGATCATAGCCTGTCCCGCTACAGTACCATCATTCTCGACGAAGCCCACGAACGTACTCTGGCTACCGATATCCTGATGGGTCTGTTGAAGGAGGTGGTCCAGCGCAGACCCGACCTCAAGCTGGTAATCATGTCTGCCACCCTGGATGCTCAAAAGTTCCAGCGCTACTTCAACGATGCCCCTCTGCTTGCGGTTCCTGGTCGTACCCACCCCGTCGAAATTTTCTACACTGCCGAGCCTGAGCGAGACTACGTAGAGGCTGCTCTGCGCACCGTTCTGCAGATCCACGCGTCAGAGCCCGAGGGTGACGTGCTGCTTTTCTTGACTGGTGAGGAGGAGATTGAGGATGCGTGCAGGAAGATCAGCTTGGAGGCAGACGAACTCACGCGTGAGGCCGACGCGGGCCCGCTCAAGGTGTACCCGCTGTACGGCACCCTTCCCCCGCACCAGCAGCAGAAGATTTTCGAGCCCGCTCCCCCGCCGCGCACTCCTGGTGGCCGTCCTGGCCGCAAGGTCATCGTGTCAACCAACATTGCCGAGACGTCACTTACCATCGACGGTATCGTCTACGTTGTGGACCCCGGCTTCAGCAAGCAAAAGGTCTACAATCCCCGGATTCGTGTGGAGTCTCTTCTGGTCTCTCCTATCTCCAAGGCCTCTGCCCAGCAGCGTGCCGGTCGTGCCGGTCGTACCAGACCCGGAAAGTGCTTCCGTCTCTACACCGAGTCTGCTTTCAAGAAGGAGCTCATTGAGCAGACGTACCCGGAAATTCTCCGCTCTAACCTGTCGGCTACTGTTTTAGAGCTGAAGAAGCTTGGCGTCGAGGATCTCGTCCATTTCGACCTTATGGACCCTCCAGCCCCCGAGACGCTGATGCGTGCTCTGGAGGAATTGAACTATCTGGCCTGCCTGGATGACGAAGGCGAGCTCACTGCGCTTGGTCGCCTGGCGTCTGACTTCCCGCTTGATCCGGCTCTCGCAGTCATGCTCATTTCGGCACCAGAGTTCTACTGCTCCAATGAGATTCTCTCCCTGGTGGCTCTTCTTTCCGTCCCGCAGATATTTGTCCGTCCGGCCAGTGCTCGCAAGCGGGCGGATGAGATGAAAGATCTCTTTGCTCACCCCGACGGCGACCACCTCACAATGCTGAATGTCTACCACGCTTTCAAGTCGGATGATGCCCAGGCGAATCCGAAGCAGTGGTGCCACGACCATTTCTTGTCGTATCGTGCTCTCCAACAGGCCGACAACGTTCGTCTCCAGCTCAAGCGTATCATGGAGCGGTCCGAGATCGAGCTTATGTCGACTCCCTTCGAGGACAAGAAGTACTATGAGAACATTCGCCGTGCACTTGTCAGTGGCTTCTTCATGCAAGTCGCCAAGAGGGATGGGACTGGCAAGACGTACATCACTATCAAGGATGACCAAAATGTCCTGCTGCACCCGTCAACAGTGCTCGGCCACGACAGTGAGTGGGTTGTGTACAACGAATTTGTTCTTACCACCAAAAACTACATCCGCACTGTCACGTCGGTCAAGCCTGAGTGGCTACTGGATATTGCGCCCAACTACTACGACATCGCCACCTTCAAGAAGGGCGACATCAAGAACGCTCTTCAGCGCACCGTCGATAAGATGAGACGTAGAGATGCCATCAAGGGCAAGCGCTGAGGCTCAAGGGAGCCAAGTGAAGGCTAAAAGAAGTATGCTAAGAGTCGGTGCGTCCACGGGCAGGCCACGTGTGTCTGGATTAATGCTAGAGCTGCCTGTTTTCACACAGCACGGTAATACCCGGAGGCTATCGGTTCTCTTTCCTACATGACGCACATTGTGGTAGGGTCCATATGGGCTGGAAGAAGCAAGGCCTTTGTTCCGTCCGACATGCATTTACTCGGCGCTCGATGGATACCGGAAAAGCTCAGGAATCAACTTGGAGAGTTCGCAGCAAACTGTGCTGGACCCGTCAGCACCGCAGGCAGATGTGGATGCTCAGATTTGAGTCGGGAATGAGATTCAGTTCATGAGACGAGGTGCTGGAGAGCAAGCATGCATACAGTTTAGTAATGCAATGCCAAGATTTTCACCATGCCCGCCTGCTCATCGCAATCAGAAAATAGGTTGATGCGTTTATTTTACCAAATTCCTTTGCAGAACAGTGAGGTCTACTCGATCCCGGACAAAAAATACAGGCGATGGCCATAGATGCTCGCAAGGAGGCTTGCCCCTCTGGTCCTCCCCCTCGGAACTCACACTCTCCCCACATCAATAAGTGCACGCATGTAGCATACTCGTCTAAGCGCTGACATTGTATCCTACCGTCCCCGCAGGCTATCGGTCCGCCCAGCTCCATACCTTTTGCCTTGATTCCCGTTTATCCGAAGTTTTAGAGAACGAATCACAAGGAGATGGCACCAACGGAGCCAGAGTTGGCTTGAGATTGCCTGGCATACCGACCAGCTCAAGCGGCCCCCAGAAAGAACCTTTCAACTATGATAAAGGTGTTCCTATCTTGGTGGATTCAGTGGCGGAGGGCCCACTGCATGTTATTCCAGATGGTATGGCATGAATCAGACTATGTGAACGGACTGCCGTTCCCATGCTGAAAGTTCGTACTGAGTAGAAAGGCACTTCTCCTCAAGACGGTACCCAGACCATGCAAGGAAAACTCCAGTGCGATAGAAGACGTCCCTGTCCTTGTCTTGCAGTAGTAGCAGGCCTCCGAACATATCCTCACAGACCCAGAGTGTGAACATTCTGATATCCTGATCCAGGTCTTCCCCCTCCCCATCTTCTGGGCAACAATTCCAGTCAAGGCTATATCTGACAGGAGATCCTGGGATCCACCAATCGAGAATATCGTCAGATAGCCGGATGCCGACGCCTGGCTTTAACGGAGTCCCGCACAGTAAGCCAGACAATTTCAAAAATGAGCCATGGGCGACGCGGCCATGAGGATCCGATCCCGTCTGAATCATGCGGTGGTCTTCGATCTGAGCCTCCAATTCCAGGTTCGCTTCGTCTCCGGTAAAGCCTAAGGATTGCCAATTTGCTCCACCGTGACGGGAAGCCCAAGACCAACTTGGCGCAACGTACAAGTCAGAGTTCCTTTCCGGCGCTTTGAATCCTTCCACCATGTCCCGAAATGATTGCTTTTGGTACTCCCGCTTCCAACAAAGCTGGATGCGCCATCTATCAGACCAAATACCAGCAAGGTATTCTGCTGACTCAAGCCGAGCGTAGGTTTTGGAGTTCTGGTCCATGAGTTTTGCCAGACCGGAGATAGCTGGAAGCTTGTCGGAGAGCTTTGTCAGATCTTTCCTGGAATACTCGCGCAATGTTGACTGCCACAAAATGCGATTCTCGGTGTGTGGAGGACACGACCAGAGCGCAGTAGTAAATCCATTTTCGGATCGAGTGCAGTGATCGCATTTGAGGTGGATCATGGTTCTCCCAAAGACCAACAATCGCCTTGAAAGTTGTTGCTCCTGCCACACCCAACCGCGAGTATCCCATTTGCTGAGGCGTAGGTCAACATCAAGCGGCTCGTCGGGGGTGTTGAAGATTCCGGGGGCTGGGGTCAAAGACAAAGAAAGTTTGCCCGCGACTTCCGGGTTCAAGGATGATTTGTCGGATTTGATGGTGAAGAGATGTGAGGTCAGAAAGAGAGTAGATTCTGCCTGTCTCTTGAGGGACAGGTGAGTGGGTCTGCTTATATACATAAATGAGAGCATAGCATAACCGAGGGAGTGTAGATATCCGAGGAAGTGTTGATCCGAGGAAGTTGGGCATGATTGATGCCTTCCATGTTTCCGCGAGAAGATTCGAGAAATGAGTGATACCTGAGGTAGTAAGGAAATAATCTGACATGATTGGAAATCGATTTCCATCATCTTTTGTGGAGCGCGGCCCAGGAATCCTTCATGAAAAGACGCGGATGCAGCAGCACCGATTGTTATGTAGGCATTGTTGAATACCTCATACATTTTTTCCGACTCCGTACTCCAATCCTCGTTGTCATCCTGGACGATGCAAAGGGCATCAACCCAAAGATAGCGTATTTCGAGGCTGCGTGCGACAGTAACGGCATCGCGCAAACACTGCGGCAGGTCGGAAAAGTCAATTTTGACGTAATTCTTGCTCAGCGTTGCTTTGGTGGTTTTGACGGGTGGTTCCTTAATTCCCCAGCAGTAACTGAGAGCTGCGTACTTGAATGAAAGGTCTCGGAACTGATCTAACAATGTACCCTCCTCATCGTGTGTTTCAACCAGGACTATGTCGTCAGGCATAAACTGGCGACAATCTGGTGGATGGATTTGGTCACTGCGGGGAAGCAGTTGGCAGAGATCCAGAATCCTCGTGGGGGAAAACGGGATCTTGGTACCATAGAGACTTGAGCTAGTCGACATCCTATTTTTGAGATCTCGGTGTTCCTCAGTATATTCATCTACATGGGTTTCCTGGGCCGAGATGAGGATTTCGTCGCTGGCCCCTTCGATTGAAGCAGCGTTTCCGAATTGGCTATCCTCCTTGGGCCGATCCCAATGGCAAACCGAACAGTTGCCAGAGTGAGTGTTGCATTCGTAGAGCCAGCTTCGGACCATAGAAATGTTTTTCGAGGACCAAGCCAGTTCTTCTTTCAACTTTCTCCTTGGATTCAACCAGTTAGCTAATGAATCCTCGCCTATAAAGGATTAATTCGTCAAGGCCAGCAATGTAAGCAACAAGTACCCCAACATACCTTCCGAGACGTAAATCAAAAACTGGAGGACTTGTTTCTGCCATGCTCCTAATTCGGGGTGGAACACACTAACGACGACGGCATTGAGGTTTGAGCGCGTGAAGCTGAAGGACCAGGAATACTGGATACGGATGAAAAGATCGTCGGGATGTGGCTTCCACCATGAACTTCCTCGATACTTGTCTAGAAGTGCATCTTTGAGTGCGGTGCAGAACTGGCACCCAAAATCGGCAGCGGAAGATAGCCGTGGTAGGTCGGGCAAAACGTCGCGCCGGATGTAGTCGATGCCTCCAAAGGCAGAGCGGACATTCAGATTCTTGAGATGAATCTCTGTATAATTACCAATGTACTTCTCCCCTTCTATCGAAGTCGTTATGTGTCAACCACACGTGCCCGTAATCACGTGCTTCATCTTTCGTTCAACAAAAGCTACACTAGCCTCAACACTACCCCTTTGCTCCCCTTCCTACTATAGCCAAGGTTAATAAAAGAGCCACCGTGTTCTTTCAAACGAGTAGTATATAGTTAGCTCAGATAGCCTTAATTTACAAGACAGCGGCGTCTTACTTTCTCGCACCGTTCGACATTATGTATTCCTCAACAACGCCGTCGTCGAGATACAGCGATCGATTGCAATGTTCGCAGAGATTGACATTATGTGGAATCTTTCGTAGCAGCGGCTCGCGCAGTGGTGGAGCTTCTTCTGGATTTTCTAAAAACATGCTGGTAGCCGTGCAGTTTCTTGATCGTAAACGGAGGGATGTACGATTCACACAGCCGCTTTAAGGGCCGGAGACTTTTCAGCGCCTTCATGCATCTCGAGGCGAGACCCGAAGCATGGGCCTGCCAGGTAGGGAAATAATCTGCGACTAGGGCTGGACTAAGGATGCGTTGCCTTAACACAGGTACAATCGTTGGTTCTCGACCTGCATCTGAAGGCCCTAATGCACGAGATTACTAGTGCATCTCAGATCATTGGCTGAAGGGACAAAGATACGAGATTTCCACGGGCTCGAGACTCTCATAGTGATGGTTTCTTGCCGCTAGTTGGATCCTCAATTTTATTCCAAGTGTGATGCACAGGAATACCTCTGTGCACGGCATTTACTATTCAGTGGATTTCAAGAGCACATAACATGATTCTGTTCTGCGGTAATCAAATACGTCCTCGCTACTTCACAACTACGAATCATGACTCAGAATGAGTTGCTCTTCAAGTCTACCGCGGTCTCGAAAGCCTCGACTACATCCTCCGCGTTGAACTTATGTGTGATGCCGGACGGTGTGATAAAAGAAGTCAACACAAATATTACGGATTAATGCTGTCCTTCTTAACTATAGAACACCGCAATTCGAGGCTTTCGCGCATGAGTTATCTCTTGACCGCAACTTGTACCTGACGAGGATGTTCGTCTGTGGTGTCAATATTTGTAGAAATCACAACCAACACGAATGAAGCTTATATCTCATGATAACCATGCGTTTCCTTTCGTGATTATTGTAAAAGATGGACTATCTGATTCCTACCTGTTTAGCTTTCAACATCTCCGCCGCTTCGGATGACGACTTTGATCGAGCCGCTCTTCGGATTTCCCGCCGTTTCGAAAGCCTCAACTGCGTTCTCCAACGTGAACTCGTGGGTGATTAACCTTTTTAGGTCGACGGCGCCGCTCTCAAGGACCCTGATGGCTCGTGGCCACATATTGACGTAACGCTGTTGGAAATGCAACTCGATCTCCCGCGCGCTGAGCCGCATAAACGGAATCTCAATCCGATCTTTCCCGACGCCAATCACCCAGACATTCCCACCAAACTTGACGCTCTGGATAGCTCCACAAATGGAGCTCTGGACCCCAGTACACTCCAACGCAATAGCAGGCTCCACGCCCCCCATGAGCTCGGCAACCTTGGCAGCGAACGCCTCCTCCCCTCCTCCCAGCTCAACCTTGAGCGTCCTCACCGCCGGCACCAACGCCTCCGCAAACCGCAGTCTCTCCTCATTGACATCCGCAATCACGAGCGGACACGCCCCCGCCGCCCTGCACACCTCCAACACCACCAGCCCGATCGGCCCCGCCCCGCACACCAGCACGGGATCCCCGATCTTGACGGCCGCCCTCGTCACGCCGGTCAGCGCGACGCTCAGCGGCTCGAGCAGCGCGCCGTCGTCGAACGACAGCGCGTCCGGCAGCCGGTGGCACCACATGGCCGGGTGGTTGACGTAGGTGCGCAGCAGCCCGTGGTGCGGCGGGCTGGACGGGAAGACGAGGTCGCGGCAGTGCGTGTACCGCCCCGTCAGGCACGCCTCGCACGCCCGGCACACGATCTGCGGCTCCACGGCTACGCGGTCGCCGATGGAGAGGGTCGTGACGGATGGGTGCGCGGCGACGACTTGCCCGGCGGATTCGTGGCCGAGGATGTGCGGGCCGGTGACTTGCCAGTGGCCGACGCCGCCGTGTCGCCAGAAGTGGACGTCGGAGCTGCGGGGGTTGTTAGTGTGGTGGGCTTGGTGGAGTGAGTAGAGAGAGGGGGCGCGGCTCCTTGACCAATCACTTGAGGCTGCGAAGGGGTGAAATGATAAGTATTGAGCCAAGCTGGTCTATACAAACATTATGTCTTTTCATGACTCTCACCAATAAAGTCCGGCGTATTGTGACGTGGGTCCTTAGAAGGTGTACCAGACAGTGATAGACATCTTGAGTCTCACTGAAGTGAATGCGCGCACCTACCCGCATATACCGGTGCTCTTGATCGCAATAGTAACCTCTCCTGGCTGCAAGCTCGAGCCATCTCTTACTTCGTCTAGACTGGGGGATGCTGGTGCAACATAGAGGTCGTGTGACGGATTGGTGTACACGCCAATGTTGGCAGCGGACAGCGCGGTGTTTGTAGTTGATGGTGCCATGATTTTTGCACAAATGCTGAAAGGCAATGTTGGGACGAATAGACACTGATGCGATGGCGAAATATAGTGATAAGTGTGAATTGCAATGGTCCCTTGACCTTGGGCTGTGTCGCACTGCTGCTAACCCCGCTCAAGGTGGGGTGAGCGGGGCTCAAGATCACGGTCTACTTATGCATCATTTACCGAATGCGTACCTACCCATTCATTGGTAGGAATGTTATCCGAGGGCTAGGAATATGGAAGCGGATTGAGTAGATCAGGGCTAGCTATGCAAACAAAGTGGCATTGATTTTCAAGTCACAACTTGGCAAAGAAACATTGCCGATTGGCGGCGTCAAGATACTGATCAGGATTGTGGGTATGGGGATCATCTTAAGAAGACCAAATTCGTCAAGCGACCTCCTTCGCTAAGCACTAATGATGCTTAAATTCAGAATACTAAACAATATATTACCTCGTTTTCGGGACAGCCATGAGATTGCTCTGGTTATCTACCTACACAACTGAAACCCTCCATCCTCGCACCGTTCCTGTACGGCTCGATGCCAAATCTTAGAGACCAGAAATTCTGTGCATTTTCTAGGGGTATCATTCAAGCAAGAGTAAGAGTTACGGTGTTCATCCGTGGACGAAGTGGTGCATGAGAGCAAGTGTTAACCGGATGTAGTGGCTTTAACAATGAGTAAAATAAGCATGAGTTATGCAGACCGGTGGAGGAACCATAGCTGTCGTCAGTGTTTAAGGAGCACCTTTATCTTTTTGAGAAGGAGACCTGTTTGAATGGTTGTTCAAAGTTTGCCGGGTAGGAGAAATGCGTCATTACCCCGGTTTCCTGCTACGTGGCGCCAATCTTCGTGAAGACTATCTAGCTATTTTGCGGGTGCCCAACTGAATTCGAATTCTCAAGATTGGTCAAGTCTTCAAGCTCTACATTGGTCCAAACTTCGCTCTACAGAATAGCTTGTGATTCCCTTGGCATCTGCCACCGAAACTGCATCAATCTCGCTTATCAATCCTTGTGCATCTCAGCAATCACTAAATATCAGCAAGGCGCAGGATTAGAAAGCCACAGGATTTCAGCGCTACGCGTGAAGTTAATCTCGCAAGTACCGACTCTGCGAGCCTAGCGCCGCTCTGTACTTCTCATGATGACGACAACAGTCCATGGCATCCCTGTCGTCACGCGAAGAGATCCAACTTTAACCATCTGCATGCCGCGATACAGGAAAGTTTCGTGAGGTTTAATGCCTCAGATACGATAGTTTGTGGGGTATTGGCTGGGGTTGTAACGGCTACGGACCCTTGTCTTGGACTGAAAGCTTATCGGTATGACGAAGCTTAAGACGCGGGACGGCCCACGGCGCTAGCAGCGGACGTACATAAATTGATGGAGGGCCGTTTTTCCTCGACACGGTGTTGGAAAAGATTTCCGAGAGCTTCTCTCTGGGTGTCTTTCGTTTCTGTACATGATTCCATCCCATCTTGCCCTCCACTGATTTCTCAATTGATTTTCAATGGCTGCGGTAGGCACTCAAAAGGCCAAAGCTCTCCCTTTGGAGCAAAGCGGGAAAGATGCCCCTTTCTTCGCCGAAGAGCGTGAGGGCTGGAAAGGCTATATCGAATGGGAGGATTATCCAGAGAAGAAGAAGCAAGCGGCTGAGATTCTGGCCAGGCACAAGTTCCCTGATGTACGTTCCAGACACATATGCCTGGTGTTTTGGCCTTTCTCTCTACATTGGCCTTTTTATTTCATGTCGAATCCATTTACTGAATTTTTGCGGTCCACAGCCCCCAGAGTTCCAACTCGAACCCCTCCCGAAGACTAATCCTGTCCTGAGCGGCGAGCGCTTCAAAGCGTACCATTACGCCATGGGTCCGACACTCCAAGACATCCCGAAGATCAGCTGGGACTACGTGCTGAAGGAGAAGTCCCCGGACATGATCCACCTGCTCCAGTTCCCGTACAACGGGGAGCCCCCACGGGTAAGGCCACCCAGCCTCGCTCTCCAAAACAACAACCCCACCTGACACCGCCTCCACCAGGACCGCCTCGTCTCGACCCCCATAACGCCCAACCCCGACTTCTTCGTCCGCAACCACGGCGGCATCCCCACCATCCCAGCCTCCACCCACACCCTCGACGTCGACGGGCTCGTCGCCCGCCCCCAACGCCTCACCCTCGCCGACCTGCAGGACGCGACGCGCTTCCCCCGCGCCTCCATGGTCGTCACGCTGCAGTGCTCGGGCACGCGGCGCGCGGAGCAGATCGCCGAGTACCCGGGCGACGGCGACGAGCTGATCAACGCGCCGTGGGGCGAGGGCGCGATCGGGACGGCGCGGTGGACGGGCGTGTCGCTGAAGCGCGTCATCAAGCACTGCGGCGGGCTGCGGGGCGGCAGCGACGCCGACACGCACCTCGAGTTCTACGGCGCCGATACGTACTTCAAGAAGGGCGGCGTGTTCAACTACGTCGTCAGCGTGCCGTGGCGCAAGGTGCGCGCCGGCGAAGTGCTGCTGGCGTGGGAGATGAATGGGAGGCCGCTGCCGGCGATACATGGGGCTCCGCTGCGGGTGGTGGTCGCTGGGTATATTGGCGCGAGGAGCGTGAAGTGGTTGTATCGTGTCAGGGCGATTGAGGGGCCGAGCTTGGCGCCGGTGCAGATGAAGGAGTATTTGTACTATCCGAGTCAGGTGGGGAAGCAGAATGCGGCGTATAGCAACGGGTTTAGCATTCAGGATATGCCGGTGAGCTCGGCGATTATGAGTCCCAGGGAGAAGGAGATCGTGGTGCATGAGGGGAAGGTGAAGCTCAGGGGGTGGGCGTATAGTGGGGGCGGGAGGTGGCCGGTGAGAGTGGAGGTGAGTGGAGACGGTGGCAGTGTTTGGTACGAGGCTCCGTGGGAGAAGATGAGTGAGAAGTACTTCCACGCGTGGAGGCTGTGGGAGGTGGACCTGCCGGTTGAGGCGGAGGGGTGGCTGGAGTTCTGTGTGCGATGTTGGGACAATGCATTGAATACGCAGCCGACGTTTGTGAGGTCGGCTTGGTGAGTTTTCGTCCTTGCTGCTCTTGAGTATGATCCTCTACTGACTGATGTCATGGCGCAGGAATTGGGATCTCCATGTTACATCGTCCTGCCATCGGATCAAGGTCTACAGCATCAACAAGTCTAGACCGGCGACGGCTGAGCGCCTCAAGTTCCTCGAGGAGAAGGGCATTCCGATCACCCCCATTACTCGCCCTCTGGAGATTGATCTGGAGAGTGAAGAGGATTACTTGAGGAACATGAAGGCGAGGGGTGGCAGAGATCCGGTGGAGTGAGTGCACTGTTCACGGTTTGCCTGCAGCAATGGCATAAGCCTTTCTGATCACCAGGGGAGCTGGAAATCCTTTTACCTCACGTGGGGATTAAATGAAAGTGCAACAGCGTATTAAAGTTGAATGGGATTTCATTTTCTGAATCTGTCCTCAAAGCCATCTGCGCACACTCCTTCCCTCTTTCTCAGCATCTAGCACGGCTGAGGCGTCCCAATGGGGAAATCCGAGTGTGCTCTGCAGACCTCTTGAAACTTCGCCTTTGACGCGTCCGACAAAGTGCAACAGGCAATGCCGCCGGCTCTTCCCCCACCCGGAGTTGAGCCAAGGCTGCCACCAGTAGCGCTGCATGCCTCGCTGGTATAATCATGAGTTTTGACGATGTTGTAATCTCCATCTTCCTGGACGGCACATTGGATCAGAAGACCTTGCGCGGTGCCCCTAAGGCTTAGTTAGCAAGTATATCTATATAGGTAGGTGGCCGTTTTACAAGAAGAGCGCGACGCCGGCGAGTAAAGCGGGAAGTTGCATGATTGAGGTGTTGTTTATCTGCTGATCATTGTTAGCTCTCTTAGCTGCAGTGAGTCAAAAGATGAGTAGTAACCGCGATTTGAAGTACCACTTGGAGCGTTGTAGAACGACCCTCGAATGCATCCGGGATGTAAGTCTCCTTTATATTGTCGGAGCGGAAGGGCGGCTCAAGGCTGACTTGGAGGGTACAAAGCACCAAAAATTACGGAAACTCCGGATGTCGTACTAGAACATGTGTTGCGCCGCTCTACGGATCGTGCAGACTGTGCTGAGCAACTCGGATCCCTTTGACAGCAGAACACGGGCGCTCTGATCATCTTACTTGTTAGCTAGTCACAGTGTAGCCGAATACGCGAAGCTGTGAGGCTCATCGCTAAGGTTTTCTGGAAGGTGATCGGGCCGTCTACATCATGTTACAGATAATAAACCAGCAGTTTGGGATCTTTCCGAGTCTTCGGTACATGAACTGGGCCACTTGAAGCATTCTGGAAACTGTCTGGAATGATTTATTGGTTGAAGGAAACTGCATTACTAGCCGTAAAGCAGGCATTCATCAAACCATTGGAGCCAGAGGATAATCTGTGGAATCTTGACGGTGAAAGTACACTAACCAAATTTAGTCGGAGCCGGATACAATTTTGTTGAGAAGCATCCCGGGTGAGATAATGGAAGGGTAACGTATGCACAGGCAGACAACGGTGATGACTCCGGCCGTACATGCTACATTATGATTCTCTGCGCCGCGTTGTAGCGTGAGTGAGGTTGAGGACTTCTTGTGCCGCCAAGACCGGTAAAGCAAGCACAGCTGGCCAAAGTCAGCCACAATTGAACCTGCGAGAAACGCCTCAAACGCTCGAAACAAGCCTCAACCCCGCTAGTAAGACGCAAAAATACCATAGTAATGGCCAGTGACGAATCCCCAAGTATCTGCCCAGATCTCAGCCCTGTTTGTCAAACGCGGAAGGATGAGCGGGGTCGCCCGGCTAAACCTTACCGGGCAAGCCACGACGCTCTCGAACACGAACAACGCGGGAAAAGGCGGCGCCAAACTCTACCCTTCACTTGCTGATTGACGCGATAAGCTGTCATGGAGTCTGCGCAGGATGCCATGGCGCAACGACGGGTCCCGCTGTTGAAGATGAAGCTGCTGAAGAGGGGATTTAAAGAGGTCGAGGGGCCGGGCTGGATCTGATCACGACCTACCAAACAATCTGATTTCATCAGTTCGTATCGGAAGGAAGTTTATACCTGAAGCAAGTGCACAATGTCCAAGCTGATCACCGTCTTCGGCGCCACGGGCAACCAGGGCGGCTCCGTCATCAAGCACATCCTCGCCGACGCCGCGCTGTCCAAGGAGTTCAAGATCCGCGGCATTACGCGGGACGTCTCAAAGCCCAACGCCCAAGCCCTCGCGAAGCAGGGTGTTGAGCTGAAGCCTGTGCGTCTCCGTCTGTTCCATCGCCGGCCTGCCGTTATCTGACGTGCTTCCTTAGGCCGACATGAGCTCCAAGCCCTCCCTCGCCTCCGCGCTCCAAGGCTCGCACACCGTCTTCCTGGTGACCAACTACTGGGAGACGGGCAAGCCGGAGGTGGAGCTGGCGCAGGGCAAGAACGTGGCGGATGTCGCGAAGGAGGTCGGCGTCCAGCACCTCATCTTCTCGACGCTGCTGCACGTGACCAAGGCCAGCGGAGGGAGGTTGAAGCACGTGCCGCACTTTGATGGGAAGGCGGAGATCGAGCAGTATATCCGGGACAGCGGGGTGCCGTGCTCTTTCTACCTGCCGGGCTACTTCATGTCGAACTACAAGGCGCAGCTGAACGAGGGGGATGACGGGGTCGTCACGCTGGCGTATCCGGTGAGCGAGAAGGCGAGGTTCCCGCTGGTTGATATTGCGGAGGATACCGGTGCGTCTTTCCCTCGTCCCGTGTTGAGACGACACGTTCGCTTACCATTGACCTTGTAGGCAAATTCGTCAAGGCCATCATCAAGAACCGCGAGAAATTGCTCGGGGCCCAAGTCTTCGGCGCTGCGGGCTACTACACACCGTCACAAATCCTGGCGGATTACGAGGAGGCCACGGGGAAGAAGACGCGGTTTGTGCAGGTGTCGAATGAGCAGTACAAGAAGTTCCTGCCCGACCCAATTGCGGAGGAGATGCTGGAGAACCACCTGTTCATTGAGGACCCTGGGTACTACAACGGGGCGAGCTTGGACGAGAGCCTTGGGCTGCTGGAAGAGAAGCCGACGAGCTGGAAGGATTTTGTGGCCAAGACGTTCGTTCAATAGGGGCGGCTGTGGGACATTGGCCCACGGAGTGACCGGGTATTGTGCCACGTTTTTCAGTGGCTGGCAATCTATTCCTGATGAATGGAATGAAGTTGAAGTGTTTGTCTTCGGTGTTGTCACCGGTCAGGGTCTGTTACGCAGCAGTTAGGAGATCAACCAGCCTCGTCCTCCACCATCTCCCCACATGCGGGCGGCCTGATGAGAGCCGCCACTTGCCTCCCGCCAATCCTGCGGGACTTCTCTCCGCTGGCGGCGCAGAAGGCTGGACCCTGAGCAGCAGTGATACATCTTACGGAAGGGTTTCGCGTCATTGGATTTGCGAGGTCCGGAAACGGCACGGCGGCAGTGTGAGCGTTGCTGTCGGGCATTGGTCGGCATTTGAGACGTGTCTGATTGGCAAGATATTGTTAGAAAATCAAAGCGGCTAGAGAAGCAGCTGCAAGGCTGGCATTGCGAATGCAGCATCGGCCAGTCGGCTGCTGACGACGGTGGTGGTTGCAGTTTGAGTGTGGCTGTGGGCAGTAGTGCGCCCGGAAAGGCAGCGCTAGGCGTGCAGCGGTAGGCCCGCGCTGGCCGGCCCCAGCAGCGGGCGGCGGGTTGGCCAACAGCTGGCAGCGATGCTGTGGTCGAGGTTGAGGAAGGGATGGATCCCAGGCGGGCAGGGAGGCGTGGTGTGGAGAAGCGCGAGGCTGGGCGCTGTGCTGTTCCTTGAAAAGCAGGACTGAGGTGGGTGTGATGCGGTCATGGCAGCGCGGTCGCACTGACTCGGTGGGGCTGCGGTTTCGATGCTCGTCGCAGAGCTGGCCGCTGGAGTCGCGCCGGGTAGCAGAGTGCGTCACAGGCCCGATGGAGCAGGCTTCCAGGCGGCATTGGGGCTTCTTTTTCTGCTGGCGCAACGGCGGGCAGAATGTTCGTCACAGGAGGCTGGCGGTGGTGCAGCTTCTGCATGATCGCGGGCGGCGGCCGGCTACTGTTAGGCGTCCGGGCGCGGTGGGGCGGCAGATCAGCGACGGTTGACGGTGAGAGCGCCGCATCCCGCTAAACTCCGGTCAGCGCCCAAACTCCGCCGTCGCGGCATGCGCGCAGCCGCCAATTTGCATTGTTGCGCGGTGGAAATGCAGCATCGCGCTCGCGTGGGTAAAATGGCATTTGTTGTTCTGGTGGCGTTCTTCGCGGAGATGAGCAGACGCAGGGGAGCCCGGCACGCGGCACGCCACACCAAGCATCAGCTCGCCGGCAGCTGCCATGCTTTCGGGCGGCTCACGGACGCCCGTCACCTAATTACCTTGTTTGCGACCACAGTGCGCCGCCCAGACGAGCCGCATTTTCCGATGCACTGCCGGCTTGCCATCTTGGCCGCCTCCTGTCCACCAGCAGCGGCCGCCAGCGTGCGCGCGCCGAGCAGCCCAGACACGGCGGCGCGGCAGGCGAGGGCGGCGCCGTTTCACGCGCTTCGCACACAGCAGCCCGCGGAATGCGGTGCGCTGCCTGTGACATCAGTCGTCGCTGCGCGGGCGGCCTGAGCGCGCAGGCGGTGGGCGATTTTTGGCTGCAGGCGGGCGCGTGCGCTGCGCGTCCCCGGAGCCAAGCTCTGCACCATTGCGCTATCGCGAGCTACCGATCGCCCGGCGCGCTGCGGCGCTGGCGTTAAGCATCTTTTGTGCTCGAGGCCAGCGGCGAGATCAGGATGTGCGCGCCTGCAGCACCAAAGCAGCAAGCGGCCGGCGCTCCAGGGCGCCATGCTGCTAAGAGGCACGGCGGCTCAGCGAGGGAGCGCCATGCCTGGCGTTTGCTGCCGTGAGCTGTCAGCCACAGGCTGGCGACACGCGTCGCAGCCAATCCATCACGTCACTCTGCGCGCTTCCAGGCGCAAGGAAGCGGCGTCGAGAGCAGGAGCCGCTATGCCGCCGCCGCTTCACTGTCCCTCCCGCAACCCGCGCTAGCGGCACCCCCAGCCCCCGTGGCCCTGTTCTTCTTTTATCTGCTGCCGCCGCTGCCTGTGTGCCTCGACTGCTGCTGCTCCCTATCCCCGTCCTGCTCCTCCCACGCACCGCGCCTTCCTTCCGGTGCGCGCCCCAGACTGCCGCTCGCTCAGTCAGTCTCGCGTCGTAGTAATCCCGCCAAATAATTCACCCCCGGAGCCTCACTCTCCTTGTTTTCTGCCGGCAGATTTTAGGACAACAGCCTCATTAACCATGCTACCACCCTTAGCCCGCCTGGCCGGCGCCCTCTCGCTCGGCGCCGCCTTTGCGAATGCCCAGTCTTCGTTCACCGTCACGGCCACCGCGAAAGCCGCCAGTGCCAGTGGTGTTTCCAAGTACATCCCGCCCGAGTATGCTGGTTTTGGTGAGTGGCCTCCACGAGAGCTTGCAGCGCGTCCACACTAACAGCAACCAGGCATTGAGCCGTCCAACCTGTTCTCCTTCACCGGAGGCGCGGAAACGAACCAGTTCACCATCAACCTCATGGAAAACCTGGCCAACTACACGGGCAAGCCGGGCGCCATCCGCCTTGGCGGCAACACCCAGGACTACTTTCTCTACCAGGAGTCCATGACCCAGTACATCATCCAGACGAACAAGAACTCTGTTGGCCAGGGTGCCATTGCTAGCGACTCGGACATCATTGGCCCCGGCTACTTTGAGGCTGTGAGCAGGTTCCCCAAGGGCACTCCCATCACTTTTGGCCTGAACCTGGCCTACGAGGAGGACGACTACCTTGACCAGATTACGCTCATGGCTTCGGCTGCCCTGAACAACCTGTCAAACGTTGAATTGATCTCGTTCGAGATTGGCAATGAGCCCGACCTGTACCTTGAGAACGGCTTCCGCACCGGCGCCTGGGACGGCTCGACCTACGTCGATCAGTGGACTACGCGCGCCAAGGCTGTGTACGAGCGCGTTCTGAAGGCTGCCGACTTGCCTATCAACTTCTTCGAGGGCCCTTGCACCGCCAGCACCATTGGCACGACCTTCGAAATTGACATGCTCGTCGACAACGGCATCCAGACGGCCGTTGAGAACTCCAACAAGCCGTACCTGAAGGCCTGGAACCAGCACGACTACCTCTACTTCATCGACGTCTCCACCTTCGCCATCACGGTGAATTGGATGATGGACCTCGACAACACCGTGTCCCAGTTCGAGTACTGGGCCTCGCAGATCAAGATTGCCCTCGACACTGGTCTGCCGTACCAGCTGCGCGAGATGCAGAGCGTTGGCCCGGTCGGTCTTGCCGGAGTCAGCGACACCTTTGGCGCTGCCCTGTGGAACCTGAACTTCTTCCTTTACGGAGCCACTCTCAACATGTCCTCTGTGCAGATGCACATGACCGACAATTCATTTGCCGCTCCGTGGCAGCCCATTCAGCGTAACGGTGTCGCCAAGAATGTTCGCCCTGTGTACTACGCATACGCCGCCATGGCTCAGTTCATCGGCTCTGGCAACGGAACCACCCAGATTGCGTCCCTTTCCAACGACAATGTCCCTAGCGGCTACAAGAGCAACGTGCGCCAATATGCTGGCTATGGTGGCGGCGAGCTGACATCGTACATCATTATCAACTCGATGCAGAAGAACGCGACCGAGGATAAGAACACCTTGGACATCACGATCAACGTCGGCAGTGACTTCAACGGACAGAACCTTTACCTTTCGTACCTGACCGCAGACGGCGCCGACTCTACCACTGGCACAACTTGGAACGGAATGCAATACTCCGACGACGACGGCAAGGCCACGACCGTCAACGACACCGCTCAGTCCGTCAAGATCAGCAACGGCAGGGCCACCGTGTCCGTCCGTGATTCCCAGGCTCTCATCGCCTACATCGGCGCGCAGCTGGGAACCAACGCTGTGACCCTCAACGGCACTACGGTCAACAGGGGGGACTCAAACAGCGCGTCTTCGTCTTCTTCCAGCGGATCAACCACCGCCACCATTGCCGCCATTGCTTCGACTTCTCTTGCTCTTGCAAGCAGCATCACCGGATCTGCCGCAACATCGACCGCCACGAGCGGTGCCGCAAGAGCTGGGGAGAGAGGATGGGGATTGACCCTGCTCATGGGCTTCACCGTCTTCGCCATTGCTACTTATCACGCCTGGTAAACAAAATATTTTCTCCTATTTTCCCACCTTACTACTTGATTCTCATTTTCCTTCTCCGCATTAGTCCCCGGCGTTCGGCAGCTTTGCATGGATGAGTTCATGAAACGGATATGGTCTCGGCTTCGGCATGTAGCTTGCGCGGCTTCAGCAAGCAGGATTTCTAGAGCACACGGTCACAGGTTGTTTTGCATCAGCGACGGGTCTCCTTTTACGGGCATGCGAATTTCGTCATTGCTTTTTCGACAGCAAGAGATCCCCCTCCTGCCGTCTGCGTGTAGATGGCTTGCTTTCTTCTTCCTGCCTTTCTCATATTGGGGGCAGGGGGAGTCACGACGGAAGGCAATGGTCAACACCCAGGCTCCTCCACCTACGGAGGGTAATACATATAGGCTGCATGGGTGGTAGCAGCTGGGGGAAAGAGGGTACTTTGCATACGAGACGGGGCGGAGAAAAACTGCGACATAGGACGAGAGTTACGAGTCTTGGCTAGATATGAAAGAGGTCGCGAGACCTTCTTCATCGCTTTCTATTCGCAGAGCTGATTAATGTTAATTCCACCGGCATAATAATTTCCACGTCTCCATCAAATCACGTTTTCCTCTGAAGCCACTGCTCCCCAGCCTGTCAGACAAGCGCGCAAGTGATGACGCGGTTAACCCACGCGTCCACCGCCTTGGAAAACAGTCCTGAGGCTGCTGCTGTGGCGGCGCCCACGCTACGCTTCACCCACACGTCGGGCAGGGATGCATGGTGTTGCGGATCACGCAGGGATTCCAAACACGGCCCCCGGACCAGCTAGCCTGGGCGGTTAACCGGACGTCACGGCTGCCTACCATGCCCTCCACGCCGTCGTCCCGGCAGCACGCTCTTTCTGCGCGGCCAACGACGAGCTGGAGGCCAGGCCAAGCGTTGACCAGCGGCGGGAAGCAAGGCCGAGACGGCGCCTGATGCGTCGGCCGCCGCTCGCCTGCGATTTCCGACAGGGATGGAGGGGGTTGATGGCCGTTGTGGATCTTTTGTGGAGCGGCAGGCTGTACCTGCGTCAGGCCCCGGTGCGGGCGTTGCACTGCTTCTGCGGCTTGGTTGCGGGAGGCGGAGCAAGGGATTGGGGGGATCGGCGGCGCTGCTCCGTTGCGAGGTCGTGGGCGGTTGTTCGGACGGGAGTGGCTCGTCTGGCGTGTTTTGAGCGGGTTTCTTTTGCTTCTGCAGTGGTCTTGCTGATGGGGTAAGGCTTTCGTGATTCCAAGTTGTCCTCTATCGGCAAGTTTGTCTGTCTGGGATCACGGTCAGAGCTATGAAGCTTTTCCTGGGTGATTTTGAAAAACATCATTCGTCTAGATTATACGGAGCAGCGTCACGCCAGCACTGCTACAGTCCAGCCTTCACTGGCTCTGGGAGATAGGCCTCCACGGTAATTTCAATGTGAAGGGCGGGGTGAAGAAGGGAAGCAACACCGATACCGGTCCAAGCTGGCTTCGTATTCTTGAGATACTTCCTCGCCGTGGCTAGGACGGCGTCAATCAGCCCAGGCGTGGAAATCTCAAACGTGGTTATCTGCGGGTGAAGTCAAAACCTTTGCCGGGGGACTGAGCAGCGCCAATGCCGGCTTACCTTGTAAACGTATTCCCATGCGTCATCGCCCAGACCAGCGGCTTGCAAGGCTCGTTCAACGTGGTCGAAGGCTTCCTCAACTTCGGCGGTGAGGTCACTTGGTACTGTGCCGTCGTCTTTAAAGCCGACTTGTCCACCAACAACGACTGTTCTCGAGTTGGGTGGGATGATCACTGCGTGTGAAAGACCGAACCCGGCGGCTGCTTCCTCGCCTGCATTTTGACGACTTGTCAGCTTCGCTTTAACTTCTGGAGTTGTAATTCTGCAGTACCTGGACCGGGCCAGTTCCGAAAGCTGAAGCCATGGGTGCAAAGCTTGGAACTCTCATCGACTAGAACCATTTTGGGGCAGCTTTTGATCACTTTAAACAAAAAAGGACCATTTGCAGAGGTTCAGTGCGTGCGCACTGTGGGGATTTATCAACGCATCAAACATGGCTCGCGTTACTCCAAAGCTATTCGGCAACTGTACAGACGGAGAAAAAACAATACAGGACAATTTCGACAGGAGAATCACGCGGAGATGGACAATCACTCCTGCGGTGGCTGATGACATAGCCGGCGGACTAATTTCTGATTGGCCAACGCGACCTGACTGCGAAGATAAGCAACACAACGACACCAACCACCACAGCGCCATACACACAACGCCAGACCAGCACACCCGAGCGCTCCACGATCCACCCCGCTCACACCAACGGCACCAAACTCCCCCCCTCCCCACCCCCCCTCACCACATCCATCCAACTCCCACCCTCCGCCCCCCCATCCCTCCGCCTCCAAAACTCCAGCACAACCCGCTCCCCCGCCCTGCTGTTATCCAGCCCCAGCCCATGCAGCGCCCGCCACTTCCCCCGCAGCAGCTGCCGCACCTCCGCCCCCTCCGCCTCCGCCCCCACCACCACCAGCGCCCACCCCAGGTTCGACAAAGGCCCCGACGCGTCGTGCACGCCCTGCAGCAGCCGCAGCGCCGCGCCCAGCGACGCGCCCGCCCGGGCGGAGAGCGGCGCAGAGCTGCCGTAGGCCACCCGCTCCACGTGGATGTGCAGCGCGTGCCGGAATATCTCGGCGGCGGCGAGCGCGGCGGCGGGCGCGGGGGGAGAGGGCGTGGGCGCGCCGCACGTGATGGCGAGAGGGAGGGCGGCGTGCGGCGGCGGCGTGGCGGCCGTGATGTCGGCTTGGAGGAGGGCGGCGCGGCGGTGGAGCTCGGCGGTGTGCGCGGTGCGGGTGGTGGTGGGCGGGGGGTGGCGCGCGTAGCTGGAGAGCTGGGCGGCTTTGAGCTGCGAGCGGTTAGGGGCGGCGAGGTGGTTGGGGTGGGCGGGGGCGCGGACCATGAGTTTGGGGAGGAGGACGGAGCAGCCCTGGTTTTGGGGTTAGGTTTGGAGGGTTGGCGTGGGAGGGAGGCGTACGAAGAAGGGGTCTATGGCGTGGGTGTGGCCTACGTCGAGCCAAGGCTCGATCTCGGGTAAGAGGCACTCTCCTATGTTCATGGCCATTTGTGTCTCGATCATGGCAATCCAGGTTTTGAAGAATGGGTGAAGCTTTGAAGTGTCACGTTGGGAGCGTATCCACCCTGCTATCCCGCGGTAGTGGATCTTCCAGTTTTTTGACCCATTGAATACCTGGCGTGGGCTCAGCGTAATGCTCTCATAGGAATGTGACTGGGTTTCTTACCTCATAAGACGTCATACACAGCATGGTTGCAAGTGTTTGTTCTCCTTTGGCTGCCTCCGGAGCTTGAAGCTGTCTTTGAAGGTGCCGCACGGCCTTCCGTAGATACTTTTTAGACTCAGTGTCTTCTCTTTTAAGCCACTTGCTGCGATGGCTGGCTGCTACGGCTAGCATGGAGTTAAGAAGTCCTGAGTTATCGAGGGCCATGGCTACCAACATACGGTATCCGTTGTCTTGATAGTCAATGGCGAGGGCTATTCTGGCTATCTCTTCTGCATTGCGTGAGCGTAGTTCCTGGGGTGGGCATCAGACAAAGCTACCTGTCCAATGATGAAGCAGTAAGCGCTCGGCAGCGGCAAACTGGAGGGGATCCACGTGTCTCGGAAGGGAAGTGGAGCAGATTGCTGGGAGACAAGCATAAGCGGGAATGGCAAACGCCTGAAATTACCTCGATGCACTCACGGCTTTCCCTCTTCCGTCTTTCCGATGCACGGCGAGCATGACTGGCCACCATGTCCGGCCATCGGACGCGGACGCCGTAGCCCGCGCATGTTGAACCAGTCAAAATGCATGTGGAGCAGCCTTGAGCATCGACTATCAGTTACAGATGGCTGCGTCAAAGGTGCGATTCTGGTACCTGGAAGAGACTCATCACAGGTCAGCCCCCGCTCAGCGCACGTCCAGCACGCCCCACTGCTCTCCGCAATGCAAGCGGCTGGAAAGCTCAGCTCTACACCCAGCGTGGACATATCCAAAACACAGAATGGCAGTCTTGGGATGCAGAGGAGTCGGTGCGGGGTGGCGGGCTTTTGCGGAGGTTTACGCGGCAGCGCTTCCGTCCGGCTTATCGATGTGTGCCAGATAAGCTGGTGTTTTATCAGTAGGTGGGAGGAGCGGAATTGTCGCCATGATCCCTGCCGCTCAGGACGAGGCTTATATGTACCCCGCATTCCCGCGTGCCTATTTCGTCTGTCCCTTTCCCATTCGGCTCTTATCCGATTATACGAATGCTCGGATCACGCGGACCCCGAAGTGAACCTGGCTGAGCATCGTTCTTGACCAGAACCCTTCGAACTTGCTTCCCGGCCCAAAATGTCTCGAGAAGGTAGGAAGATAACGTATGCGTGCGAAATGTGCCGGAAGAGAAAGGCGAGTACTCCGTTGCTGCTTCTGCTGACTTGGTTAACAAGTGCCCTAGGCACGCTGCAGCGGCGTTGCTCCATGCAGCTTTTGTCAGAAGCATTCTTTCAGTTGCGTGTTTGATAGAAACCGTCAACGGAGAGGTCCTCGGGGTCCACGGCAGAAGAAAGTGGCGGGGCCAACTCGTGTGACGGAATTGTCTCCAACTGAACCACAGCATTCTACGACTCTTCCAGAGGAGGCCGGCAATGTTGTCAACAGCCCTGGTAGACACATAGTGGCTTCTACAGCGGTGTGTCTCGATTATGTTACCCGGTGTAAAATCCAGGACGCCTTACCAAGCATGTGGGTGGATGCTCTTTTTCTCGTCATGCATTTGGCTGATTTCTTCCGCACAGGGACACTCTTACAAAGGACGAGCAGTTTCATCTTTTTGAGCTTTTTGAGACACATGCGAACAACCAACAATTCCCGGTCATCACTTTCAACCTTGTCCAGTCCTGGATCAAAACCAAGAGATGTCCAGAGTACCTGCTTCTGGCAATTTACGCATGCGGTGCACGATACTCATCGAGAAAACTCTCCTCGTATCAGGATCCGTATACTGCAGAGCTCCAGCTTTCTCTCCAGTCTCGCCACATGATATCTGCCGTGAAAGAAGAGGAGTGTCTTGCCCACATATTCGCCTATTCCGTTCTGGGGTTCGTCGAGTTTCGCAGAGGAGATGGCGCTCAAGCATGGCTCGATATAGGTGCGTCTAAAAACATCAGCCACTGGGCAAATAGATGCTGATAGTCTTGGTGTGGAAAGCGGCTGCAAGAGCCTTGATTGGGTTATGCAGAGTCCGTGGATTGCTTCAGTACCCAGAGCTTGCTGGTCTCGAGAGTTCCACCGCGTACGTTGACATTACAACCGCCATGTACTCCATCGGGCATCCTTTATTCTCCAGGATCACCAGCACGAATGCTCAAATCAACTTGTCTCAGGAAGAAGACGATGAAAAGCCCAATCAAACCTGCAAGCTGCTCCAGCTGGCTTGCAAAATCCAAGACTTCTGGGCTCAGCCAGCTTCCATCACTTCTCAAATGCGGCATTGGGACCATGACTCAAAGTTCATGGATTTGAAGCATGAATTGGATGTGGGTTTGATCCGCCAACCAGACGACCTGCGCTTCAGCTCTTCCAGGTTAATGAGCAAGCTGGACCAAGGACAAGGCGCCGGAGAGTACCTGCTTTGGCCTCTTGTCTGGCATTGTGGAGTCATCTTGCTCAACCGAGTGTTTCTCCCGATACTGCCAACTCACCACCACCAACGTGAAAAAATACTGAGCTATCCTGGAGCACCCAATATGTTCATTGAGGACCGGGTATCTGCGTTGGAGTCTTCTGCTGCGGCTGTCTCTATCATATGTAGCGATGTGATAGCAAGCGGCTGTTTCTTCATGGTTCGTTGCACCGAGCAGATGGCTTAGCTATGCTGATAAAACTGCAGCCGCCATTTCTCGGTTACTGTGCTCTTCAGAGCTCCCTCGTGCACCTCAATACCATCCGCCGACAAAAGCAAATTCAGCACACAGAAGCACTTGAAAATCTGAAGATAAATTGCACATTGCTCACGGGCATGAGAAAAGTCTATAAGCCCGCGGAGCTTTGGGTCAGTTGATCTCCTGCTGTTGAAAGACATGATGCTGACAGAATATTCAGCTAAACCAGCTGATGGGCATTGTTAGTCCTGATATCAAATATGCCGAAGATCACGACAACATTAAACCATTCAAAGACTACTTCTCAAGGTTTGCAGACATGCAAGAAGTTCCATACCTTGAAATGGACTTTCAGAAGGAGATGCCGGCCCGTGGACATTCCGACGTCAATACCACTGAAGTCACTCAGCCAAGAGGTGAATATCAGCGGTCGATATCAGAAAACGGAGGTCCCACCGAGACAGATGCCTGGATTTCCCAATACCGCCTGGACCTGGAAGATCAAATGTCCGATAGCAGTGAAATTAACGCGAATAGTGGGGAGAGAACAGCATACGATATACAACAGCTCAGCTCCCAACTTGTCCTTCACCAAAATACCCAGCAAGGTTTCCTCGACAACACAGATGACCTTCTCATTTCCAGGTGCGCTGACCAAACTACCCACCTTACCAATTGGCAGTCCTCACCAGGCCACCAATCCCTCCACTCCTCCGTCAGTAGCTCCTCCGTCCCCCTCCCGCAAGACGACTGGGCCTACGCCTCCATGGATCTCTTTCTAGACGACACAACCTGGGACATCGAAACCGCCCTCTACTCGGCCATGTCCATATAACACCCCTCCAATCAACCACTCTTTCTTTCTTTCACCAAAACCTCCATCCCCCACTGCGGCGTAAACCACCGATTCTTAAACCCCACCCCCTCCGCCCCCCCAACCAACTCCACCTCAAACCCCCCCACCACCACCGCCACCAACCGCGTCACCTCCACCAACGCCACTCCCCGCCCGCTGCACGTATGCGCCCCCGCCCCAAACGCGAAGTAACTCCCGCTCAGCCTCCCCACCGCCTCCGCCCCGCCCAGCCACCTCTCCGGCACAAACGCGTCCCCCTCCGCATACACCCCCCCGTCCCGCTGCACCACCCACGGACTCACCCCAACCTCCGTCCCGGCTGCCACAGCGTGTCCGCACAGCGTCGCCGGCGCGTCCGACACCCGCGCCAAAAGCATCCCGACCGACGGGTGCAGCCGCGTCGCTTCCCGCACGCACGCGACCAGGTACGGCACCGCGGCCGCGCGCGCGTAGCTGATCGGCCGGTCGGCGGTCAGCCCGGCGGCGGCGAGGTCGCGGCGTAGGCGGGCGAGCGCGGCCGGGTGGGTGAGGAGCGCGAGCAGCACGGCGCGGAGGGCGGTGGCGGTGGTGTCGGAGCCGGCGGCGATGTTGCCGAAGGCGTGGGTGAGGATTTCGCGGTCGGTGAGGGAGGCGGGGTGGGCGCGTTGGGTGTGGAGGAGGCGGTGGAGGAAGGTGGGTGGGGAGGATGGGGTGGTGGTGGTGGTGGTGGCGGCGCGGCTGGACTGGATGGAGCGCGCGGCGAGGGCGAGGAGCGCGTCTTGCGAGGCGGCGGCGGGTCCGAGGAACCAGGTTGCGATGGTGGGGTTGCCGAGGAGGAAGCGGTGCGTCCAGGGGACTTGGCCGAACTGGGGAGGTGAGCGGGAGGAGGTGAGGGGTTGGGGGAAGGGCTTACGATGGCCATGTAGTCGGTGAAGATGTCGAGCGTCTTGAACATGCCTATTTCGTCGCCTTTGCGGAGGAAGTCGAGGTCCTGGCCGAAGGTGAGGGAGAACACGGCGTCCATGGCGTATCGCTTGAGCAGTTCGCCCAGATCGCAGCTCTTCTGGCTGGCGGCATGCTCCTTCAAGATCTGCAGCAGGCGGTCGGTTGGACCATCGAGCCAGGGCTCCATTTGGACCAATGCGTTCATCGAGTAGGCGCTGGCGGCATTGCGCTTCATACGGGAGTGCAGTTCCTTGTTGGCCAGCACGAAAGTGTCTGGAACCAGTCCTTCCTCGTCGTACACGGCAGAGAGCTCGTAGAAGCGTGATTTGTAGAACTTTGTGCCAACTCCGTAAATCTTGGCGATTTCTTGGGGGTCGCTGATGGACAGAGTGTTTGGTGCTACGCGCACAATCTTGCCGTACTTCCGGTGGAGCGCCAGATCATCCTCGTGGCTGCGGCCTCGATAGACTGACCACATTCGGGGGATGGTGGAAACAGATCGTATCCATGGTCCAGGGATGCGGTGGAGATTGCGCTGGTAGCGGTTCGAAAGAAGGTAGCAGCAAATAACAAGCAGGACGAGTGCTACTGGATGGTGCTTTACTAAAGCCAGAATCGGCGGCAGAATCTGAGCGGTAGCCATGTTTGCAGTTGAGGGTCAGGAACAGCTCTTTGCAGTGCCACTGTTAAGCACCTTTTCGGCGGGCTGAGTTCGGAGCACTCTGATTGGCAATCCCCCACTAAGTGCAGATGGCCCGCTCGAGATACCTTATCATGCACAACATGAAAGCTTATCAAGAAGAGCCGTGCTGATGCGGATCTGGAGGCTTCTGACTCGCCTATCGTATTTATTCCGCTCGAGCGGGGTAGACACACGAGCTGGGCGGACTAATGATGGAGCCGTACTCCTGCCATATCAACAGGTACCAGTTCCCCGCATTCCCAATCGGGTCGGCATTGCACGGAGGGTTGCACGTCTCCGATCGGCCCGAGTGGCGAGCGGGACCATTCCGCTGCTTTGTCGCGCGTTGCTCTGCACAATGCTGAAGCAGCTGACCGGGGATGCCAGATGTACCACATCAACTCACATGGACAATGCTATTTGAGATATATGACAATCTACAAGTGCGGTGACGGAGAGCTCTCCAGAGCGTTGATGACCGCCCGCGCCGCCTGCGTCCCTTGCTGCACCGCGCCATCGATCCAGCCACGCCACCCGTCAGACCAATCCGCACTGGCAAAAACGACAGAACCATGCGCTTTCTGGAGCTCAGCAAGGTACTTGGCCGCGTAGTCAGGCTTGAAGAAACACCACGTGCCCTTCGAGAATTCATCTGCATACCAATCGTGGAAGACCTGGCGGTCCATGTCAGCCTGTACTCGTGCGTGTCAGGTGCAGTGCACTTACAAGGCGCTTGATTTCTTGTCCGCCAGGAAGAAGGTGGGCGACTGCTGATTTAACAGCGTCAATGTCTTTTCCGAGTGGGATCCCGTTGGGCATGTCAGGGGTGGGGCCGAACAACACCACATGCGTGTCGTTGCGGGAAGTCAGGTTATCGGAAATGGCGCATATCATGCCCTTGCCGGGACTTGCGAAAGATGTGTACGAGACCAAGTCCGGCCCAGAGATGTCCGCGTGGATCTTGTTTCCGCGGTTGGCCTGTCCAAGCTGAATGGCCTCAGTCTTGAGGGGTGACAGCGGAGGTGAGAAGGCAATTCCAGGCAGTACATTCAACGGGATTGTGCAGACAACGCTGCGGCCTCTCCAGGTCTTGCCGTTGCGGGAAGTGACCTCTGTTGTGCGGCCGTTGTCGACCACGGACGCAATCGGGATCGAGAAGGAGTACGACATCCGGCCCGTTGACCGCGCGTGATCAAAGAGGCGGCGGGCCAGGGTGCTTTGCCCACTGCCTAGCCGAGTGCGGAGGCCGATGTCATTAAGCCCGGTTGGCTTCCAGCCGCCGAGAGCCCACCATCTCATGGCGTCAAGGAATCCGAGATCTTCAAGTGGGCCGCCGCCCATTTGCAGGACGATTGCTTCGAGAAGGCCTCTTTCCTCTGGCGTCAATTGATCTTCGATCTGCTGCATCCGATCTTTGCAGGACAGTTTGTCCCACTTGGCCATCGCGTTGAATTTCCGCATCGAGTCGAATGGATATGGGATGGTCTCTTGGAGGGCAGTGCCATCCACATTGCAGAAAAGAGCCCACACTTTGGAGAACATTTCCTCCTGAGGGCATACTTAGTAAGTGCTAGCGTAACAGTTTGATAAGGCATACCTCTTCTTCATGACTAATGTTGCGTCGTTCATCTCCCGTGATTAGGGTACAGTAGTCTTCTTTCCCTCCTGGGACTTGGGTGACAATGAAGTCATCTTGCAATCCGTAGAGTGATACTTCACGGTAGATGTGAGGCATGTGCCAGTGGATCCATGTGCCTCCCATCTCATAGTTGAAACCATCGAGAATTCCATTCCAGGTGCGGCCACCGATGCGGTCTCTGGCTTCCAAAAGTAAGACAGCCCGGCCTTAAGGCAAGTTAGCATTGACCCAATACGTGTTGGGGTAAGCCAGGGTCACCTTGAGTTGAAAGATCCCTTGCGGCTATCAGTCCGGCGTACCCAGCACCCAAGACAATGACGTCAAAGATGCCAGTCTCGCTCTGTTGGAATGACTGCGCAGGAGCAATGGCACCCACACAGGGTAGACCAGTCTTGATACCACCTTGCGGGGTCCAATGAACACCCTCTGCGGTAGACATAGTAATGTTCAGCAATGAAAGTATACCTGCGGAACGACAGCGCGCTGCTCGTGGACGAAAGCCAATGAGGATTACCCAAATGGCCGCGGTTGGAAAATCACAAACTTATAGAGCGTAAGTAAACCGGGGTGGCGTCAGCTGAGCGGAAAGCTGGCGCTACCTGATGGCGTATACTCCGACTTGCGACGCGGATGCAACTTTCGGAGCATTTTTGGTCAGATATCCAGCGAGGGCATTCGGACATACGGAAACTGGAGCTCCTCTCAGATACTCCAATTAGTCCGCCAGCCCGCTTCCAGGTCTACCTCCGGCCCCGGTGCTGCCCTTCTGACAATTGTCCTCAACGCTGGGTAGGTATTTGGCGGCTATCACTAACGGACGCGTTGGTAAGCACTCATCTGGACGTCCAATGCAGGTACCACTTACTCATGGAAACAAGAATGTGTGCTAAGTTTTAAATTTGACGGAGGGCCAAACTAGCCGAGTAGCGATATCAAAACCACTGTTGGAGCAATCCCACAATTGCTGCGAATCTGCTTGTGTCGCTCTGTTCTCGATGTAGACCTTCTACGTTGCCATCCATGGACCTCAAGCCTCAATGGGAAACTTCTTATCCCGCCCATCCTGCACAACCGCATCATTCGAGGAAGTCTGCCTCGACATCGGAGCCTCAATAACAACCACATCCGCATCATCCACAATCTCCACCACCGGGCCCACAAACCTCCCCCGCATGTACGCGAAATACCAAACGACGCCCAACACGCCACCTACGCCGACAATCACGCTCGCATAATTCCTGTGCCCTTCATCAGCCTCCCGCACCTCAACCGCCCCGGCGCCAAAACAAAAGGAGAGAGAAAGAGAGAGAAACCCACATATTCACCGCCGTAACCGGCCGATACAGCGGAAAGCACAGAAACACGCCCACGCCCACCGTCCACACCAACGCCACCGCATTCAGCACCCCGCTCCACCGGCCCAGCGCCCACGGGCCGTACGCCAGCCGCCTGCCGCGCAGCCGCGCCGCGATGTGCAGCCCGACCGCCACCGCGTACGACAGCATGTACAGCGCCAGCACGCCCGAGATCAGCCCGTAGAACGCCGTGCTGTTGCCGATGTACAGCGCGCCGACCGCCAGCTGCGGCGCCGCGGACGCCGCGATCGCGGCGACGGGGACGTCGTGCACGGGGTGCACGCGGGCGAGGGAGGCGGGGAAGGCGTGGTCGCGCGACATGGACCAGAGGGTGCGCGCGCAGGAGGCTTGCGCGTCGATGCCGCCGATGAGGGCGAGGTAGGTGGAGAGCGCGGCGAGGAAGATGGAGAGGCTGGGGTTGTGGGTGCTGTTGTAGAAGATCGGGTGGGGTGTTAGGGGGGGCGGGTCAGGTGGGGAGGGGGCGTACCTGGGTGACGGGGCTGATGGGGCCGATTTTGGAGGAGAGCACGTCGTCGATGTTGCCGGAGCAGTAGAGGAGGACGATTAGCCAGGGGAGCGTGATGATGGCGTTGATGAGGGCCGTCCAGAAGACTGGGACGGTTAGCTGGATGCAGGTTGACTGCCGTTTTGGGGGTGCTTGCTCGCCCGGGGCACGCTCGTTCGCACGTGCTTGATCTCCTCGGAGAAGTGGGCGGCTGTCTCCAGCCCACCGAATCCGAACAGAGAGGTCGAGAGTCCGGTGCAAAATGCCACTCCGTTACTGGACCATCCGGAACTGTTGAGGAAGGTGGTGAATACGTAGTCCGCACTGTGCTTGTCCTTGGTGTAGACGAGCATGATGATGATCGTCAGCAGATAACCTCCAAGGTGTGTGCCGATTCCTGGTGGCGGTCAGCAAAGATTGAGGGCACATTCCCCTGGGTAACGTACCGAGCAGGTTGAGAGAGTGGAGCGCTTTCACCCCAAACACGTTCAGCAGAGTGTAGAAGCAGATGACAAAGGCGTAGATGATGTACGCATGCCATCTCTCCGGCTCGTACGAAGGCCGACTAAGAGTTACATACGCTTGCACCTGCACCGCAACACCCATGGCGCATGAGGCTGTTGCCAGCCAGGCGTAGCAGTAGGAAAGCCAGCCACCAATCCAAGACTCCAATACGTCAGTTTACCAGCTCTTCAGGATTAGCCACGGGCAACTTACAATAAAGGGCCGCTGTTTCGGCGGGGACAGTTCGGCAATCCAATGGTACTGGGCACCAGATGACGGCCACATACTGAAATCCGTCAGCTCTTGCATTGCGTTGGTCCCGCAAGTATTACCTTGAGAGCTCTGCAATTACTGCAGCCACGCAAGTCATGGCAACTGCAGTCAGGATGTAGCCATACAAAAGTCCAACGGGACCACCAAGAGCCAAGCCTTGGAGAAAGGCTGCAACTATGCCCTCCCACTGTCGAGGTCAGAATAAAGACCGAACAGCGACGGCTGATACATACAGTGCCACTGATGCAGACGGTAAAGCCAAGAGCGCTCCAGAAATCGAACTTCCGGTGGAAAGCCTGAGTCTTGCCAATTGCTTCCAAAGCAGCCCGGTCATCTTCGTAGAGAGGGTCATGGCGGCCTGTATTGACTTTTCCATGGGGACGGGGTTCCGCGAAGGAAGCTGGACGGGTGACTTCTGCAGTCATTTCGGCGAACGAGGTGCGTGGAAACTATGATGACGGATTCCGCGGGAAGGCCATGGCGCGCTTGCATGGTGTAATATCCAACTCCTGCTGGGATAGTGTTGATACGGGATAGCCGGTGGTTCAGAGCATATCAGCCAATCAGATATTAATCCGCCGGGGTGGACGCAAAGGTGGGAGGGGGTCGGCGGCAATTCCGCCCTCAGCCGCACTAGATTGCTTCACCTCAAAAGCGCCGCAACGGGCATCGCGTTGATAGCCGCGGATAAGAGATGGACCATTGCGCTTGTCCGGTATCACAGGCGGACACCGCGGACGCCGTTAGGTGCATTGTGGGAGTCTTTATTAATCTTCAAGACGTAGCTATCCGGCCAACCTGGACATCGAGGGAACAGGCTCGGCTTCTTACCATCAACACCAATTCCCCATTGCTGCCAAGATGAGCTGCGCCAATCTCCGCGTCATTGTTGTTGGAGCCGGATTCGCAGGGCTCACGGCGGCCATCGAATGCCGGCTCCGCGGCATGCACTCCATCCTGCTTGAGTCGTATCCCACCAGCCGCAACTACGGAGACATCCTGGACTTCTCGCCCAACGGCGGCATGCACTTCGAGCGATGGGCGGACGGCAAGGTGGCGCGGAGGCTGCTGGAGGTCTGCCTCAACGACACCGACACGCTCGACTACTACAAGTACGACGGCACCTTCCTCTTCGCCGAGCCGTTCCTGCTGAAGCCGGAGGACCGCCACCGCATGCTGGCCGGCCACCGCGGCGAGATGCACCAGATCATCTGCGACTACGCCGCCGAGATCGGCGTCGAGATGCGCTTCGGCGAGCGGGTCGCGCAGTACCTCGACGCCGCCGACCGGCCGGGCGTCGTCACCGCGGCCGGCGAGACCATCACCGGCGACGTCGTGGTCGCGGCCGACGGGCCCAAGTCGCTGGCCCGCGAGCAGCTGCTCGGCCTGCCCGAGTCCAAGGTCAACTCCGGCTACGCCATCTACCGCGCCCACTACCACCTCACCCCGGCCGACCGCGCCGACCCCCTCCTCGCCCCCTTCTGCCGCCCCTCCCCCAACGTCGCCCGCCTCTGGGTCGGCTCCGATCTGCACATGTTCGTGTACTCGTGGAAGGAGGGCCGCGATATCGGCTGGGTCTTCACGCACAAGGTACGCCTCCCCCTGCCTCCCTATCACCCCTCACCAACACCCCACAGGACGACCAAGACATCGGCGAGTCGTGGTCGCAGCCGGGCCACCTGTCCGACGCGCTGGCCTACCTGGACGAAGCCCGCTTCGAGGAGACGTGCAAGGCCATCGTGCGCCGCACCCCGGCCGACCGCCTCGTCGACTACAAGCTGGTGTGGCGCGACCCGCTGCGCACCTGGCTGGGCGCCTCGCGCCGCAGCTGCGTCATCGGCGACGCCGCCCACTGCCACCTGCCCACCTCGGCGCAGGGCGCGTGTCAGGCCGTCGAGGACGGCGTGGTGCTGGCGGTGTGTCTGGAGCGTGCAGAGAGGGATGTGGAGCTCGCGCTGCGGGTGTTTGAGCGCGTGAGGTTTAATCGGAGCCATGTTGTGCATATGAGCTCGATATCCGTGCGCGATGATTACCACACGCTGGATTTTGAGTCGGAGTTGTTTAAGGAGCATCCGGAGATTATCAATGTGCCGCGGCAGGCGTGGGTGCTTGACTTTGATGCGAGGCAGGATGCGGAGGAGAACTTTGATCGGCTGGCGGCGGATGTGAGGAGTGGGCGGGAAGGGACGCTGGAGGAGCTGTCGCTGCCGGCGGGGGGGAATTTCGATCTGGAGAATAGGGATTTCTATACTCCGCAGAAGGCGGTCTTATGATACGGCGTTTAGTGTAGCTAATTCCGTGAAATACTATCCATTCGATTCTGCAGTGGGATATGCTTTGATTTTGCATGCTTAAGGGTTACAAAAGCGGTGACCGTATGATTGACATCCCCAAAAATTAGCTTGTTCGTAGTAGTATCTCTCTCTTACCACAAGCTCTAGAAACACCACGCGTGAGAGTCGAAGAATCCAGTTAGTCTGGAGAGCTTGACCACTTCCCGCCTCACGTCGGCGAAGCTTCACCTTGGAGAAAATACTGTCCGCGCCGTCCAATCGCTCGAAGTCGACTAGATCCTGTTTGTACCTCCAACCTCCATGGTAGTCCCACTCTTGCCGGGCTGAACCTTCGCTGAACCTGAGGTGTATCGGAAGATACATGCAGCTATCGTACAGGCAACAGACCATGTATTTCTTGTCACTGAGCCTGCTGTCAACCACGTCGTACAGGAAGCAACACTCCACTTCGTCATTGCGCATTGTTCCTCCGAAATAGTCAGACATAGGCCAGGAACTCACTGCGACTTCGATGTACGGCTTGTCTTCGTCAAGTGTGTCCAGGTCGGATTCCCAAAGTTCCAAAATTTTGACTAAATGGTGAACGAAGGGCACGACGTTGGGAGGCGCCTCAGAATCCGAAGGTCGCTTGCAGGCGTCGATTGTCTGAAGGAGAAGACCTAGGTGATCGATATCGTAGTCAGGGAGCAGACGATCACGCTCGATGCAAAGAGGCAGCAACGAGTAAATGCGGTCTTGAACCCGGGTGCAATGCATCAGACCCTGCGTCGGCAAGAGCTCCACCAAGGACTTCGGCTTCCAGGAATTCTCCGTCCCGGCAATTTTGACAATTGAGGCCAGTGGACTGCTCTCCAGCCTTTTCAGCGTGTCCGGTGGCGGTTGGAAAGGCTTGCCGGTGGTGGCTTTGTTCCAGAACTCCACGAAGGTCGGCCAATTCACGGTTTGGTCTCCCTGAAGTATTGTCTTCTGCCTGGCCAATACTACCTCTTGTACAATCCAAGCCCGTCTCCAGTACTCATTCTTGCACACCTGGGCATACGCCTCCCAGAAACCATCCCATGATCTGTTTCCCAAGTTCTCCCAAATCTTCTCCACATCAGCGGTTCTTTTGATGTAGTCCCTGGTCGAGTTGATGAAAGCAATAACGTCTTCGCTGACTTGGTCGCCCTTGCCAAGCCAGAGAACAACATCTTCGGCATGCTTGTAGATTTCGCCCATGAGCCTGACCTGATGGTTCTTTTCATGAATATTCTGTTGGTCGATGCAAATCGCATCTATCCAATACGTTCTCCTCCTGTTGCTCTGGCGTGCCACTTTCAGAAAATCGAACAGATTTTGGTGAACGTGAAAGGTCTTGCAGTTGACCTCGATTGTTGGGTTGTTTGCGCCCCGATCGCCCCACCGGTACGATAGACAGGTGTACTTGGCGCGACCAATTGTTGTTTCTTCAAGAACGCACCGCACCGGGGTCTTGCGTCTCGACGGAAGGATTTTGAGTACTCGGATTGACTTTTGCTTGTAGTCGAGAATATCGTGATGGAAATCTCCATCTTCAGAGATCGTCTCCGATCGTTGTCTGGAGAATAAACTGACGCGGGGTAGGAGAGCTTCCTTGAGACCCATGATTCGCAGAGATGGATGCTTTGGTGCACATGTCAATCAGCAATGAAGCGGGTTTCAAATGGGGTGAAAGCCTATTAGGACGATATCACCGATCAGGAGAAAGGGGGCTATGTAGGTCGCTCGTGCAGAGCATCTGCAGTGTTTAGGCAGCAAGGCTAGGTTTCTACGTCACGGGCGGCCCCCATTGGTGGTTATCAAGACTTCATTGGATGTGCTTTATTTATCAGCCAATCACTTCTAGTACGCAGCTTGGCCTTCGTCTTCAGTTCTTGGAATCACGAACCCGTATCCTTCAGCCCACCGGCATAACCACTCAGCCACGCATACGTACAAAGAGCTCCCGCAGCAGCCGGCCCGCGCAAAAGACGCGTCCAGCACACAGCCCTCACCTCCGCCCCGCCGTCCACCCAAACACCCGTTCAGCAACCCAGCCACAAGAGCCCAACGAAGCCGCAACACAGCGCGCCCACCACCATTCCCCGCCCCTCACACCTCCTCCCTCACCCACCACAAGATCCCCCAATTCACCGCCGCCAGCCCCGCGATCCCCCAAAACGGCACCGCCACCCCCGCCCCTCCGCCCCCCCTCTCCAATCCCCACGCAAACACCGCGCTCCCCACCACCGGCCCCGCCGTCCGCGCCGCCGCCGCCACGCTCTGCGCCAGTCCGTGCAGCGTCGCCAGGGCCGCCGGATGCGGCGCGCAGTTATTCACCAGTATCACCGTCGCGGGGTTGACGAACGCGCGCGACAGCACCTGCGCGGCCAGCACAACGACGAGCGCCGGCCAGAGCGGCGCGCCGGCGGCCAGCGGCAGGAGCGGGAGCAACAGGTACGCGGCGGCCGAGAGCGGCAGGAAGAGCCGGTACAGGGCCAGCGGGGGCAGGCGCGTGGAGAGGCGCGGGTAGAGGAGGAGTTGGGTGGGGAGGCCGATGAGGCCGAGGGTGGCGGTGGCGAGGCCGATGGCGTGGGCGGTGAGGCCGAGGCCGCCGGTGAGGGGGGTGGGGGTGCGGGGGGTGGAGAGGAGGAGGTAGAGGAGGGTGTTGTAGGTGGAGACGTGGAGGGCTTGGAGGAAGTGTTGGGTGAGGACGAGGATGATGTTGCGGGTGAGGAGGGAGCGGAAGGGGGGCCGGGTGGGCTTTTCGGAGAGGCGGGGGGCGGGGGTGGGTGCGGCGGGTTCGTCGCGGAGCTCGATGCGCTCTTCGGTGGGGAGGGCGGCGTATCGGTGCTGGGGTGACTTCCAGATGCTCGATGTCCACCGAGAGATGAGGCTTCCGCACTTTCTTCCGTAGTCTGTTCGGCTGCGGAGGGATGGATGGGTTTCGTCTAGGCCAAGGAAGACTGCAACAACGGCTGAGAGGAGGAAGAATGCGTTGGCCAGGTTGGGGGGCGCATATGGATACTTGTCCCACCAGCCGGACTTTGAGGGGAGGACGACGGTCGAGCCGTCGTCCAGAGTCTTCGTCGCGGGAGCCAGGAAGCCTCCAACCATTGGGCCTATGATCACGCCGATGTTGAACATCATTGGCAGCAGCAAGAACGAGCGGGATTGGTATCTGAGGTCTCGTCAGCGGGATGCTCACAGCACGGGCGCTGGCTGGCTCCACGCACTTCTTCTCGGTGGTGATTTCGGAGATCATGGCTCTCATGACGCCTACATTGCCGTTCAGTGTCCCGCACACGGCACGGAAGAAGAGCATGGCGGCAAACGAGCGCGAGAAGCCCACGCCAACGGCGGCGATGCAGCTGCCGCCCAGGCCGATCAGCAACGCGCCCTTCCGGCCCGCCCAGACGGCGTCGGCAACGCGGCCCCACATCACACCAGTCACGCATTGGGCGGCGGCAAACACCGAGGTCAGAATGCCCATCTGATATGCTATGTCGGCGGCCGGGAGGGCTGGGTCGAACCAGCGCAGCTGGTAGAACACATAGGCCGTGAGCGACCGCTCGCTGATGGGTTCGGAGAGCCGGGCGAGGAGGATGACGGCGAGCTGGCCCTTGTTGGGCAGCGACAGCCAGGTCACAGGCGTGTCATTCTTGCGGTCGGCCGCTCTTTCTATGTCGGTGTCGTTGGGTGGTCTCGGGGTGTTCGAAGGCGACGGGATCCCTGCTGGCGACGTTGCGGCACTGTCGCCCCGAGCACGGCCGTCATTCGACTCCTCTCGGGCGGCTGGAGCAGCGGCTGACGACGCCATCGTGGGACGTTTGGTCGCAGCTCTGCCGCGAGAGAAAACGTTGGGAGAGCAGCAGTCGGGCCATCCCACGTTGGAAAAATGGATTTGCCGACCTCGCAGCAGGATTGCCGGGCCAAGACAGCCCGACGATCATATCAATCGGCCTCGAAGCATCCCCAAGAGACGCCATTGGGCGGGCCGGCGCTGCGCCAAGGCGGCGGGCCGAGCGCGTCGGCGGATTATCTTATCTGATGCTGGTGTCCATCTTGGCACCCGACCCTCGCCTATCAGCGGCGCAGGCCGTCATCGGATGCCGTTCGCATTTAATGTTTTTGGTCCTGCTGCAATACGAGCGTCTCTGCTGCGCCCTCAATCCACGAATCCAATGGGAAAGGACGCGGTTGTTGGCCCGATCGAGGCCCGCGAGGTCGACGACTCCAGCTCCCAGGAACACGCGAGCACCGACGACCGGACGCCGCCGCCACTGACATGGAAGCTCGCGTCGGTGGTGCTGATCTCGCTGATCGGCTTCGGCTCCAACTGGAGCGCTGGAATCACCGGCGCCATGAAGTCGACGCTCAAGAAGGAGCTCCACATCAACAACAAGCAGTTCTCGCTGCTCGAGGCCAGTGAGGACTTCATTGTCACCGCCCTGATTCTCTGGAGCGGCGTGGTGACCGACAAGATCGGCGGCGCGAGTAAGCTTGTCCTTGCAGTTCCGTGGCCTGCGTGCTGACAAGGAAGACGCCATCATCTACGGAAACATCATCTACTCAATCGGCTCCATCGTGATCGCCAGTGCAGCGCAGATCCGCTCCTACAAGACCATGATTGGCGGCCGCGTCATCTCCACGTTCGGCGACGTGGCCACCCAGGTTGCCCAGTACAAGATGTTCTCGTCCTGGTTCCCGCCAAACAACGGCTTCGGATCGACCCTGGGACTGCAGCTGGGCCTGGGCAAGATCGGATCCTTCGTCGGCAAGGCCACTGCGAACGTGATTGCGAAGGTGCGTGCCCGCCGAATGTGTCTGCCGTTGTTCCTGCTGACCGAGGACAGAACACTGGCAATTTTGCCTGGACGTTCTGGGTCGCCGTGTTCATCAACGTTTTCACCAACATCATGACCATCGTCTTCTACTGGTTCAACCGCGTTGCCACCAAGAAGTTTGTCTCTCGCGCCGACCCGGCAACAGGCGAGCAGTTGACCGAGAAGAACAAGAAATTCGAGCTGCAGAAGGTGCTGGAGCTGCCCTGGGTCTACTGGGCTGTTCTGGCCTTCTCTCTCTTGGAAACCAGCGTTGCCATTGTGTTTTTGCAAAATGCTACCGAACTCGCCGAGCAGCGCTTTGGAACCGACTCCGTCTCTGCCGGCTGGTATAGCGCCTTGAGTCAATATGCCGGTAAGCATCGACCTTACTCCATCTTTTTCTGTGATGCTAATTGCCTCAGGATTCTTCCTTGTCCCGCTCATCGGAATATTCATTGATCTGTTTGGAAATCGGATCAGCCTCAGTACGCTCCCCTTCATAGTATCCTGTGACAGCTGGCTAACAGCAGCAAGTGGTCATCTGTGGCATCGGAGTCTCCACCGCCATGGCACTGATCAACTGGTCCAACACCACGCAAGGCACCGCCGCCGCCTTCGGCATCTACGCTTTCGCTTACTCCATCGGGCCAACCACCATCATCGACTCCATCCGAACTTCCATGTGGCACCAGTCCGTCTTCGGCACCGCCTACGGAATCAAAATCGGAATGAACAACGCGTAAGAAACCAACACCCTGCCAGGCGGTTGCAGATGCTAAAACCAGCACAGAATGAACATCATCGTCCGCGTCATCACCGGCGCAATCCAGGACCGCGACAACAACTCCTACGACCACGTGGTGATTGTGTACGTGGTGTTGTCCATGAGCTGCGTCGTCGTCTCGCTCTGCCTCGTTCTGATCTCGTGGAGAGCGGTCGACCTGAGGCGGCTGCAGTGGACTCGAAAGCAGCGGATAGCCAAGGGTGATCTCATCGTGGAGCGCAAGGACAAGTTCTACGGCGAGGATTGGGCAAGGAACAGGATGGTCTCGCGAGGCTTCTTTGCCGCCTTCACGCTCTTGGTGCTCGGCAGTTGGTGCGCGTACTTTTGGGGCGTGGCAACGGGGAACAACGACTGATGCACGATTCGGCTGGGGGCGTGTAGGAGCAGCATGGCGATGGAGCGGAGAGCCACGTGCTGGGATACTTTTTCCAACTCATGCACAAGACTCGTTCGAGAATACATATGATAGACCAATTCGAGAGTTGACTAAGAGCATGAAAAAGCGTTTTTCATTTATTCTAAGTGTATGTCCTGTACGGATAACCGAAACTGATAACGAAGAGAAGTGTCTGGCCAAATAAAGAAACGTATCTTTATAGGAACACGAAAGCCGTTTAAGAGCCCTGCATGGGGATCATCGTTACCCCTACCAAGGAAATCCACCAAGTATGGGAAATTCTCGTGGGAACCAGGATGTCTGAGTTCCCCTGGCGCCCCGTCCTCCACGCGGCCGATCTCAAGATGCCTTGGGAGGGTTGATGTGGGTCGCCCCTTCGGGTTTGCAGTTTCTCCTTTGGACACCCGGCCGTCGGCTTCAGCATCCGCGCGTCCGCTCAGATGCAGTACCAAGGGGCGGCCTCCAAAGCCTCTCAACTCTTTTACCAAGTAGAAAAGGGTGTTGTTATTGGTCGTCGCAGCCTGATCACACGCGTTAGCTGCCGTACCACCCTGGCTCCGCCTGCTGATCGCACGACATACACGCTGCATGGTTCTTCATGGGTTCAGTGCTTCGTGGTCGAGAAGGTGCTCGGCCGGCTCGATGCGTGTGGATTCCGCTGGCCGGACGAGGCCGAGCTCGGGAGGTTCTGGAGACGGAAAAGCGTCTGCGAGATGGGCGCGTCTCGGTCGCCCTCGTGGAGAAATCGGTCCATGGGCGTCTGGCCGTCACGGTGGGCCGAGGCGGAGCTGTTGCGGGCGTACATTCTCGTTGCTAAGATGGATGACGGCTGGGTTCCGCAAACGGACGGGCGGTCGTCAACTGCAGGAGGCCTTGATGCGGACCGTTGCCACCATAGTAAAAGGGCAACTGAGACTAGTCTATTTAATATCCGCCTAGCCGCTGGCCCCACGGCGCCGCCGGTGGGAGCGACGCGGAGCGCTCAGTCGTCGTGCTTCGCCGGCTGGCGTTGATTGGCAGCATGGATGTCAGCAGGCTCGACCGGGCCGTGGACGATGACGCGACAACCGCTCCGATCTTTCTTCTCGCCGGTCAGCGCTGATTGGCGGCCTGCACGTCAGCGGGTTCCACCAGATCTTCGCCGGCCAGGCCTGATTGGCCAGGGGGCCCCTTGTGCAATGCGAACAGGCCGCCAGCACCAATAGATATCTGCTTCGTGTCACGCAGGAGGCCGGGGCAGATTCGAGAACTCGATGCAAGCAATATGTTCAGCTCTGGCTCTTCGTTTTTGGAGCGGCTGCTGGCTGCTTCATCGCAAACAGCGTCCTGCTCGCTGTCATCAGCCCTGTCGCCTGTGGGTCTTCGGCCGCCTCCGCGCTCAGTCGCGCACCGCGCCCTGCCCAGTCCCTCGCGCAAGCTCGCTGAGCACGCAGATACGCACCCTAACCCTAACGGCGACCGCTGCGTGTAACTGTTCTGACTCTTGCGCAGGCGCGTAATCTGGACCTGCGCCCGGTAGCCTGTAGCGGGAATGCGCAAGTGGGCAAAACCCAGCCCGTCGCCGCGTTTGCCCGCCGTCGCCTCCTCCCAAGTGCGCACGATGTTGCAAAGACCAGAAATTCGAGCAGACGCGAGGGGGCTTTCCGGTTTTTTGATAGCACATACGAAGAGGAAATTCAAAATCTGCCCTGTCATACCAATCGTCTTCCACTCCGTCTTGGTTTTCCATGACGTGGCTGTCGTTTCTTCGGTGTCATCCACGTATCCTCACTCCAGGCCTGTCACGTGATCTCGTCTCAGGGCAACAGCGTTCCGGGCAACTAGGCACTTACAGTGTGAGCCTCGCGGTAGGGAGTCACTCAGCCCCATAGCTGGCTCCTGGTTCATTGGTGAAGTCGATTTCGCCGCACCACCGCCACAATTTGCGAACCTCAGGCGTACCTGATTTCCCTTCACCGCGGAGTCGGAGCCTAACAGAATACCTGCCTGCTGGTTTGCAGGGCGCAGGGCGCAGCGTTGGCTGATGGTTCAAGGGATGACTGGAGCCTCATTGAGTTCGCCTTGGGCACGAAGGCGGGATGTATAAAAATTAGTGTCCATCTCTTTGACAGGCCGCAACCACCGTTCCAAACTGTCTACCAGACATCATGACTTCTCATCTCGTTTTCGCGCCTAGCAGCGCCAACCTCTTCTCCGGGCAGTGCGTCGATCACTCAGTTCGGCCCGCCGAGATCGACAATCGCCCAGGAACCGCAAGAGGAAATCCGCCCCGAGGCTTCCCCCAGCGCCTCAAGTCGGAACTGTGCTGGAAACCAGGCGATTTCAAGGATAATACAGAGAAATACATTTTCCACTTGAACGAGGAGGATCTTAAGGCAGTCATGGAAGCTGTCGCGGCTTTCAAGAGTAGGCCACACTATCTTTTCTTGCCCTGTCAAGGTGCTGATGATCGGAACCAGGCCGTGGCTTGCAACTACCATTTCTGGAGCCATCAACATTCCCACTTCCGGAAAGTCTTACACGCCGCCTTCGCCAAGTGAGCAAGATTGTCCACTCTGGTATCGGCTTCGCTGTCCTTCGCGGCTTGAACCCCGCCAAACACAGCGAGATAGACAGTGTTATCGCCTACTGCGGCATAGCCAGTCACATCGGTGCGCAGAGGAGCACAAACTCTAAAGGGAATGCCATGGGTATGGCTTCATCTCTCACGTAATATTGAACTACAGTCTGACCGTGTTTCAGATCACATCCGCAACGCCAGCCGAGACGTAAAGCCTGAAGGCCTGCCAGTGGACCAGGAGCTTGCTCCATCGAAGCTGCCAGATGGCATGGTACTTACAGCCCGTCCACAAGAAATAACGTTCACTCCGTGCTGATTCTCGATTTCTACAGAAATTCCACGCCGACCGCATGTACGCGGACGTAATCTCTCTCCTCGTCAAAAGCCAAGCAGCAGTCGGCGGAGAGCAGTACATCTCCAGCTCCTGGACCCTCTACAACGAGCTGCTGGAGCAAGCGCCGGAAGACCTCCAAGTCCTCGCCGAAGACTGGCAGTGGGCTCTCCCCGACCAGCTGGCGCCAGAAGCGCCAAACAAGATGCCCGCGCTGCTCCACGCCGACGGCCGCGTCATGCTGCAGCTGGTGTGGCAGCCCTTCGTCAAGAACCCCGAGCTCGCGACCCCGCGCCAGCTGCGCGCCCTGGGCACCGTGCAGCGCCTCGCCGAGCAGAACGCCATCAGGCTCGACCAGCGGCCCGGCGACATCCAGCTGATCAACAACCTCGCCGTCCTCCACACCCGCGCCAAGTTTGAGGACTCGCCCGACCAGAAACGCCATCTCCTGCGCCTCGGCCTGCGCGATCCGGCTGAGGCGTGGAGGCTGCCCGAGCGTTATGCGGCTTTGTTTGAGGATGCTTTCGCCACGCCCGTGGACGCGCAGAACATCCCGGTTACGGACTTCGACGCGTGGGATAAGACGACCACTGAGGACGCGAACCACGGGTGATCTAATCCCTTTGGCTTTCCTGGGGCCGTAGTAGTTCAGATTTGCCTTTTCCTTTTGTGATGCTCTCTCGGCGCTTGGTAGATAGGGCTTGCTTCGATGCTTTGTGCTTTCATTCTTCAAACAACTGCCGGATCCACTCTTCGCTGGACTGGTCATTCGCTTTCTTCTTTTCAGTTGTAGAGCTCTTTTTCATCCAACCTGTTTTACTGATTTAGTTTGTTTGTTTATGGGCAGCATCAGATAGAAGATCAATGTATCATACCGTTCCTGTTCAAGTAGGTCACTACTCTTTTCATGTACGAGACGGCCTCAAGGTCCAGGTTTGCTTTGCTCCTCACGCCTTCTAAGTCCTCTATGGCCTTCTGAAATGGAAGGTTCCCATGAAGGACATAGCGGAAATGATAGAGCATGTTCTTTGCAGAGTGATTCCATTCGCCTGCCATGCGGGTGACAAAGACGCCAACATGATTTCCGCTGTCCTTAATTCATGGTCAGCACAAGCTGGGATCATCCAGGACGTAGAACTAACCGTTTGCTCTCGACATTTCATGAAGCCCACTGCCTCTCCGTGGATGAATTTGAGGTGCCACATGATGACGAAGTAGGCCAGGAAGATCTCGTACCACGGCTTAGGCTTACTTTTGAACATTGCCTGCTTCAGCTCTTTTACCAGTCTTTTCTCGTCCATTGCCATCATGTTCAGAAAGGCAACGTCTATTTGATGGCAAAGCGCTGGTGAAATAGGCTTGGTGCCACAATACCCAGCCTCGGCGTTATCCACGTTCGGCGTATCCAACGTCTCCGTGCCAACTATGCTGCCCCAGCCCTGGCAGAAGGCCGCGGTGGAACAAATGCGCAACGCTAACTTTATCATCTTGCTGTCGTTCTTCTGGCCATACCGGTGTGCCTCTTTAAATGTTGCACAAGCGAGCTCATCAGAAAGGCTTTGCAACATCTGATCCTCGACAGCCCCACGGCTTCGTTCGACCATCGCATGAACGATTCCAACGAGCGCACGGTCATCTGCACAGGCGAATGGAGGCAGATTTACAGTCGTCTTCTTCCCCTTGACTTGCCATTCTTCCGTTGTCAAGTCACCTTCACGTGGGGCAAACTCGCTGCAGGACACTTTGAAGTTTGGTACCGCCACCGAAATGTTCCCGGCAAGCGTCCAGCGTATCTCGATCGTCCTGTGCCCCATCTTCGGGTTCTTCCAGAGATATCTCCGGAAAGAAATCCTCTCCTGGCCGAACTTTCCGTTTCCTGAGCACGCGCTTTCAGTCGGCAACAGCACAAGACACACCAGAACGGAAAGGCTTACCGTGGCGCACCAGACTAACATCGCCCAGGTCCTCCCGCGAGCACGGTTGGAAAAACAGCCTGTGCGTCTCCCGGACATGACAGCACGTCCTGCACGGGTTATCTTGGTCGCACTTCCCCGTCCCGCGTCAGCACATTCCCCACATCTTCCCGAGCAACAAAAAAAAAACACACATACCTCAATCTTCAGCATCCGACACCGCACACACGCCTTCGCCCTCCTCACCAACTTCGTCTTCTCCCGCGCCTCATCCGTCAGCCGCCCATCCTTCCTCTTCCGGCTCCCCTGCGCCGGCGCCTCCCACACCCGCGTCGTCGGCGCCACCACCACCACCACCGCCGACCCAGGACTGCTCCCGTCGGGCGTCACGCACCCCGACGCCCGCCCGCTGCTCGCCTCCGTGCTGCCCCGCCTGCCGTCGTCCCCGTCAGACACCAGCTCGAAGCTCAGCGGCGTCAGGCCCTCGTGGCTGCCGACCATCGACCACGGCGACACGCCGTCTGCGGACGGGTCGTCCGCGCCGGCGACGGTCTCCCACGCGCCGCCTAGCGGGTGTCGCGCGGTGTTGGGCGGCGGGATGTCGGGGAGGGGCTGCCAGTCCGGGGCGGGCGGTACTGGGGCGGCGGGGAGCCAGGGTTCGTGGGTGATGGACGGGCGGGTGCCGCTGGCGGTCGGCGGGGGGCCGGGGGCGCGGGTGGGGGCGTCGAGGAGCAGATCGATGTTGTGGAGCGGGCTGAAGTCCGGGGCGTCGGGGGCAGGTGCGAGGTGCAAGTCGCGGAATGGGTGGACGGTTTGGGCGCGGTGCCATGTTGTGCTGTCGTGGTTGGCGGCTGGTGGGAGGAGGCGTGGGTTCGACGGTGCGTCGTAGGATCGTTGGGCGCCTTGTGTCGAAGGAAATATGCCATTGCTTTGCAAATCGTTCGAGATCAGGGAGCGGTACGAAAGGTTGTATTCCTGTAGAAACTCTGCCTCAAAAACACCGGAGTTCTGGTTCGCTGACAAGTCTCCTGGTGCTACTGGGAGTATGTTCGTTGGAGCAAGTGATAGGCTGGGTACGAGGAAATTGTCATGGAATGTGTGTTCTTCCGTTTGTTGTGCACCATCGAATGGCTGCCATAATAGGCCTCCGAAATCATTGTGAACCTCTGAGTCCAAGTTGCCAAAGAGAATGTGGTGGTAAATTTCTTCATCGGTGGGACGCTTTGGGTTGTTGGCTGGACTCGAGCCTTGTGACGTAAGCATAGCTAATATTGCGGCTTCAACAAATCCTACTGCCAAGCCTTGCGCAGCTGCAAAGCTTGGTTTCGTTTGAACAGTTCCTGATAGAAGCCGAGCGAACGATAGAACAAGAAAGGTTGGAAAGGATAGACGGGCAAGAGGAATGATTGAGGGAACTCAGGGCGTTTCGCAGAAAACTGATAAAATCACGCTTCCCCGCTCCCGACGCGAGGCGCGGCTGTGTGGAACGTTGGGCTGCCAACGCATTCTGCATGAGGCTTGCCTCACGTCGCCGACGGCTGTGGGGCTGGCTGATGAGGATGCAGCAGGCAACAACGAGGCTCTCGCTTATGCTGATCGGACAGCCACACGAAGCCTGTCATGCAGAGCTACACGCCTCGTCCAGCTTATCATGCCGTGATAGGTCAATTCTGCATCGCCCCACAAAGGACATATTTTGTGCTGATCGTCGGCTGTGACGCCCTGACGAAGGGCCTTTTTGTTGATTATCGCGTTTTGGTTACATTTGCAGCTGACCGGTCAGGTGGCCGGAGAATGCAGGCACTACCAATTGGAAGCGTTGAGCCTAGATCACCAGGCTGTACCGCTTAATGCCTGAAAGATTTTGGGCCGCATTTCAAACAACGACATAGCATTTCCCTCAATGCGCACAGTGTAAAACAACATAGAGTCTCCAATTGCTCTGCTGATCATGTGTGCAAAAGGCAATTGCGAAAGTATGGAAGGAATTGAATGGTCGGCAGAACTGGGTTAACCGGATGTGGGATTTATAAACGCCAATATGTCAGGCTAGGCCGACTAGTCAACTCAAGTGCGGCTGCTGAGGAAGCAAGGATTCCCTCAGTATCGTCGGCGCTTCTAAATGTGACTTAAAAGTGATAAAACCCTCAGTCGCAAGACTACCTACTCGACCAAATTTTTGTTTTAACCTCACATTCGTGTCAGCGTCAGCTCCAGGATGCCAATTACATCACTGCCGGAAAATGTCCGCCTTGCGAGACTTTCCGATCTTCCCCGAATCAGCATTGTTTCTACCGCTGGCTTTTACCACTCTCCAGTCTTCCATTACCTACGGCCTGGCTATAAACGCTATCTGCAGGATACACTGGCCAGCTATCGGGCTGAGTGTCAGGAAAGTATTCTGGATCCAGATGCCGTCGTTGTCGTTGCAGAACAGGCCTCAAAGGAAAACGAGTCTGACTCGGTATTTCCGGAGTTGAAACAAGTATACCCTCCTCTTCACGAGCAGGTACCCCAACACATTCTGAAAACGAACAAAGTGATCGTGGGAGTTGCCATTCTCTCTCTCAAAGCGGATCCGAAACGATCGGGCAATTTCATGCCAGACGGTAAAATATCCAGATACATTGCTAAACGATGACCTTTACGGCTTACAAAGACTGCAGGCACTCGAACGGATATCACATGTCATGACACGCAAGACCTTGGACGGGATAAATGTCTTGAAGGTATCAAAAGGTTCTGCGTGACGGAGGATAAGGCTAAGGAGGAGTAAGCATTCTGTAACCGGCAATTGCACTCTACAAAAATATGGCAAGTATCAGGAGCTGACCATGCTCACTGATGCAGATGGTTCGGTGGTCACATGGAAATCACTTCCATTGTTGTGCATCCAGCATACTGGCGCAACGGAAATGGGAAGCACATGGCGGAGTGGTTCATGGCGCTTGCGGATGAGCACAACCTCCCAATGTGTATCTCCGCAGCCCCCATGGGGGCAATGTTTGCCACGCACCTCGGCTTCAAAGAAGCCGCTGTGGTAGAAATTACCGGCTATGGGGAGTATCCGGGAGACATACGTCTATGGTTTGGAATTCGCAGGGGCTCCGGTGCGGATTCGTTGGAAAAGCGGCAGGCTCGTGGTCGTTGTAAGGGAACACCGGCCCAGAGGCCAACCGTGTTCTTTGATTGGATCACAGGATTCGGTTCGGAGAACACTGCACCGCACGCATACGTTCATGGGCCTTGTCATGCAAGTCGTTAGTGTTTTACTGGCATGGAGCGTAGAGAGGCGGTTTTTTGACGGAGTCGGGCAGCATTGGATTGCGTTGCTGGTGGGAGGAGCTGTGTGCGGGCTGTGCATGATGATGTAACTGGTTAGAAGGAAAGGGTAACAGATAAACCCATTCGATGGAAATTCAAGTGTAGAGCCCGGACTTCCGAGAACGGTGAGATTCTACGACACGGATGGATGGAAGTTGGGACTTGCTTTTACGGAGGAGATGACCTCGGACATGAAATAATCGGGCTGACTGGGTTGGTCACTCTGGCTGAAGTCGGTGAGAACGTAAAGGAGTACCGCAGTCCCAGGGGCATCAGGGGATGGTGACCTCGAGTAAAGTTAAAGATGCCGTAGCCGTACTCGAACCTCATGTAAATTAATACGCATTTGCTCCTGTCATCAGAGAGAATGCGGTGGCAATGAACCAGGAAGCTATGGAGCCAATAGGTCATGTGTGCATTTCGACCCTATAGGGTGTCGAGAGGCCAGGAAAGCCGGTGCCGAGCATCTCGGTCAGTATAATCCCGGTGTGGTCGAGAACATCAGGCGCGCTGAGGTCACCGTGGATGACGGGCCGAAGCTGAGCGGCGCCGGCAGCCGTGACGGTCCTTGAGACAACTCGGGCCTTTCCGCAAGAGACGCTCGGAGAGGACAGCGCTGGGCATACGGTCTTCTCGGTACAACAGGAAGCGCCGCCTCGGCAGATTACGAAACATACGTAGCACCTGTGCAAATTCAGCGGTGGCGACAAGGGGCGGAAACTGCGGAAGCCGGTTGATGAGCCAAGACATGGCAGACGCTGAGGGAGCGCGATGGCATTCGGTGGCAGGCGCGATGAATGAGATGATGACGGATGCGGACGGCGACGGAAAAGGCCACCAGCGCTCAGGAAACAGCAGCAGCGCACCGCGGCCCGTGTTTGGCACGTGTCGGGTCTTCCGGACCGCTCCCGCAACTGCTAAACACATCCTCCGTCACAGCATGCTACCTGCAGGCACACATCGTATTCTGTTTCCTCGCGCAGCTGCCGTGACGCCAACCAAGAATGCCCCTTCCTTGGCGCCCTCTGCTTCTCGCATCTCTGCACACCAGTAAGCGCCAGCTGTGCGGAAGCGCTGGCACTTCAGAACGTCGCTCTGATCTGCGGCTTCAGGCGTCCAAGCCTCAGGCGCAATGGCCCGCGCCGAGTGCTCAGCGCGGATATCCGCCTCCTTCCGGATGCCATCATCATACAACATCTTCTCGGTGACACCATTGACCGATAGAGGCTGAGATCCAGTGCTTGACCACTGGGCTTGGCGCCGTCATGTCCAGCTGTGGTATAGCCACTGCTAAGGACGAGTGGTGTTGTGTCGCTGATCACTGGCCACCGCCGGGTCGCGCCGGCGCGGCTTTGTAGGGGCCTTGCACACAGTCACACCTTGGCCAGCCCAACTGCAACACCATATGCGGAACGTGGTGCTAGGGCTGAGATATGGTTAAGTCGTATACCGGCGCCTTATACGCCATAAACCTTATTCGAGTCAAGACGGCAATGCGCCATAACGCCACTCCCGTATAGAGCGCCTCCATGGACGTTCCGCGCCGCAACCCCTGTGCAGGCCCGTTTTATTTTTGCCTTGCGGTCTCTTGGCACCTCTGCCCAGGCGCTATGTGCAGTGGTGTGACGCTGCCCTGAGGAATAGAGAACTCAAACGGCCAGTGGATGATCTTCGGAGAACCACGCTGTGTCTCCAGTAGCCAAGAACAGGCTGAGGCTTGGTAATGCCAACGTCCCAGAGTCGCCGTGCTCTCCGTTGCGGCTCTTCCTGCCAAAGTACTGCCGCAAGTCCCTTTCCACATTCTATGGCCGTCATCCGACACCCCGAGCGCGCAGGCTGCAATGCTGCAACTGCCGATGATGCCGACCAGGATGGGGTTCATGCATAACACTTCGACATGGGGCAAGTAGGCTGCGAATGCTAATTTCGGCATCACTCCACTGGGGTTTTAGATGCCGCTGCTTAGAGCGTTTCAACACCTCGCTGGCCGTCCCTGTACGCATTAATCAGCCCTGCCCGTCGAGAAAGCTCACTTGATCGTCGCCAGCGCCAAGCTCAGCCTGACCAACGCTCGAGCGCTGTCACCTGTTAGCTGCGGCCAAACCACCTCTAGCGAGATTTTCTGATAATCTACTTCTTTAAGCTTAATAAATTAGCCCGCGCCACTGCCTCGGCTGAACACCTGGCCTTCCTTCCGCTGGAGGGCTAGACCAGTCTTGGAAGGTGTGATGATTCAAGCAATAGGGAGACGGCTCTCTTTCCCAATGATCTGCGCTTGTTTTTCCCGTGCTGGTCGAGCCTACTCCACACGGGACTGGTGGCTTAGCCTGCAGATCGACCATTGTCTGACCCTAACGACGTCCATCCCTTCTGTTCCTGCGTGCAGAGCCTCCAAGCTGTGCTCAGACCCCACAAATACGAACTCTCCACGATACACCATCTTCACGACTCACGAAAATACGACGGAATCGCCGCCAAGACAGTCCCGACAAGGGTGAATTACTAAATGCGCTTGCCGAGCGGCTCTCCGGCACTCCGAGAGAGCAAACGAAACGCCTTGCCCTGATGTCACTGCCATGCATTCGCCCTGCTGTGGTGGTGAGGGACTGGCGTTTCCGGCAATGCAAAGTCCGAATGAACCGAAGGCTCAGGACTGAAATGGTTTCTATATAAGAGACAAGACCTCGTCCATTGAAGAACACACCAACAACTCAACTGCAATCGCCGGCTTCACTGTCACTCTTTACACTCCAAAACCAACCGCCAACATGTTCTTCAACACTATCGTTACCGCTCTCGCTGCTGCTTCCTGCGTTGCAGCCGCTCCCACGCAGAAGCTGAACGCTCGTGCAAGCGTCCCCCACGACTCGCTCAACCCGTGGCCTGAAGCTGTCAGGACTGGCACTGAGGGTGACGGCATCAAGAGATTTGAGCCGACTCTCCACATTGCCCATGGCTGCCAGCCGTACACTGCCGTCAACGAAGCCGGCGACATCAGGTTAGTGCCCATGCTCTCGATCTCCCCTTAGCCCACTAACACACAACACAGCGGCGGCCTCCAAGACACCGGCAGCTCCACCGGCGGCTGCAGGGACACCGGCAAGGGCCAGACCTACGTCCGGGCTAAGTGGCACAACGGCCGCTTCGCCATCATGTACTCGTGGTACTTCCCGAAGGACCACCCCAACAGCGGCGACGTGGCCGGCGGCCACCGCCACGACTGGGAGAACGTCGTCGTCTTCATCGACGACCCGGCCGCCGCCACCCCGACGCTGATCGGCGCCTCGGCATCCAGCCACAGCGGCTACACCAAGAGCGACAACCCCCAGCGCAACGGCGACCGCGTCATGGTCGAGTACTTCACCAACTTCCCCACCAACCACGAGCTGCAGTTCAAGACCAGCGAGGGCGCCGACTACGCCCTGCTCGACTGGGACGTTATGACCGACGCTGCCAAGCAGGCCCTCCAGAATGCCGACTTTGGCAGTGCCAACGTTCCCTTCAAGGACGGCAACTTTGAGACCAAGATTGAGGAGGCTTGGGTCTAAGGGGCTGCGCCTTCTTAGTTGGCGACAGGGTGGCGACCGGCGCCTTACATGTTTGATGGGATTCTCATGTTTGTGTATATATCATGTTTAGCTTGTTGTATATCTTGAAGGGTTGAAGTGGCCGAATACAGGGCTAGAATGTTCCATTGGTCTCTCACAGTGGTGTCACCCTGTTCATTTTCTGAAAATGCAACTGCATGAATCATATTCTATTTAAGCTGCATCAATTCAAACCAGGGTATCGCTGTTGCTGGAAACACCCGAATACCCCGACGGCTCGGTGAATTAACCTTCTGAACAAGACATATACAGCCGATGCGGTCGTTTGGACCGCGATGTCTAGAAACAACTACCCACCCATCCTCAACTGATACGCCAATTGTCTAACAGAGGATCTATTGGATCCCCCATCCCCAACCTGTCCTCAGAAACTAACTTGGCCACTTCATTGACTTCTGAATGCTCACTCCAACGACGATGCATCTTCTTCCGGCTTCCGAAGATCGACCGGGCGCTCTGGAACGAGGAAAGTTGCAGCAAAAGTCGATGGAATAGTGATACCGAACATCACAAAGGCGATGATCAAGTTCACCATTGGCTCGACCTTTGCAGCACCGACGCCAAAGGACAGGCAAGAGCCTATCGATTCGAACGATCGCATCAAGCCCACCGCCAACGTCAGGGTTTCCATGTCGTCGAAGTAAGTCCCGAGAATCCAGTAGACGAACATATAGTGCGATTCGTTCATGAACCTGAACACCTGTCAGCAAACTTCAACACCCACCAGATGTCGAGGAGCACTCACCGAAAGAGCACGTTGACAGCGAAGCCGCGGCCAAACCCAGGATTGCTCCAGTCCAAGGTCACCTTTGGAGACGCATTCGCGTACAAGTTCTCATTTGCAACCTGCCATGCAAAAAGGGCGAGCATTATGACCGAAAAGATACTCCACGTAAACTTCGCCAGCGTCGGTCGGCTGAAGATCTTCAGGTCATAGAACCAGCCCCACACGATGTTGGCGGCCGTCGCGGCTAGGCCAGAGCTCAACGCTCCCAACGCTCTTGCTCGCACTGAGAAGTACTTTGTGAGGTAGATGCCCTGGTACGTTCCGTTCCAGTTGAATCCCACGAGAATCGGGATCAGCAGATAGAACTGCTTGGTCTTCAGCAGCGCCCACCACCGGCGGAATTCCTTCATGACTGCCTTGTTCTTCGTGGGGTCCGGCACCTTGCGTCCATCGCGATGTATGACCTTCTCCGGGGGCGAAATCAGGAAAGCGAGCGGGAGACCGAGGCACTGCAGACCAATGAGGATGAGGTAGGTGTCGTATCCGACTTTTCCTCGCTGTCCGTTCTTGACGTTCAAGGACAGCTGGATGGAGGAGCCGATGAGCTGGCCGAGCTCGCGTAGTCCCAGCCAGATCCCGGTGAACTTTCCACGGTCCTTGACGTCCGCGTATCCAAGTGCAATTGCACCCTCGGCTGCCCACAGCGCAGATGCAGCAATTCCACATGTAGCACCCCCGAATAGGACAAACCATTCAGTGCCATACCGGTTGTTGACATACAGAGAAGCCGAATAAGGAGCGTATCCCAGAGTTCCGAGGATGAGGACGTTTTTCAGACCGTATTTGTTGGCAAGGATGGAGAACGCAGAGCAGCCAAAGACCATGATGCCAAATGTCAGTGAATTAGCACCATTTACAAGGTATGGCTGCTGTTGGCCTCCTGCGCCGGTATCTGCAGAACTGTCAGCTCCATTCGAGCCGGTTTGGGCTCATCATACTATTGAGCGCATTCCAAATCCCAGGTTGCGTGAAAGATATCATTCCAACGATTATCACGTTGAAAAGCGGGCTTCGATACCATCTTGTGAAGCGAGACACTGGCTTGGGAGCTGATTCTTCAATCGCCCCCACTTCCGGCTCCACTTGCTTCGTCGACATCTCGTAGAGGTCCCGATCGGTTGGTTCGATATCCGATGAGCAGAAAAGAGTCGGGAGGGGATGCGTTTAATAGGTGATTTACACAGGTCCACACCAAGGATGATGCGAGAAAAACTGATCAAGCTGTGCGCTTCCATTGGTTTGGCGGAATGATGTTCGGTGGGCCGCTCTTGGCATGCAAGGCGTTATACGGAGATACTATGAGGCAATCGAGACGAACGCCACCACAGTCCAGCAAACGCCAAAACATACGTTCCTCGGCCCTGAAACCCCACCAAAACAGTTTGTCTACGGCGAATCCACCAAATCGAGATTTTCAGCAGCCTCCACCGATGCTTCTACATACAAGCCACAGTCAAATCTCCGAGTCATGTGGCGTTTCCCATCAGCGACGTGCTTGCATGGGTCAATTACGACAACACCTCTGTAGAGATATAAGTCCATCACTCAAGCCTTTTGGGAACCCTGTACGCCTCTACAGGAGCGCGAATCTCAGCCACCATGGGATCTTCCGTAGTGCTATCAGTATTCAAAAATACAACATTCCCGTCAGCGGTGAACCTTCCGGAGCCAGATCCTAAGGAGACTGCCCTCCCATTGTCACTCACACCATCAAGCCGAGACGCACCTTTGCCTGATCTGATATCTGAAATCAACGGTCTGTCCAGCTCTGGGTATATCCGCTCACTGCTCAACAACCATGGCGCCATATATTTCAGAAATCTCCATCTCCGCAACGCCCAAGAATTCTCCCAGTTCGCGCATGCATTCGGCTTCGTCCCTCACGAGGATATCGGTAATCCAGTCCGGCGCACGGTGCTCGCCAAGAACGTAGCAACTGCAAATGAAGGTCCCAACACACAACCAATATACCCGCACAACGAGTTCGGCCTCAGTCCTCACTATCCAGCCTACGTCCTCTTCTTCTGCGCGTCAGCACCCGAAACCGGCGGCGAAACTCCGATCAACAACTCTATCGTGCTGTACCGACAGCTCAAGGAAAAGCATCCCGAGTTCATCGACGAGATCGAGAAGAAGGGCGTCAAGTACCAGCTCTTCTACGCGAACTCGGCGCGCCACCAGACGGCCTCCCCAGGCAGCTCGGTCCTGCAGGCCTACGGGAAACACGTCCTCGACACCGACGACACGGAGCGCGCGCGCCGGAAGATCGAGGCTGAGATCAGGCGGCTGCCCACCGCGGAGTGGGTGTGGGAGAACCAGAGCGAGACCAATCCGCTCGGCGACCTGCGAGTCTGGCAGCATCTCCCGGCTGTTCGACCTCATCCTCATACTGGCCAACCGGCCTTTTTCAACAACGCTGTGTCCAGGTTCTTGAACGCTGTTGCCGCCGATACGCTCCTGCCTCCGCACATCAACAAGGATGGAGTGTACCAGCCCCCTGCGTTTTATGGAGATGGAAGTTTGATCCCGAGGGAGTATTTCGATTCCGCAGTTGAGTTCATTAAGCAGACGAGGGTTTTGATTGAGTGGACGAAAGGGGATGTCGTACTGATGGATGTGAGTTACGGTGACATCAGACACGAATGCTGAGATGCTGACTTCACTATTTTTAGAACCATGCGGTTCAACACGGGAGAGAGCCCTGGACAGGAGAGCGGAAGCTTCTGGCAAGTCTTTGGGATGAACCACGATAAGAAATGAATTCGCAGTATCGCAGAAACTATTCCAGACGGAATCGGCACCTGCCCACGTCTTGTAAGACTCATGCAATGGCCTTCCCGTCTCAACCTCCCACATTATCTGTGACTTCAGCCCATGCGTCCATATATCGGTTTTTGGCTGTACTCTTCCTGAACCTCACAGCACCTTCGCTCGAACGCTTTCCCATCGAATTTGTCTGGCTATCCCGTGTTTTTTTTTTATAAAGTTCTATAAGCAAGGTCATCATTTCCACGCGCCGTGTGAGTCTCCTTGCCCAACAAGTTCGTAATTCGAACTGTTGTCACCCCGGAATAAAAAACAACTTCCTCAAAGCCGATCCGCCACTGGCTCACCTCCTCGTCGTATCCGGGATTGTACGTGAAAAAACGTGGCGAGAACGAGATGTAACAGGAATACATGTAGCACAACCATTATTGAGCATTATGGCGAAGGTAAGTAGTGAAGGATTGGGGCTTTGTTTTTGGAATTCCAGCGAATCCACAGTGCTGCGGCATGGGTATGAGTATTTGAGATGGACTGTAGTTAAACCATTTAGGCCGTTAAAGAACAAGTACTGCTCGATAAACGGCACCTTCAACCCATACCAAAGGCTACGGATTGCCCATGTTCTATTTTCAGCTCCCTTATCTTTGTTTTCGTAGTATTTAGATACATATTCACACGGTGTTCAAGAACGTAATGTACTTTACATCATCTATTCGTATTCACGTTTCGTAACTGCTACATATCTCATGATCTAATGTACCATTCAATCCACCTCTCTGTACCTGTTTAGCCGAAGTCTGCGTCTACAGAGCCAGAACAGCAGCGACGACTCCCAAAACAGCAGCACCGGCCAAGGACACCCCAAGAGAAGCAGCAGCACCCTTGGAAGGCTCAACCGTCACACCAGCAGCAATCTGGGTCACCGTCACAGTCCAATAAATCACGTTCGTGGGATCACGCGTGACAGTGTACTCCGTAGTCGGGGTGGCCGACATTGCAGACTGACAGCTGCCCACGGAGAGCGTATTCTGGCGCGAGAGACGTCACGGTTAGCCAACTCTCCACTCCTCCGTCAGTTCGCGGGACGGCACTCACGTAGACACCCTGGGTCTGGTTGGCAACCGGGCCGGCCACATCCTCCTCCCAGCACCGCATGTTCGCCATGATGTCCGCGGTCGGCGCCGGGGACGGGATGTCGGTGACGTCGACGGTGCAGACGGGGCTGGCCTTGGTCTTGGTGCTGGTGACGGCGCAGCGCAGCGCGCCGTCGACGCGCACGTCCGACGCCAGCGTCGTCGTCGGCGCGAAGTCGTCGGAGCTGTACGACCGGTAGAAGTCCCAGCCGAAGTAGTCCGGGCCCACCGTCACCGCGATCGGGTGGTTGGACGAGATCGGGCAGAGCGCGCCGGCGGTCGAGCGCGCGCCGGCAGAGGGGCACGTGAAGGCGAGCATGGTGCGCGATGACTCGTCGACGTTGTAGATGGAGGCGCTGATGCCGGAGGTGGGCACGAAGGTTGCGCGGCTGCCGTCGCCTGGGTAGGCGAAGGACAGGACCATTGAGGTGGACGTGGGGCCGGAGCTGGAGTCTGATGATGTGGAGGAGGCGGCAGAGGCGCCGGCGGCGAGCGCCACGGCGGTGAGAGCCCGTCTAGAGATCATCTTGTTGAGGTTATACGTGGTATTGGGTTGCTTGCTCTTCTCTAAACGGAGTCTTCAATACGTGAGGCAAGAAGAAGGGCGAAGTGGGATTCTTGAAGACTTCAACCGCTTTATATACATACTCGTGCACGATGGCTTTGGGGGCAATTATTCTCTGCGGTGTAGCTGGGCCAGGCTACAACGGAGTACGAGACTCTGGTTACCGAATGTGGAGTAACAGTCGAGCGGAAGGATTAAGGCACAGCAAATAGTCAATCGGTTTCGCTTAGAACACCAATCGCAGCCCAGGACACAATCTTCATCAAGGCAAACAGGCAGCAGCGATCTTGGCAACGCCGGTCCTTGTTCCCAGAACGACCTCGCGCGCCTTGCGCATGTGGCACAGCATGTCCCTTGGTCCATCGCTTGGAATGCGAGCTGCTACTGTGCCTCTTCTGCTGCGCTCGTAATGCCCAAAATAGCATCGCCCTCACCTTCTTTCTATCATGAACTTTCTTTCATTCTTTTCCTCCACCTCACGTAGGTGTCTGTTGGACTGCGACGCGCTGAACGGCATGATAGGCATCCTGCAGGCGTTCCAGGAGACGAAGTAGTCGCGGCGCTGGATCTCGCATCTGTGGGGCCTTCCGATCATCGTCGAGCCACATGAGCCCTTGTCGGCTTGTGTGGCCTGGTATTTCGGCTAGACGCTGGCTGGGCCGGCTCCGCGCCGCGATGGCTTCCCCAGCTGGTCGTGGACGGGCTGGGAGGGCGTGGTTGTGTGCGAGGAAAGCGGCGACCGGCCGGCGAAGATGGCACGGCTTCCGGGCAATGACACTGCTTTCATCAATGTCGACCTTCGGTTTGAGCTTGGGGACGGATCGATTGCGGGGCAGGAAAGTGGGCGTCCGGATATTCTCTCGGTCATTGATGGTAGCCGGATGCGGCTCACAAGGTTCCTCCACATCGAAGCGCAGACTGTTCAGCTGAAGATTAGTCATGCGGGAGGTGAGCCTCCGGCAGCAGCATCACCATGTGCCGAGCGCGCGTCTCCGTGGGGCTGGCAGTGTGTTTTGATACCAGCAGAAAACAGAAAGGGCGAGCCGGCACCGAAGGACTGGGTCCAGGAACACGACCGTGTTTCAATTCGAGTTGACGGCAGTCACAGTCCTGGGAGACGAGCTATACGAGTCCTTTGCAGCGGAACAGATGTGGACGGGAATCCTCCTGCATCAGCCCAGGAGGGGAATCATTATCGTGTTGGTTATTCGAGGAGAAGGGACTTGCCCTCTGAAGCGATGTAATCATATCCAACCACATCAAATACTCTATAATTGACAGGTGATGGTTTGGGTTGAAAAACAAATTTTGCCACCGTCGCGAAGGGGAGTCCAACCTATTTTCGTAATTGATCTAACGACAGCACAGAATTTCCACCAATAGACTGAGGGTTTAAGTCCCTGTGAAGTCGCCTCCGGCAGGGCAGGCATTGTCTGGTTCATCCTGCATAATCGGTTTGCAGCGAATCACTCACCACCGCGGGCGCATACGGATTACCCGACGCACGAGCTCACATCCATATCAAAGCCGGTTGAGCTCGGCTATGATCAACCTCCTTCGGGGCTTTCTTCCCATCCCTACGGCAGGCGAAGCTTACATCAGTCACTCATATTTTGTAGGCAAGAGCATATCATGGAAATTAGCAAATCAATGCTTGAAGGATTCCAGCGCAGGTACGAGCCCGAGCGGCAGGGCAGGTTCGAACGTTTTGATTGCACGCCAGCAAGGCCCGATTCTTCGTCCGAAGCATCGCTCCAGGGTGTCAGCAACAGCCTAAAATAGCATAGAGTTGGCAATTATTCATGGGGTGCTGGGCATTGTGAAACGTGAAAGCTTGTTAGTCGACTAGTGCGAGATGGCTAAGATCCTGCATGAGTGCCTCCGATGCCTCAAATCTCGATACGAGTGCATTAGCGAAGCCCGCGAACAAGTTCTGATGGCGCGGCTGATGATCTAGGAGGACAGGGATGCGAAGACGGCAGCTACTAAGCTGGCGCAGGCGGTCGTCGACCGGGCTTACGACCTGTGGCTTTGGGCAAGTTATCAACAGCCGAGACAGCCACAGTGGGGTTACGAGGATTGCATCGCCCGTTATGACGACCGAGGAAGGGCTGGCGGGCTCACAGATTCTGGAACAGGCTGTTGAAATCACGCCTGGGACCCGACTGTTTCATTCCGAGAGCAATTCTAAGATGTATGTAACAACAATGTTACGGATAGGGATCCCAGACCATACGCCATGAACTTGATCATGGAAGCTGTTGTTGAAGGTAGCGCGGCGGCTCGACGTATGCTGAGGTCTCGGGCTCTTAGGCCTGTAGGGCAACCATCGCGGATCTAGAAATCGGGCAGTTTAGATGACTTCATGGTATCGATAAAGGTGGCGTGACAATTAGCCTCGTGGTGGAGGGGCAGAGTGCGGGCGGCACGGCCCTAGCCGAGGCTTGCGGCCCATCCCGTTTTCAAGTGCGTCATCTACCAGTGATGAGGCGTGCATGTCTGACGCGGCCTTGCTCGGGAGGACAACCCAATCTCCTTCGGGAAGGGAGTGCAAGCAAAGAGCGGGAAACAAAGCAGCCCAAAGAGCCTCCAGCTTGTTATGTGCTTTTCCCCAGCACCACAAGCCACACGAGGATGCGCGGAGCCCAAGACTTGGCCAGTAACACAGCGTGCTGGCTGAATGTGATGGCATGCATCGTCGCTGCAACGTGACATTCGCGGAAATTGGCCGACAGGGTGGCCTGCGAGGAGGCTTGCCCATTGGGCTCAGCCCTCGCGCTGCATGCTTGGCAATAATGCAACTTTGTTACTCCAATTGTCAACACGGAGGCCCGTACCAAAAGTCCTGTCAGCCCGTCGTCAGGTCGGCCCCCCACTCCTCCAGAACACGAAATTTGTGCCGGTAGAATTTCACCTGCGAAGCTGTTCGGAGCTCATACGCCCATAAATACACGGTTAAAGTAATTGAATTTGCTAGATACGCTTAAAGTACGATTAATAATCCAATAGTAATTCTATATCGCAATCTAGACTTCCTTGGCCGTTAAAGAAAAGAGGCTAATAAATTAGTTAGGCGGTGGACTTAGGCGGTGGGTTTTGAGTGCCCCCTGTTACCCACGGGCTGACAGGACTTTTAGTACGGACCTCCGTATACGTCACTCCCTTGCGGATATGGGTGTTTGTTGTACAAAGAGCGGCTGAAGACCGATCGATCCTTTGCCGCTTTTCGGTAGTTGTCCGCCGTGCATGTCAGGTGGGCGCGATGGGTGACGCTGGAGAATACGATAAGTTGCAAAGATAAGCCGCTGACGGTACAGTCAACCAGATCCGCAATGATGGACGTGGCGTAGGTGGTGTAGGAGAAGAAAGCAACTTCCAAAAGGAAAGGACAGTAGGAGCGTATAAAAAGGTGCTGCTCATCATGGGAACCTTCTGTCGCTCCCACGCCCCTCACATCCTCACCCCGCACAGTACAGTACTCGCAGCCGAGGAGGAGGACCCACTGTCTGGTCGGAGATTTAAAGAGCAAGGAACACGGAAAATACATCGAAAATGCTTGGCCTCAACCATACCGCCTCCACCCTGGCCGGATTCGTATTCGCCGTGCAAACCGTCTTGGCCGACGCTTCAACGCGGTGGCCGCAGCCCGCGGACTCCTACGCCCCCGTCCTGACCCAGCAGAAATGCCCCTTCGCCGGCCAGCTTTTCCCACCACCCACAGCCGCCAGCAGCGCGCCCGCCATCCTGACCGCGCAGTCGGCCCTGCGCGCACAGCTCGACGCGGCGGTCCAGCCCGGCGGCGGGATCGAGGGCGTGGACGTGAACGGGACGTTTTTCTCCGTGGCGGTGTTCTCGGCTGCCGATGGCGAGGAGGGTGCTTTCTTCGAGTACCACTACGCCGTTCCGGGGATGGAGAACGCGACGGGTGGCAGGGCGCTGGACAGCGAGAGCGTGTATCGGATTGGGAGCGTGTCGAAGATGCTGACGGTGTATGCACTGTTGGCGGAGAGGGGCGATGGGGATTTTGGCACGCCGATTACGGACTTCATGCCGGACTTGGCGGAGGGACAGGAGGGTGCAGATGAAGAGGACGGGTTCGAGAGGATTCGGTGGGAGGAAATCACCATTGGTGCATTGGCGTCGCAGATTGCGGGGGTACCGAGGGACTGTGAGTGCTATTAGCCTGCCTGTGGGTTCTCAGAGGAACATTCGCAGCACTGGTGTTGGTATGGATGACTCACTTCCCCGCAGATGGTTGGCCGGATTATACCACTCAGGCAAACGGCAGTTCTCTGCCTCTTCTGGGGGTTGACAGCTCGAAACTAAGGTCAGACGATATTCCGGAATGCGGCCTGCCGGCTCCAGGATATTCACCGCAACTGCCACTGTGCAACCGCGAGCGTAGGTCATCCCCCCTCAGAGGCCAGATTTACCTCGGGAGGAGCTGCTTGAAAGCTAGAAGAAAGTTGAAAGGAAATTTGAGAGAAAGAGAGCTGACATGACTGGGAACAGAGTTCCTCCAAGGTCTGAACAAGCTTGGTGCCTACTTCCCGGCATTCGAGTCCCCCACCTACTCCAACGCAGGCTTCCGCTTGCTCGGCTATGCGATGGAGAACATGACCGGCGAGCCATTTGACACCACATTCAAGCGCACCATCGCAGACAAGCTGGGCCTGTCGGCAACCACGGTGACAACGCCACAAGACGACAGCCGCGGCGTGATCCCCAACGGCAAGACGGCCGCATGGTGGGGGCTCGACCTCGGCGAAGAGAACCCAGCCGGCAGCATCTACTCGACCACCGCCGACATGACCGCGCTGGGCCGCTCGATCCTGCGCTCGACGCTGCTCCCACGCGCCCTCACGCGGCGCTGGCTCAAGCCGCACTCGCGCACCTCCGACGACGCCCACCACGTCGGCGCCCCCTGGGAGATCGCGTCCACGCGCATCCCGCTCGACGCCACCTCCTCCTCCTCCGCCACCACGCGCGTCGACCTCTACACCAAGACCGGCAACGTCGGCGCCTACTCCGGCCACATCGGCCTCGACCCGGACCGCGACTGGGGCTACGTCGTGCTGGGCGCGGGCCCTGCGTCCGGCGCGCCCGTCTTCTACCTCGCCGACCTGGCCGCGCGCGCCTTCGCCCCGGCCTTCGAGGCCGCGGCGCGCGCCCAGGCCGCCCAGCGCTACGCCGGCACCTACGTCGGCGGCGGCAACGGCACCCTGACGCTGGCCGTGCGGCCGGGCGCGCCGGGCCTCGCGGTCACGGCCTGGACCGCCAACGGCGTCGACGTGCTGGCCGCGCTGGCCGTGCCCGGCCTGGCCGGGAACACCTCCACCGCCGTCACGCTGTACCCGGCGAGGATGAGCGGGAGCGGGAGGGTCGCGTTCCGCGCGCTGCTGGAGCCGCTGCCGAATGCGGACTTCGGCGGCCCGTTGGAGAGCGCGTGCCAGTCGTGGTTCACGGCCGATGCGGCGCAGATTGCGAGCAGGATGCTGGATGAGGTGGTGGTCGGCGTGGATGAGGAGACGGGGAGGGCGGAGTGGGTGGAGATGAGGGCGTGGCGGGAGAGGTATGTGAGGAAGGAGTAGAGCTGGAGGTTGAAGATGCGGTAGCGCTCTAGAGATAAACATCAGCAGTGAACGGTGCCTTGTACCACAATTCCATTCTTTTGTTCTAGATCGTCATAACAGGATCTTGAGCACCCCATAGGCTTGGTGGTAGTAGTTGCCACAGATGCAGCAGACATTAACGAGACGGAAACGGGGGGTCGGCTTAGCCGGGTGATGAATGCGTGATGACGGAGGAGCCGGGACTGGATTCGATACAGCCAGCCAGTGTCCACAGAGAGAGCACTGAAGCGGTAGAGATGCACGATGGCAGGTTACTGCATGTCCAGCCGCGCTCTATGCCAAGTCGGATGCAGAAAGTCTCGGTTTCCTGAAGGTCGCATGATGGATGTGGTTGCCTTCTCGCTCCGTTCGCTGCCATGGGTGATGACGTAACGGGAACCCGAGTCCTTCAGATATGCTTAAAAAGCATGCACGTAAAGGAGCAGGCTGGCCACTCGGAGGGAGCGGATGCGCACGACGTTGCGGTAGCCACGTGCGGGTCGAAGGCGGCCGCGATGGCGCCGATGGTCAAAGTTTCTAGTCAGTTCGGGCCTGCTGTAACCTGGGAGAAGGGAGGGAAACACAGTTGAGACAGCTAGTGGCCCGTGTGGCAGTTAAGGCAATGCGCTAGCCATGGGCGGTGACGCATCCGACGGATGACAGGACAAGGATGGAACGACGGGCAGACGGGAGGCAGTCCAGAGGGCGCAGCGCAGACGCAGAGACTAACAGGACGCACGCGAAACATGGGCGGGCGCCGGCACGCGGGCAGGGACCGATATGTAGTAAATGAGAGGAGGACGGCCGTCGCATGGCTCTCGGGTTTGACGCGAAGGATCGTCGTCAGAAGAGAGTGAAGCCCTCTCGCCCCGCCTCACTAGCGTCGAAGTATCCGGCGGTGCGAGGCTGAACCCGATTGGATCTACCGCACGCAGTCGATGCTTGTGTGTTCTTGGCTCCGCCATCGTCCTGCTTGCAAACGTGTACTTAGGGGCAGTGCAAGATGATGTCAAGCACCGTGGCCGAGTCCTCGCGGCTTCCTGAGCATGCAAAGCTGGCAGGTCCTGGGTGCAGCCACGACCGTCACTGGGGGTTTGAACAAAGGATGTCGATCAAACCCTCCACCGCACATCCATCCCTATACGTGTGCGAACCAGGTTAGTGGTCGATCTGGCAGTTGGCAAATTTAGTGTCGGACGCCGGTCCAATGGGGCTATCGCCAGTTTTCCTGCCGTTTCTGAACACTGCCCGACAGTACCTTTCCCGAACTTCCCAGTCGCTGCATGATCACTATTGTTTCTTTTCGGAAGGTAGCGTCTGCCAGTTGTTTCAGACTAGCCGCATCAACGAAGCAGAAGCCGCGTGCAAGGCCGTGGCTCTGTTTCTCGCGCAACCGCAGGAGAGCAGTTCTGTCTCTGGGAAGTCTCTGGAGTTCTGGGAAGCCGTCGGCATTTGGCTCTGTTGAGCGCCATGTACGCTGGACGGCAATGAAGGAGCCGGGTCCCGGTTCGGACTCCAACAACATTACGCTCTGATGAGGCGCGAGGACAGCCTGCAGGGCCAAGAAGGTCCAGATCGGGCTTGCTGACAATAAAGGCCGGCTGGCCTGTTCTGTGCGTCTCCTCGTCCGAGGAATGCGATCTCGGTCCGCAAAACAACGCCCAAGCAGATGTGCTGGCGAGCAGATGAGAGGGTCCATGGACCTGCAAGGAGTCAGGGGGAACATGTCAGGAGAACTGAGTGGCTGGCGGAGTTGCTTGCCGCCAGGATAGCCGGGCGGGAATTCCGCGTGGCTGCATGGCATGGAACGGCGGCGATCACCTGGTGAAACCAATGATGGCGGTGGGGATGTGGATGACGAGGAGAGGAAAGATGTGCAAGATGGTGTTCGATGTGATTGGATACTCATGTGCGTGCGCTGGTGATGCGAGATACGAGCCGCCGCACGTTTATTAATGTTCTTGTTGTTACTGGCCAGGAAGCTTCGTACTCGTACCATCGTGCACCCTTCTCGCACTCTCGTAATCGCACCTCCGTACTGGGATGGCACAGCAACTGAAGACGTCGTCGAGTATATAAACAACTATTGAACAAAGCAGAATAAACATCAAGCGCTCCTCATCACGCTGTCTTTCATTCGTCTCATTGTGTCAACTGCGAACTACTCAACATGAAGTTTACCATCCTTCCCGCCGCTCTTACGTTTACCCTGGCTTATGGGCAAGGCTCCCCTTATGAGTGGGCTCCCGCAGGGCCCGATGATTGTATGTTAATGAGAACTGCCGGCTTGCCTCTCTACAAAGTGCTGACATTCTGCAGTCCGTGGCCCTTGCCCCATGATGAACACGTTGGCAAACCATGGTTTCCTCCCCCACGACGGCAGAAACATCACCAGGGCCAACGCTGTTCATGCTCTGAATACGGGACTGAATTTCGCCACTGATCTCGCGGGCATCATGTGGGATCAGGCTATCATTGCCAACCCAGAGCCCAACGCTACCTTCTTCACCCTGTAAGAGCACCCCGCCCTTTTTCACGTGACTGTACTCCACCAATGAACTTGCCCTGTCCCCTCAAAGCCTAGTGCATGCTAACCTGGTTCTACCAGTGACAATCTTAACCGCCACAACGTCCTGGAGCACGATGCAAGCATGAGCCGTGCGGACGCTTACTTGGGAAACAACCACGTCTTTAACCAGACCATCTTTGACACCACGACAGCGTTCTGGACCGAACCCATCCTTGACAAGATTCAGTTGACCAACGGCAAGCTTTTCCGTCAGCTTGTTTCCAGGTCGGAGAATCCCGAATATACCTTCACGCAGACGACGGAAGCCTTCAGCTTGGGAGAGGTGGGCGCTCCTGTTATCGTCTTTGGCGACCACGAATCCGTGACCGTCAACAGATCCCTGATCACCTACTTCTTCGGTAAGTCAACGAGACAGTTCTCAGCTTCCGAACCCGGTCTAATGTCATATTACAGAGAACGAACGGCTCCCGGTTGAACTGGGATTCGTTAAGCAGGCGGAGCCCATCAGCTTGGAGGCCGTCACGAGGATATCCGAGATTCTCGCCAACGCCAGCAACCTTATCACTCCTTCGAACGCAACTGCCGCCCACAAGCGCCGTGATCTGCACGCTGGCCTTTTCTTCTCGGCATAGTGACCTGCACGCCCCTGCAGCGGGCATGAGCAGACGCACTATGCAGCAGTCACAGACGCGTTGATGAAGGAAACAAACATGAATTGCACTGCGGTGCGCTAGGAGATATTATTCTTTGTACATAACCATACTCGCTCGCTGTAGCGTGGGCCCTCGTGGTCAATTACATTCGTTACCCAGTCCAAACCTGTATGATCACAGTGCAATTTACTGCGCCAGTATCAGTAATAAATTAATAGCGACAGCAGATCTTAGTGACTGAGACACACGTGAAGTGACTTTTATGAGCTTTAATCACTTATGGCTCGTGGTTGAATTTCACTGCCTCATTCCATCGATGCGAGCCTTTCGACAGGCGGGATTCTAGACGGCTGTCCATTATGCGCTGCATGTATTGCTTTTGCGAGCTATACTTCAGGACTATAACTATTATTTGGATAGTACTGGGAACGAAGATGCCTCTTGAGCGATTATTTGCCGCGTCCTTGATGGACACCACACCGCCCCCGCACCGGAGCAGAAACATATTCAGGGGCAAAGGTAGTCGATCACCCTGAAAGGCTACCCGAGTTATCGGCGCCCTTGGAAATAGCCTACATGCTATTCGCAGGTCGTGAATGCGGGGGACGAGGCCCGTTGTGATAGCCAAGCCGCATTGCGAATACGAGGCATTGCTCAAAAACATGTTAGCCGCATGGAGTTAGCTGCGAACTTGCTGGGGGCCTTGCAGAACGGGTAGACAAGTACTACGTAGAGTGCCTACTTTTCGGCACATTCGGCGCCTTGGCCCCACTCGCAAAAAGAAAGGGGGGACGGATGCATACATACCGGTAGATCGATCTCGCTGATCGGTGATCGGGGGGATCTTACCTTTGAAGCTTACTGTGAGAGAGCTTATCATCGCTTGACAAAAGTAAAGTCTTCAAGAGGAACACTATCGCCGCCCAAATGCATTGACAAAAAGATCAAAAAATTGCAGTTCATAATGAAAACTGTGGTTTGCTTTCTTCTGAATCAAACTAAAGGAGGCGCTCCCGCAGACAAATTCCTCGGTTAAAGCAGGAAATAAGACAAGAGTAACAATTGCGGTCACGTTGATGCTAACGCTCCTATCATCGCCGAATGAAAATCGACGTTGATCGAGGTCTATTGTTGGTTGCCCGTCGGCCGACCAATCAAAACCTCCGCACGCCGCAAACAACCGGGAGCATTTCCGTTCGCGCAAACACTAGAGCCTCAAGCCTTTTTTCTCATGTCATCCATTTAGAGTCTTGATTAACTCTTAAGTTCCATAGGCTTGAGTAGTGTGTCAAACTCACCTGTTCGCTGATGATCACTGTCCGTAGGAGTGTCCCTTTTCAAGATAAGGAATTGATTTCTTAACCTTTGCGTAACCTTCACGACGGGTAATCCATATCTACAAATCTGGAGTGGTATCCATAGCCAGGACTTCACAGTGCAAATGCTCTTGCTTATGCAGCAGTCAAATTTGGCATGCACTAAGTATAGCAGTGCGCTGATCAGCTCATCGTAGGTATCGCCATTCAACAGTGCGAGAAACGAAAGATCGGATTTGTAAAGCACTGAACCAAAAGGGCGGCGGGAGTAAGCCCAACCATTCGGTCTTGGGCAAAATGGTACAGTGTGGCTAGCCCAAATAAGCCCATCTGTGCTAAAACCTACCTGAATAGGAAAACGCCCCCACGTTTGTTCCTCGTATAACGGTCAGTGCTTCCGCCCTCTCGCATCATAAACTCAACTCACACTTGATCTCTAGAAATCAAGCTGATTGATTGCTTAGTAGAATGTTGCGAAATGGAGACCTTGATAAATTTTCCGGCCGTTCAATAACATCACCTTGTGAGTACAAAAGACGACTGAGAACCTCCCACCTGTACTATCATCATCAAGCGACCAAAGATCCAAACAACTTGCCCTCTTACCAAAACCTACAAACCATCATCGTACACTTTCAGACACCAGGTATCAAGATGGTTCACTTCGGCAGTCTCACCATGGGCCTCCTCACCGTTGCCGCCTTCGCTTCGGCTGTCCCTACCCCCAGTGGTACCGCCGATCAGCCTGGTCTCGAAGGGATCCCCGTCGGATCTCCGGACGGAATCTACATCGGCAGCGTCAAGGAGGATGGACGCACACAATGGGAATTCCTCGGAGACCACAACTCTACCTCGACCATCGATTCCCGTTCTACGGGCGATGGCCATGCGCTCGCCAAGCGCAACGGCGTCTCCTGCAACGGGTTCGGCGTGAACGCGGATGACGCCAACACCGCTCAGGGAAAGCTGGCCGACATGTGCGGCAACGGCTACTACTTCTCGAGCAAGAGCATTGCCCAGGTCTCCGGCGGTGCCGTCGCGTTCGGCTGCAACTACGGAAACGGCCAGACCTGCCACAAAAACGACCTGTGGGACTTCTTCGGCCAGATCAACTCGGTGTGCGGCTTCACGCACGGCTCCAGCGCCGGCGCGGGATGGTACTCGAGGAACGACTGGAAGGCCACCTACGGACGCACCTCGACCGGTTCTGGCTTCTGTTAAGCGCTTCACGAGGCACCGACGCTCTTTTTGCATTTCTTAGCCAAATCTATCACCTTCTTTAGTAACCCACAATATCAGCAGACGAGCTACTAACGTTCATTACTCCCGGTTCTGGTTGCATCATTCGGCGCTTTCTGGGCATGGTCAGACTTGCGGGTGATAGAGTATTAGAATTCAAGACGTTAGACTCTACTTTTTAAAACGTATTGCGGTACGGTGATTGTAAACTGCTATCTGATTTTCCGACCTCTCCTGATTGCGGAATTTTTGATACAATGACACTGCAGTCGTGATGCACGCGTAATGTATCAAACTAAGGCTGAAAGAGTTTTTCAAGAGCGTGCCGGAGTGGTCGACGTCGAGAAAGAGACAGTACCCCTCTTCTCACTCAACGAGGGAGCCTGATAATCAGGCATAGGCTTTTCAATTCAGTTTGTTGTACTGTTATAGTTGCCGGTGAGAGACGCATTAGAATGTGAGAGATTTCATTGTGGAGAGATAGTCTAGAACGAAAGTAAGCAAATAAAAGGATGCGTCGGTTAGACAAGTGCAGTAGTAGTCTTTCAGCAATACTGTCAAAACTTAAACCAAGTAGCCAGATAATTGCGTAGCCAAGCAAGACCCCCACAAGCACCCGGAGTGAGTGATCGGCCTTCACATTAACACCACAGCAAAGAGAGCCCAGGATTCTCCTGCGCAGCATCAAGTAATACAACAGAAATGCTGCATGGAGTAGAGGCATGGGCTTCAGCCAATTCATACCTGCGTTTCTCTTCAGGCCGAGCGGCAGAGCCTCCCTCCATCAGCGATGTAGAACCTCTCGCTGCCTACTGCTGTAATACCGTAGAAGAGGTCATCAGGATCGTACTTCGCTTTGATCCTGGAGAGCTCCGGATAATTATCGCCATAGAAAGCAGCTTGCCAGTCCTTCTCTTGATAGTCGGCCTGAGTAATTTTAGCACAAACGTTGAGCAAATTTCCATGATCGTGTACCTCATTCAGGTAGCTTCCTGATTCTGGTGCGAGTTGTTTCAGTCTTGGCATAAACTCGTCTGTCAACCTCTGTTGATCTGGGATCATCGCAGTCCGCGGTGCAGTGATGTCGATCCCCCTACAGATGTTTCAGATTTCGACGAAGTCCGGTGTTGAGGTATTACTTACGTTGCAACGAAGGCCAACACGGCGGCACGCCTCCATGCCGGGAGCACTGAATTGTCAAAGTCACCAGCCACTTCTCTGGAGGCGTTGATTGCTAGGCTGAGGATCATTCCACCATCCTCCATGACACTTCGAAATGCTGCGGTCAGTGCATCGTTTCGTTCTTCCACGACGCTTCTTGGTATCAGCCAGCCAGCTCCCTGGAAGAGACTGACCAGTTGAGGAGGCTGCATTGCTTCGTGCTCTGGCAAGTGGCCTGGGAAGTCTCCCACAAACTTTTTGTATGTGATTTTGCTCTTATCCAGCTGGTCGAAGTATGGCTGAAGCAGAGAGGCAAGCTCTTTCGAGCTGAGGCCCGGCGCATTGATTGGACTCACCGCGAATGAATCATTCATGATGTACGCCGTGGCCATGATTCCTTGATCAAGGAGTGATGGTAGTATGTCATGCCAGGCGGTCACCGCGGTCCAGAATGTGTCCAGCTCCAGACCGCTAGCGGAAATGGTGATGTTAGCGGCTGCGACCGGGATGTCGGCGTGGACTTTCGAAGTCATGGACACTACGACACCGTAGGTCCCGCCGCCTCCACCGGAAAGCGCCCAGTACAGATCCTTGTTCTTTTCGCGGGTCGCTACAAGCAATTGGCCAGAGGCGTCCACTACCTCCCACTCCAGGACCTGGTCTGCCGCCAAGCCGTATCTTGAGGAGAGTGGGGAATGGCCACCACCTTGAGTGTATCCGCCTTCCCAGAATAAGCAATAGTCAAAGTGCGATAGAGCATTCAAAGGGCATACCTGCAAAGGCAACGGTCGGGCAGACGCCACCCACGACCGCAAAGCCCCGTTCATACGCAGCCTTGTACGCCTCGTCAAGCTGCACACCAGCACCGACCTTGATGGCTTTCCCGGTGTAGTAGGAGTCCGTCCAGTCAACGAAATCAATGTCTTTGAGGTGGTGCACCCACAGAGCAAGGGCTCCAGCACCTGTGGATTTCCCCAAGTAGCTTTCCAGAGACCACTTAACATCCATCCGAACATGCACGCCGGGACAAACTTACTCGTGTCCTGAATTGCGCACCACCAGCCTCACATTACTTTCCCTGGCGAAGCTGATTCCGGCGGCAACATCCTCCGCTCCCGACACATTCACCGCGTAGCTCACGTAGTTGCCCAGCTCGCACGGCCTCTCTCTGGGTGTGAACGGGTCACAGCTCTCATTGGCCCAAAACGCGGCCATCACGGAGCTGGAGCTCTCGTCGTGCAGCGAAGGATTCGTCCACCCGTCGCGCACTGTCTGGCATGCCGCTTCGTCGTAGTTTGGGTCGTGGCACGGTGTTCCGATGGGGACTGTGGCAATGAGCCGGCCACCTACTGTGGAGTTGAGGTCGGCCCATTGTTCAGAAGATGGGTACTCTGGGTCGCTGGGTAGGTAGCGGCATTGCGGCGTGGAAGAGGTATTCCCGGAGAAGAGGAACTGAAGTGAGAATAGTGATTGAATGCTTTCGAGCGGCTTCATGTCCGGTGGCACTCTTCTGTATCGTTCGCTGAAACAATGGAAAACATAGTATGTGGCTCTGTGGGAGACGGTGCCTTAATATATTCGAACAGCAAGTACATCTTGGGCAATGTCAGCACTAACCCTCCTGAGAGAACACCATTTGGAAGCTGACTGCACTCTTATCAAAGGTTGATTGGCGTACTGGAGGTCTCCGTCTTACTGAGGGGCCTCTCTGCGCTGTGAAGGTTTCAATGGGGCAAGCGGGGCGACGTGGCCAGGAATGGTTGAAATAGCCGGTGAAAAGGTTGTAAGCAGACTGATCGTTGCTTCGTAGGGATCTGGGCAGCAAGGATTCTTCGTATTTGGCCGAGGCTGTCTGGAATCCTGCTGGGAGACGGATTGGGATAGGCTGGAACGCTTCAATCACGTGGATGAGAAGCTGCACTTTGGAAACACCGCCTGATGGACTGGTTCTACAACATAAATGCTTGCGCCGCCGGTTCCGCAGGCTATGCTGGCTCTGCGGTAGAATTAAAGGTGTTCAATGCAATTCACTATCCGCAGCTGGAGCATCTCCTCGACGTGGCAGTGCAATAATGAAACAGCAAATATGTTCTGCTGTGTACTTATGCCTCGGACAGTACTTCGGCAGCATTGGTGTATGGCTGGAAGACCCTTGGCGCATTGACTTTGGGGTGCTGCTGCTGTAGACTATACTTTAGCAGCTCCCGTTTCGAGCAAAACGCCCGACGCGCCTGCCCCCCGGACCTTGAGAGACCAGGAATTGCGACCAATCGCCGCGCACCCTCCTTGAACACCCTACAACAGCAGCATCAATCTCTGACTGATAGTGTACTATTTTGCGAGAGTAACTCTGTCCGCTTTGACGTTTCAGCATCAACATTCCAGCTTGATATTCAACGATGTTGGCCATCTTTCTGGACAGCAGCACTGGAATATCGGCCATTGGCCGCAATGGCCCAACACAATGTTCTACAGTGCGCAGAGCCCTGCGAGCTGACCGAAGTCGTCGTTTTACAACCCGTCTCGACACCGCCGATGACTTTCTCCCCGCCGGGCACGGCATCCTCTGAGAACGACGTCGACACACTCTCCGATACATCACCTCAAGTTCCCACGCCGTCAGATACAGCCACGTTGATCAGCCACTCCCGCGATGACTTGGCCGCCCGAGATGGAAGACCATCGGAACGACAGAAGAAAGAGACGAGTCTGCTCAACCTGAAAGATCTTCTGCAAGACTGCGTCGCGGATTTCTGGGGCAACTGCTTCGATCGGCTTTGCGACCGGTGCTTTGATCGCGGATGCGACCGCCTTTGCGACCGTTGCTGCGACCGGTGCTGCGACCGATGCTGCGATCGTTGCTGTGATAGATGCTGCGACAGATGTTGCGATCGGTGCTGCGACCGCTGCGCGTGCTGCGACCGTTGCTGCGACCGGTTGGAAAGGTCAGGCCGAGATTCACGGAACCCACGCCCCGTACTGATGGCATGCAGGATCACCTTGGCCTTGTTTTCGCGGCGATAGCCGGAGAGCGAGCTGTCGGGAAGGATCACAGCTCCTCCAGGATGGAGGCTCTACGAGCACGACGGCGTTGTGGCGTCGACTGCAGCAGTGGCATGATAATCGCCGGGGGCCCCACGTGTGGCTGGCCGCTAAGGGTCGCCGTGGCGTGCTGGTCAACTCCCGTTCTCTCTCCCACGTCACTATTCGGATTCTCCGACCTGGAGTACTTGTGGAACTGGGCCAGCATACAAAGTAGCCGAGCCGGGTGCTCGTGTGCCATGGAGTAGAGCACTGCATCGGCACTCAGCTCGGCAAAATCGGTGGCCCTTGCTTTAGAGTTGTGTTCTTCATTTGCAGATCTCCGGCGTCTGAATATCAAGCGCAGAACGTGCTCAGTGCCAATGGCAGAATCACTTGCCCCTTGAGCTTCGGCGTTACATCCGCCATTTGACTTTGGTACGCTTACAGACCCGTCCAGCGCTTGCAGGAGGCACTCCACTGTCTAGCCCGCACGCCGCCCTGTGTGCTCACCGACGCGGCGAGCTGGCCGGCCTGGATCGGTCAGGCCGATCCGGCCCAGTGTTGAGTGGCAGCGAGGAGAGCGCGAGGCCCTTCTGGAAGGCGGCGCCGGATCATCGACAGGGGCTGTGCTGATCGGGCCGCTGGCAGCGTGCCAGCCATGCCGCACTCGGCCAAGTGGGCGAGAATACGAGGGACCGAACGTCATGTCACTGACTCGCCGCTTTCGATGTCGACGCGTCTTCAAAGCATGACCCTCCCTCTTCCTCCCGCGCTCCCTCGCTGCAGGTCCAATGCTGCACTCCATCTATGCATCGCCATCGGCGGAGTCTCTGGCTTTGGCTGACCCTGCTGGAGGCTGCCCTGGCCGCCGGCGCCGCGTGGACCAATGCCTCTCGCCGAACCTCGCCTGACCCCTTATCCGGATCACCCGACTCCGCATTGACGACACCTGGCCCGGCCTCCTCCTCCACCTCCGCCTTCACCTGGACCGGCACCGACAGCAGCCTCGTTCGCGACGTCGCGTCGTGCGAGTCCGAGAAGCGGGCGTGGTACACGGCGAGCTCGGATTGGTACTGGTCCTCGCACTCCTCCTACTCGTACGAGTCGACGACCGGATACGGCACACTCTGGCTGGGCAACTACACCGGGCCCGTGTCGACGCTGTGCGATGGGGTTCCACGCGCGTCCGGGCCAGCGCCCACCACCACTGCTGCCACGCAGGTCTACGTGAACTCCATCCCGCCGCCGTATGCCAGCCCGTCTCCGACCTGCACCTTCAACTACCGCGGCTGCGAGCTGGTTGTCGAGTCCTACCGGTCCTGGTACTCGACCACCCATGCCCTCACGGTCAATCCGCCGCTGCCGCCGCTGTGTGAATGGGGGCCCGACGAATGCAAAATCCCCTACGGCGAGGAGCACTGCAGGCTCGACGCAGGCGAGGTCAAGCTGATTTACTGGCCGCAGTCCAAGGATCCGGCAGAGCTTTGCGCCAGCACCAAGCCCCCGATCACCACGGCGCCTGTGCCAACATCGCCCGTGGTGGCCGTCTCTGGTGACTACACGTTCAGCTCTCCATCGGTCTACTTGTCCTTTGCAGAGTTGAAGGGCCTGCCCTGCTACAAAACATGGCACAACGCCATCATCCCTGTTGCTTCCGAGGCACTGTCCACCATCGTGTTCGGGGAGACGCAGCCCATTGAGCGGACAACGTCGCTGAACTGGAACGACATGAACTCGCCAATCCCGCTCAGCGCCTACAAGGCCCAGCAGAGCTGCTGGGACAACTGGCTCGGGGTCCGCGGAACAGCCGCGGGCGGCGATGGATGCAACACCATCTACGACGACTACCTCCCGTGGCTCGCGCTGCCAACGAACCCGGCCTTCTTCACCGGGCTGGACCCCTTGTTCAAGAACTGCACCTCGCTCTTCTGGCGCAAGTACGTGTTCGACCCGCCCTATGCGCTGACCCCGGTTGGAGAGCTGCTGCCGCCCACGCCCACTGCAACGACGGATCACGTGGCCGAGTCTGCGCAGCTGCCTTCTGCCAGCGCAGTCATGACTGTGCCGGTCATGACGACCATTGCGCAGCCCCGCTACGGCGGCCCCATCGCAACCGTCGGCACGCAGGAGATCTCGGCGGACCCGCAGGATCCGCACAACGTTGTCATCAATGGCGAGACCATGGTACCTGGCCAGGTCAGCGTCGTCGGGACCACTCCGATTATCATGGCGACCGGCGCTGTCGTCATCGGATCATCAACCATTGCTCTCCCTGTCGCAGACACCCAGCAGCCGGTTGCCACAGTCGAATCGGTGGTGATCGCAGCAGACGGCTCAAACATCGTCCTGCCCGGTGGCAAGACGGTGATGCCTGGCATGGTGACTGTCATCAAGAGCGTGACCGTCTCGGTTGCGTCGTCCGGCGCTGTTGTGGTTGGATCATCCACAATCCCGCTTCCAGCCGCAGAAAATCAACAGCCCGTTGCCACGGTCGGCTCGGCGGTCGTTGTCGCAGACGGCACAAACTTCATCCTCCCCGGCGGCAAGACCTTGGCGCCCGGCGCTGTCACCGTTATCAATGGGGTCACCGCCTCAGCCGGATCCTCTGCATTGGTGGTCGGATCCTCCACCATCCCTCTCCCCTCCGCAGGAAGCCAACAGCCGGTAGCCACGGTGGGATCTGAAACCATCATGGCGGATGGCACAAACTTCATCCTTCCCGACGGCAAGACCCTGACGCCCGGTGCTGTTACTGTCATCAACAAGGTCACCGTGTCGGTTGGCTCCTCCGCATTGGTGATTGGAGACAGCACGACTATTCCTGTTCCTGGCGTGGGGGCCGTCGTCACGGCTGGCTCTCGCACCATCACAGCTCTCCAGGCAACTCCCGGGCTTGTTGTCATCGGCTCGCAGACGCTCACAGTCGGCGGAAGAGCTGCCACCATTTCCGGCATGGTCATCAGCGCAGCCAGCTCATCAATCGTTGCTGTCGTGGATGGCACCACGACTACGGTCGCCGTGTCGTCTTTGGCCCCATCAACCACCCGCCGCTCTGGGTCGTTAAGTGCAACAACGTCGGTGCCTGACCTGGGATGGGCCACTGATCCTCCGTCGAGTGCAACCTCGTCCACGCGCTCCGCAGGATCTTCGTTCCGTTTTAGCCGCTGGATAGCCCTGCTACCCCTGGCCGCTTTGCTAATGGCTTGAATAATGGTAATGACGCATTGGGAACCAGATACGGGCATGGCGTGGCGTGGCATACACAGCATATTTAATCTCTGTAAAAGTCTCTGCATATTTGTTTCACGGGCATTGGGCGGCATTAGAATCCACGGGTCAAGGAGTTGGAGGGGGCGCATACGCAGAACACATACTAAGGCTCATTCTTTCCGAAGTCAAATGAATCATTTCCCCACCTCGCACTGCCTTGCACGTCCAGCAGTGGACGTTCTTGCACCGTACCACGCTAGTTTTCAGCCGGCCTCGGAACGACTGGTTTCACCACATAAGCTTCGTGGCAACGCAGCTACTGTATAGCAGAGCGCCGAACTTGGATCTGATTGGCAACCCTGTCAATCGGCGATGGCATTCACCGTTTCATCCACGTGGCTCCGGTACTCGGAAACACTGTCTTGAAACGGACTGAGGGGTGCAGCGAATGGAAGGGTGAGGCATTCCCAGTGCAGATTTCCCCGCCTTCCGCTGCAGGCGTGATTGGCGGCCCCCGCAGGCCGATTACGTGAGACGCTGACGCCAAGCCGAGCACACTACTTCTCGGCCTCTTTGTGGAACTCAACATATCTGTGGGAAGGGAGGATTCGCTGTTGGCCAGGTATCAGAGATATTGAGGGATCCCCCCACTCCCGCCTCGACGTTGTATCTGATGCGTGGCATGGTTGTACAAAGGCAGCTCGGCCGACGTCGCGACCCCATCTCCAATACTGAAATGGAAAATGCAGCCACGCCATCTGACCGCAACTATAAGCACACATTACATCGGCAAGCATCGCCATAAGACCACGAAGCTTTCTCACGTGAAAGGGTAATGTATAAGCGCCGCTGTGTCTCGGTCTGTATACTTTTGCCTAGGGCTCCCGCCGGCCCTGCAAACTTGTTTACCGCACTGCCCGAACAGGCGAATCAGGATGCTTGGCCTGCTTACTGACTACTGCACGGGACGCCACCCCGAAGCATCAGGGTACGCCTGGTATGACCGGCAGCATCAGCTCAATGAATATCAGCCCCCCACTCCCAGCCTTGCGGTAAGACGCAGGCCCGCAACCGCCCCAAGCCTCAAAACGTCGTGGAATTTAATGCGCTTCAGATCCAGCCAAACCTGCGGTAGCGCTTGCGTTTCGTAACCGCCAGGATGGCTGTCGGCGTCAGGCATGTCATTCTGCTACTTGCGCTGGCATGCTGGGCCTCCGGGCAGGACAGTCAACCGTACGGCGACAGGTGCGCTCGCTGGCACCACTCCGGTCCGTCTTCACTCTTGGCACTCCACGGCCCATACTGACGTGCGTTGCAAGCAATGCTGAGGGGGACTTCGCTCTACATCGACGGAGGCGTGCAGCTGTTCCGTGACAATCGAACCAAATGGCTCGGCTTCAGTGAGTCTCCACCGCGCGGTCTCAACGGCTGCAATTGAGCCTGTCTGCAGACAAATACATATACGAAGTACCCATGGACAAGTCCTGGAACGCAACCGGCAACTACTCAGAGACACAGACAGGGCGGTTCCTGGCAAACGACACGGGTAGCAATCCGCCGAACATGCTCCGGGGCGCTCTCTACGCGGCACTGCACGAGGACAACAGACTTTTCACCTTTGGCGGCTCAAGCTTTGTGGCAAACACGTCGGACCCAGACTGGGAGGCGCCCCGTCAGGACGATGATTCTCTTTGGTCCTACGACATCGTTTCAAGCAGCTGGAGGGATTATGAAATAACGAGTGCCATCCCCCGGCGCCCGAATTGGGGCGCAGTAGGCGAGGACATGATCCATGAATTCGGCTTTTTCCTGAACGGCCAGTTCGACCGCGGGTCGTCGCTGGGACGGTACGACAGCGTGGAGTACGAAGACGGCAATCCGACCAATGCCACTTTCGACCAGATCACGTATCTCAGTGGGATGCTGGTGCTTGATCTGGGGACCGCATCTGCACGGAACGTATCAACCGAGACGCTTGGCTCGCCCCGTGTGGCTGGTGGATTGGTGTATTCGTCATTCTTTGGCAAGTCTTCGAACGGGACCGTCATCGCGTTTGGGGGCATGCGGAGCGGCGGGCAAGGAGACGACACCTTCACGAACGGGGTTCTGGTACTTCCCACCCCCATGAGAAAACCCATGTCTGTGCTGATGCGCCCAGATCGACTTCACCACCGTCTCCCTGTGCGACACCTTCAGGGCCGAGAACGTGACGTGGTTCAACCAGTCCACCACCGGCGAGACGCCCCCTCCACGCATGGACTTCTGCACGTACCCCATCGACACCCCCGCCCCGGACAACTCCAGCCTAAACTTGTCCGCACCCAGTTCATCCCCCCAAAGAACCCGCGCTGACGCCCTCCAGCTACATCTACGGCGGCTACGACCCCACCAAGTCGATCCTGTACGACGACGTCTACATCCTCTCGCTCCCGTCCTTCACGTGGACGAAGGCGTACGCGGGCACGCAGGGCCGCTTCGGCCACACCTGCCACTGGGCGTCGCCGCGGCAGATGATCGCCATCGGCGGCGCGCGCGACGCCGGCCTGTTCGCCGTCGAGACCACCGGCGACGTGCCCGACCTCAACGCCACCACCTGCGACGACGGGCCCGGCGTCGCCCTGTTCGACATGACCGACCTCGTCTGGAGCGACTTCCTCAACGCCTCCGCCGCGCCGTACCTGGTCCCGGACGCGGTCGTCGAGAAGATAGGCGGGTCGTGAGTGGTTTTTTCTTCCCCGAGGGTGGTTGGTGTAGTTACTTTTTCGAGCGGGCGCGCTGACTTCGAGCAGGCCGCATGGGAACGCGACGATGACGCAGCCGGTCGGCGGGTTTGATCACACCGCGGTTTACGAGATGTTCCACCCTCCGCCGGCGTCGGGAGGCGGCGGTGATGGCGGGCTGAGCGGTGGAGAGATCGCCGGCGCTGTTGTTGGCTCGCTGGCTGGCGCTGCCCTTGCGGCCGGCTTGGCTCTCTGGTTCCTGTGGCGGAGGCGCAGGAAGATCCGCGGCCTGCAGGCTGAAGGTGAGAGGGCCGAGTTGCCAAGCGACGTCACCGCCAGACACGAGATGGAGGGCGCGAAGTCGTCATGCAAGGAGCTGACAGGGGACACGGGAGACGTCGTGCGGAAGCCGTCCAAAGGAGCCAGCACGTTTGCCGAGCTGGAGGGAGACGGCGGGACCGCGGAGTTGCCGGGTGGGCAGACTGTTCTCGCTGAGCTGGAGGGCCCTATGGAGAGCAGTGACGCGGCGGCGGCTCGGGAAAAGAAAATGCTGGGGACTCTGCATGATGGGGAAACAGAAGCTGCTGACACTGCAGACGCAGATGCTCAGGTGATACCACATACAAAAGCCGGAGGTCTGAGGAGGGAGAAAACTTGATCGGGCCCGTAATCCCAGTTTGTAATATATTTTGACTCCTAGACTTATCCACAAGTCGCTGAATGGTTAGTCGTATTCTGATATACTTGTGGTGGAGGAAAGACTGACATCGTGGTCCTGAGCTCATCATTTACGACCCTGCCGCCTCCGGATGAGCTTGGAATATACGGAATAACTTTTGCAGATCCATGACTAGAGGTGATGTAGAGTTCAGACAAACTCATAACGAGCTCGAAATACCTGGATGCCCAATGTTGCACTGTTCAGTATATATGACAGGGAACAGTAAAAGCTGTTCGGGTTTCGTCCAAGTAGGTTTGAGACAAAAACCTATCTCCAATGCAAATGTCGAATGTGGAGCTTTCCAGGTCAGCAAAAAGAAATGTTCTTGGAGTATTAAGAGACGCATCAAGCAACCGCTTAACTCGATCTCGTGAGAAATTTAACCTCAGTGTTGGTGTATGTGTTGTAGGCTCTTCTTGAAAAGTAGACTACCTGTTATTGAAGGCATTTCGAGACCAAAACGCATGACTGACATTCACAATGAGGCTGTCATGCCGGATAATAGGCTTTGGTAGAGAATTTGTGATGAGAATATCTTGCTCCGTACTGAATCATCAAAGAGTAATCCGAGCCGTAGGGATTTACTCGACAAAGCAATCGGGAGAGAACTGCTATTACTTCCGCAGGGTCATCTCACTCCAAGACAGCCGTAAAGCATGGTTAATTGCAGGTGGCCATTTCTACGGGCGGGAGAATCAATCGGCATGCATATGTTAGTCTCGAATGAACCATCGGTCCAAGTCATCCCGAATACCGAGCCACATTATAATTTTGCAACAACAGACGGAGAAATCCGCATCAGGCTGTCGAACCTTCCCGTACTTTCATCACCAGTTCCTTCTCGGTCGAAGATAGCTTTGTTATCCGAGTGATTGTGAGGACGGGACGGCTACCATCATGGCTGAACACTTATGCTTATACACCATTTTCCGCTAGCGCCGCTTCAGGCATTGATCAACCCCGAGAATTATTTTTGACACAGTGAGATCATGAGTCTCTAAAGATCTCCTGCAGTTACCTATGTTTTCACTGGCATTTGAAATTTCCAATGGATCTCCACAGGGCTAACTGAATACTCGGAGGATTAGTAGAAGTTAGGCTTATTAACACCGAAAGCTAGCAGTTCAAGAACTGGCTGATGTTTCTAAGCCCTGATTGATGGAAAAGTACACTGCGCTCTAGATGACCGCGAGTAGGTGGCGCTATAGTTCAAAGTTTATTTTCAAATACGGAAGTATCCCTATCTCTGGATCTCACACGCTGATCCTACGGCTCAGTGCTATGGAAGGCGGTGAAGTCACATATCATATTACTTCATCGTTGGGTGGGTGAAGAGGCCTTTTTCCGGATAATCTACAGTGCTCTTTTTACATAGGAGAGTGTTGAACAAACAGCCTAAGGGCTACTGCACCTGGGTGGATTTCAGCTGTAGAGCGAGTTGGTTTCCTAGAGAAGCAATCTGGTTGGGAAACTAAAGGTCCGAAAAGGACCAGATTGGCGAGAGCCAATTGGGGTTTACTGTAGCACGTGACGCACACGTATATCTTCCGTGTACGGCTAACAGGTAGAAGAATTGAACGACTCATCGTGGACTGTCTCTATACCGCTGCTGTGAACCCTCATTGTTCAACAGAGAGAGTAATTTCTCTACAACCCCTAAAGAGTCCCGAACAGCAAAATGACTAACGCAGTGTTTCAGCTTAAGTACTCAATTATATCTGAGCTTTAAAAAGTCGTGATCGTCTTATCCGTCCGTTTTTAGCTTGGCGGATACGAAAATGAAGGTTCCGATTTTATCCAACTCCCAAAACTTCTCGAAATAGGAACTAACCTTCCGCGAGAGCGGTATGTAGGGTCTTTTGTTCCGATCTTTTTTTTTTTTCTGTTTTGGTGAGAACTTGAGAGCCATGAAGACATTCCGCCGTGGAATTTAGGTATAAAACGGGAAGAGTAGCTCCAATTCTTTTCATCATTCATCTTCATCAAACAGCCATATCAAACTGCAACATCAAACAGTTACACGAAAATCTTCCACTTCGTTGTCCAAAAAAAAAACATGTATTTCTCATCTTGGATTCTCCCGCTTTCTTTGGCAATGGAAGCCGTTATCGCTCACCCTGAGCCCCAAGGCGCGTCTGATAAACTTGTCCCCGGCTTGAAATGTGGCTGGACAAGGCTTGAGAGTACGCACGACGGATGACGACCAGAGAAAATTACGCTTCATGTCCCAAATTGTGCTGGACAAGTTGGAATCACTGCAGGTACCTGCATCACGGCCATCTTCGAGAAATGTAAGTGCAACTCTGGTTTACAAGTTAAGTCATTAACCTTTGTCAACAGCCCCAGGAGCCGCCGTCGCTTGTGCTGGAGTCATATCGGCTGGGGCGACATCTTTCGTTGGTGCCCTCTATCTAGCGAACTTTTAAATTACTAACACGTTGTAGCACGATTGCAAATGTTGCGCGAGCGGGTGTTAGGTCTCTATTCCACGAGCTTGAACCTTTCTTGCCCGTGGCTTAGGACTACTCGACTTTCCCATTCCATCCGTCTACCATTTATCTTAGCCACTCGTTTCTCTGGTGCACCAGTTCGTCAGTCTTCTTGTTCTTTCAGCATTTTCTCTCATTAGTAGCAACACACTCGTTCAATATGAAATAAACCATCATTTCCGGAGATGTGAGCCTTGATAACACAATTCATTTGCCGTGAGCAACATGAATGTTGGGTGCAGTGAGAACTGCCGGCAAACAGCGTCAAAGATGGAACAGGAGACGCCGATGAAAAGTGATTACAGTCTGTTGATTGAAGCACAATGGCGAAGGAAAAAGCCAAAGCAAGCCGTTCCCCAATCACAAAATAAAATACAATTGAAATTTTCCACTGACTTTGAAGCTTTCTTTCTAGAATTAGAAGCAAGGATTACATGATGCTCTACGTAAAGCAGTCCTCTAGACCGTCAAAGCAACAGCACACCCTTTGATCAAATTTTCCTCCTTCTGGACAAATGCAGTAGCAGCTCGTTTCATCGCTTCCCGCGCTCCCTGATCACCGTCATCCATTTTGACCTCAACACACTTCTTCGTCTTGATGATCCATCCTTCCTCTACTTCATGCATAATCTGATCCTTGATGTTGAGCCGCCAGTACTTTGTTTGCCCAGCATCCGGGGCAAATGAGTCAACGAGCGTTTGGAATAGGACATGCGTCATTTCAGTGTTGGTCGCGACACTGGAGAGAGCGATCATGCCATTGTAGGGATCTCTCGCTAAATTGTCGGGAAGAGGCACTTTTCCAGGAATGCCTGTGCCGATGCTGAGAAAGCATTGGGTGGGCCGCGAGGGCCCAAAGACACCCACGATCTCAGTCCAGAGCCTGAACAGAGAGAATGTTAGACTATCCCGGGCACGAGAGGCGGACAGAAACTTACCATCCCAGAGGGTTGTTGGCAGCAAGGCCGCCATCGACCAATGTACGAGTCCGAGTCTGCTTGGTAGTTGGATCGATAGCATCCTCCACCTGGATAGGGGCGAAGTAGCTTGGCGCTGCCGAGGTTGCACGAGCCGCTTCCCAGATTTTGATGTCGACACAATTCGACTGGTTGCGCGGATTGGTATAAGAGCGGAGGAACACCGGTGCACTATTGTTCGGTGAATCCTTGTCGACGGCCATGACGAATCTGAAAAGCGACGTGAGTGATTGGCTTCAGACTCAGAGGGGTTTCAGTACACTTTGCACTTGTTGTTCCCATTGAGCAGTTTGTCGTCTTCATGCTTCTCTCCCAGCTTCACCCGGATAATTCTCTTTATCTCTTCCTCCAGCACCTTGGCGGTGTAGTATGAACCATCCCATACGAGCTTCCCGTTTGGCCAGAAACTTTTATTGAACACCTTTTCAATTGTTTGCTCGTATTGCGTGATGCACTCTTGGACGGTCATCTTCAGACAACCAAGCATGATAGCGATCAGGCTACGCAAAAACAGTCAGTGACGTCGTGTGATAGAGGAGTGAGGGAGTAACCTACCCGCCTGTGCTTGTACCGCCGATCATATCAAATACATCACACGGCTTTTTGTTTGGGTCTTGTGGACTGACCTGCTTCATCACAGCTTGCAAGAGGTGAAGAGATGAGAGTCCGCGCACTCCTCCGCCGTCTTTTAAGAATGTCAGCATACATTCGATTGTTGAAATACGAGGACGCACCCAAACAAAGAACCCGCAGAGCATCCTCATCCTGACCTCTCTTGATCTCGTCGATGTTGTAAACAACTCCTGGCAGAGCAGTTTTGAACGTTGATTGCGTATAATTGTTGACTTTCTGGATCGTTTTGTCGATCATTCTGATCTCATACACAGTCTTTTCGGCGTCTCCCATCGGAACATGTTTACGTTGGGCTGAAGCTCAGGTTAGAAAACGGCCATGGTCAGTACGGTATGTGGCACTTACTGGGCTCGTTGCCAATCTCCAGAACAAGGAGTCCACTTTTGACGTAGATTGCCCAGCCCGGAAAACGAGCGCAAATGCGGACAGCGATGCAGTTGCCAGGCTAGAACAAAAGGTCAGCAAAAGCATATTTATTCAAAGCGTGGATATACTTTAAGAAAGTTCAGGAGATCCTTCTCTTTCTTCTCGAAATGAGGTCCGTTCAGCCACCGATACTTCTTCGAAGCCATGCGATTGGATTCATAGAACTGAACCAGTTGAACACCATTTTCCCACCTTGGCGATGTATCGGACTCGTTCTCAAGGATTGCAAGCTCAAACCATGTCCAGTTGCCTTGGCACTTATCACTGACCATGCCCTGATCGTGCGACTCTGCGAAGAGCCGCAGCCCGCGCATCCTGCGAATCGTATCTTCATTGAGAGGCTAAGTTTGTTATGTCAAACGATGTCATTGCCATGGATCCCCGGGAGGTGAGGCCTTACAGGGGTCTTGAACCATACTGCAGACCTGGTCTGATCACTGTCGGCGCTCACATAAGCTTCCTGGCCATGCTCGACCAAATAACGGCCGGCTGGAATCGGAGAGGATTGAGATGGGAGGGGTTCGAGAGCCCCGGTTCCGTGGTGGGTAAGATGCTCCATCTTGACAGAATTTTGGATTCTAGTAATAGAAGATTTGAAGAACAGTCGGTAGTTGCTTTTGTTACTGCTGGCCTGTAGGCAGTTTTATACATTTTTGGGCGTGCTGAGCACCGAGGAAAAGACAACGACCGCGCGTCAGCAGGAGACGTAATGCAGGCGCACGACCCGCATTCAAGTCAATCACATGTAGCGGGCAGTATTTGCGTGTACAACCTCGCTGACACGCATGCGGTATTTGTGGGGCCTGGAGAAGCTGATGAGTGCGCATGCAGCATTTGAAGGGCTCGGCGAAACCGAAGGGTACGCGCCAACGAAAATGCCGCCCCCGCCTACCACATATGTAGCGGAGCTAGCTTATAGCTATGCAACACTAACCCGATATTAGTTTTGCAACGGCGCCGTGATTGGCTGTTTGCGAGGTTGACGAGACGGACCAGTTACCTCTTATGGCCAAATACCACGAAGGAACCAATAACGTTTACCTGTAATTTCTATTCCCGTGGTCTAAGATAGGTCGCGTGTGGCTATCATACAATGCCTTTATTCGATCACTCAACGTCATGGGCTACACACTGGATTCCACCTGTCGAGAACTGCTTGAGCAAATGATCGGGATCCGTTCCTTGGTTTGTCAAATCTCGAATCCAGAGAAGCCTCGCACAACTCTACTCGTTCGAGCCGTGCTGATTTCAGTCGCACGGAAGGAGTGGTCCTCGATCGTATCCCTCTCCTGACTACATTGCGGATGTAGCTCCGCCTCATCATACCTGCGCTGACCTGCCGACCGTACCCCTCAGTCAAGCTCGGTTAGTACTTCATACCACAGAACTTCCGAATAATTTCACAAAATTTGTGCAAAAGAATAATTGGGAATTGACCTTCGCTTTGCTACTTGGGATCCAGACAGGAGATTGTGCAACCGCACGATATATTGCGGATCGAAGAACGCTTGGCAAGGTATCGGCGTGATGCCCTACGTCCCTCTCTTCTGCGGAGTTCTTCCGCCGCTCTCGAGGTTTCCAAAAGCCAGTTGGAACGACGGCCCCATACTCGCCCTGCGCTCCATTGTCCGCATCCGCCGAATCTCCCTCTGTTCCTCACGCGCCATCACGTCTGCTTCCTGCTCAGGCAGAGGAGCACCATCCTCCTTCGCCGCACCGGACTTGTCAGACTCAGTCCTCAGCTCCTCGCCAACCTGATTCCGGCTCGGCGTCACTCCCTTCTCTCCCACGCACACCTGCCTCTCCACCGCAAGTCTTTCCTCGACCTTCGTCATCAACGACTTCTCCTGCGCCTCCTCGGCAATGACGGCATAGTGGCAACGCCGCCAAGCGCCCCAGACGCTGCTCGCCAGACCGACCACCTCGTACGCAAACAGCACGGGCAGGGCGTGGCGCAGCTGGGGGTTGCAGCCGCGCGACCACACGTCGACCAGGACCTGGAAGACCTCGTGGGCGGGCAGGGCGTAGGACCAGCGGTAGAAGGCCGGGGCCAGCTCGAGCGGCACGAGGATGGAGGCGACGTTGAGCATGGCCCAGGCGATCAGCGCCATGGGCACGTACGCCGGCGGCAGCCACAGCGCGAAGATGTCGAGCGTCAGGAAGTTGGCGTGCGCGAACAGCCACAGCGCCGCCCACGTCAGCGCGAACTGAGCGCCCGACACCGCCCACCCCGCCCGGAACGCCCACACCACGCCCGCCGTGCAGAGCGAGCCGACGAGAGTGTAGGCCAGGGAGAGCGCGAGGCGGACCAGCGCGATGCGGAGCGGGTGGATGCGCGAGAAGATGCGGAACTGGACGTAGAGCCCGTTGATGGTGCCGAGGTAGAAGAACTCCTGGATCAGGAGCAGCAGGATGACGATCGTGTTGTAGATCAGGCGCGAGCCCTGCGTTGTGGGCTGGATGTTGTCCGAGGTGAGGTGCCAGGGGTCGGCGAACGCGGAGATGGCGGCTGGAGACAGAGCAGACGATGCCGCCAGTGACTGCACAACATCGGAGCCGTTTGTGGCGCTATATGCAAGGCGAGCCGCATCTGAGATCGTCTTCATGTTTCCTGCAATCACCGTGTCCGCAATCGTTGGGTAATGCGCCTCGTTCCAGATGAAGGTCAATGCATCCGACTTGTTGTACAAGCTCGCATCCGCCAGCCCGGAAGTGGCAGCCTCTAGCCGCGTAGAGGCCCCGGCGGAGGTGAAAAGGGCGGCCCAGTAGCCCTTCTTACAGACGGCGTGGCGAAGGTCGTTGGGTGTGGGGTAGTCAGCCTGAGAATGCTCGACAACGGTCGGGAAGCCCTGGCCCTGCAACGACTGAGAGGCGTTCCGCACGGCTTGGCCAACCGTGCCGTGGTCATAGTCGACATAGAGGACATGGAGGTTGTGTGCATGGGAGGATTGCTGGAAGATGGCGCCGAAGATGTAGGAGAAGATGCCAAGGAACAGTAGCTGCAGCTGCACAAAGTTGATCAGGGCGGCTCGGAGGAAGGCGTGACGCGCGCCGTGCACAGCCGGGTCATGGCGGTCGTAGCGGTTTTCAAGGGCGCGGGAATAGAACTTCATGTTGTGGAGGGAGAAGGCAGGCGGTGACCCTGCCGCGACCATATGATATGCACCGGGGACTCTGGGTTCCTGGCTGCTGCGGGACGCTAGCGGGAGCTGTCAGCAGTTGGGATGCATTACGTGAGCCTCCAGATCTCGTCGTGCACCAATCAAGACACCGCGCCACAACGCCATGCATGAACTTTATCATTAATGGTCCGCTCGTCGACACGCTGCGGAAGAAAGTTGCTACCCTAGAAATGCTCCTTCCAGAACCTGAAGTTGACGTCCGGACACGTCGCCCCCTTGCACGCCCTCTTGATGTCCCGCGCGGCAACATTCGGCCCACAGAAATACACACCCACGTCCGTCTTCAGACTGCTCTCCCGCCCGCTGAAGAAGCCTGTGTTCGGGTTCATGATGTCGTCCCGCAGGTCACACAGGAACTTGGGGAAGTCGGGCCGGCCGAAGTTCGTGCGGCCGCGCAGCTGGGTGAGCGGGTCCTTGTCGGTGCCGACGCTGTTGATGGCAATGTTGTTTGCCATATCGAGGTCGATGCGCTGCGTGAGGTAGATGTGGATGCGGAGGAAGCCGTCGGTGTCGTCGAGCGCCTCGAGCGACGAGAGAAGAGCCTGGAACCACTCGAACGCCGCCGTGTCCTTGCAGACCCAGATGAACTCGATCCGGCGCAGCCGCTTCAGCACTCCGGTTTGCCGGAGATGCCAGATGTTCTTCAGCACCGCGGCCCACGGCGTCACGCCGATGCCCGTGCCGATGAGCACCGCGATCTCGTTCTCGAAGACGTCCTCGGCAGGAGCACCGTACGGCCCGTCGACGCGGAGTGCCGGCATCTCCTGTCCGTGCTGGAGGGCCACCTCGTAGACTCCCATCGGGTCCATCTCGTCGTAGAGCTTCGCCTGGGAAGGACCCGCTCCCACGGCGTCGGCAAAGGCGCGTGTCCAGTCGCCAACTTGCCGCATGTGCACGGAGACGTACGGGTCGAAGGGGCAAGAGGTGATGGTAAACGGGTGCCACTGCTGCGCGCTGACCTCGGGACAGTTGAGGAACAGCCACTGTCCAGCCTTGTACTTGAACGAAGGCTTGACGAACTGGATCTCAACCGCATCTGAACCGCAGTCAGCAGGAGCTCTCACAACCGCAAAGTCAACGTCCACGTAACATACCGTAGGGATGTCTCACGACCTTCACGATCTTCGTCTCTCTTCTCGCGCGGACCTCGCGGTAGAGGCGCTCGATCAAGTACAGCCCGCCGCCGATAAGCTCCCATCTCCATCCCTCGTACCCAAGGCAATGGTTCCAGAACATGTCTCCGGCGAAAGGAGAGATTGGGTCCGTGGTGTCGCGAACGAAACAGCCAGTGGCGTGTGTATACATGCCAAGGAAGAATGGAATAAACAGGTGGTGGGTGTACCAGAACGTCTCAAAGGATTGCTGGCGGATCTTCTGGTGGGCGGTGGTGTAGATCATGAGCATGCAGAGGAGCATGATATGGCCCGTGACGCCACCAGCCTGCGTGTAGTGAATTTGCAAAGCAAGCTCGGGCCGCACCTGCGTCGCCTCGACGTTGAAGAAACTGGAGGTAGTCAGCGCCGCGGGGCACTGCGGTTGAAGGCATCATCACTCACTTCACATAGTGGCCTGCCGTGTGGACGGCCGTGTAGAACAGCATGGTGTACGCAACCTGCCTGTGGAACCAGATCGACTCGTCCAGCGGGAGCCATCGGATCTTCGGCCGGATGAGCCGCAGCAGCGTGCGGCACATCGGCAGCAGGATCAACATGGTGTCGACAGAGAGCACAAGGCCAGCTCCACGCGAGATCCAGACTGAGAATCTGAGCAGGTTGAGAGGCGCCAGCCGCGGGTCTGATGCCTGCTTGTACCTTGCGGAGTGTCAGTCCATCAACTCGAGCGGCTGCGGGCGTGCTTACCATCCGAAGGCAAAGAGACCGATGTGCAAGCCATGGAACAGAAAGTAAAAAATCAACTTGCGCGGCTCAAGCAGCGACTTCCACTGGAACTGGGCACCCATGGTGCGCGACAAACTACCGGTTGCCCTCGCTGCGTGCACGTAGATACCGGCGGACGATGTACAGAGAAGCTTTGGAAGACGCAGGACAAGATTAAAGCCAAGTACAAAAACGAGCGAAGAGCCAACGACCAGCGGATGGCTGTCTGTGTGTTACAGTGGTTCTGGCAAGAGTTCCTGGCGCGGCTGAATTATAGAAGGCGACAGGCACGAGGATTGCAGGACGGGACCAGGGGCTGATGCGTTGCACGGAGGCAGTGTGCGGGTTTCCGGGGCGTTATGCGGAGAAGGCGCTGGGAAGTTCGCACGACCGCCGGGTGTTGAAGAGCGCACAGCAGCAGCGGATTATCGCGTGATGCTCGTCAGACAACGCGAGGCTGGAGGCAGGCAGGAAACCGCACGAAACGTGGGATGCACGAGGAGCCTATAAAAAGCCGTGAGGCGTGCCTGGATGGAGTGGGCGCTTAAATATGCCACACGTCGCACGTCGCAACCTCTTCGCCCACATCCGGTTGGCCGCAGCACCGCTCCACTCCACCGCATCACATTCTGCGCAGGTACGTGCAGCGCCCGCTCGGCGATAAGCGCGAAGCGCGGGCGGCCGATGCTGCGCCCATCAGCAGCGGGCGCCCGCCCAGGTGGCTCGGATTCGGCAGGCCGGCGTTGGAGCTGCAGGGTGTGCTCTTTTGGACGCGACTGCGCGGGGATAAATGGGGTGATCGCTTGCGAGGGAGCCCAGAGTGTGCGCGCTGGGCCCTCTGCCGGGGCGAACGAAGCATAATCAGGTTGAGTGGGCCCTTGAGACGTGCGTTCCCGGATGTCGTATGATCTCCGATAGGATACGGTGAGTACGAGGGCGTCACGTGCTGCGCCGGGGCGCCGTCCACCGCGCTTATCGGTGGGATTGACAACCAGCGTCCGCTCGTAGGGCTGACGCAGGGCAACGCTCCAGGATGCAGAGATGATTGCGGCTGTTCCGCCGTGTCGGGCTGTCTCACCCCCTGGCTCCGGCACGTGGCGAGATACTGGTGAGTGGTGGCCGGGGTTTCCACCGGGTTGCCGTCATCCGAAGTACTGCACTGTTCGAGCAGCCCCCCAATCGCGTCGGACCAGGCAACGGCAGTATGCTCATAATGCGCCATGAGGCCACTTTCTCATGCGGGTGCCTCACGCCACCGCTTTCGTCCACCATCTGCTTCTGTCACAGAGCAGGCATCCATAAGAATTCACCCGGAAGAAGAGTACGGACGCGAGCTGGAGCCAACCGCAGATTTTGGATTGTGCATTTCCATCTCCGATTTTTCCGGTGGGGCTTTCGAGTCTCGGTCAGACCCACCCGAGCTCCGTGGAGATCAATCTTTCCAGGCTGTGGTGCGGGGCGTCGTACCGGCACGCAAAAGACCCTTCCGCACAATGGTTTTTAGAATTGGGGGCACAATAATAGGAGCTTGTATTTGAAATGCGCCGGAAGGACACTGCCCGGGCGGAGAGTTGAGATGCCAAGCCCTCCTGCACAGGCCGACAGCGTCCTTCATATTGAGGCCAGTCACGTCTTCCCTGGTCCATCTTCGCTGCACCTTTCGGGCCTCGGCAAAAGTCTTCTCACCAGCCTTCACCTTGTATCTGTGAGAGTTTGCGCGCTTTCTTTGTATCGAAGACGTGTTTCGATACTTTACTTCGGACACCGACCGATTGCTTTTCCGTCCTAGGGCCGTTAGAAAAAGTAATTTTCGAGTATTCCCAGTTGTGCAGGTGGCATTGAAGTCGGAAAGATGACGTAATTTCCACCTGGGACTGAGAAAGTCCATAGTGTGCCAGTTTACATAGCGCATTGTCTGTAGAGTTGCAGACACCTCAAGGCGAGCCTCCCTCCCCACTCGTTTTTTCCAGGCTGCATCAACGATAATAAAAACACTGTTCTCTGTGAGTTGCCGCAGCAATGTATGAAAGGAAATGCAATTTTTCTTACCACATGCGATGGCTTTAAACATTTTTGTGTGCAACCAGTCGGGAAGGAAAACGTTCCACGCCACCTCACGCTAATGATTAGTTTGAGGCGCTTAGCCCTCCGTGTATGCGTTTGTGTTGATCCGGGACGGTTCGTTGAAACCAGCTTTCCTCGATGGGCATGGTGAAGGAGTGAAGACTAACTGGAACAGGAAGTAGCTTCCGCCAAGATAGGTAACCAACGGAAAACCAGCGGCTTGCTTATTTCCATTCTTTCACTGCGACTGTGATGTGACGATACCGAATAGCAGTTGAGAAACAGGGCGACGGCTTTGAATCGATTTCTTGGTTGAAATAAGTGGGCGATTCACAACAGCTGTGCTATTGATGTACTTGTATGATCATATTTCATTCAATGAGTGGACATCATCTCTCGTGATAAAAGTCTATCCGCTACCATAGCCCGTACCAGGACTCCGGTTTGTGGTTGGGAATTAAGTCTAAAGAATCAAACATTAACCTCATTATTTTTAATCATGTCCCATGACGTTGGATTTCGTCATCCTTCAAAAAACTGATCAAGCACAGTGCACAACGCCGTCGGCATGGGTGTGGCACTCCTAGTTCTCATTTCAGTGTCATGGTCTTCGGTAATGTCAGCAACGAGGAGACTTACAGCGGCCGCATCAGCAGTGGTGGAAACTGCCTCAGCGGTGGTGGACGTGGGTGTCGCAGTCTCCTCTGCAATGCAGTGGACAACGCCGCCCGAGTGAGAGTGGCATTCGGAATCCTCAGCCGATTGGGCCGAGACCGAAGCCGCAGCGGTTGTAGCGGGAGCAGAAGTAGGAGCCGGGGTGGAGGAGGCAGCAGCGCTGGACGATGAGGACGAAGACTCGGTATCCTTGCCGGTGCAGCCCTCGCCGGGCAGAGCGATGTCGTAGGCGTAGACGTCAAGGGCGAAGTACTGCAGGCTGTGGGTGTTGCGGACGGCCTCGGTGGGGTTCGACTTGGCCAGTTCAAGGCACTCGGCGTAGGTGTCCGCGTAGTGCTCGACGATGGTCTCGCCGATCTTGGGCAGGTGGTACAGGCGGTGGATCAGGTCGGCAGCGAAGAAGACATTGAGCTTGCCGGAGGCGACGGTGTAGCCGTAGCCGCACATGCCCTCGAGCGGCATGCGGGTCGTGTACGACAGCGGACAGATGACCGTCTCCTCTGTCGCATTCTCACCACGCCAGTGTCCGCCCCAGCCTGCGTTCTCAGTTAGCGGCAAACAGGTTGGATGAAGGCGAGCGAGATTTACCGTCCTGGTGGCAGTTTCCATCAATGTCGTCACAACGGAACCAGATGCCACCACGGTCACCACTGATCAGCTTCTCGAACCACCCAATAGCCTCGCCTGTGGGCGCATCACCGAAGTACTTGGTGTAGAACTCGGAGCTGTTGCCAAAGCGCAGGATGTGCGCCTTGGCATGCTGAGCCAGCTTGATGGCCTCATTCAAGCCCTTGGTGAGCAGAGCACGCTCAGTGCCATTGCAAGACGAGTGAATGGGATAGTCGGTCGTCGCACCCGCGGCCCAGTCCCAGGGAGTCGGGCCTGCGTTATAGCCAGTGATGGTCTCGGTGACGGTGACAACCTCACGCCTGGCACGCGGGCTGGCCGCTGAAACAAGCGGGGTGAAAGCCAAGCCGGCGAGCAGGAGGCTGGAAAGAGCTTGCTTCATGATTGCGGCTGGGTGTTGAAATTGACTGGCCAGGAAGGGCTGGAGGTGAAAGACGGGAGTGGAGGATTGTCACTGGCCCCGGCTACTCCGCCCACGGCAGCGGATATATATATGCGTCCATCACCACACTCTTGGGCGCTCGACTCAAGTGCATCGCACCTGCTGTGGACTACTACCTTGATGGCCTTGCCAAGCAGAGCGCTGGTGTAGTTGCATGGAAGGATGCGCAGGCGTTCTCCGCCTCGCCCTTCCACAACCGGGCTGGAGGTCGAAAAGGATGCAATTTTTTTCAGCTTCGGCAAACTCGGGCATGATCGCGTACGGCAACCCGCCACAGCCAAGACGGGCGGACGGTGGACAGGCGCGGATGTGGTGACGGTTGCGGCATGGTATGTGGAGGCCCCAAGAAGGCCAAGGCATGCACTGATGCCGCTCCGCGCTTTATCGATTCGGGGCGGCATTCGGATACGTAACAGCGCGAGAAACACGTAAGGGCGCCCGTTTGCTCGAGCCGCTGTCTATCAAATTTCCTGTTTCGGCCAGGAGCAACTCGCAGTGGGCCGGCTGGCAGCAACCCGCTGCAGGACCACGGCTGTGCAGATGACACCAGAATCAAAACGGCAAGTCGACGGTGGCCGTGGTTCAGTGCGCGCCCCGGCGTGGGAGCGGCGTTGTAAAACAAATGACGCGGGGATGGCCGGCGGGACATCAAGGTGCTCAGTCTGAAGTCCACTTCACCGCTAAACACCGACGGGGCCGTCAATCCACCGCCCGCTCATTGGACCAGCACGCAGCGCTGCAGCTTACTCGCGTCACCCGTCCATCCCTCCGCCCCAGTTTTGACCACTTTTGCCCTCCGCCTGCTCGGCGGGCTTCTTGGCGCGCCAAGCCAGTACGACACCTTGCGGGTGCCTCCCGGTGCTGCGCAGTAACGAGAGCCGGGTTATATGCCACTATCCTCCGTCGCCATCGTCTTCCCTTCTTCGCTGTCACCCTTGGTCTCGCGCGCCGCCCGCTCCGCCGCCATGCCTCCCAAATTCAGCCTTGTCTTGCTAGGCTATGGCACCCTCCTGGCACGCGCGCAGACACTGATGTTGTCAGCTTGCACGCGCATTGGAAATGAGCAGTAAGTGTGGTGTGAGCCAGATTGGAACTCGTGCCGGCTGCTCATGTTTCTCAGGTACTGCATTGACCAGAACGGTTCGAGCGTCCTCTGGACATCCTACACCGACTCCACCGTGGCTTCCAGCACGCCTGCGTCTACCGCGGCCTCAACTACTGCGGCTCCCACAGCCACTTCTTCCAGCTCGTCCATAACGGCCATCTCCGACTGCCATATGCACGAGACTGTTCAGTATGCGCATCGCCAGTTCGAGTCGAACAGTCATTGATTCAGTAATCCAGATTCTGCATGGCTGGTACCGCCGAATATGAAGTCATGATCACCGCAACCGCAACTGAAGAACTTCCGGCGCAGTACACCGGATGTCACGCCCATGGGTCAGAAATGTATGGCCCTCTGTTGCTGTTTGACGCCTGGCTTGCGGTTGCTGATAGCAGGGAAGGTACTGCTTTGGTCCCGATGGCGGCGAAGTTGAAGTGGTGGCCGAAGGCGCGACAGCTACCGAGGGTGAGAGTGATGCCCACGATCATGAGGAAGAATCCACCGAAAGCACGGCGTCCGAGGGCCAGAACTGCCACTTCCATGCTGGTGTAGAGTAAGTCAGAAGATGGAGTTCCATCGGCGAGAGCTAACACCGTGACTCCGCCAGACATTGCGTCGGCGCTGGAGAATCGGAAAGCGGTAGTAGTAGTAGCACTTGCGAACGCAGGGACAGGGATTACAACGTGCCGCTCAGGATTGGCCTGCTTTTCGTCGTTCTTGTGACTAGCGCAATTGGTGAGGCCTTGTCCTCCTCGCGGAACGCAACCACTGACTGTTGTAGCCGTATTCGCGCCCATTCTCATGGGTTCCTACATCCAGAACACGATCGTCAACTTTTGTCTGATGATGCTCAAGCAGTTCGGTACTGGCGTCATGGTGTCCACGGCTTTCATCCATGTAAGACAAGTCCTCGATGATAGAATCCACCGGGAGTGGTGCTGACCTGTCATATCCTAGCTGCTGACCCACGCCAACCTGATGCTAACCAACGAGTGCATTGACTACGTGGTGGACTACGAGGGCACTGCTGCAGCAATAATGATGGCGGGCATCTTTCTTGCCTTCCTTATCGAGTATCTCGGCGCCAGAATCCTTTTCTGGAAGAACGACAGACACGCGCACGCATCCACGTCAGACAGCTCGACTGATCACAATGTCGGCGGTGAGAGTATCGAAAGCGGCAACGGAAAGGCCATCCCAAACAACACCCTCACGACACTCGCTGGCTGTGGCAATTCCTTGAGTCATGTGAACCCAGGGCAGGAAAAGCTGGCCGTCACAGTCATGGAGACTGGGATCATCTTCCACTCGCTACGTAAGTACTCGTTCAGGCTAGCTAAAGCCCAAGATCTTGACATCTGCAGTGATCGGACTCACACTCGTCGTCTCCGGGGACTCGTTCTTCGTCACCCTCTTCATCGTCATCATCTTCCATCAGGCCTTCGAGGGCATTGCCCTAGGCGCTCGCATCGCCGAGCTGCCTTCCGCCGCGAGCACTGACCAGGCAACCAAGATCGTGGGCAAGCCTGTCACCATGACCACCAAGATCATCATGGGCGCCGCTTTCTCCCTTGTCACGCCCCTCGGCATGGCCATCGGTATTGGCGTTTTGGACCAGTTCAACGGCAACGACCCCGCAACGCTCATTGCCATCGGCACGCTGGATGCTGTGTCTGCTGGCATTCTCGCGTGGGTCAGCTTGGTTGAGATGTGGGCGGGCGACTGGATGCACGGAGCCCTGGCAAAGGCGTCAGCGTTGAAGACGACGGCTGCGTTGATTTCGCTGATGCTGGGTATGGCCTTGATGAGCTTGCTCGGCAAGTGGGCATGAGAAGAATGACGCTGCCAAAGAGCAAGCAGATGACCTGGGATAAGAGCACTAAAAACGGTTGGATGGCGGACGGCTGGATGATTCTACGTAATAGACTTCGAAACGAACGGGCATGACGGATACACGCTCATTATGACATACCCATATAACGCAAGTCCGAAATCGTAAATAGACAATGCATATCTTCTGCAAATGATGAATGGGCACTACAGTCACCATTCGTGCAGGGTCTCCGTGAGGACTGGCAGAATGGGTGCATTAGCGGACCGTCCCGAGATCAAGCCACTCAGTGAGACTGTGAAGTGTAGAGCTTTATGAAGTACATTTTGATTTTTGCTCTATAGCTAAAACCTGGGCCCGCGCTCGCCATGCCTATTGCCTTAGATTTATATTGCCGCAAGTACACATTGCAAAAGGCCGGGAGTTGACGTTTGCGTGCTCCTTTCCTGGTTTCATGTTCGAGAATGCAAAGTACAGTGTGTTTCTGCGAGACTCGAGGCCCAGCCTTTTGAGTGACAGAGCCAGCTGCAGATGCTGATTCGTCAGCATCTTTGGGGGTTGCAGTAGAAGGATGACACCACTGTTAGCAGTCTGGGAAACTGCGTCTACGCGATACCGTAGCTTGCTGTGCGGAGATGCAACACGGTATCAGGTATCAACGAGCGAAGGACATCAGTCCGTCTGGGAGGTCATCGTCTAGAATTCCAGTGGCAAAGTGGAGCCGTATGATTGAAGCACTTGCAAATTTCTCGTATGAGCTATGGGCAAGAAATAGCCGGCTGCCGGATGTATAGCGGAAGCAAGGAAGTTTGGCTGGACACCGCTGGGAAACCAATATGACAGGTAGACCGAGATAAGTATTCGGATCTCTTCAGCATGAAATAATGTTGTCCAGAGTGAGCGATATTGAGACAAAGACCAGGCCATTGTCAGACGGGGAGTCTCAACCGATAAATCCGAATGTAGACATCCACAATGCTGTGGCCCACGCGTCATGCGTTGTGCGTCCTGCGGTGCAACGGTTTAAATCCGCAAATCCGAAATCCGTCGGATTAACGCCTGCTGTCCCATCACCATTCCCATTGGTCCAGGAACTTCGAGAAGATGTTGAAGTCGGCGCCGGGAAGCCGAGATGGAAGCGGGAATGCAAGGCTGACATCATCCGAAGGGGAGAAATCGGCAGGCTGCAGATCTCACGCGTGCCTACCCACAGCCAATGCACACGATCGTCCCAAAGAAGATCAATACGCGGTCACCATCCCCGACCAAAAAATCCATGAACGGGGGTCATGTGGTCTAGTATGCTAGCGCAGCGGCCATGAACCGCGGAGACCCGAAGAAAGGACCAACGAGCTGCACGAATATCCAGCTTTATGTCAGCTTCTATGGGGTCCGACGGAGAGGTCTTTTCGTCCGATGAACTAATCAGCTTTCCATCACCAGACCGCTTCCTTGCATGGAACGGGCGGAGGCTCTTCATGCTTGAGCCTCAACGCCGATATTTCCGTACTCGTGGGTACATAAATGTACCTCTCTAAGCCGCATTCACGTTGACTACCACAAAACATCACACCCTGCCTCTCCCACCATGTCGCTCTTCCAGCAGCGGCGCCTCCTCTTGTTGCAGGCTTGTCTTGCTCTGCTCATCTCCACAGCCACATCCACAAAATCGACATTGTTCGAGAGTGGAACGGTCATCTCATTCGATGACGCAGCCAAGACTCCGATGGTACTCTGGAACACTTCCCTGCTGGTGACTGGAGATAGGATCACCGCCATATTCGACGACACACAGAACATCACCATTCCCTCAGGTACCGAGCGAGTCTCGGCTAAGGGCAAGATCATCTCGCCAGGATTCGTAGACACACATCGACACGGCTGGCAGACAGCCTACAAGACTTTGGGCTCCAACACCACCTTAGCTGAGTACTTTGAACGTTACGGTGAATTCACTCAAGCATCAACAGTCTTTACTGCGGACGACGTGTACCTTGGGCAACTCACCGGCATTTACGAGGCCTTGAACTCCGGAGTCACGTCCATCCTCGAGCATGCCCATGCCACATTTTCCAACGAAACGTCTGCAGCATATCTCAATGCTTCCATTGAAAGCGGTGTGCGGATGTGGTGGTGCTATGCCTTCCACACGCTGTCCAATGGCTTCTCGATTGAGGATCAGATGGCCAACTTCCAGGAGCTGAGCCAGGACGAACGCCTTGATCAGAGCCTGGTCGAGATGGGAATGGCATACGACGCTTTCGCTTCAGCCACTACTGACGAGATCCAATCCATCGTCGACCTCGCACAGTAAGTCCGCTCCGCCGCATTATCTCCGAACATTCCACTGACCCATCGGCGATAGGAGCTCGAACATTTCGGCCTTCACCACGCACTATCTCGGCGGGCCCTGGTTTGACGCCAACAGCCCAACCCGTCTGCGCGACCTCGGCTTTATCAACACCAGCACGCCCATAGTCTTCTCGCATGCTAGCTACATCACGCCTGAGGACGTGTCGCTGCTGCGCACTTACAACCACTTCGTGTCCACGACACCTGAATCGGAGATGCACTACGGCCACGACCACCAGGACGCAGCGTTCGCGCTGGACCAGGCGGCGCTGGGCGTTGACACGCACTTCACGTACTCAACCGACATCGTGGGCCAAGCGCGCATGTGGCTGCAAAGCACGCGGCTCAAGTTCTTCCGCAAGACCCTGCAGGGATGGCGCATTCCGCGGAACAGCCCCATGTCCGTCAACCAGGCGTTCCTGATGGCGACCCGCTCGGGTGGACTGGCGCTGCGTCGGCCTGATATTGGCGTGCTTCGGGAGGGTGCGAAGGCTGACATTGTGGTTTTTGATGGCGCCTCGCCGAACATGCTTGGCTGGGTCGACCCTGTCGCTGCGATCATCCTCCACTCCCATGTGGGTGACGTGCAGCATGTTATGGTGGACGGGAATTGGCGGAAGAGGGACTGGAAGCTTGTGCTCGGCCAGAATCAGACAGAGGTTGAGCAGCGCTTCTTGGAATCGGCTGCAAGAATTCAGCGGAAGTGGCAGGAGACTCCGCCGCCGCAGATGGAAGGGATGTACCAGAATGGCGTTGATTACGGGAGCACTTACACGATGGATGTTGTGCAAGGAAATGGTACGGGCTACTAAATTTGGATACCCTGTTTGTCAGTGCTACTGACATAGTTGCATGCTCATCCTCTAATACTTCAGACTTTCGAAAGTATCTTAGAGAAATCTTTAGACTAGATATCTTTTTGTCTTGAAAAGTCACTCAATCAGCCTCTACTACCGTACGCTATCATTACAATCAATGCTACCGACAACTTTACCGACTCACGATAATGGGAGGTTGAATTTGTAACTGCAACGCTTCCGTCCAAAATTGATGGTGTCATAGGTCCAGTGCCAGCATTCGCCAAACATGGGGTATATTAGCAGAACCAATGGGAGAGAATAAGAGTGACGAAAGACCTCGTTGAGGGTTTCTAGTCATTTGTCACTGTGTTCAGGGTCCTAGTCAAGAGCCGCTACATGCTCATCAGTCAGCAACTGGGCAGACTCCAACCAGTGATTGCGAACACATTCGGTGAGGCTTATTTCACTCACGAAAAGGGGCGCATGCTATGCAACGCGGAAGAAATGCAACCCTTTCTGCAGTCGGCTTGCGTTCACGTCTCTCGGGACATCAACACTCCGTTCAACTTCATAGAAATCGTCCTCAGGAGTAGCCAAATTCCATTGGATTTCAGAGGCAACATATTGAAACTTGCGATGGCAATTCGGGGTGTAGTAAGGTCACATCGTATTCCAGAGATCTTCCGTTACCTGGTCCACATAGTAGCATCGTGCATCCAGCTAGATCTAACGCGAAATCGACTACTTTAAAATACTTCGTAGAAAGGTCTTCTTTTATAGAGAATTCATTTATTATTCTCAACGGTGACATTTGTTCATCACCACAGCACATACAAGACGAGGCTATCTGTTGGTTCTCTCGAGGACACACTTGGAGAAATGAGGATTTTTGGAGGCAAGGAGGAAATGCAGACGTACCAAACTAAGATGGCTATACCATTCACTTTCGGTATCACGTTGGGCGATGGATGGTCCATGCCGCCCGTCGTGGCACCATTCTCGACTTCCATGACACTCAGTGGGTCCTCTACTACCATGACTTGGGAAGGCGGGGTGATATTGTTGTTCTTCACCGCCGCTACTGCTACGATATGAAACACTAGACGGAAGTCATATCATGTCTGAGCTTTCTGCAGATTCTGTATATTATAGCCAGGCCCCGTCGCATACGCGGTCTCCGGTCCGACGGGCCTCAATCCCGGCCGGGTCCTGCAATACGATTATTCTCTCTACCAGAAGTGATGCAACGGCAATCCACTCAATGGGTTGATTGAAGTTGCTTATCGCAAAAAGCTCTTACAATCACTAGACAATGTCGAGACAGCGGGCCACTCCAACAATGTTCTCAGACCTTTACTAGCAGTACCGTGCCCTTGGACCTCTCAATACCAATGTGCGCAACTTCGATTAGCATAGCACTTGGATTTCATCCAACAAAAGTATTTTCCGCATAGGGGCTGCTTTCGTCTTACCAGTGTTCGGCTTGCGGGTCAGAATTGATAAGACAGTGCGTTTTGGGTTTGGCGCAGGCTGCCATACCCCACACCGACAGCCCTTTGGCTGCGCCGTCGTTGTTCAAATGCGCCGAGGTAGATTTGTTGGACGGATCGACACGTGCTGTTTGCTAGTTTGTTTTACCGGTTTCCCGAACGTGCCCCCACCAATCCTGTTTGGCTAACAAAGTTTCGCTTTTGTCTCAGATTTTTACCAAATCCATGCATCTCAACCCTGGTCAGGGAGGCAATCTCGCGGGGTTCAATCCTATAAGACACGTAGTGGTGACACCTCGAAGCAGGCAAATACTCAGACAGCATTCTCGAAATTCAACCCCGATGGCCCCCACCTCGCTCTCCACACCCTTGCCCGCGGGCCTCAGCGAGAAGCATATGATTGCATGCTTGCAAAACCACGAACTTTTCATTAAGGCAGTCTGCCTGTCTCTGCAATCCTACGAAATCGAGTCTGGTGACCCAAATACCGAGGCCACATACAACATTGTCGACAAGACGACCTTTAAGCTTACCTTGACCAACGTCGACGGTGGTGTCAACTCAACTTTCGTTGCCAGTGCACCTATCGGTACTCTGACGCTTTCGAGCAAGTGGAGGGCCGTGGGTGGGAAGCTCAAGGAGGATATCGAAATCGATGGAAATAAGATCGCCAAAATGATTGGCAAAGCCACCGTCGAAAAATCCCATCCGGAGATGCAGAAGAGGTTAATTGAGGAGGCCAGCAAGTCAAAAGCATAGAGGGAGACTAAGAGGAGGCTGTGCGATAGCATCCAGCGCCCGCGAACGGCGAAGGGGTTGGATTTGTTCTCTTACGGAAGAAATGTATTCGGAAGTTGACGCTCCAACATGACTGCCATGGCTTATAAGGCTCATTCTTGACCGCATGTGTGCTCCTATGTGTAAGAAGGCAATCGTGCATGTCGATCTCCCACTCGACTAAATGTCACTGGATACTCGTGATCCTTCAGCCTCAGTGCTTTGTTGAATAACGGCCATCTGCTTACTAAAGCCAAATAACGCAACGATGTATTCTTTGATGTGGCATTCTTCGTGTACAGCTTCGTATGGGCCTTTGATAGATCGGCGCTTGCGCCCTCAAGCGTTATCAAGATGCTTTAAGGTTTAACGGTTGAACCTCAAGATAAACAAGTATATAATCCATGGATTCATCGTCCACTCTCACATCACAACAGGGCAACTATCTAGTCTACCGCAACCATCACTCGTTATCCGTACTCTAGACTACTCTCAATAGCTAAGATGCATTTAACTACCATTATCGCCGGCACCGCATTAAGCATCTTTGCCGTTGCCTCCGAGCAGGTCCAGATCAAGGATCTCATCATATAGCGCGGGTATCATTGGGACACTTAAGGTATTCGCTCACTGTGCTTCTAGCAACGATGGCTCCACTAGATTTGTATGCACGCCGGCTGAGGAGGTCAGTGGTGTCATCTACTAGATTTTAATGGAGGAGAGTGCCGATAGGAATGGGGAGAGAAGGGATATGGGAGTATATTGTAGTAGACGTTCTCAGTGGATATCGCCATTGAACGTAGCTATGTACAATACCAAGTTACCTGCACGCTCTGATTCAGGCTATCCAAAACACTGAAGTCGAGCCCCTGTTGTCGAAGCGCTACTAGCACCAAGTCAAATGAGTTAAGTGTGTCCATGTTCCAATACATTTCGTCGAACTTTGGCACATGTGGTATAGCCGCCTGGTCAACCAATGGATCCGCGAACCACACATCTGTGTCCCATTCCTGCAACAGGTGCTTCATGGCGGCTACCCCAGGTGAATGCGACAAATTCGACTGTCCAGCCTTGAAGGCGACACCAACAACCAGCGTTTTTAGCCGACCAGACATCGCTGGAATCGGACCGCGCCGAACGAGATATTCCTTCATTGCTTTGGCCACTAGTCTTGCCGGGCGTGCTTCCATGCGTTCAGTCGCCGTCTTCAACAACGGAAACCCATCATCCCGCTCCGAGAACAGGTAGTACGGGTTGACTGGAATGCAATGTCCGCCAACACCGAGGCCCGGAGCGACGGGAAGGTAACCAAAAGGCTTTGTTTCTGCCGCTCTGGAAACTTCATAGGGATCAATTTTGTGAGTTTCGCATGCGTCTGCCATCTCATTGGCATATGCAATGCACACCATCCGCTGGCAATTCTCGTAGAGTTTCGTCATTTCGGCGACCTCGGGAGACGATACTGGAATCACGTGCTCGAACACCTGGCTATAGAGACGGTGAATGGCATTGAGGGCCAAATGAGTCAGGCCTGATACAATCTTTGGGATGGATTGCAACGGTGGCTCCTTGCGCCCAGGGTCTATCCTCTACGGTCTTATCAGTAGGCGGACACGTGCCACAATTCAGGACGTCTTACCTCTGGGCTCATGCCAGCATTCCACTGTCGTGTCCTCGCCAAGTCGGCCAGCAGCTTCCTTGTGGTGCCTACGGCGACTGAGCTCTCGATGATGACTGTTGCTCCCGGGCGTGCATGCTCCCCAATGAGGCTAAGTGCGGAGTGTATGTGGGAGGTGTCGATGGTCATGTCCGGTGACAAAGCAGTGGGAACGCAAATCAAGAAGTGGGTAGCTTTCTTGAGATCGGACGGATGAGACGTCAATCTGGCCAAGGGAAACTCCGCAATTCTGGTGGCAAGGGTGTTGATTCGGTGCTTTGAGATGTCGAAGGCGAGTACCCGGAGTTTGGATGCGAATACCTTTGTGAGTTCAAGACCAACATACCCGACTCCGATAATTGCCACCAGTGGAGATTCACTCGACGAGATGCGCTCTGGTAGTTGATGAGCGTAGGGCCTAGAAAAATCTCTGTACGCATCTTCGGAAAGGTGCCTGTGTACTCTCCGAGAACTCCGAGAAGTCCAAACTTCGTTAGAATGGGATGAAACTGGTGGGGAGAGCATAATGATGTAATAGGAAGTAACTGTGCTTCTTGCCTTGCCATCATTTACTTCCGGCATTCCTCTGGTTTAAATAGATCCAAGGTTTCATTCGCCAGCAACTTTCCTCGCACTCATGACGCTCATACCAGAGGCAAGATCGAATGAAATCGGTGTTCTTAGAGCACATCACACTCTAGAAAGCGTGGCATCCCAGTCAGTGAAGTCTGGTGACCTTGATCTTGGCCAGCCGACGATTACGCATTGAGAGATATCGCCGATGAGCCAGAAGGAGTGATGGAGTTCTTCAACGGCGCAGTGCAAATCATTGTTGCAGAATGGCGAAACTGACTTGTTGAACCGGGTGAGAATCGGCTCCCCGGATGCTGACGTCTTATCGTTGCCATTCGGCGAAGTCGCGGGGGATACCGGCTAACGATCGTCCCTTGGCACCGCATTTCTGGACGGGAGTTTTATTAGCCCAAGACATTACCAACGAACAATTAAGTAGACGTAGTTCAAACTAGATAAATACTTTGGTAGACGTAGTTCAATCTTAAAGCCTTGCTTAATCCCTTCTATATAGGACTTGAATGAAGGTTTACGCGGATGTGTTGAATAAATACCTTTGACTAGGGATATTCCGTGCTTTACCTGCCGCCAAGCTTTTGAGATAGGAACAGGAAGAAAATACGATTCTTGTAGATCAGATCTTCACGTGAAATCCGTGCACACGAGATACGGGTTCAGATACCTTCACAGTCCGCGCGTACAGTGTCATCTGGCCACTTTGTACGAGTCAACCTCAAAAAATAGCTAAGGCTGGGGAACCGCCGGAACACACACCACTTTAGACATCTCATGGTCATCCGCAATGTATATCATATACCAGGAGAGGAAGTTGGCCGCGTTGTCTTTGAACACGATGAAACATCATCCACCAAGCTTTTCGGATTTTTGGGTTAGATCTTCTTTCTCCATCATTCTCCGATCAACTGAGAGCTCAGCCACTGTGCTTGGTTGGTCAAACATATTTGCAAACTTGGCATGACTTGATGCAAGTGGTACATGAGCGCTTTGATTGCACGGCAAAGACTGTAACGGGATAGGTTGCACGGAGGAGGATGGAATAGGATAGACTGCATGGTGGGGACGAGCGGTCATCGACTTCGCTGCAACACAGTATAAAAGATACTTGACGTTACATTCCTCATTCCTACAAAGCTTCCTTCTGCCACAGACATATCATATCTTCTCGACCGTCTTTTCTCTTTTGCGTTTAAAAAAAATCTCAGTCGCTGGACCCGTCCGCATCTTTCTCCAAATTCTATTAAACGCCCGAAAAGACATCTCCCGCGTAAGCGCAGCCCGCAAGGCTACACTATGGAGACCAGAAGTGACTGTCCGGATGGAGTAAAGTATGAAGATACTGAGCTCACGGAGCATGTTACGGAACAGTCATCTCCTTCCCTGAGCGACATCAATACTTCCAGGCCCCCAACTACAACATCCACCAATGTGGCAAAAGACGAGGCTACAGATTCTCACTCAGAACTCTCAATCTCCGAGCCAATTTCGGCTCCACTCACCGAGAAGGGATCACAAACCTTTTCAGCACATGCTGACTCCTCGGTCACCGTCGAGGTCGACTGCATCAATGCCACGCCAAAGCAGGAGTTCAGAGCACAGTTTGAGGAGATGACTGAACTTTGCACGCAATCTCAACCCAGGCCTCGGCCCCCGATAACTCCAGAGTCAACTCGAGTGGGACGGCGGAAGATAAGATTCCACAAATATCTCATATATGCCGTGGTTTTCTCAGCAAAGTAAGCAAGAGCCTAATTTGAGAGGTCCTTTGGATATGGCACTGATTGTTGCAGTGTGTTCTTTGCTTTTGCAGCATGGTTCTGGCCAGCATATTATTACATCTATCTGCCCTTCATCGCCCTCACTCCCGTCTTGAATCTTTTCATAGTTTTCAACAACCCACTGTTCCACCTCAAACATCGCATGTTCCCAGAGAAAGTTACCATCCCAGACACTCCAGAGTCTCTCGTTATGATCATTCCTTGCTATAACGAAACGCAAGAAGAGTTGACCGCCGCGTTAGATTCTTTGGTCGACCAAAAGAACATCGACGAGCACCAGAAGGTTGTCATGATTATTTGCGACGGCCGAGCACGGGGCAAGGGCATGGAAAAGACAACCGCTCAGTATCTCTTGGAGGACATTCTTCCAATGGACGCAGGCTCCTCACGCAAAACCATTGAGAAGGCTTACATTGCATGGGACCAACAATCAATGGACGTCACAGTCCAAAAGGGGTCCTACAGAGGAATGCCCTATTGCTGTGTCGTCAAACACCAAAACCAGGGCAAGCGCGATAGTCTCATCGTGTTGCGTTCTTTCCTCTACAAGTACAACATCCGCCATGAACGACCTGAATCCATTTTCAAGCCGGAATTCTTCGCTGAGATGGCCACCTTCCTTGCCGGGGCTGGTATGGACCACGTTGATGACCTGATTGGTAAGCCTCCCGTTGATTTCGAGTCTCGCTTGCTGTCTCTGACACGTCACAGGAATGGACGCGGACACGGTCTTTGAGGATATTTGCGTGTCTGAACTTCTCAAACAAGCCCGTCTCCCCAACACTCTGGGGGTCTGCGGGCTTGTCGCAGTTGATTTTAAGGGCGAGAAATGGGGCGGGCTCTGGAAACTGTACCAGACATGCGACTATGCGTTGTCGCAGGGACTGCGCCGTCTCCACCAGTCGATTGTCACCAACTGTGTGACCTGTCTGCCAGGTTGCTGCCAGCTGTTCCGCGTCTGTGAAGAGAGTTGCGGTGATCATATCATGCTTGATCGGTTCGGGTACCACCCCACGCCGACAGACGACATCGTCAAGCAGATCCGAGCCAACGCCAGCGAGGACGGAAATCACGTGTGTCACATGCTATCTGCATACTCCCATGCGGGCTGGAAGACTCGCCAAGCTATCAGGGCGCGTGCTTTCACGGATGTACCTCAGTCGTGGTCAGTCTTCTTATCACAGCGAAGACGTTGGTCACTTGGCACGACTGCCAACGAGTTGTTGCTCATCAGAGAATCTGGCATTCACTGGTTTGAGAGAATCATTGCGTTTTCCAACTGCCTCACTTGGTTGCTAAGCATCTCGATTGCTGTTGCCGCAACAAGTTTCTACATCCGCGGTGGTAAGTCCTCGCTAAACGCGCTGCTCGTTCCACCAAGCTAACGAGTGTAGTGGCTCCTCGGTGGATATCATATGCTCTTCTTGGAATCGTGCTCACGCGCGTTGTTTACTACATTCTCATGGTATTCTGGTTTCCCCGCACTTCTCGAGAGAGGAAACAATATCTTCTTGGCCTTTTCGGCTATTTGATCGTAGGACGCTTGGTCTCTGCTTTAATCTTGCTGTACGCAATGTACTACATTGACTCGTTCGGGTGGGGTAAAACGAGGAAAGTGGTCTCCGAGGCCAGTGCGCCCTCTGGAAACTTGGAACCAATCAGGGATGAGGAGGCATCGTTGGGCATGGAAAAGCGCACTCAGCCTACGACTAAAGTTCTTGATTTGCAAGGGGACTCAAGCTCTTCATCAAGCTGATTGATGGAAGCGGGAGCCCCACGGCGGGCTTAAAGGTAGAATAACCGTCAAGCCAATTGCTACGACTCCCTCGCATACTCAAGTCAAATATTTTCGATTCTGTCATTCTCATCGCGTACGCTTTCATTCCCTTTCTTCGTAACAAACGCTCTAGAACTTCGCAGAAACTAGACGCACTATGGGTGCTAGACCAAGTGAGTACAAGCCGTCGTTCTCGTTGTCACCAAAATCGACGCATCCGGGTCTTAAACAACAACTCGATTGAGGAGTTGGATTTTACTTCCATTGGAACGGAGACTGCCGCTTTCCTTCATGATCAATAACTATCGTACACAGTTTAAAGACAAAACACCACAATCGCTTTTCTCAATCACAGACGAGTAAAGACATCGCGCTTAAGAGCAGTCCGTGCCACCGTAGATGAACTCGCCGTCGGAGTTCTCACATCCGCAAGTGCCATCATCAGGGCTCTTGATGCAGCCAGTGCCAACACCAGAGTCCTCGCCGTTGTCGCTGCAGAGAGGAGCGTTAGCTTTCGTCTTTCTCGTCGAGTCAAAACTAGGGATCTCGCTTACTTCCAGAAGAAGGTCCAGTAGTCCTCGCCATCGGTAAGCTCGCTGTCGGTCGGCGCAGTGCACGTGTACGCCTCGCAGGTGCCGTAGGGAGCGCCGTGAGAGCTGTCGTACTGGTGGTCGGTCTTGAAGATGGCGAAAGTCTGGGTGCCCGAGACGCGGGTGTTGTGGGAGCACTCGGCCGCCTGGATGGCAGTGCTGGTCTTCGCGGCGGAGCAGTTGGGGCTGGCAGGGTATTTGCCCTTAGTGTTGGAGGTGGCTGGGTCGAGGGTCGCGGAGACGGTGGCCGCGACAGCCAGAACGGAGATGAGGCTGGTGAGCTTGAACATGGTGGAAACGAGTGGCTGATGTCGAGAGCAGATGTGTGGTTTGGAGAGCGAGGCTGAAGTTGGGGCTGATGGGAGCCAAGATAGCTTGGCTGGGCTGCTTCTTATAGCCGACTGGCCTGTCTACCCCATACAAACAGGACGATGCACGTCAGGTACCGTGATCCAGGCCCGACCTGGCGCGAGTGCTACAGTGATCTGTGGCCCAGGGGGAACACATCTATCCCGGGCCGACGGGACAAAGGGTACGTACTCCGAGCCGCCAGAGGGCTGTAGGGCTCAGCCAGAAGGAGGGCCTTAAGGTCTCGAACGGGGGTAAGTTTGCAGTGGACTCTCCGTACTACGTATTCTCAGGCGAACTTGGTGCACAACGGGGCAAGTTGACGCCGTTGCGTGGGCGGGATCCGGCACCAACGCAACGGGGTGGAGCATCTGTGGGGCTGGGCTGGTTTCGAAACGCCTTCTTGACGCGGGCACGGGCGCCACGGCGACCCTGTTCAACACCTGATTCGACCAAGGCCTGGCAGTGGCGTGAAACACAAACGAAATGGGGGGTGACGCTGGCGTGTCGGCACTACGGCACTTACTGTACTCGAATGAGTTTGGCCCGCAATTAGATGATTATAAGGCAACCAACGCCTACAATGGTAATTTATCGTAGACAATTTGTCGCACGCATCTATAGTGCAGCCCAACATAGTTGGCGCTGTCGACTGGCTCCGCTGTGTTCTGTTCTCATATTCGCTGCTACTGCACAGTCTGTTTACCTGTGGACAATGCGCTGTTCCTGCGCTCAATAACATGTTCTTGACTTTTCTTTTATCTTGCATCCGGACGCTTACACCCACTAGAGAGGCTAATGCAACGGACTTCCATTTCCCAGTCTCAGTCTCTTTTCGTTGGTTTCAAATCGCCAAACAACTCCCTGACATGTCTCGCCCCAACTGGTAATGTTTCCGTTCAGAAATTGCTAATTCTCTTAAGTCGGGACGGTGTCACGCTCTTAGGTCATACAGATCATCGCGAAGGCCAGGCACCGAAGACGCACGTAGACGTGGTATTGAGCAATTATACGATAACTGGTGTCCTAGGTATTGAAACTTGAAGCCACAGATTTTCTTCCATGGTGGTAAGCCTGTCCTGGTATCACTATCACGAAAGGTTCCCAACCTCAACACGAGAGCTGAGCATCTTCGAACTGAACGCATGGAAGTATGACTACTACGTGGAACTTCTTCCAATATTGATCTTCGAGGAAAAAAACAAACCAGCATTACAGAATGGACGAGTTTTGGAGACATCTCAAATAATTCGATGGCAAAGAAGATTACATGGCCTCTACGTGGCTGATGTCGCATTGGGTGGCATATTCGCGGATGGATTTGCTATTGCTGCTGCCTTTGCCGGTAATATCTTAGTGGTTGCGCTGTAGATTGGGGTTGAGAAACTAGCTGGAGTGATTTGAGCTTTGCTGGCTTTGTGAGGATTGTAGCTCAGAGGTTGCAGCTAATTTGGGCGTGGTAATCCACCATTCCTGTTCTAAAATGGCCTCTCCCTGTGTTAACTGCGGCTGCTGAGCTGGATAGATGGATGTGTGTAGGCGATGGATGTGTGTAGGCGATGGATGTGTGTAGGCGATGGATGTGCTGATCGCTGCGCTTGTCGCCATCGTTCCAGTGCCAAATATCTGTGCGTTTCTGACTCGGATGAGAGATTCTGGCGTGGAGCTGGAACGGTTGGCGGGTCGGCCCGGGCTTTGTCCTATACCAGTGGAGGGACTGGAATTACGAGCTTGTGACATGCTGCGGTGGTGATTGTGGCGCGGTGCGCAGCGTTGCGCACCACTGCACTTGCAGAGGGAATGCTGTTAGAGATCGACTACGGTGAGGCAGCTCGCTAGACTTTTTCTTCCGGGGTGGAATATCTTTTGGAGGTCTGAAGTATCTGTAGGAAAATAATGTATGCCGATGATGGTTTAGAGGATAGTGCGATATAATAAAAATAAGTTATAAATATTGGGAACATACTAACATCATCTACTTCTACATGGTTTATTTTACGGCCGGCCCTCGGAAAGTAAACTCGGTGTGCTTCAACTAACGATTGGAGAGCGGCGGCGATAATGAGACCGTATGCCTCTTACTCCTAAAGGCCCGCAAAACGCGTTCGGAAAATTCAATTTGTCTCTCATCACGGAAAGGCAGCATCCATGATCGTAATCTAACAGCCATCTACACTCAGACAACTAGGAAAGACCTCCTCATTCACATTACAGCACATCAAAGACATTACAGCTTACATATCACAATCATCTCGTTAAACCGGTGAAAACAAAGGAATCCCTCCACCCTACCCAAATGCCCAGAACGCCGTTGCCCTCACCCTCGCCAACTCCCCCGTCCACTCTTCGCTCCCCCAATGCACCTCCCCTACATCCCCCAAGCCCACCAACACTCCCAGCATCAACGTCCCGGCAACCCGACACACACTCCCATTGAGCCAATCCAGCAACACGAAGCACTCTCCTAGCAGCTCCTGACCAGCACCCCAAGCCTCCCGCACCACCTCCCGCTGGCACATCCCCATCGCCGCATCGAAAGCGGCGACGTCGCCGGAGCGGGCTGCGGCGCCTAGCGCAAGCAGCGGCTCGCGATGCGTGTCGTGGGCGCGAGGGTCGAGGCGGGTGGCGGCGGCCAGGAACTCGGAAAGCTCGAGGAAGAGGTGCGGGGTGTGGAGGGAGGAGAGGTCGGATGGTGGCTGGGATGCGGCAGCGGTGCCGGCGCGCGCGCGCAGGCAGTCAAGGACGGCCGCGCGGAGGTGGAGGGGCGGCGCGGCATCGTGGTCAGGTGGTGATGGTGGTAGCGCCGGCGGGCTCGAAGCTCGACGACGGTAGTACGGCGTCGTATGGGCGGGAGGGTCGGGGGGTGGGGTCCTGGCGGTCGCGGCAGTGGTGCGGCGTGCTGCGGAGGGTTCGATATTGCGCTCGGCGGTGGTGATGCTTGGGTTGTTTACTCCCGTGGTGTCTCTATGCGGCGCCGGGTTCGAGATGTGGCGGTATGCCTGAGTACCAGCTGGGTCCTGATGGGATGCAGATATCGTACGTATGGCTGCCGAGGCCGGTTTGGCTTTTTCCTGCGTCGGCTTGACTTTTTCCTGCGTAGTCGCGCCGGTGTCACGCTTTCCCAAGTGCTGTTCCTCATAATCGGATATAGCTTCGCTGACCTTACGCTTGTGGCTGTATGTGACGGGAAGTCTCTTCGGCTCTGTATTCGTGGGCCGCACAAGCTCGATTTCTGGAGAAGGCCTTACGCGCCAGGCCAAGCCATCAGATGACTCATCAGACGTGGGCTTCTTGCGAAGACGTAGTCTGGTCTCCTTTAAGATGGCGGAGGGACTTGTTGGGATGTCTTCACGCATGGCGGCCTTCTCATACGACGCAGGTTCGTCGTCAACGAGCGGATTCCAGGGAAGATTTCCATCCTCTTCGCACGGGTAGCTCTGCCACAAGTTCTTCCCGCCGCCGAATCCGCCTTTGTACGTAGCGTGCACATCTAGCTCCGGCGTTCCGACAACATCCTGGTTGAGGATAGAGCGGATAGCTTGCAACTCGAGCTCGACGCCCCCGCGTGACAAGTAGACATCGAACTCTTGAACGCCGGCCAAGGATCTCATACACGACATCAGCCTGCCGGGGACACCTGTCAAAGGCTTCGCCAGCGGCCTTCGGAGCTTCGGCATAACAATGTATGCAGGAAGTCCGAGGGAAAAGCGCACCCGCACGAGACCCTCCCTCAGCTCTAGCGGACTGGTCCCTCTTAACTGGAAGAGCGTACCGTCGGGTAAACTCCTGGCTTCCACACGGCGAAGGTCTATACGGAGGCGCTCGACCGGAACGACCAAGAACATGTCTTTTTTAGACCTGTGCAGCGTGGATCGGGTGCTAAACGGAATGTGGAAGCTGATGAGAAGATGCTGTCCGTTCCCAGCGGCGGCCCGCCCGATCCACATGACGAGTCTCCCTCTATTCGGCTGCCCGGCAGCGTCCAGGCATCCCACGTGTTGGTACCGTCCATTCGTCGGGTCGCTCCATCCGATCAAAACTGGCTCTTGTACGAGCTGATCAAGCGGCGGCTCTCGAGCGTGCACGTGAACGTGCGGGACTGACTCAGACATCATCGCTCAAGTTGCGATTGAAATGGCCTACTGAACGTAGATATTCTCGCCGAGGGTTAGGCCAGCATCAAGCCCGAAACAGGCTTGTCACAGTGGGATGGACGTTCGAAAAGCGTTCGTGCAGACAAACTGGCCCGTGAGACGACACGTGTCGGACGAATAGGGGTTCAGGGTACCAAGTACCACTGGTACACGGCGGGCGCACTGCCTGACGGGAAGAGTCGGTATGCGTGTAGGAATCCGGGTATAGCGATGCAGCGGAGCGGTAGTGAGACGGTGAATTGGACCGAGGTAGACAAGCTGACCGGAAGGAGAGTTGTGCGGCTCGGACAAGGGCTAGTGACAGACCGGATATAGGTCCGTCAACGAGGGAGTATTGATGTTCGTGAAAAACGAAACAGCGCAACCAGAACAGATGAGGTAAGATCAACACTGGGCGGTGATGGTGGGAAGGGAGACGCGGAGCTGTCGTGTATAGACACACGATGTTGGGGGGAACGTCGCGTGTCCGCTCGACCCACCTGTCCCGGGCGTCAGCCTTATCCAGACTAGCCTTTCGTTTACGCTTCCAATTACACAGTTGCATCAGATAACACTCGTTATCGGCTGAATCGAGGAATACCCGAAGTCGGAGAAAAAGGCTAGTAATAAGCCGGGCGCGAAACATATTAATGGTTGGAAATTTAGCTATTATAATAGTATATAGGAGTGGAAATAACGAGAACGACGAGAACTGAAGAAGTATTATATTAATACACTCTATACCCGTCCATCCATTCCAGCTGCGGGCCGTAGCCGTGGTACTTGATGTGGCGGCTGGTGCACGTGTTGCAGGGTGGTCGAGTTTTATCACAACCGACACGCCGTAAGCGGCATGTCCAGCAGCCGCTAGTCTTGCTGCTGCTCATGACAAGTTCCGGGCGAGCTTATTCGGTGATTCCAGTGATCCACAGTGAAGAACTAGAGCTGACTGCAGGGATGGTGGTGCGGGCGCATCGGCCAAATACGTAAAGCTGCGGACAGGCACTAAAAGAGCCCAACGCAGCATGGATCCCTAGATGCAGGGACGGATGGATCCAACAAGAAAAGTTTACGAGAGTTAGGAGGCTGAGAAAGGTAGAACGAACTGGCACGAAGATCGGTGCGGTCGTCAGAGGGTTTTTAGGTCCCGGCTCGAACTTCCTGCCGAATAGCTTCCCACCAAACACACCCATCGCGACGAACTTCGCGGTTGTAACTTTGCGGTTCTTCTAGGGGAGAAGCAGATATAGAAATGGATGGCATGCATTACTTTCCGGTCTCAGCAAGTTTTCTGTGGTCTATCCAGAGCCTCTCACAACTTGTCTTCGCGTCGCCATGGCTACTTCTTTATCTATTGATATTACGAATGTTAGCATTCGCCAACTACAAGATGCCTTGAGCACCGGAGCAACAACAAGCGTTGAGCTTGTAGCACGTTTTCTCCACCGCATCGGGAAATACGACTGCCGCGGACCTTCTTTAAACTCTATCAGTGTTCTAAACGACCTGCGCTGCGGACAGACTCTCTTGGTAGACCGTCGGGTGGTCGTGCAAGGCGGTTCTAATGGCGGTTAACATATAGGGATTAGTTCCTCCTAGAAGCGCCCGCCGCGCAAGTATTCGAACGGTAACCGCGCCCTGAAGCACCTCGGTGTCCCAGCCATCACCGTCCCCGTAGGCACGCTGGCGGACAAAGACATGCCGGTGGGCATTACCTTCACTGGAAAGGCGTACGGTGACAGTGACCTCCTCCGATACGCATTTGCCTACGAAACAGCTACGGGAAGACGGACCAGCCCTCCACTAGCTCCATCGCTCGAGACTGATTTTATTACGCTTGGATTCACGCCACCTACCTGCTCAGATAAGCCAGACATTGTTATTGAGTGGAGCGACGTGACGATGAGGTCAGATGCGGAGTTCGAGATCCGCAATGTTTCTCTTGGTGGCACAGTACGATGTGAAGACTCCTCGGGGACGGTTGATGGCATAAGAGCCTTTGTGAATGGAGACGAATATGCACCGATTACATTGAAGGGGGAGAGTTGGGAATGGCCTGCTTATTTGAAGCGCCCGCATGCTCTCGAAAAGTATCCGATCCCGGGAAAATTACTAAGAGATCAATTTCTGATCGTTCTCCTTGCGAGAGCTTCTAGCAATAGATCAACTGGGATTATATTATTTGAAGACTAGTGCTTTGCATTTTGTCACTAAGGAAAAGATATACTTGCAGTTTAATTGGCTTGAAAATGATTTATCTTATCCGATACCGTGCTCAAAGTAAATGAAAAGTCTTCATTTCTCATTAAAGAATTGAGATCAAATCATTCGTCGAAGAAGCTAATAACTCGCGGCGACTACATGGAGCTTAGGTTCCTCTGTTAGTAATTAAGTTGCTAGCAAGAACATGTATTCAAAGGTCTATTTCTTTTGCTGCCTACGGCCGCCTTCTAAGTTCCAAATAGCTGTGAGTGTGACTTTCACAGCAGAACTTGCTGCTTCTCATGCCAACAGCGGTGTATAGCGGGTATGCATTTCTAGAGTGGCATGAAGCAAGTCCGTAAATTAGCGCCAATCCCAGATCCTTTCCATTTTTCTCCATGCCCATTTTGACTCTCAACTTTCCCACATGCGATGCACGTGCATTGCACATGACCGTCCGCATAATATCGGGTTCATTCAACGTTAACCTTGCCTCATTCCTGTTGTACTTACTAACCCGCACGCTCGCAATCTCACTGGCCCGTTTTGACTCCGACCGCGACCACTCCCGTTACGCTTGCCCGCAGGACGCTCGGCATGCTTCTCGGAGGCTTTCTTGGAAAACCTCTAGCCTCATAGACGGCTCTCAATATCCACGACGTCACTATGTGAGTGTAGCAGAATCGTGCCGACCATGTGCATGGCGCAACTGTTGACACAACTTACGCCATGAGCGAGCTGCTATAGAACGCCCATATGATGACTGTTAATAACATCGCTAAATGCAACGTGTATGAAAATAGCCTTGCTCGTCAGGACTGCAAGCGTCTTGACAGGGCGAGTTGATGTGGTGGGTCTTTTAGTGTGCGTGCAAGACGTAAGATTAAGGTTGGTTGACTACGAAGAGTCAAGAAATAGCTAACGAGTGGAGCTATATATACACAAGAAATTTAGAATAAATCTCAACCTGTAGAGGTAGATGTAACTGCCGAGGTCGCAGAGACGTAGATCTAGAAGAGAAGATTCCTAATAGATATACAAGCGGATCCGCTCATCCATTCAAGCCTGAACACATGGCCCGGTACAGCCGACACAAGCGGCAACGTTGCAAGCGAACGCGTCGCATTCATTTCCAGCAGAGCAACAGCACACGCCAGATGGGCAGAGGTACGTAGCTTCCGTTCCACCGGGCTATCTTAAGATTAGTATATGTAAACCTTGGTGGTTACAGTCTTAGCACCTACTGTAGTACAGGTATAAGTAACTGATTGCGCCGCGGCAATACCCGCAAGGGTCAAAATAATAGTGATGAACTTCATGGTCGTGGAAGTAATATAGTAGTACTATTTCAAAGGTTAGTCTATTCTTCAGCTTCTTGCAAGAAGAAAGTATAGTCAAAGCAACTCACAGTAGTCGGGAAAAAGCTTTACTGACTTAGTATGAAGAAAGTGCAAGTAAGTCTATGAAGTAGACCACTTATATATACTTACTGAACTATTATAGATACGATAATTCCATAGAAAAACCACGAAAGAGAATACGAGAAATTCGTCGAGGACATAGCGTTCGAAACGACGATACTAGATGAAAGTAGATAGAACTTAAGAAGATCTATTGTAGTCACTTATCTCTACCGCGCATCTTGCTTGGAAACAGGTAAACCTCCGTCGCGGTTACTCCGCGGATGATTCTCAAAATAATTATGGGAACGAGGTGGAGAGGCGCCGTCGGCCAAGACTACTTCAGTGAGTACAATTGCGGATCTGTCTTCCGAATCACGATCCGGGTTTTGAGAAGGATCAGCCTTTTATTTGCCATAGAAGGTCAAAGAAGACTCTTGGCTGAGATATCCATTCATACACCGCACGTACTATAAAGACCTACTACGTATTAGCCGTCTTGGAACCTTGGAGCGGTCTTGGTATGTACAACAGCGCCCGAAGAGGAAGGCTCCAATTCCGACGATAGGAGAACACGACTCCAGCGTCATATTTTTTCTTCATTAGGCGTCGCAATAACTTGCTTATGTCGAATCGGAATGTTGCGGCGCGCACTGGCCGCCCGAGGCACGTGGCGCGTTTCCATGCATCAGCACCTCCGCTCCATACGGAGGTTTTCATTGGAGGTAAAAGGCCGAATTTGTCATACAACACTCCTCCTCTAACGTCTGTACGAACGACCCAACACTACGTCAGTCTATCCCGCGTCCTCACCTTATCTCGCATTCCCCACGGCAGCTCGCATTTGGACTCCCACAATCCTCTCCACTCCTTCCGCTTGGCGATGCGACGATCTTAGAGCATCGGGCGGGTAGCGGCCCGACAGGCTCGATGAACCTGGTTGTGCGGGATGGATGGGCGAAATTAAGGCCGAATGGCTTCCTTTGTGTCTATCCACCCGCTACGGTCGTAGCCAGCCGGCAGCGCTACTACGCGACAGGTACAACTCTCCCCTTTTGATCTAGCTACTCTCTCTTCGCAATACCGCGATACCTATAGTCGCCAGAGCCCATTACTCCACACTCACCTTGACCGCGTCTTACCATGGCCGATAAATTGGGTGATGACCTACGGCAGATCACCTTGTGGATGAGCAATTATCTCAGGTACCCTCTAACTGAGCTTTGTCCGGACAGGGACTTCCAGTTTGACGAATTCTGCAACGACTATCTGCAACGACTGACCAGACCCAGAATGAACAGGAAAGATCGAGTATCTCGTTCAAAGTAACGATCTCAACCAGTCATGCAACGCCTGGATCACGGAAGAGAAGGTACCTCGATGTCAACCACATTCGCCTCTCAAACACACGTCTCTTTACTGTTTTATCCATGTACCAGCACTACCTGTCTTACTGTTATGCAACGCACCTGCAACTACATGTAACACTTCCCCTTTATGCGCACGGATAGGTACACTTCCGAGTCCCGTTATGCACGCGTATATAAGAAGCCCAAGTAGCATGAATAAAGAAGGCAGCGGTGTCTACTTTCTCGCGCCGTTCAACACTCGAGCAAAAAAAGAGGTGTGAAAACGCAAGAAGCAAGGCCGAAGGCCATGAATCCTCTCAGGGGCGACTTGACCCGTAGGCAACGTCGGGAAAGGGCTGGAAATCCATACGTCAAGGCTCCCGAGGCGAGCTACTTTGCGTTTATGAAGCTGGTTTTCGATGTTGAGATTGCTCGTAGAAACACTTTCCTCAATGGCCTCTCAAAAGAGACGGTAGTGGGCATCGGCCTCGAAATCTGCCGGGAATCCTCACGCCCAACCTCTGCGATCAGTTGCGTTAACGCGCGCAACGTTGCCACCAACAATCTCGCGAAGTCCGGAAACAGTTTGACCTGTTCGACCAGCGGGTCAAAAGGGAGCTGAATGGCAAGGAGCAGCCTGCATTTTGCCAGCGGGGTTTCGGAAGCTCCGAAGGCCATTCAGGTACCCCAAGGACTTTACAGAAGATCATTAAGCGCTTCCGCCATTATCCGGAGGATGATAAATCCGCAATGAAAATAGATATGGGTGTCAATCCCCAATCCGAGCAGACTCGCCTGACAAACCAAGGAAGTTAGAAGAGGGAGAACGCGCCTAGTATCATTACTGTCTCCCGGATCAGAGAGACTTGCAGTGATACCGAGTATCAGTTGGAAGGATAGTCTTAGGTACAAAAATCTTGTTGGTATTCCCGTCAAGTGCCTGTGGTCTAAGTTTCGGGCTCGGTGGCAGGGCCCAACATTACAATGTAAGATGTCACGACACACACATTACTCGAGTATTCTTGCCTCTACGTCTTTCCCCTTCATCTACGGGAAATTAGAATTATGTTGAAAACCCCTTTTTATCGCAACAACGTGAAGTGGTCTCCCGGGTGACCTTCGTAGTTCTATTAGATGACACGGATCCTTCGGAATGCTTGACGAAACAAGGAAAGAAGTTGAAGTAGAATTATCCTTCGCATCTTCATACTCATAGCGGTGAACCTTAATTGACCTAATGAGCTTCAGCGTCTAATTACCCCGCAGCCGTAATTACGACCGACAAGGATGTCTCCGGAAACTTCCGCTACGCTTTGGAACGGGATGGGGAGACATAAAGTTGGAGTGTTGCTTATTCTCCAGACGTGCATGACTGATCTGTAACCTGAGAACGGGATAATGCTCTTTGTTGAAGCTTCGGTCGCCTCGGATCCTCTACGCCTAATGTCGGACAAGTCACTAGCCTATCAACAAACAGCTTGTAGCGTATCCTTTCAGCTGCTATATTCCAGCAAAGATTACCCCCCTTAGGCCATGCTCTAGAAAAAATCTTAGTAAGACTCACAATGTGCCGTCGTCTAGCAGTTACACAGGCTAAACCACACACTTGACGCTCGACTATGTCTTCCAACATGTAAACCGCCTATCGCTGGCCCTTGAAGAAGCTAACTCTAAAAAATGCGGAGAAAGGCGGGATATATCCATGAATATCATTTGTAGATGATTGGCGGAGCGCAATGAAAAGAATTTGGCTGCCAGCAAAGCGTCGGTCAAACGGGTGGGCTGTTGCGTTAGAAGGTTTATTCAGCCACTTAGCTTTAGACAAAGGTTCCAACATAGGCTACTGGGGCTCGGCGTAATAGGGATGCGCCGACTAGAAATAGCAGCTCCTATCACCAAACTATATAGCTGTGTAACTTTTCGAATATGACAGTTTACGCAGTTTATAAGCGAGGGTCTCACAATACAAACAGGACAGCCTAAGCCAGTACTCGTGATCACATACTAATATATTATAACTTGAGGAACTGATAGACGCAGAGAAGGCGTATCGGCAGTCCTACGGCCTGCATCCGCATTCATGCTTACGCTCGTCCCATTTCCCCCGTATTTCTATCAAATGAGTCTGTAAGTAGGTTCAGCTCGTTTTTCGCATTGATCTATCCGACAGCCTGTCTTTAGCAAGCTTAGCCATGAGAGGCATTCTTCCGGTACGGGATGTATTATACATTGCTTTTGTCTTAAACACTCTTACGAGAGTTGATTGCTGCAAAGTCAGTCTATTTTAACATGAATTATTCAGCGAAACGGCATCCACTATTCGGCAAAAAGGAAAGTGATATATAGCTCATTTCTATCTCTCTCTCTTCTACATATTTCTTTCAAGACAAACCAAGAGTCCAACATCGACCCAAAACAATGTTCACGTTCAAGTTCATCCTTTTCTACTGTGGGATCGCTCTAGCTACGCCTCTGCTAGACACAAGGCAAAATTGCGGAGTGGAATATGGTAAGCAACGTTTCCACGCATACAAATACTTTGCTGATTTGAACTCAGCGGCCTGTACGACAAATCCTGACAATTGTTGTCCCGGATATATCTGCGATAGTAAGCAATTCTCTTATAAAAAGAGGTATCCTAACTGTTTCTTTTAGAGTGGCCATACTCGGACCCGCCTCAATACGTTTGTACGGTTGCGTAGGTGATGCTCCAATCTGAATACTCTAAAAGGGATAGACGGATCAGGTGAACGGGACAAAATCAAGCAGGCACACCGTTAAAGACATCGTTTGATGAGGCCACGTCATGTCCCGCCTGTGCCGATGATCAGCGACGGAACTGGGCCCTCAAGGAACGAACATGCCGGTTCCCCTTAAGAAAGAGCACACCCGGATCGTGAGCGAAGGGTACACGAGATTGTCGTAGCTTTCCTATAGTATGTGGCCGATACAATCCATCAATTTCCATGGTGACACAATTCTCATCTCCAATGAATAACTTGATCTTGAATAGTACTTCTAAACCATGATTTAGTGTCTTGCTCTGCATGCCGCTGATAGCGGTGATTGCTCTTGTTAGTTGGAACGTAGCGGCCTTCATGCCTTCTCTCTGACGTTTACTCGTACCCGGCCTTCGAAGCGACGGCCCTTTCGGTGCACAACCAAGTAAATGTATCAACTAGAATTACGCGAACATGTCTACCGTTCGTTTTGTATTCGAAATATGCATCATGAGCATGTGGACCAAAACGACGCAGCCACTCCTACAGGTTGACTAACGAGAGAATGAGCGTAGTGTAACGACGGGCCTCTGCCTCTAGGGATCCAAACACCAAAGAGGGTGGTAAGCCGTGTCGGGGTTTACCTTGAGTGGGTACAAGAGAGGGTGAGAGAGAACGAAGTGACGAATACACGTATCTGAGCACTGCGTGCGAAGGCCGTGTTACTAATCAATAATGTAGATTGATTATCGAAGTTGACCACGGAGGGTCAAATACTAGCTAGGGAGTGAAGCTATATATACTATAGGAAAGTGTGTACAATCTGGTGGTGCCGTCTCTTGAGGGCACCGCTGAGCGTGCCGTTACTTGAGGGCACGAGTTGGTGTGCCGTTTATTGAGGGCACCGGTGGGTCGCACGTGACACCTCACGTGATAGAGTCCGTGATCTCGTGACCCCGGTTCTGTAGGATTTCCGACTTCTCGTTGTTCCGTCGGAGTTGATCCGTAATTCTCTGACCTGAGAAGGCTGTGCCGTAACACGTAGATAGAGCAACAATTTCATTCATACTATCAAAGACATTCAACAATCCTCTCTCCTACTTGTGTCTTTGCAATGGCTTTCTCCAAGCTAAGGGGATTACCGATACTAAAGATGACTTTGCGTCTCCAGCTCCAAGTCAAGTTCCCGCAACTTGTATCGCTCAACTTCCAAGTGCCATTTATTGTAACCTTGGCTAAAAGACAGGTAGGCATTCAGAGCATCCTTGTGAGCTTTAAGAGTGTTCATGATCCGCTGGTGACAGATTACTGTCTCACCTGCAGCCTCTTGAAGCACAACAACTGGGTCAATTCCTCTACATTGTGCAGTGAGGTAAATTCGATTGAGGATATCGCCAGCGAGCTGCTCTTTGTAGAAAGAGAGGACATCACTGAAGAATAGAAACGTTAGAAAGAATATCTAACCATAGGAATTGCCTCTTGACTTACTTTCCGCTGTTGATATAGACTATGCAATCCGGCAAAGCCTGGATGTAATCAGACAAGGGCAGTTCAGGGGGGAATATGAAGAGACTATAAGACTCTGCAACTCCTGAAAGGGCACGAAGGTAGGCCGGAAAAGCAAGAGCCGAATCTTCAAGCTGGGGAAGCATTAACAACGAAGCACTTTACGATCACGTATAGACTTGACGTACTTTCATGGACTTGAGTTCTTTTTCGATCGCCCGGGAATTGAGAAGGTTCATTGTCGACATTGTCATCATATCAGCGGAGAATATTCCGAAAATGTCTGGCAGTTCAAGAAGCAGTGCGGCGAAATGCTCTAGACGCTCCGAGCCCTGCGGCTCGCGGGCAACGAAGCGATGGTTGAATTGCCGAACAACGTCGTATTCGGCATCATCCAGGTACATGAGGAATGCCGTGTAGAGGCTGATGAAGACCTGGATTTTCTCCGACTGATGAGCGTATGCCGTGTTCACCATGACGGCGCCCTGGAAAACAAGCCTTCCGAAGAATTCATCCGCAGAAGATATGTATCCTCGAGTAATTGCTTCTTCGATGCATCTGGCGGTGAGATCGATGTGTCTCGGGCATTCCGGAACAACGAGGCTGCATCGATTCAACAAATTTTTGAGAGCGTGTTTGATCTTTGGAACCGGCACGATCGGTTGTGCGGAAGGCTAGTAAAAGTATGAGAAGGATTTCTCCAAAAAATGGTGCAGCAGTAGTTACCTGATCAGGCTCCTGTTTTCGAAAGGATCTAGCAGTTGCGTGATCAAAACCCACCCTATCGTTACCCTGTTCTATCGCGAGATGCATCTTGCTCGTCCTTGGAATAGTATTCTGGACCAATTTGGAGTTAGAACAGGATTCACTTTGCTGGGACATTTCTCTCCAGCTTGAAGTCTCCTCGTACTTACATATGCGCCAAAACTTGATGTTAATTCTCGTCGTCACAACTGTGCCACTTTGACGAAAGATACTGCTTTCAGTAAGTAGAATCAAGCGAAGGTTGGGAATGATGGATCTTGCTTCACAGCCATCAGAGATACAACAGAATATATACCAGGCAGCAAAGCATGCACGTCCTTTTGAAAATAGATCACAGGCCTTCCCATTTGACTCAGTGTTGGTGAACGTCAACGCTGCTGGGGGCCGAACAGTGGATGCAAACATGTAAGCCCCGGTAGAGTCGGTGAAAGGTCCAGGGACGGGTGGATTACTGGGGATATCTCTCACGCTAGAGTTGTATCCATATAGAGGCTTAGGGATTCGATCTGAGCTTTCCGTGGGGTTTCGAGGAATTTCAGAGAGGATTCGAGCCTGATATAGAGCGCACTACTCTGAAAAGGAATCATGTTGCGGTTCAATCATGGGTTCTGCGGTGAATGCGGCGAGCCGATCTGGCTAATACAGCCCTCGGTGCCGGGCGGTCTACGTATTTTTCTGTCGTGTCCAAGCGTCTTACCGACTCTATTCTGAGTGCAATGCGGCACAGCTCTGTTGAGTGGGTCCTTCATGATTTAATGCAGCTCCTTCTTTAGATAAGCGAGATTCCAATCGATGGCAGTATTGTGGGCCGGAGCACGTATTTCGGGAATGAAAACTCCGATTGATGCTGTCCGCGACGTTTGTGGGTCATTTGTTAAACGAGCCGATCCGCCTCGCCAACAGATCTTAAATTTAGCGCTTGGAGGATTCATAACCATGTCTTGCATTCTTTAACGAGAAACGAAACACCTTCCCGTCCGGGGTAGAACCGGAGAAGCCGTTTGTTCAAGACACGTGTTAGTGAATTTGGCCCCCATTTCCCTTATCTTTCTCCACTTCTCCTTCCTTCCATCGCCGCACACCCGATCCAACCATACGGTTCAACGGCGGGCTTCTTCCTCTAAGAATCCGAACGCTGAAGAGAGCGATACACCATGTTGGCTTCCTGGAAACAGGTTCATAATAAAGACGTGACGAAGCGCTACGACAGCGAGTCGGGAATGATCCGAGGTGGATACACACTCAAGACCGGAAAGGCACTTCATGCTCTGCCCAGGATGACAAGTCGATGCACAGACGAAAACGACGGGGGCCGCCGCACCACTGTTGCCACTCTTCCCGTAGGAACCCGAGCTCACAGTCTCAGATCAACGCCATTTACGAGAATACCGCTGGTACTTACAAAGAGCAACCGATCGCCACAACTGCCATTTCTATACTTACGAAATGCCCACGCAGACAATTGCGAGCCAGTCTTGGGGCAGAGTGCCACGCCGAGGTAACACTCTAAAGCCTTACGCAAGTGGCCCTCTCCGGACTCATCGTGGGCACCAAAAGAGCTCATCCATGCCACGGCGTGAATCCGAAGAAAATGCTGATGCTGATCAGAAATATGCTCAGAAACCCGGGGGTCTGTTCCACGATATTGATTGTGAAAAGTACGATATAATAATTACAAATAAGTAAACCTCCGACGGATGACGACTTCCACTGGGCCATACTCGGTCGCGGCAGAAAAGAATATATTGACACAAGGCGTAACAAACTGCAGCTACCGAGTCATCTGATTGATTTCCTTGCAGCAGCCTGGGAGAAACACTTAAGCCGACAATAGTGGTAAAATCCATCACCACCCTTGTGCCATCCTGTTACGGCGCAGCCGCTGCGAGGACGCAGAAAAGTGAGGGGACTTACGAAGAAGCCCCGCAAGAAAAGGAATCACCACGTGATAGAGGCACGTGATGATCCACCAGGACCCACATGTCGCCCTCACGAGCCCGGGCGACATAAAGCAACTGTCGCCTAGTGTAGCTACGGCTACATAGAGCAACACCAGATTGAATAGAACTCTCCTACGTATATAAACCACACTCCTTAGCATAGCTTTGACCTTCGTGGTCAACTTCGATAATCAACCTACATCATTGATTAGTAACACGGCCTTCGCACGCAGTGCTCAGATACGTGTATTCGTCACTTCGTTCTCTCTCACCCTCTCTTGTACCCACTCAAGGTAAACCCCGACACGGCTTACCACCCTCTTTGGTGTTTGGATCCTTAGAGGCAGAGGCCCGCGGTTACACATCCCACCTCGAAGCACGAAGAAATATTTCCTTGTCCATTAACATTCTGCGTATCCATCTAGTCTGGTCGCGCAGCCAGTAACCATTGCCTGGAGACACAGAAGATCGACGTACTATCTGGGCACTTATCCCACCGCTTGTTGTTGGTGCTCCCAGCTTTATACCACGTTGCATCTTAATTAAGGATTCACTGTAATTCTAAGTCAGCCTGAAAAGCCTACGACTTTTGTTTTTGGGATAAAATGTAAGCTTTCTGAACCGCATTATTTACGGTGGGCCGACCACAACTACATAAGTTGTGAATGTCTACTGATAACGTTTCTAGGGTGAGTCCGCCTCGGAGTTCTTAGCAGAAGTCAGTTCGAGTCGTTGAATATCACGCATAGAATAAGTCGGATGGCCTCGACATAACCTACGCAACAAATATTCAAGATCACACTAAGACTAGGCACTAAACTGCCACAACACGGATATCTGACCAACAGACGCCTAATTTAGTAGGAACTCGAATGAGAACTGTGAGTGATCTTGAAATGGAAGTTGTTCGAATTCCTAACTGGGATAGGGGGGCGGTGCTTCATTAGGTGGTGTAGGATTGATACTTCGGTATAATTATAACAACAAGCTGAAGGGGCTAACATTGAGACAGTTCCTAGTCTTAACCGTTTCAAAAATAGTCTACTTATCCTTATCCTTTCTCCCCCAGAAGAGGTTGATTAGCGGAATATTCCCATAGGATTGTCGAATCCCGGTGGAATATTACCATGGGGTCAGCAAAATCGACCGAGTTCAACTGCTTCATGAATAGACGCTTCAAGGGCTCCCGCTACATCACGGCCTGGTCCCATGATACAATATCAAGTGTATATGGGGAAAAGAAAAAAAGTCATGCGGAAGAACTTGTCGCAACCAAATACAGTACATTTGCGTCCGGATGATTGCTTCAGCTAGCCACAGCCGCCACACTTCCGTAAGGATCTCTGACAAGACTAAACGTAGCTCATCAACAAGCCTATCATATCATGTAAGACAACGGGCGGCCTTGTCGGGGCGGTGTTGCGAGGAAGCACGCAAGCCATGTGCGGCTGAGAAATTTCTTTGGCCGTTTCTACAAAAGCAGGTGTATTCGAGATCACCTTGCCAGAGAAGACCCAAAAAAAAAACCAGCATTAGCCTCGAAAATCAGACGCAGCATTCAGCATGCATCCAGAAAATGTTCTTTCGCTATTCGTGGGGACGTGGTCGTTGTTGAACATCTCAAGGTCGGTCCTATACCCCTGCCCGCATCACATTCGCCTTTCCTCGCTCTGACATATGTGGCTCTTCCCTCTACCCTTTTGTGGAAATTTTGGCGATTTTGCTGACCACCTTGCCCATCCACAGCACCCAAAACGGTATCCCCAACGTTGACCCCGGCTTCGGCCCCCATCCTGTCGGTCTCGTCCTCTACCACCCAAACCACCACATGATGGCCACACTCGCATCGACAACGCCGGAAGACCGCCCCAAGAACCTCACCTGGCCATACAACCCTACGCAGGGCGACCATGACTGGGCGCTTGTCGGCAAGCACTCCATCGCCTATACGGGGCAGTTCCGCCTCAACGAATCTGTGCCCGTTGTGGAGACGAAGCGCGGGTTTGATGGGCAGATTATCCACGGGCCGTTGGAGGTGGCTACCCTACCAAGTTTCATAGGGACCTACCAGCGCCGAGATTTTTCGTTTGTTTTTCAAGGTGAGAAGAGGGGAGGAATGGGTACGTTGTTGAGTTTGAGTGCGGATATCGGAGCAGGGAATCGGGTGAGTGTGTGGTGGGAGAAGAAATGAACATCGATTCTCTTCTGGTTTCGATGTTTGAGTTCAATCCGAGTGATTCAAGTAACCGTCCACGGCAATTAGTATGAACCTGTAGGAAATATAGTTGCATGAGCAAGACTGGGGTGCTGCCATAGCGATACAATGAAAAGAGTGCACACCTCGTGAGCTCCCGTGAGGCTGTCAAACCTCAGCGCGAACGACAAACCACCTGTATCTCACGATGGTACGTAAAGCGTCTTCATGAAACACGAGTGATTTCATAAGCTTGGCACGGATACAACTGCAACTTAGATGCTATCGATGGAGGCGGCAATGAAGGTCCAACAGTTATATTTGAGAGCTCTTCTTCCCTGCGTAGGATGTCATGGAAACGATAATGATAGCACCTGAGTGCGCCAGTCTGAAAATATTGACACATTCTAAAAGGGCCGACACCTTGCCCTTTTTCTATCCCCTCCAACCTGCTCATCTACCCTCTATGCTTTGACTTTGATCTGCAACCCATAAACACCGAGACCTTGAAACCGGACTAAGTGTTAGATCTGGCGCTGTTTCATATAGCCTTAAGTCTCATGATGCGGGTCTATCAATTTGAGTAAGCTGTGTGGACCAAGATTGAAAGGATCCTCTCACCGCACCTGAGCATGGAGCGGAACCGCCCTCAGCGATTCTAAGGCGGCAACAGGCTCGGCATATGAATCCAAACCAGAATAATTTCAACAACATACAAGTTCCAGAGACAAGTAAATCTACTCCCAAAAGTTCACAAAGCTTCGTAAAATAATTTCCCTGCCATGCCTAGCACGAAACCCAACTCGCCACCAACATCCGAGGCTCTAAATCCGAGAGAATTACCAAGTATAGAGTCTACCTATTGTGACAATGATCGTCTGGAAGATCGGTATTTATGTCGACCAACTGCAGTCCTTGCCAACCATTGGGTGTGTTTTATACGCACGAGCACCATCCTGCTCCGACGTAGTGAGTCATGGCGCCACAAAAACATGAAGATCATCAGAGAGCGTTAGCCGACCCACTTTGCCTCGACATGGGACCGTGTTGAAATTCCTCCATTTCACGACGCCAGTCAGTACGGGCACATCGAGGTCATCCAATTCCTCCATTGCAAAGGAGCTATCGTCAATTGCGAATGCGTGTACTATGCTAGAGTTAGTAGAAATCGCAAAATTCTCTCGTGAAGTGAAGTGAGGCCCGTGAAGTGAAGGATTGAAGGATCAAGAGTAGCGGCATCTTCCTAAACAACTTAGGCTGGCCTTCCCCACAATTCTCCAACATCTCACCATATCACCAACAATCGGAGTAGTGGAAGGAAGCTTGGCTTGTGGGGCAGAACGTCAATCTTCCTATTCGAAGCAACTTAATCGCACCGGTTCAGGAAGATGTCAAAGCAGCGCCAAGGCCCAACTACACATATAAATTCTCTTTGAGACTTGCCTGGGTAAAGACCATCAGCAGCACAGAAAGCCATCAATCCCTTCCTTCCGCCTCAGCGATTTCACCGTCAACGTCTCTCAAATCCTTTCCGCCACCTTCAGCGCAACAGCCAAAATGCGTTTCTTCAGCACCGTCAGTACCCCTTCCACTACCTCAGCCATCAACGATCTTGACTCTTGACTTAGGAGCTCCTCTTCATTGCTAGCGTTATCCTCGCGCCAGCCACCGCGGCTCCCACGGCGGCCGAGGAGGGCACCGTGTCGGTCCAGTTCGCGCGGGATCTTATCAATGCGGCCATTAGCGTTGCGCATGACACGGCGGACGAACACAAGCTCACGCGTCGGGATTGCGCGGGCGTCTACACCAGCAACCAACAGTGTGTACAACAGGAGTCCCTCAAGTGCCTCCACTGCAGCTCGGAGCCGCCAAAGGAGTCGTTGACCTGCCTGAACTCGTGCTTCGCCGATAACGCTGAGTTCTGCGGAAAGCTGTGCCCGTAGAGTGATAATGGCTGAGGTGGGTGGCTTGTTCATTTACGATTTTCCATATTTTCCATGTCTTTCCGCGGAGGGAGTAATTTGCTGATACCGTGCACTACAGCAGAGTTGAAGTGCGCATTTCTTAGCTTAACTCGTCGACACATATAGAAGAGTTTCTTTGCAGAGAACTTTTTGTAGTTATCGGAATGTAGCATCATTTCTCTTCACAGCTTTGCGGCTACCTCGACAACAGCAACGACAACACATTTCCGAAAGACACATGAAAAATAAACTGAAGTCGTCTTGAAGGGCGATCTGTTGACGCCTGATGTATTCTGAATATTTTGGCAAACCCGCTACTCCAGCACCACCCTGCACTGGTGCATCTTCGGATTGATGATAAAGAAGTACACTGGTACCATAGAGGCTTCTGTCGTTCCCGGCGCCAACCTCGCCTTTGAGTACCGCCAGAAGAACATGGCAGAGGCATAGCGCAACTCCATCTCCGCAATATGCAAGCCCAAACAAACTCTCGAGCCACCACCAAAGGGTTTGAAAGCCATCTTTGCGGCTTCAGACATTTCTGCACCGGGCAGCCAGCGGCTGACGTCGAACCTGCACAACAAAAACACCAGAATTAGCTTTTTTTCATCAAGCAGGTAATTGCTCTCCGCAGTATACATGACTTACTCCTCAGGGTTGTTCCAGACGCTCGGGTTCCGGTGCAGGGACCACGCTTGTGTAGACACGACAGCTGAATCGGGGATGTAAAACCCACCCACCGTCGTGCCTCCAGGAGGAACCTGCCTAGGAAGGCTTCCAGGTGCGGCACCATACAGCCTTAATGACTCCTGGATGACGGCAGTCAAGAGCGGTAGCCTCTCTAGCTGCTCATCTGAAAAGTCGAATTCCTTGTGATCTGCACTACTACCCTGCTTCCTTGCAGCGTGCAGTTCTGCAAGAAGGTCTCGATGCAGCTGGGGCCGCGAAAGGACGCACCAAACCAGGAATGTCAACGTGATTGCTGTAGTGTCAGAGCCCGCGACGATAAGGGCCCGTGCATCGCGGCCAAGCACGACGTCGGAGAGATGGCTCCCGCTCTTCTCCGCTTCGGCAAGAACACCCGTGAAGATGTTTCCAGCGCCCGTGGTACCTTTCTTGCGGCTGTTCGCAACCGTTGTGGTGGCGAATTCGATGACTGTTGCTTGTGTCTTGAGCAGGTTCCGGACTTGAGGAATTGGTAGATATCTGAGCAACTTGAAAATGGGGATCTCAGCGATGATGCCTCCTGCTCTGGCTATACTTTCGACTGCTTTGATGTAGTCGTTTTTCTGTAAATCCTGTCAGTTGTTGTGTAAGGCTCTTCCCTCTCTCTGTTGACTCACCTCTCCAGTCTCAAGCATGTTGAAACTTTCACCAAAAGTGATTCTCGAGCTCACATCCGCTGCCATCAAGATCCACCACTTCTGAACGTTGACCTCGCCGTCCGGATGCGTCGTTGCGTCATCATTCATCCGCTCCACAGCAAGCGACACCTTCTGCCTAATTTCTTTCTCCCAGTGCTTCCGAATCTCAGTCTTTGTAAAGGCTCTCGCTAACAGCTTTCGGCGAGCAGCATGATTCTTTGGATCTGCCATGGTGAAGATGGAGTGGTTCTTGTCAACATCTGTGTAGCCCGAAAACTTCTTGTACCACTGCGCCTTATGGAAGCCGTTGCCATGACGGTGTATTTCTTTGAACATTTGCGGATCGCTGCAGTCCACTTCGCTCGGTGCGATGATGACAATGTCGCCGTATCTGCGGTGTAACGCTTCGATGAAGTAGATCCGGTGCCCCTTGATCGTCGCCCACTTCAGCGGAAGGTTGGTAAAGCGTGCGTACCACGGGCCGGGTATCTTCCGCAGCGGTCCGGTGAGCCCTCGGATCACAACCTGCAGTTCTGTGAGCCTCTCTGCGTCATAGTCTTTAGAGCAGAAGAGAAATGACGTACCTGGAGGACCCATAAGGCAAAGCAAAACAGCAACGCAAAGTTAATCGTAATAGACATTTTGCCGAAAAGGGGTTTTCGGTATACGAATTGAGTTCAGTCTAGAAAAATGGACGTCGAAGTGTTCATATATTAACTTTACGCGTGCAGGCTGCGGCCTACATCGGCATGCGGCTTCAGAATTCAGCAAATGGCTCGTCCGACATTGAAATCACCGGTCGTCTGACAGCTTCGGCAGCGATAGCCGGGCGGTCTATGCGGGGAAGTCGGGCGATCGGCACGCCGACGCCGTCGAACAGGCGGTCAGCCCAAGTTCCCCGAGTCCGTGGCGTTGACATGCGCCTGCAAGTGTCGACGGACACGCTAGTCCGCGTTGCCGACCGCCAGTAGCGTCAGTTAGAGCGCCCGAGCCGTTGCTGTACATGAGGTGGTAGAATCGTTCTCGGCCGACAGTCACCATGTTGTATTTGCCAAAGGCGAGCTACATCAATACCAAGAACATAAATAAGGCCCACCTAGCATCGTCCTACATCTCTGGATCAACAATTTAATGAACATCAGAGGTTCGGCACGTTCATCCCCGATCTGGTATAATTCAGAAGGTTGAATGTCTTTATACTCGCCGACTATGCAGATTGATCAGATGTCAAGCAAAGCACTATCATACAGCGAGGCTGCTATAGAGCCAGACCGTTTAAATAGCGTAAGAAGAGTATTGCCTGCTTTACTTGAAATACAGGCCCGGTTGAGCTGTTTTAGGTTACATTGCGTATAGATTTAAGGCTTCGTAATTTCAATTCCAAATGAAATCCCTGCCGGACTAATAACGATCTTTGTAGTCGATGTGAGGAAAAACTTGACTGAGCATTCACACAATAGGTACCAGCTTGCAGAGCTTCTGACGTTCTCGGGTAGATGCGTATGTGTAGGTCCATAAATGAAGCATGGTCAAAGTTGCATCGAATAGCATGGACTTACTGTCCCCCTCACACCTTGCTTCAGACACGCCCCTCCTGGCGTGGAGACGGGATCAAACAGCCCCGCAATTTCGGCCCCGATCCTCCAAATCCCCGATAAGGCCGAATTCCCGACACGGGCAGACTACGCCGAGCTCCGCAGCATTGGTTCCGTCTTTCCAAATGCCCTATACAGGTTGACAACCCCGAGCGACCACGTATTCAAACACATGCCAAGCTTCACAAGACGGGCTAGCCATGATGAGCGCCCAACGGCTTGAAAAGTCGAGGGTGACGTTCCGCGAGGGTGCCTGTACCTACCTGCAAGTTGCATCTGTGCGCTCACCCTGCATTACTCCTGGTGGTCGGAGTAGTCCCTAGGTGAATTCAATATGACCGTTCTCATTGCTCATCTTTATTCTTCCCCTGCCGGTGCGTCCCAGCTTGAAAGAGCTCCCCGGCTGATTACAGCTCCTACTATTGAGCGAGCAAGCAATGCTTCGAACTTAGCTTACAGAATTCGTGTTCAGATCAATCTCTGGCTCAGCCTTTACATACGCGTAGTCGAACGGCTTCACGGTGACCCTCGTGCAGTTTCCAGCCGTAGTTCCGTTCACGAATCTCGCGTCAATCCACCGCAGCCAATCCGGTGCAGCAGCTACAACAGCCGCGGAATGGTCCTGCTTCGGGTATAAACGCAAATGCACCTCGCCACCCGCCGTGCACGCATCCCGCCATGCACGCTCCGTCGTCTCTGCGAGGATCGCCGTGTCGTTGACGCCCTGCACCACCAGCACGGGCCTGTGCGACCTGGCCCCATTCGCTGCGCCACGCGGTCCCGGAAGGCCGCGAACAGCGCCGCGTCCGCCGCGGGGAGGCTACTCCCCGTTGCCGACAGGGTCGTCAGCTGGTCGAGCTCCAGGTTGAGCGTCAGCCCCAGCACGCCGCTGGCGCACAGCTACGCCTCGTCCGCCAGCCCCATGCGTGACTTCATCGTGCCTCTCAGCTGCGCATCGGTGACGTTGGGGAACACGCCGTGCGCGCCGACGTACAGGTACGGCAGCAGGGACGTCACGGCCCACGCGTGGAAGTCGGGGCGCGGCAGCACCTTCGCCGCCGCCAGCTGCGCCATGTCCCAGATCTTGGTGGCGGGCGCGAGCGCGACGGTGCCCAGGTAGCGAGCGGCCTCGTCTTTACCGTGCGCGGCGGCGATGGCGTCGATGCTCTCTGCCAGCTTCCACGGGGCGGCGCCGCCGCCCTGCGAGTACCCGACGGCCAGCCAGCCGGCGGACAGCACGGCGCCGAACGCCTGTTGAGCAGCGGTGGCCGAGTGGAAGACGTCGTTAGCATGAGTCGGAGTTGCAGTACCGGTGCTCGGTGTAGTTGGAGCCGAGCTCGGCGTAGTCGGTTACCACGACCGCGTAGTCGCGCTCGCTGAACAGCGACTAGCTGTCGTAGTCGAAGAGATCTGGCCCGTTGGAGATGGCGCATCCATGGTACGTGCCTATTGTGCCGTTCGCGTAAGCTGCGAGAGGAAATTCACCGCTGTCAGGAACAGAGTATGGTGATGATGAGCATCTACAATTGTCGTCCTTCGATATCCTATTTAACCATTCCCTTCGCCGACGCAAAGCTTAAGCACTGTCCAGATGATATACACGTTCTCGTAGGTGAGCGCGTCCACTTTCCTCTTACCGTTAGTGCTTTCTGTTTCCTCGAAATTGAGCAATAGAAGTATATGCGCTATCAATACTCAATGATGCTTGAACCTCGACTCCTGATTAACGATGCGAGCATAGCATTCGAGGTGAAAGCTAAAGTTTCAGCCTCAATAATATTTTTCCGATCAAAACCGCGCGGGGCACAGTCACACCACTGCGTCGACATACCAAATCGGGTAAGAATGCCTCGCGGCAATCCAGTCTACAGTGCGAGTACGCGTCTTTTCCTTTGGACCATTTTCTTCGGGGTTAAACTACCTCAAGAAGTAACATTTTGATCCAGGCACATAACCTTGGCCGAGGCATCCGGCTTTGCGCGGGGCAGCTCTGCTGATGGATCGAGCTCGCGCCAGGCTCCTCAGCCATCCCAATGGGCTAACAAAGCTACAATGATGCAACACGTAAATCGACAACGAACTGAGCTTCTACTCTATAGGTCTACACCAGTGCTATCTCGACTCCTTTTACCCATACAATGTCATCACCCGAAATGTAACGCCCCTCCTTCTGCAGCTCACACTATTCTTGCAAAACGTCTGACAGAAGTAAATGATAACCAGTTCGTGAAGTCTGCTGAATCGTTGACGCGAGGCTCCGCGAGCAAGTACGGAAACTTAAACCATCCGCTGTTCCCTTTCCCATCCTCTGCGCCGCTCTACGAGAAAATCCCTCTTTCTACCTCCCTGCCTCTTCGGCACATTTTCCGGAACCGGCTCATGTGCACCTGAGAACCGGCCCCGTGACGCTATCCCAACATCCCACTGGAGCCTTGGCGCATATCCTTCGCGCTGCATGCCAGACTTCTTGCAACAACTGCATTCCGACCTTGCTTCACCACACTTGCGACGTCTTCACTTACAGGTCCAGCAGCCGGTATGGGAGCGTGAGCGGCGACCCGGCGTCGACATTCCGCTTTGGATCTTCCTAAAGCGAGGAGGCGGGGACAAGGTCGCTTTAAAAGCCTAGAGGAGTGCGTCGGCCTTCTTTATACTGGGGTAAGTGTCGCGGCAACTTTACGTACCGGGGCCTGAATTCGCGTAGCATCTCATTGGTTGCCGGGCGCCGCGGGCACCGGGAGACCATACAGATGAAGCCGACTGGTACTCGGATTTGCCTTCTGTGGCTTTTTATGACACCCCCCCCTCCGGCATGAAACGCGTAGGGAGGTGGAAACTTCTCGCGGAATGAAAGAAGACAGACTTTGGAATGAATCAATCGTTACCTTAGGGGACATGAATACTACTACTCGCGTCCTTGTTGCCGTGGCCAGCAACATTTATTACAAGGGCAATACACTTTGCAATTTCATGGCCTTTATTAAGACATCGATTGAGTCTAGGATACAACATATAAGCAAAACCGCACGCCATCTCAACGTTCCTGGCGATTGTCACTTGGGAGCTCTGCATATCCACTGCTGGCCTGCAGTTCATATACCTGATTCGGCTCCGCTTCCAGCTCATTCGGTCCACGAGATGATCTCTCCTGCGAGCCATCTCTTTTGCCGGTCGCTAGAGGGTTTGGCAAGTGCGCGACGCTCTCGTACGCAGGCGGTGTAGCAGACTTCTCAAGCGCAGGTTCCTCCACGTTGTTGACGTTGCTCGCACTCTTGACTTGGCTACGCTTCCGGGAACGGTAAAAGAAGAATCCTGCCACAGCTGCTACAGCAATAACAGCTGCCGCAACGCCTACGCCGATGCCTGCCTTCGCCCCCGTCGACAGACCAGTGGAGGATGGAGAAGGGCTTGTTGAATTTCCCTTGCTTGCTGTCGTACATGTCAAGTCTTTGATGACATTCTGGTCTTTGTACCTCTCGAACGGCGAACAGTCGAATTCATCTGACGTGGTCTGGAGCTGGAACTTCATGACGTTCTGGAGGTCCGGGAATGACACACTGGGACTATTTAGTATCTTGCCGGGTTGGCGGCACGTAATGATACTTACTTTGAAAAAGCACCTTCCAGCACCACGGCATCATTTGTCATCTGTAACTTGTCCATGGTAAACGTGTCGAGGCGACTGTTGTTTTGGACCGTCAGTCCCCCGGTGCGCACGAGCTCCGGGAATTCGACGTCGACCAGCCCTTGATTATCGTTCAACAAGATACCAAAAGTGGTAGAATTGCCGACACTCGTAAGTTTGGGCGCACTGAATGATTGAAAGGTGTTTCCCAGCAACACAAGCTCATAACAGTCGGTGAGCTGCGGTAGCGAGACAGCCGACAGGTTGGCCATGTCGATGTTTTGCGCAGTCTCCAAATTTGGGAGTGAAACAGACAGACCGGGAGCGTTGTACATGACCGTGATCTTGCCTTGGGTTGTTGCACGCGTCGACTTCACTGACATTGTCAGGTTTCCTGTCAAGTTCTCGTTGCTCGTAATGTTGAAGCCATTGGTTACACCACTCGGATCAAGGCCATCGAGAGTCTGGAGACCAGTGCCGCTGATAGTGACCAGCGGACAGTTATCCAGTGTTGATCCAAGCTGGGCCTGAGATAATGCCGGCAGATTTACCATCCGCAGCTGGTCGCCAATGGATGTGAGCTTCGGGAGCTCAAGTGTGTCCAGGCTGTCCAGGTCTGTAAGGTACACATATCCGTCGACCGACTCGAGATCGCCGGCCGAGAACGCGCTCAGGTCCGGACTGGATTCCACGAGTAGGTTGCCGTTGAGTGTTTGCACTCCACCGAGCGAGATGGTGCCGGTCGCTGAAGGCGACACTGTGATGTCGCCAGTGAAGGTCGTGCAGGAAGCAACTCCTGTCGCATCGGCAGCATTGCCGATGGTTATTGATGTCGAGCAAGATGCTGAGCTTTCTGTTCCACAGGGCAGAAATTAGCGGGTGGGATGGGTGGTGGGTGTCTTGATTACTACATACGAGCAGATGCGGGGACCTGAAAGAAGAGAGATGCGCATCCGACAGTCAATACTGCCCCTGGAGTCCTAAATTTGAGCATTCTGGGGTTTCGGTGTGCTGAAACAAGTCACAGATCCTGGATGTCGTAGACCAAGTGGCCGGCAAGGCTGCATTTACCGGGTCGGCGGGCGGAGCCTGAGCCCCGCAAAGTCCGATGGCCTGGCTGGACTGGGAAAAAGGGCAAGGATTGCCCTTCGGCATGAACCAAGAAGAAGATTACGATGGAGTATGCACACGTGGGGTGAGCTGCTTGGACTGGGACGGAAGAGAGCGTGACAGGTGGGACCGAGAGATAGTCAGCCGTTCCGCGCTGACGGAAAGAGGAACGGCAGAGTGCGGGGCCGTCCGACCAATTGGTGGCAACCTGCAGAGGCGAATGCGAGCGTCAGAGCCTCAGTGTCTCAAAAAGGCCCCCAATAACCTGGTCCATCATGCATAGCCCCCACTAAGATCGTCAGCGACGCTGCGGAAACCGATCCTTCCTTACCTTGGCACCCGGCAAAAGAACTTCCAGATGCAGAACCACGGGAACGGCCTGGCCTCCTCACCGGCCTCTTTCACATGGCCGGCCGGCCGTGTCAGCTCGATGCTGGCATTCGCACTTTCCATCATGCGTTGTTCATGTCGTTGCGCGCTGCCTTCTTTCCACTCTCCTCCCAGCGCGCATAATGTCTAATTACAACTGCCCAAACGCCGGCCCGGACGCCTGGCGTTCCTGCGCTGGAGGCTCCAAATTCGTCGGATGCTGCATGCGCGACCCATGCGCGACAGGCTGCGACCCTGACAACCTCATCCCCGCGTCTTTCAACCCAGATCTCGCTAACACGATCCCGCAACTCTCCTGTGCAGAGCAGGATGCGCAGTACTACATCTGTCCTGACACTACTCCGCCATTCTTTGGATGTTGCAAATCCGAAGCATGCGGTGGAGGATGTTCACTGGACGATCTGGTTCCCGCGAGTCTCGGGAGTGATCCACGGGCCACAGCATTTTTCTCGCCCACTGGAACTCCCTCTTCGACCGCATCTGCAACATCAGCTCCAGAAAAGTCAAGTTCGGATGGTACGACTATTGGCGCCGCAGTCGGAGGAGCTGTCGGCGGCTTACTTTTGGTTGCTGGAGTAGTCTTTTTTGTCTGGCGAAGGAGGAGGCGTAGTCGCCTGGCGCGAAAGGGTCATACTGCCACCGGACAACCTGCAACTGATAGCAATCAGCCTCCCACTCCAAACGGATCCATGGGCCCATCAGAACTCTCAGCAAGCAAGTCCGTGAGCATGAGAGGTGAGTATCAATCTTCACTCCTGAAATAAATCCGAACTGAGCAATTCAGGATCTCCAGTTCCACCGTATTCAGCATTTCCACAACACGGGCCCATTTTCGAGCTTGAGGACCAACAACAGAAGTCAGACAAGCCGAAAGAGCATCTTTCCGAGCCGGTGGAGCTTGAAGGAAGTAGCACGACATCATCTCCCAGTGCGAAGAGCGCAAAGAGGTTCACCAGCGCCGGTCTGGCGCCTTTCCGCAATAAACGACCAGCGTCCTTAGACTTCAGCTCAGCAGAGTCGCCAAAGGTCTCTCCACAGTCGGCAACATTTCCAGGTAGTGACAGATACTCTCGTGTCTCGTCGTTATCCCCTCGCTCGCCACGTTCGCCAAGGTCACCTGGCGTTGGCTCCGATGCGGGAAGACCCTCTCCAACGCACCCACCACCCATAATCGAGGACGAAGAAATGCCCAACTCGCGCCAGGATTAGAGAAATCTTGGGGATTCTAGTCTAGGCTGTGTATATGGATTCATAAACTTAGAAAAGAATGCACCAAGCAGCAGATACATCACCAACTCCGGGGACAGTATGGCCGGCCAGGGCGGACCAATCGGAAATTATACTTGTTGTCGCTGGAAGATGTGCGCCAACGTGTTTATCACCAGTCTATCCTACATAGAGAAACAAGTAAATACCAGATAATGCGCCAGAGGTTGTCTTCGCGCTCGAGGTGAAAAAGAAGAAATTATTTGGCGTCGCTCAACAGCCAATCATAAACCCAACCGCGGAAAAGAATGCAAACATGATCCCGGAGGGCAACACGACAATGTGCTCAGCTGCAGAGGCCGAAGTGCTAGCCGCAGCCGGTGGCGCCGCGGAGGATGAGGAGGATTGTGTGCTATTGTTATCGGCGCAGCCACTCTGACATCCGCTCCCACAGTGCGCCGGGGTGCTTCCACAGAATCTGCGAGCCAAGCGTAAGCAAACGTCCGGACGATCGATCGCGGAGCAATACTTACCCCGCACTGCTGCAGCAACGCCCGTAATCATAGACGCCAAATGCGACAAACGCGTCCGGGCTGGCATCCGAGGAGCAGACGGCGTTGTTCCAGGCCGACCCGCATTTGCCATCGCATCGCGGGCTGGTTCCTTCGTTCGCCCAGCTGCATTCGGGGAAGTCGAGGCTCGGGTCGTTGGACTGGCATTTACCGTACCCGTCCTGACAGGCCGGCTTTTGGCAATATTCGTCTGTATTGCCGCAGTAGCCTCCGGAGCTGTTGGATGCTGATCAGAGATGTTCTTGACTCGCCGATGCATACCGGGCCCGCAACTTACCTGCAGCATGGTGACGTTCCGTTCACGAGACACATCCTGCCGTTGCCGCTGCCGCACTGACCATCGGTTGTGAGTGGATATTTTCCAGGCGAGTTGGGTGATGTCGAATTGTTTGTCGAGTTGGATGGAGTGGTCGTCGAGTTGTAGCCCATGGACATTGTCGGGGTGGGGGTTTGTGCAGTGGCGAAGACCGCCAGCAGCAGCGCCTGGAACAATACAAGAACAAGCATGTTGTGTTTCTGTCAACACTCGGAGAAGTCTCAAATTCCCGGAGGGCTCGTGGTGAAGCTGGCGTGACGGATTGCGCCCCAACACTTATATAACATGAGGCTGCTCCCTCAGCCAACAAGAGTTCGGAGTGAAAGTGCGCTATTGGATCCAGAACAGGCCCGAAAGCGGAATGTGTATGGAAAATCAGCTGCGGCTCAGAATATCTCACTGCATATCCGTAGCGTCTTATGATAGCACAGCCTTCTCAAGCAAGAAGGCGTGGCTGAGGCTGCAGCTGAGGATTCCCGAAGCCTTTCCGAATCTTTTCTTTTACCACGGGTCACCCCACTTATACCACACAGCATTGCGCCTCGACTGCCTGATTGTCTAGAACATCCCTTGGAAGGCTAGATCCAACGTGCTGACTCGGCTATGCCCTACTGCCTAAATTCCACCAGCCTTTCCGGACCTTTTCGGCTCAAAGTCAGAGCAAGGTCACGGGATGACGTCCTGCCTAAGTGATCCAGTGCAACTGCCTGGCCTTCGTGTAGAAGCTTGACTCGGGTTGACCTTGATGGAATCTAACTCCAGAATACTGAAGACGGCGAAGATAAAAAGCTCGAAGGCTCTGGCGATGGTTCCAGCTAACGACTCAAACGTTCTCGAACTATGGAGCATGGAAGCCAATTATACTTCTACTCGGTGTCGAAGTATTAGCCGGGTGCAAGGAATGATGGAGAAGCACACTTCAGAAGGAGTGGATTCATTATAGCGTATAGCATCTCACTCTACATCAAGAAGTACTAAGTAGATGCCAAGGCAAAACTCCCTTGAGCGCGTAGGCTTTGTCGCGTAAATACCCCTTTAGGCAAAGCACGATACCGTTGCACCTGCCACCCAAGCCTCACCCGGTGGCTGTGCCACACTTCGTCGAGTCCGCCCGCGTCACTGAATATGGAACAGCGCGTAGAAAGTGGGCGTTCTCAGCTTGCCGCCTAGATAAGCAACCACCGGATGTACTAGGCAAACGGTGTCGAGCGGCGGCTGTGCGGCAGCCTCTGCGTCATAGGTGGCGTGCCGTGGTCTATAAATAAATCAGATAACAAGCCTATAACCAAATTTCACGACGAAGCTTAGCGTTGCTTAGCCCAGAATATTCTGGCACTCATTAACCCTCTGTAACGGCGGGCCTCTGCCTCTAAGGATCCAAACACCAAAGAGGGTGGTAAGCCGTATAGGGTTTACCTTGAGTGGGTACAAGAGAGGGAGTGAGAACAAGTATAGACGAATACACGTATCTGAGCACTGCGTGCGAAGGCCGTGTTACTAATCAATAGTGTAGATTGATTATCGAAGTTGACCACGAAGGGTCAAATACTAGCTAGAGAGTGAAGCTATATATACTGTAGGAAAGTTGTAACAATCTGGTGGTGCCGTCTCTCAAGGGCACCGCTGAGCGTGCCGTTACTTGAAGGCACAAATTGGCGTGCCGTTTATTGAGGGCACAGGTGGGTCTCACGTGACATCTCACGTGGTAGTGTCCGTGATCTCGTAACCCCGGCTCCGTAGGACTTCCGACTTCTCGTTGTTCCGTCGGAGTTGATCCGTAATTCTCTGACCTGAGAAGACTGTGCCGTAACACCCTCTTGCATTAGTGCACTGGTCATACTTCCCTTGAACTCCGTCTTATGCACCCAGCGAAGCGATTCATGTTCGTACCGCTATTCTCCAATCCACCCATGCCGAGCTCTAAGTGATTAGACCAGAGAACGCGACATCTCCTCAATTTGCGCAAGGCTTGCGAGCGTTTCTATACAATTTCCAGTGTTTAAAGTGTAAGAGTTTGGCCTAAACACTCTTCGATCATGAGTATGGGATGACTTGTGAGTTGGGCGGAGGAGACCTTTGCCACCGCCGGATCTTTTTAGCACATCTGACGTACATGCTGTATGTAGAGACCCAAACCTATACTTATCAAGCGCGGTTATAATTTTATTTGTCGGCACATTTGGTGTGCAAATGGCTCTTGTATACATTGCTTTGGAGACAGCCAAATTCCATCTCTTCACAAAAGTTGTTTCCAGCTCCCTTCGGAAATCCATCGAAGCTACTCCAGAAAAGATCTACAGCCCATCATGTCTCAGTGTTAGCTCAAGCAGAGCCTCCGGGCCTATCCTTTCTAATATCCGATCCACAACTCAACCATCTTCCGGAATCTGAAAGACTTCCTAGAATGACCGGAATATATTATCCCGTGCCAAGGGTCTTCGGGGTCTTGTGATCGGCGACAGAAGTGCATGCCAGAGTGTCGTCATGCGCTTCACTCGTGGCTGGGAGCCTCAGAGATATATCCTGTCAATCGTATTAGAGAGGTAGACGCCCTCGTGGCATCGTTTGCCGCGGTACCCTTGCCGCACAAGCTCACGTATGTCGCGAGCATTGAGCAGGCCGCACAGCTCAAGTGCCTCTTTCTCATTGTGACTATCTTTCCGGATGCGCCTCCGGCTGTAGAATGGGAGTTCATGGCCCGCAACATCGGTTCGGAGTTTCCCAAAAAGAAGCGAAAGGGTGTCGTTCTTGAGATGTGCTACCATCCCAAGATACAGACTTTCATACTCTAGCGGAGAAAAACAGTTGGGAAGTCTTACGCAGGACTAAATCCATGATTCATCAATAGGTTGCACAGGAAGTACTTTGGATAAAACGACCTCTAAGCGAGGAAGTCGCCAAAATAGCCATCATAGAAGCATAGTCCAGGAGTTCATCAGAAGGCGGATAGAGCAGACTTTAAACAAGCAGCTACTCATTACGTGCACCGGTGCCTGAAGGAAGTGTTTGTTCAATCCTCATATTACATTTTGGCGATTCTGGTGCGCATTGTGTTTCTGAGATGGTTTCCAGTATCTCCATCGGCTGCGGTTCTTCTGGCCGGATGAGATAAAGAACTCGATTTACCGAGGGTAAATGGGCCTGTTGGGGTCTCCAAAGTGGACTAATCACCATTCATCGCGGTAAAAAGACTTGCCCGGTCTTCGCACTCATTTCTGGGGTCTATGGCACATACCCGTGCCAAATGACACCTACATCATGGGACAACTTATGCGGAGATGAGAGGAACTCAAGCTGAGGTGCAACTGGGACTTTTGTTGCGCTGGAAGTTGGGTTAATTGCGCCTGCGTTGCACTTAAGCTATTATCAATCCTAATATCATCTATCGTTGTCTTTGAGGCATCAATTTTCACCCAGACTCGTTTCTCATTACTCCCAAAAGCTAACATCTCCATCGTTGCTGGCATGATGAGAAATACCATGGCTGGTAGAATGATTAATCGACCATCCCAGCTCCCGTGGCCGCCTACAACTAGCATATCTATGCTCTGGCAGCTTCTGCGGCCCTGGGTTCAGCCCGGTTGGGGTATGATTCTGCATTCATCAAGGGCGATATAGTCCTCTATTCGTTCCAAAGCCGATTCATGTTCGACATCCTGAAGGGTACAGGATTGGCCGCCTTGCAGGCAAATATTGTTAATACCTTCAAGGAATATGCTATGCTGGTGTCATTTTTGTTACCCTTGAGAATCTTGGTCATCGATGAGTGCTCACTATGTGCGGAGTGTTCCTTAGTGATGGGGCTATCTCACAGCTATCTCATAGCTCGTAGTGGACGGGCATTTAGCTTACGTCTACGTGGGAAGCGTTCTGGGTGGTAGGCTTTAGCTCACCGCTTGCTTCGAGCGCGTTATTCCCGTGGTAAGCTTTACGATATCCATTGTGGCAAGCCAGGAGAAGGCCGGAAGCTAACAACGATTGCACACACGCACCACTATAGGTCTTGCCATTGGTCTATCGTTTTCAGTCGGCATCGGAAGCTTCCCGAGGACGACGCGTACCTGAACTGGGAGATCAACACTGTCCTCTACTATATTAGGAAGAGAAAAAATTGCGGCACTGGCAATGGCCTTACAGCAAATTCATGTCAAATCATGTTGACCACGCATTGGCCCGTCCGCTCCTCTGTGTTGTGCTCACGTTCATCCAGATATTTTCCGGCATCAACGAGGCCCGAGGTCGAATGTGTGGTTGCCTATGGCCGCCCTCCTCCGTCGCAAGGGGAACTACAGCTTTTCAAGTACATTTTGATCATAAATGAAAAAAGCTTGGTGAATTCTTGTGGGTGGTAGTTTTCATGTCGCGTTTCCTCACGGGTGCGATTTATCTGGCGGCAAAGATATCACCCGTGCCAAGAGATGAAGTAATTGCTTGACTGCGGGGATACACACCTCTTTGAAATGATGCATGTTCCTTATGCCATTGAGTTATATCTTATTAGACTCAGCAGTAGCGCGCATTCGTTCCAAAATGTCAGACATCATATTCGACACCCATCAGTAATGCCAACTGGCAGACCTTTATTATTCCTTTGACGTATGCGGACCGTATCATGACTAGACGGGCAACATCAGATGGATCTGTTTCATACGCCAACAGAAGTATATCATCGCCGATGGCTTTGACGGTGAGTTGCTTTGCCCATTGTTCTACGACTTCAGCTTCCGTATCACTCAGACGTCTTTAGACATTATCAAGCGCTGCGCCAGCTGGTGCGAAAACCTGCCTTTGGCGGTGCTGCACTCGTGGCTGCATCGTCGGACGTAACGACCCTTGGCCTGATCGACATTGTCTCGGACGTGGCGAGGCAGATTGGTTCGGTGGACACGATAATCGCAAGAGACGTGGACGAGAGACGGGAGCTGGCAGGCGATAGCCTGACCCGGGAAGCGATCCACTCCTGCGCGCGGTACTGGTCAGGCTGGGACAGGCCGCAGGAGCTGCGCTTATCATCGTCGGGGGAGACCGGAACTTGGCGTCCGCAGTGTGTTACGCTGGGAAGAGGCTGGGTTTCACCGCCGTCTGTTGGATCGGCCGTGATGGCGGTGGTGGATCGGGTGACTTGGCAGCTGCTTCTCCGGATATGAGGATCCAGGAAGTCAATCCGCCTGACCATTTGACCAGCAGCCAATCCATCTTGGTCGTATGAAGCGGAAGTGTGTCTGCGGACGTGGAGGGAGGTGCAGTTGTCGTTGAGGCTTTGAGTTAGTTCACTGTATGGGCGGGACGCAAGGCACCTGAGTCTGTTCTGGTAGGACCCATCCAAGTGCTGGTAGATATCTTATTTCTTGTACAGGTGAACAAGTCCGACCGTGCAAGACTGCCAATGGCTGAAAATGGTATGGGCCTTTTCACGTCAATCTCTTTAATCTTCAACGCGAGTGGCGGGAAACCCGCCTGTATTCTGAGGAACACAGTGGAGCCCGAATACCTGCGGGAAGGGAATTGAGACTGATACACTGAGTAGACCAGTTCCAGACTCGGGATTGTGTCTAGAACACGTGCTGCCGATGGAGGTCAGGTGTCCGGGGGCTTCCACATGTGCAACCCGCATTCCAGAGGCCCAGTGCGTTCCGACACGCTTGAAATGGAATAGACAGAGCCCCGCCACACCCGTTCATTCCGTGGAAAAAGTACAAGGCGCAGACGGGAGTGTGTGCATGAGAGCGGAAGAAGCGGCGGGTGGAGGAGCCGCCGAGGCGCCGAGGAGCAAGGGTGCCCTGCGGGAAGGTCCCACGACCAAGTCAACATGTATGAAAAGGGAAGGATAGTTGTGCGTGTATGTATTAGCTGGCCCAGAATTTGGTTTTCCTGGACGAGATCCTGACCTGTAGACTGCAGATTCGCATCCACATGTTCCCCAGGCTACCTTAGAACCACGACTCCGTGAGAAAAATACTGAGTGTAGGCGGGTGGGTCTCGAAATCTTGTATGATCTGAGGAGAGACTTTGTGACTGCACGCATGTTAGTGGCATGTTCATGCTAAGAGGATGCGTTGTCGTTCAGCTGCGGCTGACTACGGTTCCCAGTTTTCGAGATGGCACAAGACTTGCCGATCTACCCGAGCTTCAGCAGCCAAGCAGGCTTCAGGTCCCAAAGCAGAACAAAGACACGAAAGTCGTGATTTACCTGCAGTCTTTGTAAAGCTTGGCCGTCGTGGTTCTATTGCATATAAATCGAGAGCGCCCGCTCCGAGCTGTCAGCCGAGAACACACCGCGCACCTTCACGTCGGCCAACGAAGAGAACCGAAGGCATATCCGGCCAATGGCAGTGTTTCGCGAGCCTGCAGCCCCGGAAGATGAAAGAGAAGCGGAAAGACCAACGGAAAGAAGGCACAACAACGTCGACGCTGACCGGACTCGCTCCGTGGCCCTTGAAAGAATACGAACGCACTGTACGGTCTCTGGTGATCTGGACTACCCCGCCATCGCATTCCCCCGATCCTTCGTCTCCCAGTGCTCAAAAAGATGAAACCAACGGCCCGGCCGCTTGCAAGTTTCGCATTGCAGCTACACGTATGACGCGACTGTGAGATCCTGCAAGATGCGAAAAGCGGCACCGCGATCTGGAAACGGCCCCTCCTGAGGAATCCGATGGCCTTGACGGTGAGCCCAATGCGGCAGGAAAGAGGCATGGGCGGGGATGCTTCAGGCCCAGGGGCGGATCGGATTGCAACGGCTGCATTGAGCGTGCGGTGGCCGGTGTTGCGATGGCACAACAGAGCCCGTAAGATTAGGTCCAGGGCAGATGCGGCGTGGCGACGGCCTCATTGGCCGGAGGCGCGGGCGCAGAGATAACAACACTTCCGCCCCAACCAATCTCCGGGGCGTCCGCCGTCCCGCAGGCTCCGCTCTGGGGATGTTGCGCTTCCCACCAGTCTGGCCGGGTCCTCGCCAGGGCCGTGCCAGGGGGCGGTGACACCCTGGCCGATGCTCCTCTTCTTTCGACGCCACCGCAGACGCTTTTTGCGTCATAACGACTCGCCTTCTGCGCCGTCATGATTGACGTTCGCAGGCCGGGACTGACGCATGGCAGCCAGTAGCAATGCTCCATCGCGCCATCGCCGCCGCCCGCAGCGCCGACGGTTCCTCGATCCTCCGGCCGTGGTGGTGATCCATCCCGAGACGCTCGCACGCTTCCTTCTCGCTCCACGCATCTCGATTGTAAGCGATCCCGTATTCCCACAGCGGATTCCCGTGCCGCAGTAAGTGATGGCCGGCCCACTCACCGACTGGCGGCGCGACAGGGACCCCCGTGCGTCGCGTGTTGCCCTCTGACAGCGTGTCTATAAAGAAGCTGAGCGATTTTTGGTCCGCAACATGCCGCCCCCAGCCACAAGCTGAATGCAGGGATGTGACTGGCTGCGTTCTGCGCGACGCCAACACGCAGCAAGCGAAAGGGGCCAGTCCGTCTGCAACGGCGGCGCATCGCCCACGGCGGCGCGGGGCCTGGCTGGCATCCTGATATACTTCTGGGCTGCAAGCGCCCGTTATCAGCCATGCGGTATCATTGCATGGCGTGACGGCTGCCCGCAGCAGTGGCGCTGGCCTCAGCCCTCCCTGCCCAGATCCAGCCAAGCGTCACAGATCCTAACTCAAAATAAATCCAGTTGGCGGCTGAATCAATCCGGCGTGACGGTTACCCGGCGCCCTGAAATAGTTACATCAGCCTTAGCTCTCCGCGCTTTCTTTTCCCTCGTACTTCTCCCCAAGTCCCTTTCTCCGCCGTTCCTGCGTCTAATTCGACGTGCGCTTCCCTCTGGCCTCTCGGAACGCGTCTCCCCAATGTCCGGCGCACACCATCCCGCGTGGACGCGCGGGCGGCGGCCTGTCCTCTTCTATGTGGCCTCCGCCTTCGCCATCCTGGTGCTCTTCTCGCTGTTTGGCAACCTGCCGTACCGCTTAAAGCCGATCCACCCCAACCACGACCCCACCCACGACTTCTCGAAGCCGCTGCCCGTCAGCGTGGAGGGCCGCAACTGGACGTACAGCCCTGCGCGAGACTCGCGGAACCTCGGTCTGTCGGACGAGCAGTGCGACGTATGTATGTCCCTGACGCGCCCGCGGCCGGCCCTGACTCAATGTGCAGGCTGCATTCCCGGGTCTCTACACGGAGATCGACCGTACCCGCGACTACTTTGGCCCCCGGTCGATCCGCCAGAAGCAGGTCAAGCTGTATGAAAAAGACACGGGCTACTACAACCACAGCCAGGTGCACGTGCTCATCTACAATGGACAGGTTTGTCCCCGCCGCGCCCGCGCGTCTGCCACCGCTAACAGCGCAGATGTACATCATCGACGAGGTGAAGGGGGCGTGCGACAAGCAGCGCGGCCACGCCGGGCTGGCCAACCTCTACCGGTCCATCATCTCGGTGCCGGACCCCAGCACGATCCCGAACGTCGAGTTCATCCTGGACACGGAGGACACGCCCACGCAGCACATGCCCAAGAACCGCGTGGTGTGGGGCTGGACGCGGCCGATGGACAAGATGGGCACGTGGGTGGCGCCCGACTTCGACGGCTGGGCGTTCCCCAACCCGGACCTGGGCGCGTACGTGTCGTTCCGCGAGCGGGTCAAGCTGGTCGAGCAGCCGTTCGAGGCCAAGGACGCGCGGGCGGTGTGGCGCGGCACGGTGGTGCTGAACAGCCTGCGCGGCTCGCTGGTCAACGCGACGCAGGACAAGGAGTGGGCCGACGTGCAGAAGATGCGCGACGCGCGCATGCACATGGCCGACTTCTGCAAGTACCAGTTCCCCATCCACACCGAGGGCAACAGCTGGAGCGGCCGCCTGCGCTACCTGCAGAACTGCCACTCGGCCGTCGTCGTGCACCAGCCGCTGAAGTACCAGGCCCACTACTACGACCTGCTGGTGGCCGACGGCCCGGACCAGGTACGCGCGTTTGTTTCTTTTTTCTTTGAGGGAGGCGGGCGCTGACAGGACGGGCAGAACTACATCAAGGTCGCAAACGACTTCTCCGACCTCGAGGAGAAGATCGAGTACTACCGCGCCAACCCGCTCGAGGCCGAGCGCATCGCCAACAACTCGGTGAGCGCGTTCCGCGACCGCTACCTCACGCCGGCGGCCGAGGCGTGCTACTGGCGGCGCATGATCAAGAACTGGGCGGAGGTGCAGGCGTTCGAGCCGACGGCGTACACGGACGTCAAGCAGAAGGACGGCTCGACGTGGAAGAAGCAGCGCGGGCTGGACTGGGAGATCTACGCGCACCCGGACTCGAACTACGGGCTGCATTTCCCGGTGGACGAGAAGGCCTGAGGCGGGAGGAGTCATGTTTTCTACGACCACGCATCATCTGGGGCGGCCTGGCAGTCTCTGGCGCATGGCAATGCGGCCGCGGGAGGACCAGCGGCATTTGTATCATCAAGGGCACGGCAGACGGCGCAAACGGAGCGTAAGAGGGCAGTATATCCAGGTTTTTTTGTTTAGAAAAGTCCCCACAACAATAGATTAATCATGCAACTGATCACCGCCCGGCGCCAAGGCTTGTCTGTGATGATCGACGGCCCCCTCACATGCAGTGTTCATGCTTCTCAGCTTTCCTTGCATTCCGGGGCTCGGCTCTTCCCGCATGTTCGCACATCAGGTGCACCGCTGTGCTCCAGGACAGCCGCCAACGACCTGAAACACGCTCTACCTCAATGCTCCCAAGGGTCTGCGCCGGCCTCGTATTCTCGAATGTTCGACTGGCTAGCGGCGGACAAGCGTTGAGCCAGAGAGCTCTTGAAACCGCTGTGCACGGCCCGAGTCATGGCCACGGCTTGGGCGCGCATGCTTCCTTCCAATTATCAAAGGAACGACACCGTCGCCGCATTATTGCTAGTGTTATATGTTGACTCTGCTGTGTCATCGGGAGGCACTTGGCCCGCTTGCCCAGCCCTTCGACTCACGGAACACGGCTTGACTGGTTGCTTCGTCTTGGCCGGCCGCCTTGCTAAACTTAAAAAGCACTGCTGGTCTTGGACGTGGGCTTTGCGAATCCGATTGATCTCGGTTTGCAGTGCCTCGTTCTCGTATTGACCTGCGAGCAGCAGAAGTGCGGAGTGTATCAACTGCTCGTCCACGCCGCCCACATGGACATTAGATTGGAAACGGAAAGAGGAGCGGGGTCCAAGGATACTTTGGCGGAGGTCACAGGCTATTTTTGGAGCTTCTAGTGCGCAGAAGTGGAGGTTCTTCCGGATTCCAACGCTTCGGGAATGTAGGTACCCGTGCTGTGCGTCATCGATGTCGAGCCTAAGGCCGAAAGCGAGCACAAGCGTTGGATGCTGCAAGTGGACAAGCGCGCTTTTCACATGCACGGCAATCCAGCACAGGTAGGAGTCTTTCTATCACGCTACAGTCTAAACGCTACTAGTACAACTACTTAAGCAAAGATCTCAGCAGAATACCGCCCGTTCTCATACTGCTTGAACCACTCGCTCGCCTCCCGCCCAGCCGCCGCCTCCCTCTCCACCTCGTACGCCATCTCCACAAACACCTCCTTCACCGCGCCAGCCATCCTCGGACTCCCGCACACATACACCCTCGCGCCCTTCCTCCACAGCGCCTCCACCTCCGCCCGCCCCTCCCTCACCAGCTCCTGCACGTACCCGCGAAACCCGTCGTCCCCCGCATCCCTGCTGTACGCGCGCCTGACCACGACCGCGCCCTCGCGCTCCAGCGCCCCCAGCTCCTCGCGGTACAGCTCGTCGGCGCCGCGCCGCCTGCACCCGAAGAGCAGCAGCGCGGGCCCGACGGCCGCGCCCGCCCGCGCCGCCAGCGCGCGCCCCTGCGCGAAGCCCACGAACGGCGCGACGCCGCTGCCGGCCGCGACCATGACGACCGGCTCCGCCGCGTCGGCCGGCAGGTGGAAGCTGGGCTTGGCGGGGCGCGGCGCGGCGTAGACGGTGGCGCCGGCGGGGGCGCTGCGCGCGAGGTAGGTCGACGCGACGCCGGGGTGGAGGGCGGTGGGGGGGTCGAGGACGGAGACGGTGAGGGTGGCGTGGTGAGGGTGCCAGTGCGGCGCGGAGGAGATGGAGTAGGTGCGTGGGCGGAGCGGGGGGAGGAGCGAGAGGAAGGTGGCGAAGGGGAGGGCGATGGTGGGGTGGGCGGTGAGGAGGGTGAGGATGGAGGGGCGCTTGGCGCGGGTGGAGGCCGGGGCGGAGGTGGTGGCGAGGCTGGTGAGGGCGTCTTTTGTGGCGGCGTCAGTCGCGGCGGCGGCGAGGATGCGGAGGTCCTGGTGGGGGAGGGTTAGCGGGCTGGGTGCAGGGTGTGGGGGGGTGGGGTGCGTACTCGAGGGGTGGCGGGCTGGGCCAGCTCGACGTAGGACCCGAGCAGCTCGCCGGCGATGAGCGACTCGGTGGGGAGCTTGCTGCCCGGGGCGGCGTCGATGGTGATGAGGGAGTCCCACGAGAGCCCGAAGCGCACAAGGGCGCACTCGATGGCGGGCCGTGGGTTGGTGGGCAGCACTTGGATGTGGTCGCCGGGCTGGTAGGCCGCGCCGTCGGGCAGCTTGAGCTCGAGATGCATCTTCAGAGGGTGGCCTGCTGCGGTGAGTGCCCGGCTCTCGGTGACGACGCACTCCATCAGGCTTTCGTGCAGGGCGACGCGGCGGGGCTTGGAGATGCGCAGCTGCAGCTTCGACCGGATCATCTCCGCGTCGTCGCCCACGCCAGCCGCCGCCCCAGGGCTCAGTGCCGGCCACAGATGGGCCTCCTGCCACGCCTCGAGATCGGAAAACATGTCACTGACGGAGGAGTCGGCGGTGCCACGAGGCGCCAGCCGCTTCCCGCCGGCTTTTGCGAGCAGCTCGTCCACCAGCGTCGGGATCCTGTAGAATGTCGCTGCCCAGTCTCGGTGACCTGTTGCGGCGCCGTTAGCCGGCGACTTCTCGCCAAGACACCTGCTGTTGTTGCTTACCGCATCCGAAGACCGCGTACGAGACGCCCTCTAGCGAGCCCTCCGCCAGGCCCTCCAGCCACTTGACAAAGCCCGCCGCGTTGTCCGCCGCCTGTCCGTCGTACGAGGCCGTCACGATCACGACCGGCATGTCTGTCGGGAGGTTGTCGACCGCTGAGTCCAGAGGCTGGACTGCACTGGCGGCGAAGCCTTTTGACGGCGCGTCGGCGGCGAGACGGTAGGCCAGCGCCTCGCAAGTGCCGCTGTTCGAGCCGTGGAAAACCGCCAGCGGCCGTCCGTCGTCCCTCGCGCCGTCCGTGTGCTGCGGTCTGGCTGCCGGCGCCGCCGTGCTCGCGCCCCCGGACCCCAGCGCATCCAGGAGCTCGGTCGGGTTGCGGTGCCGCCGGAGACTCGCGCGCATGGTGAAGCCGTCCGGCTTGATGGTCAGCGAGTGCTTGACGCGCAGCTCGTACGCCGGGTCTGCCATGCGGAAGTCGAAGTTGCCGAGCAGCAGCGCGAGGACGAGCTGCGCCTCCTGCCAGGCAAACGCCCTGCCGATGCACGCCCGCGCGCCGTTTCCAAACGGCTTCCACGCGTTCTTGGGCAGCGTGGCCATCTTCTCGTCCAGCATCCTTTCCGGCCGGAACGCCTCGGCGTCGTCGCCGTACACGGCCGGATCGCGGTGGATCTTGTGCAGGAGGGCCAGCATCGGCTCCTCTTTCTTGACGCGGTACCGGCCGCCCAGCGTGGTGTCTTCAAACGCGCCGAGCACGAACGCCGGGGCGGTGGGCTGCAGGCGCAGCGTTTCCCGCAGCACGGCGTTGATGTAGGGCAGGCGGCCCAGGTGCTCGACCGTCACCGCGTCGTTGCCCACCACCTGATCGACCTCTTGCTGCGCCTTCTTGAGCGTCTCCGGATGATCCAGCATGTAGAAGAACGCAAACGACAGCAGCCCAGACGTGGTCTCGTGGCCGGCAACCAGGAACGTGATCATCTGGTCGATGATCGAGTTGTCGGACAGGCCTTCGCCGGTCTTCGGGTCTCGGCCGTACAGCAGCGCGTTGAGCAGGTCGGGCGAGGCGACGGGGCGGTCGCGGCGCGCCTGGATGATCTGCATGCCGATGTCCCGCATGGTCTGGTTGTTCTCGTCGAACTCTCGCCGCGCCTGCAGCCGGAAGGCGTTGACGATCGCCGGCTTCGTCGCCTGCACGCCCGCCTCGGTCAGCAGCCCCACCATGCTCTTGATGAACGAGTGCGTGCCGTCGGTGTAGAAGCTGTTGAACCGGTAGTCCATGGTGCACAGCGCCAGCGTGTCCAGCGTCAGCCGGGTGAGGTCGTCGGCCACCGGGATGACATATTCGTCCCCAAGTCGCGCCCTTGTTCAGTCAGCGCCGGCCATGTTGGAGAGAGGACAGGGCTGCACGCTCACCACTTCAGGCAGAGCTGCTGCGCGATGTCCTTCATGGGCGGGAACATCTCTCTGATCTTGAGCGGGCCCAGCACCGGCATCAGGATCCGGTGCGCCACGCCCCAGCTGTGCTGCCCATGGTTCGCGGTGAACAGCCCGTCGCCACTGATCTCCTGCAGCTTGCCCACCGCTGATGTCACCACCTTGTGGAACCGCTTTTCATCGCACAGTTCGTCCAGCAGCTCGACTGAGCTGATCAGGATTAGGCCGCTGCCGCCAACTGACACTCTGCAAGCCGGCCCTGCGCACGTTACCATCCCCGTCGGTGCGAAGGATGCGGAGCTTTACATACCGTACTGCTCCGCGAACTGTGTAAATGTCACCAGAGGGGCGTGGATGTCGACGGCCAGCGAGTTGCCGACGAAGGGCAGGCCTGCAGGAGTCAGCCACGAGCATTCGGCCAGAGTTATACCAAACTCACCTGGCGGGCCTGGTATTTCTGCGCTGTCTTTTTCTTTCGCCATCCTCTTCGTAAGCTGATTGTCCACCGGGGATGTGACTGAAAAGCAGGAACCGAGGCTAGATTGTTGCTATTGCGGCTAAAACTCATGAGACTGTGGGCATAGGACCCCTCTATATATACCTGACTCCCGGCATTTTGCGCCACTACCCGGCTCTAGTTTCCCTCTTGCTCCCTCGCACGAGTGTATAATTCGGCGTCACAAGCACAGCCATCAGCATTCTCCACTGGGTTAGCCGACAGGAGGCCACTTGTAACGTCTGTACAGCCAGCCATCCTATTGGCTTCGACACAGGCCAGTTCTGTGTTCTCCACCCTGTCGGATTTCGTTCGCAAAGCATGCCATGTTGGGGAAGGATTGCTCCAAACGGTCGTGCAAAAGGGCCTATCAATATTTGAGGGCGGACACGCTCTGACACTAAGCACGGCTGCCTACCGCGGTCTTCTTGCTGTCGGGATGATTGTTGGCCCGAGGCAGGGAAGTCAATGCAACATCGCCGTTTTGATTGGCTGTTGGAGATGCCCGCCCCCGGAACCATTCCGAAAGTTGGCCGTTCCAGCGTCGGGCCCGGTCCGATCCCGACCACAGCGGAAATGAGTGCTCCATCTCGGAGTACTTCAGCCACTGCATGCCACATGTGATTGCAGCTTCCTCAATCAACCATCTCAGGCTCAGAAGGCACAAGCGGAAAGGAAAACGCCCCTGAAATTTGCAAATATCGATGGAAGAACTTGAGCATCTACTTATTCAGTCAGAGTCCCTGATACAAAACAAACGTTTGAATGCTTTTCGTCAATCACACTTGCATAGACAGACGCAGTGATTCTCGTGAATGATCGTCATAAGAAAATTTAGAAGCCCAACGGGCGTGCGTGTATCTAGACCTCGCGCATCCCTCCTCATAAAAAGTCCGAAACAAAACCTCGCGTGCCGAAATCTCCCCCCTTCAAAAACCCCACGCCGAGAACCCCCAAACAGCAAACCCTATTTGTCCCATTGAAATTTCAATCTTCCCTTTCCCTTCCCCGTTCAACCCGCCACGTACGTCGCCGCGCCGCCCAGCACGACGGGCAGCCTGATGCCCAGCTCCTCGACGGCGGCGGCCCAGGCGAGCGGGTAGGGCACGACCATGCTGCCGATGTACAGGCCGTCGCACAGCAGGGCGGCAATCTGGCCGCCGGGCAGCAGGCCGCTCAGCACGCCCGCGCGCGGGTCGAGCACGCGCCCGTCGACCGCCACCAGCGTGTTCGGGTAGAACGCGTAGTTGAACGTCTGCTGGTAGATCGTGCCCGACGTGATCGGCGACGCCAGCTCGCCCGGCGACGACGGGAACGGCAGCGGCGGCGGGATCAGCGACGGGTCGATCCCGCAGTTCTTGGGGCACTGTGGGCCTGGCACCGTGCCTGGGAGCGCGGGCAGCGTGGGCGACGATGGGAGCGCGCTGCTTGGGAGCGGTGGGAGGCCGGGTGACGGCAGGCCGAGGGATGAGGGGGTGGCGAGTGGTGGGAGGCTGAGGGATGGCGGGGCGGTGGAGGGCGTGACGGCGGATGGTGCGGTCACGCCGGGTGAGGAGGGAGCGGAGGGTGAGGGCAGGAGCGTCGAAGGCAGGCCGATGGAGGGCGCTGAAGGAGATCCTGCTGATGGAAGGAGTGACGAGGATAGGCCCGGAGTGGGGGCGAATATACCCGGTGTGGAAGCGACTAGAGCTGAAGAGCTGGATAGAGGACCGACGATGGGTGTGAGTGTGGTCGCACTTGAGGGGAGACCAACTGAAGGCGTGCTGACGCCTGGTGCGGATGGAGATCCTGTTGATGGCAGACCCACAGAAGAAATGCCCACGGAAATCACCAAGGATATGCCCGCTGGCGGGAGGCTCGATGACAGGCCAATGATAGATGTGGATGCAGCAGGGCTTACCGATGAAACCCTGGAAGAGGGGAGACCAACGGAAGACACTGAAGGTGTACCCAACGGTGTGAGGCTTGTTGAAGACAGCCCGATGATGGGTGTGTTGGAGCTCGGTACAGAGGGAAGTCCTACTGATGATGGGCCAGAAGACTGGAGGCCAGCTGAGGACGTGCTCACGCCCGGTATAGAAGAAGCGGAGATGAGCGTGAGAAAAGTGGGAGAGGTAGTGGCGATGGGGACACTACTAATGATGGACGAGATTGGCGCAACGACAGAAGAACTGACACTGCTAACAGAGGGAACATTGATCAGCGTAGGCGCAGTCGGAGCCAATGTCGTGGGTACAGTGATGAGCGGGCTGGATGACAGAATCGTGGCCGAGCTGAGCAAGCTGGATGGCTGAACTGTTACCGAGCTGAGCACACTGGATGGTGCAACCGAGGCGGAGCTCAGTACGCTGGATGGCGCAACCGAGGCAGAGCTGAGCACGCTGGACAGCAAAGTCGAGGCAGAGCTGAGCGAGCTTGCACGACTGACAGAAGAAACAACGCTGGCTGTGCTAGCAGCAGATGGTATGGTCGGAGAGCTGTTGCTGGTTGGGCTGGACAACGATGCAACTGTGGGCAAGCCGGTCGAAGTCTGTGCGGAAGGTGCTCCGCTGGAAAGAGGTAGCGAGAGCACTGAAGCCGAAGATTGTAATGAAACAGAAGTGAGCGGCAGACTCGAAGATCCGGAAATAACGGAGCTTGAAGGAATGACCGAAAGACTCGATGGCCCAGAAACAACCGAGCTCAAGGAAATGGAAGGAGCCGAGCTCGAAGGAATGGCATTTGTGGTTGTCTGCAAGAGAGACGAAGCCGCACTGCTCAATGATGGAGCCAGAACGGAGCTCAGGACGTTAGAAGGAGATACTGATGCCGTTGAAGCTTGACTGCTTATCGATGGAACAGAGACAAGATTGGAAACTGGCGGGACAGATGGGACTATAGAGACTCCGGATACAGAAGACTGTACGAAGCTCGATGGCGATATTACAGAGCTCTGCTGCAGCGATTGCAGCAAAGTTGTTGGCTGTAAAGTGAACGGCCTGGTGGATGTCCCTAATAGAGAGCTCGCACTTGTTGCAACAGACGACAGCAAAGCACTGCTCGATGGAACGCCAATTTCAGATAAGGCGGAGCTGACCAAGGCAGGAGCGCTGACTGAAGACACTCCAGACGGAGCACTGACGACCGATGTTGGTGTCGGCACACTTGCTGAAGGAACTCCGGAGGCGGTGCTGACACTAGCAGAAACCCTTACAGATGACACACTAGACACTGTGGCCAGGCTTGCCGACGAACTTCCAGACGGGACGCTGAGAGCCGAAGGTACGCTAGCCGATGGCGCACTGATACTTGAGGCCAGGCTTGTGGGGATTCTAGACGAGAGGCTGGAAGAGATTCCGGACGGCAAGCTCGAGGAGACTGCAGAAAGAATGCTCGATGGAATGACAGACGCAAGGCTTGACGTAACTCCAGACGGGGCACTAATTCCAGATACCACACTCGAGGGAATACCGGATGGCACGCTCGACGGAATAACAGACGGGGTACTAAGCCCAGACAGCAAGCTAGAAGAAGCTGAAGGTAGCACGCTTGAAGGAATTCCCGACGGCAGGCTCGAGGGGGCTCCAGAGAGCAGGCTTGAGGAAGCCCCTGACAATGAGGACGCTCCTGGAAGTGAGGAAGCTCCTGACAGCGAGGAAACTTCTGGGAGCGAGGAAGCTCCTGACAGCAGGCTTGAGGGACCACCAGACAACAAGCTCGAAGAAACACCAGATGGTAGGTTTGAGAGAACACCAGAAGCCGTGCTGAGTCCAGACAGCAGGGTTGAAGGAGCTCCAGACAACACATTTGAAGAAGTTCCAGACGGTAGGACCGAGGAGACTTCAGACAACAGACTCGAGGGAGCTCCAGACAACGAGTTTGAGGTAGCTCCTGACAACAGACTTGAGGGAACTCCAGACAGCAGGCTTGAGGGCGCACTTGACAGCAGGCTCGAGGGAGCACTGGACAGCAGGCTTTGAGAAGGTAGGCTTGAAGAAACACCAGACAGCAAGCTCGAGGGAACACCCGAAAGTAAGCTTGAAGAAATGCCAGACGGAGCGCTGACTCCAGACGATAAACTCGAGGGAGCTCCAGATAGCAGGCTTGATGAGGCGCCAGACGAAACACTGACCCCAGAAGATAGGCTCAACGATGGAGTAACGAGGTTCGTGGGAGCCGAAGGAACGACGGACGAGATGTCGGCACTTGAAAGCACACTAACCAATGGTGAACTGACAACGGACGGCAAGCTGCTTGAGGGACTACCCAATGAGGCGCTGGTACCCGTAGGGATACTTGCCGACGGAAGTCCAGATGAGACGCTGGCTCCGGAAGGCAGGTTCGAAGACGGGGCGCTACTTCCAATAGATAGGCTCGGAGACAGAGAACTCACTCCAGCGCTGGTCACAGAGGATAAGATGGGAGACGAAGCCGAGACTGCCGATGGAACGCTAGCTGTCAGAGCTACTGTTGACAGCAACGAGGACGGAGCCGACGGCGCAGTGCTCAGGGATCCAAGTGACACGACTGAGGATGCCGACGGGACTGATGTCGACGGAACTGACGCTGACGTGGCTGATGCTGGCGGACTGACAGAGGCGCTGTTCGATAGACTGGCGCTGCTTTGCAGCACAGCTAAGCTGCTTGCAGAAAGACTGAGGCGAGCGGAAGTCTCGGGATCAAAGGGCACGGAGGTTCCCAGAACGCTCAAGCTGTTCGACGGAATGCTGATGCGGATCGAAGTCTCGGGATCGAACGGCACGGAGGTTCCTAACACACTCAAGCTGTTCGATGGGAGGCTGAGGCGAACTGAAGTCTCAGGGTCGAACGGCACAGATGTTCCCAGCACACTCAGGCTGCTCGCCGGAGTGCTGAGGCGGACCGAAGTCTCCGGGTAGAACGGAGCGGAGCTGACTGCACTGCTTGGTGCGAGCGATGAAGGCACACTGGATCCACTTTGCAGCGAAACCGTCACGGAAGAGCCTCCCGACGACACAAGAGCTGCTGCTGGCGATGAAGGAACCAGAGCCGAGAGCAGGGAGGAAGCCGCGATGGTAGAGAGGCTCGGCGTCGGCGATGCAGAGGATCCAAAGGTGCTCACCAACGATGACAGCGTGTTACGAAGTGTGGTGGTCGATGCTGCTACGCTGGATGACCCTGGAGAGCTCACGATTGGGGACGACGACGATACCGGAAGAAGCGGAGTCAAGCTGGACAACCCCGACGGAGCTGTGCTGCTAGGAAGCAGAATTGGCGTCAAGCTGGACTGTGCCGATGAAACCGTGTTGCTGGAGAGAGGGCTGCTCAGAATTGGCGTCAAGCTTGACACAGAGGGAACCACGCTACTCAGCAGAGCCGTTGGAGTCGAAGACAGCGGCAAACTACTCGAAAGAGCACTGGCAACGCTCGAGGGAAGACCACTAACGAGCGAGCCCGAACTACTGGCCAGGGAATTACTGGACACAGCGCTGCTCGGGATACCACTGCTCGTAAGAGCGCCAGTAGAAAGGCTTCCAAGTGCTGAGAGTGCTGAAGGAACCACACTGCTCGGTAGAGTCGTCAATGCCGAAGACAGGAGCACAGAGTTGGATGGCAGCTGCGAAACAGTACTGGCAACGTTTGACGAAAGACCACTGACCAGCGAGCCGAGGCTGCTGGATAGAGCATTGCTGGAAAGAGCATTGCTGGATTGAGTATTGCTGGAAAGAGCATTGCTCGAAATAGCGATGCTGGAAACAGCGCCACTGGAAATAGCAACACTAGAAATAGCGTTGCTTGGAACAGTGTTGCTTGGAATAGTGTTGCTCGGAATACTACTGCTCGGAATGCCACTGCTCGAAATGCCACTGCTCGAAATGCCACTGCTCGAGATAGCGCTGCTCGAGATAGCACTACTCCGGATAGCACTACTCGAGATAGCACTACTCTGGATGGCACTGCTCGGGATACTGATGCTCTGGATACCGCTGCTCGGGATACTGATGCTCTGGATACCGCTGCTCGGGATACTGCTGCTCTGGATACCGCTGCTGGAGATGCCGCTGCTGGGGATAACGCTGCTCAGAAAACTGCTGCTCGAGATAACGCTGCTCGGGAAATTGCTCCCTGGGATACTGCTACTGGGGAGAGCACTGGTCGAAATCCCGCTCAGCACTGAAAGTACTGAAGAAACCGCGCTGCTCGAGAGAGCCGTAAGTGCCGACGATATAGTCGCGGGATTGGACGACAACGCTGACAGAGCGCTAGCCACGCTTGACGGGAGGCTTGTTGCTACTGTCTGCGCGCTGCTCAAGATCTGGCTGGAAGAGATGGAGGGTGCCAGCGACTGTTGGCTGGAAACGATGCTGCTCGGGGCCAGAGAAATGCCTGAGGAGGACGTCACACTGCCAACTAATGCTATAGCTTGGGTACTAAGCAAACTGGGCAGGGAGGACCCTCCACTACTCGATGACGGCAGTCTCGAAGTCGACAAGGCGTTGGTGCTCGAGGGTCCTGTAGAGATCGATAAGGCTGAAGATACGGCCAGACTTTGCGATGACGGAAGTGCGGCGCTCGAGGACAGTGCCAGAGGTGTCAATGAGGGAGATGCGCTACTAGGAACTCCAAAGGTTGAGGATGCTGGTGTCGGCAGAAGAACTGTAGACGTCAACCCGGACGATGAAAGAACATTAGAAGTCAAGGAGAGGGGGGCACTAGAAGAACCAGATGATGCAGAAAGCGCGGTAGCGCTGGAAGACAAGACAGCAGTGCCTCTCGTAGGCAAACTCGTCGAGACGAACAGGATTCTGCATCCAGGGCTTAGGTATGCACCCAGAGGATTACCGCACGGAGTGAGCGACGGATTTGCTGCGATTGCGCTGTTAATGAGGTCATTGAGCTGGCATGCGACGTTCTGGACGTTGGATGGAAGCAGAGCAACGAAATCTGCGGGAGCTGGACAGATTATCTGCAGAGGGTTAGCAGCAACTTGCCGCGGGAGGATCTGACCGCGCGAGTTTCCAAAAACCCCTGCATCCTCGGGTCTTGTTGGTGCGCTGGCCACCAGCCGTATCAGTGCCCCCGAGAGGGCGGCAAGAATCGGGTTGGGTGGCTTCATCTCAATCTGAGAGAATGGAAAACGTGGGCACTAATGATTGTGACAATAGTATGAAATCCAAGAGAAGAATTGGCTCGGTGTTTGGCTGTGGAGGGTTGGTTATGGAGCGTTTGTGTCCTTCTCCTGCACTCCTTTTGTATCCGGACGCGGGCCCAGGTAACTAGAGGTTACGGCGGGCCCCCCATTGCTCTCGCAAATTTGTCCCAGAGACAGCTGCGTGACTCTCGGTCACCACAGATACTCACGGGGAGCCGCATTCGTTGTGTCTCCATGGCGCCGTGGCCTCTGCGGGGCTCAGTACCCGGGTTCGGAGGAACGCATTGGTAACTACAGAGAAGCTGGCATAGCCACATTTTGTGAATCGCATAGTAGTCAGAGGAACTTTCTAATTGGATCATCTGGGTGCTGACCCCTCCTTGTCCACGCAAGGTGGTTTGCGTCGTTGGCAGACCAACTGCCCCACCACATCGTTATGGCAACGCATTTCTCTCGGCTCTTCACGATCGGGGGTGGACACCCGGTCAAATGAAAAGCTTGTGTCACACGTGCGACTGATAAGTTGCCGCATGGCTTGCCAAGGAGGATAGTTTGATGCTCGATTTCTAGCCGCACTTTAGCGGGCTTTAATTTACCTCAGAATGTTCCCCTTGAAACACCTTGTCTTGTCCCGAGAAAGATTTCGCACAAGATTGAGGTATTAGCGGCGGTGGTGGTGGTGAACCAAGAGTATAGCCTCCATTGTATTCAAATTAAACATTCAAACAGAAGGACAAGGAGTAGAGCAGCACTTTCATCTCGCATTACCCCACCAAGAGTACTCTCGAAAAAGTGTTCAATTGAGGTAAATAAAAATGTAGATAGATTTGGGTTGTCACTGTTCTACAAAGCTCCAGAATTCCAATGCTCTCATTTCGCAGCACACTTGTAGCTCTTCGCCTTGTTTGGCCAGTCACCACTGGCAGCACTAAGATCCTCGTGGCCCGGAGAGTCAACACGAATCTCATCACCAGTACATCCTTCGTCACTAGGTAGCCGCACCAGAAGTCAGAGACAAGCAACTCGGAAATCTATTGGAAGATCACAATGACTCACGTGAACATGGTGCAGAAGTTATTGGGGCCAGAGACGGCGGACCTGATGCCATCCTTCTTCATGTCGAATTTGTCCTCGATTGTGTCTACGGTCAAAAATCAGTGCCTTGAACTGGGGATGCACATGTCCAGGAAAATTGACTTACTGCACTCTCCATATGTGATGGGAAAGTAAACACAGGAACCCTCAAACGCGACCCCGTCGCACAGGTACAGACTAGGATCGACTGGAAGCTCCACGGGGTCGTTTACGCTCATCTGTGTTGCAACAGCAGGAAGCGCCAAGGAGAGGAGGGAAAGACCGAGACGAGGGATCATGTTGCTGGCGTATGAAGTGTGATGGACAGTTTAGAAATCAAGTGAAGGCAAAAGCGCCGATGGATGTGAACCTGGTCCCTTTAATAAGGTTCTTTCTGCAAGGGTCGCCAGTGTTGACGGTTCGATTTTGCGGTGCGGGAATGCGAATAAGATTTGCAAAATTCAGCTAAGCTCCTCACCACGTTGCCTGGCAAACCTTGAAATGTTGTTCCTCGCCTCACGACACCGGTAACTGGGATTCACATCACCTATGTATAGTTCGTCAAGCAAGGGCAAGAATGTCATCACCCATTGCAAACGCTGTATACCTAGCAACCCTCTCTCCCAAACCCTTGCTCTCGGGGTTCTCTGCTCCCGTGGCATTCAGGCGTAGCCTAAACGAGAGGAACCGTTAGTTGCCTTCATTCCACAGCCGTTGAAGCGGGTGGCGGCCCGGCCCGTAGACCCGCCGCTGTGCCGTTCGCAGCTGTTAGCGCGGCTGGGGTGGCATGTCGTCAGGGGAAGGGCTAAACAAGTATGCTGTGGACGTTTCTAGTGCAAATTAAAGACTCGAATACATTATAAATGAAATAAGTAGCATTAAAAGAAAATTATTAGCTGATGAACGAAACCTCACAACGCCTGTCTATTCCCTTTAACGAACAAATGAAATCAAGGAGAATCCAAACACCACCCTAGGGAGCTCTTCAGCCTCAAATTATTACAATCTTGTACCCAACCATCTCTCGCATCTCAGCACTACTTCCAGAACTTGAGGGAGCGACGCGTATTATTCAGCTTTTCGTGGAGTCGCAAAACTCCAATGACCTTCTGCTGAGTCGGATAAGACACATCGTCGTCAAAGCAGAGGCCGTCCCACTTCTTGAGCTGAAGTAGCGAGGGCGACGAGTTGGCTCCATAAGACAGTAGCAAATTGATCAATGGGATCTTGCCCTCTTTGGCGGCGAGGTGCAGCGGCCGATCTCCGTTGACCGTTTCATGCTCGACGTCAGCCTGGGCATTCAGCAGCTGCTGAGCCACCTCGACGTGGCCGAACCACGCCGCATAGCAGAGCGCCGTCCATCCGTTTGCATCGGACTCCTCCGGGCTGTTAAAGACCTGGAGCAGCGCTTGGACTACGTCGGAGTATCCGTTCATGGCCGCGTGCATGAGCGGCATCATGTCGTACGGCCCGGCGGGGAAGTTCCCGCAGAAATCGTCTCCGTCGTTGAGCAGGACGATGAGCGCCTGGGTGTGCCCGTACTGCGCGGCCAGAGTGAGTGCGGTCTCGCCGTCGGGCTCTTGCGTGGCGTTGATGTCGACGTTGTAGTCCAGGAGCTGCTGGCACACCTCGGCATGTCCATACTTGGCGGCCAGCATGAGTGCAGTCGGCAGGTACGGATCCGTGGTTTGAGTGACGTCAATGTAATCTGCCAGAACATTCACAACGTCGAGGTGCCCGTACTCTGACGCGATCATCAGGTGCGTGAAGCCAGATTGTGTCGTGGCGTAAGGATCAGCCCCGTACTGGAGGAGTACCTCGGCAGCATCGGCGTGGCCATATCTGGCGGCCAAATAGAGCGCAGTCTCCCCGTCCGGCTGTTGAGCGGTGTTGATGTAAGCTCCGCTCTGCAGAAGTTTCTTGCATATGTCTGCATGTCCATATTCTGCAGCCATCATGAGCGGGGTTGCCTGCGCAGCTTCGTTGACGTCGGCGTTGTATTGAAGCAACAGCTCAACAGCCTCAATATTTCCGTTCCTAGATGCACACATCAATGGCGAGTCGTCGTACGAATCGAGAAGATTCGGGTCCGCGTGGTTCTCCAGCAAAAGGCGCAAGATGTCCTCATCCCCCCGGTCCACTGCGTAGTGCAGTGCTGAGGCATCATCAACACCACCTCGAACGTTGACAAATGCGCCGTGCTCAAGAAGCGTTGCTACGGTGTCGCGGCGCTGGTGGTCGGTTGCAAGGATAAGAGGATCCTCGCCCTCTCGGTTGCTGCATGTAAGAGAAGCCCCAGCGGCGAGCATTGTCTTCAACCCATTGTCAAGACCAAATCGGGCGGCAACACAGACTGGCGGATAGCCGTCCTGGTCCAGCATGACAAGGTTCCTCGGGTTCTTGCACAGCTCCTTCAGCATCTCAACGTTGGCAGACTTCAGAGCTCTGACCATTTCACTGTCGTGCGGTAGGACCTCAATTGGCCGATCGGACGGCAGGGTCTCTGTCGGAGATGAGAAAGCCTGATGGGGTGCTGTTCGTTCCTCTCCCATGCGGAGTGGAACAGTGTCCATGCGCCTTCTGAGATTCGGCACATGGGCCTTGCCTGGCTGTTTACGTTCAACGGGGGGCTCCCAGCGGTGGCGGGCTGACTCGGCCTGGCCTACAGTCTCTGGATCATGCTTGGTTGATTGCTCTGGCTTGGATCGCTGCTTCGGATTGCCCTAGGAACTCAATTGTCAGCAGCCTGCGCTGTTGACATGGTCGTGACCTCCACTTACGTGTAAATCCTGTGGACTGGATTCATTGGTGGCGACAATCTTTGCATTGCTGAGCAAGGCTGTGCGGATGATGCTCTTGATGTCAGGGTAAATCCCGTTTTCTCCCTTCTTGACCTTTGCTAGCTGTGAATGATCCATGGACGATGCGATTTTCTTCTCGGTCGGGCCGTGCATTACGGCAGAACTGGGTGCGACCATCATCATTGGCTCTCCTTCCCTCTTCCAGACACCGTTCTCCTACATTGCTCGTTAGTAAATGCCATGACCAGTCAACACGGAGAGTTCGGCCCTACCTGTACAACGGTCTTTGTCTCCATGGTCTCGTAGCACGTCAGAATCTCAATCTCTTTCGCAATGGGAATGAAGCGTGCGCTCAGATCCCTCAAGGTCGGAGAATCAGTCTTCAGCTCCGTCACCAGCTGCTGTGTCACACGCCCTTTCACAAGAGTCTCAAGGATCTTGTAGGAGTCGCTGGCCAGCCCGTTGTGGGGAGCGCCCAGGAAGATGATCGCTCTCACCGGCAGACGGTGGCTGTTGAGGCCCTTGGAAGTGACATCTGTAAGAGCCTAGTCAAATTGTAAGTAAACGGTCAAAGACCATGACAAAGGGGTGCCGAGGTACCTTTTTGATGACCAAGCAGCCCAAGCTGTGGCCGATGAAGATAATCGGTCGGCTTTCACACTGCGAAAGTATAGGTCAGGATTAGCATTCCGATCATTTGTGTGAAGAACTCACCTTCGCGCCCTCTCTCATGTAGATCAGCCGCTGGAAGAAGGTGTTTGTAAAGTCGGCTAAAATGCTGGTGGATTCATCGGCTTGTAGGTTCGACTGATATCCCCACGTGAGAATCCGCGCATTCGGAGCATCTTTCGGCAAATAATCCCTGAGCCACATCTGATCTGGAGCGTGTTTCCAGGAGCCAAAGGCATGGCCGGCAAGCCCAGTAATCGCAATAATGCTGCAAATTGATTCTGTCAGTGCTCCAAGTAAGCAATGTAGAGCTTTTGGGGTAGGTACTCGGCATCGATTTTCCCCTTCTTCGGTACATAAAGCGGAGTGAAGCCTGTGAAGTCTTTGTCCATATCGATGTGGTTGTTCACCAGGTCCGGCTGCAGTCGAAATGGATCACGAGGATTGTGGAAGATGGTCGCGGTGTAGCTGTGTTTTCCTTCCTCATTTTCGACTGCTTCAACCTCCGGGCAGAAAGACCGCACAGAGATATTCTCACGGTCTTGAGGATGGAACTGCTGAACCAGGTCCTCAGGGGTCATATAATGGGGAATATTTTGGAGCCGGAAAGTAAGCTGATTCGGGAGCGGCAGGTGTGTGGCGTCCATGGTGAAATTGCTTCTGATAAGCTGAAGGATGAGAAGATGATGAACGGAGATGTGAATGGGCAGTTGATGTGTGAGCTTTATAGTTGGTGTGTGATCTGTGTTTGTTTCGAGTCTGGTGCTATCGTCTTCAGAGAGATGCCGTTCTTATAGACACAGCGAAGCTCAGCTTGAGTTGAATTGGCATCACAAAGAATGGGTGAGCCCGAGGCTGACGATGGCTGCTGCTGTGTTGAAGCCAAAAAAAGAGCCGCTGCGGCCGTCAGGCTGAAGAACAGGTGCTGCGCCTGTTCCTCCACCTCTTAGCCCCTTCACATTGTATCTATTTCGAAAAGATGTGATAGGCACCAAACCAGCGCCAAGCAGTACAGGCAACTATTGATAGTGATTGTGAGGCTTAGCGATTGAAAGAACACGCCAGCCCACATGCAGACGCTCGATTTCTTCTAAGCCAGGCCTCCTCGGCCATTCCGCTGCACGGTCAGCTCCAGCAGGGAGTGCTGCATAGTGTTCGGACTGGAAAAGAAAGCGCCAATGCTTACAAAACGAGCAAAGGTTGGCTCCTATTCTGAGGCGGTGGTCAGCATTCTCCTTCATCGGGATGCTTTGGCGTGGAAGGAGCACTATGGCTTATCTTTGTGGCGCTTCGAATGCTTGAAAGGCTGCGAGGCAGCCAAACTGTGCAAGGCTGAGGTATGCGAACCTCGTCGTTTTCGTCCACATCGTATGCTCGCACTGATCAGCGCCAAGCTGTGGCTTCTGAACGTCTACACCATTTGCTCGCTTATAATCTCACAACGGTTCACATGCGCGCGGCTCAATGCGGGCGCTCCCGTTTGCGCCTAGAACATGAGCTGCGTCTTCCATTCGCACCACACCACTAAGCTAAGGCCGAGCTACCTTGCGCAAACATGGCCACTCAGCATCTACCTTCTGCCAAAGCTTGTCCTGATTCGTCAAGAAATTCAGTACCTTTCACTCCTTCATAAGTCTCCATCATCAGAAAAGAAAGTTCGTGACACGTTTCCACATTGGCTGCTTGGCCTCGTCCAAGAACACAGGATCCAGCTCCTCCTCAAACCTTCTTCCTTTATCGAGGTCGACCTCACGCAAGTTGACACCAAACTTCCAGCTCTTCCCATAGATCTTGAAAATAACGAAGAGGCATATCGTGATAGGCGCCGCCATATAACTTTCAAAGAAGGCTTCCGCGCTGGGCGGGGACCCGATGGGCTACGAAAATGGTGGTTAGCATCATTAGTAAAGACCACCACCTCGAGCACGGAAAGACCTACAAACAGAGCAACGTAGAAGGTTGCAATCAGAGAGAGAGCGACGAGAATCAGTCCAACGTAGCTCCCTGCAACACCGAAAGGCGAGCGCCACGGGATTTGGTCGAGACTCCGGCCTTGGATTTTCCATGCTCTGCGGAAGTTGATGTGGGAAAGCATGATTGTGGCGTAGGCGAATTGTCCAGATAGACCAGTGATAGCCAGGATCCATGTAAAAACAGTGTCGGAATCCGCTCCGACGGTGATGAAAGATAGGAATCCGAATGCTACTTGAACCACAACACACCATATCGGACGTCCCTTGCTGTCGATTTTGGCGAAGCACGACGGAGCGTATCCACTTGATGCCATGGCTTGCAGAACACGTGTGGACCCGTAGGTGCAGCTATTGGCCACGGATATTACTGCCATTGTAATCACTGGAGCCATCGTTAGTACAAATTTACTAGAATGGTGCTGCTAGCTTAGTGACTGTCGAACGACCACTACTCCATCCATCCTTTTGCCTCCGAAACATACCTGCATTGATGATGTGCGGGAGCGCTTTGATTCCGGCCATTTGAACTGCCAGGACGAAAGGGGATGCTTTCGTATTGGCTCCACTGGCCCCAAGCAGCACGTCGCTGTCTGACGGGACAATCAAGCCAACGATAAAGATGTTGACAACATAGAACAGAAAGATGCGCCAAAACGCCTGCTTTGTGGCTTTGGGTAACGACCGTCGCGGATTTGCAGCTTCGGCTGCTGCGAGACCAACCATTTCTGTTCCGCCGAACGCAAAGGCTGCACAAAGGTTAGTAGGTCATGACGAGCAGACCGGTTCTTGTAGAGATCATGCTGGGTGGTAACACCAACACCCGAGTTGAGTAGACAGGTGGAAGACCCACAGCTAGCAGCCATGAAATCGTTCTACGGGCGCGGTTCAAATACCAAACACTACTCACCAGCTGTGACAAAGACGGAACAGAATCCCTTGAAGCCGTTGCGGAATGCGCCAGGATCATGCCAGTAGCGAGCCCCAATGTACCCACGGTTGTCAGTGGGGACGCCACCGCAATCAATGACAATACCGAGGATAATGAATCCTATACAGGCTGCGATTTTGATTATGGCGAGTATGAACTCGACTGCGTCAATGCAAGTCAGCACCAAATCATTACGACGGCGGGAAAAAAACCTGCCTTCACCATATCCACGGACTCCAAAGATTTGAATGATGATCAGTGCGGCCAGAAAAACGGCGCACCACACTCCAGGATTGACTTCGTCCCGGCTTTTCCAGTACTCAATGGTAATGCCGGCAGCGGTGATCTCGAATGGAAGCGTGAGCATCCAACCCACGGAGTACTGCCAACCCATTGAAACACCCCTTGCGGTCAGGATCAGCATCTAAGTTCCTCACAATGAAGACACTGTCACACTTACCAAGCAGGATCAACGAAGCGAATTCCATATTCATAGAACGCACCATTGACTGGATAGATGATCGCCATTTCTCCCAGTGCTTGAACCGTGCACAACATCATCACACCAATGGTCATGAACCCGATGAGCTGCGCGCGGTTAGCTATTTGCGTAGTTGATGCTTTATGGGAGTGCATTTACCAACGACGCAGGACCCCCTGTTCGGAGTGCACTTCCGGTGCCAACGAAAAGACCGGCGCCAATGGAGCCGCCTGCACAAGCCGTTAGACAAGCATTCACAAGCAACAAACAAAAGTCTACCACATGCCAATCGCAATCATCTGCATATGCCGTCCCCGTAGTGCTCTTGACAACTGTCTGGGCTCCTTGGCATTGTCGATCTCTCCCAAAGCGACATCGTAAGGCGGAGTCGGCGCATCTTGCTGGACTTCTCCCGCTGCAGCTTTTGGTTCTTTCTTTTCGAAATCGGTCATTTCGCACTGATGTTGAGTGATTGCAGGGCCAGTGGAGAAGACTGCCGAGAACCAAGCTGGTTATTTGCGGAAGGCAAAGGGTTGGCGTCCTTCCCCACTTCTGGCCCGCCGCGCCGCTGGTTATATACTTCGCCGCAGCTCAACATGAATCTTACGCGGCCTGTCCACAATCTATGAATTGAGCGTTTCGCCCGAAATGTTGCAACGTGAAAAGCCATTGCTATCTACCATGATAACGGTAGCACGAGGCGAGAGCCCCACTCCTGATGATTTGCATTTGTCTTATCTCAAACGTACCGGGATAAGACATGGCGAGATCGTCACTTCTGGAGTAGCCTCTGCTCCCCCGCGCCAACACTGACTCGCCATGGGTAGTGGCTAGCTATCAATTGCGCTTGTACCTTCCTTGATCAAGATAAACGAACAACGGCAGCTGCAGGCTTCGATCCAACTTTTTGAGAGTTTTCTGTTTGGTTTCACCATGCGAACGTCCGCTGTGTCAACTGCAACAGCATTTGCTTGCTCCTCTCGATCCATTAAGATGCCACCTCTCTGACAACCACTTCCCCTGCATCTTTTAACTTAGAGCTTCCCCGGAGATGGACGTCGTTCAGCAAATCATATTCCATGACCCATTTCATCCGCTCACGCAACACGTTCGGATTGAACGTTTGAGTCCACGTCTCTTCGGGAATATCCGCGCTTGCCATCTTCCCTGTCTCGTAGCTCGTCTCTGTGATCTTATCCGTGCGAGGCTTGCGCAGATCCTGGAAGAACTGAAGCGCTCCGTTCAGGTCATTTGTCTCCCAGCACCCCAGAATTTGGGCGAGCGCGAAGCCTGACTCGATTGCCATGCAGGCTCCTTGGCCTGTTGAGAATTAGCTTAAAGAGGAAAGAGCGAAGAAGGTGTATGCATGTACCTTGGTGGGGCAGTGTGGAGTGCACCGCGTCCCCGATCAACACGATGCCGCATCCGGCGGAGGCATCGGCCACATTGAACCACTTTGGTGTTGGTTCACGCACGTAGAGCGTCTGCTTCAGGATTTTGCCGTCGTCCGAGCTTTTCCGAAGGCCGCTGATGATTTCTTGAACAGCACCGGTCCAATCCTTCACATGCTCATAGAGGTCCTCGACGGGAGCTTTTGCCAGCCAGCTTTCCGACGTCCAACCTTCCAGCGGTTCGGTCATGAAGGCGATCACTCCCACTCTCGCCGTCTTTGAATCGTCGTTGCCAATGGGAAGGGTCAGAACGTGGCGTCGTGGGCCTCTGAAATTGACAGTCTTGCGCAACAGAGCCGCCGTGTCCGGAGAGAGGTCTTCGTAAGCCACGTAGCCGCGGTACACCATCTGGCCGGAGTAGATGGGTAGGTCCTGGAATCCAAGGTACTGGCGAACGTACGATTTGATGCCGTCGCACCCAACGATGATGTCCGCATTGGCCGAGCTGCCATCTTCGAAACTCAGCCTGTAGCAGGTGTTTTGGTCATCCCATTGTATCCCGCACAACCGCTTTCCTGTCGAGACCATACTTTCGGGGACATTCTTGCGCAGGACATCCAGAAGGTGGGCGCGGTGGATCTGACGCGAGCGAGGCTCGCCGAACTCATCGATTTGGCCCAGGTATTCTCCGGTGCGGTAGTGGCGGTATTCCATGTAGACAGGCGGATCGCGGGAGGATTTGTAAAGCATATCGTCCTTGAGACCGAGCTTATCCAGGACAAGGCTTGCATTCCTGCTGATGTTGACTCCGGCGCCAACCTCGGTGAATTCCGGTGCAGCTTCGTACAGGTGCACGTTCTCGAGTCTCGCGTGCAAAGCGGAATTCATGAAGGCCATCCCTCCGAGCCCGCCTCCGATAACTGCGATCCTCTTTCCTGAAAATGCCATTATTGAGGTGAGATGGCAGCGTTTGATCGTGACTTTATGGGTGTCGCTGAGTTAAGGTGATATACCCTGAATACTCGGCCAATGATAACAGGTAAAATGCAAAACAGGTGATAGTAGAAAAGGAATGTGGAGCGCAAAGCGGACATGTCCGCGGTGGAGCAATCGCGGAAACGGCCGCACATCGCACCAGACCCATGCGAATCGATGCTGCACTGCCTTATTACAACAACGGGTGGCGCACCTGCGGTTGATTGTATTTTTCGAGAATTGCACTAGCCGAATTGCGCTCTTCATTTGTGGGATTTGTTCGGCTCGTCACCGGATTATGTGACTTTGGTTTGAGAGACGCATTCCCTTTTCATGAACCATCATCGCTTACTACCATTGCATCCTTGGGTAGCAAATTGGCCACGTATGACCTCATATGAACAAGATAAGAATGACTGTGGAGGAAATACAGATTCCGCGGAATAGGTGATGGCCAGGAGACCAAGTAAAACGTAATGAACTATGCTTAGTCGCCTCTTTTTCGCAGAAACCAGAGTCTGCCCCTCCAAAACTCACGTTCTTGCACTCTCTGGAAACAAACTAGTATAGAAGATCACCAATTAAGCCAGACCCCTTCTAATCAAAGCCGGTACCACCTTCTCCGACAGCCTCTTGAATACCGAAAGCATCCCCTCCATACCTGGAAACTTGTCGGCGCACCAGCTGAGTAGAACCAAGCAGGAGCCAGTTACTTCAGAGATGCTCCCGAAATCAATCGGACGGCCATTCAGGGTAAACTCTCCTGCCCCTTCCTCCAACGGGTTCAGCAAAAACACTCGGCTGTCCAATGCCAGGAGATAGTGCGCCATCAGCGTGAGGCCGGCGAGATATATGTAGTGTGCGGACAGGAATGTCATCGGGTACGCTCCAAGTGAGGAGTCTGGCGGCGCGCGCAAAACCAGCTCGTATGTCTTTATCAGCTCGCACGCCGCCCAGTAATTGTCCTGCGGAATAATAGCCGGTCTGTCTTCGCTGTCGTCTCCAGTTGCCAGCTCCGTAGTCTTCGACAGCGCACGAAGCATCAAGGGCTGGAACAGGAAGCAGATGGTAGCGCAGTATCCCACATTACACGTCACCGCAACTACACTAGCGACATGATCTGCGAACTCAAGCTCCTGCCGCCAAGCAACCAGAGTTGCGTGCCGTTCTTTGTACCATTGCAGATCGAAATCCGGTAGAGTGGCTGGGAGGTAAAGGTCCTGGTAGATTTCAGACCGGAGATACACCAGACGGTAATGATGAGCGATGCTCAATTCCCGTGCAAACCCCGGGCCGGTTGACGGCGCCGAAGCGATGGTGGGATACTCGGTGGTAATGATGGCTTCGGGCAGGTCTGAGCACCTGCCAAATAGTTGCCCGACGATGCGCTCGATCGCGTACAGCCCCCAGAACGTCGACCGTTGAAGATCGCGTTGGCGCTCGTCCACACGCCCGATTTCCTGCTCGGTGTGATAGTCAAGCTCAATGGAGAGGCGGCAGGCGTAGTCGAGCAGCTTCCAAATGTCTCCCTTGCGTGGGTAGAAAAGACAGAACAGGATTAGTAGCAGGAGCGCCCGCAGAGAGTCCTGAGACACCTCGGATGTCACCTGCTCAACGCACGTCAACGCGTCTGCGTAGAAGGCCATGCTGTCTGCTGTTCTCGTTGGTCGATACCGGGCCTGGTTGGCGCTGGCTATGGCGCAAATCATGCTCACACGGAAGTATTGATGAGCCTGGGGTCCATGCAGTGGACCGTTGGGCCGTAGTTCCAGATACGAGTTCAGGTCTAATTCGGCGGCTGATGCGTCCAAGAATCCATAAAGCTTGTTCATTGACAGGAAATAGTATGATACCAGAGCTCTCATATCCTCGATGGCCGGAACGCGCCTCGGAGAAAGGTCGTTTTCGAAATTAGTATCGCGTAAATCCACCGGGGTTAGAGGCTCGTCTGCTATGAATCCTTTACTTCGTGCGTGGTTCAGAATCTCAACAGTGAGCGCGAACACGGAGCTTGAACCAAAGAATAGGGAGGTGTCGCCTGATCTCTGCTGTAGAATGAATTTTACGTCGAATGATGATCTGGGTGGCTTGCTAGCATTGAGCTGAGACGAAAGATCATGGAGCATGCCATCGGCGGAAGAAGGGCTCGGAGAAGCCAGTTGAACAGATGTGCAGTGGCCGGGCGAATTCCGAAGGACATCCTTGAGGGACTGAAGGTGCTCGAGTCGTGCCAGAAGAGACTGGATATAACTGATGGTGGCTTGTTAAACGATGCCAATGTAGTGATATGTGACGGCATACCTGCGTGATATTGTTTGTTGTAAAGCCTGGTCAATTAGCATGCACTCAACCCCTGCCCTCTCGCAAAGGCGGCATGCGGGGAGTTGAGTGTCACATTTCCGCCGTAGTCGCCTGCATCTTTTGCAGGTGGATAGAATCTTCTGAACTGTAGATCTGTTGATGGTCGGCGTGTGATGCGAGGGCATGATTGTTGCGTGGAATTAGTGTGGAAAAGTAGAGCTGATGCGGGCGGGTGAGCGGAAAAGATAAGGAACCATGAGCGAACTGCCGAGATGCGTTAATTACTAAGCTACGTTGTCCCAGACTCGTCTATGTTAACAAATAATGTGCTGTTCAAAAAGTCATCGTCGATATCAAAGATATCCAGATCAAACGGCATGGCTGCACCCGGATCCTCCGTGTGCCTTCCTCCCAACCGTAACTTTGCGGTCTGCGCCGGACCTGGGTAAAGCAAACGAACGAGCTCTGCATCCTGCTCGGGCCCGAAGTGACGGGATAATGTATCCGCACCGTCGTTCTCGTCTCCGGCTTTGAAAGCATGTTCGAGAAGCGGCCCCAACAAGCGCTCGTAAATGCCTGCCCACGCCTCGACCTCCGTCCAGCCTTGTGCAGCAATTGTCAGAAAGTTTGCCGTGAACAACTTCGTCATGTCCCACACCTGCTTCGCGCTATACTCCGCCCGGATCGTGGAGCTGGCGTGGCGGAGAGCAAACAGGACAATCATGGCCGTCTCCATGGTGTGATGTGCCGCGAACCAGGGCCGACGGAAGAAGCCCTGGGCAAGATGCTGTGCGGAGATCCTCGCAGATGCAGCAGCCGACGTGAACGCAACGAGCAAACTGTGTTGTGATGGAACCGGCATCCGAGGGGATGGGCGATAGAGGTAGGCGAGACCGCGCGAAAGCGCAAAGTCGTCCGCAGTGTCACTTTCGTCCATTATCCCCGGCGTGGAGGGGCTCACGGTACGCCAGCGAGAATGCCAGGCATGTAGCTGCATTTCCATGCTGATGAGCCACTCTTCCCAGGCCATACCCGCTGGCAAGTGTGCGGCTTGAAAGTGCACTTGAATCATAGCCGACTGTAACTGATGGAGCTGGATCCAACGGAGAAAAGCAGCCCGTGAAACGGACGCGGTGGACTGGTCCTCAAACAAAGGCACCGGAGTGTTGATGGCCGCATCAGGGATGGAAAGAGGGCGGTGCAGAGCTCCGCATACAGCACGGTCCATGCAATACGCCGACCAGAATATACTGCGGCGGAGGGCGGCATCGTCGAGGTCTGCGGCATGCACGGCGGAGAAGTCGCGATGTAGGCCCAGCTCGAGGCACAAGCGCATGCAGGTGCCACTGAGGATCCAAACATTTCCAGCCATCGGGTTTATCTGGGCGTAAACCAAGATCAAGAGTGTGGTCTGAATAACAGCTAGATCAGAAGGATGAGAGGCTATGTTCAAGAAACGCCGGACTCCCTCTCCGAACAGCGAGATTGAAAAGGCCGTGCACCGATCCTCATGGCCCCCCTTTGCACTCCCCAGGGTGACTGAAATTGCCAACACAAGGTAAATTGTGAGGAAGTCGTTGTTAGTTGCGGATTGTCCGGTTGGCTCGTTTTGGCGTGCTTGGACGGCACGGAGAACGGCGTGCATCTGCTGCCAAAGGAGCGTCTCAGAGAGGAACGGATACTGAGGCAGAATGGCTTCTACGAATTTCCTCACAAGACTGTGGACGAGGTGAGTGGGCAGAGTAGCAAGAACAGCATCTGTGGTGTGGATGGGGGATGCTGTGTTGGCGGTAGTGCTCCTGCTCCGGCCGTTGACGGACGACGGCGCAAGACCCATCCAGATCTTTGAGACCAGATCATTCAACGCAGAGGCGGATGGAGACGTTGCTGTGATCATAGCACGGAGTTCATGATTGGCCACGACGGCATGCCCGATTGCATCGCGGCCGGGATCAAGGCGCACAGGAGTGGTTCCGTCGACCAGAGGCATCCGAAGCAGTGCATCGGACGCATGGAGCATGTCGCCATGGCCGGACTTGGCCAACTCAGCTTCAAGGCGTGCGATATCCACTTGCAGCTGGTGGACAATACTGCGCGGAAGGCCATCGGACTTGTCTGTGGAGGCGAAGCCAGTGCAGGATGTCTTAGCGGCGATGCATTGAGAGCATGCGGGTAGTCGGCGGTCGCACTGCGGGATGCCTCTCAGGTGAATGCCGGCGGGGAACGCAGCGCTGGAGCACGCACCTTGATCTTGCGACGGCGACAGCGCGAGCAAGAAAGAACACTGCGCTGGCACTCGGTCGCCATACGAGCTGCGGCGGAGCTGTGCGCTCGGCAAGAAGACTACGACCAGTTTGCCCGCCCACTTTCGCCGCCTTATCGCCCCCGCTCTTCTCCGCATCCTCAGTGCATTGCGCAGGCCTGCCAGAGCCATGCTCCAACCCGCCAACATGGCCGCCCCGACAATCAGCGCTGCGTCGGACCTCCCGCCCGGTTTCCCCGCCGGTCTTATCACAATGCGATAATCGGCCGTCGCGTCTTTTCTTCATTCAGCGTATTCCCTTTGGGCGTCTTCAGGGGAGTAATCAGCCAGGGTAAGATGCTCGTTCGTGTGATTAGTAGCTTCTCCCGTAGACCCCGCTGTCCAATCAGGACGTCGTCATTCGTGCTGCCATTCTATCGCATCTGGTATCGAGTTGCCTCGAGATTGACGTAGCCAGTTACCAGAATGAGCCCTTCTGTCCTTCCGGGCTGGTCTCCGACACGGGCTGCTCGGCTACCGACGCGAATCTCCGCCTTTCTATCAGATCCCTGTTCAACGTGCGCATAGCAGTCCGTTGTAGTGCTGCATGCGCTGTTGAGAAGATCTCCAGAAGCGGGGGCAAGACACCATACGGGCGAGACTGCTGTGCTCCTCCACCATACACCAACATCCATCGGTACCGCCGAAACATCTTGGCAAGCAAAGGTCACATTCGCCAAGAAGGCTATCTCTGTGCCAGCCATACGTGATAGCAACTCGCACGAGACTACACTGCTTGAATTCGCGAGCGGTGGGCCCACTGGTTCTTTCATTGAACCTATTGATTCCTTTCGCGATTGCCGCAATGTCCAAGTTTCTCGGGGGTCACCCAACCCTTACAACCACCCTGGTCATCTCCGTGTGCGTTGTTGACTCAGTCACAATTGCTTACGATGGCTCGTTGATGGGATCTCTCAACGCCATGCCCGCATACTCGGATTATTTCACCTTGACGACGGCTACGACATCCCTCAATACGGCAGCCACATTCATCGGAGCAATCCTGTTGTCTCCTTTCGCTGCACCTCTCATCAACTGGCGTGGGCGCAAATGCGGCATCTATGTCTCAGCCCTGGTCCAGATTGTAGGCGCCATCCTTCAAGGTGCTGCACAGAGCATCGGCATGTTTATCGTTGGCCGCCTGCTTATTGGTGCTGGTTCTGGCATTGCGCAAACATCTGCAGCCACATACGTTGCCGAAACAGTACCTTCCAGAATCCGTGCCTTTGCACTTGGTTTGTACTTCACTTGCTGGGCTGTGGGAGCATTACTTGCAGCTGGCGTTTGCTATGGTGTAAGTCTGAGCACAAAAAGTGGGGAGAAATGCTCACGCAGTGGTAGACGGCATCTATGGAAAGCTCAACCTGGTCTTGGAGAATTCCGTCCCTTATTCAGGCCGTACCATCCATCCTAGCGATTCTTGTGCTCTTCGCTCTGCCCGAGTCCCCGCGCTGGCTTGCGTATAAGAGCAGATCTGATGAAGCATTAAGGGTCTTGTCTTCTATCAATGGTGGGGACGAGACCAATCCAGATGTCCAGATTCAATACCGGGAGATCATGGACACTATTGCTTTTGAAAAGTCCGAAGGCCAGAAACTTGGGTTCTCGGAGGTAATCAAGAACAAGAGCAACATGAGAAGACTGATGTTGGCCGTCTCAGTTGCTCCTCTCGCCATGCTGACTGGCTCCAACATCATCACGTAAAGCTCCCTCAACCTAGCCAAGAGACCAGCCTTCTGACCGCTTTGTGTAGCTTTTATTTCAGCACAATGCTTGATCAAGCTGGTATCACAGACTCGAACACGCAGCTCCAAATCAATGTCATTCTGTCGGCATGGCAACTCGTTGTTGCGTTTCCGGCTCTTTGCTGGCGGAACGGATTGGACGACGGATGCTAGCCCTTTCATCCCTGGGCTTATGCACCATCTTCTTCTACATGCTCGGTGGGCTCACGGCAAAATACGGCAACAGTACTAACGCGTCCGGTATCTATGGGACCATTGCCTGTATCTTCCTCTTCCTCGGTGGATACTCTTTCGGCATTACACCATTGTCAACCACATTAGCCCGCAATCACGTGTTTTACTATTAGCCCAACGCTATTACACTAGCCTCCATACTACCCTTTTTTTTTTACCTTCTTACTACAACCGAGGTTATTATAATGGCTCCCGTATTCTTCCGAATGCGTAGTATATAGTCAGCTTAGATAGCTTTAATTTACAAGAGAGCGGCGTCTTCTTTTCTCGCACCGTTCGACAGTTATGAGCCCGGAAGCGCATACCACGCGCTAATGAGCATTCTTTCAAGCAAACCTTCTACCACAAGTCTTTCTATACTATACACTGCGATGAGCAAGCAGTTTATTACTTAGTTTTCCACGTAACTACACGCAACAGCACGCGGTAGTTCACTTCAGCCCTTAGTAGGCCTGCTACAGCTTTCCAAGCAGCCTACTCCTACTTGGTTCAAGCCTTAGCCATGGCAGAACCATCAAAGAAGACCGTCATTTTGTCCAAAGCATCAGATTGGGACAAATGGCTTTACCTAGTGCAAAGCCGCGCTAAAGCTACACGCATTTGGAACCTTGTGGATCCTTCAAAGGAGACCAAGCCCATACAGCTTTCAGAACCGCGATTCCCGGAACTTGCTGAGCCAAGAGAAGGCCAGGCAATTACCCCAGAGGCCTATGAGGCCTACAGGTCTCAGTCAGTGCGATACCGAGACCTTTTTGCACGTTTCGAACGTCAAGAGAAGGCCCTTTCAGACCTTACAGTTTTCATTCAAGGCTCAATCTCAATTGACAACCTTTCCTTCATCATCTCAACCGAACCTCATCCCTGGAATATTCTCAGAGCACTGAAGAAGCGCCTTGCACCTACAGACCAAGCGAGACTTATGGAGCTTGAACTTCAATACCGACAGCTCTGCAAGCCACCTAAACTTCAAGGCATCGAGCAATGGCTAAAGCAATGGGAAACCTTTTACACAGAAGCCACCAAGCACAAGCTTTGGGAAGTGGAAGGACAGAAGCCTATCCGAGACTTCCTCTTTGCCCTCCAACCAATTGAGCCTGCCTTTGTTGCAGCCTGTCAAGCTCAACAGATGAATCCCCTCACGGAAATCACGGATCTGTTTACTCTGATTGAGCACTGCCGCAAGACACACCAAGAGAATCAAGCCAACAAGCCACTAAAGACGGGCGCCTCTCATTCAGCCTTCCCTGCCAGCTTCCAAGACAGACAGCTTCCAAACCCTCCACGCTGTGAATGTGGACAGATCCACTGGATACCCCAATGTTCTTACTTGAACCCTGACTTACGCCAGAAGGACTGGAGGCCTAATCCATCAATTCAAGCCCGAATTCAGAAGAAAATGCAGGACTCAGCATTCAAAGACAGAGTGAACTATTCACTTGCAAAGAATAAGAGAATCCAGGAATTTAGAGCCGCGAGAGCAAGCCAGAACACTCAAGATTCAGGGCAGCAAAACCAACAGCAACAGCAGGAGCATCATACAATGACCGCGCACCACTCCTCATTCTCAGCCACAGGCAACAGTATACAGGACTCATGGATCTTGGATTCAGGATCAGACATCCACGTGTGCAACCAAACCATGCTACCACGGTTCAGAAAGACAAGAGATGCAGTTCCCAATACCAGCCTCAAATCTGGTACTCAGATCTGCCCAATTGAAGCATGGGGAACGCTGGATATCTACGTTCAGACAGAGAATGGCCAGTCAACCATTACTCTAACAGAAGTTGCTCTTGTTCCACTACTCATGACCAATCTTGTGTCAGTGGATGTTGCATTGAGCAAAGGCTATTACTGGGACACTCAGAATATGCAGCTGGCTCGACATGGAAACCATGTGTGTAAAGTTCAGCGGCATCAAGGCCTATTCCTCCTGGAAAACAACTCCATCTCAGCTAAGACCGGATATACTGCAAATCCAGCCTCCATTCGAGCCTCCACTGGAGAGAAATGGCATAGAACTCTTGCTCATGCCAACTCAGAAGTGATTGAGCACCTACAAAGCAATGTAGAAGGAGCATCAGTCACCTCAGGCCTCAGTGTTCACAAGACGGCCCAATGTCAGACCTGTGCGCTTTCAAAAGCACACAAAATCATCTCAAGAAGCCTAGACAAGCAAGAAGACTCTCAGAAACCATTTTTTCGAATCTCATTTGATCTTATTGAGATGCAAAGAGCCTACAACCAAGACAAGTGGATTTCCCACTTTGCATGCACTAAAACGGACTTCACTTTCGTTTTTACCCACCCAAACAAGTCAGATATCCAGTACCTTATTCAATTCGTTATCAACATGATTGAAAGACGCTATGAGAGGACTATAGCGTTCTTTAGAACAGATGGAGAACGTACAATTGGATGGGAAGCTAAAGACTTTCTTGAAAGCAAGGGAATCACCTTGGAAACCTCCTCACCAGATACACCTGAGCAAAATGGACATGCTGAGCGCTCAGGAGGTATTCTCCTTACCAAGGCAAGAGCGCTACGCATTGGTGCAGTTATTCCTGAGTCCATTTGGCCAGAAATCATCAAGACAGCCGGCCATATCCACAATAGGACTCCTATGAGAAAGCACAACTGGAAAACACCGTTTGAGAAGGTCACAGGCAAGAAACCAAACATTTCACATCTTCGTGTGTTTGGCTGCAGAGCCTATGCGCTAAGGAAAGGACTTCTACGTACGCAGAAGCTTGCAGAACGCGCGCACCTTGGTCACCTTGTTGGATATGATTCAACAAATATTTTCCGCATCTGGATACCCAGCCAAGAGAGAGTAATTCGCACCCGAGATGTTCTCTTCAATGAAGATGAATTCTACAATCCAGAAGACCCAGATCTCACACAACTACTCCAAGAAGAACCCTCAGAATTCATCCAAACCTTGGAAGTTCTAGCGCCACCTGAACTACCACAGGTAGAAGACCAAATGGAAGATGAGATTGTGGTCAGAGTCCCTACCTACCATGCAACACAACAGGAAGATGGCCCAGGTCAGAGGACTGCCCAAGACCAAGGGGGTGAACCAGGCAATAATACAAATCACGTGCCCCAGCAGACAGAACAACAGCACTCAGATCAAGCTCTAGATCAGCCCTTAGAGCAGCAAACAGACCAGTCAAACAAAGAAAATCAACACTTACCCACTCCGGATCCTTCAGAGCAAGAAAGCAATCTATATGAAATCCAGTCACCTGATCAAGAACCGGAAGAAGACACGTCTCAACTTCCACGCCTTCTTCCCGTACAATACGACACCCCGCCTGCGCCTGGCGCAGCGCGAGGTAATAGAGCACCAAGAGGGAACCTAATATCTGCAGAATTCAGCCAGGAAAACGTCGTTCAGGACCAACAGCACCAAGGAGGACCAAGACGCTCTACACGAAGACAAGCGTACGCTTCAGTACTCACAGAGACGCAAGGAGGAACCAACGCATCATTCCACCATGCATTTGCAGCAGCACTCAGCCTTTCAAGGCCCCAACCCAATGAGAAAGCAAGGATTCACAGAGATCAACTTCCACCTGAGCCAAAGTCCTTCAAACAGATGCTCAAACACCCAGAAGCTCCAGGATTTATTCAGGCATTAAAGTTTGAAATTTGCAGCCTCGTTGACTACAAAACCTGGAAACTAGTCAAGCGTCATGCTGCTACACAAGCCAACAAACGAGTTATTCCACTCACATGGGTATTCAAGTATAAATTCGACACCGAAGGATACCTTATCAAACACAAGGCAAGACTCTGTGTTCGAGGAGACTTGCAAGTCACAGAACAAGATACCTACGCGGCTACATTAGCTGCCCGAACCTTTCGAAGCCTTACTGCAATCATGGCCGCCTTCGACCTCGAGTCAAAACAATTAGATGCCATCAACGCTTTTGTCAATAGCCCAATTGACGAGGACACTTATTGTGAACTTCCTGAGGGAATGGGTTTTCTCGAAGAATACCAAGGGCTTCAATCAGGCCTTATTCTTCAACTGTTGAGAGCCCTATACGGCCTCAAGCAATCTCCCGCCCTTTGGAGCAATCATCTCTCAACAACGCTGCAAGAGCTTGGACTCTCACAAGTACCAGGAGTCAACTGCCTCTTCACCAACGACTTCATGATTGTATTCTTCTATGTGGATGACATTGCAGTCATTTATGCAAAGCAGAATGAGCACAAAGTGGAGGAATTCCAACGTAGACTCCAGGACACTTACCAACTCCGCGTTCTTGGTGAACTCGAGTGGTTCCTAGCAATCAGGATTGTTAGAGACAGACCCCAAAGAAAGCTTTGGCTTTGTCAGGATTCCTATATTGAGAAGATTACAGCCAAATTCAACATTCAAGGAAAGCTCCCACCAACGCCCCTTCCAGTTGAGGATCTTCAGGCCTCCCAGGATCAGGCCTCAGCACAGGATATTCACACCTACCAACAGAAAATTGGTTCAATCAACTTTGCGGCAGTCGTCACGCGCCCAGACATTGCACAAGCAGCCTCAAAGCTTGCGGAATACCTACAGAACCCTTCCCAAAGACATCAACAGCTAGCCACACGGGTAATTCAGTACCTTTCAGCAACCAAATACCTTGCAATTGAGTTCAATGCTCTACAGACGGAACCAAAGAACATCTTTCTAGCCTGTAGCGATGCCTCATTTGCAAACGACCTGGACACAAGGAAATCTAGCCAAGGCTACGTCTTTCAGCTCTTCAGTGGCCCTATTGACTGGAAAGCAAGCAAGCAGAAGACTGTCACTACCTCAAGCACTGAAGCCGAGTTTCTCTCCCTATCAACTACAGCAAAGGAGCTTCTTTGGTGGGAAAGACTCTTTCAGCATATACGCTTCAATCCAGATCATCACTTGTTCATACAATGTGATAATAGGCAAACAATACGCCTTCTTGACGAATCCACACCTAAGCTTACCACCAAATTGCGCCATGTGGATATCCATCAGCACTGGCTACGCCAGGAGATCCAGAATAAGCGTATCAGGCTTCAGTGGACTCCTTCAGCTGAAATGGTGGCAGATGGCTTAACAAAGCCACTTCCCCCTCAAAGATTCAAACAATTTGTCAAGCAACTGAATCTTACGGATATCAGAGAACTCATTCAGCCCTCAAGTAATACTTCCCAAGTTTAACCCTTTCCCTGCGCATTTCCTTCCCACTAAATCTACAGCAAAATTTCCTTAGCACACATGTTAGCAGTTCAGTTCAGTCCGAGCATTAGCAACTTCTTTTATCAGAACAAGCACCAGACTGCTCATTCTGAAGGGGGTGTGTCAACCACATTAGCCCGCAATCACGTGTTTTACTATTAGCCCAACGCTATTACACTAGCCTCCATACTACCCTTTTTTTTTTTACCTTCTTACTACAACCGAGGTTATTATAATGGCTCCCGTATTCTTCCGAATGCGTAGTATATAGTCAGCTTAGATAGCTTTAATTTACAAGAGAGCGGCGTCTTCTTTTCTCGCACCGTTCGACAACCATTGACAGTCATGTATCAGCCAGAGGTGTTGTCTTACTCCATTCGAGCGACGGGCATGTCTATCGCCACAGTTACATCCAAGGGATGCGGGCTGCTCGTTGTAAGTATTTGATGACCCGCATTGCCGCAGTCTTGCGCTAATCATTGAGTAGACATTTGCCTTTCCGTTTGCACTTGATGCCATTGGGTGGAAAACCTATATGATCAACGCATCATTCAATGTATTGCTCTGGGCTTTCATCGCGTATTCCTGGGTTGAAACTAAGGGCTTGACTCTCGAGGAGATTGATGAAATATTTGACGGCACAAAACATTCCGATACCCCAAATCTGGCCGACCTTCACATGGAGAGGAAAGATGTCATTGAGGGTGTGGAGGTTGCATCTCCTGTAAATGTTAGCGTTCCAATCAAAAAGTGAGGACGCACGGATAGGACGACATAGAGTAGAATGAATGCCAGGCACTGAAGTGGAACCAAACGCTAAAATGATTCTTATGCAATCCAATCAATTTTCCACCCCTGAATATTTCCTGTTACGTATTATATAGCCGGAGAAGGTGAGACCGTACGGTGGGAAGAACGGAGCTATGATTATTTTGCCCCACCAGACGGAGAAAGGCGGCAGCCTTATCAACCACTTATATACCTGCCCGCAATCTCTTGGCCGTGAACACGCTGTTTTAACTTTCCCACTCCATCGGTGGTGTATTTCTAATCCATCCACCTGGACCTCAGCACGTCTATTTTTCGTAGAATCTCACTACTCAACGCAAGCTCGCAATAATGGCACCTTCGGTCATCTCGACACCGGATGTACCACAGGAAAAGACTAAAGAGCACTCTAGTGGCAATCCTGACCTTGCATTCATTCATGATGACACTACCGCACCCCCGGAATTCTCTGACAAACATGAAGAACGGAAATACTTGAAACACCGGCTGGTGCTTGCATTCCGAGTCTTCGCCCATTTTGGCTTTTCCGAGGGTGTCGCCGGACACATCACGGTGCGGGATCCAGTCGACCCAACAAGCTTTTGGGTGAATCCATTCGGTGAGAACCGCCGACAAATCGAAATTTCTTTTCTGTAAACCTGATTTTGATCAAGGAATGCATTTCTCACTCATCACTGATGATGACCTTATCCGAGTGAACCACGAAGGCAATGTTGTTGACGGTGGAAAGAACAAGAGGTTGAACTACGGTAAACACCGACACCTGGACGTTGCGTGTGTGTAGATAGTTCTAATCAGAACCAGCTGCCTACGCCATACACGCACAAATTCATCTTGCACGGCCAGACGTGCTATGTGCCGCCCATGCTCACAGCGTGTACGGCCGCGCATTTTGCGCAACCGGTAAATGAACTCCCAAAAATCGAAAAAGAACAAATTGGTGGTCTGAAGCTAATCATACGGGACTTTTTCTCTGCAGGACGTACCCTTCTGCCAATAACACAAGATGCATGCGTATTTTATAACGATCACGTGCTTTATCCGAACTTTGCCGGTGTTGTTCTGGCTGCCGATGAGGGCCGCGCTATCTCGAAGGCTCTTGGACCACGTAAGGCTGCTCTACTGGGCAATCATGGTCTTCTCACAGCTGGACCATCCATTGAGGCAGTGGTGGCTTGGTTCGTGCTGCTGGAGAAGTGCTGCCAGGTGCAGTTGGCGGCAGAAGCCTCCAATGCTGGAACAGGCAAACCTCTGGTGGAGATCGGGGGAAATGAGGCCCAAGCCACATGGGAGGCTCTAGGACATGGTGGTGGTGGATACTGTAAGTTCCCACCCTTTCGCATCTTAGGGTAAAGCTGATTATGGATAGTCATGGGGTTGCCCCTTTTTCAGGTAGCGGAGAGAGAGCTTGGAGAGAAGACGTTCTTGGGAAGGGGGCTGGAGCCTGCTTAGACCTAGTGATTTTTGCGTTGGTAAAGTTGTCAGTGGGGATAGTCTACAATATTTCACATATGTCGGCGGCATTTCTTTTACCTTGCTTGTCCCTACGGTAGCAATACAACTTCGTACTAAGCCGTCGCTCCTTCCTGTCTTCCTCTACAAACGTAGAGAATGGATTTGTTTTCAAGAGAGCACGATCATCAACCCCTAGCTTGATCCATACAACAAGCAGAAAAGGAGCACCCCGAAGACAACAAGCACGAAATAATAAATCATGGAGCGTTACACACTAGAAAAAAAAAACCTTGACGTCTTCCTATTTAGACCCCATTGCTTCCATTTGTTTCTTTGCCCACTTCAAAATCCACATAAGCCATGCCACAGATCCACTCCAGAACTGGCTCGTAAAGTAGCAGCTTGGCTTTTTTCCCACCCATAGCTCCGGACACAGCCACGTAGTTCAGAACCTCATGGCCACCATGCCCGGCCTCCTCCTCGACTTCTTCATACGTCAGATTGCGCAACCACTCGTTGTCACCGTCGCAATAATGCTTGAGAAACTTCCTGTCCCAGTCCTCGTTGATGAGCGGATGTTTCGAGTTCAGCGGATACTCATTCTTCCTAGCCATCTCAATCTCATACTCATCCAGCTCCACAAACAGCCTCGGATACTGCTTCAGCACGCTCGGCCCAAACGTCTGGTACTCCTTCATCTTGGCCAAAAACGGATCCGCAGGGTCCTCCCCCGCCTGGGCGGGGCTCCAGTACGGCGGCCAGTGTGACAAGCCCCCGGTGCACATGAACGCCACGCGACACGCCGCGGGCAGGGCGTCGACGGCGCGGCGCACAGCCTCTCCCAAGGCGTAAGCGCGGGAGTAGCGGATCAGCGGCGGGGAGAAGACGTTGACGAAGACGGGCACGACGCTGACGCCGGGCGGCAGGCGGCCGTCCAGCTGCATCAGGACCCAGGGCATCAGCAGGTTCTGGCCGAACTCGGCGGCGCCGGTGCGGGCGGCGTCGAAGCCGTCGGCGACGAGCGAGCGCAGCAGGTGCTCTGCGACTGCCGGGTTGCCGGCGTAGACGCGCTTGGTCGGCACGCGCAGCGCCTCCATCAGCTGGTCCGCCGGCCCGCTGTGCGCCGCCGCCACCCCCACCGCGATGCTCGGCATGTTGGTGCGGAAGAAGTTCTCGAAGTGGTCGTCCAGGAACGCGATGATGACGTCCGGCGCCGCGTCGACGAGCGTCTGCCCCAGCGCGAGCGTGGCGGCTTCGGTGCGCGCGCGCGCGTCCGGAGACGCGGTTTCGGGGAAGCCGATGGCGCCTGTGGGTGGAGGATGTTAGTGGAGGCTGTTATGGGAGCGTTTGGAGACAGACCAGGGGCATGGGAAAGCCCGACAGCGGCGACTACCTTGCCCATTTTGCCGGTAAGATGGTGTACAGAGGTGTTCTGAGTGTCGTTTTCAGCGGTGGCTCATGCCAGAAAAACATTTCATTGTTAAATCAGCCTCCGGTTGAGAATCCGTTGCGACGCGGCATAGCTCACATCATGCGACATCCAAAAGTGAAGTGGGCACAGGAAGAGGGGAGCGGAGTTGAGCGGCTGCAGGGTGTGGAGATAAGCGCTTTAGCTTCAGAGTGGGGATGAGGGGCATCCGCCCGGGGCTGATACTGTATCACTGTCCGCACTCTGACCCCACCAACCTCGCTGCAGGATTCCATGCCATTGTGAGTGCTATCAATTGTATCATGATACTGGCGCAGATACAATTCATGATGCTTGCAAAAACGAACAGTCTCATCCATTCCGAATGCTGCACACTGTGATTCGCAATTGGTAGGGTAGCAAGGAGAATTGGGGACGTTCTCTGCGCCGTAAACACGTTCCGAGAAGTGTACTTCTTCTTTCGGGATTAACCAAAGATGTCATCCTGCGCACCAACCTTCCAGCCACACTTTTCGCTGTAGGTCGGGAACTTGCCGTTGGGAACCTCGACATTGTTGCCGTCTTGCTCTAAAGCGTATTCGAAGGCATTAGTACAGATATCGTGGCCAGTACACCCCAATACAGGCTTTCGGATCAGCGACTTACGGTTCCATGCAACCATTTGTTTGGCGCCTTGTACACACTTCGAAGAGTCATCCTCGCATAGTACGGGTGGCTGCGCTTTGGAGAGCGGGGTTGTCGACGTAGCGCCTGTGACCTGGCACTTATATCCTTGCATGTACCTAGTGTTGTAGTTTAGCTGGTCGGCATTCTTGACGTTAAGCATAAACGAGGAAGAACGCACATGTTCGGCTCGCCGCAACCGTTAGCTACCCACAGCCACGCGCAGGTGCATCCGGTGGGCGGACAGGCGGGCAGCGCAGTGGGGACGTCGTAGGTAGCGATACGCTTCCAGGGCGTGCTAAACATACCTCGTTAGCGCTGGCACAGACTTATCCTCCTCACGCATACGTAAGAAAGCGCGAGAACTCACTGATCCAAAACCGAAAACACAACCAAATCCTCCATGGCAATGGCGTTCAGATCACTCTCGTACGCAATAGCCCACGCCGTCCCCGCCGCCATGCTCTGGTTCTGCGTATGCATGAACCCATTCGGAATGCAGCCCTCGCCCTCCGATCCGCCGTTCCAGTCCTCCGGGTGGTCGGCGCCGTCGGGCCACTCGCTGGTGCGCGTCCCGTCCCAGGACAGCGTCGTGAAGGCGCGGTTATTAGCGAGCTCAACGGTAAAGGACCCGCCGGCGGGCAGCTCGAGAAAGTCGCCGTCGTCCGGCGGGAACGACGAGCAGCCGCGGTCGGCTTGGAACCACCACTGCGACTTGGGGAGATCGTAGAGCGGAGGCACGGGCGCGCTGTTGTCCTGGTCATTCACGCCGTCCACGGTGCCGTTGCGGCAGTACATTCCTGGACCCCACTGGAGGATGATTAGTGTTATGTGTCCAGAGGGCTCAGCTGTGAAGCAGTCCTTTTTGAGAGATAGAACAGCTTTCATCTATAGTTCATTCAACTTACAGCTGCGATGTGAGCTCGGGCGAAGCCCGCGGCTGCAAGAAGCGTGATAAGAGAGGTTTTCATAGCGTAACGAAGCTGCTGTCGAGTAGTATCCTATTTCCGGAAAACAAGGCGTTCACCATCGGACTGGATCGTTCATACATCGAGGACGTCACTGGCTTTTATAGCAATGGATGGTGCGGTTGATTTGAAAGTGGAGTGCTCTCCGTAGTACGTTGATTTGGTCCTGCCAAGCAAAATGTTCATGTGCTGTGGTTTATTGATGAGTCTTGGTGCAAGTGATGCGAAAGGGCGGAGGATTGTGGTGAAACATACGACTAACCGTGTGTCTTCAGTCACGCTTCTGGATTTTTGTTTTTCCTTCTCTTTTTCTGAGAGCGACATGGCCTTCAGTGGTCCCAGGCGTGAGAAGGTGCATCCACTTCAGGGCCGCTCGGACACTCATTTTCAGCTCGGCTATCTGTTTTGGGGATCCCCATGTCAGCGGTAGACCGATTTGGGCAGGTGCCGTTCATATGCGGGACCAGTCAGCAAGCTGGAATCAAATTAAATCACCTTTGTCATTGGGGCTCCACATGCACTTCCAAGAAAACATACACCATGTCGGCAATAGCGTTTCGCGGACCGGGCCGGTTGGAGAGGACGAGGCCTTGCTCCCCATAACACCACCGCTTAGTCACCTCCCCAATACGCTCGCACGTCTCGCTACAGTTCTGGCGGTGTGGAACGATGAAGGATTCACGCCGTCTGGGTCTGAATGTTGAGGTGGTGTTACGCTCAGATCATCACGAGCCCATCCTTCGAGGTCATGATGTCTTTGATCATAAGGGCGGCAGCACAGCTTGCGCAAAGTATGCTACAGCAGCCCCGTCTTGGTTACTGATATGTCAATACACCTCCAGCGATACGAGAGCCTTCAGCAAAGATCATATACGGCTTCGTAGAGAACAATAAAATTCGGAGACCCAGAGATATTGCAGCTGGCATGCCACGCTCTGCACCCACCTGGCGATCATTTGTGCAAAAGAATGTCCACCATGCGGTCGGTTGTTCCCATCATCTTAGCTCGATTATCCATGTTTAGCTCTCAAAGATTCCAGTGCAGTATTTCCAAGCTCTTCAAGTGTACTGCATTCTGTCAGTTGCGATATTCAACAAGTGCAAGAGGGAAACGTACGACTTCATAATCTCCGGGACGGGACTGTCAAAGCCGAGTTGTTGGCGGCACCAGTTGCGTAGCTCGATGGAGACGAGCGAATCAATTCCCATCATGTTAAGGGGCTGATCAAAGACAATGTCCTCGGTTGAACGCAACAAGTAGCCACACAGCGTCTTCCCAATCTCCCTGGCCAGAAGTCTGGCAGCTCCGGAGTCCGACAGCACTGCGTTGTTGGCAGTGACCGAAGCGAGGAAGACCTTCAGAGTCTGTGCATCATCCACATCGGCTGTCGTAGCTGATTCTTGCTTCTCCAGGTTTCTGTAGATGGCCAGGCGTGCGTCACGCTTCCAGTTCAGCCTGTTGGAAGGATCCGACAGAGGTTTCAGTGACCGGAAGCCTACGCCAAACGTTGAAGGATTTGTGAAAGCCGCCAAAGGAGAGTCGGCGTCTTTCGATGGTGGCGCAGATCTGACAATGGTAAGCTCTAGGGCATCCAAGACTTGTTGCTCTCCTAATAGCGTTGCGTTGATGGAGTGAAATTGGTCGGCGACGCCGGCACTGCAGGCCACATACCCGACATCCTCGACTGGGCCGAGGTCGAGAGCAGAGGCGGGCAAACCCAAGCTGTGTCTGTATTGAACAAAGTGATCGAGGAACGTGTTCGATGCAGCGTAATCCGCATGGCCCCACTGCCCGACAAGCCCGCTTGATGAGCTGAAAAGCACGAAAAAGTCGAGCGGCTTCTCAGACAGGGCGTCGTGCAGGTTCCAAGTCCCTGTGACGCGCGGGCCCATGACGGCCTGCCAGTCGTCAAACGTCATGTCGCGCGTAGGGCCACTCTGCAAACCATGTCAGCTACTTTTCCTGTCCGCTCTCTACCAAATACATACCTTCATCACCATGGCCATCTGGAGCACGCCTGCGACTGGCTTCTTCGCCTGCTCGATGGCCGTCCGTACCACTTCAGCGTTCTCAACTGGGCCTGTAAAGATCTGTGTCGAGCATCCCATGACCTCAAGCTCGCGCAAGAAGCAAGCGTTGGAAGTGTTCCTGCCGGACCGAGAGATGAACACAAAATGCCGAGCCCCATTCTCCGCCATCCAGCGGGCGACGGACTGGCCAAGCCCACCCAGACCACCAGCCATTACGTACGAGGCATCTGCACGGAGGACCAGCCGCGGTTTCCGAGAGAGCTGTTGCTTGACAGAGATCCAATGCATCCTGCCAACATGCACCTGCCCGTCGGCAATGGCATACTCGAAATCTGGATCCACTGGCCCGCTCTTGTCTCGTCCCTGGAACTCCTTGAACACCTGAACCAGAGCCTCATAATTTTCCTCATCTCTTCCGCTGCCTACTTCGACAGTAGCCAGCTCAGCATTGAGCTCATACCGCACTGTCCTGGCCAGTCCCAGGATCTTTGCGTACCGCGGATCCCGACAGCGGACCTGAGAAGCACGCGTGACCCACAACGCCCCTCCAGCCTTGCCTTCAAGCGCAGAGACGAACCTCATCAGGTCGCCAAACTCGGCAGCCAAGACCTCGTCCAGGAACGGGCGCTCCAGCTCCAGCAGCGACACGACGCCGTGGCCCTCTGGCAGCGCGTCCGCCAGCCCGCACCACGCCACCGCATATCCCGCCCGCTCGAACGCCCTGGCAACCTCCTTCGCGCGGCCACTCACTTCTCCATCATGCAGAAGCGCCACCCTGCCCGGCTCCGGCTGCGCGCTTCTCTCAACCCCACGCGCCGTGGTGATCATGTTCGCATTCGTGCAGTACGGCAGCGCATCGTCGTACGCCACCACATCCGCGCCCGAGAAGCCCGCAGCCCTCAGCTCCGCATCCCACCTTTCGGGCGCGACGTACGGCTCCACGGGCCTGTCGTCGGCGGCGCCGAGCCACCAGCCAGGCAGGGTGCCGACGACGAAGTTGATCCACTTGGCGCTGGTGGCGAGCTCCTGGAGCAGCAGCGCGCCGCCGGGCGCCAGCAGCGTGCGCACGTTGCGCAGCGTGGCGGCGAGCGCGGGCGTCGCGTGCAGCACGTTGGCCGCGATGACCAGGTCGTACGCGCCCGCCGCGAAGCCCTGCGCCGTCGGGTCGCGCGAGATGTCCAGGACCGCGAAGTCGAGGCCCGCGGCGTCGGCAAAGCGCTCGTGCGCGGCGTGGAAGAAGCCGGACGAGACGTCCGTGAAGGTGTATTGGGAGTACAGCCGCTCGTCGAAGGCGGAGCGCAGGCCGCGCAGGATGGCGTGCGTCGTGCCGCCGGTGCCGGCGCCGATTTCGAGCACGCGGAGGAGCGGCTTCTTGTGGCCCAGGTGCTGGAGCAGCGCGCTGTAGTCCCAGGAGTCGAGGAAGCCGTAGAGTGAGGTGAGCACGCCGTCTTCCATGAGGATGTCCAGGGGCTCGGCGGTCCCTTCAAAGAGGTCCTTGAAGGCTGCCCGGTTGCGGGAGATGGCAATTGCGCATGCTCGAGCCTCTGTCTCGCAAAGACGCCGATAAGTCGTCTCCATTTCCTCAGGCTTGGGCAGAATATCGCCGAGAACTTTGTTCTGGCCGTCCCGGACCTCTTGAACGTAGTCGCACAGCCACTCATAAAGCTTCTGCAGGTGATCTCGAGTTGCCTTGATCCCTGCCAGTGTTTCAACCACTTCGGCCGCCGAGAGGAAGAAAAGCTTCTCGAGCAGGATAACAAGCTCTCGGCGACCCTCGGCTGGCTTCATTAAGCTTCCTGGATCCATGAACGTAATATCCTGTTTCCAGTCAACCTGCACTGCTGCAGGAGGTTCAGGCTCGAGGTCCTTGGTCTTCTCGGCGACTGAGAAAGCGGCGCCTTTGAGGAACAACGATATATCGCCGCTGCTGCTTACCGCAACTGCATCTCCGTTCGGGGCGCTCGTCGCTTGTACATTCAACTCTCCGCGAGCCTTGCCGATGTACATCTCGTCGATGGAAGTAGGGGTAGATATATCATCGCAAAGGCGAGGTTGTCCTCGAATAGAGGCAATCCCGAACATCTGAAACACCTGGTCGATTGTTGCTGGATGCATGGAGTACCTCTCGTCCATCCCCGGTACCTCAGCGCACACAGAGGCGGCAGCGGTGTTGGAGCACGGATCAGCAGAAATCTGTTTCAGCGCTTTGAAAGGGCCAGAACGGCCGGAGCCAAGTTTCTGCATCGTCCGGTACCATCGAGCCGCATCGACAGGCCGTGCAAGTGGTGGCACTGTGACGGAATCCGGCAACGAATCGATTCGGCCAGCCTTGACCTGACCCCAGCAGTGCTTCGTCCACGAGGTACCAGCGAGACAGGACACCGCAAAGTCGTACCACCCATCCTCCGACTTCTGGAGAATTGTCATAATTTCCACCGAGCGCTCTTCTTCAAGGACCAGAGGTTTCTCGAACATGACGCCTCTGAGACTGTAATCGGCGTCTCCGCCGAGCTGACAGACTGCCTCTCCGGCCATGGCAACATACGCGGCCGCCGGGAACACAATCTCGTTCCCGACCCTGTAATCCCTCAGCCACGGCACGTCGCTGAGCTCGAGGACGTTCCGCCACGCCGGCCGCGTGTCGTTCCACTCCAGGGACGGGGTGCCGAGGATCTCGTGCGGAAACGCCCTCCGCTGTCTCCACTCGCGGGCCGTCCTGCCTTCATGCCAGAACCTCTCCTTGTGGTGCCAGGGATAGTGCGGCAGGTCGGTCAAGACGCGGCCCTGCGGGCAGACGGCGCCGAAGTCTACGGGCACAGAGTGAAGGAACAGCTTTCCGACGGCGTCGAGGATGCTGGCAGTTGAATCCTGGCCGCGGGAGATAGTCGAGACGTATGCAGGGCTCACACTGGCATCTCTGAAGATCTGACGGAGCGGTCCGGCAAGTGCTCCGTGCGGTCCGATCTCGAGGAAGATGCGGTTCTCGCCGCCCATTTCGTCCAAAAGGGCCCGCACGCCGGTCTCGAAGCGGACTGGGGACTCGAGGTTGAGCCGCCAGTACTCTGCGTCCAGGTATCCCCGTCCTTCAATGTCGGCACCGTACACGGTCGAGAAAAAGGGGATGCGTGCCGGTTGTGCGTTGAGCAGCGGAGAGATGATGTTCTGGTAGCTTTCTCCGTAGTCCTTCATATGATCTTCACGCGGCGTCAGCTATAGTTGTGCTTCGGTCCACAAGAGAAACTCACGGGAATGGTATGCCTGCAGCACCTTCATGTGGCGGACAAAAGTGTCCGGTTGCTCCCTTGCGATGGTCTGCACCACGGCGTCGACGGCCTCCTTGTCGCCGGAAATAGTGACGCTGGCGCTGCTGTTCTCGCAAGCGACCACAACGCCGTCAACGAGGAACGGCTGCACTGCCTCAGCTCCCATACCTACCGCAGCCATTGCTCCCTGGCGCTTCTGGTTCTTGGCGGCTTGGCCTCTGAAGTAGGCCGCGATGATTGCTTCCCCGGCGGACAGTGCGCCCGACACGTAGGCGGCACCGATCTCGCCGCTCGAGTGGCCGACGACGCTATCGGGCGCCATGCCGAGCTCCGCCCAAAGGTTGACGAGTGCGATCTGGAGCGCTGTGCACAGCGGCTGCGAGAACTCCGGTTCGTGTATGCGACTCGATGCCGGGTCTTTTAGTAGCTCGGCTATGCAAGTCAGTAATCGTCCGTCCCTCAGGGTTGCGTGGAGAAACTTACCTCGAATGGTCCACTGCGGGGGACATTTGAGTGTAGCGAGGAAGCTATCAAGTTGCTGGATGGTTTCTGAGACGATTGGAAAGGTCTCGATGAGTGACTTCCCCATCTCCGGCCACTGCGCCCCCTGGCCAGTGAAGACATATGTAATCGAGGGAACGGAACCTGCTTTCCCCTTCATAATCGGAACGTCCTCTGGAATGTTTGGGCTGTCCACAACAACGTACGCGCGGTGGCGCAAGTGTTCCCGCCGTCGCGCCAGCGTGTAGGCTAAATCGGCCGTCGAGTTGGGGTGGCTGTCGAGGTAGCCTCGATAGTTCCGGACCATGGCGTCCAATGATTCCGGTTGGTTGGCCGAAAAGACAAGTATGTGTGCTAACGAGTGCTTCGCAGCGCCATTGCTCACGCTATGGCCTATGTATGAGGATGCCGACTCCAAGATGGCGTGCGAGTTCGCCCCACCAGCGCCGAAGCAGTTCACGCTGACACGGTGCGGACGGTTCTTGGGCCAGGGAGTAGCTTCCAGAGGAACTGTCAGGTTTGCTTCCTTCCACGGAACTGCTTCCAGTCAGCTGGGGAACCTTTCAGTGTTCGACATACCTACTCTTGGGATTTGGGGTCTTGAAGTTGATGTTGGGAGGGATCGTCTTCTTTTCCAAGGCCAGAACAGCTTTGATCAAGCCGGTAAGTCCGCTAGCACCTTCTGAGTGGCCGATGTTGGGTTTGATCTAATGCTGTTCTTAGTACTCGTCATCAAAATAAAAAGGGAGCTGCGTACCGATCCAATGAAGGTTCCCTTCTCACCAAGTGCTCGAGCAATCGCCATGACCTCCAGAGGGTCGCCCACCGAAGTGCCTGTCCCGTGGCACTCAACAAAGGGAGTCCCAGCCAGCTCGGAGTCAAGGCCACATGACGCATACGTGTCTCGGATCAAGGCTTCCTGCGCTTTACTACTGGGAGACGTGAGGCTGGCACTTCTGCCACAGGCATTGATGCCAGTGTTCCGAATGACGGCTCGAATCGGATTCCCATCTCGAACGGCGTCATCCAAGCGCTTTAGGTATACCGCATTGATTGCTTCGCCCCGTCCATAGCCGTCGGAGTTGGCATCAAAGGTTCTGGACCGGCCTTCCTTTGAGATAATGCCCGTGTCGGACATGGCAATGGACATCGATGGGGTGAGAATGAGGTTGGTCCCCCCGACAACAGCGCCATCGCACTGTCTCTGCCGGAGCGCTTCGCACGCAAGGTGAACTGCAATCATGGAAGACGAGCAGCCAGTCTTCACCGTGAAACTTTCGTTGCGAGTGAGCGATGGTATGCGAGTAAGGAGAGAGAACAGCCCTACCTTGGCCCTGTAAAATCATACTCAAACGAGACTCGATTCGAGAGCATGAAATCCCCTTGACCAGTCATGTTGTACTGGCCACTGGCAGACTTATCCGTATTCTGGAGCTCTAGCCAGTCTTGACCGAAAGTGCCAACGTAGCAGCCGATCTTACTTCCTTTCCATGATGATTCTCCGGCCGACTCGAGCGCCTCTCTGACAACTTCCAGAAGCAACCGCTGTTGTGGGTCTGTACGCTCGACTTCTCTCCGCGTCATGGAAAAGGAAGCTGCATCGAATTGTTGGATGTCGTCTCCAGACAAGAAATATCCATGCTGCATCTTGATGGTGCCGGACTTTGGTTGCTCTGCACTGTAGTAGCCGTCCGAATCAAATCGATCCTTTGGGATATGGGAACGAGCGTCACGTTTGTTGACCAGGTAGTCCCAAAGGGTCTCCGGATCCTCTATACCGCCAGGCAGCCGAAGGCCCATGCCGCACACAGCGATCGGGCTTCTGCTCATGCTCCCCTGGTGATATCCATTGCCAAATTCGTGGGAACCCATAGTAGAAAACCGAAGTATTGAAAGTAGAGTGTCTTGTTGCAGCGAGTTCAATCAAAGAAGTAAGAATCTTCGAGTGGGGCGGAGCTTTCTGAGTCTCACATCAATGATATTAATACTTCAACTTGTTCTTTCAGAATTTTAGCAGTTATCACAGCAAGCAATTGCCGGTTATGCATACCGTAACTCCAAGCATGTTTGTCATGATCTACAAAACCGCCAAGTCGAGCCTTGCTTTTGGTGCCTATCGAGCGAGGTACGTCCGCCTTGCTTTTACTCTACAGCAAACGGTCCGATGCGCGTTGCTATCGCTAAGGATCAATGTCGTATTGCGAGACTAGATCAGTCGACTTATACATTTCCGGAATACCTTGCTTGGTGCATGTCTTGATATCGGTGGGTAGTGCAAAGAGCGGACCAATGTCCGCTCAGCCAGGTTGATGCGATTGACCAGGGATAAAGAGACCCTGTAAAGAGGCTCGGCTGCTCAAACGCCTAATCGTCGCCACCGTGTGGATCTCTGTTCAGATTGTACGCGGGTGCGCCAATAATCCGAAGCGGATCGCCATCAGCAGGAAGTCGGGCTTTTGACATCATTCTTGGGCGGCGACGATGTTGTCGTCAACGCTCGGCGCCTATGCCGCCAGTTCCGCGCGCGTCGCCAAGATTCGGCAGTCACTGATGCACCGTGAACATCGTTGTCGGAATGCTACAGAGATATACATCAAGCACTACTCGACACGTCACCCCAGAAGAGCCTGTCAAAACCACATGGTAGTCCATATTCAGTACACGCGGTGGCGGGAAGGAGTGCGGCTCGACCCGAGGCTGTCCCCGAAGCTAAACTGGGTTCCAGACGCACCTTTTCTCTGAGACATAAGATATGGAAAGATAGACGATCCCTTTGTCTGACCAGGTTTTGGAGCCTTCCAGCCGCAGCGGCGGCTCGGAGGTGTTCACCATTCAAGGCTCAAACTAGCTAGTTCCGGCGCGGACGGAGTCAGTGTCCAAATAGACTTTCACTTTTGAAACCTGTCTTTCCCGAAGACCTGCCGCCATATTTGTTGCAATGGTTGACCGCCCAGGAGAACAGCACGATATATCCAATAAGGAAACGACTTTAACATTGTAACCTGAGCGCCAGTGTAGATCAACTACTGAGGAGGGCTTATATTCACTAGTGAAAAATTGATTGATGACATATCCCCACACTCCATGAGTCGTTTACGTGTTCATTGCACGACTCGCTATTGCAGGGGTCAATGAGACATTCAAAGTGTAAGTCAGCCACCAGAACGTTCATCACGACACGCTGGCTATAGATTGGGGTCTTGATTTCCGAAACGTTGGTTTTCTCCATGCAAGAACCAAATAGGTTTACCCTTCAACGTTCAAAGATTTGAACTCGACGAATTGTCCCTCCAACGGACCTCGTTAGAAGGCTTCTAACGAGCGCTAAACTACTTTCGGATTTTCTAATCGGGCTACATGCTTGGCGGGAACTTTCACCTTTCAACAGCATCTTCCAAGATCAATTGCCAGTCCGATTCAGAATTTGGAAGCACGCTTGAAAAGACTTTCCGACTTCCATATCCCAGATTTGCCCGGCGACAAGATCTCATTTGGGTCGAGGACGTTTTTGAGTGTGGCGGTGAACTGCCGTAGAGCACCATCGTTGAAATCAAGCTGGGCCGATACAGAATCCATGTGGTTGACGTATGCGCGGTACTCAAGCAGCCTCATTTTTTTTTTTTTCGCTTCCTTGACCAAATTCTTGAACAATGAAGACGCGCGCTGTTGCTCTGAGTCCGCGTAGAAAATCAGCCCGACAGCAAGAATATGCCGGCCCCAGAGGTGGAAGTCGGTGGCAAAGTTGAATCTAGCCTCATTGGTTAAGCGCTTCGCCACCGTGAACCATTGGTAAATTTCCTGGCCGGACGGTCTTGTGACTGGTGAGACCGAAGCATGCCCGGCTCCTTTCTCCCTAATGTCCATGACAGCCAAGCCTTCAATGGAAGGAACGCCACTCTAAGGAAGGACTTCGCCCACACCAATATCATTTGGCCGGAGGTACAGTTGACGACTTGATCTGTGCTTTCGTAGACGTCCTGGATCATGTGCGTTACCCATGGCGAGTTTCCAATGATACGGCGGCGGAGAAGATCAGTCGTGATGTCGGCCAGGGCCACAACATCTGCTTCGTTTGGAACAGTCACGGTACATCTACTATAAGCCTCTGGGGCAGGTGAGGTGTATACCCATCTTCGTCACAACGCCTGAATTATGGTAAGCGATCCAGAGGAAAGCTTTGATAATATGTGGTAGAGCTCGTACTAAGGTTTGATTGGAAAAAAAGACCGTCGACGCTGGGTCCAAAGTCTCAATCTACTGTAAGCAATGGTTTGATGTGTTGGAAGTATGCTTTGAACGTACCCTTTGTGAAGCGCGAAGAGCTTATTACCCTCAATTGCTCCCATACCGGTCCTCAGCACCCTTCCAGATGGCAAGACAACCTCCAAGCCACATTGTGCTTGCGAGTGTTCCCCATCAGGAGTGTAGCCGAACCTCCGGTCTAGCGTATTTCCCAGGACGGAGCCCCAACCAAGAGCAGGGATGGATGGCCAGAGCTTTAGACCACGATTTTGTAGGTAGTTCTAGAGGTAAAAAAAAAAGATACGCCTGGCTCAACAATCGCGTACGCGAATTCTTCGCTGACCTCAATCACCTGGTTCATACGTTGAAGGTCCAAGATGACGCTGCCATTAACGACAGGGGCTGAACCTCCGTACCTTTTATTGTCCGAGGGAGTATTGATCATTGAGCTTTTTAATGAAGTGGACTCACCCGAGATTCTTTCCCCGAGATATTGTCCATAGTGGAATCCCAAACTCGTTGGCGAATTTCCAAACAGACTGGACCGCTCCTACCGAACCAGGCCTCACGGCTCCGCTGAGAGAGTGCTGCGGAGAGATTGAAAAAGGATCACCGTAGGCTCTGGACCCGTGCACTCCGTCGAGCGCGCCGTGTGAAGGGTCTCGTGAGACGTTTGATGGTCCAATGTCTTTGCTCCCCGCGTCGAAAAATCGGGCGAGCGTAGCAGCATCGACGCCCGGGGGGAGGTTTTGGCTCTGAGAAATTGGAAATATTCTTACACAAGACACCTTTGAAGAGAAATCAAAGCTCTATATAGATCATGAGTTCTGTAAGCCCCATAGAAAACTAAAAACTATCTTGCATACCTAAAGGTCGGGGTGCATGTTTACCGTCGTACAGAACTGTCGAACGGCGCGAGAAAGAATACACCGCTGGTTTTCTCATTGTTGCTACTGAGGCCTTCTATATACGTATAATGATCGGATTTACGGAAATACGCATAATCGGGGTAAATGAGGTGTGTAGGGGTAAGTGTATAGTGCGGCAAAAAGTAAAGAAAGAACGCGTGTATAAGCAAAAGCAAACAAAACACGTGATTACGGGCCAATGTGGTTGACAAGAACTAGCTACCAAACCAAGATCCCACTTACGATAGCGCCCAGATGGCCATAGACTACCCATAAAAATCATTTCCCTGCTCGCTATGTAGACCAATATATGTTATTGTCATTGGCTCCGATTAATACCACATATAAGGAAGTTGGACAAAATTCCGGTGGAAGCGTCCAGTGCAAAATCACTGTGCGCCGTCGTTCCATAGTGCCAACAACGCGCGGTAATATACGTGGTTCCACCTACAAATGCATACGCTCATCGGTGTCAGTAAAATCTGACGCAGTGTCTTCAACGGATCGGAGCTGCTGCTGCCGAGTCCGTAGATGCCGCTAGTCGCTTCTTTGATTGGATGATCGCTACAATAGTCGTAAATGGCAATAATTATACGATATTCTGTCTGTTCTAACGGGAAGAAAATAATACCATCCCCGGTCGGGATCACTCGGCTGCCGGCTACCGGCTACCTGGCTGATAAAGTGCGCTTCTGCCGGCTTGGCACTGTCCCACGACGCACCTACTCTCAGATCAGATACTTGATCGCTTCCCAATGCCAAAGAATCATGAGTGACCAATTTACTATATGGACGCAGTAATAAATTCCAAAATAATATTGGCTCTTCCCCAAGCGGTCCAATAAGACTGCTTTCCAGAAGGTAAACACCCAAGGGTTCGGATCGAAGTTTATTGATTAGTCAACTTGCACGGCCGTACAACTACCTGCCGAGACGCTAAACAGCTGTCTGAGAGGCTGAATAGCGCTTGGCAAGCAAGCTCTGAGATCACAAGCGGAGTTTATTCATTTCTCTTATAGCGAGACGTAAGAATTAAGCCTCTCAACGAGCTAAGCAATGCGCCCATTCGGAAATCTAGACGACCTTGCAAGATGAATACAGTAATCATCTTAGATGCAGTTGGGGTATCACTACAGTAAAGCCGTATTTAAGAATGCCATCTCTGCAACTTCTCTTGATCTTATAGCTTCCTGGTTTTGTCTTTTGCACTTTCACTTACAGTTGGGGGATTTGCGGCTGGAGCGTGACATCCCCTGACATTAGGGCTGCTTGCTGTGCTAGGTAGTGGCATTTAATTTCTTGGGACTAGAACTAGCAGGGATTGGGATGTCTGTCATGAGGCTCAGATTGACCGCCACCTCACGTCATATCCGGAACGTCCGTGTTTGATGGGATGAGATCCATCCGATGATACCCGGTCTGGAAGTAGGGAATCGTTTGCGTGCAAATTTTCCAAATCTTATAAATAGGCGTGGTATCCATCCACAATCGAGTAGTGGTTTATCTCATGACCAACGCCCATCGTACCAAACCGAATAATGTCACCATTTTATCTACTCACGCTCTTGCTGCTTCCTCTTTCTGGCCTTTCAACCCCTCTCAAAAATGCTACGACAGTAACTCATATTCCCCCAGATGTCACCAATGGGACCGCCGACGTTGAATTCACCAGCTCCATGTTCAACTTCGACAGTCCTCGAGTGGGCAATTTCAACGAATCATCCTGGGACTGGTGGTACTTTGATGCCCTCGACCTCAATTCGAATGCCAGCGTGGTCGTCGTTCTGTTTGCAGCTAAATCAGCCGCATTTCCGTGGAAAACTCCGACGAACTTGACTAGCGTGTCTTTTGAAGTCACTGCGGCAAATGGGACTGCACTTTTTGCAACCCAGATGGATGCAAACGGAGCCACGGTTACTACAGAAAGAGGTAAGGATGGTGTGTCCGGCGACTGGGAAGGCACCGGGATCAGCTTCAGGAGCGAGGATGGTATGAACCGATATATCGTATCTGTCGATTCGCCTGAACTTGGAATCACTGGAGAAATGATATTGAACACCGTAAGTTCTTACCCTTGTGTTTTGAAGATATTGTGCTGATGACCGTGACAGGTGGCACCATCTCATTATCCCTGCACCTCCAATATCGCCAATGCAGACACGGAAATCATCCCAACTATCGGCTGGGCCAACGCCATTCCAGACAGCAATGCATCCGCACATTTCACTATCCGTGACGAGGCCACAAACTCCACCCAAGTCATCGAGTTCTCCGAAGGGATCGGCTACCACGATAAAAACTGGGGAAGTACGCCTTTCAGTGAGGCCACGAGTGGTTGGGAGTGGGGCCATGGGCGCGTCGGCCCGTACAGTGTCGTTTGGTTTGATGCTGTCGATTGGGACAATACCGAATATGTGAGCGGTTACGTTGCCAAAGACGGCGAAATTCTATCAGCCGGGTGCCATGCGAGCAGTCTCAAGGCCAGGCCGGAGGTTTCCAACGGAGCGGAGGGAGACTTTCCGCCGTTGGCAAATTCAACGATACCGACCGGGTTCATTTTGGAATTCGAGATGGAGGATGGAAATGTGCTTGCGGTCAAGACATCGAATGACGTACCCTTGGCCGGCACGGGTTCGTACAGGAGATGGCTAGGAAGCCTGACTGGGGGTCTGGGAGGTGATTCCGAGACCTTTGAAGGGCATGGCTTGTGGGAGATGTTCAATATCCCATTGCTGTTGGAGGGATCAAGCGGGAACTGAGCGTTCTTGCAGCCAACCGCGAGCCAGCATGCCTGTCAAACTATGGCACTTGTACGTATAGAGAGATAAGAGGATATTAGTGCGGCCCGATAACCGTCGTTCTCACTCGTAAAAATGCACCGCTTTCTAAAGCTGAAGAACAACCTTGTGCAACCAGTGAAGCTGGAACCAGGTTTTTTTTTTTTAGTTATACATATTTTAGGGGCTTCGGTCAAGATATGGACAGCCCTCTAATTTTATATTTGCTTCCTTTCTAGAGGGCCAGCAAAAGGATTCCTATTGTCGACGACGGAAGGAGTCAGACCGAAAATGCTTCCGCGCGCCGCGTGTATTTCCGAATCGGGGAATCCATCCGCCATAATCATGTTACTCACAAAATTGCTATCGTCGAGCTCGATTTGACCGTGTCTTGTGACTGAAGTAAGGGGAATGAAATACTCTTGCATGCCATCCGCGTCTCTCGTGAGAGAAATTGACTACCCATCCTCTGGAACTCTCCACGCCGCACACCAGCGCAATCAAACTCCCCCCCTTTGTCAATCTCGACAATGCTGTCAAGCAGTAAGAAGAGTGTGGCCATACGGTATGTCGACATGGTTAGACTCTTCGTCACTCGAGATGCTCATAACTATCCCAGTCTCGAAGATCCGAACGTCGTTTTTCGAGGAAATCATCGCGATGGGGAACCTTACAACTTTGGTGGATCAGTCCAACTCACAGCGGATACACCAACTACAGTAATAGATGTGAGAATCAAGTTACAAGCCTTCCGTAAAGTCTCGTATGCTGCTTTCCTCTGATTAGAGTCCGTCAAGTCACTGACTTTCGATCCAGCTGGCCCACGAATACTCTTCAGGCATCATGGGTACGCCAAAAAGACCTTGTCTTCTGCAAGAAACTCCAACTCCTTCCGCCTGGAAGCGAAGGTGGAGTTGATTGCAACTATGGTCATGGATGCTACTCCTGGCCGTTTAACTTTGCTCTCGACGCGACCATGCCTGAGACAGTAGACAGTCTCCCATTCTCGTACATACACTATTACCTGATCGCAGAGGTTCGCACCGGCCGCTGGAGAAAGCTTCTTCGCACTGTGCAAGGTGTTCGTGTCACTAAGGCCCCGAGCTCGTGGGCCGAAGATACATGTTTTCCGGAGCAGGTGAGTGGCCACATTAACCTCGAAACCTTCTGGCTGACTCGTAATTTGTATTCGAAGAGCGCAGACATCTGGCCAAACAAGATCAGTTACCGGATTTCCCTACCTCGCGTACACCACACCCTCGCAAGGCAGATGGCGGTTGATTTCCTGTTGATTCCGCTGAAGGGTGGCTTGTCAATCGGCCACATTGAGCTCGACCTCATCGAAACAACATTTCTCGTCGCAACCAAAGAGGGGCGGCTATGGAGAGCGGACAAGTCGACCAAGGTCATTGCGTCGACTGTGGCATCGATACCTTCACAGTGTAAGGGAGAAGCGGAATCCCTGCAGGAATTGGAGATACCAGAAGAATCACAGAAGTTCTCGATCAACCTTGACTTGCCTCTGGGGCTGAACTTGCGATTCAGGAGTGTAGAGGATGAGAAGATCAAAGTCCGTTACGTTCTCAAGGTTTCTGTGGACCTGGTGAATCCAGATGGCCATGTCAGCAAGGTGGGCTCCCCATTTCCCTGCAGGCAACGAGAATACTGACAGATGTTAGCTCATAGTCGAGTTCCACCCAAGGTTTTGTGCTTCTATTCCAGGGGAGGGTGCAGAAACGGTGCTGGAGGAATCAAGGACACCCCCACTTTACGGAGACCATATTTTGGACAAGCTGTGTGATGGAGATACAGGCAGTGGATTACCGGGATATGAGAATATACAGCCATGGACTCACCCTCCTTACGAGTGAAAGACTATAAATTATTTCCACTCCAATACTCCATGTTCTTTCTTCTGCTTTGAGAATATGTCGTTCGCCTGTAAGATATATTGCTGCACACATTTGCGTTTTCATCAAGCAACCTTTCCGGGAGAGGGTACCGAGAAGAAATAAGATAAGCACGTAGTACTCCCTCATGATGCACGAACAATTAAGTTAATTTTTTATGAAGACACATCATCTCCCAAGCTTGCATCAAATCCATCGAAATCAAACTCAGGTGCAAAGGGAGCAAAAATGTCGAGATCAGGCATAGTCTCGAATATTGAAGGGTCAAGAAGGCGATCATCGACACTGTGCGCCCTCGAGGTCCTCCAAGTATCCAACCCAGATCTTGATCCACCCTCATCCACCACAGCTGGTGGATTTTGAGGTTCTGGATGGCGCCCGTGTGAAGACGGTCCGGAAACCGTATGTTCCTGCTCTGGTCCAGGTTCTTGTATCGCCGGTGCAGAGTCATGATGCCGATCCACCTCCCGGACAGTGTCCTCGACCAAATCGGCTATGATGGTTGCCGAGGCAAATATGTTGCCTAGCTTGCGCAAGATGTCGCAACTGACCATCAGTTGCTTCCGCGCCCTCATGCGAAATATCCTTGCCTTGCTCAGCCGGAGGTCTCTGTAGAAGACGCGCAACGAGATCGAGACAGCGTAAGGCACGATGGGGATGAGAGACATATGCTCATGGAGATCCTCACATACAATCGTAGCAACTCGGCCGGCGGAAAGTGTCTGTCGGACATATGCTGCGGAAGAGCGAGGCGACTCCTGTGAGTACTGTGATCTGCAAGACAGGATTGCCACAGCGTGGTACAAGGTTTCGATGCACGCTACAAATGGTTAGTGTTTGAAGATCATATGCAAAGATCCAGTGCCGTGACATACCTACGGACCGGGCGCTTACGGAATGCGCTGCGCAGCTATAGACAAGGTCTTCGAAGCTGGGGAAAATGTCATCATTGGAAGGTTCGGTCTTGGTCTCGCCGTTTTCGGGACGATACAGGTTGATGGCTTTATCCAGGAGCATGACTATGCGGAGAAACAGTCTTAAGCATGGATATTGCTCGTTGATGCAGGAATCCAGGTTGTGACTGACATCTTGCTCATGAATGAGAGTGGGCCGGCCGTGGAATGCAGAGTTGAGCCTGTCCAGGGCCCAGACACAGCAGAAAAGTCGAGTCATATAGGCACTGCCCTCATGCTCTGCATTGTTGTGAAGGTGCAAGCCAAGTGTTTGAACGTAGGTGACTGCTCGCGCGGTCAGATCGGCTGAGAAGTGACGATCGTCGGAGAGTTGATTGAAGAGTGAAAGTAGTGACAGTACTTGAACTAGTACTAGCTTGTCCTTTATGACGCCAAGATTGATAGTTGCCAGGATGGCCATAGATATCTGCTGTGCAAATTCGTTGGGTCGTAGTCCTTTTTCAGGGCTCGTTGAAAGCTTCAGATATTGGTTTTCTCCCCAAGTAGCGCTCGCAGCAAGACAAATTGCTTGAGCCAGCAGAGTTTTGGCTGGTGAATGAGCCGGCAGCATCTCGAAGCTCTTTATATCCAGTACCGGAAATATGGGATGGATATCTCTCATGTAGATTGCGCGCAAGCCGTCAAAATCTGAGCGACTTGGCAGGAGGGACAAGCAATGTTGCTCAAGATAGGGCAGGAAGAGCTTGGAGATCAGGGGGTCCTGGCTGTAAATACAGGGAGGCTGTGATGGCCTTGTGGGATAAGAGTCTGGTCGGCGGGATAGCCAAACACCCAGTCTGTCCTGGTCGATTGTACTGTGGCTTGTGGACGGAGATGCCCCGGCTAAAAACGTTGACTCGGGATTCATGTTACCCACATAGAATCGTTCTGCGCTATCACCAACATGATTTTGAGCAGATAGGGGTCCTCCTGTCGTAATGTGGGTGATGTGGTCATCTCGAGTAGGACTCGGGCTCGGAATTCCGGGCTCCTCTCCACTTGGTCCCGTTACCATGCTGCTTGGAGAAGGCAGGGCAGCACCAGAGCTTAGCAAATGGTCGCAGCGTTTCTTGAAAGCCGTCAGCAGCAAGAAATGGACCACAAAGAGCGACTAGCCTTGCGCTTTCGGCATGGTTCGCAGGCGCGTGCACACTGCTTGCGCTTCTGCGGCAGTCCGCCGGTTGTAGTCTCGATGAAGTGGAGCATGGCGTGAGACTGATAAGGGAACAAGGAGTCAAGGTAACCCAAATCAAAGGCGGAGATGTGGATGGTGAAGATGCGGAGATGCGGAGTGTGGGGAGCGGGAACCTGTCGGAGTCGGAGCGGGGTTCCCAAATGAGGAAGTCCGACCGCCAGCAGGACGTCAGACTCCTCTGCACTCCACCATCTCTATGTGCTTGGCAAAGAGCTCAAATCAAACAATCTGCATCCAATTTGTTACTATTCCATCCCATGCAAGTTCATGTGCTTCCTCCCTTACGCACGCCTCCGACACTTCATCACAAGCTCATCCGGGTTGGAATTGAAGCGCTCCATGGTGCGCAACTCAAAGCCCGGAGACTCAAACTCGAAATCGAACCTTCTGACCAGCGTGGCGATAACGAGAGTCTGCTCAAAGTACGCAATATTACGACCGATGCATGCCCGAGGCCCAGTGCTGAAAGGGAAATGCGCCGTGCTCAGTTTCTCCTTGTCGCCGCTAATCCATCGCTGCGGCTCATACTCTCCTGCACGCTCGAAGACGTCTCCATTTCGCAGCAGCGTGTAAGTGGGGACAGACACAGTGACTCCCTCAGCGATGAAGTGCCCCGCAATCTCGCGGCCACCCTTGGGCACCACTCTCGGCAGACCCATCGAGCTCGCTGGCCGAAGTCGCAGCGCTTCTTCGATGCACGCTCGCAGGTAAGGAAGCCGGGACACTATGTCATACGCAGGTACTTCGTTAATTAGGAATGCGGCGTCAAGTTCCTCGCGCAATTTGGCTAACTCTTTAGGATGCTTGTACAGCAGGTAAATGGTGTTGGTGAGTGCTGCCGTTGTCGTGTCTGTGCCGGCGTTCATCATGACGGAGCACTCGACTAGGATTGCACCCAGAGGCAGGTTGGTTGGCTCGCCCTTGCTGTCTTCCAAAAGCTTCGAGAAGATGTCTCCCGCTTTCCCATCCTCTTGCAACCGCTGTTTGGTGTGATGGTAGATCATGTTGTCCCAGTCGGCTCCAGAACAGAAGTACTGGTGCCGCGCGAAGAGCTTCTTGGTGAGTCTCAAGAGATCAGCCTCAAATCCTAGGACTGTGCTGATGATGGTTGCTTCATGGAGGGCCTTGATGAAGTGGATTTTGTAAAGCCGGCCATCCTTCGTTTCGGCATTGACAGTATCGTTGCCCCGCTCAAGACAGTCCTGAGGCTTCCCCCATAGTAGCCTAGAGAAGACATCTATGGTGAAGTAGTTCAGGTAGCGCCGCATGTTGATGGGTTGTCCTGCCGTTGCGTGGTTGTTTACCTGATCCGCCAGCCTCGACGCAGTATCGGCAATTATCGGCTCCAGATCCGCTATCGTCTTTTGCGCAAAGGCGTGGGCTAGCATCTTCCTCTTCGCCTGGTGCTCAGCCTTGTTCCTGGCATCTGGCATGGAGCGGAACTCGCCCGCCCCTCCGTCGTAAAATGCATCCTTGAGAAAGTTGGCGCCGTGACCGTAGATTTGAGGGACGGCAACCGGATCGGAAATGGAAATATGTTTTGGCGCAACGCGAACATGAGTGCCCAGTTTTTTGTGTGCTTCGTCGACTGCCTGAAAGTGACGGAAGCGTAGATTGTGCGAGATGCGCCACAGCGACGAGAGCCCAGCATAAGACGGTGCGGGGAACTTCCGAAGGCCTCTATGGTCCATAAGGTAGCTTACGAAAGGGTGGAGCACCAGGGCGTACGCTGCTGCCACAAGGAGAACTGTAATCTCTGTCAGAACTCATTGTATATCGCGGAATGGAAATTGGGGTGTTTTGACTTTCTGCAATCATTTTGGCCCTTGTTGAACTGAACTGTGCTATGAATCTGTTGCATTCGCCTCGATATCATCGCCGTCTGCTGCTCCTTAAATCAATCATTTTTGGGCGGGGAACCTTGATGAGCTCGCGTTGCATAGCGGAGCACACAAGAGCGGAGTTGCAGTTTTAGGAAGTCCGCTTCTCCGACACACGGGCGGAGTCCATGCCGCAGATCTCAACGTCACACACCACAATTCACTTTACGCATACGCGTGTAGATGGGATAATACTTGGACTCCGATAGCTAATATTTATTTTGTCCAGGATTGATCTTCTACCTTCGAGTTTTGTTATGAGTTAACAGTCATGTTTAGCCAATCAGAACTCCCGCACGCCGCACTTGCCCGGCGGTTTTGACGCGTTCCCGTTCTGATTCTCACAATCAAAATAATGGATTCTATCAGTACTGTTTTTTTTATAATCGGATGCTGTATGATGAAGAGAAATTCAAAGCCATATGATAATATCGTCATGTAGCCTACCAGCATGAGTCCCCTAAGCCCACTGCTTTAGCCATTTCTCAAACAGCGCCGCATCAACCGGACCTGATTCCCTGAGACTCTTGCTGCAAGCGACCGCGCGCGCGGTACTCAAGGCCGGAAACGAAACCTTCATAGACTCGTAAAACTTGACCATCTTCACACTAGGCTTCAGCCGCACCTCCTCCGCAGTCAAAGCCACTTCCTTCAACGCCTCCACCCACTCATCATACCCCACGACCTCCACCTCCACCCCGCGCGCCCGCCGACAGTGCTCCCGGACAACGGGCAGCAGCGCACTCCACGACGTAGCGCGCGGAGCGACGACGTGCAACACGTCGACGCCGGCCCCCGCCGCGCCGAGCGCGCACTCCACGACCGCCCTCGCCGCCGTGTCGACGGGCAGCCACTCCAGCGCATCCGCGGCGCCCAGGCGCGCCGGCACCAGCCCCATGGCCGCCGCCGACACCACCAGCGACGGCAGCCACTCCTGGCGGCCCCAGGCGCCGCACCCCGCGCGCGGCCCGGCCAGCTGGCCGCAGCGCAGGATGGTCACGGGGGCGCCGGTGGCCGCGAGGATGCGCTCGGCGACGAGCTTGGACTCAGCGTAGCCCTGGCGGGCGGCGGCGGTGAAGGGGACGAGGGATTCCGGGGCGGGGCTGGGGTAGCGGGCGACAGCGGCGATGGAGGAGATGAAGGCGAGGCGGCAGCGGTGGGCGGAGCGGAGGGCGAAGGCGGCGGCGTGGTGGATGCCGGCGAGGTGCGTGGGCGCGAAGGAGGTGAGCGGGTGGTTGAAGTCGACGGCCCAGGCGGCGTGGATGAAGAGCGTGGCGGTGGCGGTGAGTGTGTCGTATGTGGGTTCCGGGAGGTTGAAGCGCGGCTGGCTGAGGTCGGCGTGGAGGAAGGTGGCGCGGGAGAGGTCGCTGCGGGTGCCGCGCGAGGCGAAGGTCTTCTTTTGGCGTTCTTCGGCCTGCTCGGAGCGGTTGAGGCAGTATACCTTGGCGATGTTTGGAGTCTCGAGGAGCGTCTCGAGGATGTAGCTTCCAAGTGAGCCAGTGGATCCTGTAAGGATGACCGTGTGGCAATCGGGCGGAGGTAGAGGGTTTTGGTTGGCCTGAGGTAGATTGGCCGTGTACTCCTCCACCAGCTGCGCCATGACCTGTTCTCGGGGTATCTGCTGTGTCTCTGGACCCTCATTGGCCCCATTGATCTTATTATGAATCACGGTAGAGAGTGTGTTGATGGTAGGATTAGCATAGACATCGGCCGAACCAAGGGCAACAGACGTCTCTTGCAGTGCGTGGCGAAGAGCACGGGCAAACGACAAGACAAGCACCGAGTCAACTGCCAGGGTGAAAATGTCGTCATCGTCGGAGTAGCCATCTGGAAGATTGCCAAGTAATAGCTTGAGAGCCCGACGCACAAGGTCGCGTATCTCGACGCGGCCAGGGTTTTTGCCTACGGCACCGAGCTGTGCACTCAACTCTTCATCAACACGGTCAGCTGAGTAAAGTGCCTCGATCTCAGGTGTGTAAAGTTCAAGAGTAGCGCGCTTCGCAATTGAGTGCTTTGCAGTGCGACAAAATGGCTTCTCCCTGCTTGCGAACAAAATCATATCCTTGCGAATCCGCGCTTGGGTGGCGTCCGGCGAGTTCGCCTCTTCTACGACGGGCCAGAGCTGTTGTAAAAGGGATCTGTCATCGCTTTCTTGGATCAGGGTCCAGTCAGGCTCGATGATAAGTCCTGGCTGAACCTTGCCGTGACCAACAACGAGTGCTCCTTTGACCAACGGGTGATTCTCTACCGTCTTCTCGAACATGATGGGATCGTACTTCTCCCCGTTGTTGAGGACAAGGACGTCATCCTGGCGGTGTCTAAAACGCCATAGACCAGGCCTTTCCGGGTGTTGCTCGAACAAGTCGCTGGTCCTCCACTCGGGAATGCCAGGGAAGATCGAGAATACGGGCTGAAGCCAAAGATCTTCACCGAGAGGCTTAATGACGAGCTCGGCCAATCCCTCGCCAGCATCCTCCATGACGACGCCGGAGTCGGGATGAAAGTCAAAGTAGTCCCAATCCAATGCGTTCTGGGGGGCGAGCGCAGGGATACAACTTGTTTCGACGGATCCCATGATGGAACTGATGCGAGTTACGCTCCGAACACGCTCGCCTACCGATCTCGAGAGGGGTGCACCACCGTAGTAAATGTCGTCTAGAGTCGAGATGGCCGTGAGCCCCCTATCGGTTGCACTCAGTTCTTGGATGATCGAGGGCGGAAACATGCCACACGTGGCGAGCCTCATCTCCAAAGCTTCCATGATTATTCCAGAGTTGAGTGGAACACCCGGTGGAAGCAGGACAAGAGGTCCAGTGAATAGGCTACGCAGGAAGAGGAGTAAAGCCATGCCGTGATACATTGGTGCAGCCGTAATCAGAGGCTTTCCATCGACGCTGGGACCAAGCCACCCCTCAGCCCTGTTGGAGCGGCCGGGAGGAGGCACCAGATACTTCTGACGAAGCACGCCAGTAAACCAGACGTTGTTCACAAAGATGGGTTTTGGCATCCCAGTGCTCCCCGAAGAATGCATGGTGACGACTTTCTCTTCGGGCCCGTTTGCACCACGGCTTTGGAAGTGCCCTTGCTCTCCAAGGGTAATCAGGTCATCCAACCCGGGTATTTGGAAGCCGCGAAAGTCTTGGGGTTGTCGCGCAAAGACGTCTAGACTGGAGTCGATTCCCTCGGTGTAGAGATAGCACGAGCAGTCTGTGCGTTGCATGACGTGGATTTGGGCAGCATCTGAATTGCGAAGAGACAAAAATAGCGCCTGAGCTCCAAGCGGTTAGCACAAGCTCCTAATAATCTCTCGGTCTCACCTACCCTGTGGTTCGTCTTTATGAGAGCAAACATGAAAACCACATAGCGCGCATCATGCAAGCTGGTCGAGACGTCAGTTTCCACATAACCATAGATAGACAGGCCGCCACCTACCCCAGGTACGCAATTGTCTTCCGCTCGCTCTCCGGAACACCAATAGTGCTCTCAATCCATCTCGATGCGCCATCCACGGCTTTTGCGAGTTCGCCGAAAGTGATGGTACGCCATTCTCGCTTGACGTCTGGAGTCTGGGGGACGATCACCCAGGGCCTCGATGGGGTTCGTGCTGCAATGTCATCAATGTAATGTGGTATGTGCACATGATCTAGGCTTGTTGGGGAGGCCATGGAGAACAGTAGGAATAGGAACTGCAGAAGGGTGCACCGCCGTCAACTGAGTGCTACAGCAGTTTTATGGCCCATCTTAACTGCAGTTTCCCTCACATGTCGATGTATGCCCGATACAGAAGTGTTGTACAACGGACCGAACCGTCGGGTCGGAATGGCCCGATGCATGAATCAAGCTGGCCGACGGGAGGCCTCGGCCCCTGAACCTTGCCGGACCGAAGACACGGCCAGGAAACGGCCTGGCTACGCCAAGTCAAAGTGCACCCATGTGAATATATCGATTCCCGTTGGCCACTGGGCTCAGGCACAGACAAACCGTTGATCTCGGCGTGGTCAGGCCTCACAGTGGCTGTCCTCGCTAACAGTACGAGGCGCCATTTAATGGGAGAGAGTCAAGGAGAAGGATGAGACGGGGGTCGTTGTACGAAATGTGCTCACCGGTGTCTTAGTGATCTTGTGCTTTAGTTTCACTGACAGTCTTTTGGGTCGATTACGAACAGCGAGAGAATGGACATGTTCTACTCAGGCAACAGGTAGGCTTCTCTCCACAAAATAATATGGCTTTCCATCACACTCGACCAAGTCGAAGACTCCCGAGAAGTCTTTCCTATACCCCGTCCTGATTTCACCATTCGCCATGCGAGCGACGGAACAGTTCCAAGGGTTCTTCCCAAAATCACCCTCGCGAGGCAAAAGAGGGATATAGATCTTCTCTTTTCCGGTAGAGCGGTGAATGGAAAGCCGGATAAAGTCGGGGAACGATTTGCGCAGCAAGCTCTCGTATGCCTAGGCCGGTCGAGTCAGTCCTCGCCTCCCTTTATTTTCCCCGGGCGGGGACTTACCACGAGGCGTTCAACCATGGCAACCGCAAGTCGCCTGACCTCATCGTCATACCTCCGCTCATCCTCAAGAATCCCCTGGTCGAAGTTGCGGCGGAAAGGCATGTCATTGGTCAGCAAATCAACAAAGCTTCGATACGTGAGCTGTGTGTCCGGGTTCGTGTTCAGCTCGTGCTGAACATCGAATGCGGAGCCCAAGAAACTCCCAAGCTCCTTGCGGAGGGATGGCACAGTCTCCAAGTATTTTTCTCTCGAGATCTCAACAGTCTCCACAGGCTGCAGGATGTCCTGTACTCGGAGAAACTTGATGTGGTGGAAACCCTTCGTAGTGGCCATATTGCGCAGAGCCTGGCCGTATGCGAAAGAGTCTTCATCAGACACTCCCATCAGGTCTAGAGCCAGTCAGTAAATGTGATGGCAAGACGCGTAAGCCAAGCGCATACCGCCGTATACAAGTCCATCTGAGACTATGGATAGCTCAGCCCCATGTTCATAAGCCTGTTCCACATCCATGCAAAGATGCTCAAGGCGCGCGAGTGCGAGCTCCTCCCCGAGGTCGGGGTTGTGGCCTAGAACTTTCTCCCGGTTCGGGTTTTTGAGAGGAAAAGCAGGTAAAACCAGGCGAATTGGTTGTTGCAACGAGATGCATTTGGCCAATATCTCAAGGTTTTTTGGTCCAAAAACTTCTTGTTTGTTGCTCTGTTCGTGGATCGAGAACCGTTTTAGAATTTCAATAACTTCCTCCGCTTTGGAAGACATGTTGTCCAACGAGAACATTAGATTTTGCCGACGAAAAATAAGGTGGCACAAACCAGTCCTTCAGACCTTCTTCGAAGCGGCATCTGCCGCTTTTAACGCCGACCATCACAGTTTGATATTGTACGGCGGGCCTTAACTCCGAGGGGCTGCTCAGCAGATCGTGGGATTATACGACGGCCTTAACTCCGACGAGCTACTCAGCAGATCAAGGATTATACGAACTCTTGATGAGAGGGAGGACTGCAGATTGGCGAGTGCTGGCCGCAGATCAGCGCCTATAGGAGTTCTCAAAGCTCGGATCCTAAGAGCTCCCCTAGCAGACAAGACAAACGGTCTCCGTGCGGCCACGAGAGTGGATCCATCGCTTATTGAAAGTGTGGGGATTACATGCTGCATGATGCGGTCAACCACAAACGTAATTGATCCAATCATCTTAGGAGAGGAACGACAGGATGTACGCTCCAACTCATTCAGAGGGACTCTGGGCAATTTCTGCAACCAGATCGTACAATAAAACTCAAGGGATGCCAAGGGGATGGATCATACATGCGGCGCAGATAAATACATATAGAACGAGGCCGCTCACTGTACTCCTAGCAGGCGACGCGAAACAACCATGACCTTGACAGCTCAACTTTCTCCTCAGCAGCTTCTCACAACAAGAGACGCCAGTCACTCCCGCGCTGGTGAAACCCACACAACAAAGAGAACCCTTTTAATTAGGACTTCTCCCAACGAAGACACCACTACCCTCATTCTTCGGGTCCTGGGAAAGTACAGCCTGGTGGACTGTCCAACCGATCCTGTCTGGAGCGTGGCAACTTTTGCGCCTCTGGTGAGGAAGCACGTCTTAGAAGGAAAATGCATACCTCTGGTATTGCCGGCTTTTCCCTATAAAAGCCTAAACCGCATCGACAAAGTGCTTGGGGTTGAGCCGGACCTGGGAGAGGAAGTCGCATTGGCACGGCTTGAAAGTCTCTGTCGAGATATAAAAAGGATATATGCACCTGGTGCAACCGTTGCCGTTGTGAACGACGGCCTAAATTACAATGGTAGGCTTATTGATCATCCACCTCAGTAAAGGAAGCTTACGCTGTTGTAGACATTACTTATGTTTCTGACGAGGATGTTTGGACATACGAGTCTTCACTCCGAGCGACCGCCCTTGATCGAGGCTTTACATGCTTGACATTTCACAGCATGATAAGCGTTCTTGGGCTCGGTGAGGAGGGCCAATTCAACAAGAACGACTTCCTCCGTCTCTGTGCACCGATGCGGCATCGACTGCTGTCGCTTTACTCCGACCCCGACTTTGATGTTGAGAAGCTTCTTCAGGAAGACGAAAACTATTTGATGACGTACCGTGGTTACCTCAGATTTTTTGAGAAGGAACTTGAACACCGCCCAGAAATCAAAAAGGAGCCTACCAAGGGCCGCCAGAAAGCAGTGATTAAGGGCATATCCAAACGACTGATTGAGCGTGGATCAGTAAGTTCGCCATAATGCCCCTACGGAAAGCTGTACAAAGCTGATTGATTGGATTGCAGATATTCGCAAAGGTGGTCCGCGAAGCATTTCCAGACCATGTTCGCCTCTCCATCCATCCCTCGTCCGGAAAAGAGAAGATATATTTTCCTCTAATTCCACAAGACTCGTTTTCCATGACACCTTGGCATGCTGCCGTTGCCGTAGACGCGTGCGGGAACTTTAGAGCGGCCCATGCGTCAGATCTCCGGGACACTCATGTTCTCGTATCCAAAGACGGAACTCCCCGTTACTTCAGGGAAAGGTCACCGCTTTTTGAATGGGACGCAGAAGTGGAGTTTACACACCGATATCAAAGGTCGCTTGTCATTACGAAGTGTGGCTCGGGACCCACAACCCTCAGCGCTTCGGACAAGGAGAAATTGGTGGCTTTGGTCACGACGCATTTATCGGTGGAAGTGCGGGGATTCAACACCGATGGGTAATGGTGAGATGGTTACCTGAACGTAGATGAATATCTTTGTTTGGTGTTCGGTGTATTGGTTTTTGCTTTCCTCATATACCATGTAATTGTTTGCAAGAAATTGTAGCTGGTCCTTTATGAACGGAAAAATCCCTAAAAGCCTCCCATGTTAGTAGTCTCCGTCCAATGATTCTGATGCCAAAAGTTCCGTCCAGAAACGTTTCATAAGTCTCAAAACTGTCCGATCTCATTTCATCCACCTCGCGCTGCCAGTAGCATCCTCCCAGACGGCACCCACATCCCGCTACAACTTCCCACCCAGATTCTCCTTCCTCAACGCCGCAACCACCTCCTCCGCGCTCCTCACCCCCGACCGCACCGCCCCCTCCATATACCCCCTCCACACGCCCGCCGTCTCCGCCCCAGCAAAATGCACCGCGCCCACCGGCCGCGCCACCCCCTCCCCCACCCGCGTCAACACCCCCTTCCCCAACACCGGCATCGGGCCGCCGCCAAACGCCGCGCGGCGGGACCAATCCTCCTCGACGTACTCGCTCGGCTCGGGCACGACGCCCCCCTCCACCGCCGCGCCAAACGCGTTCCCCAGCTGCCGCAGCACGGCGGCGCGGCGCTCGGCCGCCGGCAGGGCCGACCACCGCCGCCCCGGGGCGCCGACGACGAAGCCCGTGATGCTGTGGTGGCCGGCGGACGGCACGCTGGTGCTGCGCGAGTAGATGACGGGGCCGAGCGCGGACTCGAAGATGGCGGAGAGGCCGGCGGCGCGCCACCAGGGGGCGGGGTAGACGAGGGTGACTTTGGCGGAGAAGCCCATGCGGGCGGCGGAGGCGAGGGCGTGGTTGGGCGGGGGGAGGGGCGGGGTGAAGGTGAGGGTGGGGTGGAGGGGGGAGGGGAGGGTGAGGATCACGCGGTGGGAGCGGATGGGGGGGTTGGCGGCGGTGGTGGTGGTGGTGGTGCAGCCGTGGGCGGAGTGCGTGATGGAGGTGGCGGGCGTGGAGAGGCGGATGGTGTTGGGGTGGAGGGAGGAGGCGAGGTTTTGGGCGATGGTTTGCGTGCCTGGGGAGGGTTAGCGGGGTGGGTGGGTGTGGAGGCGGGGAGGGTGGGCGAACGGACCTTCGCGCAGGCGCAGGTGCTGGCCGCCGTCTTTGCGGGCGGACATCATGTTCTGCAGCCCAGTGCCGGCCTTGCAGTACGAGAAGAACCACAGCGCGCTGATCTCGTCGGCCTCGGCGCCCAGCAGGTAGCGCACTGACGAGTTGAGCAGAAAAAGCACCAGGTCGTTTCCGGATTTCTTCTGGCAGAACTCAGCAAGGGTCATGTTGTCGAGCTCGGCGGCGTCTGGGTGTTCGTGGGGCTTGTCCGGGTCAACAGTCTCGATCAGCTGGCCCATCTGGGCGTAGAAGGAGGCCATTGCTTTCAGCTCGTCTGGCGTCAGCTGCAGCGGATGTTAGATGGTCGTTGCTGCTTGGACCGGGCTGCCCGTACCTGCTTGTTGCCTTCGGTGCCTGTGATGATGGACCCGTCCTGCATCTCCCGCAGCAGCTCGCCCTCGGAGTCCTGGGGCTCGGCGGTCAGGCCGAACTCCTGCACGAGGCCCCAGATGTGCGATTGGGTGGTGTTGTTCAGCCAGGCGGCGCCGGTGTCGATGGCAACGCCGCTGTCCTGCTTGACGGAGAGCGTCATGCCGCCAACGCGATCCTCGGCCTCCAGCACGATGCACGAGAATCCGGCGCGCTGGATGTCCCGCGCGGCCGTCAGCCCGCTCAGGCCGGCGCCCACAATGACCACGTCTGTTGATTCTGCTACCACCATCGTGACTGGCAAGCGGGGAAATGGTGTCTGATGAGCAGGTAAGCTCCCTCGCAGAGCAGGCTTTATCAGATGCTGGAGGCTCAGGGCCGCGCAGTTCCGGTGTCGGGTCCGGGAGCTGCGGCAGCCGAGGGTGGAGAAGCTCGAGCGGGGCTGTTGCCAGAAGCAGCCTGTCTACCTGCAGTCAGCGAAACATGACACCAACCTTCTTACGGATTACTGAGAGTCATGCAGATCTCCCACTTCATTGGCCATCGGTTCGAGAAGATCTACGTTTGTCTCGGACCCTAGGAAATCAGTGAGCAAAGCCGTCGGCCGGTTGCTACGCTATGCCCGTGACACCCGAGCCTTTGATGTTATGCACAACATGTCTTTCATAATAGCTCTATGCGGCGGATCAAGAGGAGAGCCCATAACCCGATGTTTGGTCTAGAGCACCTGCTTGTCCACAGCACGCACTTCCTCCGGGTGACTTCGGCGTGCGGAGGTTCTGATTGGCTGCTGCCAACCCACAAACAAGTGTAGGGCAATATTGTCTCGTTGTAGATGAGAAGTTTGCTATATACCAAGCATGACGAGTGGACTTGATCCTGATCAAACGGGATGTCTGAATGCCTCACTCGATTTCTCGCTTTCATCCCTGATCCTCCAGGTGAATTCATACGTTTTGCAGGCATCTGCAAAAGATGACAGGATGTGGCTTGGGAGTTGCGCGTCTCCAGTTTCGGCATGAGGCCCTGGGCTGATGGTGCTGAGCAGTACAGCAAATTCGGAGTAGAATGGGTCATCGTTCGGATAGACAAACATCTCTTCACTTTCCGAGGCAGGGCTTCTGCAGACTGCATCAGAAACACTCATCCTAGCTTGTGGAACGCACTCACCGAACATAGAGAGTCGGCGTTGTGTATAAATCCACGAGACGCAGCTGGTACCCGTCCGCTGTTACAACGATTTCATTCGAGTATCGAATACCGTGAAGAGCAATGATGTGCGTCAACGTCCCCAGGGCGCCGTTGTGATACTTCCTGTCTGTACTCAGAAAAGTGAAGTTGCTCGCCAAGAGATGCATACCAGAATGTAGTGGTCACTCGTGGAATCCTGTCATCGCCTCGTATCGGTGCCTCGTCCACAAGCATGTGTGACAGCTTGCCAGCTGGCTCGTCATGCTCCAGCGAATGCGCCCTAACGCTATCGAGCTGAACCTCCCCGCCGAGGTATCTGCACAAGTCGCAGAAATGGGTTGCCTGTTCGACAATGGGGCCGGCTTGTCTCGATTTGTACCACCAGTCCGTCTTTCGCATCCTCGAGTAAGCGGCCGAATACCGAGCGTTGACAGCCATGACCTGCAAGCCGTTTTCTTGTATTATCGACATTGCTTTCTGCACCACCTTTAGGTACCGGAGCATATACCCAATGGACACAGTGTTGCCCGATTGCTGAAGCAAGTCCACAACGGGGATCGACTCGATCGGGCGAGCCATGGACACAGGCTTCTCACAGAAGATGGCCGGAGCCGGCCCAAAAGCCGAGATGATCTGCATCTCAAGGTTCCTTCCTTCGAGCGTCGTCCCACGAAGATGAGGAGGAGCAACCAGAAGGATGAGATCTGGTACGGTTCCCGTCCTCTTCAGCTCTGCTGCCGCTTCACCTATGCTTGAGAAATGGCGGGTGTGCTTGTAGCAAGACGCTGCAGCAGAAACCCTTTTCTGAGCGAGGACTTGGGTCACTCTCTCGGCGAGAGGGTCGATGATTCCCACAACATCAAGATTCGAGCCGAGACACGCTTCGACGCGTAGGGAGTGGTTCCAAAGGACATTGTCGTTGCCGAATGCGATATTTCCCTAAACACGGTCATGCGGGGCAACCAAAGGTAGATGGATATTCAGCGTGACTTACAGCGCCGATAAAGAGAACTTTAAGTGCACTCATGTCTATACCGATAATTTTGTTGCTCCTCGTGAAGTTGGATGTATATAAGTAGATGCTAGCAATGTTCCTTTTTATTCTAAGAGCTTGCTTAACACCCGGTGGTGTCAGTCCGGAGCTGGTTATCAGGAGCCGGTTTTGCGGGGCCGACCGGCGCCGAAACCGGGGCCGGCGGCGACGAAGTACAATCCCACATCTGCATCGATTACCCTTTCTCACAACCCGAATTCAAGATCTTAAACTGCTCCCAATCAGTCCATCAATCCAGCTGATGTTCTACGAGGGCTCAAGACCTGCCACTTAAAGAAGATGCAATACCAGAGTGCAGCTTACAGCTTCTGCAAAGCCACAATTTTAAGAAAAGTAAACTGATTATTAACAGGCATTATTATCTATTGTCATAATTCCGCATCGTCGTCCCGCATCATCATTCAACAGTAGCTGCTGCTGGTCTGCGAGGTGATAACACCCGCATTGATAAGCCCAATATAGCTCCAGTAGTCCTCCTGCGTCCCCTCTCCATCAACAGCGGTCGTGGCCAGCGACCTGCCGGTCCAGAACGCGCCTCCGGACACGTACTTCTGCCAGGCGTAGCGCTGGATGTCGAACACAGTCTTGCGGTTGGCGTAGGTGTTGTTGTACATGGTCTGGAGGGCCCACTCGCCGACGAAGACGGGGAACTTGCCGGCGCCGGGCAGCGCGGACGCCTGGCCGCAGATGGCCGGCGCCACGTACTGGCTGTACACGCCGCTGGCCGCGAAGTAGTACACGTGGCTGTCGATCACGAGGTTGGTGCCCGCGTCGTAGAACGGCGCCCAGTAGTCCGCGCCCTCGAAGCAGTCCTGCAGCATCACTGGGATGCGCTTGTCCACCTTGCCGACTTTGGCGAGGACGCCCTTGACGTACGTGTTGATCCAGTCGGTGCCGTTGGCGGTGAGGCCGGCCGCGCTGCCGAAGCCGTCGAGGTTGTCTGGAATTGCCCGTGGTTAGCTTGGAATGTGTTGAGGATGAGCGGTGGCTTCGAACATACCTGAGGCCTCGTTGAGGGGTGCAACGGTGAATGCGTTCATGTGACCAGATTTCTTGATGAAAGAGAGCATTGCGTCGATGGCTTGGAACGAGTAGTCGAGGTTGGTGGCGTTGTTGAACCAGCCCTTGCGACCGAAGCCCTCGCCGATGTCCAGAGAGTTGACGCCACCAGGCAAGCTGTGCAGACCGATGATGACGTGCATGTTGTATTTTTCGATGGCATATTTGGAGATCTTGGAGAGGTACAGCTGCTGATTTCCAGTGTAGAAATTCGAGCCAGGAACCTTCACCCACGCGGCGTAGGTAGTAGGAATGCGGAGAACGTTGACACCAACAGCGGCCAGCTTGTCGATATCGGCAGTGGTGATGAAGGTAGCATAACGCTCTTCCAGGACTGGCCCGCACTGATCACCCAAAGTGGCGCAGAAGTTCCACTCGTCAATAGTGCCGGGAGCGTGCGAATCCCACCAGACGGGGTCGTGGGTCCTTTCCTGCTCGAGCCACGTACCCAGATTGACACCATTGGCCTTGAAGGTGGACCAGTTCATGTAGTTTTGACCAGAGCATCCCTTCGGCCAGGTGATCAGATGGCTGAAGCGCTTTGGTGACAGGCTCACTTTTGGGAAAGTGAATGTAACAGCACCGGAGACAGAACCGTGGGCGTTTCCATTCGTTTGGAGGGAGACGCCGATCTTGTTGAGAAGCGCTGTGAGATCCGTCTTGAGAGACCTCACATCGAAAGTCGGAGCGGCGATGGCCGTGGCGGCAAGGGCCACAACGAGGGTGGTGGAGTAATGCATCGTGTGAGGGCAGAGCCACCTCTTGATAGAATTGGACAAGAGTGGGAGTAGCAAGCAAATAGAGGTGCTTGAAGTTTAAAAAACTGTCCAGATCTGGAGGCACATTGTTTGGAGGTTTCCAGGGGAGTTTAAATACATGACTGGGGTCGAGTGCGGCTCATTGATTTGCAATGGCTCTGGGCTGAAGATACCTGAATTGTCTAGCTCAAATAGCCACAACATTCAAAAGAAGCAGTGAAAAATCGGGGTATCGGAGCTGCAATTCCCTTTTGGGACCAGGAAGTGGACTTCCAGGAAAACGACAAGACCCATCCTGGGACTGCGGCTGAGAAAACTCGGAAATTCCAGGTCTGCTGCATATTAGACCTCGGAATTCCCGTTGCAGGGCTATGCAAAGAGTGGCGAAAGATTTTAGGAGCTAATAAGCTTATTCTTGGCCTGATGATCGACAAGTCCAGCTGCGTCGCCGCGGTGCTTGCCGTCATTCGAACCATCAAATCACCCTGTAACGGCTTGGCCACCAACGTCTTTTTTCCTACTACGCTGATTGAGACTTGCCCTACCCATAGGGATTTTCCCTTGCTTAGGACCTTCGAGATCTCCCCATGTTCTTCCCATCACCATTTACCGGGTTGTGGCTGCAGGGCGCATGGGAGTTTACTTTTCCTTTTCAGCACCAGCATTACTGGGTCGCATATATCATCCGGACACTTCCGGCAAACGCTGATCTAGATCTTAGTGTGAGTCGCATAGTTCGTGGGAATCTGGAAAGAACCCCGTTACACTCAGCTCAATCCCGTCCGTTTCGGACTTTCGGGGTTTCGTTTGGGGTGAAAAACAGCTTCTAGCGTTGTTCCTCGGATTCTCGGGGCATATGTAGCCGTCCGATTGGCTTTCAAATGCAAAGCTGAAAGACGGTGCGACGCTATGGCTTAAAAAGGGCACGTGGTTCCTGTGGCGGCAGCCACTCATTTAGCGGCGGTTCGGCCTTCGCCTCCGGCTTTTCCAGACCTCCATCGACCTCCATATCTTGAGTCTCAAATTACCCTCAAAGTACACATACGTCAGTCTCGGTAGGCATTCTACTACTCTGAACAAAAGAAAATGGGAACCGGACTTAGCTTGAGTGAACGTTGCCGTACGGCGAAATCGAATGTTTTAGGGTACGGAAATTAAGGCCAGCACTAGCACGAAGATCTTGGTCCTGTCTTCCCCAAGGTAAAAGTCTCTCTCATTTATACCATTGCTGTGGCTCTCATTCATCCTTTGGTCGCTGTGCCCAAACCACATGATAGTCGTACAGCATATGGATACTCTTGTCCTTCAATTCCTTCCTCACCTTGGCCACAAATACCTGTACTTCTTCCGAATTCCATTTCAAGAAGTCCGTAAACAACCGCAAGCAGAATCCTTCAATACCATCCAGAACCTGGACCAAGTTGTACATCCCAGCATCCTTCATTCTCTTGTCTTTTGGCCACCCACCAATCGGCAGCTTGAACACTTCATGTCGCACATTCACAAAACCTGCCGCCTTGGCTCTCTCCTCCAAATGCTTTCCTGGTGATGGATCCCGGCCCCACGCTGTCGAAGCCTCGATGAAGGTGGTGATCCACTTGTAGGTATCGTGTTTCTCGCCAAATGAACCGTCTTCGGAGTACAGCATCGTATCGTAGTCCTGGAATTCGACCCAACCACCGGGCTTCACGTTCTGATATGCTTGGCGCATGAGTTTGGGCCAGTCCTGGATGGCTGCGCATAGGTAGCGGGCGAAGATGTAGTCGAATTTCTCTCCATACCCCCACTCCCCCTCGATGTCATCGACTTCAAACTTGACGTTTGGTGGAACCTGGTTGTGTATGCGTTAGATCTCTTCAGGCCTTTCTTCGACCCTCCTTAGCAAGAAGTTCCAGACATACTCACCCACGACGGCTGAATCGGACTCAAATCCACGCCTCGAACCTCGGCGTTTGGGAACTTGTCGCCCATGTTGATGGCCCAAACCCCGGTGCCGCAGCCCGCGTCCAAAATCTTCCCGGAAAAGTTGTTTGGCAGAGGCGCAAGGTACAGCTTGTCACCAATCAGCTTGGTGGCCATTGCATGGGCCATGTCCAGTCGATCCTGCTCTTGCTCGTCGTTGGGCATGATGTACGAGCCATCCTTGTAAGCATGGTAGCGGCGACCATGCTGCATGGGATAGTTGGTCACGCTCGAGGTGACCGATGCCGTGAAAGACGATAGCTCGTCCTCTACGGAGCCGCGCGTGGAATCAGTGTCTTGGAAGTACTGGGGTACCTGTCAGTCGAACGTTCCACTTTATACCGGGTTGGAGCACACCTCGGGGTCGATGTCGACCGTCTGAACAGCACCTTGGTCTGCCATTGTGGGGGATCGTCGCGAGCAGTCTGGTGTGTTGCGAAGTGGAGGGGAGAGCAGGACTTTAGTTGCCAGGATAGAAAGGACCCACTATTCAATGCCGAGCACGCCAAGCTCGCCCTTTACAGCATCCACGCCGCAGACCCCGCATGGCACAGTCGTATTTCGTATCATTGTGGAGGCACAATGAAATCAATGTGGAAGGTAGCTAAGTTGACTATTGCTTCATAATTGGTTGCTGCCACCGGGGGAAAAAAAACAAGAAATGGAATCGATTTAGCTTTGGTCGAAGAATATCAAGACAAGAGCGAGGGGGTTACTTCGCATTATACCGCACTTCAAATTAACAGTTCGCTCTTGTGGCATTCGTCCTCATAGGATTATCTTAGACAGGTGTAGTTAAACGCCAATAGTATTCTTGCGACGTGTTCTACGTGCAATGGGAGTTGCGGGGGATTGGCGAATCACAACTCCCGCACACCGAACCTGCCCGGCGATTGCTGCATGCTCGGGCGTCTCCTCAACAACATCGCGAAGATAACTGTATGATCGTTGGTTTGAAGAAGACAACCCTTTATGCATCCAGTACCACCAAAAGGTCAAAGACAAAGACGAAAACGAAAAGCAGGGTCGTAGATACATTACTCCAGAAATCCATCCCGCGCTCATAGCAACCCCTCTCCCAGAAAGGGAGCCTCGGTGATGTGTTGAGTGCTAAGATCTAAATCCTCGCCTTGGAATCAGGTCTTACAGTAAAGACTTTCAATTGATGTTGATACAGTCGTTGGATTAGTACAATTATGTTAGACCACTTAATCCTCAGGACGCGAATGATTGAGTGTTTAGAAAAATGGAAACAACATCGGGCCGGCCCTTTCGGAACAGCAAAAAGCAGATGAGTCAATAGAGTTGTACCGTCAATCGAACACGAGCCGTGGCAAAGAAAGACAAAAGCGCCACGAAAGAGCTTACTGATAGAGTTTCGGGTTCTGCAACACCTCCAGAGAGTTTAACACGATTCTCTATCCTATCCATTTCCGACACATCCTTATTTATATGCCGACCTCGTCCCTCTCACAAGGCATCTACTCGACCAAGCCTTGGCGTCTTTTTCGTGAAACAATGACGTTTCTTGACTTTCTACACCTCTGTTCGAGTGGTCTTTTTACACCCATTCATACTTTACTCAGAACTGCAGCTGATTATTAACGTCAAGTCCCCGCTGCGATGATAATTTTTCGATGAATAGATTGTGGTCGTACATGAGATCATGAGAGAATGCGAAGAAGAACGGAATGTTTTAGAGCGCAGTCTAAAGCGCTGACTTGTACATCCCTATGACTTCGGTTCATTCGCCTCAGGATATAAATGTGGTCCCAACAACACTCTTTCAGACTACTTCATTCATTGAACCATCTTCACAAGTCTCTCGTTTAATGCCAATCATGCATTTCCGAGACTTATCCTCAGTCGCTGCACTGGCCCTCAGGGTCCTCGCACAGAACAACGTTCTGCCGCCTGAGGACGACACCCAGCGCACAGGCGGAACTCAACCACTTGCTCTTGGGGCCAGCAACCAGCAAGTGGGAACGAACAGCCAGCCTTTCGGTACCAACAACCGGCTCCAAGGAAGCGAAAGCCAGCTCTCCAACGGCGGTAGCCGTCTGACCGGAGGAGGCACCGGCGGCACCGGCAGCGGAGGGCAATTCGGCGGGCCCCAGATACCATTCGAATTCGGCAGCCCGGCGCAGGCGCTGCCGCAGGCGCAGTACATCACAACGTACGACTGCGGGGGGCAGAAGTACGACCGCGGGATGCAGTGCGACGACCAGGGCAACACGGGGCCGGAGAACGCGGTGTTCGTGGTGGCGCCGGGCGGGACGCTGCGTAACTGCGTGATCGGGCCGGCGCAGGTCGAGGGCGTGCACTGCGAGGGCGAGTGCGTGCTCGAGAACGTGTGGTTCGAGGACGTGTGCGAGGACGCCGTCACGTTCCGGCAGGAGCGCGGCACCAGCTACGTCGTCGGCGGCGGCGCCTTCAACGCCGTCGACAAGATCATGAACCACAACGGCGGCGGCACCGTCGTCGTGCAGAATTACTACGCAGAGCAGTTTGGGAAGATTGTGCGGTCGTGCAGCGACTGCAATAATATGGCTTCGCGGTTCATCATCTTGCAGAATGTGTGGGCTGTTGGCGGATTGGATCTGGTTGGTCTGAATGCGGATTCGGGGGACCAGGCTCAGATTACCGCATCCTGTGCTCAGGGAGTAGAGAGGGCGTGCACCGTCTATCAAGGCGGTGGCGCATTCAGCCAGCAATTTGGCGGTGGAGGATCTGGGGTTGGTGGAGAACTCAATTCAGATTTCAGGAGTGGGGGCTCTGGAGGTGGCGGTGGATCCGGTAGTCAGTTCCCAGGGACTAGACTTGATGGCGATGGTCTTTCTGTTGGCGACCCCGGAATTGTCGGATCTGGGCCCTCTCAGCAGTGCCAGTTCTCCCCAGCTGATCTTCAGAACTGTCCACCATTCTGAACTGGCAGGGGAATTTCACAATCTTCATTATTTCTTTCAGCAATGCGGCGTCAGGAGGACGCGGACGTATATTAGTATTGTTACTTATAACAATAGAAAATATTGGATCGTGAACTCGAAAGCGATACGTCAAGGGTGAGACATGACGACTGACTGAACCGTGGCTTCTGGGAAACTGAGTTGATTGCGTCAGGAAGATACTTCCTCCATTCCGGAGATCCGTATGCGGGACATGAAGCTTCCAGACTCTCCCTTCGTTTAACCGCGCGTTGTCTAATCCTATACAGTTTGTAATTATGCATGATAGTATAGGCAGGATGTTCATGGACGTAGCGAAGCATGAGTAAAACGGCTTTCTACTTCTTTATTCTGTCCTCATTTTCAGAATGCTTTTCACAATCGATCACAGGTATTTCTCTGCCAGTATCCACATTCAACATGAAAGTTTCGTGCAAGAGAGCCAGGACCAGCCGAACGCTGGATCACTTTCCCGCGCTTATATTTTAAATGGGTCCCAAAGCAGCACAGCAAAGCTGCAAACTGTGCTCTCGTGCATGTTTTACCTTGAAGACCCCTATATGGTTGGTGGTGAGACGGGTGCGAGCGACCGTGGACAAGAATAGCTACGCACGATCCACGACCAAAATGCTCCTGCAGACCGCACAGCTCGCAAGGAACCCTTGAGCATATGTGAGATAACAAAACGTCAGTTCCGATGGATCCCCTGATGCAATATTCCTGGTGCACGGGTCCGCAGATCAGTGTTCAGAGTAGGAGCATGGGTTTGTTCCTGGGTGATCATCCGATGGCGCCGTCTCTGCAGATCATCAACTGATCCCCTTGCGCCCGGGATGTATGAGTAAGGAGAACTTCAGCCCTGGTCCTTCCCAACAGCAACCTAAAGAGTGACAACAGTTTATCATTTCTTTAATAAGTTTCACCCTTAAGCTTGATCAACTATGACTAGTTAAGATGGCGTCACCCGGCGGACCTCGCTTAGACGATTTGGAAGGGAGGCATGGAAGTAGCGACGAACAGCATCCCTACCGGTCTCAAAACATTTTGTTCACACATAAGTTGATTTGATCTTTTCTGTGGTACTTGAAAAGGTCGTGATAGGAGATTGGTAGAATTAGACTGACAGGCCTTGACCCCGAGAGCTCCGGCGTCGGCGCGTGCTTTGGCCCAACCCTCTTTTCATCCGATCTCGCACTTTACCAGACTATTGGAGCCAGAGCTACATGCCACCCTCCGACAGGTTTGCCATACTGGTAGTGCTTGCTAAGTGTATGGTGCTAAGCTTCAAGATCCGATCTTGTATCGCCATAGTCCTGAGGAATGCGAGGGGCTTCTCGCCATTTTCCAGGTCAGCAGTACGAGATCCAGAGTCACTGCATATTCTTGCAGCACAAAGCTGTTATCAAACACAAACCGAGCGCTTTTGGTCCTGCCTCGGGTGGCCGCGGTATCATCTTCTGAAGGAAGACTTCTTTCACCGGTCGGAAAAAGTCAGGAAGCCAAGATGACTCACCTTTCCCCTGTGAGCACAACATTCACCACCCGGAGGCTACCGGTTTCGGAAGCAACCGCCTTATCAGGGCTCGAGATAGACCCAGACCACCATCTGCATCAACTTGCCATACAAGTGGAGCCCGGCGACCTGAGACTCGACTGATCTCTCTCCTTATCGGGCCTATCGGGTGGAACGACCTGGGCGCTCACCACGCAAAACCCACAGAAGCTGCAACTTTTTGAACGAGCTTTTCATAATCTCGAGAGTAACGCGAAACACCATGGGGTGAGCTGCGAAAAAAAAATACCTCTTGCGGCCGTCGGTAATTCCTCGGCTGACAGCAATGCGTGCTTCCACACGCCGCCCCCTGCCTCAGGAATGAGCGCTATATAACGCGAGGGCCCTTGGCATGCTTCCCAAACCATAGAATTCATCCTTTCTCGTCACTTCATCAAGATGGTTACAAAAGTTGTGCTCGAAGAGTCTCTGGGTCTCTGGCTTCTGGCCAACGCGCGGATGGTCAAGGCTGAGCGTTGCAAGTTGAAGACGTTGAAGCCTCCGACTCTGATAAAGCCACAGCTGTAAGTACTGAGCTCTTCGCGAATGAATCTTTGTTGAGAATCCACCAGAGTAACGTTTTTAAGCCGCCCCTCAATGTTGCCATTCAGAAACCCCGAGCTCCCGTTTCTCGGCCGGACACTGAACAACGAGAGCAAGGCTTTGGTTGCCTGTAAGTATGGGCTTGACGCTTCAGCATTCTTTCTTCTAACTTTTATCTTGCAGCGTGGAAGAAAAATGCGCTGCAAAAATCAACCTGAAGAAATCCCTGTATGCATGCGCATATCCAATTGGCTGGGTCTTCCATTCTCCATAGGCAAACGGCAACCAAATAAAGCTACCGGATGCGGAACACCCCCACGACACCGAGGAAAACTGCCATACGGCCAGAGGCTTCCTCAACGTCAACACACAAGAACATACACCTGCCACTGCACCCAAACGCGGCTCATACAGCTCAACAGTGGTGCCTGACAATCCTTGCCAGGACCTTCCCTCTTTCCGCGTTTTTCTTTTGTCAACTTTACTTGGGCGTACAGTACTCGATATCCTTTGGTTGAGATCCGGAAAATAAGTTTAGACGATAGACGATAGACGAAAGCATTTAGATAGGAGATAAGGCGTCAAATAGAGGTCCTCAGTTCAAGTTCACAGTAGCCGTCTCATGCCCAGCATTCATCAGTGATCCACGTTGCAAAAGGACAAAACAATATATATTCAATATCAAGACAGGTCAGGTAAGATGCCAAAACACGTTTCACAATCCCAGAAGAGCGTACAGAACAGAGAACAAAAACAATCCATATTAATTGACATTCCCGCGGCCGCGCTACGCTCGCGCAGCCCCGTCCACCACCGCCCCAGCAGGAGCGACGGCGCTACGAAGATCCGTGGATATAATACAACAAGCCGAAGTGACAAGACACGCGCTTACATGACGAAAGCGGCAGCGGCGGCGCCGAGAGCCATGACGCCGAACGAGACGAACGAGGTCGAGGCGGCGCCGGTCCACTGGGCGGGCGTGGGCTGGGCGGGGGTGGGGGTCGGGGTGCTGAGGCTGGCGGTGGCGTTGCCGGCGGGCTGGCCGGGGATGTAGCCGTCGCAGGCGGCGCGCTCGGCCGAGCACTGCGCCATGTTGGCGCCGGGGGCGGTGCGGCACGCGTTGTCCTTCTCCTCGCACGACGAGCCGCCGGAGGTGGTGCCGGTGGTGGACGGCGTGGACGGCGCGGTCGTCGTGCCGGACGGCTGGCCCGGGATGTAGCCGTCGCAGGCGGCGCGCTCGGCGGAGCACTGAGCCATGTTGGCGTTGGGCGCGGTGCGGCACGCGTTGTCCTTCTCCTGGCAGGACTGGGTCGAGCCGGTGCCGGAGGGCGCGGGGGCGGAGCCGGTGCCGGAGGACTGGCCGGGGATGTAGCCGTCGCAGGCAGCGCGCTCGGCGGAGCACTGGGCCATGTTGGCGTTGGGGGCGGTGCGGCAGGCGTTCTCCTTGTCCTGGCAGGACTGGGTGGAGCCGGTGCCGGACGGGGCCGGGGCGGTGCCGGTGGAGGTGGCCGGGTGGGTGGAGCGGGCCGGGCAGTTGGTCACCTCGGGGCCGCAGGAGGTGATGGTCACGGCCTCGGTCTCGTAGACGGTCTTGGGGCCACCGGCGGCGGCGGTGGTGGCAGCGGCCGCAGCGGTGGTGGCGGCGGACGGGTAGGCCTCGGCGATGCAGGCAACCTTCTTGGAGGAGCAGGTGGCCATGCTGTGGGGATGTTAGTTGTGTCGAATAGGCTGCGCCGGCGGGAGCACTCACTTGGCGTCAGGGCCGACACGGCACTCGCTGTCAGCATCCTGGCAAGCCTTGCAGGCAGCGGCCTTAGCAGAGCAGGTGGCCATGCTGGACAGAAGTCAGTTTTCTGGAGAGGGCTGAAGTCATGGCACGAGAGAACTCACTTGGCATCCGGGCCAGTACGGCAGGAGTTGTCAAGGGCCTCGCAGTCGGTGGCGGCAGCGTAGTCGAACTGGGGCATGGCCGCGGAGAGAGTGATCTGGGCCGCAAGGGCGGTGGCGAGGATCTGGTAGCGCATTTTGGCGGTTTGGAAGTGAAGGTAGAGAGTGTGGTTGTCAAAAGAGTGTCTGTTGCTGAGCGAGTGAAAGGCGCGGTGCTGAACAGCTGGACTGGTAGCGACAACTGCACGATATCTATACCCCGTGGAAAGCGTCAGCCCCCCAAACTTCGTATAAAGTTTATTGCTTGGTTCGCGTAGGGCTGAAGCTTGTGCTTTGCTCGATGAGGAAGTGCAGGCGAGGGCTGCCGCCCGGAAGGTGATTCTCGTGACCGCTCTCCCCGCAATTACGAGTGGCAGATTGTGATGGGCGACAGGCACCGCCCTATGGCCGCTACAGCGCTAGAGAAGCCAGCCCAAATGGCTGACTCGGCTCCATAAGGAGTCGGGATGTTCTCGGCGCTCGTAAAAGCGGGTAAATGATCGCCGGGCGTACGAGCTACCGTATTCGACGTATGTGGCGCCGCAGTCCCCCATACTCAGCGGCGCTGCATGCGTTGTGTCTCACATTCATTGCTTCTAGAAAACACTCGTTGTTCTCTGGGGAATTCGAGCAGCTGGAGCTGCAGAAACACGGCCAAGCGGCAGTGGTGGTCCGGAAGAACCGATCCGTGACCAAGGCCCGTGCCCATACACTACTTCATGCGGTTCGTATAACTTTTCGGATCAAACGTTTCATCCGTCTACGCGATCGGCGGTCTGAGGGGGAAGAGTGAGCAGGAGCTTTGTCAACGCATGAGCCTGCTCGGATACTGCGCCGCAAGCGAGCGACAAAGCGAAAGCTACAGCGCAGCTCAGCAGAAGAAGGGAACAGAAGAGTCGATACATGGATGCTGGGCCTCGTTGTGTTCTTCCAATTGATGTCGAGTTGGCAGAGGAAATCTTCCACGACACTGTGTCCCCCTTTACCAGCAGCGGGAGGAGGGGGCGGGAAAGCAGTGATGATGGGACCGCGAAAGGCGCCCAATCGCACGAACACGAACTTCCTGGGACCGTGGGACACAGACTTTGGTTCGTATGTCGAGATGGTTTCTCCCGTGCAGACCTCGGTGAGTCCGTGGGAAAGACCACCGGCAGCCTGTGTGGTTCAGCGCGAGCCTGATGGCTGTTTCTTCCAAATGGAGGCTTCCCCACTGGCCGGCATGTCGGCGCGTCTCATTAGTCCTGCCAATAGTTGCGGTGAAGCTTGCCCGTGGTTCCAATCTCAAGAAGCCACCGCGCCAAAGACCACGCCCTATTTGTCACGGCGAAAGCACTTGTGGAGATTTGTAGCACTCGCATCCTCTACGCTCCAGTCGCAACGCAGTCCACCTTCGGCCGGACAGAACACTTTCACGCCCATTTCGGTCCGCAATGGCTGTCCGCAGCGAGGTGCAGCGAGCCGTCCGCGAAGGAGGACCCCGCGTTGGGCTGGTGGTGGGCTATTTTTAGACCAGCAAGCCCCACCCCCTGCCACTGTTGCCTTGCCTCACCCCACAGCACAGCCTCAACACCCCGCCAAGCCCTATGTGTTTCATCGCGGGCAGCCTTCTCCATCGCAGTCAATTTACCCATCGCCCGACACAGTATGAAACTACAGCTTGACGCTCTGCCGGTCGAGCTGCTTGACCTGATTGCCCCCAAGCTCAGCCGGCAGGACCTGCTCTCCACCGCCTCCACCTGCCGCCGTCTGTTCGATGTGGCGGAGCCCCACCTTTACCGCTCAGTGGCCATCAAAGACGCTCGCGGTCAACGCTCTTTCCTCGAATCCATCTGCACCAATTCCAAACGAGCTGCGCTGGTACGCAGCCTTATCATTAAGCGCGGAAACGACAAGTATCGTGCCCGCCACAATGCGGAAACGACGTCAGAGCCGTCGGATATCTCCGTGCTTGCAGCCCTCAGCAAATTGGCCCATCTCTCAATCGAGTCTTATTACCTAGACCCCGATGAATTCCGGCACCTTTTCCGCTGCGCTGCTCGAGGAGAAATTCTGTGCGAGCTCAAAACATGTCAGTTGATACCGCTCTTTTGAACGTCTCTGCTACCAGCTGACCACCATCGCTTCTCCAGGTAGACTGCTCTTCTGGAATGAGGAAGACACCGGTTCCTCCATGCTGAGCAATTTCGACGCCATATTACTCCATCCTACGTTGGACGTACTCACCATCTACAACGCCCGCGATGGGTGTAGCCCAGACGTTTATCAGCAGAAATCGACCTCGGCACTCCGAAGGCTGGAGCTTCTCCACTCGGACTTCTCAGTCCAAGAACTAGCACGACTGTTGGCCATCCCACGCGGCCTGAAGCAACTCGTTGTCCATGTGAAGCCATACCAGGGCATGCTCCAATGCTGTCCGTATTATTGGAGCGAGTACGCCCGTGCGTTGGAGGTGGCGAAGGACAGCCTTGAGACGCTGGTCATAACCAAGGACGCCTCCATAAGCAATCGCCCCCTCCAGCTGAAGAACATGAAGGCACTCCGCTGCATTGCTGCTGACAGTGACATTCTGTTCGGGCAACTCCGGTCAACTCCCGAGATGGTTGACGAGCGCTTTCTGACGAACCTTCTTCCGCCGAGTCTCGAAACAATCCACGAGCTAAGTTGGGCATTCCCGCTAAGCACAACCCTTGATGACGAGGCATGGACCCACGCGCTCTACCGCGCTCTGACAATGATGCGACGCATAGCCCCTGCTCTGCGCGTTGAGTTGCGAAATCCGTATGGCGTTTCTGAAGCATTCAAGCACGCGTGCAAGGCCTCGGGCGTTCCTGTCGTATACAGCTACAGTGATGACGACGTGGAGGACTCTCCTCGCACTGGATGGCTTCAAAAGGCGCCTTTTCTCTCTTTGCCCGTTGGCCCTATAGACTAGTCTACTCCTCTGCTGGATACACGATGATCTTGTCCAAATCCGCGCCCTTGAAGTCGAACCCGTTGTCAAGGCCTCCAACAGTGATGGTGTTTTGCCCCTCCTTGAGCGGCAGCAAAAGCGGCGTGGAAAGGATGATTCCCTTGTGGGTATCCCGCTGGTACAGGGTTTGCACGTTCTCGGTGTCACCATTGACAACGACACTGCTGACGCGCCGGAGTTGCCATTTGCCACCAATGCGGTCCGGGGAGCCACCAGCTGTAGAAAGTGTGTCAGATCTTGAGCGGTAGCCGATGTTTGAAGGACTCACGTTGATCTCCAAAACCCATGTCATCCGTGTTTTGGTAGTAGAATGAAACCCACTGGTCCTTCCCGGTGCCCTCAATCCCTTCAAAGGTCACGGTGCTGTCGTTCCCGTAGATTCCGGTCACGATGACTCCGTTGCTCGCAAAGTTCTGTGCAACATCAGTATTCATAGCATTTGATATAGCCCGCTCTGTACTCACAGCCTCTTGTTTAAATGCGTTGCCGTTAGTCGTTGTATCGGATCCGAAGTAGGCCGTGCCTTCGACTGGGGACCACTCTCCGGATTTCCTTTGAATCTCGAGTCAGCAACCGCAACCCACTGAGAGCAGACTGCAAACTCACATGTCCAAGTCGTAGACGTCATGCCACTCAACGTCAAGAGTCTTTTTGTCATCGTCGATATTGATCGGCAACCAGATGTATCGGCTCTCCCAAAGAGAATTGGAATCCCACTGTCAAAGAGGTGAGTTGTTGATGAACCATCCGCTCGCTTCTTCGTACGTACCTGGTCACCGAGGTAGAGGTAGGTCGTCTTCTTCTCGCCAACAATCCTCAAAGAGAACCCAGACTGAGAGTTGTAGGTCCTGGTGTTCAGAGGCGCCACAATCCAAGGTTGAGACCAAGGCCCTGCAAGAGAATCCGCACGGAACGCTACAACATCTGCACCAAGATTTTTAGACAAAGTATTCGAGAAATGTCTTTCTTCCAGACTCACTGTTAGGCCGATAGCCGGTCTTGTGGCTCATCAACGCGTAGTAGCTCTTCTCCGTCTGGATGATCGTCGGCGCCTCCAAGTCAAACTTGTCCCAGCGGTGGATGACCTCATCCAGCTCGGATATTTCGTCGTTAAAGCTGGTGAGATACACATCACGGCCCTCTTTCCTGTCCCCGTTGGAGTAGAGAGAGTAGGTCTTGCCGTCTTTGTAGTCGGTGAACATGCCAAAGTCCTGGGACCAGTTGCCGAGCGGCGCGGTGGCGTTGACAAAGGTGTAGGGGCCGGCGATGGTGTCGGCTGTTGCGAAACCTTGGAGGAGCCAGCCGTACGATGAGTTGTCTGCGTGCCACCACATCTGTCGCGGATATGAGAAGGAAAATTCCAAACGCAGCTGGGGCAACTCACGTGATACTGGTCCGCGCTCTCGCTGTATGCCACCTTCGGCCTCTGGATGATATGCTCGGTTGAAATGTAGGGGTGGCCCTCGATTGGTTCTGTGGACGATCAGATTATGGCTGCAGCAGAATCGAGCGGACAAACCTACCCAGCGCGAGTCCCTCGTAGGTCCAAGTAGCCAGATCCTCCGAGCTGTAGACCGTCACGCCTCCACCCTCCTCTTGACCCTCGATCTTGTACTCTCCGAACCAGAAGAACTTCCCGGTCTCGGGATCGACCGTCACACCGCCGGCATGGGCATTGATCAGATTCCCATCCGTATCATGCCACCGCCCGCCCGGCACAATGTACTTCGCATGCGCGGCTCCAGCTGCAAGGAGCAGGGATACCAAGCTGGTCCGCATCTTGAAACGGGATGCTGGGGTCCAGGGCAGATTGGCCGGGATGCCTCTCTCGCAGGCGCTGCGCTTATAAGAGGGCGGCCAAGACAATTTGCGGCGAGACTTCGCCCGAACGGCTGGGCTCCGGAAATATTCGTCATGAGGTGTGGGAGGCTCGCAATGGATTTGCTTCGGTCGCATTTACCCCGTGAGGCAGGTCGTTTGGCAGCAGCGCTCGCTTGGCCCAAGGAAACCCCCGCACTTCCCCGCAAGCCGCCGCGCTGGAGGATGCAAGGCACCGTTTCTCCCGCCGCTCGAGCGCTCAGGCACAGCTCGGGACATTGTTTGTCAACACGCCCAAGACCCGGATAAAAACGGCCTTGCTCCCCGTCAACGTCCCGCCGGAGGGCACAGGAAATTCCACGGCCTGCGCCACCGTCGGAGCGACGGGCCAAGAGTTACCAAAGGGCGGTTGTGGCCGGGACTTTCACGCCACGCGCTGGATCGCGGTGTGGCTCTTCCGTCAAGGCGTCAACCGCACCCGCTTATACGCAATGCTTTTCGTTTGTTTTCAACCTTTGCGCATGTTCAAATCCACCTCCAAGTAGCTTTTCTGCCATGCTTTCTTCTTTTTTTTTTTTCTTACCACCCTGCACTGAGAGTTTTAAACCGTCTCGGCGTACATTAATGAATAAGACACAAGTCCATGGAAACATTGCCGATGAAACAGAACGGTCTGACATGCATTTCTGGTTCCAGCATGGGCGGCATTCAGCAAATACTTGAGTTGCAGTCATGTACCCCATCGACAGTAAGTGTTCGTCATGCTGATCAAATTGACGGGCATGTAGGCCCCTGCATTTGCCGACTTGCCTTACTCGCAGCTAGTCAAGTGGCGTAATCAGTGCTTGCGGCTGTGCATGTTTCGGGGCTGATGACGCCATCACGCAATAGTATCAAGCGCTCAGACGGGGAAATTAAATGATGATGGCAGCATGTTCAAGCTAAGCTATAAAAAAAAGGATCCACACTATCCCTGCATACGACGTTCTTGTCCGGGGGAGCTGCGTGGTGATCTTGATCTTGTTTTAACCTCAGGAGACGTCAGCAATAATATGATTTCCAATCTTCTCGACGTCTCCTCGTTTTTGAAACAGAAGAGCAGGGGTGGAGGTGGAGTCAAGAAGCGCGATTGGCCAATTGCTCTACGCTTATAAATTCATTGCTGCGAAGTGGAGATAAAGAATCTCATCAACAACATTTCGGGTTAGCGCCAGGTCAGCAGGTCACCAGATAGTCGACACCGACTCCCCAAAACCATCACCGAGAAGCCACGGCCAAAGCAAAGCGGACGAAATCGGCAGTTCTACGTCACAGTGTCTTCAATGAAGATGAGGGCGTTCGGTGTCGTTGTCTGCAAAAGCGCGACTGACGAATGCACTCATTTGTCAGCCAATTGCAGCCACGAGCAGGGCAGCTCAACCACGAATGACACCTCAGGTGTCGGTTACAGGAGCTACGTAGAATGAACTGGTGGCCAGCTTCAACAGCAGATGGCTTACTCTCTTGCACATTGCTCGCTCTTTCTCGAAGGCGAAAGTGCGAATGACAAATGCATCCATTTCCAAAGCTCGTCGAGCAACGAGACAGAACCGCAGGGGCACAATGGATACAAAAGGGAGCAATGAGAAGGACACATCTTGAAGCATCGCAAGACAGCACTCTCCTCGAGACCCAGCATCATCAGAAGCACTACCCAATCAAAGCCCAACATCACTCATACCGCAACCATGACTGCCCAAACTCTCTCCGGCAAAGTCGCCATCGTCACCGGCGGCACCCGCGGCATCGGCGCCGCCATCGTCCTCGAACTCGCCCGCCGCGGCGCAAAGGCAGCTCAACCCCACTCCCTTCCTCCCACCCATCTCTAACCCACCCACAGGTCGCCTTCACCTACGTCTCACCCTCCAGCGCCGCGCTCGCCGCCGACCTAACCACCACCGTCTCCGCCCTCCCCAACGGCACCACCGCCCACGCCATCCAAGCCGACATGGCATCCCCCTCCGCCCCGGCCACCATCGTCGCCGCCACAACCGCCATCTTCGGCCCCACGATCGATATCCTCGTGCACAACGCCGGCATCTACGGCATCGCGCCCCTCGCCGCCATCACCGCAGCCTCCTACACCACGCTCCTCGACACCAACGTGCGGGGCGTGCTCTTCCTCACGCAAGCCGTGGCGCCGCACCTGCCGGCCGGCGGCGGCGGGCGCGTGATCGCGATCGGCTCGATCGCGGCGCGCAGCGCGACGCCGGGGGCCGCCGTGTACGCGGCCACCAAAGCCGCGCTCGAGGCCATGACGCGCGCGTTCGCGGCCGAGCTGGGGCCGGCCGGGCACACGGCGAACGTGGTGGCGCCGGGGCCGACGGCGACGGATATCATCAAGCGGGAGACGGGGGCGAGTGACGCAGTGCGTGCGTTTGTCGATAAGGCGGTCGAGAGTACGCCGATGCAGGGAAGGATCGGGACGGGGGAGGATGTGGCGGGGGTGGTGGCGGCGGTGGCGGAGCCGGGGATGGGGTGGGTTACTGGGCAGAGTTTGAGTGCGAGTGGGGGGTTGGTGATGTTTTGAGGGGGGAGAGGGGCGGGATGGATGAGGTAGGATGGTAGAGGTGTTGGGATTGGAATTGATTACTTTGTGAGTGGCTCTAAAGCATCAACGTGGTCGTGAAGTGATCGTCAGAAGTGCCAATGTCAGGTAGCGTTGATGAACTCACACCGTGAAGTCGGCAGAAGTGCTCACAGGGAACCATGCAATGTAGGTCGTTGGTTTTTATTGCAAGACAATAAACAGTGCAGCCTGGCGCGGAAGATCACTTGTTGTAGCAAAGTGGATGATCTTGCAAAGTAGTGAGAAAGTTGGCATATTGTTGAGAGGAGGGTTGGGGAGGTGCCCTTATATAGCCTCCTCTTGCGCTAACTATAGTGTAACGGCGGGCCTCTGCCTCTAAGGATCAAACACCAAAGAGGGTGGTAAGCCGTGTAGGGTTTACCTTGATTGATTGATTGATTGATTGATTGATTGCTATTTAACGTCCGGCGGGTCCACGCGTGGGTCGGCAGTATGCCTATCACCGTGTGCCCTTAGGCCTCCCATGGGGCATAGGACGTGCCACTCTACCTACAGTCTACGCTAAGGGGTGACATATCTGGGACGTCGCGTCTCTGTAGGCTGGATATCGCAGTGAGGCGTTCTCTACCTCCTGCTCGGCTTTAGGGTGTGAAGGAGTGTTTGGGCCTCTATGGGCGACTATACATAGGAAAGAAAGAGAGATAAAATATGAAAGGGGAGTCAATTTAGATATGGTGGTGATGGTCTGAAGAGACTAGGGTTGACAGTGTGTCTGCCTGCTGGTTCCGGGCGCTAATATCCGTAAAGAAGCAGGGTTTACCTTGAGTGGGTACAAGGTAGGGGGAGAGAACAAGTACGAACGAATACACGTGACTGAACACTGCGTGCGAAGGCCGTGTTACTAATCAATGGTGTAGATTGATTATGAAGGAAGTTGACCACGAAGGTCAAAGCTATGCTAAGGGGCGTGGTTTATATACATAGGAGAGGTCTATACAATCTGATGGTTGCTCTGGGTGCTCCGTATATTGAGGGGCGGATCAGTCAGAGCATCTGGAGCTGCTCTGTTTGCTCCTCATTTTTATGAGGGGAGCAGCGAGAGCACTGCCTTGGCAGCACGTGACACACGTGACTGCTGTGGGTCTTTCTCGCGGCGCGTGTCTTTGCCCCGCTTGCTGCCTTTCCACTGCCTCCCTCATTCTGCAACGACTGCGCCGTAACATATAGATGGACTAATATACAATGACGTAATTTGCTACACTTGTATGCCGGGAAGTTTCAAGTTGAAATTTGTATGGTAGGGGTGCAAGGAAAGAAATAGCTCGAATGAGGATCGTGCCCAAGTGAGGGAGAGGTCCAAGATAGTGAAACTGGCTCAGGAAGACGTGAGGAGGGCGCATGTCTAGAATGTTTGAAGAACAACCACTGCGCCTGCCGCACGTAGCTTCGCCGCTTCCGAGTCTGAACATTGAGAGTCTGCCAGACACCCCACTGACAGTCAGAGGACCTATATCAAGACCGCCTCTTCTAAATCTCCGGCTCTCCATTTCGTCTACCATATAACTTATCTTGCGGTGACATCTCACGACTGCCCTCGATTGCATCATCATCAACAACCACAAGTCTCAGCAGCATCCATGGCAACTGACACCAGAGCGTCTGAGCGGTTACGGAAGAAACCGAGGATCTCGTACTTCGAGGCCGAGGACGACGTTCGCCTCACCTACGAGGAAGAAGATATCGACTTAGATCACAAGGCAAGCAATTGGCATCGTTCAAACTGTCTTCCTCTCACACTAGATACGCAGGCAAGGAACCACAAGAATGAGCTGCAAACGACGAAGCACAACACCTTCAACTGGGCTGAGCTTCCTGGAGAATTGAAGAATCGCGTGTACGATTACGCTCTGACAACTCAGGAAAAAGTCCGAATCCGCAAGTTCGAAGGCGCCAGCGATATCCCCACCCTCCGCCGCCACATTGATGCCAACGACAAGAAATCCCGCCAACTCACCTCGAACCTCCTCCTCGTCAACAAGAAGACATACAACGAGGGTGCTCCTCTGCTCTATCAGAACCGTCTCTCGTTCAAGGATTCATTCGCTCTCTATCTCTTCCTTCACCGTCTGAACAGCAAGCAGAAGCAATGGATACATCATATTACCCTCGAGTTCATGACTGGGAAGGGCTTCATTCAGCCAACTTTCGACCTCCTGATCGGAACCAGCAACATCAAGACAATGACTATTGGGGACTTCTCCGACAAAAGTCCGGGATTCAACATAGCCACTCGCCTTTACTGCGCCGCCTACAACTGGCTTGAAGCAGTCGGCAAGGAAAAGGGCGATCCATATGCGGCACTTGCTCTCATTAAAATCTCCGACAATGCTGCTGCTCCTAACGGGGGCTGGGGAATTTTGCGGTTTCAGATCCGTGAAGCACGCCGCAAGGCCTATAAGGCACTAAGGGAGAAACTTTCTGCCCAGAAATAATCGGATGCAAAAGAGTGTGAGGAATTTTCGGCAACGACTTCTGGCGCTGTTCAACAGCTTTCTGGGATCCCTTTTCAGGCTTTCAGCACATGCAACAGTCGTGCCAAAACAATCACGAAGGCGGCTTGGATAGGTATTCATTTTTGGGAGTTTTCAGGAACTAGAGAGGATACTGAAAGGGATTGAAAAACTGCTTGACAGTACCTATTGGAAAGTGGAGTTTGCGAGACTCTTTCACCTCCGAGTAGCGGCTTAGTGCGCTTACGTAGCAATTCGGCCACCCAAATAAAAGCATTCTACAGAAATCCCATTTCACCCACAGGCCACTCGTTTCCCTGACGCACATCCCCCACGTCTACCCGTCCCACCCGCCCCCCCACACCACCTCACCTCCCCACCTCCACCTCCGACACCCTCTTCCTGCACCAAACCCTCGCCTCCGGATCCGGCCGCAACTCGCTCCCCACCACGCTCTTCCTCGCCCCCTCCCCCAGCCTCCACTCGTACCCCAGCAGCAAGTGCACCAGCACAACCTTCAGCACGCCCGCGGCCACAAACCGCCCCGGACACGCGTGCCGCCCGTGCCCGAACCCGAAGTGCTCGGCGCTGGTCGCGACGAACTGGGCTGCACTCTCCTGGCCCGGCTGCTGCCTCCGCCGCGCGTACCTGCGACCGTCGAAGGCCAGCCCGCGGTGCATGTGGAAGCTGGGGACGGCGGTGACGGCGCCGCGCGGGAGGCGGGTGCCGTCGGACAGGGTGACGGGGGCGTCGACGTGGCGGTGGAGCGACGCTGGCGGGGCGGTTAGCGGCGCGGTGCGGTGCAGGGCGCGAGGGGCGGCTTACTCGATCCGAGCGGGCTGAGGCGCTGGCTCTCCTTCAGGCAGCTGTCGAGGAGGTGGAGCTTGTGGAGGCTGGCTTTGGTGAGGCCGCCGTCAGCGCGCAGGGCGGCGGCCATCTCGTCGCGCAGCTCGGGGAGGAGGGTGGGGGTGGAGAGGAGGTCGAAGAGGAAGGCGTACAGGGTCGTGCTGGTGGTGTGGATGGCCGCGAAGGAGAGGAGGAGCTGGCCTTGCGTCATGCTGTATTTGCGGCCTGCCGCTGCGTCGCTGAACCAGCTGAGGGCGTCTTTGTGGTGTGGTGCCGGCTTGCCTTCCGCCGTGGCGGCTTCCGCGGCGAGACGCCTGGATTTGACTTCCTCCTGCAATAGCTTGTCCGCTCGGGAGTATGTGTGTTGGATCTGGCGCATCTCGGGGATGAAGCGGTAGACGAGAGGGCGGAGGATTGCTGGCCAAGACCGGAGCGCTCTTGAGGCCATGGAGCCTTCGATGGTGAACTTGATGGAAATATCGATCCACTCCGGGTTGTTGCAAAGCGGCTCGCCGGTAAAGATTTTGGTCGTCAACTGGGCTACGATGGGGACGAGGGTCTGCAGGATTGGTAGTTCGGTCCATTCTGTTGAGTCAGTACGAGGGAGAATGAGCTAAGGAATGGCGGACTTACCTTTGTCATCCTGCGGGAGAAGGCCCTGTACGTTTCGGGCCATTACTGTAGATAATTCAGGTATCAAAGGGCCTAGATAAACTCGTTGTCAGCTTGTCGATCATCCCTGTACTGTACATGAATGACGCGTACCAATAGCAGCGGTCAAGTTTTTCCTGACGACATCCTGGAAAATATTGTTCCGCAAACCCTGCCATGGCTCCATGCCGGGATAATCAGGGAAGAATTCCTTCCTTGACGTCAGTAGGAGTTCTCTAATGATTTTGAGGTTCGAGAAAAGTACATGCTCGAGGAAACCGCTCAGTGTCATTCGTTTGTCATTGCGAATCTCGTCGATGAATGAAGGTGGGAGAATGATCAACGGGCCGCTTCCGCCGAGTATCTGGAAAATCTTTCCTTTGGCCTGTTGCTGCAGCGTTAGCATTGCGTAAGTGTATTTGCACCACCGCCAACCTTTGCTCACCTCATCATAGCCCTTCTTCAGGAAGTCGCTACCGTATTTGGCGTACTGTTCCTTTGTTTTTGTGTAAAAGAAGTCCCCAGAGACTCTTCCATGTAGCTTCAATCCCGGGTATGGTTTAATTTCACGACCGTTGTAAACGATGAGCGTGATGAGAACAACAACGACCGCGATGAGGATGGTCACGTTGAAGGCGTTGTCCTGCCCCCGAACGTAAGGAACTTCTCCTTCCATGTCAATATTGATAGCGTATGCAAGTACTTGAATGAATAAGGTTGGGTAGAGCAGGCATTAGTGATCCGTCAGCACCTTGAATAAGCCTGCAAGTTGGATCCTTTTGTACTCTGCAACGGAGAGCAGGCCGCCTTGGGTGCAGCTACAAAGACCCACTCTACGTGTCTCGGTAAAAGTGAAGACCGCCATCCGGATGATGCCATTGCTGAAAGCCACATTTCTAAGCAGTAGGGCCCGCTGATGCTGAGCCCAGTACGGAGGTTCGTACCAAAGTCTTGTCAGCCCGCTGTCAGTTAGGCCCCCCACTCCTCCAGAACACGAAATGTGCTGGTAGAATCTCACCTGTTGAGCTCTTCGGACCTTCTTAATCCCTTGGGAATATAGGATGCAAATCAATGAGGCAGTGAGTTTAAAACATGAGTTTTGGACGTCCCCTGCCACCGACGGGCTAACAAGACTTTGGTACGGACCTCCGAACGGGCCGGCTGATGGCTTCCGGAACGGATTCATGGCCCTTCCGAAAGAAGTGTGCCGAAATGACATAAGTCAAAGCACTCTATAGCATTTGTGGTCTACGTTCGAATGAGAGGATTTTATGACTGAGCGTCGTGTCAGTGGACGGGTAAGTAGGGCTTGGCGGAGAGTTGTGGACTCGAATTCGTACAGTGTCTTCGCTGATTGGCCATTGCACTATGTTCGAAGGCCCCAGCAGGTGAGACCTTGGAATGTGTAAATCACGCCTTGCCGCACAAGACAAAGCGGGGCGTGGTCATGAGTGCTGCTTGGGCATTGGCGTCGGAGATAACCAAACATGGTCGGTGCGTTTCCTGATCCGGTAATGCTTGCGAGAGGCAGGGACGGTTGCTGTCTTTGGCGCCAACGTGGAAGTTTTTCCCGTGCTCCTTCACCTGGACTGCCCTTCTTGGTTAGATATCGCGACCTTCTCGCTACGCGGCCACGTTTTCATACCCTGCTTATGCAAGCTATCGAGGTTTCTTGCGCTTCCGTGGCGAAACAGACTTTCACTCTGGGGAATACCTAAGCTACGGAACTATTTATTCTTCATCATCACGATGCAGCCTAGTGGTGTCAGCCCACCAAACTCCCAGTCACACCACCATCAAATGGCTGGCACTATTATCATCACAGGAGCAGCTGGCGGCCTTGGCCTCGCCCTCACAGAAAACATCATCAACCGCTCTGAAGGCTTCAATTGTATCTTCACGGTTCGAAATAAAGCAGCATCGAATGCAAACCCTCTCCATGCGCTTGTTGACGCTACCAAGAAGGAAGCTGAAATCAGAGAACTCGACCTGAGCAAACTCGACGCCATACGAACGTTCGCCAAAAACATCAACCAGAAAGTCTCTTCCCGCCAGCTGCCTCCTATCCGGGCCCTCATTCTCAACGCTGCTGTCGTACCGATCAACAACCAGCGGTTGTACACCACAATAGGCAACAACGAGAATAAGCTGGAGATGAGTTTTGCAGTGAATCATCTAGCAAACTTCCTCTTGACGATGCTCTTGCTCGAGAGCATGGACAGGGAAACTGGTCGGATTGTTCTGGTATCCAGCCATGCCCACGATCCGAAGGGCGCGGACATGCGTAAACACGATTCGGAGAAACTTGCGTGGAATCTCGAAGAGATCTCACAGGGCAAGGAACTCCCAGAGCCAGGAGATGAAGCAAATGATGTGAAGAGGCGCTATGGAATGTCTAAGCTTTGCCAGATTACATTCATGTAAGGGCCGTCTCCCAAATGTGGCTACAGCGCTGACAGCGTGATCTACAGGCATACTCTCCAGAAACGTCTCGACACGACCCCAGGCCTGGACAAGATCTGCGTACTCGCCGTCAACCCTGGCGCCATGGTGCATTCGAACATCCTGACAAAAATGAATCCGTTCATGAGATACGTCGCAGGTCCGATGGCACTCGGAGCGTTCACGGTGATGAGCTATGTGAAACCGGACGGCATAATGAGGACGGTTGCGAAATCGGCGGCAGATGTGGAGAGGGCTGCACTGGCGGTGGATGATCCGGTGCTCGGGAAATATCCGAAAGACGTATACTTGGACGGATCCAGGCTGGTGAGACCCGCAGAGGACTCATTCAACGAGGACAGGCAGAGGGAGCTGTGGGATGTGAGTTTCAGGCTTGCAGGCCTAAAAGAGTCCGACACGGCTTTGGGTTGAGTCAAAGATCGCGCTTCGACTTGTTACTACATAAAGTCGTCATCTTGATTGGCTTTACTGTCAGTGTAATTATGTTCTATTTCTGAAGAAGGCGTAGACTGTTAATGTCAAGGAACCTGATTATCTTCTGTTTGTATGAATTAGACGTACGACCTCGGTAGGACGAAGAGGACACAGCCTCCATCACAAGACAGAGATCTGTCATGGAATGCGAGACTTTTCCGTCATAACCCTCTCTTGCACTTGTCGGCAATATTGTGGCTTGCAGACGCTAGGCTCCTGAGGAGAGTATTTTGCAAATACTGATCCTTAATGACGTTGTAAAAGGTAGATGGCTCGGCTTGTGATACTTTCGCTATATTTAGAACGCCTCTTTAGGAAGCAAACACCCTCTACGAATAGGCTCTCTATAGTCATCAATGCAAATACATTTCAGTTTGAGGAACAATTATCATTGACTTATCAAAATATCCAAACCCACATAAGTAGAGGGTGCAGCTGCGCAGTAAAGCGAGGATGCAGAATCGAACTGTCCTTATCCAATAACTACTACCTTACACAAGCAAAAACATGGTGCCACGCAGCATCCACCACACAGACAAGGCTTGGTACCTTTACGGCTTCTTGAACACATCACGCTTCGCAAGAACTGGTGGGGAGATTCTTGGGTATAAATAACCCGCCAATATCTTCAGCCATCAAATGCATTGACCGCCAAATAGAATCATCACCATCATGCTTCTGGTCATCACTTGCCTCATCTTCCTCATGTGCAGCACCTTCAACTCCGCCGAACTCACCGAAGAGCCCCGAGCCAACTTCACCCTCCGGGAGCTCTACGCACTCCAAACCCGCATTTTCGACACAACCCTCTCCCTCCACCCCACCATCAACTCAACCCTCCTGCACCCCGACATCCGGGGCCGCGTCGACATAACGCGGCAATTCACCGGGCGCGAGCTCAACACGGAGTACCTCTTCGGGCTCTTCGCGCAGCTGAACGCCACGCAAGCCTTCACGCTCCTCGGCACGCCGACCGGGTACCGGATCACGCACTTCACCGGCCACGGCGACACGGCCGCATCGGCCACGCTCATGGACTTCACGTCGCCGTTCTGGGGCGCGTTCGCGCTCGAGCTGCACGTGTGGAGCCGGTTCGACGCGCGCGGCCGCGTCGCGCAGTACGACGCGACGTTCCGGCACTGGGCGGCGTTCGTGGGCGAGGCGCTGGCGCGGGTGGCGCGCGAGCGGTTCGGCGGCGACGAGGGCGCGGCGGTGGCGTTCGCGGCGGCGCGGCTGGTCGGCGAGGTGTGTGCGGCGCATGAAGCGCACTGTCGCGGCGCGGATAGGCAGTACGCTGGCGAGGCGGAGTGTCGCGCGTTCTTGGCGGCGGAGGTGCCGTTTGGGCTGCCGCATGAGATGGGGAGGGATACGTTGTTGTGTCGTATGGTGCATGCGCCGATGGTGCCGCTGAGGCCGGCCGTGCATTGTAAGCATATCGGGCCGCGGGGCGGCGATATGTGCGAGGATGGGTTTGGGTATGGGGAGAGGATTGATCAGGGGTTTTGGCGGGAGTCGTGGATGCCAGATGAACTGAGTGCGGTGTTCTGAGATTGAGATGTTAGAATTGTTCGTTGTCTTTTTTTTAGTCTTTCCTCCTTCCCCATCTCCACGTCTTCCTCCCACTTCTTGTGATTTCAGCTTCGAGCTGTGGAGCTTTGTCCGACAAAATAGTACATGCGGGAGGGTAGAACGTCCGGGAGCCTGCCTCAGAGTAGATTGGCCGGAATTTTCCATTTGTTTACCTGTCGCTTCAAAGTATGAACTGCATGAGGATCAGACTTAACCAAGGCATTCAATAGATATTTTTGTTTTGACGCATTCCGTCCATCATTTCCTCTCTCAAGATTATGTTACTCTTCCAGTTAGCGGCCTCGTGGAGTGCTATTTACTGAACCCGGTCTCTGGCGTTGATATTGACGAGGCCATAACTGTGCTCAATCATGGGCTCAAGCAAACTCTTTTTCTCAGAAACCATCGCAAGATGGAATGCGGTCTACCCTTGATGTCTCCGATCGTTTTTTTTTTCATTTTCAAAGCTCTCGCAGTCGAGGGAGGCTCTGAAGTTTCTTTTTTTTTTTTCAATATCTTCCACCATCAATAAAGTCCCGAATCTTCTCTATGCCATAAAGATCGTTTTCAGGATTGGCGAGCTCCCACTCCTCCTTAGTAAACCCCATAGTCCCCATCTTGATACCCAGCTTCTGGCCTTTGCGTCTGCAGGAGTCGTAGTCGATGATGACCGGGGTATCAGCATCATCCATCATGATGTTGGAGGGATTGATATCGCAATGGATAAGATCGAAGCTATGAAGATGTTGCACGCCAGCCTCGATCCCCTTCATACACCGCTTCACATCGAATGGGCGAGGATCTTGAAGTCTTTCCGATAGACTCATCTCGTACTTGAGGAAAAAAGACCGGTAATACGGCCGTCTTGAACCACACATCCGAAGTACTTGGCGATGTTTGGATGGGGATGTTGTCTGAGAATCTCACACTTCTCGGCCTCCTCCAATAAGATACTGCTGATCTCGGTAGTGTCCGGAGAGTTTCCGTAGGCAAGCAAGCTAGGTTGCTTTGTGTAACTGCCATCGTGTTCAGGCAAGCCTATGGGGGCTTGTGTGAAGTGTAAGGGAAACTGTGGCCGTATATGGGAATGCGGAGTTGGAACGGAGTCGAGGGCTTGGAGATCTACAGTGGTCTTAGGTCCTAAGCGCCCTTGTGTAGTCGCATAGTAATATCGGTCATTGTTCCTGAGAATGATTTTCGTGTGAGAAAATTCAAAATCATTTGTCTGTGGGTTTTCAGCGAAAGCCTCGCTCTGCTCTACGATCTCCATCCTTTGAGCTGGAGAGGAATCGCCGGGTTGGTGTTTGCAAACAGCAGGCGGAGGATGAGGCAGACTATATACTTAGCCAGTCAGCTGCAACGTTCCACAGAGCGTGGCGGCAAACAACGCCCCGCCAAATATTTCAACGGGAGGTACCAGTGACCCCAGATCTTTCATCGAAAGAGCGGATCGCTCGAAGAATAGAAGCTAGTGGGCTTGGCCCTAGTCACGGGTGGAGAGTGTGCTCACCGGCAAGGGTTGGATTGACCTTGTTGTGTGGTGATGTGGAATCAGTGATGCGCTCAACGGAGCTTGCGAGCGGGCACGAGAGATCGGGTTAGTTTAGCGGCGTGGTATACGGCGGGTAATGTGATGAGGTGACAGAAAGTGGGCAGTGCGCGTAGGTGTCGTGGTGAGGGCGCGTTGTGGCAAGCTGCAGTCGGTCGTGGTGAGAGAGTGTTGTGGCAGGCTGCAGTCGGTCGTTTTGTTGGACCCGTTACGTCATAAGCATCCACCTACCATGTCACAGATACAATCACAAGCATTGAGCACCTGCCGTAGCTTCCGTCCAGTTAAGGAAATGCAAAATAATCAGAATCTGTCGTCAAGACCATCTGCGATGGAGTAGTGATACCCGTACAAGGAATATCGTGGAAGAGGCCACCAAGCACTTCAATGCCGAGTGCCAAACTTGAGGGCCCCAGCGGCCACGAAGGGTACGGAGTACAAGACCGACTCCTCTCACACCGTCGGCTCCAGCTTTTCCAGCCTCCACTCTTTAGCCACTCATCACCGCCGCGCTCGCGCACTGCTGTAGGTCAAATTCAAACCAAACCAGTGCGTTCACGCTCGTTGTTCTCTGAGATGGCGCTGTCGAGGGCGAATGCGTTGCAGGTAGGTAGGGAGGAGTCGGTGGAGAGCGTAGCGAGACTTTCGGGGGATCAAGCAATTCTCAGCAATGCTTCGGTGTCGCCTTCGGGTTTGCGCTCTTATTGCCGTTGACACATTCCGGCGCCATTCGAATGTCCCCGGCTCTGGCACGATACGCGAAGTGAGGGCAACGCGGTGGATAAGGCTGAATCTATAGTTGCGGTGTGTTAAGACAGGCTGCTGAAACAGATGTCATTCGAGAGAAAGCTTAAATTGCTTCAATTGACGGTGGGAATAATTGAGACCGCCGCCCTTGCCGTACTTTTTCCACGAGTGGCGCCTTCCGTCATTTCATTTTTGCCTTCGGAAAAATGCCGGATTGGACGGCACTCGAGCTGGACGCGTGGGCGGTCTACTGCAGCAGCTGTTCATGCCTGGTTTTGCAATAGCCAAAGTGCAGAGGAGACAGTCGGCAGATTATCTGAGCCCCGAGACTCGGGGTTGAAGCTCGACAGGGAAGTGATTGAACACCGCGGAACCGGGATGGAATTCTTGAGGCTGCAATCTTCTGTGAGTTCTGGAACCTACCGCAACCAGCCAGTATCGTGGGGCTGATGAAAGGCGGTGGGGATCTTGGCGGTGGGTGCCTCGTCCCGCGCGGGTCAGATGGTGATCCACCGCGATTCTCGCCCCCTCAAACGAATTGCCGACACGCCTCCTCAACCCCAGCCCTGACGACGGTGTTGATGTGCCTGTGCCGCAGCCCTTCTCCAAACCACACCACGCACGTATTGCCCTCCTTTTCTGCGTCGAATTCCGCTTCTCCCCGGGCGTTTTCGGATCCGAGTCTCTGGCGGCACGGCATCCCGTATTTCAAGAGGAATAGCCTTCGTCGGGCCGACAGCAGATCTTGGCCACGAACAGTCAGGGCGTGTATAGAGATGACCCGATTCCGCTCGAATCGGGTTAGCCAAGCTGGGGCAAGACTCAGTCCAAATTGCAACGTTCCTCTTATTCCTACTAAGCTTTGATGCCGACTCAGCAAGTGTCGATCCGACCCGCAACGTCCGTGGAAAAGCAACGGGCGGGCCATGGCGCAATGTTGGGTCGCCTCCTCTTTCACCCAGCCTATCACTGCCGCTCTCCAGGAGCACCCACTTCTGAAGGAAGCGACAGCAGCAGCAGATCACCACAGGAATCCCCTATCACCGAGCACGGGTCGCTGTCCCGAACGCCCCGACTTGCAGCTTCTGCGAATATCCCGCGTTCTCGTTAACCCTAATCTCTGGCCTCGCACAGATCAGGCGGGCTGGCTACCCCTCGTATGCGAGTATTGACGAGCAAAGACCAAGGCCTTCTGCACTCCCTGTTTGCTAGCAGCAGGATAAATTCAGTGTGCTGCCGCTGCCGTTTTCCCAGCATCACTCCTCTTCCTGTCCTTCTTTTGACTACAATCAGCTGTGCTGTCCACTCTTTCACGACCTCAACAAAGCCATCAAGATGAAGTTCTCCACCGCCATTGTCCTCGCCGCCTCGGCCTCCATGGCCGCTGCCTACACCAACGCCGACATCCCGTCGTGCGCTGTACGTCTCCCCGCCACTTCCAAGCCATGTGGCACCCTGCTAACAGCCGCAGACCCCGTGTATCAAGGAGGGCGCGCCCAAGGTCGGCTGCGACGTCACCGACGCCACCTGCATGTGCGAGAAGCAGGACAAGCTCGCCGGCGTGGTTATCGGCTGCATCTCGGAGTCCTGCTCCGCCGAGGATGCCGTCAAGGCCTCGACTGTCTCCGACAGCGTCTGCTCCGACCTGACCAGCAAGTCGTCGACCAGCTCCAACTCCACCGCCGCCATCACCACCCCGGCCTCGACCCCCACTCCTACGCCCTCCTCCACCAACGCCGCTGGTGCTCTCCAGGCTGGTGGCATGGCTGCTGGCCTCACGGGCCTGATGGGCGCTCTCATGCTCGTCCTCTAAGGGACACGAACGAGTTCGGACTGCACGCACATACAACTTAAATTCAGATAAATAATGGCTTAATTGTAATTATACGCTCATACAGATGCAAATGATTTGCTGTGAACGTGACTTATCCGTACCTCTCGCTTGAGTTTGAGACCAGTTGCTCCGAGAATTGTCGAACAACCCATAAGAGATCATACGATGGACAGGACCGCTCTACCAGCTTAGCTGATTCACGGACTGCTACCTACCTTGCTCTGCAAATAGTTCCGAGGGTGGTTCTTAGCTTGCACATCTTATAGCGAATTACATGTAGGTATGCTAGTCCGTCAGTAGTTAGCGCGGGAGGAGAGTATCTTAGACATGTCCCCTGCCCTCTGTACACCCAACCTTCATCACAAGATCATCTACTTTGCTGTACATCTACACAGTACTTGCACGCACAGACTTCCGTATACGACCCCCAGATTTCTTCCGTCAGTACCAGTGGTACGTTCGTGACGGACGCGGTAAGCACGACGAGTGGACGCCACTTCCAGCAGGGATCGCCCACGTGGTGCTGGGTAGGAGCTACAAATGTCTACGTCCATCTCTACACTGCTTGCAGTGTTGGGCCTATCGTGCCAGAGCATGGGCCGTCTTCGTCGGAGAGCTTCAAACGACAACAGCGGTTGCAGAGCTTTTCAAAAGCAGCCGCAATCAGCCGTTCCATCCTGTTGCAACACGAAGACTTCCCGGGACCTCGACGCTGATTCCCCAGTGATGAATCCGACAACCGGGTTGGCAGGTCTCGGCCGGGTAGATCCAGGAACAACAGGAAGCATGATCTGAAAAGTTCCTCAAAATAGCTCAATTCAGGTACCATGTGGCGAAGGGAAGCTTATTGCCCAGATAAGCGGCATGCACGCTTTGCCCCTTCGGGCCCGATTAATGCCTCTTTACGGTTAGAGCGTTGCGGGATGGGGCCGGTCATGAGACGAATGCTGCCAAGCCCAACCCGGCCCCGCCCGTAGCCACAGGGTTCAAATATCACAAGCAAGTCATTCCGCTGACGTAGCTCCGTGGATTCTTTTCTCCGTCTGCTCCTACAACACTCACTCAACACTCCAACCATGCTGATTGCGAGCCGCAATGGCGAGCAACGAAGCAATCACCATGCATCCAGTCACAATCCATTCTCACGCAAGGCAGCACCGTGCTTCGAGATCGAGCAAACCTCAGCACCCCAATACTCGCGGCTCCTTTTCGTAAGCATGGACGGGGATGAGGACAAGAGACGGTACGGCAAGCGATCGTGCAAAGACCGGAGCAAGCTTCGCAGCCACGTCATGCTCGCCACCTGCGAAGAGAAGCGTCGGAAGCAGATCCACTGCGAGCAGCAGAGTACGCAATGCGGGCAGCCACGGAGACCGCAGCACTGACCCCACCCCCCTCAGGATCCCCCTCCCCCTCCACCACCACCACCCTAGCCTGGGGCATCAACAACCGCCGCGCCGACCCCTTCGACGCGCTCCCCATCCCCGGCAGCCCCGAAATCGACAGCGTAATCCAATACTGCAAGCCCACCCCACCACCCCACCGCCCGCCGCGCTAACCCCCCGCAGTCATCCACGGCATGTCGCACACCACCTTCCTGATCCCCCTCTCCGACGACCCGCTCATCCTCCACTCCACCCCGCACTGGCCCAACACCATGTGGCGGCTCCTCACGCGCACCACCCCCTCCTTCCTCATCCTCCTCTACGGCACCACCATCCTCCGCGACAACGCCGCCGCCACCTTGCACCCCCAACCCCGCTCCTCCCTCTCCTCCACCCGCTGCTCCCCCGCCGCCTACGCCTGCCTGGCCGCCGTCCTGCGCGCCGTCCGCGTCGCCCTGGCCACCCCCTCCGCCGCCCCCATCGACCCCGCCCTCGTCACCACCGTCGCCGGCCTCGCCGCCGCCGCGTCGTCGATTGGCAACTGGAGCGCCGCCGCCGCTCACTGGCGCGCGGCGACGGCGCTGCTGGCGCGGCGGCCGGGCGGGTGGGACGGGCTGGAGCGGTTTGAGAGGCGCGCGCTGGCGTGGTGCGAGTTCCCGCTTTGCGCGGGGGCGGGGACGGCGCCGGGGTTGGGGGGCGGGGAGGAGGAGGGGGCGGAGGTGGAGGCGGGGGTGAGGGGGTTGGCGACGGGGTTTTTGGAGGCTGTGCAGGGGCGGGTGGAGGGGATGGTGGAGAGGTTGGGGGGGAGGGTGAGGGGGACGGAGGTGGGGGAGGTGGTGGGGCGGGTGTGGGTTGTGGTTGTGGCGGGGGAGGGGGAGTGGCGGGGAGGGGTGGAGCGGGAGGTGGTGGCGGCGGTGCTGGATCAGGCGGAGAGGAGGTTGTTGGTGGAGTTGGTGAGGGTGAGGGAGGAGGAGGAGGGAGTGGGGGTGTATGCGGCGGTGGCGCAGGCGGTGCAGATCTTCCTGTGGGGTGCGCTGGGGCCGATGCCGATACGGTTTGTGATGAGCGGGTTGTTCAGCGTGAGGCTGAGGGAGGCGTTGGGTGAGGGGAATATGGTTGGGATGTGGGAGGAGGAGGCAACACTGGAGGCGTTGCTGTGGGTGTTGGTTATGGGTTATATCACGGCAGATGAGCGGACTGCCGATTGGTACGAGGAGAAGCTAATGGTGGTGATGCGGCGGCTGGATATTAGGAGTGAGGAGCAGCTGGTGTCGACGCTGCAGGATTTCCTGTGGACGGACAAGCTTTGTCGAGAAGCGTGCCGGAAGCTTTGGGCCAGCGTCGAGACATACCAAAGCTTGGCAGGAGTGCTGCGGGGCTGTTTCCTGTTTTGAATTTCCACTCTAAAGAGTAAGTGTGTAAGAATAGAAAAGCAGATAATGATAGTCCAGCAATGGAATTCCGCTCTAGTATGTAGTCCCGTTCGAAAAGGTTGTTGAGTTCCACTCGTTCGCAAGCTGCACAGATGTAAGTTCTCTTTCTGGAGTGCGGAGAGCACGGTAGCTTACGTTCCAGGCGTCAATCCGAAGCGTGTAGCTGCCGTCGGAATATTCTGCAACTCGCCTCAACATGCCAACAGCTGGCAAGACATATAAGCATCACCCACGCAAGTGTCAGTGCTGGCACCTACCAACGATGTTGTTCAGCCAATAGTAGTCCTTGTCGCCGGTCTCAAACACCAGCCTCAAGTGCAGATCGCCATTCGCCTGCTTCGGGCCCGACGTCTGGATGAAAATGTTGGCGCCGTCATCGGTCTGGAGATTGTACCGGGTGTCGGCAGTGAACAGGCCGGTCTGCGGGTCTGTCGTCCCCCAATCGGCGCCGAGGTCAAGGATCTTGCCGTTCAACCGCGGTCCGGTGAAATTTCCACCGACGATGGGGATGGCGGTGCGGAGGCCCTTGGGGGTCTGGCTGGTGAAGATCCGGGGGGTGCAGTCGACGAGCGCGGTGTAGAGATATTCGAGCCCTGGAGCGGTGGGTTCTGTGTCGTTGGCCGCATGCGCTGTAGCGAGGAGCGCGCAGGTGGCGACGAAGCTGCGGAAGAGATGCATGGTAGTTTGCGGAATTGAGTGGGAGAATAATACCGAGAAAAGACAAAAAAGGATCCTCAACATTGAGTTCCAATTGATGCAATCATTATATATGCGGCCCAAGTAACCAATGGTGGGGAAGTGCCGGGGTGGGCTGCCGGACGGCACGCAAGTCATGTTTTGCGGGGCAGCCAGTGAAACAGCCGCGTTGGCGGAGCGGAAAAGAGCTGGCTGAACTGTTTTCCGCCGTCTTCCCACTGCGCAAGGCTCTCCGGCCAGCAAGAGCTAGTCCGCGATCCGAGAGGCGTCACTGCGGGGTAGGCAGAGATGGGCTACTGCAGCTTCAGCTCGGCATTGCCGGTCTTGGCCTTGTTCGCCCGCCACTTGTAGTACTCTCCCGCCGTCACGATCGGGTATTTCATCGGGTTGTCCTCGCTGACACACGTCGACACCGGCTCCAGCAGCTTGCTCCGATCGAAGCCAAAGAAGAACGGGGCCGAGAAGCGTTCCCTGCCGCTCTTGTTGACCACCCTGTGCACCGTCGACACGAAGAAGTCGTTTGTCTGGCGCATGAAGCAGTCGGCAATGTTGACGACGAACGACCCCGCCACCGGCTTTGCCCTGATCCACCTGCCCGCCTTGTTGAGAACCTCCAGTCCGCCGCAGCTGTCCTGCGAGACAATCGTCCAGCACTCGAAGTCGGTGTGGGCGCCGAGCCCTGCCTGCTCGTCCGGGGAGAGATCCTGCTGGGGATAGTGCAGGATGCGCATTCCGGCTTCCGGTCGCTCGACGTACTGGTCGAACGAATGCTCGGGGAGGTGGAGCGCGAGAGCAAAGACCCGGGCCATTCTGCGGGCAAGCTGGAGAAGCGGCGTGTAGTACCCGAGCAGGCCCTCTTTGAATCCGGGCAGGTCAGACGGCCAGATGCTGATGGACTGCTCGTCCTTGTGGACAGCGTCGGGGTCGGCGGCCGGCTCGTACGACCAGTTGAACGCCTCGCTGAGATCTGCACAAAGCGTCAGTCGTGCAGCCACCCTGACCACAGACCAGGAAAACGTGACCTTTCTGCGCCAAGGCGTTCCGATTGTAGTGCTTCATGGGATGGTATCCCACAAACTCGTTCGGCACCAGCCCGGTGTACACCTCCATCTTCTTCTCCTCGTCCAGCGCGAAGAAACGCTTGGCTTGCGCGAAGGCATTTTCGGCATGACTAGGGTCAATTCCCTACTCTGGTTAGTTCCAACGATTAGCGCTTGCGGGACACGGAGCATACATGGCCCACGATGTAGAAGAATCCGATCCGGTGGGCTGCCTCCCTCACTTTCTCGGCCACAGCCTGGCGGTCCTCCAGCCGCTCGCTGTAGATCTCCGAGACGTCGATAATGGGGATCTCATCGGCCTCGACTGACTCATTGGACTCGAAATGGTAGACCTGCCCATTCTGCAGGCGCAGCGTCCGCGCTGGCTGAGACTCGGTCTGGATCTGGGACATGGTAGCTTCCCTCGCGCTTCAAAGAACTTTTGCTGTCGAAAGTGGAGGGCCTCCCCAGGGTGCGGGGACACGGCTGCTTTATCAGACCAGCAACGCTGCGCAGCTCGGCGATTGGTTGCCGATCGGGCGGCGTGCCCGCGCCGTATCAGCACGCAACACCAACACCTCCCCCATCCCCCGACAATCTGCCGACCTCATCCACGCCCACGGCATCTTTGCTGTCCTCCCGCAGTCGACAAGGATGGATATCTCATACAGCAGAAGCAGCAAGATGTTCGCAGGTCGACGATAACAGCCCTTGCCATAAAAAAGCCACGAGCCCCATCGTTCCCACCACACACCTTCCCCACTGTTGAAACCACAGCTCCTCTCAACCACTCCAGCCGCCCTCAGCAACAGCTGGCAGCACTCTCTTTCCGCTCCTCCTCCTCCTCTTCCTCCCCCTCCTCCAACCACCCACCCACCACCATGCCCCTCCTCCACACCCTCCACCACCACCTCCTCGTCCCCCGCGACGCCTCCTCCCCCACCACCGCCCACCTCCAACGCGACACGCGGCCCCTCCCCCCCAGCCGGCGCACCTACACCCCCCTCTCCTTCGTCCTCCTCTGGCTCGTCACCGGCTCCTTCAACGTCTCCGGCTGGACGACCGGCTCCTCGCTGATCGCGCTCGGCCTGTCGGTCCCGCAGGCCATGGCCACCGTCGTCGCGGCGCACACCTTCGTCGGCGTCGTCTGCGTCGCCGGCGGCGCGCCCGGCGCGCGCTGGCACGTCGGGTTCCCGTTTGCGCAGCGCGCGGTGTGGGGCGTGCGCGGCGCGTGGTGGCCGCTGGCGAACCGGGTGTTTTTGAGCTTCGTCTGGACGGCGACGAATACGTGGTATGGCGGGCAGTGCGTGCGCGTGGTGCTGTGCTGCGTGTGGCCGCGGTTTGCGGGGCTGGATGCCACGCGGCTGGCTGGCGGGACGATGGGGCTGGGCGAGTTTGTGGGGTATCTGGTGTTTTTGGTGGCGTGTTTGCCGCTGATGTGGGTGAGTCCGGAGAGGTATCGGACGCCGTTTTTGGTGGCGTCGGGGTGCGTGGTGCCGACGGTGTTTGTGCTGCTGATCTGGAGTATGGTGAGGGCGGGTGGCGGCGGCGCGTTGATGGCGGATGTGAGTGGCGTGTCGGGCGTGGTGCCGGCGGCGGAGGGGGGGTCGGCGCGGCTGGGCTGGATGATGATGGCGGGCATCACGGCGAATATCGGCGGCGTGGCGACGCATATGTTCTCGCAGTCGGACTACACGCGGTATGCCAGGAAGCCGGGGGATCAGGTGCTGGCGCAGCTGATCATGGTGCCGCTGGGGACCATCGTGGTGTCGTTCATTGGCATGGTGTGTACGTCTTGCGCGGCGCAGATGTATCCGGACACGACGAAGCTGCTGTGGCAGCCGTATGCCTTCTTGGACGCGGTCAGGACGCACGAGGGGACTTCGTCGGCAAGAGCTGGGGTTGCGTTTGCGAGCATCGTGTTCGTCTTCTCGCAGTTTGGCATGACTGTTGCGTCGAATGCTGTGGTGGCCGGCATTGATCTGGCAGCAGTGTCCCCGCGATACTTCACCATCCGACGTGGCGGATACTTCACAGTCATCCTGTCGCTGGTCATGCAGCCGTGGCAGTTGCTGAACAGTGCATCAAACTTCCTGACCGTCGTCGGCGGATACTCCGTCTTTCTGGGGCCCTTCATGGGCGTGATGTTTGCCGACTACTACCTTGTTCGGCGGCAGAACCTCAAGTTGACCGCTCTGTACGAGATGTCGGACAAGAGCATCTACTGGTTCTGGAAAGGGGTAAACTGGAGGTGCGTCATTGCTTGGGCCCTCGGGACATGGCCTCTCCTCCCGGGATTTGCAGAGCACGTTCGGAATTCAGACCGCGTTTGGCCGGGTTGGACACATCTTTACTGGATGGCCTGGTTTGTTGGCTGTTTGGTTTCGGGATCCATCTACGTCGTCTTGGATTGGTTCTGGCCAATGCCTTCCAAGACAGCAGTTGACGAGGAGGATGTCTTTGGAACCTTTACTGAGATTCCCGAGATCCAAGGTGTAGGACAAAAGGTGGAAATTCAGGAAAATATGTTCCCAGAGAAAGTCTGAGTCTGATTTCCGTGGTTGCGGAAGTTACTGGAACGACCAAAGACTCAATCTTCAAGGTATCTCGGCGGGAATCCTCCACAGCATCAAGCACGTCAATGCCCATAGGCATTTTGTATCTCTCAATAGATATAGCGCGAATCTTTTTCGAGCAGATAATTCTTACGGCAGTCCTGTAGGTGTTCCCAATTTAGATAGTTTGCTATTGCCCGTACAGTCTACAGTTGAGTTGAATAGTGTTGTGACCAAGTGTTGACAAACTAAATACAGCGCATCCGCCAGATGAATTGTTTTCGTGGAAGATAAATCCCGCAAATTCAGCCCACCTCAGCGACGTGTTAAGCCGCCAGCCTTAGTGAAAAATCACACTATATCAAATTATTCAGTATAGGACCATAAGTTCTGACTGAACGCGCCGGCAGACCGCGGGAAACATTAGAGTTACTAGATCAGGGCAGCGCTACAAGGCCCTATCTCATAGCGGCCAAGTAATGACCACCATTCCATGAACATCACACTGATCAACAATCTTATCCAATGCTCGAAGTATTCTACTCTATGACGTTTGGGGTAATCTAAACATTTGAATGCAGCACTAATGAAATGCACACTACTCTGGTCGTACTCCCAACGCCGCACATACACCCAAACCACCCATCCCCCACAACTCACCCCTGCATCATCCCACAAACACTCGACTCATACCTCCTCCCCTTCCTCACCGCCCCCTCCGCCCCCACCGCCAACCTCCCCACGTCACTCTCCACCATCGCATCCCCCACAAACCCCGGCGCCCGATCCAGCACGCCCTGCCCACCCCCCAGCTTCGCCAACCCCTCCGTCGACAACGCCATCGCCGCCCCCATCTTCAACACCGCAGCCGCATCCAGCCGATCCGCCCAATGCGGCGTGACCACCGCAAACAGCACCAACCCCAACAGCAGCCCCAAAAACGCACCCAGCAGGACCGACCCGACCAGCAACCCCGGCAGCGCCACCACCGGCGCCAGCACCTCCACGCCCGCGTCAGCCGGGACGTACAGGTTCCCGTACGACGCAGTATGCAGCAACCGAATCTCATTCGCCATCGCGGCCGCCGTCTCGAGCGCGGCCGCGACGTCGTCGGCCTCGGTCCACAGGTACAGCCAGCCGGCCATGTCGCGCTGGGGGTCGGCGTGGTAGCCGGGCATCAGGCAGTCGTTGACCGTGGCGGAGCTGGCGGATAGCAGGCGGGCCAGCGGCGGCCAGCGCTCGCAGACGGCGTCGTAGTCGTCGGAGGCGAGCGATGTGCTGTTGTACCAGGCGAGGTAGTCGGGGTCGGACCAGGCGGCCGGGAAGGAGCCGAGGCCGAAGAGGGCGGCGAAGAGGAGGGTGAGCGGGCCCTTGAGCGGGGCTTGGTCGAGGGTGGTGGGCGTGGCGTCGCGGTCGGAGGGGGAGGAGGACCTGGGGGCGTTAGTGGAGGGAGGGGGAGGGGGTGGGTGGGCGGACAGGGATGTCATGTGGTATTCGTCTTCCAGCGTGTACTTCTCCAAGAGCGGGCCGACGCTGCCGTTGTTGTGGTAGTTTGGCAGCTCGTAGTAGCCGATGGTTGTCCGGGCCGAGACTCGGAAGGTGCCGGGGCCGTCGGACCAAGGCTGCGTTATGTTGAGGTAGAACTCTTCGTCGAAGTCCTGGCGGTCTCTTGTGTTCTTGATCGGCACCTTCAGCGCGTTGCGGGAGATGCAGGTCTTTAGGTTCCAGTTGTAGTACCCTCGTCCATCATATTCAGGATTGTATTCGTATTGGTATTTGATCCAGTTCGCATCTTCCTGCTCATCAAAGCAGCCTTCTGGTGCATCGCTTTCCGCAATGGTGTCATAGTTGACCGTGGTGTTGAATCGAGGAACGTACGAGCGTTGATGGCCAGTGTGAAACCCGTAAGGCATCTGTGCAACGAAGCGTTCCAGATCACTCGCAGCCCATCTGCTCGCACAATCTTGCTGCCAGTTTCTTATGTCATCCTGGGTGCCAGTCCGCCAAATGTGAGGGTTGCAAGTGTCGTTAATCCCGGATTCCAGGGCATTGCGCAACAGAACAACATCTTTGTTGTAGTTCGTAGTGTACGTGAAGAATTGCGGAATGTCGAAAGCTTGGGTGCTGCTATATATGCTCGTGTAATAGCTTGGAGCTTTCATGGTCGTTAATGGTTCTATAAATCCTTGTTGGATGGGCCAAATCACCAGGCCTTACGATAAACTCATTAGCTTTTAGAGCTTCAGAAATCCGGGTCGAGGCTTACCGAGAGCTGTCAGAAAGGTTGCGAACCAGAGGAAGTGGCTGCCGTGTTGACTGTTCTGCTTCGGAACAATGATAGTGGGGAGCATGAGCGGACTCATCCACCGTTGGTCTGCAAGCGCCAACGTCTGCCTCAGCGTAAGCTTCGGACCTTTCGCGTGATATTGCGCAAACGGAACCGCAGCGTACGCGCAAACAGTGGCGATTGTCGGGATCGTCAGGGCAGTGGCGACGGTGGCCAAGACTGAGGCAATCTTTAGGTCCCGTCTCCCGTTCGCAGGATCACGGAATCGCCGAAGCTTGTCGTGATCATTCTTGTCATAGATAGGTCCACGGCCCAAGAGGCAGAGGACAACCCAAGAACTTAAAGCTATAGCTGCATAGCAGAGGAAGATGAAGATCAGATACGGCTTGGTCGCAGGGGTGCGTAGTTCCCGCGTGTCTTTTCTGTATTGTCGGTCTCTAAGAATCTCTGCATGTCGAGGGCTGCTCAGTTCATGATAGTCGGGCAATTGTTCAGTGCCAGGGTCAATGTTGTGAGACGCCATGGTGAAAATGAAGCGATGGTGCCTGCCACTCCTTCCATGGTATTTCGCGATCTTTTAAAGAAAATCGATATTGTGGAACTTCCACGTGGGCGGCGGTGTGGAACGATGGCTGGGCAATGGTGCTGGGGCAGCGGAACGCCAATGTGCTTGGCGCATACGGACAACTTCCGCTTGGAGGAACAGGTGTGGTTTTTCCGCCCCCAATCCTCGCGTAGCGGGTGCAAAATGCCGGATACGAGAACGGAGGATTCATTGAATATAGCATGCCAGTCACCAAATCCTACGTTCTGGAGCTTTACTTCTGGCCCGGTTAAAACAACTGATAAAACTCGCTTGCGATTGATGAAAAGACACTCTTAGGGTTCGGACGAACCCATCTTCGGTCACTCTCCCATTCAATTTTTCGATTTCTTCGTGGAACAAATCAACTATGTACATCCCGTAACAAGCGCCGGATTATGAAATGCACAGATTGGTGCCATCTTTCTTGCAGTTGAATGGATTGCAAGAGCTGAGTCCGGTGGATCCTGCTGTGTTTTAACTTTTAAGTAGCGGTCCGCTGAACAGCCATAGGTTAAAACCATCTGCCTAAAACAACCGAAAGTGGTCAAGTCTCCCGCTAGATCAACCCAGTCTGATTGTCCGTCTCTCTAACTTCCATTCGCGGAGGTCTATTGTTGGATATCCCCAAGTTAACCCACTCATGAGATCGACCGGTAAATCAACATGACCTACACGCTCTGCCCACTCATGCATTTCTTCGACAAGAAGGATGAACGGTTCGTAAAGTTTGGCCATCAAGTCGCCCAAGATGATACCAGTGAACAATCTTTCTTCCAAGTGGAATGGGGGAGCCGCAGAGATATCTGGAATGCGACTGTGAATTTCGCAGTCAATGTGAGATTCAGATGGTGAAGCGGAGTCGGCACGGGCTATGACACCCCGAAGCTTGCCGGATTTGTTGTCGAAATATACATCGACTTTGACGGTCCACGCGCCCAACCAGATGAACTGGGAAAGAGACTTGGGACTATTCTTAAGAAAAGAACGCTCCTCGACTTCTCGCCAGGAAAGCCGGCACCCGCCCTCAAGTTCGACATTCGGTAGCGCCGATGTCGCCAGAATCTTTATGATGCCGTAGCGCAAGCGATATCCCCAAGTCAGATTTGAACCATCCTCCTTGTCCCACATCCATCCAGCCCAGGACCAGCTTGGGAATCCTGCTTGGCGAGGAGGGTAGATGGTAGCGGTCCAGCATAGGCCAGTGACAAAACTCTCCCTTGTTGAAGTTCCATTAGTTGCTGGAGGCAGTATAGGCACTCCCCACAACTGATACACCGGCTTATCATGACTCTTAAATGCTGAGAAGATACCGGAAATGGCGTTGAGCCGGTCGGAATCATAGGTAAGGGATCGTTTTGAGTACTCCGCGATGACCGGTCCGATATGCCACGATCGGAATGCCCAGATTGCAGTCTCAAATATTCTAGGTCCAGATTCGCAACCTCTAGAGGGGTCTTCATTTAGTGCGTTATTAAATGGTAGGCTTTCCATGCCATTCCCGCGGCCATATTCTGGATCAAGTAAACGGCAACAAAACCACGCCTCGGTGTCCGTGAAAACCACTTTGCGTGCCGAAAAAAAGCCATTCTTGAAAATTCCATGCGCGTGAGTCCCACTTAGACTGACAGCGTTGCTCGTGGGGGGGTCGTTTCAATTCTCGAAATATACTATCTCCAACCTTGAAGATCCGCTGTGGGATCCGGGCAGTTGCGCCAACACCGGGTATCCCATGAGAAGAATTATCGCCGGCGGCCACGATAATGGTCAGGTCTGCGTTTTGATAGATGAGATTCATCTGCCGAAGCTGGCTGTCTCTGTGAGCGTCGCCCTGGTCAACGCAGAGCTGATCGGCCCAAAGATAATTGTAGCCCAGTTGCATGGCTAGGTCGATGGCGTCCTCGATGGTGCGATCCAATTGGCCGGCGGTCCTTGACTGGCTTGGATTTGATGAACCCCAGACATAGCTCAATGCCACATAAGTGGTGTCTGGACCAGCCGCATGAATTTTCCTTTCTCCACAGTCGAACAATTGCAAGCCTTGTACAACTTCTCGCGTGATGCCATTGCAGTGTGAGTGCTGACTTTTGCAACATGAGAGCGCCTGCCGCAATGACGATAAATCGACTGACGAAGGATTTGCAGGCCATGTCTGCTCCCATGGTGTGATATGCGAGTAAGCATAATCAAACGAGCTAGATTGCTTTATCGTTGCATTGGTAGTAGGATGCAATTTCAGTGTGTACCATACAGTATTGTGGCCCGTAGCAAAGAAATCGCGGTCGGAGAATATCACACACCGTTCTCTTGCAATACGGAGTACATCGCAAAAGCTGCAAGCCGGATCATAGACTGTCGTATCGATATCCATCTCCAACGTCTTCGAGTCAAAGTAGGCTTTCTTTTTGATGACGATCGCGACAATGATGGAGTCGCATCGTTTGCAAATCGGAGGTGTATTCAAGCTCTTGAGCACCGCTAGACGTTTTTGAAATGAGCGCCAGGCCCGCAGGCCACTGGCAATTCGTGACTTTAAAGATGGGTTGAGATAAGAAACTCTGTGCCTTTCGAGAAAAACACGAACGTGGCTATAGGGAGTTGAAGATCGTTCAAGTTGATCCATCCTTTGATTGCGGTCCTGAGAGAAAAGACACGAAGCATGCGGAAGTTGGATCATCGAGGCAGTGCTGCCTAGAAATCTGGCAAGACTGCTGACGTGTCAGCCTGCCGATCCCACGCATTCAAAATGACGCCATTTTCAGCCTCACATTCCACAGCAAGCTGCGAGAGCCACACCGGACCATCCAGCTCGGCTAAGCCCATATCGACACGCATACCGGCGATCCAACGACATGACACCACGACGAAGTAAAGTCACGATAAAGTGCGGGGTACATACGGGGTACAAAACACCGGGGAAAGCTTAAGCGAAAGGCTCGCCCGTCATGGTCCGATTATCCCCACTCGCACGGTCGATCATTCGCGGTGCCCAAACGTCCGCCTTCCGATGGGCAGCAACGAGATACGAGAAGGTAAATCCGACAGCCACTCGGGGTCAGCAAGCATGCGCACCGTCGCCGCGAATGCCAGCCTTGGAAACTCTGCTGTGTACTCTCATGTATTGTCTCTCTACCGTCTCTCTCCGTCTTTTCTTTTTCTATCTATCCGTCGTCATCATTACATCTGCGCTCAGTGGCCAGAAAATAATTGTACAGCGTCGCTCTTCCGTCGCATAGACAGCCCTGCCGCAGCCGTAGAGTGCGGCTCCCGACGAGCGCTCATTAGACCCTTCCCCAAGCATTCGCGGTTGAACGAAACCACCGAACAACAACCCAGCGAAAAGCAGCGCCGTTGTGCTCACGTACGTGACTTGCAACAACGGCCACCAGGAGCGCTCCTCGAGCCGGGTATACAACTTGGAAAAGATGGCACACGGGTCCGCTGCGCAGCAGCACCCCGAAAAAAACAGCCGGCACCAGCCACGTCCGCGAAACGGCAGGAGGCTAGAGGGACCGACTGGGCGAGAGTGGATGGGGCAGGAGTGCGTGAAACGCCGCTGCTTCGCGATGCTTGGTTTGCAACGCTGTAACTCTGATCAGCGCTCGTTCGTGGGATTTTTTTTTTTGTCACACCACTTACGCGTTCCGCGCACTCCGTCCTCCCTGCTCCTCTTACCACCAGCTCTGGGCGATGTTGTCCTGGATGACGGAGATCTTCCAGATCTCGACGAGCGGGCCCTCCTTGCCGCCGATGGGGTCGTACTTGGGCATGGCGACCTTGCCGATGTTCTTGTTGTACTGCTTCATCTCCTTTGGCGAGGCGCGGGGCTCGCAGTTGTCGCGCTTGGCGCTCTTCTGGTCGCGTGTCAGCTTTCCACTTGTGCAGCCGGAGAGGAGGACGTACCTCGGGGTAGAAGGCGATGAACTCGTAGTCCTCGGATTCGACGAGGCAGTGGCTGATGCCGGCCTGGGCGCGTTAGGGTCTGTTCGTCGTAACTGTGATATCGGCAACACCTACAGGGAAGACGACGATGTCGCCGGCGGAGAGGTAGATCATCTGGCCGGGGGGAGGGCCGTACTGGGTGCCGCCGACCAGCAGCTGGCAGCGGCCCTTGATGATGACGTGGGCCTCGTGGGTCTTGGAGTGGAAGATGGGGGTCTTGCTGGCCTCGGAGTAGCCGTCCGAAAACCACCGGTTGGACTGGAGCACGTTGCGGATCTCGCCAAGCGGGACGGAGGTGGAGAAGGCGGAGCGGTAGACCAGCACGGGCAGCACGTTGTTGGGGGTGTCGGCGGTGGGCTCGAAGCGGTAGATCTCGGGCTCCTGGGGGGTGAAGTCGGTCATGATGGCTGCAGCTGTTGTGGCGGTACTCTTGGTGTGATCTGTAGAGGTGCTTGGGCGAGACGAAAGCAGGAGCTACTTCGACCTCGTCCAAGCTTCGCATGCAGAGCTTATAAGTACTGGACTCGGGAAGCGCCGGCATTGGCAGAGGCCGAGAGGGCTTGCTCGACCAGGGCAAGGGCCTGCGGTTCCGCACAGCCGACGGCGTTATCAGCAATGTTTCTCTACGCCGGAAGCGGCCTGGCGCGGGCGTGGTTAGCTGCTCGGAATGACTCCGCCCACGTGGAAACCCAAGCCAGGGCGGGAGCCACTCGCCCCTGATGCTCTTTTCCCACGTGGCAATTTAAGGTTCACCCGTGAAGCCACTGCGCTCCTAGCGGCTCTGCGCTGTTATTCCACGAACCAGACGCACCTGGCGTCCACCGGCGCGTCCTGACGGATCCACAGGCGCGTGGCCAGCCGCTGGTTAGCCCGGCGCCGGCGGTTGGCGGGCCAGCGGAGGCGTTGCTGGGAGTAGCCGAAGGCCGTGGGCTGCGTGCCTGGGCGTGCTGGTGCGGTCTGAGGCGCGAGATGCGAGCTGCAGATGCGGCGGAGACACGCCCGGGTTTCACACTAGCCGCACCCAAGGGCTCCGCCTAATGGCCAACACGAGTCTCGCTTGCGAGTAGACGAGCCCACGCCGCGATCTAGCAGATCTGACGCCGCGCCCGGTGTCGTGAGCGCCGTGTGTTCGTGGTGTGATGGCGATGGGGCGACTCAAACTTTGCAGCCGGAGCAGCGGCGCCGTCCCTTTCATCCCCCGCCGCATTCAGCCGCGCATGAACGAGATCTCGCGGCGGCAATCGGGCAATCTCGCGGGCGATCGGCTTGCATGATTTGCCTGAGTGGCCAGCGGCGGGCTCGGGAGATCCGAGAGGCGACGATCGCGCAGCCATAAAGAAGGGCCCCCTCGCCAGCTGCCGCGACGGGTGAGTAAAACCGCGCGCTGCACGTTCCGCGCCCGCTGCTGCTGCTGCTGCTGCTGCGTGCCGCGCGACACGCAGCCGGCGAGCTTCGTGACTCAGGCCCGACGAGCTGCATCCCGAGCATCCCCGATCGACCGCCGCTCGACGCAGCCCGCCGCAGCCCCCCGCCGGCTTCACTGCGCGCCCACCAGCGCAACAACGGCCCCGAGCTCAGTCCCGCCGTTCTGTAGGGCGCACGCGCGGGCGGCCATGACTCTGAGGCGCGGAGACGGCCCGAGTCACCGCGTGGACGCCCGCCCACGCTGGCGCTGGCTAGTGTTCCTTCCGCAGGCACGCCAGCCAGCCAGCCAGCCGCCATCCCCCTTCGGCCAACGCGAGTGCGAGCCCACCTAAGAAACCCACAGGATCTGGCTCCAATTAATCGAATACACCGCCGGCGCGCACGCCGCCCGAGCCATCCTGCATTCGGGCAATCCGCTGCAGCCTCTGCTCGATCTCTCGATAAACCGCTCCCAGATCGCGCGCCAGCAGCAGAGAAGCCAGCTCGACAAGGCGTCGACGGTGTGCTTCCTGGCCTGCCGCCGAAGCGTCCCTCGCCCAGCTTCCCCGCATTCCCAGGGCCAGCGGCCTCGTGTTTCCGCAGCGGCGTGCCTGTCCAACCGCAGATGTGCGTGGAGATCGCCGCCAGCGACCAGCCGCCGTGACGACAGTGCCTCGTGGGATCGCCGGCAGAGCTGCTGGTGGTGGAGCGGCGACGAGACCAGACCGGAGCGCCACAATCGCTCGGTGCTGCGCGGAGCCGCGCGTAGCGCTGCGGTGCCAGTTGCGCAGCGGTTCCCCAACGTCACTGCGCAACCGCGTGGCAGCCCTCCGGCCAGACATTCGGATCCGCTCTGCCTGCAGGCCTCAGTGGTTCACAGACCGCGAGGAGACCCTGTGCGTGTGCGTTGGACTTGAGGTGGATGAACACCGCACGTGTAGCCACCGCCCGCATCAGCGCCGTCCTCCATCCCCCTGACGAGCCCACCAGTCCCCCCTCACCCACTGCACCGTCCAGCTGCTCCAGCGGCTTCTGCGCATGCCTGTATCACCCGCCAGCCTGCCCCCGCCCACCACTCACACATCACGCCGCAACCGCAACCCAGCCCTCCTCACCTCCTTCCTCAACCCCGCCAACACCTCCACCTCCTCCCCCCTTCCACCCCCTGAGCCCCGTCACGACCCGCAGGCTCAGCGGCTCCAAGCCCTCCAGGAACGGCACCAGGCCGAGCGCGCCGATGCGCCTCAGCGCCGCGTCGCGCGGCCACGTGCCGGCCGGAAGACGGGGCAGGCTCGACGCGCGCAGCCCGGCTCCGCGACCAAGCCGGCTGGTTTAGCGTGGCTGGAGGGGAGGGAGGGGTGGTGGTGGTGGTGGTGGTGAGGCGTGTTCGCGCGGTGCGGGAGAAATCGGGATGCGTGAGGGGTGGGGGAGAGGAGGGAGAGAGGAGGGAGGGGAGGTGCCGGAAGCATCGCTGCACGAGGCGAGGCCAGTCCTTGATTGGTGCCGGCGCTGGGGCGGCTGGTGGGTGTGGGCGAAACGGGGGTGAGTGGACCTGGTCGCGACTCGACGTCGATCTCGAAGATGGCCGTTCGGCGGCACGTTGCGAGTCAGGCGATCGCGTGGCCGGTTGGAGGGAGGTGGTGGCGTCTGGTGGGTGGGAGGGGACGTAGAGTGATGGCTAGACAGGGCTTAGGTCTGTACCAATGATCTGCGTGGAGAGAGGCCGCGTTGGTGGAAGCAAGGGCTTGCCGCTGTCGGGCGGTTTTCTTTCGTTGCGGCATTAAGGTCGTACTTCGGCGGTTGGGTGCTCGTCGCCCATCTCCATGGCCCAGGTCCCCGTGCCCACGCCGATGTCGAGGATGCGGTGCGGTTCGGGCTCGATGGGGGCGAGGTGGAGTTTGCCGCCGCAACGGAGGAGCACGAGGTGGTGGTAGAGGTCGAGGCGGTCGAGCTCGCCCTGGTTGTGGTGAGTGTGGCTGTTCCTTCGTCTACCGGTCGATCATGTCTCACCTCGTCGTTCGGGGGCCAGCATGCTGGAAGCCTGCTGAGCCATGGGGCAGGCCAATGCTGGCTGTTTGAACTTACACTTGTCTAACGTTTGGTCATGATGTCATCAGCCGTTCTCGTATTGATAGTTCAGCACGCTGGACTTTAGGGAGGTGGTGTAGCTCTGACTGCTGTTGGTTAGCTTGACCCGTGGTGCGCGCCCCGGACCAATCAGTGACGAGTCATCGCTCAAAGCCGACTCCGTCTCGTCCAATACGTTCTATGTTCAATCCCGCATCAGCGTCGCATGATAAGGTGGCGTTACAGAGTGAAGTGAGCTCATTTACTAGGTCAAACTCTATTATATCGTTGCTTGCCATGATGCAAAGGGGGTAGCTTCAGGGAGAAGACGAGTTGCTAAACCTAGAAGCTTCAGAAAGCAAAATGGGATGGCGAAGAGGGGAATTCTGTTTTTCGTCTTCGTTGCGCGGTGGGGCTGCGGCGCGTGCGGCAAGTCTGCCCAGGACCCAGACTGACAATCACACGTTCTCCCCACAATTGATGCGCGTCGAACCTGGATTTCATCTGCCACGTAGAGGCATGAGCAGCGACCCAAGAGCCTGGGCTTGGGACTTGTCCCGGATGGCGGGACCCATTGGTTGAAAAATGGCGAGGCGACACCGTTTGAGCTTTGGCGCCGGAGAATATGACTCGTTACTATAGATGCTCACCCAAGCGAGAGCTATACAGCAAGGGTCTACGGCATGGCTAGACTAGTTGTGTACATGTATAAAACATATCTATGCTCACTGAGCCTGCTAATCTCAAGGGAATTATTGAAGGTGGAGCAATTGCCATGTGCTATTATGGGAAAGGATAGTTTTTGATATACGCAACTCGAAACTCTCGCTTCTCGGAACGTCAGCAGTCGCTCCACTGATTCCTGCAGACCTGGGAGAGGTCAACAGACCGCACTCAGCCACCACCACTCTTCACTCAATCCCCACACGCCTGCCCATCACCACCCGCGACCTCCACGATGAAATATTCCCCTTCACACTCCCTCAAAAAACAGCAAACAACGTCTTCGGCCCAGCAATAAACCTCGCTGCAACAAACGCCACCATCGCCGCCACATACATCGCGCCCCCAAACCAAATCAACCCATCATACCCACCCCCCTCCCCCCCCAACATCGCGCCCGCGATCGGAATCCCCACCAGCGCCGCGAAGCTCGACAAGCTAAACGTGGTCCCATTCCTCTTCCCATAGTCCTCGATCCGACAGACCTGCGCCACGCACACCGGCGTCAAGCTTATCGCCGCGCCACTCCAAAAGCCAAACAGCACCGCGAACGCCGTGACGGCGGGCTCGCTCCCGCCCGCCGGCAGCCACAGCGCGAGCACGCAGGCGGCGCAGACGGCGGCCGTGGCGGCCATGACGTTGAAGCGGCCGAGGCGGTCGGCCGCGCAGCCGGGCAGCGCGCGCCCGGGCACGCTGCCGGCGTTGAGTAGCGCGGCGAGGCGGTAGGCGCGGCCGGCCGGGACGCCGGCGCGCAGCGCGTAGGCTGAGATGTAGGTTAGTGGGATGAAGACGGCGAACTCGACCAGGAAGATGGCGAGCGTGGTGGCGGCGTACGGCGGGTCGCGCAGCGCGCGCAGGTCGATGGAGGCGCGGCTGTGCGGGCTGGGTGGGATGCGGGTGCGGAGGAGGAGGCTGGCGGTTAGGCAGGTGCTGGCGTTGATGAGGCCGATGACCCGGATTGCCCAGGGGAAGCCGATGCGCGGCGCGAGGTGGAGGATTATGAGGGGGAAGATGATGCCGCCGATGCCGCCGGCGGTGCAGGCGATGCCGGTGGCGAGAGCGCGGCGCTTGCAGAACCAGTGGCCGACGGCGGAGATGCTGGGGGTGAAGAGAAGGGAGGCGGAGAGGCCGCCTAGGATGCCGAAGGAGAGGAGGAACTGGTAGTATTCTGGGAGGGGGTGTTAGTGGTGGATAGAGAGGCAGGTGCGGGCTCAGACTGGAAGCGGTGATATATACCTTTGCTGACGCTCAGACACATTGTGGATGCCACCATGCCGATGGAGCCTGGTATTACGAGTGGCTTTACGCCGTACCTGTCGAATACGGATCCTGTTCAAATCAGCATCTTCTCCCTGTCCATTCGCGGTCGTCGCCACTTACCAACTTGCGCAGCACCAATGTACAGGAAGAAAGCATACGAGCTAAAGATCCACCCAACAGTCGACTCCGAGTAGTTCTGAAGCTGATGCTCAGCAACCCAGGCCTGGAGCACTCCGATTGTATTGAGCAAGCCCATGGACGGGATCATGGCGCACCAAGCACCAACAATCACAAGCCAGGCCTGTAACCCGCCTTCTGGGTAATCTGGCTCTTCGACATAACTGTCAGAATCATTCGCCGTGTCCTGACCTGCTTGAGGTCTGCTTGTTCGAGTATCCTCAACCGAAATTGTCCTAGATTGTGTCAGCAATTGGAGATGAGGTGCAAGAGTGGGGGAGCGGAATCCAGGTGACTCACTCCATCGTTCTCCGCGCCTTCTAGGCTCAGCAAGGCAAAGTGTAACTTCTCTACGATTGCCTTTATTGGAGATGAATCACCCGGAGACAGCACCAGCTAAGGGATTACAAAGCAGACACGCAATTTTTGCAAGGTCGGGAGGGCATGTTCCGGGAAGGAAGTGGGTCGGCAAGGAGACAAGCTAGACCAATCAGAAACAAGTGCGTCACAGTTCGTGGGGTATGTGCTCTGCGGAGTATCTAAGACAATCATTCTTCCTATGGCCTGCACTTTGTACATCTTGTCAGAGATTCCTGCCCGTTCCCAATGGGCGGCAAATGCAAGACCTGATAGTTCAGGGGAAGGCCAGCTTCGAGTGTGCAGAGCTATGTCGACGAGCGCTTCCAATGCACAAGAGGATCCGCATACCGACTAGTGTCCGCCATTAACGCCACGACGTGTAGCTCGAGTAAGGTGTTTCGCTAGATCCTGTCAACTTCCGCCCCAAAAAGTATATCTCAAACTCTTTCCCAACCTCTCGGCGATCATCCCGAATAGTACATTTAACACGAGAAAGAGAATCAACAACCCCACAAAAGCTTCCGCGGCAACCTATAGCCTGCCCAGATGATTGAAACATCCACAAATCCCCATTTATTATGTTTTGCAAGGTCATGCAGAAGTACGAGCACATGAGTGGTCTTCGAGAGTGGCGGCCCGCAGGTGCGGCGCTGCCCAGGCATGTTTTTGAGTCACCGCTTCCACATTGAGGTGAGCTAGATCTTACTTTGTGGGATAATATCGGTGGTTCTTTACAAAGGTGAGCTGGATACTACGTTGTGGGGAAATGTCGGCAGAAGTGCTGTCACGGTAGATGGAGTGAACGATAGAGTATTTTTGCTTCCATATAAATCTACCCTCGAGTCTACGCAAACTGCTCTTGATATCGTAGTCCATCTGCCCTTTTGTACGTATGAGGCATCTGAGGAATGTAACTTGCCTATTTGGAACCCCCAAGCTTTGCACCTTTAGCGCCAGTATTGTCCACGGCCAGTCTTCCGCACCATGATTTGGCTAGCTATTCTGTTCTCTTCCTCCTAGACACTCGAACATTAATATCGACTTGTTTGACGAACCAATAGTTGATCTCCCTCCAATTTTCCCCAGGATTCGAAAGCTCGATGTGGAAGGACCGCAGAAACTGTGGAAGAAACTTCCAAATTTCGGCGGCAGCGATCTGATTTGGGCCCAACAATCAGCATTCAAACACTTCAGAAGATTCCATGAAAGCTCACATTCTTCCCGATACACTGGCGAGTGCCCTGGCCAAACTGAAACATGTGCCTCTCCATCTCTTTCGCCTCGCTGCGAAACCAGCGTTCCGGATTGAAATCGTCGGCGTCTTCGCCAAAGATGGACTTGACGAAGTGGAATGCGGCCGGATTCACTCCAACACGGTACTACTACTATCAGCAAGACGTGCAGAATACGGTGAAGAATCAACAACGCACCCCAGCGGGGATATAGTACCCGCAAATCTCCCGCCCACCATCGGGGACGTGTCGCGGAAACGACAGCGCAATCGACGGAAACACGCGCATCGCCTCCTTGCAGACCGCAGATAGATACGGCATCCTCGACGCCTCGGCATACGTGACGACATTGCCAAGCCTCCCTTCAACATCGAAGCGGTCGATCTCCTCCTCCAGCTTCGCGTACACGCCGGGGTCCTTGCACAGGTGGTACAGCGCGGAGCGGATGGCGACGGCGGTGGTGTCGCTGCCGGCGAAGATGGCGGTGTAGGACTCGGTGTAGACGTCCGACATGTCGAAGTCGGGCGCCTTCGTGCGAGCCACGTCCAGCAGCTTCTCAAGCATGTCGGGGCGGCCCTTGCCGGCGGCGACGCGGTCGTCGACGAGGCGCTTGGACACTGCGGTCAGCGCGTTGAAGACGGATACGCCGTGCCGGAACCGCGCGGAGAAGGGGAACAGGAGGATCTGCAGCGGGCGCAGGGCTTTTGGCAGGACGGCCGCGCGGATGGCGTGCGGGAGGATGATGTCAACGGCCGCGATGTAGCCGCCGATGTCTTTGCTTTCGCGCAGGAAGCCGAACATGCGCCCGAAGAACAGCTCGCCGATGATGTCGAATGTGTACCTGTGCGTGCGCGATATCAGCGGTCGCGTCGAGATCTTTGGCGCGTGAACAGGATGGACTTACCAATGCACCCATTCGGAGATATCGAAAACAGCAACCTTGTCTGCGAGATCTCCCATGCGCTGCATGAACAGGTCGGTGACGGTATCCATGTACTTTTCGTTCTCCAGAACTGTTTTGAAGGTGAAAATATGCTGGATCATGCGCCTGCGGAAGGTGTGTTTCTTCTCGTCGAGCTGTGTGAAGCTGTCCTCGTGTGGAGAAAGATTTGGGGCTTGTGTGAGGTAGAAGTCCGTCTTGGTGTAGCCTCCGCTTACGGCGTAGATTTCTTTCCAAGCCTGTGCGTCGCATACCGAGCACTCGTTTGGGGCAATTCTCACAATAGGACCTTTTATCCATCATGAGTGAGAGCAGAAGTAAGTACGGATTAGTATTCCGCACCGTATTGTTCATGTAGCCACTTCGTGTAACGGTGCATGTCCTCTGCGTTGATCCTCTGCAGATACCATAGTCGCGAGATAGATGCCCAGAAAGGGCCTGGGATCCTTGCGAGTGGGGAGAAACAACGTTGGTAGACGATCCAGCCAATACAGAAGACGACGAATGAAAACACATGTAGAGTGGGATTTAGCGAGAAGAAAGTCATGTTGAAAGGGATGAAGGATGACACGGCGTGTGCGAAGGAGCGCGCATGCTTATATTTCATGCAGCTACCTTGCAAACAAGAAGTGGAGAATCGCAGATTGAACCCTGCCGTCCGGGTAAAAGAGCATGGAATAGTGCTGATGCATGAGCAAGGTCCGGGTAAGGCATACTGAGACCCACTCTACGGTACGTGGCGGCACGGTACAACAGTCCGCAGCCCAGCCCGCTTTTCTGAAAGAGTAATAAACGTACTACAGGACGAGATAGCTTGCATTACCTCAAATACACACTGAACAGAACACACGCGATAGAATGTGGCAGCCGGATGATGAACCAGAGTGGTCTGCGAGACGTCCGTTTCTGTTCCAGTTGGGTTTAGCGCTCGGCTTGGAAGTGGATCACCACTGTGCCGCACAACAAAGTTTTCTTTCCGTAGCACACACAACCCGATTTCTTGGCTACGTGGTCTCCGATGAACCATTAGCCTAACGACAATCCTATACTGAAAAACGGACATACTGCTGTAAGATTTAAAGATAGAGATATCGTAGTTGACAGAGCGTGTAGTACCTGTACAAAGCTTCCTAAAGAAAACAAACCGAGTGATGAATATACTGCCAATTGGATACAAATCTAAGGGTTCTCTAATAACCTTGCCTCAAAACCAGCTCTAGGAACAGCGTGTTATGATACCCTCTCACGTTTATGTTCCCACAACTTCTTCCTCACCGCCATGGTTTCCGCCTCTTACATCTATTCAATGAGAATTTCTGAGACAAGAAGCATTGACAAATTACTCTGTGGGCTAATAAAAGGGAGTGAAAGTGTTCCATGCCCAACCAGCAAGCCCGTCGACAAGCCTCATATCATCCTTGAACTCCAACCTCCAACATCGAATCGGTACTCTCTTCTATACGTGGCAGTCATGTCCTCTCAGTGCATGTTTAAATCAACCTAAATTCTCATGCATGACACGAAGAACCAGAAAAAAATCAGGCAACGCTGCGTCCAGGTGGATATGTTGGGGGATTAAAGCTCGGTGGTTTCCAACTCAGTATTTCGATGAAGACAGTACCGATAGCTCGGTTAAGCGATAGAAATCATTTATTCAAAAAGCTAGCCATTTCCCTCAACCAAAATCCAAGAGACTACTTAGGTAGTAAACCGGAACGCACTCGTTCTTAGTCGTGTCTGATCATGCCCCAAGATTTCGCTCCTCCCAGACCAGTCAGACGCCGCCACAGGAGCGCTTAAGTACGTTCTCTTCTTTGCAAGAACCCTGTTCGCTCTCCAGTAGTAGATATACCACGCAATGAGAGTGATTATCTGAAGACCAAAGAGAGCGCAGAGCCACGCAACGTATCGGGTCGGATCTATGACGGGAAATTGCTGGTAGGCTTCAATGTAACTATACTCAGCATTCTGTGCAGTCGCGAATATGAACTTCCAATAGCCACTGCTGATTATGCCTCCTGTAGCATAGCCAGCGAGAGTGAGGCCGAGAGTTGTCAATTTGCTGGTGATATCGGTAGTGTTGGATAGTACAAGACTCCATATCACTGTTCAAATTAGCTCAAATCGAGTAGAAAGGTGACTTATTTCTGCTTACGGTATTGAGAGACATTTCCTAGTCTCATCAAGAAGATCAAGAAGCCTCCCAAAGATGGTTTCACGTTTCGATAGAATTCCACGTCGTTCAACATGTAAGAGCCAACAACGATACTGGCAGCAAATTGGAGAGAGATACTGGCGGCAGTTACGAAAACTGTGCCAGCTTATGTAAGTGCTGAACATCTTGACGATTGGGTTGATCTCTACTTACTTCGGAAGTTCCTCAATCTTGTTAATATGACACCCACTAAGATAGCAACGAGGACGGCAGGAACAGCAGTTTCCCACCGACTGTGACTTCCTGGGAGAGTCGGGTCGAGTTGCCGAGTTTGAACAAAAGCGAATGCTGAGTTGAACAGAGATATGAGGAAGAAAAACCAGATTTGTGGTTGTTTGAGTAGCTTGGGTGCCTGAAGTTGGATTAATTTTCGCTTAAAACATATAGATATGGCTGTAGCACCAACCGTGGCTTTTTCCCGGCCCGTCGTTGAGTCCTGTTCCCTCTGCCGATCTGTATATCGCGCTCGCTCCTGCGGTGACATCCATCTCACCTGGTCCGGTGTTCCGATGAAAAAGAATCCTGACCCAGCAATGAAGATGTAGATGATAGACAACACCACTTGCCATAACTGATATCCGGAAAAAGAGTCTCCAGTGGCCGGAATTGCGTTGCCAATTTCGTTAAATGCGTATACCACCAGAAGACTGCTGTATCCCCAGAAGAGAATCCTGAGAGGCTGCTCACGGACAGTATACCAGGCTCCACTCAAGAATACCAAAGCTGTCGTTGAGGTGCCACTGAATACCCCTACAAAAGCCATGATAGCCGTGGCTCCGGCAGAGCCGGAGTCAATGAATGCAAGTCCAATATTAAAGGCCGCTATAGATGGTGATTAGCTCCATAGCCAGATTCCTGACAGTTGTTTTTGGCTCACCTAATATGAAAACTGAAGTGGAAATGACATGCCCGATTTGTTGTCGACGAATGAGGTGCAGACTAGGATGAAGCGATACCAGAAAGCCGGCATAGTAGGCGAGACCAACGTTCGGATACGCCTCATATGGGCCTACCCAATACAAAAGCGCGTACACAAACTGCGATCATCAGCGTTACAGCTTAAAGGAAGCGAGTTTTCAGCATATCTGGACCAAACTTACCGACATGAACGGGATCAACGCGAGATCAATCTTCCACATCGTCCAATGCTTTGCTCCAGTCCCTGGCTTAGAATCTTGGTCATTGAAAAGCCCAGAAGTCTCATGGTCAGCAGCCCGAAGCATTTCAGCATCATCGTCGTGCGCCCGTCTTCTGAGCGCGAATCGAAACCGATCCACCCGGAACATGCGGTCCAGCACCAGCGTCTTCATCCTCAGCACCGTCTCCCTCGCAAACGTCTGCGTCCTCCAATCGTACGAACAGAGCACCGCACGCTGCATTCCACCCTCTTGCCCGCAGATCATTACTGCGACTGGCGGCCTCTCAGCGTAGAAACACGTTGCCGTCATGGCGTACGTATCAATCAACGTGAACAGCGTCTGCCCGTCCTTCTTCCCCTTTTCCACCGCCGGCGGCAGTGGGACGCACTCCCCATCCTTCAGGTGATGCCTCGACAGCGTACTCCCATTCGTGCTCCACTTCAATCGACCATGGTTGAACCCGAACAGGTAGCGTTCCGCCTCCCCGATATCGACAAGCCCCTCCACGCCCACAAACAACGCCTGCGTCGACCAAAACTTCCCGCGATAGATATCCAACAGCATCGCCGGCGCCGCCAGCGCGATCAGCGCCGATGGCACCAGGAACACGATCCCGGGCACGAGCAACCCGATCGCCTGCGCCGTGGACTGGGACTCATCACTCCCGTACTCCTCCTCCGCCCTCCGATTCGAGGCATCGATCTTCGCCTTCAGCACCTCACCCACGATGGTAAACACAAGCCCGAAGATCAGGTACAGCGGCACGCCGCGCAGCAAGATCTTGCCGAACGTGCGAGCCAGAGTGGGGCGCTTGAAGAAGGCAACCTGGTCGACGGCGTCCCATTGGATAGCAGCACCAACAGCGCCATCCAGCGTGACGGTGCCATCATCAACAATACCAGCGACCTGGCAGCGCGGCTGGACATCCCACAGACGCGCACCCCACGCATCGCGCAGCTCGTGCCAGGGCGCGGCGCGCCGCGGCGGCAGCAGGCAGAGCAGGCGCTCCAGCAGGGCGTCGCTGTCGTTTGCAAGCGAGAGCCGCGCGAAAGCCTCAAACGACGTATCCGACGCGACGACGGCGGGGCGGCGGCGCAGCAGGCCCATGAGCGCGTAGCTGAGGTCGCCGGGCGCGAACAGGGCGGTCTGGCGGGCGGCGAAGGCCTCGAGCGCGAGCGACACCAGCTCGAGCGGCGTGAGGTGGATCGACGACTCGTAGTGGTCGATGAGCTGGCGGATCAGCTTTGCGTCGCGCCAGGCGCGCGCGGCGAAGTTGCGCTTGGCCAGCTGCTCGGGGCGGGGCGGCCCGCCGAGCGCGTGGATGCGGACGCGGTGCTCGGGCGAGCAGAGCAGGATCTCCGGGAGCGTCCAGAGCCGCGTGCCCCACTCGCGGAGCCAGCTGTTCGCGCTGGCCGGGCTGTAGGTTTGCGGGACGGCGCCGGGGAGCCGGCTGAGGAGCGGCGGGCCGAGGAGGATGGCCACGGAGTGCGCGGCGCGGACGATGTCGCAGATGCGGTAGACGTCGGCGCTTTGGCTGGTGGCTTTGGCTTGGTTGTCCGCGTCGCGGATGCATTCGAAATCGAGCCAGAAGGCGGGCTTCCCGGCGGACTGGGCTGCTTTGATGCCGTACTCGTGAAGTGTTGCCCGGTCTCTTCGTGCCATCTCGACGTACGCTGCTCTCGTTTCTGCATCGGGTAGGGTCCAGCCGGCAAGCTCCTGTTCTGTGGCCACGCAAAATTGCTTCCTTGTGTAGGAGAGAAAGACGAAATCTGTATCAGCGTTATCTCCATACTTCTTGATCCAGTCCGTCACCTTCCAGGTTTCGCAGGAGGTGCCTGCGCGGGCGTCGTCTTTGAGAAAGCAGAGATACCTGGGTCGGTACTGTCGAGCAGGAAGATCATCAAAGTCCTCGTCCATCTCTTGCTCGAGGTCATAACTACGACGGGGCTCCTGGCGCGGATTGGAGATGGCTGACATCTCAATGTCGTCGGGTAGTAGAGGTGCGCTTTCTCCCGGCTCCTCCGCCTCGTCCAAAGCTTGGGTCATGTTCTCTGCAGTATTTCGAGATGCCTTTGCGTAGCCCCAATCCCGATATCTCACAGGATCGTAAAATCCTCCATTCCTTGAGCTGCCTTCGAGGTTTTGAGGAATGAGAAGCTATGAAAGGTCAGTTTATGCTTCACTTCCAAAGCATTTCCTAGCGGCATAGCTGCTACATACCATCAGGACAAGAAGAAGGCAAGAGGGGATCCATTTCAGCGCAAGTGAGATCACGGAAGATCCATCATACCGACGCTCTTCACTGCCCTCCTCGAAGACGGAAGAGTAAGTCCAGTGAACGAGATCGAGGATTGCTGAAACCTGCATCCGCATTTTCCCTGTTCCAGTCCAGCTCCTCCCTTTTGCCTGCGCGTTCGATTCATCGCTTCCTTGGACGATCAATGGGGCCAGTCGGCCATCGCTAGGTCGAATAAATCGTTCTTTTACTGCGTCTTTCCTGTTGATGACTGTCAACCGGCCAGAAGCGTCGCGGTGGCGTAGGTCGAAACGGGACATGTCTCCGAGGCTTAATGTGGAACTAGCACTGTCTCAAAGCGCAGAGCTTCCTCTACTACCTTTCGGCGGATGGCGGTTAGTTGAACATCGGAAAGTCCTTTGATTTTGCTGGCTGTGGGATCAATCTTGAGAACGGCAGAAGGCGACTGCGGATCTGACAGTGACGGACGGCATGTTTTAATATTAGATGGAGTGTTTGTCCTACGACTTATTGGGTGGCACTTCCGTGAGGCTTGTCCAACTCTTTGCTTTTTAGTGTGGGGGCCATACCAAGCAACCAATCCGTTGCCACGGCGCGAAGATCATGCTTATATTTTCGGTAGAGCGGCCGATCCGCAGCCGCATGCGCCAGTAAAAAGACGAGTAAGATTGCCGCCTGGACCACAGCCCCCAATTCTATATTAGTGCAGGTATCACAGACTTTTTGCGACGGAGCGTGAGCTCGCCACTGTGTTCAACATGTTTCAGCCTCGCATCTTTCAGTTGACGGGTATTCACCTTCGTCATGCAACGGCGTTTCGTGTTATTGAATTTCAATATTCCAGTCCTAGCCTTTTGACCTCTCACCCGAAGATCAGTCAGAATAGGCGACATGTTGTTGACTGTCCGTCTAGGCCGCGATAGCCACACGCAGTCCTTTGGCCCTTGATGGACCCGACATGGTTGTCTCAGGTAAATCACAACTATGACTCTGGCACACAAGGCCTCACACTAATAGGTTTCCGTAGTCTGGCTTACACGCGTCCCCTGTCAACGAGCATAAAGCAATACAATACCGGGATCCCTGAAGCTTATATGGAAGCTGCAGTGATCGACGGCCTCGTAGAGCCTGTACACTCGAAAGAAGATGCTGTAGCCTGCACATCCAGCGACCAAGTCACTTGAAGTTATTGACGTCACGGTTCACCTGAGGATGAAATCCTTAGCAGTGACGACTTGAAAATCCGACAACGAAATTACTTACAGTGGCTGTGCCATCACTGACCCGGCTCAAGCAGAGGCACTTGATGACGGCCCTGCGCTTGCATGGTGCGGCAGAGCTTCTCGAGGCTTTCGTTCTTTCGGCGGAGCTTTTCCATCTCCGCTTTGTTGCGCATTCTTTCTTCGGCCATCTCGAGGATGTTCCTGTTAGTCGCCATGCGCATTTTTGTGGGAATTTGATTCTCTTTTTCCAGGCGCTTGATCTTCATGAAAGCTTCCTTGTACTCTTGTTTCATGGTAAGGTAATTGGGCAACTTTTTGGCCGTTTCTTTGGCCGGGGGCTTCTACAATCATATCATCTTTTAGAATTCAAATGTATAGCACGCTGACCCATGGCCGAAACGTGCACGCTCACCCCTCCACCTTGATACATTTGATCTTCAGGTAAGTTCTGAGGAAACAGTTGACAGATGTGTTGATTAGTGTTGGGGACGGAGAATTCAACGCAGGAATCACGTTTTTGTTGGGTGCCGCAGACCTTGGATCAACCCACGTCATATGTCCAGTAAGTCTCAGCATTTCCATACAATGAGTTGTGTAAAGTTTTCATTTCCTCAACTATTAACACGTAAGAATACCAAGAAAGCTCCACATCACTCATGACCGCCCACCCCCGCTCAAGGCAAGCAGCTCAGCAGGCCCTGCAGCTTGTTCAGCACGACAGCCTGCTTATCCGCAGCCGCAGTCGTCTTGTCGCTCGCATTGCCAACGCTCACGCTGACCCAGCAGCCGTCGGTATCGACGACGGCCCTCTCGCGGGGCAAGGTAGTCTCGCCGCAGGTCTCGACGTCCGGGGTGCTCAGGACCGGGGTGCTGAGGTTGATCCTGCTGAGCACGAACTTGAACTTGCTGGCGTCATTGCACGTAGTTTCGTCGACGTCGCCCATGTTGACGTTCAGAAACACGCCGTCGGGCAGGTACGGCGCGCCGCTCTCGATGATCTTGCTGGTCAGGTTGAGGGCCAGGTCGGCGTAGACGGTCGACGACAGCGGGGTGGCGGCGTTCCAGGCGGTGCCGCTGCCGCTCAGGCCCGAGAAGGCCAGGGCCGGGATGCCCTGCTTGACGGCGTACACGGCCGAGCCGACGGTGCCGGAGAAGGGGACCTGGATGTCGAGGTTGGAGCCGACGTTGGGCCCGGTCACGGCGAGCTCCGGGGCCTGGTTGTCGAAGAACTGCGGGGCGAAGTCCGAGATGCCGTAGCGGATGGCGGTCACGGGGTAGGAGTTGACCCAGTTGAGGCGCGGGTTGGTGGCGTTGTTGCCGGTGGGCCCGCTGTTGGCGGGGCAGCTGTCGTACTGGCAGGCCTTGGTGCGGTCGCTGGGGTCGCTGTCCAGAGAGCCTGGGGGTGGTGTTAGTCAGGCGGCTTTAGGTGGTGGCTGCGGCGGGGGACGCACTGCGGCCGGACTGGTTCTCGGCGGGGGCGGACAGGACAACGTTGTGGCCGGCGGCGTTGAGCACGTCGTTCATCAGGCGGATGTTCTTCTCGGCCCAGCCATCGTCGTTGCCCTGGATGATGCGGATGGCGTTGACGGCCAGCGGGAGGGCGGCGGCAGCAGCAATGAAACGCATGGCTAGAGAGGTCTGAACGAGTGTGGGATGGCCTGGCGGATTGCGGGAGGGGCCGCAGCGGGATATATGTACACAGGTCGCTGGGCGTGTGGTGGAAGCGAGTGGGAGCGTTCTCTGCCTATATCGGCACCCACGTGCAATGCGCGCAGCTCGCCCATGGTGCAAGCGAGAGGAGGTGGAGTAGCGTGTGGGCGAATCAGCGGTGCTGGCGCGCAAGTCCTAATTTCAAGCGCCCTACAGGGCAGGGAACGGGCGAGGGCCAGTGGCTGGATTCCGTAAGATGGGCCGGTAGGCGAGATGGATGGGGGGAAAGGAGGGCGGGAGCTAGAGGCTTTCGGGCAGGAGCCGAGTCCCGTCGCGGCGGCCCCGGAGCTGCAGCGTTTCGATTCCGGCACGAGCCACACGCAACTCCCTAAGTCGCCAGCCCATTCGCCTTGGTCTGCTTGGCCTCGAGCGCTGCTGTTGGGCGCGCCGAGTAATGCTGCTACACCACCTGCCCGGTTTCGCCGCTGGCACTCCACGTCTCAGTCCCCATTGGACAGCACCGCCACGCTCCATTACACTCGCCCCTGCGCCGCCGCTTGGCCTCGAGCGGTTGAAACCCCATCGAAACAGCGAAGCCACCCTACGACCACCTTCGGATGCTGAAACTACCGCGAACGTGCGAGGACTCAGAGGCCTCATGCAAAACACCGCAGCTGCCTTCGCCACGGCTAAGTTACGCACTGCCAAGCTGCGAGACGACGCTCTATCGAATTCTGTTTAACCTGCGCTAGTGCTCCGGCGCTCCGGCGGCCAAGCAGCACTTTTTCAACGTCCATGACTTGGGCTGCCATTCAGAGCATCTTTTCCACTGCCTGTCGCACGTGTTGGCCGCCTCATTTGGACCAACTTCGGCTGCCGGGATCGCCGAGTGCTGAGCATGTGCAGGAGCCGCAATCCGATTGACTTCGGGGATGCGGCAAAGGGCTAGCTGATCCTGGAAGGTTGAATGCTATGCAGCCTCTCAAACTCTACGATTGGCCGCTTTGCCTATAGGCTGCCGTTGCCGTTCGTTATCTTTGGCGGCTGGGTGTGCGCATTCCAGGCGCAGCGCGCAGAAGCTTCGAACCCCGAGCTTCTGAACCCCGCTTCTTGACTCGTGGAGAGAGCACATCATTTCGCATTCAGCAAGGTGCGGACGGCTCTGCACCTTTTGAAACAACGCTTAAAGATGACCTTACGCCCGTACAGAGATCTGCAAAGGGCTGCATTTGGTCGGCGCATTGGAGAAAGACTCCGGGAGAATCAACGAGCAAGCCTGCGCGCGATACTCGAAAGAGTCGGCACGAATGGCACACGCTGCTAAATCAAGAGGTCAAAGCGCCACGCTGGGGAAACAAGCTCACCGGGACAACCTTGTGTGATGATGCACGGAAGCTTGGAGAACAACGCACCTCTAAAACGACGTTGGCTTTCAGCGGGGCTGCCTACGACAACCTCGACGGCCAACGCCAGATACCTCCAAGATAGCTTTTCGAACGTCTTCCTAGGCCGCGCCGAGCTTCCTCGTCGACGCACTGGCCTATCAAGTGCCAACGACGATGTAATACACCCGGAAAGCGCGCCAGTTCGACATTCCATCGCTGCCGCGGTGTATCATACCACTGTTCAAGCCTTCAGACCAATACTGCAGCACTCTGTCACTTTCGTGACCGCTCCAGAAGATTGGCACACCCTCGCTGGTACGTACTTTGAGCCCGTTGCATTCCAACCGCCATCCAGAAACGTATTCACAGTTGCCCAACGATATTAAGCTGTGCAAGCGACTATCACTCTGCGAAAACTTGCACCATCACCGCGCCATATGGCATACTGGAAATGCTGCCGGTGCGGCTTCCACAATGAGTTCACCTCTTGGAGTTGTTGGTGTTGCTATCACAGTCCACATCCTGCTGGTTGTGGTTGCACGTGGTACGAAGAGCACAAATCCGCTTCTCCATCTGATGAGACTCCCCATCCGAGTTACTCAAGCGGATGAGCAATGGCATGCACTGTTGGAGAAGCGAAATAACCCCATGATGTGGACTATTGATGCAGTAAATTCGAAAGTGTGGTGGAGCATGTGCGCAATGTGAAAACCTACGCATTTTGTACTGAATGATAGATCTATGGTACTCCCGTCTCCAATCACTATCATATGTCACCGATCGCGCGTTGATCCGGACTCAAAATCGGCTGTGCTACCTGCTGAACAGCCTCGCTCGAAGCAAGGCGGGGTAGCCCAAAGCCCTGCACCTCTTGCACCTAACAAAATCTCAACGATGTCGATTTCACGACCATCATCATCGGGTCCACCTATCACCGAAAGCCCATCGGATCACCAAGATACGCAAAACCCTGAAATTTCCGGAGCGGAACTTCCTTCAATGCCTTCTGCAGATATTTTGTCTGACGGAGAGGGTACAATGAGAGGTAAGATCGAAAAAGGACTTTTGGAAACGATGATCATGAGAACAAATCTACAAAAGAGAATTATACTCCATGAACCCCTCAAGAAGCTCTAGCAAAAGAAGAAGAGAGTCAAGTTTTATCAGACTTTTTTGACTAATGAGAAGTTGGACATAAGTCAGTTCTACAAGATCTTATCCATCCTTGTTCTTTCCAAGTTTTGCAGGTAAGACAAGGTTGAGGATATCTTTTTCAGTCATTCCAACCGTCGCGATGAAGACCTTCTCTTTGAATACAATGACCTGAGGGAAACAAACTTCCTTGACAGCATAGACGGGGACCAATTTTCTAAGAACCAGTGGATCTTCTGTCCCCTTGTCATCCAAAAACGACGGAGAATTTACAATCTTGCAAAGAAGCCAGAACGTCGTTTTCCATTCATCGAACCCTCCAAGAAGATTGGAGAAGGAGCAACCTGTTCTGTAACGAAGGAAGTCATTGCTCCATTTCACCTTGAGTCTACGGACAAGCCATTTGTCAACAAGGAGGTATGTACTCCTTTGCACGAATCAATAATCATGACTCACAAAAAGGCAGAACAAACTTGTAGCCTGCAAGCACATTCGAACAGCAAATGTCAAACCAGAAGAGATGACGAATCTCGACAACCTACGACAATGCATCAGCAACCATGACCGAATTATGGTCAACTTCGCCACCTTCCAATGTGAGTCCGAGTACATCATCTTGTATGATCTGGCTGAATATGACCTCGAGAAATTCCTGGTGAATAACAATGCACTCACACGTCCTGACTCAGCACAATACAATCCGAACGGACCCACCTCGTACAACAAAGCGGATTTGATTCAAGAAAGCTGTAACCTCGCGAACGCACTCGAATTTCTTCACAGTCATCTACATGGTGTAGAGGGAGAAGTTACGTGTGCGCACAACGATCTCAAACCCGAAAATATCCTCGTTTTCTACTCTCACAGCACCGAGGATAGGTACCCGGTCGGCCAATGGAAGATCACGGACTTTGGAATCGCGCGTCTAAGGCCGAAACGGACACACAGGCCCAGCCCAGTCGAGGAGGAAGAACCAGTAACACCCGTCGACATCTCACCGAAACGTCATTCGCAAGATTTTCTCAGCCCATCCTCTGCGGAAAGTAGCCCTTCCAAACCCAAAATACATGAATCGCTTGAACCCGTGCTGGAAACTCATCGAGCACGGCAACTATCGGCCTCGTCAACGTTTTCCCTCAGCAAGACAGAAGCAAAAAGAGATCTCGGACGGTTCACCGCGCCCGAGGTAGTGAAGAAAGGCCACGCGTAGATTGATGCAAGACTCGGAGACATCTGGTCGTTTGCTTGCATATTCAGTGAAATGCTGCTCTTCTCGATCAGTCCAGATTTGGTGAAAGAATTCAGAAGTTTCTGCGAGGAAATCAACAAGGAGGACATGCGTTTTTACAATCACGTCAACAGGCAAGTCAAGCCGGAGATCCTACAATGGCTACACGGGATCAGATCTATCCACTACTCGGCCAAATCCCAATGGTACCAGGAGTGTTTGGACCTGATAGGAGCGGTTTTGAAGCCAAACGATGCCAAGAAACGGCTAGCAGCGAGTGAAATACGCCGAAGGTTGCATGAAATTCGAAAATCAATGAATTCACAGCTGCCAGAACAACAAGAAGACGACGAACCTGACACTCCTTCCACCACTGGATTTCACCCTACGTTTAGAGTTACCACCGAACACAATTAATTGATTGGGCGTATTTTCCTTTTCATTTTACCCTGTCATGTTTATTACATTCATATCTTTATTATTTTGGATTTTGAAAGTTTCTTTATGTATGAACTGATTTTTCCAGTTTTTTAAATTATAAAACGTGTGAAGAAGTGCAACCATTCATTCTGTAACCCTGTAGTGACCGCGATGGGACGTTCAGAGGCATTAAGACGACATACCCAACCTTCTTCCCCATTTCATAAAATTGTGATCACCAAGTCGAGAGGAAGTCGATTTCCTGTTTCTTGCGAGAGTCAAACATAGTGCTATTATGGAACTAGTCAATCTGCATGGGCAGCAAGTCATCCTTTTTACATGGTCTGTACTGCTGACAGTGTGAAGTATATCTTGGAGATCAAACGATGAAACTCGGCCGATGGAAGTAACCTCAACTTCGACATAGACTGGATCAGGAGGAATTCCATAGGCGCCCGCTTGAAGAAGTTCGGAAACTCAATTCCAAGCTCCCGCCGTACAAAAGCCCGAATTGAACCCGAGAGCGACATCCAAAGTGTGACAACTCCGTTTCGAACAGTCTCGCATCGTTTGTTGGTGGGGTGTTCCTAAGCCGGTGGATATAAGAATGCAAAACTACGTTCCACGCTAAGATTGGATGAGGGGAAGTGCTGTAGCAGCACTAGTTGGTCGAACAGATCCGTTGTGTAATCCGAGATAGATTGCTGGACGCGACAGCGATACGTATACGAATGTGAAGTTAGGCGGTGGGTGAGAAAACCGCGCAACAAGCAAGCTTCGGGCGCTCTCTAGTGGAATCTTATCAGGCTTACTATGTACAATGCTCATGCAAGGCACAATTCTTACTTTGACGTAGGTTTAGGCCGGCATATTCCGCAGATAGGAATCAGCATATCCGCTAAAAGCATTCGAGGCGCGCGTCATTACAGTACAGATCCCTGCAACACGAACAGAAACTAACTCGAGGAGGCATGTCAAACCTGCACCAGAGAAACCGAGACACTTACATGGAGAAAATACCATTTTCCTGCCAGCCTCTGCTCCGGGAACGGAGAATGCGGCTCCGTTTTAGTTCCAGATATGTGGAGTTGAGCCGCTATTCAACTCGAAGTCTGCTGCGTAGAGCCGATCAAGACAGCCGTCCGCATACTCATATTCTTCTGCTTTCATTTCCTCGCAAGCGGGAATTTTAGAGCTGAAAACTGTGGTTATTTGCTTCAGTCCTTCTGCTCTGGTAGAACAGAACTGAGGCTGATGGTAGCGGCGCCATTGCAACTGTGGGGTACGACGTAGTCTCGAGTCATTCGGGTTGGATCGGCTCCGGCCGTGTGGGTGTGGCGCTGACTATATCCAAGGTGGTAAAATGGAGCATGGAAAAGCTTGACGTGATTCGGAGGCGATCTCGGAAAGATACACAGCGGCGGTGGTTGTGGAGGCGTTAGGGCCTGGGTGTGCAACCATTCGAAGGGGCTGATGAGAAGTAGATTCTTGGCGAAGAAGAGAGAGGAGTGGGGAGAAGGTGCCCCTTATAACTGTCTCGGGTCAAAGTTAAATACACGTGATCCGACAGGACACCTGGTTTTTGGTCTCAGTTCAACATCTGCTATTGTCCTGATGTGGGGATCGGGATCCAGCAAAACCTGCATCACTGCTCCCACTGCAACAAGTCCGCGCGGCCGCTTGGTATGGGACCCTTTCCTCGCATAGTGAGGTTGGCAAATGCGCTAATTAAGCTCCCTCGGATTCTATGCGGTAGAATGAGCCCCCCAAGAATATGACGCGCAACGAGAGGTTTGAAATCATAGGGCACGAGCGGAAACCTGAGCTGCCTGAGTACGTGTATCTATTGCGACAACACATTGAATCTATTTCGATCTACCACGACGCCTAAGGGCGTGGGGATGCTATAATTAGTCTACCCGAGGAGCGAGTTCTGGATCCGGGGTGTCGTAAGGCTGGACGATCCGAATACGAATAGCGACGTGTCTCGCTTTGTAGATGCGCACCGCCTCGACAAAGCCAAGACCAAAGTCTGGGCAGAGATATGTAGATTAGAAAAGCAGCTTCTTGCCTCGAGAATCTCTCTTGCATTATCCTCATCCACAGCTTCACACTCCATTCTCAGCCTTCAGCAAAAGAACATCCTTCCAGCAAATCCATTCGATTTCAAAAATCCGAAATCCAACGCCCAACATGCAGGCAATCAAGGACTTCTTCAACTACTCTCCTATTTTCGATCCCCGCTTCAACCTCCGGATACACCTTCTCCAGCTGGTTCTGATAGTAACGGCTGTCATTCTTACCTTTGTACGAATGACAATGAACGTCCCAAGGACCCGAGCAAACACGATGGCCTTGTCCATGGTCAGTAGCTATACTTCACCTTCATTACCACATCTAGCTAACGTTGAACTACCAATATAGGGCGCAAAATCGTTGATCATCATCGCCTATCAACTCCTGACTTGCCACGTTGAGAAGTTCAAGAAATGGGCGAGCCCGAAGGCCAACGCGATTCTCAACACCCTCGAGATCGTCTTCTGGGCTGCGGTCACGTTCATGGTCTTCCAGGCGAACTTGAACTCCTGCACGGGAACAAGCTGCATCCTGAGCTGGATTGTCGTCGGACTGGCAGGTATTTTACAGTGAGTTTCTCTCTAGTCGCCAGCCTGACTACTGTAGACACTATACTGACAGATTGCGCTACAGTGTTCTCGCCATGCAGACAGCAGTCGTGTCCATCTGCGACTTCCGCTACTTCCGCAAGTACGGCGTCCCTCGTTGCTCGCAGCAGCCGCCCAAGGACGAAGTGACGATGCAGGAGGTGGTTTAAAACACCAGAGTGGGGAGGTGGCTGGAGATAAGGAACCAGCAGGATACGGATAGATCACGTTCGATAGAGGCATTTCTAGAACATACATGGGCAGGCACATGTTACAAAGCGGGAGAGAAAGATAGAGAAAAAACAGAATTCTTAGATTGTTTTCAAGCGGCATGACTCAAATATTCAGGTGAACCACTCAATTACCAAGTGATCCGAGGAAGTTAAGCCCTCGGTGGCATGAAGTCTAGACCATTAGCCGGCACCCCTGTCACGGCGCTAGCGTTGCCCCGCTTCGTCGAAGCCGTCATCGTGATGTTCACATCCACAGGCCTCAGGGGTGGCGCTGCAGTGGCAACGGTGAAGGACGAAGTGGCCTGGTTGAGGTGAGGAGCCTTGGTGGTGATCGAGATGAAAGAAGTTACGTTGCTGAAACGTGGTGTCTCAAGGGAGATGCTGAAGATGGGGGCTTCGGTGACAGTAGTGTAGATGGTGGTTGTTTTGCCGTCGCGCCGCGAAACGGCGCTCCCCGCAACGAGGGGAAGCATGAGAACAGCGTTGATGAGCAACATGTTCGCGTGAGTGTTGGGATTAATTTTTGTAAAATCCTTTCGTAGACGGCTTGGTTAAGTAGCGCATCCAGAGACAACAGAAGAGCGTTGTTCAAAAATCTGAGATTTGTTTGTTGGCGCTTCCAGCATTGTTCCAAGATGTTCTTCCAGAACAATGTCAGCCTGCAGCTCCGTTTGCAGATCAGGCCAGCGAAAACGCATCGAATTTGATGCCAGGCCGAATAATTCATGCCAGTACATCGATTGAAGTATCATTTCTTGCAAAGCCGAGACTGTTGGTCAGACGAAAGAAAGTACTGAGTCTGACAGCATCTCAGCCAAACAATCATACACGGCACACCTCGGAGATCACAAAATACGCAGTCTCTATCTTGACATCTGCAGAGTTGCAGTACATGTGCAATACAGAACCCTTGCTCTCCCCAAACCACTGCTCACGCACGACGAACCGATCCCCACGACCCATCCAGACGCGTGCGGACCCTCCACCCAGCCATCAAACCCCCACGTCCACATCCCCTTTCACCCACAACGTCAACAATCCGGCCTCTCTTCTAGCAGCCTCTTCCCTACCAGTTTTCACTTAAAGCAACCACACCACCCCGCCAGCCCTCCTCCGCCAGCCCTCGCGCTCGCTCCCGGCACGCCTCTCCTCCGCCTCCGCCTCATCCCCGCCCTGTCCCCGCCCCGCCCAACTCGACCTTCACGCCTCCACCGCATCTCCGTTCGCGCCTCCGCCCGCTCCAGACCGGCCGTTTGCCGCCGCGCCGCTCGCCGCGCGCGCAGCGCCGTGTCCGCGCATCGGCGCCCAGCGGCTGCCTCGGCTTGTCGAGCCGCTGCGGGTGGCTGGCGGGCATCCGGCTGGCTCTGAAGCGGGCGTGGCGGCGAATGGTGGCGTGGCTCCAGAGCTGACCGCAGGAGGGGGGGCTCATAGCCTAGCTGAAGCTCGGAGAGGGTGGCGGGAACGGCTGGGATAGTGCTGGCGAGAGGGGGTAGAGATGTGGAAGATAGTGTGAGAGGGGTGGAGGTACAGCTGACGTGGAGCGGTCGTTTTCGTGGTCGGTTGTGGTGGTGAGGGAGGCATGGGCGGTCAGAGGGATGAGTTCGGTAGGGAGGCGCGGCGAGGGCACTTTCTGCAGCCAAGTATGGAAGTTGAGGGAGGCTGGATGTCTCGCAGATGAATTGACAGATGCGTGGGAAATGGTATAATTTCTGAGGATGGAGGTGGCCGTGGTTGCGACAGTGATTATCACTGAGGTGCCCTGTGGCCTTAGTCCTTTCCTTTTGGGCCTCTGGGTTTGTTAAAGGGGGCATCGTAGGCTTTTTCGTCTGCAATTTTAGCTTTTCCGAACCGTCATTACTAAGAGTGCCTGGCCCTGCCGGCGAAGTAACAGCATCGTGGGGATTCCATCTCATCATCGAAAAATGATCGCAGGTCAAGACCATCCCAGTGCCTGAGCCATACCTCAAGTGCCCCAGAGATCGGCCTGTAGTCGAAATCTTGGAAATTCGCAATTTGCTCTTAGTTTTGCTCTTCGTCACTATTGTCGAGTGCATCTACTGCGTTGCGGATTAGACTCTTGAAATTCAACACCAGCTCTCAGCCTCCGCTTTGCTCCTCCTCGAGGTGACCGCGGCTGGCTGTTGATATTGCTTAGTGGAGTCTGAGTGTTTTACGCGTAAGAATCGAATAAGTCACTGGCTACCATATATTCGATGAGAGGCACAGTTGTTGTGGGGCTTGGGCGGCGCAGGCGGTGCGGGCAGCGGCACGTAGCAGTGATTGGCACACTGAGCCGCATCGCTATCTCCAAAGACTGCTGACTATAAAGATTCAGAGGATAATGCATGCCCTCACGCCGGAAATTGCTCGTCATGGCACGATGCTGCTGGTGTTGATGGTTGGCGCAGCTCGGCTAATTGCACTGAGGGCCGTACAGAGTGCTGCAACCGACGGTTAGCGCGAAGTGCTTCTGACAACCACACTACTTTGCGAAGTTAGAACGTTCGCTTGGGTAGCTTTGGCATGTGCTTTGAGTGGCCATCGCACCCGCACGAGTGCTTTGGCTGTGCGAAGCGAAATTCAGGCTCCATTCGCCACGCTGAAAGGATGTGTGCTCTTCACGCTAGCCTTCAGCTGCAGCGCCTTCGAGATTCGATGAGGTCTGAACGAGGATGAAATTCGTGGAACAAAAGGAGTAGCCAATATACCAATGGCAATGGTGTGGAGCATCAGCTTTTCGGGACTTTAGCCAAAGAAGCACATACCTACTTGGCGAATCCTTCAGGAACTGATCTGCAGTTGGGCCTCGTGATTAGTGACTCTTGAGTAAACTGTTCGCGTCTAGGTCTTGAGGTGTGCAATCGAGAGCGAGCCCGACTACAACGTTCCGAGGATAGACGTTGCGGAAAGAATACTTCAGGCGGCCAGCGGGTTCCAAGGCGGCGCGATTCACATGGAAGCTTAACAGGACGAACCGCCGAATGGAGGATAGCTCACTCACACCAACACGCCATGTTCGCGCGGAGAGAAAGCCACCGGCGCAATTCCACAGCCGTCTCAGTGTGCGGAGACAACATTTGACCACAACAGATTGGGAGAGTCATCCGACATGCTCAACACGCCTGCAGTCAGCTGGGCATGGGCGCGCATCATCTTAAGGTTTCGATGAAGCTTCAGGCAGATCGTCGGAGTGGTTCGAGCAAGATGGATGTTCCAGGAGCGTGGGCGCAAGGTCCCTCTACGCGGAACGTCCATGTTTCCGGGCTCCAGAATATCGATGCGCACTGTCCCAATCGAGCGAGAATCGTCGCATTGGTAACCCAACGGCCAGGGTGACCCTTCCAGAAGGCAAGCGACGGGCCGAGATTTGGCCTTTCCGCAGGACCGGTGTCAGTCGAACGCCTGTCAGACATCGCGCCTCCCGCTCGCTGCCTGTGAAAGGGGCCCGCGGATTTGGCACCTGTCTTTCGGGCCGAGGGTGTCTTGGGCGGGCCACTGGCTGCCAAGGCAGAGACAGCCATCCAGCCATTGTACGGATTACACACCACCAGCAACATGGCAGAGAATTGACGCGTCCCTGTGCGGCGGCGGGGGCGGCCATTCGTTTTCTGGCACGGACGGGACGGCACACGTGGGCGCCAAGGTGCCGGACTCGGTGGCTCGTTGGGCATCAAGCGGCGCACATGGCCAGTAGCGAGGGGCAGAGCGTACCAGACTCCAGCGAGCGGCGTCTGTAGCGGCGGCAATGGTGATGGTGGTGGTTCAGCTCTCGCAGCGAGAGTCAACGAGGGCGGGAAGGTGTTCTGTCCGGGCCGCGCGGATCAGGCAGGCACAGGTGATCGCCCCCAGGGACCGCGCCAAGGCTAGAGGGCCCGAGCAATACCCGACTCCGCGCACTCAAAATTCGGGCCTTTTGCCGCGGATCTCCGTCCGCTGCGCGCTCTCACTCTCTCTCCGACGCCGCCAATTCGCTTCACGCCTCTAGTCTCAGGCAATGGCGTCTTTCAAGCGAGTTTGGGGCCCTGGCCGTTTTCTCCTGGCGCTGGCGCACCCAGCAGCCGCCGCCACCGCTGGCCTGCATAAGCCTGTCTGACGTCTACTCCTAACACCTGCGCTGCTCGCCCTGCCCTCCGCCATGCTCAGTCGCTGCTCCGGTTAAGACACCATGAGGACCCGCAATTGCCGTGCCACCACGACCTCGCTCTGCTGCCAATCCGTCTAACACCGCCACAATGGTCCTCGACATTCCCGGTGGAAGAGACGACTCTATGTTCATTCTGGGCGGAGTCGGCCTCTTCCTCGTCTGGTCCACTCTTTTAATACGAGTCTACGTGAGAGCACATCTGCTGCGTTCCTGGGGATGGGATGACTGGATGATGACGTGCGCCGTTGTCTGTTTCTGCGTTATGGCTGGAGGAATGTTCAGCCTTGCGAAGAACCATTTCGGCTCACCCGCCTACACTCTACCCATCCCGACATTAATAGAACTATTCAAGGTGCATCACACATCCAATTGCTCGCCGCAACAGTCACTAACGAAGCCAGGCCACTATTGTTGCAGAACTTGGCTACGTCGCAACATCAATGTCCGTATCTCACCACCCACCTGCATGAAAACACCTGCTCACCATCACCAGGTTCTTCCGTCTCTGTATTTGCTGTTTTTACCTCCGCCTGACGCCTGTGATGTGGCACATTTGGACGATCCGGGCCCTGATGGCCATCACCACTGTCTACTCAATCGCCTACTTCTTCATCTTGCTCAACCAATGCACCCCGATATCCTACTTCTGGACAAACTTCACCGGCAAAACGACGGGCACCTGCCTCTCCACACCCGTGGTCCTCATCACGACCTACGTCCACAACTCCATCTCCGCCGCCGCAGACTGGATGCTCAACAGCCTCCCCCTCTTCATCATCATCCCCTCCGCCATGAACTGGCGAACCAAAGTCACCGCTCTCTCCCTCCTCGGTCTTGGTGCAGTGTACGTCAATCCATCATCCCTCCATCCCATCCCATCACCCCTCCTCCCAACCCCCCACCAACATCCCCCCAAAACTAACCCCACTCCCCCAACAGCGCCAGCATCGGCATCATCATCCGCTTCATCGCACTCTTCACCATCACCTCCTCCAACTCAGCCGTCCCGCTCTCCCCAGCCGTCGCCTTCTGGTCCGCGCTCGAGGCGACGGTCGGCATGACGGCCGCCAACCTAGCGACGTACCGGCCGCTGATCCGGTCCATCGCGCGGTCGGTGCGCAGCGGGCCCAACACCGACGCGTCGCCGGCGGCGGCGGCAGGCGACAACTCCATCATCAACCTCAGCAAGATCCGGTGGCCGAGGAGCCGGAGCTCGCGCTCCGCCGCCACGGGCGGCTACCCGCGCGCCGGCTACATCCTGAGCGACGACGAGAGGGACGACGACGACGGGCTGGCGGCGTGGGAGCACGAGCTCGGGCTGGGCGGCCGCACCACGGCGGGCAGCTCCGTCGACGACAAGAGTCAGCCGCATGTGGTGAGGGTGGGGAGCGAGGAGCAGCTGACGACGAACTCCTCATACGCGACTAGGGTTTGAACGGTGTGTACGAATTTTATTGCTGATTCGAGCGACAATGTCTGAAAAGCTGTATGTTCTTCTCGGTTTCAAAATCTCATATTTCATTTGGTTGATTCGAAGCGTTGATCGTTTGATTCATGCCTGTATAACCACGACTTGCTGAAAGCCGCAGAATCTACCTTGTACCTTTAACACAGTTCTGAATATTCTCACTCACAATTGCTTGTCCAACGCGGCATAGTCGTTATCATGCTTGATGATGTCTGCCGCCTTCTCCGCCAGCGCGTACACGGAGCTCTGGCAGTTGCCACTAACGTGGTTCGGGAACACACTGTCAAGTAGTCAGCACCCTTCCGCTACCTGAAATAACGGGGAAGAACTCGCCTCGCATCGACAATCCTCAACCGCTGTACGCCCTTCACCTTCAACCTCGAATCCACGGTATCGCCCATGGCGCAGCTGCCCACCGAGTGGTACTCGCCAATGATCCAGTCGCGCACGCCCTGCCGTGAACCCTCGGTGTCCTGCAGGTCCACACTCGGCGCCGGATGGATGCGCTTGCCGAGGTGCGGCGCCAGGGAGGACGTCTTAGCCGTCTTGTCGGCGAACTTGAGGCCGTTGCCCAGGACAGCGAGGTCAGCAGGATGCTTGAGGTAGGCGGGATCGATCGTGGGGGCTGCGGACGGGTCTGATTTCAATGAGGTGGGTTAGTGAAAGAAGCACTTGGAGACAGTGAAGTGGCGAGAGGACTGACCGGCGCTTGAGATGTGGATCGAACCGCGGGAGACTGGATACTGCAGACAGCAGACCCAAGTGACGCCGGGCTTGGCGGGGTCGCCCGGTGGCCAGAGCTTGGACTGATCATTGACGGCATCAACGCCAAAATTCGCCATGATAGGAACGAGGATGTACTGGACGTTGGCGGACTTGTCATCCTCAAGGTGCTGAATGACGAGGTCGAGCTGGCGTTTTTGGAAGGCTGCAACGTGGCTTGGTCAAACCTGCGTCCCTGTCTGAATCTTGTAGGAAGACTTACGCGTGGAGCTCTTCTGGGTCTCCCGGATGCTGGCGATCGTCTCGTCCAGCTCCTCCTTAGAAGACAATTGCTTGTAACTAACCATCCTTCAGTCAGTCTAGGTCCTTCTCATCACTATATTTTCCCGCCACAGACTCACCTGACGAAACCCTGTCCGCTAACAACTCCTGTCAGCGGCCCTGCTGCATGTTCCACCAACGCCTTCTGAGCCTCAGCCATGACATCCGGGTGGTACAGGCTGTTCAGGGATATGCCCCCAGCGGCGAGATCCCATCCAATGCCCGATACGACGTGGTCCTTCAAGCAACCCAATTAGTTCGATGGTGTCTGAGGCTCGGTGGTTGGCCTGCTTACCTGGTAGTTCTCGCCCACACTTGGTAGGTCAACCTTAACCTCGACGCCCGCCTTCCTCAACACCTCCGGATTGCCAATGCCCGATAGCTCCAGCAGCTGCGGGCTGTGGATCACGCCGCCGGAGAGAATGACCTCGCGCTTCGCCTTCACCGCATACTTCTCACCAGCATGAGTGAAGTTGACACCGGTCGCCGTCTTGTTGCTTTCATCCAGAATGATCGATGTCGCCGGCGCCTCGCAGATGACCTTCAGATTCGGCCTCGCCGCATTCTCCTCAAAGTAGCCCCTCGCAGCATAACTCCTCTTCCCCTTCAGCGGGCCCGTGCGATACACGCTCCCCAGGCCATTGTAAAACCCGTAATGATCGCCGCTCCACGCATCCACCGGCTTCTTCTTAATGCTCGCGGCGTCGTCAGCGCCGACGAGAAACGCGTCCTCGACGTCGAGGCGGGTGTCGTTGAACGAGGTGTGGATGGGGCCCGAGGTGCCGTGGTTGGCGCCGACGGTGGCCATGCCGGCGCGGTTGGTGATGGTCTCGGGGACGGGCTCGAGCATCTGGTGCTTGGTAATGTACTGGCGCATCGACGCGAAGCCCCACGCCGGGTCGTCGGCCAGCGTCGCCCAGTCGTCGTAGTCGCGCTCCGAGCCGCGCACGTACATCATGTAGTTGGTGCCGCTGGAGCCGCCGAGCACCTTGCCGCGCGGCACGTGGTGGACGCGGTTGCCGTCGCCGGCCTGGTGGGCGGGTCAGTCTTGTCGGCTGTGAGGAGCGGGGAGTGAGAGAGAGTACCTGCGGCACGGTCTTGAGGTTCCAGTCGTACTCGGCGTTTCCGAGCATCTGCGTGAACAGCGCGGGCGTGTCGACCAGCGGGTCGTTGAGCTTGTTCTTGCCGGCTTCGAGCACGCCGACCGTGACGTCCGGGTTCTCGGTCAGGCGGCCGGCGAGCACGAGGCCGGCCGTGCCGCCGCCGATGATCACGTAGTCGTATTCCTGGGCGAGGAAGTCGGCGGCTGAGGCGGCGAGCGCGGGGAGCTCGTGGTGGTGGCCGTTGGTCCCATTGGTGCCATTCGTACCGTTTGTGGCGTCACCCATGATGTGCTGGAACTCGGGGGTGGTCTGGGAGGAAATGGAGGGATTGGACAGGCTGGGGAAGACTCTCTGGTGGTAGAGCTGATTATTTATGCTTCCAGGACGAGTGGTAGCGATGCCTGGTAGCTTGGCGTATCCTTCGCGCTTGCCAACGGCTGCGCTACTAGACCCTCGTGCTTGCCAGCAGCTGATCCGCTAGAGCGTTTGCTTCTCTACGCAGGGCAAAGCGTCTAGCGCTTACAGCAATTCGTGGCTTTTACCCCGCAATTGGGCGCTGGACCGGGCCATGTTACGATTGAGGTAGGACTAAGTGTGGAGCCGTCTGCCCTTTTTCATCAGGCAATCACGCACCACCACACGCCCGCCCAATAGAAGGCAGAGCCTAGCAGAACAGCGTGTATACGAGCATTTTGGACCCCAAACAAATCCTCCTCATTGATAACGCAGAACGCGACAACACGGCGGAGGTGACTCTGCCGAAACGTCCGGACAGCGGGCGTCTTCCGCTCCGCAAAAGGTGCCCGAAGGGGCAGCCCCGGCGTCGTTTTCTCGACTCCAAGGTGCCTGTCCCACCGCCCAGGCCAGGCTCCGGCGGCCTCGCCCTGAGGCGGCGCGCGTCACCCCCGCTTGTGCCTTCCTCCAGACCCCGCCCTAACCGCTCGCGGAAAGACCGCCCGCTTACTACGACGCCCCACACTCCAACAATAGCCGCCGTGCCTGCAGCACAAATCCAAAAGACGACTCAACCGGCTTACGCGATCCTGACGCACACCTTGCCGAAATGCTGCTGCGTCTCCATGTGCCTGAACGCCTCCTTCGCCTCGTCGAAGTCGAAGACGCGGTCGTCGATGGCCGGCTTGATGCTGCACGCCTCGATCACCCGGTTCATGTCCTCGTACTGCGTGCGCGGCCCCACGAAGCTCGTGCGCACGATGCAGAAGTGGAAGAACATGTCGAGCAGCTTGGGCTCGTCCTCGCCGTCCTTGACCGCCCCGCCGCGGAACCCGACGAGGGAGACGATGCCGCCCCATTTGACCGCCTCCAGAGACTAAACACGCAGCAGACCATCAGCAGCCGTTCGGCCAAACCAAGCCACGTCCATCGCGCTCGCCCTACCGGCCCGGAAGGTGAGAGCAATTGGCCAGAATAGGGAAGAACATCACCGTACCTGCTTCACGGTCCTGTGGCCCGCGACGTCAACCACCAGATCCACGCCCTCCTGGTTCGGCGTCAACTCCTTCGCGACCTTGCCCCACTCCGGCACGTCCGTGTAATTGATGACATGGTCCGCGCCGAGCTCGCGCAGCCGCTTCGCCTTCTCCTCCGACGACGTCGTCGCGATGACCTTCGCGCCCGCCGCCTTCGCCAACTGCACATCCCGTCAGCAAATGTCCCATCCCTCTCAACCCCCTCCGCCCGCGCCCTGCGCAGCAAGGAAAAAAAGGCCTGAGGCCCACCACCCACCTGCACAGCAAAACAGCTCACGCCCCCGGTCCCCTGCGTCACAACCCACTGCCCGGCCTTGACGCCCCTCCCCTCCAACCCATACAACGCATCCCACGCCGTCAGCGCCGCGCACGGCAACGTCGCGCCCTCGAGCATGCTCAGCCCCTTCGGCAGCGCAATCAGATACCTCTCCGGGAACACGCCATGCTGCGCCAACGTCCCCTGCATCGAGCCCCCCAGCACCTTCTCGAGGTGGCGCGGCTGTACGGGGCCAAACGTGTGATCGCCATTCATGACGGTGGCAACCTGGTCGCCGGCGCGGAAAGCGGTGACGGCGGGCCCGACGGCGAGCACGGTGCCGGCGCCGTCGGAGCAGGGGATGATGGGCGCGGCGAGCGCCCACGGGTACTGGCCGCGCGCCATGACGAGGTCGCGGTAGTTGAGCGAGGCGGCCGAGACTGCGGGTTTGCCGTCAGCAACAGGCCGGCGTGGTCGGGGAGGGTTATGCGCGCACGCTTCACGAGCACGTCGTGCGGCCCCAGCGCGGGCAGCGGCGCCGCCGTTTCCAGCCGCAGCCCGTCGGGCCCGGTGAAGGCGTCGATGACCCAGCGCTGCGTGGTCGTCGGGATCGGGCCGGTGGCCGTTGGCAGGTCGCCCATTGCGTCGGGTGGGCGCGGCAAGGATTGCGGGATGGGATTGATGGGGGGATGCGCTGAACACGGCTGCCCGGTGTGTCGGGAAGGATTGGTGGATGCGTTTGGAACGCCTTGACGGCTGCACTTGTAGACGGGTGTCCCGCGCGAGCGAGCGAGCGAGCTCTCCCCCCCGCTCCGCGCTATCGGGTGGCCCAGGGAACGTCGCTGCGTGCGGCACAGCAGAAGGCGGTGGAAATCGTACGACTCGTGGACGTGCGTTGAGGCCCGCTTTTTTTTGGTGGTCGACGTCAGGGTTGCACATATCGGTCGGCCGGCGTGGTGTGGAAGGTCAGGGGAAGTCTAGGAGATGGCGATGAATGGTTGCCGTGTTACGCGGAGAGGTATTTGGATCTTCAGCTTTGTTGAAACGGTGTTTTGGATCTCTCAATGGGGACCTTCGAGGCTTGATCAGTAAGTTCTCTTATCTGTGATTTGCGGTGGCCTGAGCGGTACTGAAAGCTCTGGACAACTCCATTCAGGATCGTAACATGCGGAGGCGCTTAAGATGGTTGAGCTGCTCTTCCGCTTTGTGCGAAGGATGCCCTTCTCGAAGATGCACAACGCCGGTAATGCCTGCCTCGCAGAACATGGGGTATCCAATATATGGAGAAGGGCCGAGAACCCTGTTGAAGATCATGCTACGCCGCGATTCGGAGAAGAACTGGCCGAGGATGTGGTTTCTCAAAGGAGAGGGGCCAGTGATTTTTATGAAGAAGCGGGCATTGTTCCAGATGTTCAGGAAAAGTCTCATTGCCTCTGTTGTCCATAGTGCAACGGGCAGGGGATCACATCATTTGCAAATACTCTTCCGTCCTAGATTCACCTTGTTTCAGACTGTAAGAGTATTTCGATTCTGAATTACAAGCAATTTTGAGTAATAGCCCCTTTGTGTCTCTTTTGCTTGATCGTCTCAAGCAGTTTCAACCACATTTTCAGTCGTTACCCCAAAACACAGTCTCAAACGCACTTTCGTTTATGCTCGCTGTCCCCATAGTCATTGGCCCAATGCGTCCCTCTCAATCTTGTGCTACGCGGCTTGTAGTCACCCATGGGCGTCATCGCGTGCACATTAAAAGGTGGAGGATAGGGCCGGACGTGCTCTGACCACATCATAACCTCATCCAGCGTCGTCACAGCAGGGCTGTACGGCGTGAACTGTTCCCACAGCCAATACGCGAGCTGTTGGCACGGGTCCCCTTTGACAATCTTGTGGAGGGAGCTTCCGGCCGGAAAATCCGTCTTCAGTGCCACGGCGCTGTAGCCATCCGAATCAAAGTCCTCCGGCCACGCGATCTCCTCCGGAAACTCTCCAATCCAGTCCTGCACCGTCGCAACCCAGGTTTCATTGCCTCTGATCGATATGACTACTCCGGGCTGCTTCTTCTCCGTCAAGTCGGCGAAGAAGTATGGTTTATCGACTCCAGTGTCGTCTCTGATCCATATAGGAATAACCTTGAGGTCCGGGTTGGTCAGGTTTCCATCGGTCAACATGTGTGACCCGTCGCATGTGAGTTGTTCTGGCGCGAAACGGAAATTGTTGGGGTTATTGGCACGGTCGATGGCGGTGGTGTTATGGACCACCATACTTGCATATGCTTGCCATTCCTCCTACAATGGAAACCCAAGTCAGCTTCATTCAGATAATATGGCTAAGCCTCCTTACGTTGCTCCATAGCCAATTTCCAGCCCAAACCATGTCAGGACAGTGCTTGTAAGGTGGTTCAAACTTTCCGGACTGCCAAGGGCCAGTGAAGAATCTCCCGAGGCGGATATGTGTTTGCCGGTGCGAAAGTTCGTTCATGATCCAGGTGAGAATCATGGGTCGAGGAATTTGGAGTACTTCGGCAGGTGTATCATACACCCAGACAATGTTATGGTAGTCGCCCACTTGGGCGGAGAAGTTTCCATCGTTCCGCGACACGTAGAAAGCCTGTCCTTTACGGCGGGATGTGAGGTTTGGGCCTCTAATGGATATGAACTGCAGCGACATTGCGGGTGGTTGTGGTCTGGGCTTGGAGAGTTTGCGCTTTCAAGACATTTACGTTGGCTGAATATTGAAAATTGTAGGTCGAAGGTGACATCCGTATTCTGGTCAAACACAGTAAATGCGAGTCGGCACATATTTCACCCGCTTAACACCCACAGCAACACTTTGAGCATTGACGGTCTTTCACATGGCTTCCAATATCATATATGTGCCTAGACCCATTATGGTAATATTGATGAGCTGAAGACAATTCTGCGCGCAGTCAAGAAGCAAATTCGCGGTCACATCACAGGCAAGTTCATTCCACAGTCGCGGGACTAGAAGCAGAGGCGAGAACTTTCTGGCGGGTGAGGGACCGGAACAAGCTAGAAGATTGAACCAATTCGGTTTGATGCAATGGTTTCTCTCTCCCCCTCTCTTATAAAAGTGCGCTGGGCTGTGGCAGTGCTATCTCCAGACCAAGTCTATGCACAGTAGCTTTCACAACAACCTCAAAAGTGATGGCTCAACCAAACAATACCACGCAAAACTCAGCAGTAGATCTCAGAACACTACCTCCAGGCCAGCGATTCTACTTCCCGCAAGTCGACGGTGCTCTTCTTGCCCACCTAGACGATTTGTGGTTAGTAAGGAAAGTTCCATTAAGGAAAGAAGTGACCCTGTATTTGGCTCTCAACGAAATCTGCGCATTTCAGGGTCTCGGAAGGATCCAACTCTTTTCCCCCCTCCCGGTCACTGGAGGCCTCCCCCTTCCGACGTTCATCTTCGTCGGCGACTGGCTTTGGACGCGGGTATGTTACTGCACGAACTTATCCATGCACCCAATATAAGAAGAGCGCAGTGCTTACTTAGGAGTCAATTGTCTCAGGAACGCACAAATTACCACTTTACCCTCAGCCTAGTAGATCGCCTAGTTGCCGGACTCACCTCCAAAACATTCCGATCGGCTAGCAATAATAACACTCTCCCCCCAGACGCCTTTGTCATGCCCGTCTACATCTACAACTATACAAACACCGAAATTTCAACGCGCGATTGCTTTTACTTCGATAGACAGCGTGAAGTTGCTGGACTGCCTCAGTTGGGTGTAATGATCCACATCACACAGAACGCCATCCAAATGGCGACGCTTGCGGACTGGTTACATCACGCTCCACGCAGAGGAACTTCACGCCAACCTCGAGATGACCCTAGCTCGCCCTTGTGTCACTGGGCCGAATTTGTACAGGAAGTCCCAGCTACGGGATCGTTCAGGGTTATCGCCACAGGAGATGCGTTCCTGCAGCTCATCTCGTGGCTGAGAGTCCTATACGATTATGGTGCAAATGGGGTTATGAATTGGTGGCAATGTGAGAAACTTTATGGGGGCATAATCGAGAAGTTTTGAGGCTGAAATAGTGATGGTTTGAGGGCGGAGGGAAACAATAGCGAGTGGACAGCAATGAAGTAATTGGCGTCTGGCTTGAAAAGGCAAATGGAATCGTGTACGACATCGTTTGAAGATGCTAATTGCCTGTTTCTAGCTAAAAGGTCTCATGGTTCTTCCAAAATAGACCGACATGCATTTCCCCCAAACCTGTGTTAGGCTGTAAAGCTTGTAGCGTGATGTTGATTCACGACGTGCGTCAATAGAATCCAACCATCTGCTTGTGACGAAGGTGGGTAATTCAGCGACCTTGTGCCGGGTCATGGGTACTTTTCGTGACCGTAGATCTGTGCCTTTAACCATGCCGAATTCCGACCAACTGTTTCGCTTCTTCAACGTTTGACTCTCCCAAACTGTTTGCAATGGTCGCTTACATCATCTTGCATGATGTTCGCCTTGTCCCTTGAGCACAATAAGCCAACAGCGCATGAGCTCGAGTCAACGTATTCGTATTCACCAGTACTGCAAGCATCGGGATCCACTCCTCACGCACCGGTATAGCACGTCTTAACAAGCACTGCCGCGCCAGCAAATAAGAGCCTTGGGACCAACCAAGCACTACCGAAGAAATCTTGAGCGCCATCCTCCCAAGTTCGGGTTATCCGGCGTACCCCAGGAAACGCCCTCTCCCCGCGCTCCTCGGGTCAAAATTGCGGGGAACCGGGGTAAACAACACCGAGCTGTGGAGGGCGCCTCAGCCACTAAACGGCAGCTGCCCCAGCAAGCTGATATGCTTTGTCCAACCCGGAACGCGCTTTCGGCTCCTGCCACGCGGTCGCGGGCATCTTTTGGTGTAGCATCTGGGGTAGCGGATGGCGGGTCGTCGCAGCCATGGTGCGTTTGTGGAAGCGCCGGCCGCTTTCTCCACATGAGACGGTTTGCCTTTCCCCAGATCTAGAATACGCCTTCGGTGGGACTGCAACAGCGAGGTCCGCTGAGCATGGTCTCCAGATTTTGTTCATAAGAAGGGAATGGTGGCGAGAAGATTTCCCTCATCCCACCCCCGAGCTTCTCGGACCTCGCCCATCTCCTCTCTTCCACATCGCTGCCGCCTTTGTTCATCGCTGAGAACGATACGGCGGAATGGCGATCTTCAAGCGCACAATCGTCGCCGATGACCACGCCGTCACTCAAGGTGGACACCTGACGCTCAGGCAGTCCCTACTTCCAAATGCTCTCGGTAGGCCTCTCCCCCTCCAATTTCTAACGCCGCAGACAAGGCGCACAGAGCCATTCTCGTCGCTCTCAAAGACCCTCCCTCACGCTAACACAATGCAGTCACAATCCTCTTCTTCCTCTGGGGCTTCGCCTACGGCCTCCTCGACGTCCTAAACTCGCACTTCCAAGCCGACCTCAACATCACCGCCAGCAAAGCCTCCGGCCTCTCCGCCGCCTACTTCGGCGCCTACTTCCTCTGCCCGCTCACCGTCTCCGGCTGGATCCTGCGCCGATACGGCTTCCGCGTCACATTCATGACCGGTGCGCCCCCATCCCCCCTCCCCACAACCAACGCCCAACCACTAACGCCCCACTCTCCCCACAGGCCTCGCCGTCCTCGCCATCGGCTGCCTCCTCTTCTGGCCCTCCGGCGTCAAAGCGTCCTTCGGCGGGTTCTGCGGCTCGATGTTCGTCGTCGGGGCCGGGCTGTCGACGCTCGAGACGGGCGCAGACAACTTCCTGTCGATCTGCGGGCCGCCGCGCTACTCGGAGATCCGGCTGAACCTAGCGCAGGGGGTGCAGGGGATCGGGTCGTTCGTGGCGCCGCTGCTGGCGTCGCGCGTCTTCTTCGCCGACACGGTCGACACGGCGCAGGGGCTCAAGAACGTGCAGTGGGTGTACCTCGGCGTCGCCGGCTTCGTGGTGCTGCTGATCGTGCTGTTCTTCCTGGTGCCCATGCCCGAGGTCACGGATGCGGACATGGAGGTGCAGGAGAGGGAGATCGTCGAGGGCGGCGAGGGCCCGTTCAGGAAGCAGTATAACTTGTTCCTGGGCGTGTGGTCGCAGTTTTGCTATGTGGGCGCGCAGGTCGCCGTGGCGAATTACTTCATCAATTTTTGTGAGGAGGCTGGCTACTCTTCTGCGACGAGCTGTAAGTGCTGTCCTTGGGATTCTGGGAGGGTGGGTTGCTGACGTGCGGATTCAACCACAGCGAACCTCCTTGCTGTCGGTCAGGGCTGTTACGCTTTCATGCGCTTTGTCGGATCGGGTCTTCTCACCCAGAAGGCCTTTAAGCCACGCTACATGCTGGCCACTTACCTGGGCCTGTGCTTTGTCTTCGCGCTTGCGGCAGTGAAGACGACGGGTAAGACGAGTGTGGCCATGCTGATCTTGGTTCTCTGCTTCGAAAGTGTAAGTCCTCCCTTGCATACCCCAACCAGCTCTTAGAGCCAGAGATCCCGCTAACAGTGGACTGCAACGTTACAGATCTGCTTCGCCACTATTTTTACCCTCGCTCTCCGTGGGCTCGGCCGCCACACCAAGCGCGGCGGCAGCATGCTTGTTGCCGCTATCTCTGGCGGTGCTGCCATCCCGCCCAGTAAGTTGTCCCGCGTCTCTCATGCGCGTCTGTTCTAACATTTTCTCCAGTGACCGGTGCTGTGGCCACGGCGACCGGAAACTTCCACACCGCCATGGCCATCCCGACCGCCTTCTACGTCGCGGCCTGGATCTTCCCGGTCTACATCAACTTCTTCAACAAAGAGAGTCTGGATGCGCATAGGGAGACTGATCTCAATGTTGAGCATTCGGACATGGTTGACAAGGCGGTGGAGTTGGAGCGGGGCCATGGGGACAAGAATACGGCGGTAGAGAGAGTCGAGAATGCTAGCTGAAGGATGAAATTAGTAGCAATATCACGTGTACAATCAGCGCAGGAGACGGGTGTAAGGAGGTTACCTCCTCTGCCCCGACGCTCTTCTTTATGCCATCGATCCAAACACCTCCAACACACCAAATTGCAACATATTGAAGGCAACAGTTATTACGAACCCTAGTCCGCAAAGGCTATTTAATACCGTCTCGCCAGCCTCTAGTTTCCATCGTGCTCTGTGGAAAGGTTTTCTCTCTCGATGGGCCCCGACCAGCACTCTAGGCTTCTCTGTGGATGCATCTCGGGAAACCAGAGCGCGAATCTCTCCTTTCTCACCTTGTATGTCAATGCCGGAAGAGAACTGGAAAAACCAGTGCCTCACTATTGTAACCTTATACTGACTTATTCGAGCAATAAAGAGTGTAGAAGGTGCTCCCAACCTTGAAAAGCGGTGAGACTCTAAAGGGAAGGAGTAAAGCAGCAATTCAGGTAAGATTTCAAACACCTGCATATTGATTTTGCCAGGTACTGTCATAACTTGCGTTCTAAGAAGTGGTGCTTCGAATAGAAAATCAATAGCAGTTGCTGCGCCTTCAACTTAGGCAAAGCTTCTACAATTCCACTCCCTAGCCGCCTTCTGTCTATGGAAGCTGGGAGCGCTGAAAATGTACAAACCATGCTAAGTCGCTTCTATCCCTCCTCCTATAGTGAAAGCATGCATGTACCTTAGTGTTACGGCACAGCCTTTGAAAGTCGCAAAAAGATGGGGGGCTCACGAAGGAACCCCGCAAGAAAAAGCATCACCACGTGATTAGGGCACGTGATGATCTTCCCAGGACCCACATGTCGCCCTCACGAGCCGGGCGACATACAGCAACCGTCGCCCAGTGTAGCCCGGCTACATGGAGCAACACCAGATTGTCATAGCTTTCCTACAGTATATATAGCTTCACTCCTTAGCTAGTATCTTGACCCTTCGTGGTCAACTTCACAATAGAATTTGGACTCTATTGGTAACGCAGCCTTCGCACAGAGTGCTCAGTCACGTGTATTCCTCACTTCGTTCTCTCTCACCCTCTCTTGTACCCACTCAAGGTAAACCCCCAATACGGCTTACCACCCTCTTTGGTGTTTGGATCCTTAGAGGCAGAGGCCCGCCGTTACACTTAGGACCAGTCGCCTTCGTCTTGCACCTTCTCACCCCTCTCAGAGGCCTCGATCAGCTGGTGAATGTCCCAGGGTTTGTAGGTGTACCCCGGCACAGCGTTTGTGTTCTTGAAGGGCGCGCCCGTCAGGATACTGTTCGAGGCATCCTCGTACTTCTCGCGAGCGTATTGCTCCGGATCATGCCTCAGAACCCAGTTACCGATGGTGTTGCCCACCGAATTTGGATTCTTACTAACAGCCTCCCAGTCTGTTTTATGCCACAGCTCGCGGGTCTTGTAGCCCATCTTCTGGGCACAGGAAACCCGCTCGAATCTAGAGCTAATTAGCCGAGGTTGGGTTAGGAGCGGAGAGCGGTCACTTACCGAAGCAAGTTGTGCACCCGAGTAGCCAAAGGGATATTTTCCTTACCGCCCAGCTGGAGGCATGCAGCGATGGAGAAGGCATCCTCCCAAGCCATCGTCGCACCACTTCCAGAAGACGGCAGGAAAGAATGCGCCGAGTCTCCAACCTGGATAACTCGAGCCTTTGGGGAAGTCCACTGTGGCTGCGGGTTCCGCCACATGAGCTTCCAGTCGATCACGGTGTTGTTAGGGGTCGCTTTAATTAGCTCCGTGAGGAACGGAGTCCACCCAGCCACGTGCTTTAAGGCCTTGTCCGCTTGTGCCGTCTTCGTCCAGCTTTCATCTGCATTTCCGTCGTCCTGCGTACCCCATTAGAATTGAGGTCCAGCCACTATCAGATTTATCTCTCACCTTGTAGGTCATCATCCAGTTGATATGATCCTTCTTCTTCCCGATCACAACATGCGCGTCCGGCCCGATGTGGACTGATACGCGATCATCAACATCCGCAAACTCTGCTGCAATGAGAGGGTTCTTCAGAGCCGGCCCTATCGGGAAATTGACCCGATAGACTGCGAAGCCGCTGCTGATAGGCTGATCTTTCTTGCCCATCACCAACTTCCATGATCTCGACCCAACGCCGTCAGCGGCGATGATGACATCAGCTTCCAGCGTCTCTCCATCAGACGTAGTAGCGAAGGCTTTTTCGTCACTCTCGTGGTACTCCTCCACGAACTTGCCGAACTCGATGGGGATCTGCAGCTCCGTGGCGTACGCGTACAGCTGTCGGTGCAGGTCCGCACGAGAAATGAGCAGCGAGGGATAGTCAGGCTGGCCGGTGGGAACTTTGCATAGCAAAGTGTTGTCGTACTTGAACATCCAATTCATCGGCGTGTAGCTCTGCGCTCTGACACGCTCGAGAAAGCCAGGCCATTTCTCCGGAGTCCTCAGCGCGCTGGGCCCGATGCCGATCAAGTCACCTGCGTGGCTGTGAGTAAAAGTGAAAGGAGAGTTGTTTCCGTCGTGGTGCTGTGCGTACCGAAGTCGTTGAAATTGGGGCGCCGGTCAACGACGCGGACTTGATGGCCCTTCCGATAACTTTCAATTGCGGTGGCAAGCCCCGCGAGGCCGCCGCCCACAACCAGTACGGATATTCCTGAGTCTGGGGATTGCTGCATGCTCGCGATTATGGCCATTCTTATTTGCGTAGACCAAACGCTGCTACGCCATTAGAGTTTTGTCATCCAGCCGAATTCATTGGTCTCCGTCTTCATGACAGTCGCCAGGTCGTCAATCCTGCTTCCAATTTCTAAATGCATCAGCCAGGCGAAATGGACAAGTTACCATAAAGCTCCACACCAACTCGCTCGGATTGAAAACTACGACGAGGCAAGCAGAGGCCCTTGGGGCTCTTTCCGGCTTCTGTTTCATCTACGACTCAGCGATCGGGTCACGTCTTGGGGTGCCATACTTACCATCATTGCACTTGCGATAGACCCTTTCACACAACAAATTATCGCCTATCCTTCACGAGAAGTACCTTTGAGCTCAGATATCGCATCGATAAATGCTCTTCGGTACTTAAGCCCATCGGAATTTCAAATCAAAACTTTCTCCAACGTTATGCTTCGAAGCTTCTTTGGCATTCCTCCAGAAGCTAAATGCACAGCTTCCACCTGTCGGTGGCCGACGAGGTTGAGGGTCGGCACTATCATATACCGGATCTTGCAGAGCGTCCCTACAATGATACATTGAATTATACCTTCGCAATCCCCCGTGCGAGGGGTCTTGCTGACTTCGTTAGTACTATATTCAATTTCTCGATGACCAACGCGATTATTTATAATGGCAATCCGTCGAAGGAGCTTCCAATACCGGGTGATACCGCGCCGTACTTTAATATCGCGTCCGTTCTATATGCGGATGGAAACGTCGCAAGAGACATGCAAAAAGTGGCTGAAAGCCTCACGAATATCTTACGGAATCAGAAAGAAAGCGTCATCGGCCAAGCACTTGTGATGGAGACTTTCGTATAGGTACGCTAGGCCTAGGTGAGTCTTCCTTTGGTTGTTCTGCTTCTTTCAGTTCTACATTTGATTGTCACAATGCGAGACAGCGGCAAACACGAAGCGGTGTTGTGGAGGTCATCGAATTTGGCACTTCTCTTCCGCGGACTGCGCGGCTGGGAGAACAAGGACCTGGATGTCAGAGACATGAGAAGAATTATCAAGGCGGCGGAGAAAATGAGGGCTCGATTGCACAAGAAAGATGAAGACGGGAATGCAGAGTTGAAGTTTGTGAGGAGCTGATTTTGACCAGTCACTTACATCTAGTCAGTTCTCAATCATCGCGAAGGTTCACAGAAGCAGGATATTGATTTCATTCTACATTGGCTTCTCACACTCGCTGGCCTATTTTTCATTAGCTTCGTAGCTTTTCAGACTGATTATAGTCCACGGAAGATGTTCCACCTACAAAGGAATTGAGCAACCGTTGAGTTCCGCAAGTGATCCACTCCGGGGCTCATCCAAGCACCGTCAGGTTTCTCTACATATCCTTCGCGAGACATTTCTACCTGGGTTGGATGTACAACCTACATCCTGATAGGATGATCGCAGCCTACAGAGCAAGCCATACAACCCATTCGTCACCCAGCCGGGAAAAGCCAGCCCTATCAACGCACACTCCAGCAAAGGCCACAGCCTGGCATGAGCTATACGATCCACCGCACCCCATAGACGCACAGGCGCACGCCGGGCTGGCAGGCGCAGCCCGTGGAACGTGGGGCAGCGGGCAGGGCGGGATCAACGGGCTCGCCGTCTCGCCGCATGCCCCCCAGATCTCCTCCCGGCGGACCGCACCTCGTCGCCGATCAGGCTGGCAAGCGGCGTCTGCCGTCAGACAGCTCCTACAGCATTGGGCCAGCGGCATCGGTGCGGGCTGCAAGGGCTGGCCTCGCTCCGTCCGGCCTCGTCCCTTTCGACCCCGCTGGAGCAGGGAGCAGAGGTCCCCTTGCTGGCTCCACTGATCGACGGCCATCGTCGGGGAGGTCTGGGCGCGCTGCTTCCAGCGGCGGACGGTGGGCGTAGGGCGGCTGCTGCTGCCACTCTAGATCACTTTCGTTTCCGAGGTGCAATGCTGGGTATTCGATGGCCATGGTGCTGTTAATTTGTGGGCTCAAAATTCTGTGACAGGCTTTAGTAGCTTAGATATGCTCCGAATGTGACGGTTGACTGGTCAAACAGTAAGCTTTGCCATGGTGTCGGCCTCAGCAACAATTGGCTTGCACGTGCTCGAACGTCTTCCCAGACCAGGTGGCGGATGCGGCAAAGCGTGGTCCCTATGTGACAAACGGCTAGCGGGTTCCGAGTAATATTGATATCGTCCAACGCGGTAGAGCGCTGCAAGCGACAGCGCAGAGAGTGTTTTGGGCAAGGGGCGTCATTCCTGCGGCTGGGCGGCCGCTTTCGAGGTCGGACGCGTCTGCTCGGGGGGCGAGAGGAAGCTGAGGGGGCCAGGGCCGCAGACGCGGCATTGATATAGACGCGGCTGCATATATGTCTCGCCGCCGCCGCGTTTCGACGGCCGCACAAGGCGGAGGCGGGGCGCTAAAAGGGGGTGGAACGGAGGCCGGGCGGCAGACAGCCGAGAGCGATAGCGGCGGCCGCGCCCCTCAGGACCCATGCCGCCGGGCCAGTCGACGACTTCCAAAAGCTCGAGGCTCAAACACACCCCGGTCCTCGAGGCCGCGGATCTTCTGACTCTCGCGAGAAACGTCGGCAGCCGCGGCACCGGGGGTAATCCGTGGGCTATGCAGCAGCAGCGGGCAGCGGGCAGCTCGCCGGCGGGCGCAGCGGAGCGGGCAGAGACCTCCCGTGAAGCGTAATAAATTATATCGTGTAACATCGAGATGAATCGAAAGGGCTTTCCTTCTTAGCTCGTTCTAAACGTTCGTGCCGCATCCTCACCGTGGCAAAGCAGGCAGGCAGGTATAGTAGGTATATCCTGATGGTTCCCAAAATGTTGCTGTTTATACATCCAATCCTGTACAAATATCTGGTATCACACCAAACTCCGAATGCGTTCCCGAATATGATTTGTGTCGACGTCCCTCCGCGCTCCCTACGCCGAGATGCCCTTGCCGGCGTCGGCCGCGTCGTCGGCCGCCTTCTGCTTGCCGGCATCGTCGAAGCCCTCCTGCAGCACCGGGCTCTTGCCGTCCTCCGACGGCGTGCCCTTGGCCTGCTTGAGGCGCTCCTCGGCCGCCCTCAGCCGGGCCTCCAGGGCCTCGAGCTCGGCGTTCTGCGACGTGAGCGCCTGCTGCCTGCGAAGGGCGTCAGCGGGGGGGCCTGGGGGAGCGGCGGGGCGGCGCGCTTACTTCTGGTCGACCTCCTTCTCGACGTCGTCAAACTTGCCGCTCAGGTTGAAGATGTCGTCGAGCGCGGCGGAGAAGTTTTTGGCGATCTGGCTGTGCGCGGGTCAGCAGCGGGCGGGCAGAGTGCGCGGTGCGGGGGCAGCGTACGACTGCGGGCGCTGCCTGGGGACCCAGTCGCGGTCTGGGCTTGCGCTGGCGCTCTGGCTGTCCATGGCGTCTGTGTGGAGTGGTTTGGGGGAGCTTCGCTTCTGGCGGGTTGAGGTGCGGAGGGGTAGGGCGGTTGTGCTGGGGGACGACGGGGAATGCCTGGGAAGCTTGGGCCCTAGGCTGCGGGCGTCTTGCTTCGAGGCGCGAGGGCGGCAGCGACGTCAGACGCGGAGAGTGAGCAGCAGGAGCACCGGGCGACGCGTGGAGGTGTTGTTCATCGCGGGCGGGCAGAGGCCTTTAGAGAGGGCGGTGGAGGGGAAAAGGAGGTGTTTGATAAGTCTGTCATTTCCGCCGGACGCGAGAGCCTTCATGCGATCGACGCCAATTGGGCAGCATGCTCAGGGCCAAGCGCGCACCCGCCGCGACAGAGACGCAGCCATACCTCGCGCGGTGCTGCCTCTGCTCAGCGGCCTCGCCGCCCGCACGCGCGGCGAGATATCGCAACCGCAACCGCAGCCGCCGGGCGGCAGCCCGCCAGAGCGAGCCTGCGCGAGCGGGGACGGGGCGCCCCCTTTCCTGCGCAGGAGCGGCACGTGACGGCGGTGCGGGCAGCATTCCGGACGCGGTGCCAGCTGTGTGTTGGGGAGGGCGGTGAGGGCGCGTGTCGCTGGCGGGCTGGGCGGCGGCGGGCGGCGGCGGCGCGCGGGCGCTGGCTCGGTCCCGGTCGCAAAAATGTTCCACTCCACGGCCAATGTCACGCATCATCGCGACCGACACCACCGTGACCCCCCAGCCAGGCACACGTCCGCGCCCATCGCCCCCGACGCCGCCGCCATCGCCATCCCGCCGCCGCCGCTCCTCCCTCTGCCTCCCCGCCCAGCGCCGCGCGTGCTCCAGCGCCCAACGCCGCCCATCGCCCGCCACGGCCGTCCTGACGCGCGCGCTGTCGTCGACGTCCGAGCTTGTCTGATGGTGCCGTGCAGCTCGCGAGATCCTCCGCGCTGGCTCCCATCCACCCGTCCCCGTACCGCCAGCAAGCGCCTCACCGCGGGGGGATGAGTGGCCTCCCTCTAGACTACACGCCGCTCGAGTCGCTCCTGCTGTTCCAGTCCCTCGCTTGCTATGGCGTAGACCCCCAGGTCTTCGCCCGCGTCTCCGACCTGCTGCTGCGCAACGATGCCGTGAAGAGCGCCCCCGGCTTCAGCGAAGACCGCCTGAGCCCCGATGCTCTGCGCGACCTGTACCTGCGTCTGCTGAAGGACGCCGTGCGCGACGAGCTGCAGCCCCAGAACGAGAACGAACAACCCGTCACGAACGGCGACAGCCCGTCGAGGAAGCGCAAAGCCCCCAGCCCCAGCCTGCCCTCCGTCCAGGAAGCTGCCCAGCACCAGCATCTGCTGCCTCAGCTGATCGCGACCCTGTATGCCCGCTACCGCCACCATGCCATCGCCGAGATACGTGAGCACGAGAAGCGCTACGAACATTTCTCGCGCGAGCTGCGTGCCATTGAGAATGGACTGTGGGACGACCGTTTGCAGCGGGAACACCAGGTCAATGGCACCAAAGAGGCGCCCCAGCCCTCGCCTCCTGCTGAACCCTCGCCGATCGTTGCCCCTCCCGCCGCGGAGGTTGCGCCGCAGGAACCTCAAGGTCCGGTGAAGCCATCTCCTCAGGCTCCTCAGGCCAGTCCACCAGGCAGTAAAGAGCAATCGCCCGACTCTTCCCAGCAATCGCAAGCACCGCGCCGGTCGTCAGCGAAGATAGAGAGCATCATCAATCATCCATCAGACACTCCGGCAAACGGAAGCGCTTCTCCACATCAGAAGCCTGCCGCGCAATCCCCCGTCCAGCCGCAAGCGCAGACGCAGCCTCCACCGCTTCAGCGAACCCCGTCACATCCACAGCAACCTCCTCAGCAGCAGCAGCAACCACAACCTGCAAGGCCTCATCCCCAGCAGCAGCCTCCACATGGACCGTATCCTTCCCCATATGGCCCGCCGCATACCCCTGCTGCAGCAGGACCCGCCCAAAGTCCTACATTGCAGAATGTGCCCATTACCTCTCGTCCCGCACAAGGTCCCCAGCAGGGTTCGCCGCAAGGCCCGCCGGTGATTCTTCCTCCGCCTTCGAACATGCAGTTCCCACCACCGCCTATGCAAGTTCCCTCGATGCAGGAAGGAAATGGAGGACCGTATCCTCACAGGCCTGCGTCTGGCTCGCCACATCAACAGCAGAGGCCTTTCCCGCCTGGACCTGCCCCTGGACCACCGCCGCACTCGCCCCATGCCTACCACCCCCCGCCTCACGTGCAGCAGCCTGGTTACTATCCGCCATATGCAGGACAGCACCCGTACCCGCATCATCAGCCGATGTACCACCCTCCGGTACAGCATCCCCCAATGCCACCCAAAGGAGGCGGTGGCGGTGTTATTCTGGAGCCCTTCCAGGTCATGGCGCAAGATCCAGTCAAGGCTCACAAAGCACAGGAAATGCAGATGCGCCAGCAGCAGCAAGCGCAAGCAGCCCGTCCGCCATCGCGTGCTGCGCCATCGCCCAGGAATATAGCTGCGACGTTAGCAAAGCCCCAGCAGATGCCTCAATACCATCCATCTGCTGGCCCGATTCCGCCCTACCCGCATCCGAACGCAACTCCTTCTGTTCGCAGACCCCCCGTCTTGCGGATCAGCACTCGCTTTGGATCTTGGAAGCAATCTCTTCCTCCAACAGACAAGCCTGTCTCGGAATCGAATCCGACCCCGCCCAGTCCAATTACGCCCGAGAGAACCCCCGAGCTGCAATCTAGCGCTCCGCCGAGCTCTACCTCAAAGTCGAAGCGCGCTGTCAAATCGAAGGAAATGCCGGCACCGGATGCGGCTGAGACGCCCCGACCTGGCCGTGGCTCTCGAAAGGGTGCGAGGAAGGCGCGAGGGACGAGCGTTGCCTCCTCTGCTGTGACTGGATCTGTTCGTGGGAGGACCAGGAGTCATTCAGTTGCCTCGCAAGCGGATGACCCGGCGACGGATGTAAAAGCGGAGCCGAGCACCCCAGCGGAGACAATGGAGTCGGATGCTCAGTCTACAACAGAAACGCCCACTTCCGGTGGACGGCGTACGCGACGACGAGCTGGAACCCTGCAGTCTGTTCCAGAACAACCGCAGGGAGCGAATAACAAGCGCAAGCGCGATCAACGTGAGGAGTCCGAAACCGCGGAACCGGAAGTACCCGACGTCGATTTGAACATGGGTACGCCCGGGCCGCCGAACTTTGTTATCGCGAGTCGAAACTTCGGTCGAATGAGCGTGCCCGTCATGAATGACATCACATCGCATAAGCACGCAAGCCTCTTCTCCAACCCGGTCAAAGCCAAGGATGCGGAGGGCTACTACGACATCATCAGACGCCCGCAGGACCTCAAATCCATCCGCGCCGCCATCACAAACGGCTCTCGTGCCGTCGCCGCCGCCACCCAATCCAACGCCGACACCCCCTCGGCGAACTCTCCGGGCGGTGCTCCGTCGACACCAACCCAGTTCCCAACCTCGAGCACCCATATCACGCTGCCCATCTCGGAAGAGCTCGTCCCGCCCAGGGGCATCGTCAACAGCGCGCAGCTGGAGAAGGAGCTCATGCGCATGTTCGCCAACGCCGTCATGTTCAACAGCGGCGACGAGGGCGTCGTGGGCGACGCGGTCGAGATGGCAAAGGACGTCGAGGCGAGCGTGACCAACTGGCGCGCCGCGGAGCGGACGAGCGTGTACGAGACGCCGGCCGAGGATCTGGACGATGGGGGCGGGAAGCGGAGGAAGCTTTAGATTAGAAACGGGTGGGATCACTGGGCTAAGATAGCATTGAAACTCGAAAGACGTAATGATATGATCGAGGGGTGCGCCGGGTGAGGCTGCCCCCCTCCCCCCGTTTTTGCACTCGCATTTTGGTTCTTGGCTGCTGTGGGTGACTGCGTCGTGAGGGTTTCTGCTAGTTGCGGAGCCAGTCTGATGCGTTTGTAGACAGGTAGATGGGCATGAGCATGCCGTGCTCCTCTGTTCACTGCAGAATGAAGTCACTTGATGATACCGGCCCCGTTGGTCCGGGGTTGTGATTTCCCCGTTCTCTCGCCACGAGTCCCCCGGCCTTTCTCTTGGGTTCTCCTCTCTTGCCTCCATTGCAAGATAAGAAAGCTTTGTCATCAACGTCGTCCTGGCCTTCCACATCACATACTTCGTCAGGACTGAAACCAACCTCCTAGCAGATGAAATGGGCACTCTCGCGCGCCTTTCCTGTTTTCATCCTCACTACTGCTTTCACTTGACTCCCGCGTTCGTCACAGCCTTTTCCTTGTCTCGATATCGGCTTCGTGTGTGGCTTGCGCTGTCTACCAGCATCTAGCAACTGTGCTCGTTTTCATCAGCGCAGTTGGCTGGTGCCGTGCAGCGTTTGGTCGGCACGGCGCCTTCTCCAGTCATGAGGCACTCGTCGATGGACGTCTGGAACCGAGCGCTAGAGGTGAGTGCGACATCTCCAAGACAGGGCAGTATAGATAGCATCCTGGCCCGGCAGAACGGCGTCGACGCCATGTTACAACGGCCCGAGCAAGCGAGTTGCGACGCGGGAAGAGATGTATGGCAGGGAGTGGGTGGCGGCGGGGCTGGGGTTGCGGGCACATGCGCCTCAGCGCTGGGCTCCGCGCATGCTTCGGGCAGGGGGTGGTGCGTGGACTCCGCGCGGTGCTTTGGCGGTTGGCGTGTTCATCTGGCGTTGTCGGGACTGCTAGCACGTGTGGCGGCGTGGCACCAGACTGTCCCGGCTGTTCGAGGACGGGCGGTTCGTGAGCAGCTTAAGTGCTGGAACGAAGGCTTTCCATGAGCAGCAGCGGAAATTCCCATTACTTGATGGCCAGTGAAAACAACAAATCACTGGTCCTTTGGTTCGCTTGCCGGGATCTCCTCCAACTTTTTGTCTGTCGCTGCGCGCGCGGTGGGTATGTCTCGACGGCGGGTGGCCTGGTTCCATCAAGCAGGAGACGCTTCTAAACGCGCTCATCATCTTCTGCTACTGGTGGTGAGCGCCAATTCAATGGACAGCTGAAAACTGGGCAGTGTGGCAAGACGCGAAGCATTATCTTCTCCGCCGTTCGTATCTACGGTGTCCAGAATTTCGACCAATGTTGTGGGAGCAAGGAGGAGACTCCAGAAGTACGTAGGTCATGCATAATGATGTCTGAGAATCAACCAGTCTCGGTGACAGTCTCAGGATTTGTGGAAAAGTGAAGTCGACATCAAGGTTCCCAGGTATTCACGCCACAAACGCCGGCCTCAAACTTGTCTTGGCGCGAGTTTAAGCGCTCTCTTTTCATGTGCTGGAAGTCACTGATGACAGAGTCATGGGGTCGGGCAGACCATAAAATTAACGAGCGTATTCTTGATGAAGACAAGGAGTTGAGAAAAGTAGCCCTTCTGCTCATCTCATAAGAAAGCCAAAAACGCAACTCGAAATGATACCAATCTCGACCCTGAGCACAATTTGCAGTGTTGTCGAGTAAAGGTGCACAAGCGTGTAGCCCCACAATATTCAGCTACCCAGGCCCAAGTTCACTCTCACTGAACCATTGCTTGTCCTTGCCTCCTTCCCCGCCCTTCGGAAGCCTATGAGTATGCCCGTTCTTTTCCTTCAGTTGATACTCATAGCCTGTGCTCGTCGAGCGACATTCCTTGATGGTGTATGTCTCGCCAATGTTCCCAGCGGAGGACGAGGCGATCTGAATTTTCTGTCCAACATCAAACTCAGACATGATGGACTATTATCGACATTAGTCCTTTACGATTCGACTGTTCATTAAAAAATTAGACAACTAACTCACTTTCTAATCAGGTTTGCAACTATCAATTGACTTTTAGAGGAAATTGATCTGCAAAGACGCGTTGCGAGGATTCTGTGGGTGGATAGACAAGGTTTCGGATCTCTTTTCCTTTTAAGACCGTTCTCGTTTTTCAGCGGATGAAGAAAAGAATTTGGGCAGTCCTCTTGCGCTGACTCGCTTCTTATAATCAGAGCAGCTTCGACGGGGCCTAAACAAACTATTTTCACGTGCATACATCACAAATGCCAAACCTGCTAAGATTGCTAATATTCGTCATATATGATAAGTCGTGTGTTGAATCGTGTGCGGACATGCTCGAAAGCAGCAAGTGGCTGCTTACAAGAGCGTTCAGAAGAGAGTTTGATTGGCAGGCAGCACAGAAGGGGGCGAGGTTGAATAACAGAGAGTAAACGGGGCGTAACCAACATGGATAGTTTTTCAGGGTGGTGTGATCGGGTATGCATTCTCTCCAATCCTACCGAATCACTTGCCTTTCATACGGTCTTGGGATATGCGGTCAGCGCGGAGAAGTTATGACTGAAATCGAGGAGCCGTGACAACGGCCACCACGTGTCCAAAGAGCTCGCATTACACTCAAGTTGAGAAGATATGGGAAAGTTCTACTGTCTTGAAATCTGAGCGAATTACGAGGGGCTGAGCTGCATGAGAGTGAACTCTGGTTTTGCAAAATCTCCTGATACTCTGAAGCCATCACAAGCGTTTACACATGTCGGCTTTCTAGGGTTACGGCAATAGATGAGAGGCATAGTCTAGATCGTCTGTTCGACAGCAACATGTGTCAGTGTTCTAGAAGTATCAATTTGGATCCCTAGCCATACGGCATTTAAAGACAGCGTCGCTGCCTCAGCCGCTGCTTTCTCTATCTAATGGTGGAGAGGAGGAACCATGCTATACGCTACAGCAAACAAATTCACTTGGAGGCTCGTTTGCTTCCCAGACCTTGGATTGGCCATCCTCGGGAGGGCCATTCTGCACAAGTGAACAAGGTAGGTTCATCAAGTAAAGATAAGCCGGGTCATCTGAACTTCGACTGATGAACGTCATCGAGCTTTCCAAATAAATATCAACAAAATAGATAAATGATGGACCAGTAGCACAACTCTTAAGTGTGACAGATTTCACCCCTAACACGGGGTAGTAGAGCCGGGAGAAACATCTAAAGCAGTGATGCCGCCGATCCCCACCAGTACTGCGCCGTAGCATCAAATTGATTCAGCAGACATCCCCAAGGCGTGGCCGAGGAATCTTCAGGGTCTTGAGCTTAGGCTTTCAAAACCAGATCTCACAAGAAGATGCACAAAGCACCGGCACAAGATGTGCACAGCCCTTGACATTGCCTGACAGGGCTAAAGCACCTGATCAACCATATCCTCGCATTGTTGAGAGAGCCGCCGAACAGTTCAGCTTCATTGTCCACATGCTCATGACCTACGTCAGGAAGTCTGCTGAGCAAACGTTATCGCTCTAGCAGCTTCGAGATGCATTTCTTCTAGCGGTCCGGCTGGCAGATTAGCATCCCCTTAGAGTTATTTAGCCGTGAAGGGTTCCATAAAAACCTGCTATGCCTTCCGCGGAGGGTGTCCTGCTCACTTGAGAGTCAGTACTGTTGTTTCCAGAGGAGCTGCTAGGCACTAAATTCCAGCAGTTCAGCTAGCTTGGAGCGTCTTATGATGATGATCATCACCAATTTTCACGTATAAGCTTGTGGGACATGTTCCGGTATGTATGCGGAATTCATCTAGCGATGTGGGAGCTGATTTTCAGCATTACTGACCAACTAAGAACGTGTCACAGGCCAAGAGAGAGGGCACAGTAGTAGCTGAAGATTTCTACTGAAAGGTAGGGTTGGGTAAAGAATGGTAGCAAGAGGATTATGTTGATTAACAGTGAGAAGAGTACGTGTAGATACTTTAAGTGACTGTAGCGCATGAATCAAAGTCACGTGTAACGTTTGGACAGCATCGAGGAAACATGGAAAGAACCGACGGAGCTAAAGGTTTGCTCAAGACAACCTGAGAAATCTAATCAGATTTCGTGCACGGTGTATGGATGCGTGGCCACCCAGTATACAGCCATTGGGCCGGAATTCCGGAAGCTAGGTGAGACCTTAGATCCTCTAGTGCTGTCTGGGAAATGGACGCCTTTTACAGCCCGTCTCAAAGAAAGACCTGTGATTTCCATCCCCTGAAGGGCAGCGAAAAGCCTCCGGTCCGCCGAAGTCATTCCGACGAATTCAAGCCCGAAAATGGAGGCTGCATTCACCCAAAAAGGTTGGGTATACTTACTCAACGGTGTGGACAAGTTGCAAATAGGAGGGCAGAAGTGTGCGGAAATTAATAGCTCACGATCGAGATTGAGACCTTAAGACCGAAATGCAGATCTGGCAGACGGAATGCTCCGACAAGCAGGACGCCATGGCCAACAGTTCGATCGGAGAGAAAAGCCGATGGCGGCGGCTTCGGCGGAAAAAATTCTGCGGCGTTTGTTTCTGTGTTGTGGGATTTGCTCGAAAAGTTCTGCCGCTGCCGCAGCTGAAAGAGTTGGCTGAGCAGGAAATTGCTGTTTTCGCGGCCTCGGATGCGGAATTTTGCGAGAGCTGAAGAAAGGCGTTGCTGGGCAGAGATGCTAGGTCATAGCGTGGTGAGATGATGGGTCGCCCGGTATGCCGATTTGTTATGATCAAGCGTGCGAAGAGTGGTGAGAGGCTAAGGATGGAGATGAGCACACCACGTGGCGGTGGAGGAATGGTGTGGCTGCCAGGGTAGCAGGTCTTCACGGCGTGCAGGTGGCTAAGGCTGGTGACTAGGGCCGATGTGGCGTGCAAGAGAGAGCCTAGCGGTCTGGGGATCGCAACACGCTGGGCGAGTGGCGGACAGGAGCGCGGCGGTTGAGTCTTGAGTGCGTCAAGCTGCGAGTTGACGCGGCTTGAGGCTCTCCAGGCGGGCCTTGGATCATCCCGGAGCGCCCGCTAAAACCCCCGCACTCTCGACTCCAAGACGCGAAGGCACTGGCTCGCCCGAGGGTAGCGCCGCGTCGACCAGACCCTGGCCCTGCTTTCCGCTGTCACTGCTGTCTGCGCCGCGACAGGCACGCGCAGGCCGAGGGACGACGACGGCGACTCACCGCTCAGCAGCCCGTGACAATAGCTCCCCGCCTTATAGACCGGCAGCAAGGAAGAAAGCCGTTAGCTGCAGGCGCTGGCCGCGAACAGGCAGCGTGCGTGGAGCGCTTAGGGCTGCATGGGAGTGGGCGCCAGGGCCCGAGCTAGCGGCCTCCGCATTTGCCCTCGCTCCACACCACCTCTCCGCTGCCAATCCCAACAGCACGTCGGCAGGATCAGACGGCTGCCTTGGCGGCGAATGTCCACCACTGCGTCGCGGCACTGCGACTGCGACTGCGCCGGGCGCGGCCTGGCCATGGACGCCCCCGGCCTCGCGCCCACCGGGACCTGCAGCAGGCGCCGCGAGCCTCCAGACCGCCGCAGCCACGGCGAGCGGCGGCAACTCCCTTTCTGGGGCTCGCACCGCAGCGCAGCGCGGCAGATGCACACAGCCAAGCGCGTCCACCGACCACACCACCTTCCTCGCGCCAGCCCTCCATCCGGCAAGCCCACGCTCTAAGTTCATTGTTTAAGCAGCTCCTTGCGCTCGCATGACCGACTCTTCCCCAATCGAGCCCAGCCTTTCCTAACCGGGCCCACCTCACCAGCCAAACCGTCGTGCTTCTGGCGTAGCCCTCCGCGCCCCTGCCCGAACCGCGACGAGAGATCTGCCCTGGCGGTAAAATACCGCCCGCCGCCCTCTGCAATGCCTGGCCCGAGATCCAATTGCTCCGTCGACGTTGATCGCTCTCTTCTGTCGCTGTTGTGGCCGCTCGCTGTCCGAATCCTCACGCTCGCTTGACCAACGCCTCAATTCGCGCCTCGCCGCCTTTTGACCGAGCTCACGCGTAGCGTCGCCCTCGCAGTCACACGCCTCACGATCACCAGACCATCATGACCGCCGCAGCTTTCCCCAAGGTACACATATACACATGTCCACGCCTCGCCCTTCACATGCGCCGCGTCGCGCTGCTCTACCATGTCCTCATTCTACCGAGCCGCCCTGAGCGTTCTTTCCTCGGCACGTGCTAACGACGACCACCACCCGCAGCGCTTCTCGTCCATCCCGGCCAACAAGCCCACCAGCACCTCAGTCACCTCGGACAAGCGCAGCACCACCTACCGGCCCGCCACCACCCACAACCCCTTCTCGTTCAACAACTACTCGTTCAAGCCCGCGCCGCAGCCGACCGCCCACCCGCAACCCTTCGACCCGGCCGACCTGACCCGCCGCCTGAACCGCTACCTCGCATCCCTGGAGTCCGCCCCGCCCAATGCGGCAGGCGCCCCTTCCTCTTCGTCAAAGCATGCCGCCTCGTCACCAGCGGGCGCGCGTCCGCCAAACGCCGCAAGCCAGCAGCAGGGCACCAACGACCGCCTGAGGCCCTCGCAGCGCTCGCAGCCCGCGTCGGCGCAGAGCCTCGCGTCGCCGGCCAGCCCCAATGTCGTCGCGAAGAAGAAGTCATCCACCGCGCTAAGGGAGCCGGCGACGCGCTCGGCAACGGACCCGCTGCCGTACTCGCGCTCGCGCCCGGACGACTGGCAGGCGCTCGAGGCGCTGCGGCAGGAGGCGCGGCGGGCGAAGCGGCGGTCGCAGGCGCTGCAAGCCAAGGGTGTGAACGCCCCGGTCCCGGCGTGGGAGCTGGCGCGGCGGTTGACGGCGCTGGCGGAGCCCAACGCGGACCCCGCGGCGTCGCTGAAGCCGCGGAAGTCGTTGCCGGACTTGAGGAACTCCAGCAGCAAGGGGACGGCCGCGGCGGGGCAGTCGGTGCTGCGGGCGAAGTCGTCGGCGGGCAACGAGCTGCGCGTGGCGGCGCTGGAGCACGAGCGCGAGAAGGCCAAGGGCCGGAGGGGCGGGCGGCGCGCGAACGCGCACGCGGAGGCGGAGATGTGGCGGGTGTTTGTGGCGACGCAGACGGCGGCCGAGTCGAACTCGCAGGCGATGGCGCAGGCGCATCAGCCGCGGCCGTTGCGGAAGAGCAACAGCGCGCGGGCGAGGCGGCCGCTCAGCACGACGGATCTGGAGTGGGCCGCGGGCGGCAAGGTGCTACAGAAGAGCAAGAGCAGCGGGTGCGTGGACTCGAGCAGCGGCACGGACGAGAAGAGCGACGTCTCGTCTGTCGTCGTCGGGCGGCGCCCGGACTGGAGCCAGCGCGACGAGGAAGACGAGAAGCCGCTGCACCTGCACCTTCACGTCCCCGGCTTCGGGAGAAGGTCGAGCACGATGGTCACGGATTCCGAAAGCGGAGACGAGCGCGGGACCATGTCAGACGTCGAGGGCAAGCGGGCGAGCAGGTACAGAAAGACGACACAGCACAAGAACGACAACAACCGAAAAAGCATCTGTGCGGGCGACGCCGCAAGAAGCGTCGCCGACAAGAAGCGCCCGTCGCCGTCCACGCTCCACATCCCCTCGAACCCCACCACCCTCACCTCCTCCAACCGCTCCCCAACCTCCCCACCCAGCATCACCCTCAGCCCCGTCGACCCCCTCCTGCTCCCCGCAGACTTCTTCAACTCATCGCCCTCCTCGTCCTTCGACGCGAATTCGCCGGGCCCTCTCGACCGCAGACCGCATCAGAAGCCAAGCCTCGCCCCCGTCGCAGAGGTCCAGCCCCTGCCCGCCCCTGACCGCTTCTCCAAGCGGCCCAAGTCGTTCGCCGCGCGTGCGGCGGCGACTGTGGCGGCAACGACGAAAGTAAGGGGGCAGGAGCCGGTGGCGGTGCCGTGGCCAGGCCCGGCGTCGGCGAAGTCAACGTCAAAATCGGCGTCGACGAGGGGGAAAGCCCCGCCGCCGCCGCTGCCGATTGGCACGAGGGAGCAGCTGCGGGAGAAGCAGAGCAACCTGAAACTCTTTCCCGAGGGGCCCAGGATGGTGAACAGGAGGAGCGTGACGTTTGCGGAGATGGAGGTGGTGAAGAGGGAGGAGGGGAGGCCGATGACGGCGCCGTTGACGGCAGTGCCGGCGATGGGCGAGAAGAGGGGCGTTGGGGGAGGAGCAGGCAAAGGGGAGAGGGAGAAGGGAGGGCTGCAGGTGCGGAAGGAGAAAGGGGGAGAGGTGGTTGGGGTGAGGGAGGCTCGGGAGGTGGAGGAGATGCGGAGCCCGACGCGATTGGTCTTTTGGCGGAGAGAGAGCGGGGGCGCGGCCGGGGGCGGGGCGTCGAGGGTGGACGAGGTGCTCGCGGCGGCGGCGGCGGGCGACGAGGTCGTCAGGAGCCCGAGTCGGCTGGCGTTTTGGAAGAAGGGGTCGAAGGCATGATGGAGAGGAGGGCCATGTGACCTCAGCCGCCCCGCTGATGGGCGTGTACCAGCTGAGACATGCGTCTTGATGGGGCGGACCGGTGGGATGGGAAAACGATGATGATCTCGTCTTTTGGTGTTGCGGCGCGGTTTGACCGGTCAGCAACGACTACTGCTATCTCTTAACGATATCCACACAGACACATTAGAGAGAGTATGTGCGCAATCTCTACTAATCTATTTCCTTTCCTATACCTCTTAATTAAGTAAATTGGCCACACGGAGCCCTACCTTACTCTTTTGTCTTTTGCTTTTCCTGTTTTTGCAAAAACTCATATAGGGCACGCGCACAGTCTTCGGTTCGCTTAGAAGGCCTACTATATAAGATCTTCGTCGCTATCGCTCCGGCCGTACCCACCTTTCTCGGCTCCTACGACGGCCGCGCCCGGGGCGGGCAGGGCGGGCAGGGCGTCGATCATTCATTCCATCGTGGCGCCGTGGAATTGAGCGAGCGAGCGAGCGATTGGCATGGAAAAATTTCAAACGGCCACTTCGAGAGAGGCACGTGTGCGGTGAGAGCGGCCGCCCTCGTGTTCCGGTGGTTTATTGAGCGGGCTGGGCGTGGCCGAGGCACCTGGCCGTCAATCGTCACGGGCGCCGCGTGACTGCGCAGTCGAGAAGGTTTTGGTCCGTCCCTTTCGTTCGTTCATGCGCGGAGGAACGTCCTGCTGGCCGAGCGCATGGAGCGGAGCGTGGTTGCGGCGGGCGGCCTGCGGTTGTGGCTGTGAAGCTCCGTGCTGCTGCTGCCATTGCCTTTTTGCTTGAACCTGCTCCACTCGCCCCAAGCCATCCGTTCGTTCGCTCGTTCGCTCCCTCTCCTCCGCTGGCTCTGCGTGCACGCAATGGGCGTGGTGTGCCTCGAAATAGACTCAGTCCCTCCAATCCACCCGCCTACCCACCCACCGCCGTCCCCGCCTTAACGCACGTAATCGATCAGCGCGGCTCTCGGCCGCCCGGCCGCATGGAGGCAGAACCGCGCGAGCGAGCGAGCATGTGAAGGTGGAGCTTGACCGGTGACGCGGGCATGGGCAGCGCGATGCGGGTCATGAAGGGCAAGGAAGCTCCTCTGCGCCGGTATTTTTGGGGGGAAGAAAAAGGGCCAGCTGATGGGCGGGGTGGGGAGTAGTGGGTTGGGAAATTGATGGGACGCCAGGGGATCTTCGCGGAACTCCGCTTCTTGCATATCATCTGTCGGCCGGCGGGCAGCAGCAGCAGCAGCAGCAGCAGTGTTTTACCACTCTATTGTGGAGTCCGGATGCACGTACTGCTGGCGCCCGCCTACTACTATCCACGGCCGGGTGGGCGGGGCGCTTTTTTTTTTTTTTTTGGCCCTTTGCGCAATAGTTCGCTTAGAGGAGGGCGTGCTGGGGGACCCGGTGTCACGGTCCTGCTCCGTCTCTCTTTCCGCTCGGCGGGAGGAAGTGAAGGGCTATGCACACGATTCGTGGATTAGCCGATGGGCGCGTTGTGGAGCCGGGCTGTATCTGGCTGTGGGAAAAGAGCAAAGTGTGGAGCGGCGACGCGCAATGCGAGGGAATGGGATCTCGGACTCGGGTCTGGGTCGGATAGCGACGGATTGACGGTTGTGGCCGTGGCCGTGGCTGGCTGGCGGGCAAAACAGGGCTGCATTGCGGAGGCTGAGTCTGGTGATGGTGTTGGTGGTGTTTTCGATGCCCGCCCTGCGGCCTGTGTTTGCCCGTCTTCTCTGCTGTGGTTCGATGAAGCGAGCGCCAAGCTGCGCGATGAGGGCCTGCGATGCGCGGTGTCTCGAGATGGGAGAGAAAGAGGAAGTGGTGGTTCCGTGCGCCTGGCATCCGCTCTCCAAAAGGGTCCGGTGCCGTGCGTTTGCGCGTGTGCGCTGGTTTCAAGATGCGCGGCCGAACGAAGCGCGGGCGCCGGTGGTCTGATTCTTCTGCGATGGTGATTATTGTTTTATTTGTTAGGGTAGGTGAGACGGTGTAGACAGAGGCATGCAGCACGAGAGTCAGCGGCGGCGGCAGAGTCAGGTACCCCGAGTGTAGTCGGCAGCGGTGGGGCCGCTGTCCGCCAGGCGTGGCAGCCATGCTGCTGCTCCAAGCACGAGCAATCGCGGCATCAGCGGCAATGGAAGCTTGGTTGCTGCTGGCCGATGGGGTTACGTCTCGTGCTAGCGTCCAGAGCGGCTGCCGGGGTTCGCGCAATCGCCGGCCGGCCCCCGTGGTTAAGCTTAATTGATGGAGAGGGATGGCATGGCATGCGACACATGGACGCAAAGTGACGGGGCAGGTCCCTCCTTGTAGGGGAGGGGAGGGCCAGGGCCGCCGCCTGGCCGCGCCGGGGCCTATACATAGTTCATCGCTTCTTCTTGCGTCGCCGGCGCTCGTTTGGACTACTGCGATGCTGCGCGAAAGAGGCAGGTCGAGACAGGCGCGGGTTGATCAGTCGTACGACGGATCTGCGGCGATGCTGGCGTTATTGAGATCGGCTTGGGGGGGACAACGGTTCTGCTGGCGGTGCGCTTGTTGCGCCAGCGAGCGGGAGCGGAGAGGGGGGCGTGGGCGAGCGTGTGGGATGGCGAAATCTAGACTGATCGGAAAAGGATCTGGATATTGGGGAGATGCGTGGTCTGTGTGCGTGAAGCCATTTGGTGGAGATTGTTGCATTGGGCTGCCTTGGGCATCCGTCCACCCAACCGTCCATGTATAGGGATGGCGATGCAGGAGATGGCAGGACGGGCGCGCCGGCGCATGTCTGGGATGCGGTCTGGATAGACGGCCAGTAAGGCTGCCCACGCGCCCAATGGGAAGCGGCACAGGCGCGTCCGCGGCGGCCGTCAGCGTGAGCAAGCGGCGCGAGAAGCTTTCCGCTGCAGAAGCGGAGCGGCCTGACTCTGGCGCGCCCTTATCGGAGGCATCCCCTGACCCCTCGACAGCTCCAGCATCGCCGCCGTCAGCGCCCGCGAGGCCCGCGAGGCCTGTGCCGGCCGGCGGCCGGCAGGAAAGTCCGCGGACAGCTGCAGCAGGCCCAGTGCGCCCGCTAAGAGCTGCGCGTGTCTCGCAGGTGCAGCAGCGCTTCTTGCCGCGCTCGCGCCAGCAGCCCGCAATCTCAGACACGCGGACTCACGGGCCTCTGGCGTGCGCAGAGCGATGATCGCCAGGATCGGAGTCTTTTGACGCCGGAACGGCCGCCGTGGCTTCCCCGGGCGAGTAGGAAGCGTTCCAGCGGCTGGCCGGCGAGTCGTGTGTCGCTGCGAAAGCGCGTTCGCGGGCGGAGTCTGGCCGGGCCCCAGTGCCAGCAGCCAGCAGCCGCCGCTCGACGTGACGCCCCGCCGCCGACGCACCACGCCGCCGCCCGCCGCTGCGCGTGCTGCTGCGCGCTGCGAGCCGCACATGGCCGGCCGCCGGGGCGCGCGTATCTGCTGCGTCCGTATCGCGCGCTTGCGGCTGGTGCTCCGCGCTGCAGGCGGGCTCCGCTGCTGGGCTCCGCTGCCCCTTGGCTGGGCGCTGATCCCTGCGTGGCCGTTGCGGCTGCGGGACATGGTGACATGGGGCGCGAAAAATTCACCGCGGACGCGCAGCTCGCATGTCCGTACGAGACGCGGGCGCGGGCGCGCGGGCGACGCGACGGGACGAGACGAGACGCGGCGCTGCATGAGGCGCGCGTGCTGGCGGCGGTGCGCGGGCGCTGCATGCCTGCCTATAGCAGCGGCGGGCAGCAGCTGGGTAAGGCTGGCGCGTGAGATGAAGTCGCGATGCGGGCACTCTGCAAACAGTGACTCGGAGGGCTAGGGCACTGTCTGTACGGCGGCAGGGCTCGCGCAGCAGCGCGCATCACCTCCATCGCCGCCGCCAGCAGCTCTCCTCTGCCTCGCCATCTGCATCATCCTGCAGCTGCACTCGCATCGCGCCTGCACACCGCGGCAGTCCCGCAGCCATCCCGGCGCCAGGCCTCTCGCGTGAGCAGCCAGTGCATGCCTGCCCACAGACCCCTGCCATCGAGGCCCGGGGGGTTTTCCACTTCGGAATGACGCTGGCGCCGCGACAAGGGGGGGACGGTCACCGACGGCCCTCAATCCAAGCTGCGACCGAGCTGCTGCTGCCCGCCCGCAAGAGGGCCTCCTCCGACAACGCACAAGGAACCGCCTCTTCATCCTCCGCCACGCTCCCGCCCCAGAACGAGCACCACCCGCGACACCTCCTCTACCACCACCCCAACGCCCTGCTGCCCCCCGACCAGCAGCCGCCGCAGCACCACCACCTCCCGCCGTCCCACAGCCGCTCGCTCGCGCCGCCCTTGACCCTGGCGCCCTCCGTCGCGCCTCAACACCAGGCCCGCACCCAGAGCGTCTCCACCACCAGCCCGCCGCAGCTGCAGCGCCCGCCGCTCGGCAGCAGGGCCAATTCCGCGCCCCACGTCCCCAAGCACTCGCTCCCCCCGCATGGCGGCGCGAAGAATGGTCACGTAGCCCGCCCGTGGCACGGCCCCAGCGACGCCCTCGACGACAGCGACAGCAGCGACGACGACGACGCCATCAGCCGCGACCCCTTCTTCCTGCGCTACCAATCCGTGCTCGACCGCCTCGCCGCCGACCTGGGCCCCGGCGACGACGACGACTCCTCTCAGACCTCGGACGCCCAGACCCCCAAAGCCCCGATGGATGCTCAGGCACGTTCTCCCCCCGCTGCAGCAAGCCAGCCCGCTGACCGCCGCCGCACGCAGGCCCTCGAGGACATCAACATTGGCGTCATTGGCGACAATGGCGTGGGCAAGACCCGCTTCATCGACCGCGCCTTCGACCTGCGCAGCCGCGCCCAGACCCGCACCGCCACGCGCAAGATGTCCATTGACGGCACCGTCTACACGGTGCGCCTGGTCGAGATTCCGTTTGAGGAGCTGGACATCGAGCACGACGACCGCATCTGCTGGCCGGACAGAATCGACGACTCGCCCGCGCCGCGGATCGACGGTGCGCTGATGCTATACGACGTTATGAATCAGGAGAGCCTGGCACAGGTGCCGGGCATGCTAAGTCAGTATTCACTCCCCCATTCCACGCCGCGAGCCGGCAGCTCGGGGCAGGATCAGTCCCCGCGAGCCTGGATGCCGCGCGCCGATCGCAGCCCAACCGTAATGTCGGGCGCCCCGGCTGACTGAATTTGCCTCTGCACAGATGTGGTTCACAAGGCGGCGCTGCCGTGCGTGCTGGTCGGCTGCAAGTGCGACAACCACCCGGCCCATCGCCAGGTGGACCCGGCCGTGGTGGAGCAGCGCGCAAAGACGCTAGTCGGCGACCTGCCCGCGTTCCAGAGCTCCGACGGATCTCCCGAGAGCCAGCGCATCTGTCTGTCAGTCATGCTGCGGGCCATATTGGCATCGCGACAGGGTGAGTGCAATGGAGGAAGACATACCCGCCCCCCACGCCCCTGGTCCCTGCCCGCGCCCCAGCAGCCATGGATGCGGCGCGTGCGCGCTCGGTCCGTTGGCGCACTCCCCCATATAACATTACGCACGCAGCTGTCGTTTCAATGCTGCGACATGTTTCACGCTTGTGGTCTTCCATCCCACATTCCATCTTCCGCGCCGCTTCTCCTTTTAGCCTACCGTTATCTCGTCTGACGTCGTGCGCATTTAAGATACCCCCGCCAGCAAGCTCGCCGCCGCACAGCGCCGCCGCGCCACGTCCAATTCCTCCGCCCTGCAACCCGTCTCCCCTCGTCCGAGCTGGAAGCGCCGGCATGAGCGGGCCAGCTCAGAGTTCTCCGGTTCGCGCCTGAAGATCCTGTCGGACAACGATGCAGAGACGCGCGCCAAGAACCGCGCCCATACCAACTCCTCCTTCCTCGACCTCGAAGAGTCCCCCGGCTACGAGTCATACGGTTCCGACGGCGCCGACTCGTCAGATTACGAGCCAAGCATCATCTCCGTCATGCCGTCAGACGAAAATGGCTACACATTCGAGCAGCTCGTCGACCGCCTCGTCGCCCAGCCGCTGTCCAAGCAGGACACCAAGTTCGTCGCCATCTTCCTCTCGCTCTACCGCAAGTTTGCCGCTCCGAGCCAGCTGCTCGAGGCGCTCATCAAGCGCTTCGATGCGCTCGAGCACGAGCGGAGCCCGCAGATGATCCGCACCGTCACCCAATTGCGCCATCTGTCGATCATGGAGCAGTGGCTCAGCACATACCCCGGCGACTTTGCCCACTTCACGACAAAACGCATGATGACGCTCTTCGTGAACCGCTTGGCCAGCAACCGCATCTTTGCAGTTGCCTCCAAGGAGATCTTGTCTGACCTAGACGCTGTGGTGGAAGATGATGATACGGATTGGGCCTGCAGTGACAAGCATCGCGAGAGTGCGAGCTCTAGCAACGCCACCCTGACCGAGGAGACGGACGAAGACCTTTCCAAGAGCGCAACAGAGCTCACCATCAGCATAACTCGCGGCTCTACGCACACGACAGACACGGCGAACACTGGCCACCCCGAACGCTCCATCAGCACCTCCACCACCACCACCAGCTCCTCCCAGACGATGATGAACGCCATTGAGCAAGCACGGCAACAAGCCAAGCTGCTCGTGCCGATCCCTCGAGTAACTCTCACCAAGACACAGTGGCACCTGCTGATTGGTGAGTCGGAGGAGAACATTGCACGGGAATTGACACGCATGGACTGGATCATGTTCCAATCTATCCGCCCGCGCGACCTGGTGCGGCACGTCAGCATGAACGCGGCCGAGAAGAAGAAGTGCAAGAGCCTGGACAACGTGGACCGGATGATCGAACACTTCAACCACCTGGCGTACTGGGTCACCAACTTTATCCTTTTGCGGGACAAGCCGAAGCATCGAGCTATGATGCTCGAGAAGTTTATGAAGGTTGCGCGTAAGCTGCGCGAACTGAACAATTACAACTCCCTCGGCGCCGTCCTTGCAGGCCTCAATGGCACTGCAATCCACCGACTGTCCGCAACGCGCGACACCATCTCGCCCATCATAGCAAAGGACTTCATGAAACTGGAAATCCTCATGGGTACGCAGAAGAGCCACTTCGCCTACCGCCTCGCGTGGGAGAATAGCTCGGGCGAGCGCATCCCTTATCTTCCTCTTCACCGCCGCGACCTCGTCTCCGCGGCTGAGGGTAACTCCACTTTTGTCAACGACCCACACAGGCGCGCCTCAAATGCAGGCCTTCTTGGTGGCAGCACAAGTCCCCGGTCCGCCGGCCCGCCCAGCACACCAAATGCGGACGCAATTGCCGCGTTAACCGGTAACTCCGGGAACGCAGCCGCTCTGCAGGCTGCCCTCAACAGATCGAGCGCACAGGAGAAGGAGGCGCCTCCGAGTGGCGTGGAAGGCAAGGAAAGAATCAACTGGAAGAAATTCGCGATCATGGGCGAGGTGATTGTGGGGCTGCAGCGTGCCCAGGGTTTCCCCTATCCCAATATTCCCCGCAACGACGATGTGAGGAGTATGGTGCTGGACGTGAGAATCTGCAAGGATGATGACGTGAGTTCGCACAGACACTCTTGATTTTCATCGCTGACGTGTAACCGCAGGAACTGTACGACCGGTCGACTAGCCTCGAGGCTGTCGGAGCGGCTGGCGAACAACGAAGACGGTTTGCCAACTGGTTTCGTCAATAAACCCCAGCGCCGGGGGGCTCCACTTCCACGATCACAGATCAAGACGCAGTCTTCGCCTTTCTTCGGAGCAATCGGACAGCTTGATCTCGAAAAAGCCGAACGCGAGGAACGGATGCGGAAACGCAGCGACAGACGGCAGAAATCGCTCACGTCGGTTCCGGGCCGCGCGATTCCGCAACAGAGCAGGATAGCAGCCAGCTTGCTCTTCTGAGCACGGGAGACATTCGGACTGCGTCGGCGAGCTGTGATCATGGACCAAAAGAGTGGAAACCAAAATTTCATAATCGTTGTCAGGAGGGAGAGCAGCACAGCATTTACTGAACTCGTCTTAACATCCAAGGGCGTTTCATCTGAGGCCAAGGATATCCACCACATCCCGAGCTGGAACAGAGGACGTCATATCCGTATTTCATATGCCATACACCACTGCATGTATCACCGCATACCATACCATCTATCTATCTCCTTTGTCGTTTGTTGCATGGCATGGAGGATCTCAGTTTTCCCATTTCTCGTTACATATCGGAGCGGTAGACGGCGTGTGCAGGGACCGGTGGGTGGTCGGACGGTAGGACGGGGGGTGGTTTGTTGATCGTTGAGAGATGAGCATCCGAAATTTTCGTCCTTGTCGTCATTGTTCGGGTGGGGTGTCTGTTACTTCCCTCCCATTATCTGAGCGTTGGTTTCTATTTCTGGTTGTCTCCTTTTCTGAGCGTTGATATCATTGTCAAGGTCGCCACATATACACTCGTACACATGTCTGGGCAATTTTTGCGGGGAAATCTGGGAGCAAGGAAAGATATTGGGAAAGACTGGTTTGGGTTTCATCTCGTCCGTTCTTGTCTCGTTGTCTCCTTCTACTTTTGTTTTGCATTTCGCCTTTTCCTTTTTCTCAATCCGGAAGACAAAAAAATACCCCCATGTTTTCTCTTATTTACTTGTTCGCCCCCAAGTAGCTGGGTTGGTCATAGCTTGAGCAGGGGCATATACTGCTCGGTTTTGTATACTTTTTACGTGTATAGTCGGTGTGGACGGCGAAGGGGGAAATGAGTGGACAAGGAGACGACCGATAGTGGGAGCCTAAGACAGTAGTGTGGCTGCGGGATTTGAGAAAGCGTTGACAAAGTCGCATCATCAAAATTGCACACAGTGCCGCATTGAACGAGTGGTGTTGTCATAGGCGAGCATGCTTTGCTTTTCTTTCGCCACTCTCTTCACACGCCGTTGCCTCGCGAGCACTCATGTGCTTGTGGAGAGCTCGCCCCGAGGACAGTTCACACCGTTCGTTTCAGCCGTGGAATGGACGGTGGCGTTGGGCGAAGTGCTAGTACCAAGGCCGGCGCGGTTTCAGCACGGCCTTCGATGATGCTTCTAGCGCAAGGGCTAAGGGAGGGAGCAGCAAGAGCACGGGTCCTGTTTGACAACTTGCTTTCGCAGACGGTTCGTCACTGGTGGATGGCGATGACGACTCCGGCGAGCTTCGATCCAGTCCCGCCGAGCTTCGTCAGGGGGTCTCTCTCTACAGTACCATGTTGCGGGCTATTTTTGTCGCCATCGCGGGGAGGGGTGGGAAACAAGCAACGGAACTCTATCTAACTGCATCTCACAGCGTGCATATGCAACGAGCCTGTCTGTCTAGTTCGGCGTCGCAACCCTGCACGGTACGTGGTTCCCACTTTGCCTTCCCTTTTCCCCCAATTACCGATCTGAATCACCGTCCAATCTATCTGGCCTGACCTCATCTAGGAGTTCTGGAAGACGTCTTGCATCCGGATCGGGGGTGGGTGACGGGTTGAGTGGCTGCCCCCGCAACCCATCCGTCAGTCCCCTCCTGGCCCTGTAGCCCAGCCTGCTTTTTTCTGCCTTCCCCCGCCGTTATGCAGGAACAGTTCGGGGGTTGATTTTCTTTTTCTTGTTTTTTTCATTGCCCGTCGTCGATTGCTCTCTGCCGTGCTGCCCGTGTTCGTTGCCACTCATTGCTGCCCGACGAACGAGCGGAACGCCGCACCACCCATGCCCACCCGCATCTCTACCCTGATTTCGGTTAAAGCGCGAGGGACAAACCACTCGGACAGAAAAGAAAAACCCCAACATCGGGATCTTCCTTAATTAACTCATTGCCCGTTTCCCCCTTCGTGTCCCCCTCCGCCCCGCGACGAGCGAAATGGCAGCAACCTCGCCCATTTCGCCTATCTCGAACCGAACCGAACCGAACCGACGGCCGGGAGCGGTACCGGTTCCCCCATCCCTGGGAAGCGGTTCGAAGCCTTCCCGTTCCGCCGGTCCAGCTTGGCCTCTTTTTTCTCCTCACCCGTCGCGTCAGCCGTGCCACCCCCGTCCCCTGCTCTCTCGGCCATTCGGGAAGGAGGGCAAGGGGGGATGGATGGGCATGAAGTTTTCGCCCTTCTCCTGTTTCTGTGCCGCATGGCTGGAGCGAGGGGGTTATGACTCGAGCGCCGGGCCAGTCCAGAACTCCGAGTCTCCTCGGCGGCGTGCTGGGGCTGTGATGGGCGTGCGTGTGGTCTGATGGGCGGCGAGCGGGCGCGGCGCCGGGCGCTGCAGGCACGGGCACATACGAGCGGCGAAGGCGTGATAAGGGGACGGGGACGGGGGTGGGCCAAGGATCGCGGCTGCCGTACATCGTTCGTATCGGAAAAGCAGGTGGGAGAGGGGGGGAGGCGGTATGGCTCGTCGTGCAGCTGCGTTGCTCGGACGGGCGGGAGTGGAGGGGGGCGGTGGGCTGCCTAACGTACAAGGGAATTTTGGACAGAGGGCCCAGGAAGAAAAAGACCCCCGGTACGGCGAAGGATGAGGTCGGAGGGATTTACAGCTGGCGTGCATGCAGCACGCGAAAAAAAAATGTCCGAAGACAAGTGCCGAAGCACTTTGCGGTCTGCGGTCTTTTTTCCTTCACCTCCTCTCCGTCGTTGCTTGGTCGACCTTTGAAGACCCAATTCTTTTTTTTTTTTTCCTCCGTCCTACGTGCCCACTTTGCGAGTCCCATCGGGGACGGGGAACGCGCGGAACGCAGGTTCCGAGGAGATCCGCTAGGCGCAACGAGGCAAAAGACGTACCGGCGAGTGGGTTCGGGGGAGGTTTTTTTTTCTGGGTCATGCCGCGTGGGAATCGAGTGGGGCCCGTTGTGTTGTCCGTGAACCGCTCCGTCTGCGTATCGCGTGTTGAACGTCTAGAGAGGGGGGGGCATGAGGGGCAACGGGTAAGGCGGGAAAGCGGCGGGTGAGCACTGGGCAGCTATATCCGGTTGCTGCTATGTATATAATGCATTGCGTTATTGCGACGAGCAGCAGTGTTGGCGAGGCGGTTTGGCAGTGATCCACAGATGTCTGTATGTTCACTGTCCGCGGCGTGGACCTGAGCATGAACGGAACTGATGCATGCTGGGACCGGCGCTCGCCGTTGCTCGCCGATACGTTACGTTAAAGTTTCTACGTAGCAGCCGCGCCGGCGCGGCTCTCCCTTGTATATCTTGCGGATCCCCACTTTAATTTCATCGTGCAAGTGTACAGGGCTGAATGAGCGGAGACGACCGAGGACAGGGAGATATGGGCAGGTATGAGCTTAGTTGGGCTCAAGGAGAGACAAGAGCTTTGGATCTCTTTCAGCCTGTCATTGCCGTCAGTTCTGCCGACTCTGCGAGACGGAAATTCCGAATGCAAGGAGGCCAAGAGACGAATCGGTGCTTGGGGTTGATGCTACCGTATTTCTGTCTTACCTCTCGTTGAAATGAGCGGTTGATTGATGACGCGATGGGTGGCAGGAACTGACGAGATGGCTGGCCTTTCTTTTGCCATTGTGCCCCATCCTCTCGTCTATTCCTTCTCTCCCTCCCACACCACTTCCACGGCCTCTGCCGCTGCTGCTGCCACCAAAGCCTTGACACCCCACCAACAGCCCCTTGTGGCGGTGTGAAAGCAGACAAAAAGCCTCAGACTACGCCCCCGGGCATCGAAAGCCGACCCACGCCCCATTCCGAGACCAGTCGGCACCGAGAACACGGCGTAGGGACCGGGAGGAAGGAGGCAGGCACGCGCGGGCGGGTTGGGGCCTGACGCGAATTAAGAGCGCTTCTCAGGGGCTGGCACGAGCGCTGCTCCGATCGTTTGGGATTATTAGCGGAAAAGATGCTTGGAATGGCTCGCCCGCCCCGAGGGATGGGCGTTGGGAGATTGATAACAGCCCGAGACATTCTGCGGCTGGGGCCGGTCGGTGTTTGGGGGAAAGGCACGGACGGAACAGGGGGTTGGACGGTTGGAGACGGAGTCGCGCGGGTGAGGTGCGTGAAGGATGCGTGGGAGGGTGGAGGGAGGTGGGCCAAGGACGTGGAACGTGTGACGCTAGTGGGGATTTCATGCTACGGCCTCGGGAACGTTGCTTTGGTTTGCGTTTCTTTGCTTTTTGGCGGGTGGGCTGGTGGGTTCAACTGGGTTTTGTGGCGTGCGGCACAGCACGCTTAGGGTTGGGGACGTGCGACACTTATGGCTTACTCGGTCTTACTGCGTCGTTCGTGGGTGTTGAGGCTCAGCAGCCGTTTTGGGCGGCGTGCATATGTCCTGGCTATGTTTGATCGTACGTGAGGAGTCTGGAGCGTTACTTGTGGCACAGTATTGCCAGGTATTCCGCTTCATGGGACGCCTGATGATGACTACAAGCATCAAACCGTTCTCCGAGAGACGTCCGGAGTCGAAGGATCCGTCCGGATGCAAATCTGTGCGGGTATCCCTTCGAGCTTAACGACCGATTAAATGTTCGTCCGAGAATTGAGCGCTGGTCTTAATAGACATCGCCGATATGCACTCTAGCTGCGGACATTTAAAGACCTGATGGAGACCTTTCACCATGAGAGCACCTATGTCCCATACATCCTAGCTCCTCCAGACTCGAGGCTTGGAGATGAGGATGGGCAAAAAAGCTGCATTGGAGTCTCAGCATAGATAACTTCGAGCTTGCCTCAACCATTGAGAGTGATACATCAGCCTCCAACCAGATCGACCGTTTCAATTACGAAGCGTCCTCGCATTCATGCAGTGCCATTCATACAATGCCGTAGTCAGGCCTGCCTGGAGCTGCTTTCCGATGATGGGCTATAATAGCAGGAAGACAATAGCACAATAAAACAACAGCCTTGACTACCGAACAATAGTAACTCCACGCCTCAACTCTCAATTCCACTTCCACCACCAACTCTTGGAATCCGATCTGCTCCTCTACCGCGATCATGACCTTTCCTCGTCTAGGTATATATAGCCTTCGCAGATACTCCGGTCGAGCTCTATATCCTCGCATAGTCGTGCCTCGAATGGGAGCCTTAAGCCACTGCAACCCCAAGCCCTCAAACTCTCTGGATACAAATTCGCCCCCACGTTCACCTGTCTCCCATGGCAACCTTCCAAATCCGGGCTACAATAGCGAGACAATAACAAAAATCGCTATTGACCAGGATTCATATTGTAAATCTATGCCTCTACTCTATCCTAAACTTTTACCAGAAAACTCCGTCCCCACTTCTCATCCCTCTTCCTACTCGACTTTGGCTCATTCACATCCTCAAGGTGCTCAATCCTCTCATTCTCCGCCTCAAGTCACACTTGTATGTGAAAATCTCGATTCACGTCTACACAATGCCAGTCGGAGGTCAAACAAGACACCATTTTGGCCTTTGGAACAGAAGATTTACTTCACAACTGTGGGCCTTCGGCTGATACATGTCCAGATCACCCTACTCGCAACACATTCAAGCATCCTCCCAGATATTAGCTGCTTGGCCATGCTATCAGGAACCGGTTTATAACCTATCAGAATGCAATCGTTACTAATTTGATGATGGGAAGTCTTTGCACTAAAGTCATCTCAAGCCAGAAATCTTTTTACACAATTATACCGCCAGACCAGATTAGTAAGATTTCCTGAATATTGCCAGATATAAAGCAACCTCGAAAAGCCTAAGCAGTAAACTTTTTATGCTCGATGGCAGCTTCCCGAACCACGAAGCACGATCCGATTTTCTCAAACCCCGACTCCCAGACCGCTCCGACAACACCCAGTCCGCAGCCACCATATCCACCCGCAGACCGCCAATAACCTTTTTCCCCGCTCACACTCCGCTCCGACAACACCCAGTCCGCAGCCACCATATCCACCCGCAGACCGCCAATAACCTTTTTCCCCGCTCACACTCCGCTCCAACCTCGTCCCTCAGAGTCCGCTCAAATCCGCCTCCACGTTCTTCATCAACATGCCCTGCTCAAGCAAGAACGCCGCATCGGCCCTGCACTCGACCACGCCGCCCTCAGTCGCCAGCTTCTGCCCCAGCAGCACCTGCAGGTCGCCACCCACCGCATCCCAGCCCTCCCTGCACTCCTGGCAGAAAAACAGACCACACCCCTCCCCCTCCGCGCCGCCACCCTGCTCCGCGCAGCAGCGCCACACGGCCGGCAGCGGGCACACACAACACCACCTCTCGCCCTCCCCGCCGCCGCCCCTCTCGCCAAACCTCGCCGCCTGCGCCGCCACCGCCGCATCAACGTCCGCGCGCGACGCACCCGCCGGAAACAAGCTCGCCAGGACATGCGCCGGGCAGGCCAGCACGTCGACGCGGGCGAGCACGCAGGCGCGGCACATGGCGGCGGGGGCGGCGCCGTGGCCGCGGTGGCCGTCGAGGACCTCGGTGCAGCCGCGGCCGTCGGCCCAGGCGATGACGCTGGCCTTCTTGAACGACAGCCCCACCAGCCCGAACGTCGGGTCCGCGCAGAAGCGGCAGCCGCGCGAGGAGGCGGCCAGGGAGAAGGTGACGGGGTGCGCGAGCGCGGTCACCATCTCGCGGAAGTGGCCGGTGTGGCCGGCTGAGTCGGTCATTTCGAGGCGGTCGGCCGGCGGTGGGGGGAGGTGGTAGGCGGCGGGGGTGTTGGGGTTGGTGGGGTGGTAGGATTGGATGTTTAGGGAGCGAGGGTCGATGAGGGTGGAGTGCGGGTTGATGTGGACGATGCGGTCCATCTTTGGTCTGTTGGCGGCCCGGGGGAGGGTTTGGCTGCGGTGCGCGGACGCGGTGTTGGCGCCGGTGCGGAAGGTGGTGATGCCGTCGGCGTTCACTTTTGGGGCGGTGCTGGGGCCAGCCTGCTGCTTCTTGTTCATGGGAGTCATGCCGGCGATACCGCTGTCGCGCTTCTTGGATGGGCCGTTGTTTGCTGGCTCCTCGTCGCACACTAGACCACCGGGACTGGAACTGGCCACTGGACTATCGTCAATGGCAGTAGCCTTCTGTTTGCCAGGGTTGACGGGATACAGCTTCTCGAATGTGCATGGAATGTCGGCCTTCTGGCACGCACGGCAGGGCGGTTGGTCGGTCTTCTTCTTGAGCGAGCACCCCTTCCTTGCCTTTCTACAGGCCGTACAGGCGACAAACGGACGGTACGGTACGTAATCGACTCCCGGTGGCGGTGTGTAGGTGATGCGCTTCGGAAGAGCATCTTCATCGGGTCCGGCCATGCACATCAGACCCTCTTCTTGACATTGACGGCACGCGAGATTATGGTCCGTGTCCGGGTCGTTGTATGAGCAGTCCTTCTCGCTATCGAGGCAGTTTTCGCAAGGCACCTTCCTGCCTGGTGGGCTTATCAGTTCACACTGCACCACATCTTCATCCCCGTGGCTGTGGATACATTCCAGGCAGGGCCAAGTATTTCCAGTCTCACGGAGCGAGCACTTCCTCTCCTCTATCCTGCACTTTACGCAGCCACGAGCAGCGGGATGATGGCGCAGATCATCCTCAAGGCCCAAGGGATCCGGGATCGGTGGCAGGTCGTCATCGCTGAGTGGAGAGTTGTACCGAACGTGGTATTTGCGGGGGCGGAGCTTCTTTTTCCTTCCTGAGGAACCTGGTTCATCGGACTCGTCTCCGCCGTTATCGGACAGAGTCTCTGAAATGTGTTTGTCCGAGAAGAAGTTGTAAGAATCGTCGGGCCAGTTGTCTTGCCCTTGATATCTGGACAGGAGATCCCGGCCAGCTTCTGACTTGAGAGAGATGCTAATAACGCATCTGGCACCAGTCAACCTGGCGTGATGCAGCGAGACGGACTTCGGCTTCTTCAGTCTGGGCTGTCCGTTCTCGTCCAGGTCGTCTTGTTCCACCATCTGTCCAGACCTTCTCTTCCTGCCTTCAGCTCTTTCCGGCTCAGCCTTCCTGGTCCTCCGCCGTTCGTCTGCGGGATCATAGTTGCCAGACTCGTCCCAGTCAAGGTGTGATGTGATGACATGCCCATCTCGTTCCCGGAATTCGTACTTCGGCGGGGCGATCTCAGTATCTGGTGTCTCACTGTGTGTTTGATTGCGCTCGCGCTGATTATGGCTCCGTCGGCTTGGCTTTGGTCCAGGGCTACGAGTTTGGCTGCGAGAGTGCTCATTGTCTTCGGCTGACCCGTAGTAGTCTCTGGGTGATTCAGATGTGGGAACTTGCGTTCCTAAGCTTGGGTCAAGAACGGCATCAACAAACGGGTTGGGCGGGAAGTCGTTGCGGCCATCGTTGTGGTCACGTTTGTCGGGGCGTAGAGATGTGCCGGTGTGATTGACCTGTGAAGATGCAGAGCAAGGTGAGGGCTTGAGCAGATTCATCTCTCGGTCCGCATCGTCCACTTGGCTGGAACGCAGCGACTCTGGAATACTTTGGCCACTGTCATCACCACCGAACAACGATACGCCGGGAGGAAAGATGTTAATCTGGCTGGTCGGCTTTTCCGCACTACCACTGGTATTATCCTGAGGGTCGTCACCATCGTCTTCGACACCGTCCATTTTGTCAAGAGTGAGGGGCGTGCAAAGTGGCAAAGTCTTTCTCGGGGGTTGGTGGGCATCAGGCATGTTCGTATCTGCTTGTGTCTCCTCAATGTTGCAATCTTCTTGGAATTGAGACTCGAAATCCGGCGGCATGGAATCCATTTGACTGTTGGAATCAGGGGGCACCATGATGGCGGCGATGTGCGAAGGCAACGTGGGTGGGTCGGACAGCCACGGAAGTGAGGAACTTGCAACGAGCACGCGGAAGGCGGGGTGCCTGAAAGGAAGCACTTGACCGGGCCTGGACGGCGAGTCTGAACGAAACGGGGGGTGGTAAGTGGCGTAGGATTGCGGGCAAGCTTCGGAGCCTCCACTAGCACATGCCCAAGCTTGATGAGTTACCGTGCTAACACTGGTCGTACCGCTGGCTGTAAAATTGGCTAACTGAGGAAGGACTGCAGAGCAAACGGGCATCTTAAACGCCCTCAGAGACTCTAGTGAGAACATAGACCGTTCGCAGGGTTCCCCCATGCAGCTGAGACCCCAAAGCATGTTAGGTGAAAGTAGAAGAGAATCAATGTCGAGGACGTTTGCAGGACAAGAGGAGTTGAAGAGGTTCGGAGGAGAATGCCGCGCGAGCCCGATTTATGCCTTGCCTCGGCACATGGTCATGTGGACTAAACAGGCAACTACAGCACACCAAAAGGGCCCAGCGACCAATTCAAACTCTTGGCATAGCCTTTCTATTGATCAGCAATTCAAGATTAATGATTCAACACTACTGCGGTCATAATCTATCTACAAAGCCCCCTTCCATTCCCAATCCAAGTCTCCCAAGGGTATATTAAACCACCCACCATCCGAAACGAAAACCAGAACCCCCGGTTCGTCTATCATGATCCCATACCATCATCATCAAAAAAAAAAAAAAAACAACGCCTATCCCCACCCTGCCCCCTCCCCTACCACAACAACAACCCCACCACCAACACCCCCGCCGCCAAAACCTCCCTCCCCACCCCCTTCAGCCGCTCCACCCTCCCCGCCGCCCCGGCCGTCGGCGCCTCCGTCGAGCTCGCCGCCGCCGTCGTCTGCGCCGGCTCGGACGAGGACGACGACGCCGTCTGGAAGCTGAGCGTGCTCGGTAGGCTGAGCGTGCTCGGGGCGCGCGTGGTCGAGGGGTTTGCGGTTGATTCGGCCGAGACGCTGGCGGTGGCGGTGGTCGGGTCGGGCACGGTGAAGGTGATGGTTGTGTCTGGGGCGGTGAAGGTGACGGTGTTGGTGGTGGACCAGGAGAAGGTGGATGATGGCGTGGTGGTCGGACTGGGGGAGAGGGTGGTTGTGGATGTTGATGTGGTTGTTAATGTTGATAACGCGGTTGGGGATGGGTAGAGGGAGGTGGTGAGGGTGATGGAGGTGTCTGAGGGAGGTTGGGTGAATGTGATGGTGGTGGTGCTTTCGTCGCTGCTCGTCTGGACTGGGGTCTCGGCGGTCCAGGTGATGGTGGTCGAGAAAGTGCCGAGGGCGGAGCTCAGGACCGAAAGGGCGGGGTATGTGGCGGAAGCTGTGGAGACAGAGGATGCGGAGACTGAGGCAGTTGATGAATCCGTCTCTCGAAGAGTCGTTACCGTGGTGGTGTAGGTCGACAACGCAGACTCCAAAACAGACAAGGCACTCAGAGTAACAGAGACCGACTCTGACATAGTAGCGGTCGAAATTTCCGTCGGCGTGCTGCTCGAAGTCGCCACAACAGGAATGACGACTGAAATCTCCGTCGTCGATAATACAACACCTGCACAGCATTAGCCATTGGACGGAGAGCATGACACATATCATCCAGAAGCCTACCAGAAGTTTGTACCGAAACTGCAGACAGAACACTGCTAACCACTGACTCTACGCTCTCCAACACCTCGGACACGCTCGACGGCGGCGCATAGTTGAATGGTCTCACTGGAACAGACACGCTTGGTGCTGGCGTCGTGAGTATCGCAGAGCCTTCATTCTGCAATGTTAGCACACTCTTGCCTCTGGTAGCTAGCAATGTGCTTAAGCCGTGGTGCATACCATTGTTGATCCCTCGTCTCACATCCCACCTCGCCGCATCCGCGCCAGCGAGCAGCAGCAGTGCAGCCGCTATTCTTCTCAAATCGAGCAGCTTGACCATTGTGACAGAACTAGATGAAATATTACGGATTAACGATATCCAGGACGAGACAGCAGCCCATCGAGAGTAGACGTGACTCTTGGTAGCGAGAGAGGTCAGAGGTGAAGAGCGATCGTCATGGTGGATAAGAGATGATTGACGGGTGGGGAGTGGGGAAGGAAGGAAGATCAAGGCAGACGCATCGCGGGAACGTGCAGGGCCTTTGTGGTTGATTACTGGGTGGGCGGACGGAAATCATGGTGGCAGACGCAGGTGGTTGTGGAAGGTGGTTGGTGATTGTGATCGGGAGGCTGGGTGCCTTAGGCTCGGTTGCGATGCTGCTCCGCGTGAATTTCGATAGTCCTGTTCAACAGCACACACCAAGTGTTTGCTAGGCTGTGGGGAAGAGATAGTGTGTTATTGATGTCGTGCCACAGATGTTGGTGTGTAAGCTGAGAAGGATGCGGTGTTGCGGGGGGTGGTGCTGTTTCACAGTGCGACGCTGACGCTGGTGCTGGAGGCTGGTACCCCAAGCACGCGAGCCGGGCCGCCGGGTGAGTGCGGCGCGCCACCTCTCGTCGCGTTGCTGCACACCTGCGCGTCACAATTCCCCTGCACAAATGCGTCATGTATTACGATTATATTCATCGACAAATCCTGATCATCTCTCATACTCAATCATTGCTCGTTATTCAAAGGCGCAATAAAAATCTCAAGCAAACAATCATTCGGCCATGCGCTTGCACGACGGTATAGTCTGGACGAGCATCCCAAACGCAGAAGTCTTCTCAGGAACGGGACGTGAGACTCTATTGCTGGGCAACCAGAGTTCGGCAAAGAAAGTTTATTCCTGCTCGAGGCTGATTAGCTTCGGCTCGCACAATGGTGAAAGAGCAATGAGTGCGAAGGTAGGGTTCGAAATCAGACAGCAGTTGGCAATATCGTTGACCACATGGAGTTTCAGAACAGGTCTGTTGTGTGATAAGGTTCTCATCATTCGAATGGGGGTAGCGCAAAGCAGGTAAAGAAAACAAGGGTACTCACACTCAAAAGCAAATCGGATGTACAGCAGTCCGGACTTCACTGTACATCCGCCGAAAACCTGCAACGTCAGTGTGCAACATCCTTAGTCAACCTTCTGTCGCTTGAAAAATGTGTCGATGGACTTCTGGTTCTTGTCATGCTTGGAGCTACCGACCCCGCCGCCAGTGCGTTTGAGGCCTTTCAAGTGCTCCTTGCCGTTGATCGTCAAGACTTCCGTCGTCCATCCGTACAAGGCAGGCGTAGAGACGCTGGCACTTTCCTTGCCTGGAAGCCTCTCGGTTGCACTGGCTGGAGCTTGCACTGGAGCCACAGAGAGGTCCGATGCCTTCGCCACGCTGGCTACACTGCCTGCGGTAGCCCTTGATGATGAATGTTTGCTCTGCGAAGCAGCACTGTCGGTGTAACCGGCTTGCCTGTCCAACGCCCGCGCAACCGGCGTGCCTCGCCTGGTCATTTCCAGCTCCAGGTATCCCGTGTTCGAGAAGCCGCCAATGTACTCCAGCGAAACAGGTTTTCCGGGAACCAGCAGCTCAGGGCGGATATGAACGCTGTTCTGCGGGAGGCGGCGCAGAATGCGTCGCCAGAGGACCGACAGGATGATGCCATGCGACACGATTGCCACGACATGCCGCTCCCCGCCCGCAGCGGAGCGCCACAAGGCCGCCATGTGCTCATCCAGAAAGTCGTCGATGCGTTTCGCCATCGAATCCTTCGACTCGACGTCAACGAAGCCGGCGGAAGTGTCGCGCGGCTTGTTGGTCGAAGACGGCCCTTCCAACCAGGTTTTGCCTTCAAAGGACCCGAAATCCTGCTCCTGTATGGCTGGCACGCTGGTCATCTTCACGGTCGACGACGGTTGAGCGTCATAGATGGCTTGGGCAGTATTGCGGGCTCGCTGCAGCGGGGAGGCGAAGATGTGCGTAAAGCGAATGTCGGTGCCAGCGAGGTAGCTGGCCAGGCGATGGGCCTGCTGGAAGCCATGGTTGGTCAGCTCCGAGTCTCTGCTGCCTGCGCTGGGAGGGTTAGCGGGTGACGTGACGACGGCTGCATTGGTGTCGTACTACACTTGAGCGACGTTGTCCACGGTCTCGCCGTGGCGGATGAGGAAAAGTCTCATCGTTTGCCGTGGGCGAGAGCGTGGTGAGGGGAAGAAAAAAGGTGGCGGGAGAAGAGCCCGGCGATTTTTCTACGCGCCGTTTTAGCGGCTGGCGCTAAGCGAGACAGCCCACCCCGAGCTTGAGCCTAACCACCATCCAGCTCCACTCCATGCAAATATCGTCGCGTCCTCTGCTAGGTAGACGAAGCATTAATCTGGACAAGTCTCTCGATCATGCCAAGCAATCCTGCGTCCGGATGAATGTTGCAACTGAGGGTTGGCGCTTCAGCCCAAGCAACTTTTCCTGGTAAGGAATAGAACCAACAGCTCTTAATCTTGGTGCCGGGAGACGCTACTGTAACCCTTAATGTAGCTATAAGGGCTCATTCCGAGCCAAGGCTCTCGAGAGCATAGGGGAACAGTAGCAGTCTCACCAGTCTCTGGCATAATCGTTCGAACGCTGCATCTACCGACATGGCCACCATTACGGGCCTTGGAAATATGCTTATCCTCCTTTCTAAGTCAAATATGTCTTTCGAGAGTAGGTAATTCGAATACGAAATTATTGTAAAAATCTGGAACTCGCTGATGGCCACTCTCATTCTCATCCTCTGCTCTGTTGTCCTCATCGGCACATCTACTTTCTTCAATTTTTCTTACTTCTTTATCATCACAATACTGTTTTGTCAAAGTTTGCAAGCATATGCAGGAATAGGATGCGGTGGATTACAAAGAGGAATGGTCTGTCTCAAAACAGGAATCTTACTGAGGGGCAGTTGAAACATCTATTCGGATGTAGACATAATTTGATTGCATGGTGGATGCTCACCGTGTCAGCATTACACTCGGACACAGTGCAAAGCCAAGCAATGCTATTGTGAGTACATTCCATGACGTTCGCTCTTAGTTATATGAGAAATTAAAAAGACTCTAAGAGCAACGCTGAAAAAGGTTGGAACTGGATAGGCAGGGGAGGTGGCGCAAGAGGGATGCCCATTACGACGTAGGCCGTTGAGCTACCCGGCCTTTCCATTGGGAAGATATGCGCGGGACGGGCCGGTGATCGGGGAGGAAGGGATGTTTATTGAACAAGGGAAGGGCCCGCTTGGGTAATGGAGATGAACAAAGAAAGGAGGATCGCAGGGGAGGGAGATGTATTGAAGAGCAAATTAGCAAGAGAATCTCTTCAAGAATAGAAACACCAAGCCAATACCCACTCGAGTGGTCACCTCTGCAAACTCCAAGCTCCTGGTTTGCCACCTCTGCAATACTCCGCACAGAGCATCCATAACGACCCATCTTCCCCACCACCTCTACAGCCTCCTCCAAACCGGCAACCGATAACGAATACGGACCGGGCAGTTGGGCGATCAACACCAAACCTTCCCTCTCCCAACCATCGCTTCTACAACGCGAAGGACCTGAAACTCGCTTCAGCACGCCGCCCAACACCCAGCCCACCAGCGCTATGACGCCCTCCGCCAGACCGGTCACCCGCCGATCCCACCAACGCACCCCGTCGGTGAATCCGAACCCGCCCATCCGCGCAGCAACCACCCCCTCAACACCGCCCCCCGCTGACAAGCAAACAAAAAGCACGAGGCAGCCGCACCGCCCCGCCGGCCGGCCTTCCCGAGACCGCCGCCGTGGGCTCCACCTCACCCGACGATCTATTCATGCATGCCACACCAGCGATCAAATGCCCCGAGGATCGACGGTTAGCATGCATCTTCCCATACCGCGTGGTGGACCGGTCAGCGATCAGAAGAGGAGAGCGCATAAAAGCACAAACACGCACGCGTGCACGTGATGTGGTCCAGTATATGCACATTAGTCTCTAGACTGCAGGGAACGACCCATTGAGCATGCAGGGAGTTGCGAGCTACGTAAATCCAGCATACCTGACCCACCGGGAAGGAAAGCAAAGAGGAGATTGAGTTTGTTCTCGCTCTCTCTCGCAACCTTGTTCTTCACCACTGAGATGCGGCTCGCGAGACGCCATGGCGTCATGCAGCCGCCGCCTGCGTGAAACCGCAAGGCTGCCACACGCGCGCTGGCCAACTAGGAACAAGCATGTGAGCAGGAGTGCGAGAGCAGGCGTGTAGGGAGATGCCGGGGCACTCCACGGCGCTGAGACTCTGCGCGCCACACCAGCGAAACCGCCGCCGACGAACGACAAGGAAGATCGTTGCAGGACTCGGCGCCCTGATTCAAGCATCGAGGGACAGATAGACGGTATAGAGGGCAGGCAGTATAGCGAAACTAGCTTTCTCTCCACTACATTAATCATCAACCATTACGCTTTTTGTTCCCCTTTCCAATGCACCAGTCTTTTTCTCTCAAGAGTGGAGTAGTGCTGCTTTGGATCTTTCCCTTCTCTACGACCAACCGGAAAAATGACGGGTATCTCAGAGACTTTGTAGGAAAAGAAGGAGATGGATGAAAAAATCGTCACGCTTCAAAACAGCCAGAAAAACACCATACCACCACGCCGGCCAGAACGCAAACCTGACCTGTCCCAGATGTGCGCGCAACGGGTATGCGTGCATTGCGCGCATAACCCAGGCCGCCCCCTACCCAATGCAAACCGAAACTTCCGCATGCATATCTCCCCCCACCACCAAGAAGACGTCAAAGCGTGCGAGACACATGCGCAACCCCGCCGCCTTCAAACGTCCTAAAACCGACACCGCCTACCGCAGCCAACCTGATCTTCTCGGCCCCACATCCTTCCAGAACACGTTCAAGAAGAAACCCGCCGAGACAGCATAGTCGGAGGGGAGAGCAGCGCCGCAAACACCACCTCGAACAACAGGAAGATCAGGCACCCATGAATCCTCCTCTTAACGCCGCACCGAGTATATGCAAAACGGCCCCGATCCAACACAGCAGGGCCACCAACAGCCGACGCACTCGAAACCTGCGGTCTCACCACCCCCCACAACCTGCAACCAGGCGCACCTCTTTCTCCTCCTCTGCCTGACCTGCGAACCAACACGCCGCATTGCCGCCAAGCTTCCAGCTCCCGGACATGTCTCCGCCACCCAGCCTTGCCAAGCTTCCCTGACCACAGAAACCCTTTTGGCCCCTCCCTCCCACGAGTCGATCTGCGGTCCCAATGCTTCCTACAACGGCCGCCGATTCCTCTCGTTCTATTGCGTGGCTTGCGCGTTAATATGTTTCAGACCGCGGACCGGGTTTTACGAGAGGGGGGGCGGGTCGTGCGGGTCGTCGGTTGCCGGGCGGCCCAGCAGCGCTCTGATTCAGGCGACGGGGTGGACACGACTCGCGGGCGTCGATTGATTTCCGCCCGCCGGGGGCGCGCGTGCGCGTGCGCCATGGGTTCCGTCCGAAAGGGAAGAAAAACCAAGGAGTGTGGCGAGACCTTTTTTTTCCTGTTCGAAAAATAGCCCCGAAAAACCCGAGTTCCCGGGTCAGCCCGCTTCCGCATCCCGGCCCTGTCGGACACGCCCTTCTTCCTCCGGAGGCTCCTCCTCTTTTTCTTTTTTGCTGATCTTCATCATCCCTCCCCCCTTCCCCATCGGAAAAACCGGATCCAGAACCAGTCCAGAACGATTCCAGAAGATGTGCAGACGATGGAAATAGATCTCCCGCTGCATGCGATGCGCGCAGATTCAAACTCGCTCGTGCGTGATGGTGGCAATTTGAGACTGGGTGAACGGCAGATGGAATTTCCTGAAAATAGCACAAAACACGAAACGTTAACTCTGTCTGTCCGAGGGGTACCTTGGTTGTTGTGGACTGTCGTGCCTTGAACCTGATGGTGTGTGCATTGGTGCGAAGAACTCCGGAGACGCCGGTCGATGCTCCTCCACGCTGCTCTCTTCGCTTCCGTACCATACGGTATCGTTGGTGTGCGTGTTGGCGCCGTTGAACGGTGGCTGAAGTGCCTGGCCAGGGTGGTTTCTTGTCATGCTGTGATCTCGCGTCCTCGGTGGGGAATAATCCACGCTCGCTACGTCCGGCAGCACGCCCATGTGCTCGACGGATGGCGGGTCGAGGGCCGTCTCGCGGGTAACCGGCACGCCATAGCTCGTCTCCCAAGTGTGCCATTTGCTGGCCTCCGGGTCATGCATTGCGGCCATGGCGTGCGACGATGGTGGTGGGAGCGGCTGCTGTAGATCAAACTGTTCAGACTCCCAAGGAGGCAGTGGGGCGGTGGCATTGATGTTGTAGAGTTCCGTATCCTGCTGGTTCAGCTGGCTTTCCGTCGCTGTGTGGATTGAAAGCTTGCGCATGCGATTCGAGACTTTGGAGAAGATTGAAAACCCAGACGAGGGGGTTTGCTCGGACGAGCGGCCTCCTTGTGAGTACTGGGCTGCTCTGCTGATGAAGTAGCGTGAGAAGACGGTCAGCGAGCCACCGACGGTGTAGAGCGTGATTTCAATAGAGTTGAACATGATGTAAATGGATTCGGTCCACGTGAGGTCTTCTTCGGCTTGGTCTTCGCGGTTGAGCCAGATACCGTAGCATCCAACAGCCCTAACACAACCATTAGCATAATCCGGTGGCTCAAAGGAGCGTACCTACGTTGCCGCAGTGCCGAGTAAAGTAGCACCGAAAACCGCGCGCAAAACTATCCTCTCATGCCGCAACAATCTTGTCCGTTGCAAAATCGCGATGGGTATCCAAGTAAGGAGCAAGTCAATAGCAATTCCGACTCCCGCCCATGCTGTGCCACCATTAGCTATCCACTCCGAGCATACAAAGTTTGTAGACCTACAAAATCGCGCTGCGTCAATGTTTGCGCACCAGGTCGGCTCGACGCTGTAATCGAAATTGCTCATGAACGGCTCGCACTGGAAGGTCCACACGAGAGATTCGGCAATTCCCAAGCTCATGATCAGTACACAGAGTGCGTAGACCATTCGCCGGAATGTTCGGAAAGTGTGAGGTACTATTAAAGCAGCCGTGTAAGTCAAGCAGCAAAACGACAGCCGTGTTGGTGGATGTGTACTCACGGATCTCGAGCAAACTGTAGCACATGGAGACCTTGACTATGGACACTACGATGTAGTATGCCATCCACCCGAGACTCCACTAAATCTCGCTGTCAGCGACATTAAAAACGTCGAATGCACAAATTGCTCACATTCCAGAAAGGTATCGCCCACTCCGGTGGAACGTTCTGTACATGCAAACCGCTACCGTAGCGGTTCGTCATGATTTGAGAGGTCCATAGAGGAAACACTAGGAGAATCTGACGGCGTGCGTTAGACGGCTGAGTCTGCGGAACTAATTCACGAGAAAGAGCACTCACTGTAGCAATCAGGGTTTGCCATTCAACCTTGCGAAAGCGCTTGAACCTCTTCCGCTGCACGAAGATCCGAGTGACCATAACGCATACTTTTCGCGCCCGTTAGCTCGTCGCATTCGAAGCGCGCGGTCGCGACAGACAGCTACTCACGCGAAATGGCGTTGGCGACACAGACAGTCGCCAGCTCCATGTGCTGGCGCCATCGTGTTACCGTCATGTCTGCATCATACTTGGGGTTGAGGGAGGAGTCGTCGCTCATGATGTAGGATCCTCCGGACCATCAGACCATCGATCGTCGCCCGAAGAGAGGCCTAGGGGGAGGGAAGCGAGGAAGCAGGAGCCATATGAAGACCTGGGGACGGAGGAGGAACGGAGGAGGAAAATAGAAGGGAAACGTTCAAACAAGCATCTCACAGCCCCTCGCAAGAACCCTGGTTGAAGGCGTGAAGAGGCCGACTAACGGGTTGGGGCAGGTGCGTCTTGGGGCTCGAGCGTCGTATCGGCAAGCATGCACGCGCTGATAGCCGATCATTGGCCAATGCCGGGCGTGGTGATGGAGTGCTGATAAGCTTGTCCACAGTAAGGCTCGCCGCTGACGGATCAGGACGGTGATCAGGGACCCTGCTGCTGGCGCCGGCGACTGGAGCTCTGGAGCTGGCTGGTTGCGGGCAGCAGCGAGCAGCGCCGGCCGCGCATCACCGGCAAGCCGAGACAGGCGCGCAATGCAGTGGCGGTGTCAGGGAGCTCGGCACGGGGGCGGATTAATGGAGCAGTTCGGGCCTTTCTGTCGCCCATGGTCCCTCAGCCCGCGAGCGCGCCCTGGCAGAGTGACGTGCCCGTCGGCTTGGCCAAAAATTGCTTTTGGCGGCCTTACGGTCGTGCTGCCCTGGTTGGCCACGTGAGATGGGGCGGACCGGCAGCTGTTTGCGGAAACGGCAGCGGCGGGCTTGGAACGATAGGGAGCAGGCGGAGATTGGCGCGTGTGTCCAGGAGCACACCCATGAGTTGCGAGGCGAGCCTTCAAACCGCCGGCCAAGCTGCGCTGAGTCGCTGCTCTCGCGGCCAAGGCGCGTGCGTGTCATTCAGGTGTCGCTGCGGGCGCGCCAGGAGGCTCAAAATGCAGCGCACTGTGTATAAGCACGGTGGCTTGTGCCGACAATCCTCCGCCTCGGGGCCCATGGCGAGCAGCTCGCGGCCTGCCGTTTTCGTAGGCACTTGGCATGGGGGGGCATGGATGCTGGGCCGGGAGCGCCATGCAGGTGCGGAAGACCGTGCCTGATGCGGAGCGCGACGCCGGGCGGGGTGGGGCAGGCGCCGGGCGGCGACAGCGACCAGGCAGGAAGGTTGCTCTGCGTCGGCGGCGAGACTCCACGTGGACGGAGGTGTTGCGGCGTATATGGGGGCGGGTGCCGCGGTGGTGCGAGTCACATCGCGGATGGCGAGTGGTGTTGGAGCTGGGCGGCGTCTGTGTCGGGCGCTGGCGACCGTCCGGCCCCCACGCCGCCGGCCGCCAGTGGGCCGGCTCGTCTCCGGCATCGGGCCCCGGCCAGGCTGCAGGCTCAGGCTCCACTGCACGCGCAATCACCCATCCCGACCTTCTCTCATCGTCTTCTCCGGCACGCGATTGTCGCGATATTCATGAAGATCCGGAAGATCCTCGTCAGGATGCGGTCACATGTCGCCGAGGAGGCCGCCACCCGCTCGGTGTCGCCGTTGTCTCGATGGCTGCCGCATTCCACCCGCCTCCGACTTGCCAATTTCTCCCGGCAATCATGCAATCCCTCAGCCCTGTACGTTTCTTATCTTCTTGCATCTGCCATCGCGTCTCGTCCGCGACTCCTCCGTTCTGCAGCACATGGCCGTCGGCTTTTCCTCTTCACATGCTGCCTCCAGCTGTCGCATTCCAATGTTAACTGGCTGCGTCTCCTGTCCGCCAACGAACATCCACCGATATGCACTGGCCCAATCTCCCAATTCTCTCGTCCATCTCCCCTTTGCCGCGGAGGAGAATGGCATGTGCAGTGAGATGAACGATCAGTAAACCTGTCGGCGACCGACTCAAGCAAAGCGGGTCTTTCTCAATAATCTACCGCGGCGCCATTGCGCCTCCCCCATCAGGAAGTTCACTTCATACAACATTATCTTCATCTTCACGATATCTCGTAACAGTCATTTATTTCTTCACATCACATGGCATATGCGCATTTTTCGAGATTGCATCAATCTTCATCATTGCTACACTCCCACTTTCCAACCTATGTACACGGCTCCCCTTCACCCCGAAAGAGACGCTCATGCGCCAGTCCAGACATCCGGGCCGGGAGCGGTGTAGGTCAGGGGGGTCTGGTAGATGTTGATCAGGATGCCGGGGTCGCTGGCCGCGTACGCGCCGGGGAACTTGACGCCGGTCGGGGTGGCGCTGCCGCCATCCGTGACGCTGACCTGGTAGCAGCTCATGTAGAACTGGGCGCCGCCCTCGCTGCCGGCCGAGTGCAGGGCCAGCGCCTCGGCGCGGACGAGGTAGTCGCCGGAGGCAAGGGACTTGGGGACTGGAGCAGGTCAGCACACGCACTTTTCATCGGTACTCATCTTTCATTTCGCTTTCGCTTTCCCTTGTCGACGACGGCTGGAGGTACGAGGTGGTGGGGATGCTGAAAAGGGGGAAGGGTGTATTTACCGGTGAAGGCCCTCTTGCCGCAGTTGGCGTTCAGGATCTCAGTGCCCCAGCTCTCCTCGGTGCCGTTGTACGTGTCCTGCGCGACCTTGAACCAGTCGCCGGAGCCGTCGGCGGCGGCGGCGTCGGCGACCTTGGACATGTAGATCATGACCGGGCCGAAGTGGTTGCCGCCGATAGCCTCGTTGTCGCAGCTGCGGTCACCGGGCTGCTGGTGCATCTCGACCGTAAGGCTGCCGCCGGCTGCAGGAGTTGGTCAGACGCGGTCAGGTATGCTGGGCTGTCGGGTGTTGGGCTTACCAGCAACGGAGCAAGTGGTCGAGGCCGCCGAGGGGGAAGCGTTGCAGCGGATGTCGTTGGAGGTGACATCGGTGACGGGGCTGTTGCTCTGGGGCATGCGGATGCAGGTGTCCGTCTTGTCCTCAGTGCCAACCCACAGGTCCTGCCAGGTGGCGTGGGCAGAGACGACCGAGGCGGTCGCCAGGATGGCGAGGAAGGACTTCATCGTGGTCGGCTGAAGATTTGTTTCGAAGTATCGACAAGAATGGAAAAAGAGCGAAGGAGATTCGACCAGCGAAGGACTTGGCTTGGATCAAGAAGGGTAAAGAGGCACAGCGACTGTTGATCAGTGAAGAGCAAAGGGAACCCTGGAAGAGGAGGGATAGGCTCTTATAAAGGCGCCTACCTGGGTGGTGGTGAGACCGTCCCGTCAACCTCTCGGCCGGCTTGCCGAGAGATCATCGCTGTCTAGACGGAGTAACGGGATTGAAGGTGCAAGCGGCGTGGGGAGCTTTTGCCGTCTTTCATCTGGCAGACCGGCTCGAGACTGCCAAGCGCCTTTGCTTGTTTCTACTTTTTGCTGCTTCAGCCATAGCCGAGGCCGCATAAAACAGTCACTCCTCGTTTTTGTTCCGCTTTGGGCGCTTCCAGATGTAGGAGTGCATGAAGTTGGCATGCAAGTGCGTAAAGTCGAAACGCCTTGGCGGTGGAACCGTGGTCCATGCGACGTTTTGCGCACGCCAGCTCACCAATGAGACCGCCGGAAGCGCAGCCGAGCGTCACGACCGCGTCGAAACAGATCTACTGGTTGTTTCTCCACGTGTATCCTCCCTATTAATTTGAAGCGGCACGACGGGCCTGCATTTCGGAGCGCCTGCGACCGGAGTTTCTACAGCCGCCCCAAAAAGTAGTGCTGCAGCCAATCACACAACAAATGGATAAAACCGATCAATTTAGACGTCGGGAAGTTTTGGACAATGCCGGCACGCTTGGTAGACTCGTCACAACACTACTACGTCATATCTGATGATTGTTGTACAGGGAAGAAGTAAAGCTATTGACAGGAATTCGAGAAGACGATCGAGAAGCGTTTTTTTCCGCTTTTAGCCAATCTGAGCAACGTGGTCGGTGACCAAGCACGTCCAATCAGTCGTGTTAGTGAAGATGGTGTTGCCATCGTTGTTGGTCTGGCCCCAGCTCAGCGTTGTGCCAAAGTCCCAGAACTGATCGGCGGCAATGCCGGTGGTGTTCAGGGCCTTCTTCTGCCAGGTGCCCTCGACGGAGCACTTGTTAGACTGCACACCGTATTCCTCGAAGACGCATGGTTTGCCGGCAGCAGCACAGGCGGCTCCGTGGGCCGCAATCCATTCGGAACCGAAGGGCTCCTCAGATTGGCCCCCTGGAAAAGCGGTCAGCACCACGGGACAGTCGAAAGAAAAGAGGGGTAATGCTTACAGGAATCGGGATACAGGTGGAACGTGCCAAAGTCAAGAGTATCGATCTCAAGGTTCTTGTTGAAATCGACTCCCTCACCTTGCTGTTGGGTTGTTAGCATTTACCTGCCTGTAGCTAAGAAACAAAATCCATACCGTGTACGGGTAGCTGCCATCGCCACCCGTGACCCCGAATCCCTCGTCACCAAGAGTCACCAAGTGGTTGGAGTCGAGGCTCTTGATGTAAGCGCTAGTCTCACTTGCCCAGTCGTAAATCACAGACTTGAGAATGTTAGCACACTGAGGAGACTGAGACAGGAGGCATGGATCTCACGGTGTTGCAGCCATTGCAGCGGGGCTCGTTGGCCAACTCCCAGGCAAGAATGGCCGTCGAGTCAGTGTAACGGGAAACAACGGCCTGAATGTACTTCTTGTACTGGGTCTGGATGTCGGCGTTGGCGTACCAGTCCGGGTTCGCCGAACCGCCGAAGCGCTTCATGTAGGCAGCCATGCCGCCGTAGTCGGTCCAGTTGTTCACGAAGTTGATGATCAACTTGATGCCACGAGACTCAGCAGACTTGACAACATAGTCCAGACGTTGCAAGCCGTTGGTGCCGGTGTTGATGACTGGGTCCTGCCCATCGACAAACGACTGGTACCAAACGGTGCCTAAGGGTTACATCAGACCCATCCAGCGGGTGGCTTTTCGAGAAGAGGACTCACCATCGGTGGGGACGGTGTTGACATCGTTGAAGCCCCAGATGCGAAGGATCTTGAGGCCCGACTCCTTGAGCCTGTCCAGTGCGGTGTCGATGTCGGCATCACCAGTGGTGAAGCCGAGCCAATACGCGTTCGTGCCAGCGTAATATTTGGTCACGCCGTCGATGTTGAACTTCGTTCCATCGGTGGTAACGAAAGATGATGACTGGCGCGCAATCGGGGTAGCAGCCGCCAGGGTTGCAGCAGTGGCCAGGCCAAGGATCGTGGAAGTTCTCATTTTGGCTGAATGCAGTGCGAAGGAGTGATGAGGTGAGCCTGAACGATGCACACAGACTCAACGCAATATATACTGAAAGAGTTCTAGGAGAAAAAGAGTGGATTGTGTTGCGACTGGCGCAGTGGGTTCAGCGGACTTGCTGGGTCCGTTTCTTCCAAGCGGTAGCGCCGGGCTTGTATAGTGGAGGGAGCAAAAGGGTTGGTGGACTTCTGGAGGCCTCTCGTATACGGCAACCCGGGAGAGAAACGCCGCTAGTGAGTTAAACTTGTGTCACCTGGCGGGAGGCTAATAAGTGCCGTGTCGCAGCATGTATCCCGCCACTTTCTTGCAGCCCACAGAAAATCCGGGGAAATTTCCATGAAACGCGTCGTTTATCGGTCCATGAAACGTGCAGTGACGATCGATTTCATAATCGCCGAGGCTGAAACCCAGCACTCCGACGCGGGTCATTGCAAACCGAGTCAAACCTCAAAGTATAAGAAGACACCGCATCTCCCGCACAGCGCGGGCGGCCAAGACTGGGCCTCGGGTCACCGGGACGGGCGCTAAGGTTTGCTTTATTGGCTCCTCAGCATACTGCCTATTTGGGCATGCGGGGAGCGGAGAGGTCGGCGACAGGCACACTCCGAGCACGAGGACCTATGACCAGTGTCAGTTTCGAGGCCGCAGGAGAGGCAACCAGCCTCCGTGTCTGAAGTGGAATGGCCTGCCGATCTTGGGCCGGCGTTGAAGCAGAGCGGAGATGGTGTGTCACAGCATCCCGCGTCGGCTAAGTTGGGAAGCGCTCGGAGTTAGCCACTACACGTGACCTGCCCTCAGCCAACGACGTATACAAATGCTGCGCAAGGCCGCTCTACACAGTTGGGACATTTTCCGTCTGGAAGACTTCGTGGAAGAGCTGAACAGGAGAGTTTATGAGCTCCAAGTAGCCCAAGTTGCCCAACACTCTGGCTATCTGCAGAGCAGCAGCTGGGCCGGAGGCCTTTTGCCTTGCACGACTGATCCATAGCTTCGCGCAGCTGGACCTTGACCATCCATTTCTCAGCCTCTGCTCTGTGTGAGAGAGGCCTGCAGCAGGTGGGTAGAGGATGCCATACTGATCAACGGCAGATCGATGGTCGCAAACGAGCAGTTAGCGGCGATTAGCACCACCCCAGGCGCGGCAACGAGCGAAGGCGGCCACTTATCGCCCAGGCGGATTCCTGAAGACCATGATCCACTGCTGCTTTGCCCAAATGGTAATGGTGGTGTGCGGATAGCCCCTCGTCTCGGAAGCTATTCGACAACGGGTGCGCATATGCAGCCTTCCCGGGGGTGGGGTCAGATGATCGTGGATGGCGCATATATGTGCGATGGCGCTCCTCACGACATTTAACCTTGATCCGCATTATTTCGCAGCCCTCTCAAGACAAGCTCTCCTGTCCAGCCGATCAACGATACCCTCAACGCCCGACATGTCCTCGCAAACACCTCCACAGACCGAAGATGAGCAGCGCGTAGCCGAAGCGCGTGCTGCGGTCACGGCATCCCTATCCTCAGTTGGCGGGTCCATGGACGCTGAAATGCGACAGCGCGCGGCAGACATACACGCCAACGCAGCGGCAATTGAGAAGCAGGAGAAGGAGCTGGCGAAGCAGACGGCAGCACTGGCTAAAGAGGGCGACAAATGGCAGAAAATGGCCGACCAGAACGTCAAAAAGCTCAATGAGATGGGCGACCTGCAGAATTGGGCCGAGATGATCGAGCGCGACCTGCTGGTGGTGGAAGAGACGCTCCGGCTGGCGGAAGGCGAGACCGACCGGGGCAATGCCAGCGGGACGAACGGGTGGACGCGGGGGTGATGCGCTGGAGACCGTCGGCTTCCTCAGGCTTATCTCCAACCACGCCCTGCCGCCGCGTGCGGGGCGAAGCTCGTGGATGCGTCGGGTGGTGCATCGTTCCCAGTGCCGTGATGAAGGCACGACTTGGGCCAGGCGACACGCGCGGCGCGGGGTCTCTCGAATGCGCGGGAAGCCGGCGCTTCACGGCGGCTGCACGCGTCGCGACAACGAGTAGAGAACGCGAATGCCATGCGCGCCACGACGGCGCTGTCTCTGCTTCTGCGACAAGTGATGCAGCGCAGCGCGCGCACTCTGTTCTTGCATGTGACTGTACCTTGGTTCGTGGCGAAGGCCGCCGAAACGAAACGCAGCTTCGCGTAGCCACGGCGACCGTTGGGGCGCTGCCGCCGCTGCTGCTACTGTTGACTCGGAGCTGCTCGTGCTGTGACCTCATTCATCTGCCAGTTCCGCGACCGCCTGGGCGGTAAATCTACGGTCCAACACGTCGACCTCACGGCGTAAGAAGCACACAACCAGCCCAACTTCCTTACCACCCGCCTCCCCGCCACTCCCTCTTCATCACCATCGGCCATCGACACGAGCTGGGCTGCCCATTTCCCCAGCCGGCCCGCGACACACACGCAAAGTTCAGCGCGAGAGGACGCCTGCACCGCTCCTCTTCTGCCGTTGCAACCTTTGCCTGCACTTTCGACTGACGCAGTCCCGCGCCATTTCGCTCAACCGGCGCTTGTTTGCACACCTCCGTCGCTGCCTCCGACCGCTTCCGCCGCCTTTCAGCTCCGGACACGCGCCCCTGCAATTCTCTGGAAAGCTGCGCCGCCGCCTGCCACTTTTCCGCCCGCGCCTCACGCTGCCTTCCGCCGCCGCGACGCACCCGCCAAGCCCGCTTCCACAAGCCTGCTGCCGACGCATCACAGGCGCATCGCCGCGAACTGCAGCAGAGTAGGGCCTGGAGCTACTTGAACTGGACAGCAGCATTCGGGTGCGGGAGGGTTCACCTTCCAGGCTGTGGTTGCGAAGATGGGGAGGATAAAAAAGGTCGCAACATCCAAGCATGACGCGACTCTGGTACGTGCCCGCCCCGCCTTACTTCTGCGCTGCGGCAAGACTTTATTAACCTAAAGCTACCACAGTCTCCGTACATTGCGGAGTTTATCAAGGAAACGCTTGCGCTCCCGTTGTACAAGATACCCGCTCACCTGAGCCTCTTCCCGCGGCGATGGCCCTTCCCTAGAGGCGACCTGTATCACTGGATACCCGTCCTGAACCGTTTCGACCGCGTCTTGGAACTGTTCGTTGAGGAATATGGCCTGGTCAATGGCCCCCAGGCCCAGCCTTTTGATAGGCGTCTCCTGCAGAAGGGCGACGCAGAGGAGGGCAAGCTGCCGTTGGAGTCGCCGCCTACTTCGGCGGACCTTGGTGCGGCCGGCTACACCGAAGAGGGCGACCAGGAGCTCATTGAGCACATACTGAGGTTCACAAAGTTATTACTGGAGAACTGTGGAAACCGTAGCTTGTACGCGAGCAGCGAGCATCTTAGCAAACTTCTCAACACCACCTCCATCTCTTTACTGAGGACGACCCTACGCCTGACCTTGAGACTTGCCCAGCGCTACCACACCTCGCGCGTGCGCATGGGCTCGAGCGCCAACGTGCAGAGCAGCCTTCTCCAGAGCCACTACAACATCAACCTCGACAACCTCCAGAAGATCGCATTGCCTTTTGTCAAGGGTACCTCGCCAACCTCGGGCAAGGGCAAGGAGAAGCTCTCTCTCGGACCTCCCGGCGAAGATACAACGGACAAGGTGCATGTGGCAGATTTGGTGGGCAAGGTCAAGGTGGAAGACCTGCCACCTGCTCTACGTGAGGAGTGGGGCAGCGTATTTCTGTCTTATTATGAGACAAATGCCGCTACAAAGGACGACGCCAACAAGCCCACTGCCAACGAGCCGTTTGGTAGCCCCGGTGGAGCACCGAGCACGCCAACTCCCGTCCGTCGTACTTCAACACTCGGTCCTCACGCCACGCCCAGGCAGAACCGGGCTGCGCCGGCAGACCAATCTCCACGCACTCCAGTGACTCCAAACGCTCAGAATGACTCATCACGTCCTGCTGGTCCGAAGTTCTTGGAGGTACCCTATCGGGAGATCTCTTCTCAGCCTACCTATGAGATCATGAAGAGCTATGCCCCCGATGTGCCTGAGGATACTCGCTTCGAGCTTCTACACAGGGTTCGAGTTGCACAATCGCTGGCGTCGAACAGACAAGCTCGTGAAGATATTGTGGCGATCCGGCTCTTGGCCATTGCCAACCTGGCTTATGTCCATCCTGAGACAACTTTCCATCAAAAGATTGGGCAGCAGGATGGGGATGAGCCCCGCCCGCTCCAGCTTGCCTACCAGCTTGCGGAGCTAATCCACCCTCCAACAGACAACCAGCTCGGTGCCTCGCGAGAGCTTCAGACCATTGCCCTCTGCGCTCTGGAAGCCCTGACAAAACACAAGAGCAAGGGCAACGATCTGACTTCCGCATTGAGTCTCAACGTCAACCACGGAGTCCTGTTTTACGTCGCCCGGAAAGCAGTTGCCGAGCTTACCCGTGATGATGGACCTGGAGATTCTCTCGAGGACGATGAATGGCGGGAATCGTTGTTCACCCTTATCACCAGCATCCCAGGTCAGATCACCCGCGTGGGAGAGAGCATGGTCGCCGCAGGCCTGTTCGATATTTTCGTCGAAGTTCTCACGCTTCGCACCCAGCGGGCCGAGCGCTACTACTCGCGGGTTTTGAGCTTCTTGGACACCTTCGCCTTTAACCTTCGCGATGCATTCCAAGCATTTGTCCAGGCCAAGGGTCTTGATGCTATAGCTGACCTTGCCGGACATGAGGTTGAGACTTCATTCTCGCGCGCACAGCAGGGTGAGGGTATGCCCGACCAGTACAAGACTCAGCACACGGACTACAAGATCGCGTACTACCCCCAACAGACTCTTCGCTGGCTCTTCAAGTTCATTAGCCACATGATGACGCATGGAGGTGGTGGTATCGACCGTCTTCTTCGAAACCTGATGGATTCCCCGCGACTGCTCGCTGGTCTTCGCACTGTATTGGCTGAGGCACCCGTCTTTGGCAGCACTGTTTGGAGTATGACCGTCAACATTCTCGCGAACTTCATCCACCACGAGCCTACAAGCTATCAGATCATCGCTGAGGCTGGACTGAGCAAGACTTTCTTGGAGACGGTAACTCAAAGCACGATTGAAGACAAGCCTGCGGAGCCGTCAACGGCGGAAAGTGTCACGGAGACGCCGTCACAGTCTGATGTGCCTGTTACTCGTGCAGAAGAAGAGAAGGCAGACGACCAGGACTCGAAGCCTGTTACTACTGGTATCCTTCCTGTTGCTGAGGCAATTGCTGCAGTTCCTGCGGCTTTCGGTGCTATATGCCTGACCGAGGCTGGCTTGAATCTCTTCAAGAACTCAACAGCTCTTGAGAGTTTCTTCGAGGTCTTTACTAGCCCTGCACACGTGAAGGCTATCGAAGTGGATTCAGACACGACGCAGCAACTAGGCTCTTCCTTTGACGAGCTCGTCCGTCACCACCCTCCTCTCAAGCAGGCTATTCTCGCTTCGGTCAAGAAGATGGTTTCCCGCGTGGGTAAGCTCTGTTTCGAGAGGGCCCAGAACAAGGGTGTTGGAGCCAAGCTTTGGGTCGAGAACAGCGACGGTAAAATCCTCGTCTCCGGGGGCCGCAAGGCTCTTTGGGGAAAAGAGGGTTCTCGCCACCAGCAGTCTCGTGAGCTCTCAAGTCAAGGCGGCGATGTGGAAATGACCGACATCGACGCTTCTGCATCTCCAGTGGAGTCCCCGAACGCTGATATGTACATCGATGAAGTAGTCGAGCACGAGGATCCCAAGGACGGCCCTACCACCACTCAATTCATTACTGCTACCTGCAAGTTCCTCGAAGGCTTCTTTATCAACGAGTCGCTTTGCTCAGCTTTTATTGAGGAGGGCGGTCTAGAATTCGTGCTTGACTTTGGGACATTGCCCTGTCTGCCGTACAACTTCAACGAGTTCTTCGTTGTTGGAGAGGATTTCAGCCGCGTCATCCAGCTCATTGTCGAACAGAAACCTCATCTTGCACTTCCCTCTCTGATCAGGAGGTTTCAGGCTGCTTGTGACGAGCTCGAACCGTTCATGAGCAATGAGCATCAGTCTGCATACCTATCCGTGTTCACTAGCAGAAACCCCGGTGCGAACGTTGACCCCAACAATGCGGCTAACGGCACGCGCTTCGCGAAAGCTCTTGTCGTGGTTCTAACCCTAGCCAATGCTCTTGGGTTAACTTTCCAAGGCACATTGTACAACCATCGCTCGAGTCACAACATCTTCGCTCAAGTCAACATGGGAGACATGTACGCGCACCTAATCGACAGCCTTGGAAGGTTGCAGCGAAGCTGCGTTTGGGAAGAAATCCTCCTCCAGAAGGAGATGCCTTCAGAGTGGGAGAAGAGCACAAGGGTTAAAAGCAGTGGCTTCAACACAGACGAGGCGAACAACATCCTTCGTCTGGCTAACCCACACCTTCCGGAGGAACCTAGCGAAAATGCGGATAGCATAGATGCGTCGGGTCAGCAGCTCAGCCGAGCCAACAGTGGTGAGGGCAGTACCACTCAGACTAGCACCACTCTGGACAAGTCGTCGGCGCAGTACAAGAACACCAAGATCCTGCGATATTTGTTAAGTCAAGTACCAACTGCCATTACCCCGTTCCTTCAGGCCTTGGGCAAGTGCCTTCTTTTCAGAAGAACCCAGGATCACTGGCAGAAGCAGAATGCTCTTGTTGTCGCAGACCAGCTCGCCAAACTCGCCATGGATCAGCTTGGATACCAACTCCCGAAGCAGAGCTCCAGTGCAAAGGACCGCTATGCCTACTGGATCGTCATCCTGACTTCGGTCTCTCAAATCCTGATGGAGGGTGCTATGGAACGCAGTCCTCCGCATATGCTGACCTTGATCTTGTCGTCTTTCCAAACCCAAGGCGGTCTCACGCATTTGAGCGAGATCCTTGATTCCTTTTTCGAGGAAGCCAAGGGTATCATCGAGAAGAACGACAGCCAAGAACTTCCCGAGGACGTGCAGGGTTTGATGAACCTCGCTCTTGGAGGTATCAAGATCATCTTGACTCTCTACGCGCATATGGTCAACACCAAGTGTATCAACGACGCGCACCAGACGAACGCAATGAACACGCGGGATCGCAATAGGCCAAAGGGGGATTCTTTCTTCCCGTCACAGTTCCTTGTCGAGTTGCGCATGGCCGTCATCAAGCCAGTCGAGAAGATATGGAATTCGGAGCTCATGAACAAGGCAACGACATCCATCGTCAAGAATCTCGTCGAGATACTCCGCATCGTTCTTGATAGCGAAGGAGAGAACGAGGCTTTCAAACGCGCAGATTCCATCCCGGCTCGGTCAAGGCTCACGTACAAGCCGTGGAAGCCACGCAACGTCGAACATGTGGAGAACCTCAAGCGTGACGGCTTCGATGAGGATCTGGCGAAGGAGGCACAATACCGCTGCTACGACAACGTGACATTGACCAGGGAGTATTGCAATGCGGCGAAGAACGACCCTCGATTTGAGAGGAACCCCGTCCCCCCGTACGAGACCGAACTTCTGAAGCCGACCAGCCAGAGTCAGACTCGATCGACTTCCACCACTCCTCGGTTGACGGTTGACAGTGAAGAAGAGGCGGAGGAGCCAGGCTCCCAATCAGTAGTCATGCAGGATGCACAGCCACCTACGAGTGAACCTATCGATAGCTCGGTCTACATCCCTCACGCCCTCCAGCAGTCATCGTGGGGTCGTGGTGTCGATCCAAATGAAGGCGCGACTGGCGAGTACGTTCGAGTTGAAGACCTTGAGGATGCAAGGGTTGAGATTCGGAAGAAGGTCATTGACCGGGCGCTGGAAGTCGTTGATGTCCACGAGGATGTCACCTTCGAGCTTGCAGATTTGATATCCGCAGCTGTTGCAAAGTCGTCGGATGCCTCGAGCATGCGCAGCGATATTGGTGAGACTCTGGTCAACGCTCTTATTTCCCTACAGGCCGAGGAGGACCTCAAGCCTATTGGGAAGAAGATTGCATCCTACGCCCATCTTCTTGCCCTCATTCTCCAGGAGCGCGACTTCTACACTGCCACCCTACCTCAACTTAAGGAGTACTTCTCACAGCTGCTTGGTTTCATTAAGACTCCCCCGGATCAGCGCGGAGAGGAATCATCGCCCTGGATCGGTCACATTCTCCTAATTATAGAGAGGCTACTTGCCGACGATGCGCAACCTCCTCAGATCCAATGGACTGCTCCTAGGGATGATGATATCAAGGAGTCCGACAACCCCATCATCGAGCTCTCAGAGCCGGTTGTTCCAATGGATGAGAAGCGCGAGCTGTTCCACGCCATTGTGGAAGTCCTTCCGCGTATCGGCAAAGACGAGTCACTCGCACTCTCCGTTGCTCGTGTCCTCGTGATCCTTACGAGACATAGACAACTTGCAACCAAGCTAGGAGAGAAACGCAATCTGCAGCGCCTGTTCGTCATGGTCAAGCAGCTCAGCGGGATCACTAACGACCGGCTGCAGAGCTCGTTCATGTTGATTCTGCGTCATATTGTCGAAGATGAGGAGACAATTAGGCAGATCATGAGAACTGAGATCAAGGCTTTGTTCAAGGAGAAAGGCAACCGCCCTCGGAATGGCCCTCAGCAGATGGACACCACTGCCTTCACTCGATCCCTGTGGCACCTTGCCAACCGGAATCCTGAAATCTTCGTTGAGGTCACTAACGAGAAGCTCAAGCTCTCTGGCTACACCCGGGAACCTCGTTCTAACAACTATCTGGAACTCAAGGATGAGGAAACTGCTACCGACAATGGCGTCAAGCCGGACGAGAAGGTTAGTACAGAAGGCGACCAGTCTACTCAAGCTTCGAAACCCGCCGAGATCGTTAAGCCTTCGACCGAGGTGGAAGCCAAGGGAGAGCCGGAGAAGACGAAGTCTTCAGATACGAAGCCTCCGGTTATTGAGAACCCTGACGGCGTCATCCACTATCTTCTCTGTGAACTTCTCACCTACAAGGATGTGGACGACAAGGAGCCTGCCGCCGCACCTCAGGAACAAGCAAAGGATACTCCCTCGACTACTGATGTGGAGATGGCCGATAGTGCCGCTACGCCGGGAACTCCTGGCAGCACTGCAACCACTCCCGCCCCAGCTCCCGAGCAGAAGAAGAGCGAAAAGCCCACCTTTAAGGCTGACCAGAACCCAATCTTCATCTACCGGTGCTTCATCCTCCAGTGTCTGACAGAACTTCTGTCTTGCTACAACAAGACCAAGGTTGAGTTCGTCACTTTCTCTAGACAGGCTGACCCTCAGGCAATGACTCCCTCGAAGCCTCGCTCGACTGTTCTTAGATACATGCTTGAGAATCTTGTCCCCGTCGGTACATTGGCACACGCAGAGGACATTTCGTTCAAGAAAAAGTGCGCGACTTCCAACTGGGCTATTTCTGTCATTGTAGCCTTGTGCCAAAAGACTGGAGAGCGTCGTTCTGCCAAGGGCCGCGATGCTAAGGAAGAAGATGAGCCTGAGCTGCTATTCGTCCGCAAGTTCGTTCTTGAGCACGCCTTGAGGGCTTTCAAGGACGCCAACGCTTCTTCCGAGCCTTTGGATCTCAAGTACTCACGCCTGCTCAATCTTGCCGACCTTTTCCACCGCATGCTCTACGGTAAGCCAACGAACAGTGCCAGCAGCTTCCCTGTCGACATGATAGTGGCCTCGCAAAAGCAACTGGCCAGGATCATGTACGAGAAGAATTTCATCACTACGTTGACAACAGCGATCGCCGACATCGATCTCAATTTCCCTAACGCCAAGCGCGCTGTGAAGTACATCCTTCGCCCGATCAAGCTCCTCACCCAGACTGCCATCGAGCTCAGCTTAAACGCCGAGATATCGGGTGCACCTGGTCAGGCTGACGATGATGAGATTTCCACGGCATCATCGGTCTCCGACATGGATGAGTTCCGCGAGGAAACTCCGGACCTCTTCCGCAACTCTACTCTTGCCATGTTCGATCCCAGCAGAGAAGAGGAGACCGAGTCCGAGGAGTCCGATGAAGAAGATGACGAGGACATGTACGGCGATGAGTATGGCGAGGAAATGGACTACGATGATGAAATCGACCACAACGATGGCGACGTGGTTAGCGATGAGGACGAGGAACTTGAGGGCATGGGCGATATCGAGGGTTTGCCCGGAGATGTTGGTGACGACGTGGAGATTGTCATCGAAGGCGAAGATGGAGAGGACATGTCTGAAGATGACGACGATTCGGCGGACATGGACGAAGACGAAGACGAAGACGATGACCCCGACGATGACGATGATGACATTGAGGAGGTCATGGACGAAGTCACCGGCGACGACATCAACGGCAGCCTCAATGGTGACGAAGATGACGAATGGGCAAGCGAAGACGACGACGAGGGCGAGGACTACGAGGGTCACGACGATGATCACGGTCCTCCCGGAGGTCTCGACAACCTGGTCCGTATTCTCGATGGTCAAGGTCCGCCAGGTTTGCTGGAGCATCTCCAGGGTGACATGATGGACATGGAGCATGAAGGCTATTTGGACGATGAGATGCAGGAGGATGAAGGTACGCAACTTCCAAGGTCCCGGTCTAGTCATGAACTGCTGCTAATATTTGTAGATGAGGAAGATGAGGAGGAAGATTACGATGAGGATGACATTGCCTACGAGGCTGGACTTGAAGGTTTGTCTCGCGACTTGCGACACATGCAGCGCTTACTGAGAGCGGTAGACGACGAAGATGGCTTGCCTGATCCAGACTGGGGATGGGGCGCTCCTCCCGATCTTGGGAGACACCACCATCACCATCACCACCGTGGTATTCTTGGTGTGAACCCGTTCTCGTTCATTCCGCCTGCTACGTTAGACCGCCACCTGGGTAAGCGTCGATTCCCCCTCCATTTGAGATGTGCATGCTGACATGTTTAAGTTCCAGCCTATCGAGCCCACCGGCCTGCGGGAGCCCAGCGCGGAGCAGATGATGGCACAAACCCTCTTCTTCAACGCACCGGCCGTCCTTCCTCGGGTCCTGCCGCTACAGGTGGTCGCCGTGGGACCATGAGCGATTGGGTGCACGCCATGGATGGTATGCGGCCCGGCCGTCTCCTTGGCCCTGGTGGCGACACTCCTGTCTCCTTCATTAGTAATCTCCTCAACATCATGAGCCATGGTTCCGCAACCATCCAGCAGGACGGCATCACGGTTACTGTTGAGGGCATGTTCCCTGGTGACCCTGGTTTCCCTGGGGCCCCTCCCTTCGACGCATTCGCTCGCCGTGACCGCCGCGGCCAGGACAACCCATCTCGTTCATCCCGTGATGATCCAGCTCAGGCTGTTTCTTTTGTTCCTACTCTCACTACGACTCGTTGGCAAGAGGAGGGTCGCCTTCTCTTTGGCGGTCTTGCCGTTGAGAAGTCCCTGCGTCTTGTCAATTCTATCCTCCGTCTGCTGGTCCCCCCGGCTATGCGGGCTGCTAAGGAAGCCGAGCGTAAGGAACGTGAAGCTAGGGAGAAGGAAGCTCGGGAAGAGGAAGAGCGCAAGCGCAAGGAGCGGGAGGCAGCCGAGGCTGAAGAGGCTAGGAAGAAGGCCGAGGAAGCCGAAAAGGCTGCACGCGAGGCCGAAGAGGCTCGCCAGCGGGAAGCAGAGAGGCTTGCTCAGGAACAGCCTGCCGAGACAGCAGCTGAAGACCAGCCGATGGAAGATGTAGAGGCTTCCCAGCCTGCCGCCACAGAAGGAGACGCTGCTCAGGGAGAGACGTCGCAGGCCCAGAACCGCGTCGTTGCCAACATTCGCGGGCGTCAAGTCGACATCACGGATCTTGGAATCGATTTGGAGTACCTCGAGGCTCTGCCCGAAGACCTGAGAGAAGAGGTCTTGATGAGTCAGATCCAGACTCAGCGCGAAGAAGCTCGGACACAAGGTAACGAGCCTTCGGACATCAGCCGTGAGTTCCTCGATGCTCTGCCAGAGGATATTCGCGACGAGCTTCTCGAACAAGAGGCAGCTGCTCGCCGCCGTCAAGAACGCGCAGAGGAGCGCAGGCGACAGGGTGGAGGAGCACCGCGCGCCGAGGAAATGGATGTCGCTACTCTTTTCGCTTCCATGGATCCGGGTCTCCGCCAGGCTGTTCTCATGGAGCAAGATGACGAGACTCTCCGGGAATTGCCTGCGGAGCTAGCTGAAGAGGCACGCCGCTTGGGTGGTGACCGTCGCCTGAACCACCATATGGCCGATATTGGCCGCCTTAACCGCGGTTACCGCCGTCACGATGGTGGCCAGCAGGAGGAAGAGCAGGCACAGAGGAAGCAGAAGCCGCGTCCCATCGTTCAGATGCTCGACAAGTCAGGAGTTGCGACTCTTCTTCGACTGATGTTCATCCCTCAACAAGGAAGTGCTCGTCAGACCCTCAACGGTATCCTCAAGGATGTCTGCCAGAACCGCCACAACCGTGCTGAGGTTATCAGCATCCTACTGTCAATTCTCCAGGACGGCTCTGCCGATATCAATGCCGTTGAGCGCAGCTTTGCCCAGCTATCACTTCGTGCCAAGCAACCGCCCGTTCCCCAGCCGTCCGGCAACCAGAAGACACCACAGCCTCTGAAACGTTCGCTCACTGGCCAGCTCTCTGGTCAGCAATTGTCAAGTCATAGCGACATGTCGCCTATCATGGTTGTGCAGCAGTGTCTCAGCACCCTTGTGTACCTGGTCTACAACAACCCTCACATCTGCTCCTTCTTCCTTGCGGAGCATGAGACGGCGGTTGGCTTCAAGTCTAAGGCTTACCGCAAGGGTAAGGCAAAGGAGAGCAAGGCCCACAAGTACCCTCTAAACGCTCTTCTCAGCCTGCTTGATCGGAAACTCATTGTTGAGAGCTCTTCCGTCATGGAACAGCTGGCTTCATTGCTGATGAACATCACCAGCCCCTTAGGCATTCTCCTCAAGAAGGACAAGGAGAAGACCGATGAGAAGAAGGATGAGCCTGCTGAGGCTGGTTCTTCGACCCAAGCACAGACTGAGGGCATTACAACGGAATCTGGGGAGACTGCTACGATTACTGAGGAGACCACAACCCAGGCTGAGGCTCCTGCGGAAGCTTCATCAGAGAAGAAAGACGAGAGCAAGACTGAGGATCAGACTGACGACAAGAAGAAGGCGCGTGGTATTGTGGCGCCTGAGGTGCCTGAGTATAACCTTCGCCTCGTCGTGCACATTCTAGCCGCCCGCGAGTGTAGCAGCAAGACGTTCCAGAACACACTGTCGGTCATCAACAACCTTTCGGCTATCCCTGGTGCCAAGGAAACTTTCGGAAAGGAGCTCATCAAGCAAGGTCAAGACCTGGCTCAAGCGTGCCTCGACGACCTGAGCGAGCTCGTCTCCCAAATCACCAAGGCCAAGACGGGTACTGATGTGCAGGGCATGGCTTTGTCAAAGTTCTCGCCGGCCAGCTCTGACCAGACCAAGCTTCTTCGAGTGTTGACTGCATTGGATTATCTCTTCGACCCCAAGCGCTCTGAGACTCAAGACAAGCCCGCCTCCAGCGTTGCCGATGGTCTGCCCGCTGAGCAGAAGGCCGATATTCTCACCACGCTGTACGAGAATCCGACCTTCTCGTCCCTGTGGCACAAGCTCAGCGAGTGCTTGACTGTCATCCGCGAGCGCACCAACATGCTCAGCGTAGCCACAATTCTCTTGCCTCTGATTGAGGTGTTGATGGTTGTGTGCAAGAACACGACGCTCAAGGATGCGCCTCTAGCCAAGCTCCACGCACGGGAGGTCGAAATGTCCAGCCCGCCTCCTGAGAACCGCATGGAGAGCTTGTTCTTCAAGTTCACTGAGGAACATCGCAAGATCCTCAACGAGCTCGTCCGTCAGAACCCGAAGCTTATGAGCGGGTCATTCTCCGTTCTTGTGAGGAACTCCAAGGTCCTGGAGTTTGACAACAAGCGCAACTTCTTCACTCGCCGCCTCCACTCTCGCAGCGCTGAGATGCGCCACCCGCATCCGACACTTCAGCTCTCTGTTCGCCGTGAACATGTCTTCTTGGATTCTTTCAAGTCTCTCTACTTCAAGACTGGCGACGAGATGAAGTACGGCAAGCTCAGCATCCGCTTCCACGGTGAAGAGGGTGTCGATGCTGGTGGTGTTACTCGCGAATGGTTCCAGGTTCTCGCCCGGCAGATGTTCAACCCCGACTACGCTCTCTTCATCCCGGTGGCCTCGGATCGCACAACCTTCCACCCGAACCGCCTGAGTGCGATCAACCAGGAGCACCTGCTGTTCTTTAAGTTCATTGGTCGCATCATCGGAAAGGCGTTGTACGAGGGTCGCGTACTAGACTGCCACTTCAGCAGAGCCGTCTACAAGCGCATCTTGGGCAAGCCGGTCAGCATCAAGGATATGGAAACCCTTGACTTGGATTACTACAAGTCTATCCTCTGGATGCTCGAGAACGATATCACGGACATTATCACAGAGACGTTCTCCGTCGAGGCCGAGGAGTTCGGCGTCACTCAGACCATCGACCTCATCCCCAACGGCCGCAACATCCCGGTCACCGAAGATAACAAGCAGGAGTATGTCCGCTTGATGGTTGAGTACCGTCTGACCGGATCGGTGCAGGATCAGCTTTCAGAGTTCCTCAAGGGTAAGTTCGATTCCTCATATTGATATTGACTGTGTCGCTGACAAGTACCAGGTTTCCATGACATTGTTCCGGCGGAGTTGATCTCCATCTTCAACGAGCAGGAACTGGAGCTGCTCATCTCTGGTCTGCCCGAGATCGATGTCGACGACTGGAAGAACAACACTGAGTATCACAACTACACGGCAGCTTCGCCACAGATCCAGTGGTTCTGGCGTGCAGTCCGCTCCTTTGACAAGGAAGAGCGTGCCAAGCTGCTCCAGTTCGTCACGGGTACCAGCAAGGTGCCGCTCAACGGCTTCAAGGAACTCGAGGGTATGAATGGCTTCAGTCGCTTCAACATTCACCGCGACTACGGCAGCAAGGATCGCCTCCCCAGCTCGCACACGTGCTTCAACCAGCTGGATCTGCCAGAGTACGAAAGCTACGAGGCGTTGCGGCAACAGCTCTACACTGCCATGACGGCGGGTAGCGAGTACTTCGGTTTCGCATAATCGGGTTGTCGTCCTTTCTTCGGAATCCTCATCTTCTTCTATCCTGCTTTTGTTTCCGCAAACCACACGAAAAAAAAATTGACGAGCGTACTACGGGAAATGTTCCATGAGTTGCTGCATTTGAAAGGCGCCGGCGAGTCTTCGAAGGGAAGGAGAGGGTGTTGCAAAGGGGTTTCCACCCTCTTCTTGGGGCTATCACACAGCAGTAGATAATACCTGGGGATCACATTGGTGTTGTTTTCTTTTCCCAATTTCAGCATTTGGAAGGGGGTGGTGGATCAGCGGTAGTTTTTTTCCCCCTCTTCTTTCTTCGAGGTTTCATTTAGCGCTCCGTTCGTTGTATCAGTACCCTTTTTTAGTTCTCGGGTTCGCTAGCGATGAGGCTGGTGGGGACTTTTTCTTTTTACTGCAGCGGGGAGCTCGAGTCTTGTCTTGGAGGAAAGGGAGATCCGGAGTGCAGGCCGTGTTCTTTCTGCTTATTCCTCCATGCGAGAAGGGACGAGCTGGGATCCGTTGCGAGAGGTTTCTGGAGGGGTTTAACTAGCGCCGGCTTCTTGAGCTGGCTTTCACCGCTTTTCCCCAGAGCTGGTGGTGGTGGGTAGATAGCTTTTTCTTTTTCTTTTCCTTGGCTTTTTTGCTTAGGTAGTTAAGATGAACAATGCGCTTTAGAAAACGAACGGCCCATGATGTTTTTGGTATGTGACTGCGATGTGCTGTGCTATCCGCTGCGCGGCATGATGCGTGGGGAGGTGATGGGGCAAGCAGCCGGGTGTCTACCCGGGCTTGCTTATGAGCGTGCAGACGGATGTCGAGCTGATCTGCGGAGCTCGACTCTACATACCGCGAACGGTTTAGTAAGCAGTGACTCGTTCGGGGAGACGAAACAACTGCCGGTACCGCGGCGTCTACTGTTCTTGTTGTCGACATGGAAGTATACCTCGAAAGTAGAGAGGAGGCGGTGGAATAGCGGTCCGTATTTGAACACCCATTTCCACAGCCTCCAGCATGCAGCAGACCACCTCCTAGCCACTCTGCAATGCCACGTGCCATAACGCACACGCAATCGATGGATTCGTTTCCGAATCCGTCCGCTTGGTCGACTGAAGCATTCGTCCGGACTAAAGATCCCGCCGAGAAGCCGAACATTTCGATTCGGATGGATGCTTCATTTCCCTTTGGCGCCCGCAAAACAAAATTGCCCTCACGTCCACACATCTCAGCAGCTGCCCTTGTCAAGCTCGTACTCTCAATTCTCATCTACCCGCTTCTCTCCCCTCCTCCCCCACCCATCCGAACGAGTATATATACATGCGTACAATTACACCTGGGGTATCTTGCGCCCGCTTCCCGCTCCCAGTCCAGCCCAGTCCAGTCCCTAGACAAACCAGCCAGAAAAAAAAAAGGAAGAGAGAAAACTGTTTATACATAAAACCCATCTCAAACGCCTCTCCCTTCCCCCGCCCCAACTTTTTTTTTTTATCCGCCGTTCCCCCTTTTCACAAAAACGTCTTCTTCCGACTCAACTTCGAATACGCCCTCGAGATGCTCCCGCCTCCACCCGCCTGCTGCTGCTGCTGCTGGGGCCCCATCGTCCCCACCCGCCCCATCTCGTACGCGCTGCTCGCGCCCGTCCACGCCGTGCCCCGCGTCGACACCGGGTACAGGCCGCCGTCCGGGCTGCCGGTGCCGCCGCCCGGGTTGAGCGCGGGCATGTACTCGGTGGTGGCGCTGAAGGCGCGGTGGCTGCTCCAGGCGCTGGCGGGCGGGCCGCCAGGGCGGCGCGGGGTGGTGGCGCTGGACGGGGTGTCCGGGGAGCCGGGGTAGGCGGCGGGGCCGGTGCTGAAGCGCTGCTTGAGCTTCTGCATCCAGCCGGCGTCGGGGCCGGGGGCGGCGGCGCGGGCGGTGGCGGTCGAGATGGCGAGGGGCGCGTGGCTGCCGCCGGGGAGCTGGCCGTAGTAGTACTGGTGGTGCTGGTCCGGCAGCATGGTGACGCCGCCGTCGTGGTGCTGCACCGGCCAGCTGGCCTCCTCTTCCACCCGCCACGCGTCGCCCATGTTGCCACGCGCCGCCACCACGGCCGGCACCGCTTCTTTCGGCACCACGAAGAGGTGGCCCCCGCTCTCGCCGATGAACCACTGGCAGTTCCACTGCGGGCCGGCGGGCCCGCCACCGCAGGAGCCGGCCATGGCGGCGGCCGGGGGCGAGTTGACGGCGAGGGAGAAGAGGTTGGGCGGCTCGGAGAAGTCAGTGACGAGGCCGCGGTGGAAGATGAAGTAGGCGAGGCAGAGGATGTTAGTGACGAAGGCGGCGGCGAGGACGAGGAAGAAGAGCTTTTGCGGCTCGCCCGTGGGTCCGGAGGCGTAGGTGCGTTCGCGGATGGTGGCGTTGAAGTTGGTGGTTTCGGGGGTGAGGAGGATGGATTCGTCGTGTGACTAGAAGGGTGGGTGTTAGTGAGGGGGTTCGGTGGTGACGGTGGGATGGGGTATGAGGACTCACCCAGCTCATATCCATCTGCGCATCCTGCGTGCTCATGAGCAACGTGCTCCCTGCCAGCACCGCTAGCGTCTCTGCCAAGCTCGGCCGATCTGTCTGCAGTTTCGGCTCCTTGATGATCAGCTGCGTCAAAAGTCTCGCAATGCTGGCCCTGCCATCAGAGATGCCCGCGTTGAGCGATAGTGAGTTGGCCCACTCCGTTCCGATCCAAGGCCAGTTGAGACTAACAGTCGCCGAACCACTCGCCACTCCCGGATCACTGTGGATGTATGCCATAGAGTCTTCCTCGGGGTCGCAGCGAGAGGAGAGCGACGAACCCTCCTGTGCCGCCTGGTACAAGGTGCTGCAATTAGCTGTGAGGGATGCCTTGAGCTGACAGACCGAGTAGCGCTCCACGTCGGAATCTCCGTCACGACCGAGCAAGTAGATGGACTCGCGCCCGTAGAAGAAGGTCTGGTTTAGGACAGTGTTATACTCGGCCGGGAAGCGCGAGAAGATGGGGGCGGTTTGGCCGTTTTTGCCCCAGCCGAAAAGGTCATCAACGACAGTGCTGTTGACGGATGAATTGGCGCTGAGGAAGTCGATTTGTTCCGGCCAAGTTGGCGCATCTAGCTCCTCGGAGTAATTCCAGGCAGTGTAGACGATGGGCGCCAGCTCGCTGCGGTTCATGTTTGCGCAGAGGACGTGGATGACGGGACTCGGGACGGAGGCAGTAAGGGTGTACGCACCCAAACCACCAAGCTCCTCCGGCTGCAGGATTTCGTTGCGCTCGTCCTTTGAGGCCGATAGCACACCGGCGTGCGGCATAGCCAGGCTGACATTGTTGATAATATGGCCGTTCCATTCCGTAGCGGTGACATCCAGCCAAGTCCCGTTGACTTGGATTTCAGATTTGTACTGGGAGTATCCGGGAACACGATTCTCCTTTTCGGTGCCAGTGCTCTTGTTCTTTGCCCGGAAGTCCCATTCGGAAAGGAAGCGCTGGTAGTCGTGATAGGCCTGTGCGGCGTACGAGATGTCGAGACAGGTGGCGTTCCGGTACGTCTCATCTTCCTTGATGGGAATAGGCGTCTCGCACTTGTACCCCAAGTACATGTGATTGGCAAATTCGGTGACGATGTCCGCCTTCAGGATTTTCGACTCCAGGGCTCCAAGTTTGAGCTGTGGCTGGACTGTGCAGTCTTGTCAGCAGATGAATCAAGCTCGGGCGAGTCTCTCCTTACCCAAAGCGTCCGAGGCACTGGTGTAGAGCGTCGCAACAATGGCGGCTATGAAACTCATAAGACCGAGGATGCTGAACAGCGCGTACCGCACAGTCTCGAAATTTGAAATCATATAGCCCGGCGAGCCAATCCAGTTGCGCATGCTCATCTCGGCCAGAGTCACACCCTTTCCACTTCCTCTTACACTCAGACTTCTCCTGCTCAGCACCTGGCCCAGGAAGGCGATGATAGACGATCCGAAAGACAATTCGATGGTTTTCGCAAGTATTGCAGTGAGCAATGAAGCGTTTGACGGTGTAAGGGAGCCGTTGCTACGGATCATTGTCCACTCAGGCCCTCTTAACGCGACCACGAGGAAGATGCCTGACACCACCGTGGCGTAGATGGAAATGAGGATGATGGAGCTTGTCACCCATTTGGTGCGGAAGAAATGTCTCCTGGCAGGGCATGCTACGGTTGGCACAAAACCTTGGAAAATGTCAGCCTTCTCGTCGCAATGCATACTCCCAACTTGACTCTTCAAGCGTGGAGAGGCATAGAATGTGGTGTGTGTGCCCTTCTATCCTCTTCGGATGCCTGGAAGCTCTGGCAAACGGATGTCCAAAAACTTCTTGGCGAAACCCAAGGCAAAGCAAGCATCCGGATGAAACAACCACGGGATCTACCACGCCCTTCCATCCGTTCGACCACCCCAACTCCCCACCCCCAAACGCACCCAGAAAAAGAAAAAAAAAAAGAAAACCACTCACCCTGCTGCGGATTCCTCTCAAAGAAATACGCCAACTTCGGGCTCGGCATCGGCGCCCCTTCCTTCGCATCCACGCCCACCCCGCCCTTGCTCCTCTCCCCCTCGTACCCGCCACCCCCATACCCCTCCCCGATCAAGCTCGTCGTGCTCCGACTCTTCGTCGGCGTGTCCGCGCCGTACACATCCGAGAACGGATTGCTGCTCACGCCCGTCCGCTCGTTGTAGCCGGGCGTGGTGGGCGTGCCCGTGCCGGCCGGGGTGTCGGGCCCGCTGCTGGCGCTGTGCGGCGGCAGCGGGAAGTTGAAGCTGACCTGGCGCCTGCCGCCCGCCGCGGCCGCCGCGGGCACCTCTCCACCCAGCAGCGCGTCGTTGTCGGCCGGCAGCCCGCGGCCGGTTGTGGCGGACGCGGGCGTCTCGACGCCCAGGCTGGAGCTGCGGCTGCGGCGGCGGGCGCGGATGGACGGGGCGGCGATGGAGGAGGCGACGGAGCGGCGGTCGGCCGGGAAGACGGAGCTGGGGCGCCCGCGGAAGCTGCCTGTCTCGTAGTTGACGTCGATGTCGTCGTCGTGGTCGAGCGCCTCGACGAAGCGGCTGCGCCGCGTGCCCTGGCTGATCTTCGAGAAGCGCGACGCCGACGAGGTGGCGCGGGCGAGGGCGCTCTCCGGGATGGAGGGAGAGATGGGCGTGCCGGCGGCGGAGGAGGAGGCGGTGGGGAGGGCGGCGCTGGCGGGGGTGCTGCCGCTGCTGCTGCTGGCGGTTGCGGCGGCGGAGGTGGTGTCTATGCGGTCGGGCTGGTGGGACGCCATGGTTGCGGGTGCCCTGTGTCCGTCTCGTCTGATCTGGTAGTTCTGCTTCTGGTTTGCTTGGTCGAGCGGCGCCCCCTCAGCGGCATGGGCTTGTCCTGCTCCGTCTCGTGCCAGCGGGGACGCAGGGCGCCGGGCTCTCGTCTCTTTATTTCAAGCGGACGGCGGGCAGCGTTCGGCGACGCCGGAGCTTCCAGACACCTGTGCGTAGCTCCACTGCTCCACGTGGGAAGCTCGGCGTGCGTTGCGTGCCTGTGCTGGGGCCCCCTCAAATGGCTCCGCTCTAATCGGTGGGAGTGGTCAATGGGTCCGCGGCGCGTGTGCTGTCGTCATTGGCCGTCGTTAAAGGCGCATGGGGTTGGAGCGTGTACTCGTGCGCCGCTGGGCTGTCGCTCGACGGTTGCGCAGGTGACAGTTCTGCTGCCGACGCGTGCAACGGCAGTGACGGGCAGGATAAGGAAGCATGCGGCACGGCGGCTGGGAGCTTGGAGGAGAGAAATACGAGGCGATGACGAATGTCGAATTTGCGGTGATCTTTATCTCAAGTGCGTCCGCGATGCGCGTCCAGTGCGCGCTGCTAAAATGTTATTTAGAGGCGCGCCAGGGAACTAGGTGCTAGCAGCACTGCGGCCGTCGCGCCATTGAGGCAAACACACGCCGGCGGGAGGGGCAGAGGCTTCGACTTGGGATGCGGCGCAGGCGTAGGCGGCGGCGCAGGCGTAGGCGTAGGCGTAGGCGTGCTCCACGGTCCTTAATCGTGAGGCGCGTCTCGTCTTGACTCTGGCGTCTGCCGCTTCTCTGCAAGAGTCAGGCACGACGCAGGAGCCACCCCTTTTCTGGCGCTCCAGCCCGCCTGGCGCGACGTTGCACCGCCTTACCTCTCCGCGCCTGCGCCTCACGATGCGGGCTACCTAGGCCGGAATGAGGTCATGGTAGGGGCAGGCGCGGAGAGCCAGCGCGGAGACGTGTGGCTGGAGTGCGGAGAGGCGCGAGGCTCCTGGCCCAGCGCTGCGCGCCGCTGCCGCTGCCGTCGCTGGCCAGCCGGCGCAATCTGGCCCCCGGCGAATCACGGTGCCGCGTGCCTGGCTGCGTTCGCCGCCCAGAGCCCACCCCATGTCTGGCGTCTCCCAATTTCCTGGCCTGGAGGGGAAACATGCGGCTGCGCGCAGGGGTCGACGCCTCTCGCCCTCACCACCCACCGCCCCCCGCCGCCGCCATCCGCGCTGATTGGCCTGGTGTTGGCTCTCTGCTCACGTCCGCCGCGATGCCTCATCGACCGACACGAAGCCCATCGCGTCCAGCGCCGTTTCCCTGCCCGTTGCGGCAAATGCAAAGGGGGCACCCGCTCTCAGATCACCGCGCTGTTCGACGGCCTTTATCGCCGCCGCCCTCAAGCCGCCAGCCGGCTTGGCAACGCTGGTGATCGCAGCGCGCATCACCGCCGCACGACTCTCGCGAGCCCGGAGATCGTCATCTGCATCCACCCGGACCGCCTCTGTTCTTATTGATGGCCGCCGCAAAAGGGTCAGCCGCGTACAGCGCTGGTTTAAACGGTCGCCCTCTGCCAATACTGTACTTTTCTCGCGACTCAGGCAAAACTCAAGCACGGGCCACCGCAGCGAGCGTGCCCTACTACGAAAATACAAGCTGCACGAAATAGTATGACCGTGTCTCGGGCTTCTTCGCGGCGTCTTCCACATTCTGCCGCAGGAGTGTTCTTATTCCTTCACGCTGCCTTCTTTTCTTTTGCGGCTACCTCTGCACGACAACACTCCTGTCACGGGAGGTAGAGGATACAAGCACCTATGGCATTCATGCAGCTGGCTTCTGCACTTCATCTCCCTCTCTGTCTCGTACAAAACCTACACCGAACACCTCAGTTGTCTTCATCGCAGTTATCTGCCCCGCCCTCCTTTGCAGCTTTCGAGCGGCGTCTGGCATCGCTCACCACAACCTGAGGTTTTACGGCATCCTCGGAAAACCCCGCTAACAACCCGGTATGCTTGATGATGAACAGCGTAACAGCCGGCAATGCATGGCCCGACCATATTTCAGCTTCATCGGGACAGCTGCTGGTTTCAACGCGTCGTGTAGCGTGCCCTATCCCTGATGGGCAACAAGATGAGGATATCCGTGGTCGGTGATGAGTGTATGATGATTGATTGATGTTGGTGGATCGCGGTCCGTAGATTGCCTTTCCTGGACCGCGATCCACGCACCTACCTAATCTATCTACTTATGGATCTCGATCCATGACCCTACCATCATGTATCCCGTTCCCTGACAATCCCAAATATCCGTGAGGAGCGATAGTTCGCGATGTTCCTAGCGATCTTTGGAAGGGAAGTCGGTAGTAATAGAGGCTTGACGTGCTGTCTCTTTATTGGTCGAACGACGAAGCCGAAACCGCGTATTAGTATAGAGTCTTCCGAGTAGCTACTGTTGTCCACTATCATCCACACCTGATAGCAACTCTTATCATCCTACCGATCCCATCCTGGCCGTCTCTTTTGCCCTGACCTCGAATGAGAGAGTGATACTGTCCGGCATGCAGCCGGAAGTCCACCGATAGAAGGACAATTGACTACCTATATCAGTACCTCCAGGTTCACCACCCCAGCACACTCAACCCACCATCCCCGTAAAGACGCCTTCAAAAAACTCGAAATTACCATTTATCAAACACTAAGTCTCTATCCTCAAAGCCTCGCTATGTTCCACTCGGGGGTATCATCACCTGCTGCAACACAAGTACGCCCAACAAAAAAACACGAAGAACCCAAACCCTCCATCCCAACCCCGGATCCGATGCTTCCCACTCCTCCGCTCTCACACTTTCCTCCGCACCTCCGCTCCATCCCACTTTTGCACCGCCTCCCGCTACGCACGCCGTCACCCGGCAGCCGGGCGCCTTGCATGCGCGCTTCTCTGCGGACGATCCCGCGCGGCCCCGACCTACCATCCGACCTTTCCACGCGGAGATAAGAGGAGCGCGAAGCTCGGCAGGGCTCGGCGGGCGGCCAGCCAAGCTAGGTGCCGGGCTGGAGTCCGGTTGGTGCCTCGGACGGTATTCTGGCAGCTCTCCCGCCAGACTCGTGGTTTCGGACGACCGACTCTGCTCCAGCGGTCGTCCAGCCGCCGGTCCATCAGAGCCTCACCCGCTGGTACCGCTCCGTGACCGGGACCCAGACGGCCCAGACGACGAGGGCGACGGTCATGAATGCCAGCACGGCGAGCAGCAGCTGCAGCGCGACGACGTCACCGTCCTGCATGGGCGCGAACGCGCCGCCGCTGACGAGCTGGCCGCTCCGGCGGTCCAGCGCCTTGCTGGTGCCCAGCACCTTCCCGCGCCCGTCCAGCGCCACCGCGCGCACGTACGGCGCGTCGCCCGCGCCCGCCACCCACAGCTGCGTCTCGAAGCCCGTCTTCGCGACCTTGTCCCCTATATCCGTCCACCCGTCGCCCCCCTCTTTCACGTCCCGCTCCTCCCCGTCCCCCAGCTCCCGCTCCACCGCCGCCTCCTCCGCGCCCTGCAGCTGCCACGCCGCCACCTCCGTCGCGCCGTTCCAGCTCGCGAACACGCGGCCGCGGCCCTTGCGCGCGATGTCCGGGTCGGTGCGCGGCGCGCCGACCCAGCGGCCCTTGTGCGCGCGGTAGCTCTTGACCCAGCCCCATCCAAAAAACGCCGACGCGCCGAAGTGCGCGTCGCACAGCACCGTGCCGTCGGGCGCGAACTCGGTGTACGCGGCGCTGTGGCCCCAGCCGACGAACGCGTTGCCGCTGGGCAGCAGCTGCACCGAGCCCTGGCTGTGCGCGAGGATGCGCGCCGGGCTGACGAGCGCCGCGAGCAGCGTGGCCGTCATGTTGGCCGTGTCGAGCTGGACGATGAGGCCGCGGGAATTGGCGGCCGTGGCGAGGTGGCGGTTGTTGTCGTAGGCGCCGTTGTCGAAGATGGTGAGGGTGTTGTTGGCGTGGTGTCGCACGTGGTGCTGCCAGGTGAAGTTGGTGGCCGCGCCGTCCGAGAGGTCGGTGAAGGAGGAGTGCCGCCCGCCGAGCTTCCAGAGGACGGTGCCGGTGGGCGAGATGCAGGTGACGGTGTGCATGTAGCGCGACGAGATGTAGTAGTTACCCGCAGCGTCCTTGTCGACGCTGTTGATGTGGAAGAAGTCCCAGGCGTCCGAGCGGCTGTTGCCGTGGCTCTTGAGCTCGTTGAAGGTCTCGTTGACCGCGTAGTGCGTCGACGCGCGCCATTCGAAGATCAGACGTCCCGTCTCGATGTCGATTTCCTGGAAGAGCCCGTCATAGATCCAGCCGTCGGTGGGGCCGCCCACGGAGCTGAGGTCGGCGGGGATGATTTCGTAGATGGTCATCAATGCGGTTCCGTTTTCGGTGATCTCGAACTCGTGGAGATCACCCTCCAGTCCATTGGCAGGGTTAATTGTGTACTTTACCTCGTACGACGAGTCAAGCTTCGCAGGTTAGACACGGAATCGCAAGAACATTTTGAGAAATCTCACCATATAGTAGGATCCGCGTCCGTGGGTACCGTCGTCAGTTCCAGACCAGAAAGTAAGATAGTCCTCCCCCCTGTACTTCTGCGGTCTAAAGTCCATAGCTTCGCCATACTTCTTCTCCATGTACACGAGATTCCCCTCGTGGTCCAGGATCATTGGGCCGGGCGTGGAGACGGACCTCCCACGCGGTTCGAGGAAGACATAACCTTGGTCGCATTGGACGCTAGACTCCAGAACATTCACGCGCGGGGAGGCAAGGTCGAACGAGGTGTACTCGCGCCACGGGTACGCGCCATACAGGCCTTGGTCGTACCAGAGCGGGTTGGACTGGCGTGACGGAGCGGCGGCAGCCAGAAGCGGCAGAAAGGCAAGGAACGTCTGGGGCCTCATGGTGAGGCAGGATGGGCGGGCAGCATCGCAGGAAAACAGGCGCGGGGCAGGGCTGGGGCAAGGGCAGGTCTTGTACAGTCGCAGGTCTGGTCGGGAAGGCTACGCGCGTGCTCGATATCGATAGCGTATGGAAGGGCCAAGTGGAGCGCAAGTGGTGACGACGCCGATGTGGGCCAAAGGGGGCGCATCAGGTCCCGGGCCATGATCGGTCCTTTGTCCACTGGGCGTGTCGACGGCTGGCTCTGCTCTCTGCCTGTCACATTGCGAGCGGGCGGGCTGCACGCCTTGGCGGAGCGCTGAGCATGTCGGCCGTTCGTGGCGCCGACCATGCTGCTGCGGCGAAGCAGGCCCAGGGTCTGCCGGGCTTCCTCTCCCGGAAGGTTTTGCGGGACGTTGAGCATTGGCGGCTTGAGGGCGGAGAATGCCTGCAAATGAGGACGTGCTGTGCTCGTTGCAGGATTGTGAGGGGTGCGGCATCAGCATTTGGGGACATCTTCGGCGATGGCGGCGGGCCTGACCAGGACGTCGCATCCCCGTGCTTAACCCCGATGCCAGGGCCCGACAGGCGTTCGGCCGGTGTCGCGGGGCCTGCGGTGGCCCAGTGAGGCTCCTGGTCGCGTGCACCCGAGACGGCTCGCGCGTGGGCGCAATCCCGGCTGCAGCACGCGGCAGAGAGCCGAGCGGTGGCGCAGACGGCGGGTATGGCCCGGGAGAACGCCATGGGTGCGGCGCGTTGCGGCACAGCGCTCGATAACACGCGGTTGGGATGGAGGTGTGGTGAGGGTAACGCCGTGGTTGCGCGGCCGAGCCGACGTCAGCAGCACCTCCCGTTTTTAGCGGCTGCTCCTGCGATACAGTACACGCGGCGCCCGCTGTCCTCCAGCTAGACATCGGGACGAACTCCTGCTCCCTCAATCTCGCCGCCGACTTTGCTCAGGAGTCTCTTCAGGAGACCGCCGGGCGTCAATGCTGTGGGGCGGGTCTCCCGCTGCCCACTGATGTGTAACGTGGATCTGCTCAGCAACAATGCGACCATTGGAACCCGCTGAGCTCTCGTGTGACGGCCGGCTTGGTGGCAGGCCGAGCAAAGGACGCTGCCAAAATCCCCCGTGCAAGAACCGCTGATGTGGGATGATCGGCTCGTTTTTTCTTGTCCGTTCCACTGTCCGCGCGTTCTGCCGTCTGGTGTCTTGGCATTTAATTCCAGGAAACAGGAGGTGCTCCCCTCAATCATCCCCAGTCCAACTCCTTGTGCTCCTGCGATTGCTGTCTTCCAAGAAACGAAAATCGGAGTTGCATTGAGGTCTGAATAGAGTCCAGAGATGTCTCGTAATGGCAGCTACCAAGGTATCCCTTCGATGGACCGGAGACGAAGCGATCTCCAAAGGCACAGACCGATCGCAGACGATCGGTCGGCTGAAAATCCCATGCACCGCTTCTTGCAATTTGCAGTAATGCAGAAATATCAAATGTATCATCGTCGATGTTGGAGGCTGCATCTGGAAGCAGTCAGCTTGATAAGACCTGTATTTGGCACCCTGGACGATTGCTTCGTTTTCCCCCGTGTACGTGTATAGGTCCTCGGAAGCGGGCTTCTATCCGGATTAGCGTTGCCGTGACCAGCATGATTGAGACAGACAAGCTTGCCGCCAAACCTTCATCGATGCCACAACCTTTCTCCTAAACCATCGGCAATTCAAAACTGAGTTCATGCATCCAAAAAGGCAGGTCCCTTAGATCGTCGTGCTTGATGTCACATGGGGATTTTCGTCGGTGCCCGTTTCCGATCTCTCGCGTGCGTCCCAATGTTGATAACTATATTTGCAACACGCGAACTCGATTCTCATCAATCGCAGCTTTAGCTCACTTGGGAGAGCGCCAGACTGAAGTCAACTTCAGCCAAAAGCTAGCCACTCTGTGCGGTATCTGGAGGTACTGTGTTCGATCCACAGAAGCTGCAAGAACTTCGAATTCTTATCGGTCTCAGACCGATTAAGCCTCATCTTTTTGTTTTGATCTGTCCTAGGGCTTATCGTCTTTTGGAAATAATATGAGGGCAAGCATTCTGTAAAGACCACTTCTATCTTATCCTGTACTGTGCGTTAGTTGCTTGAATGAAGTTGGGCCGTATTTGTGATACCCAAGCTCGATCTGGAGAGATTCGAGAACTTGCTTTTAGCTCAGGCTCTTCGTGTCCAATAGCTCAAGGGCCACTGGGCCCAAGTTCTTGTGCACCGCCTCATAAGCCTATGCACGTTGATCCGCCGACTCATGGGCGCTTTCTCTCAGCCTTGTCTCATCTTGCGGGAGGTCAGCAGCTGGGCCGCTCCTATACAACATCTGCAGTGTTGCTCGTCTAAGAGATCTCAGTGATCATCTCTAGGCGGTGAAGTGCCTTTTTCAATCCTGTTGGATTACGGCCACTACGCAGGGCGTAGCTGGCGAATGCTATATTTGGAGAAAATAATCGAAGAGGGTGCAGGCAAAAAGCTGCCTTGCAGAAGAAATTGCTAAAGACGGGGGAGGCAGGCAACAGTAGAATGTTATCGGCCGCGAACCCTAATCCAGCACCTTCTATGAGGGGAGCCCTTATTATCTTCATATGGAGGGAGATACTGCATTTTATGATCAGTGTAGAATTGATTTGCTATATACAGGAGATAATCTTATCCCTGTGAAACACTGTTACAATTGGTTGAACCCCCAATATCTCCAGAGACGAACACGACAAGTACCGCTGCGTACGCTGCCGTAGCTGCAAAAACCTCAACCCGCTTAGCATTCGTCAAGAGCGCAACGCTTGATGCAAAGAGGACAGTAAAGCCAGCAATGATTCCGAGCCTTGCCCCAGGTTTCGTTATGAAATATAGAGTTGCGATAGCACCAATGAGCAACACTGCTGCAACAATAGTGCTGATTATTGCAACGGTCCGGACAATGACGTGGTCCGAGTAATACGCGAACCCGGCAATCGAGGGTTTTGATTTTCGAAAACGCCCCCAGTTGTTGCGAAGGATGTTTGACAGCATATCTTTATCGGCGGGAGCCCTGAGTGCAACGAGATCGTCTTTGTCTTCGTACGTATTCTCATCTCTACCCTCCATAATAGGGACATCCTCTCCATTCTCTCCACGGCCCTCTCCGGCTGTCCACGAGCGGAGTGCCGAAAGCATTCTCGTATCTGGTCTTCCCAGTGCAGCAACCTGTGACTGGAATAACAAAGCTTCATCTGTTACTCAAATCAATCAAAGCTCCGGAACGAGTGGCAGGAGTGTCATACGATATTCTCTTAGTTTCCTTTGAATTTCGAACTGAAGCTGCTTGACCTTCTTTTCTGGGCGGCCCTGTGTCTTCGACTCGTTCTCGAACAATTCCTAACATATTTGGGACATCTTCTGGCTTTCGTCCTTGCACATTTCTCGGTCGTAATTTTCAAGATCTTCCTCCAATGCATTCAACTGGGACTGAATGAAAAGAAGGTTTCGTGCGCTGAGCTGACCGAATTTGCGGTAGATGAATCCTTCGCTGTCCAAGTCACGTGCAATCCAAGCCGCGTGCGCAGGATAACCCTCTGTAAGTATTCCGCTTTCTCCATTGTCGGATACTCTAGTATGCAAAGGACGTGGCATCTCGTTGAAATTGGCAAGGGAAAAAGTGCAAAGAATCATGAACGCAGACAGAGGCTGTGAAGGTCGTGCGCTCTAGGTAGCTTCTGGCGGTGCGGCATTTTACAAGCAGAGCCTTACACGTCTGCCTTGTTGACGTGTGACAGGTGCGGGGTTGCGTTGGCAGGCTCACCGGTAAAAGCTGATATAGCGAATCGTAAGTACAGCCACAAGAAAAATTCCAACGCCAACGTTACACGGGCAAGGCGCAGCATTATCATCCTTAAATGTTCACCGGAGAACGAGCACGGGCCTGCTTAAGACCACAACGACCCGCTACTCAGTCGCTCTTTCCACCATAACAGCAACTTGTACTCATATCCGGTACGGCCCTCTGCGAGTGCACCTCCTGCATCTCTGACATCCCCCACAATAGTAACTCCCCCAACAATAACCTGTAGATTTGTTCTATGCCAGCAACTACCACCTTGGACGCAATGGATGCCGAAGTACGAATAAGAGATAGAAACGGATCGCCCGCCACGTCCCACAACTTGGGTGGTCATCTACATGATCAATTTGAAGGTGAGTCTGACTTGCCCCATAAGGCTACCTTTTGTTTAGCCTTGCATTTGAGGTTCAGGTCATTGTGCACGTAAGGTCTATCAATATAACTAAAGCGTGCTAATACAAGTGCTACCTACAGGGCTAATAGAAGAATACCGACGACTTGAATTGGAACTCTTGACCTGGCTGATCTGTGATTTTCCTTTCAGGGCCTGGCTGCCCGAGGATGATTCTTCCAGGGACCGGTTGATCGATAACCTCCTTTTGGATGAAGTGGATTCAATGTGTCCAGGCTGCTTTCATAAGTTCGGTTGTCATAAGAGCATTATGCCACATTGGTTAGAAGGCGACTGTTTAACTGTGGAAGACGCCTTCTCGTTCACAGAAAACCCGATGAGCCCTTATACAACTTGGCTCTCGAAGGAAGAAAAATCAGTGCTTGATTGGGCTAACAGTCTTAAAAAATCAGAGGAAGAAAAGTGGAATGTAGCCAGGTTCATTCTGTCCCAAAAAGGAAAAGAAATACCTGGCCCACATACTTCGCCCATAAACTTGGGGAGTCATCTGCCGGTTCATGCTTCAGGGAACCAATGTCAGGTACGGGAAGTGTCCGGATTCGTGAAACGCCGACAGGTTTCTGCCTTCCCAGATTCAGGCTCCAGTCTCAACATCATCTCGAAGGATCTCATATCAGAACTGGGCTCGAAGATCAACAAGTCCGGAAGGCAGCCCCTCCGGCTGCTTCAAGGCAAGGTCTGGTCCCTGGGTACAGTCAACCTGCCTTTCCGGTTCAAGGACGAAAGTACCTGCCATCATCTGAACTTTCATGTCATGGAAGAATGCGTTCACAGCTGCGTGTTGGGAAGCAAGTTCTTGAAGAGCACCAGTACCCTTACAAAATATCTCGCGATGCGGGTTACCAGTCGGATGGTCGATATTGCTTCGTTCTTCGGGAACAGAGTCTGCCTACTGGGATCATCCCAAGAACGCCTGTTGGGTTCCGTCAACGGACAGGCTGTTGGTGCGCTTGCAGACACTGGAGCATACGTCAATGTGATCTCCAGGTCAAGTGCGCAACAGCTTGGGTTGGAAATCAAGGACGGGAAGGACTACAGAACAGAGTTACAGTTCATGGATGGTTCTGTCACCTCCACTTCGGGTATGGCCCTTGATGTGGAGTGGAAGTTTGGCACAACTGGGGAAAGTCCGCCACATCGTCTCAACTTCCACGTCCTGGAAGATCTTCCTTGCGATCTCATTCTCTGTGAGGACTTCTTGTTCGAGAACGATGTATTCTCTGTCTACGAGGATTTGTTCTACTATGGTGTCCCCGAAAGCAATCTTTTGGTGGGCATTGCTTTCTGTCGAACGGCGCGAGAAAGAATACACCGCTGGTTTTCTCATTGTTGCTACTGAGGCCTGCTATATACGTGTAATAATCGGATTTACGGAAATACGCATAACTGGGGCAAATGACTTGTGCTGGGGTAGGTGTATGGTGTAGTAACTAGGCAAGTAGTAAAACGCGTGTGGAACAAGGAGGTAAAAACACGTGATTGCGGGCCAATGTGGTTGACACTTTCATTGGCTTCCTCGTGGAAGTCTCAGAAGAATCGCAAACTATTAAGAATCGGCGCAACGCAAAAACCTCTCAAGAAATCAAAAAGGCCTTGCAACGCCTAAGACAGAACACCGCAGAGCAAGTTGATGAGAATCCTCAAGTTCAGACTCAACCACAAGCACAAGCGGGTGGATCTCAGGGCGAACCTGGAATTTCCTCCAATGCCAACGACCAGGGAGTCCAGGGACAAACACCAGATTCAAATACAACGCAAAATGTGCCTTGTCAAAAACGTCATCGAATTTTCCTTCTCTTCCGCAGATTCCGAAGGGCTTAGTTCTCGAGAAATGCTTCGTTTTCCTAAGCGTGTGCAGTTCGAAATCTCGTTTTTCTTCTTTTTCTTTTTTCAACCGGATCATGGTGTAACGTTTTTTTTTTTACTTAACGAGAAGCCAATATTACTTCAAGAAACAATTTTACTGAAGTAGCAATATCTTTCTTTTGGCTATACGTAGAAATCCTTGAAAACACATCAAAGATGATCATAATCTGTTTCATCATACTGCTCTCACGTCTAGGACTCACACCGTAGAATGGTTAAAGACCCACTGAAAAGGTTTAAATACAGCAGCAAACTCGTTCATGTGTTCCATCGTCTGATTTTGCTTGATTGAAGCGAGCAAGAAACGCGCATCTCTCACTTTCCTTCCCTCCTTGCCCCCTCAACACCAACCTTAGCACTGCCCCTATTTCTTTTCCCAGCCCATACCTCCCAATCAATCCTCCTCCCACCTCAGCAACCCCTTGTACTTCTCCTGCAACACTCCATGCAGCCCCCTCACCCCACCACCCCTCTCCGCCGCCTTCGCCAGCTGCAACGCCCTCTCCACCCACCTCTGACAGCGCGCATCGTCGCCTGCGCAGAAGAAGTCAACACCACGATTAAACGCCGTCGACGCGAGCCAATCCGCCTCGTTCTGCGGGTAAGCATTTGCGCCCACGGGCGCTGCATCACCATTTGAAGCCCTGCGTCCTGAGGAAGTAGAAGAAGAGGTAGCCGACGCGATACCGACAGACGTGATGACATCCGAGGCCTGCTCGACGCACTGGAGTGGGATGGCGTCCTGGTCGACAGCGGCGGCGCCGGCTCCACCGTCGAGCGAGAGCTGGAAGAGGCATCTGATCCAGCGGGCGAGGTGGACGACGTTGGCGCCTCTTTCCCCGCCGCCTTGCCAGCTTTGGTTCACGATGCGCTGCAGGACGCCTAGAATGCGGGCGCGGTGGGTGGACGTTGACGAGGCGTTCTCGAGATTGGTGGTATCCGCTTTGGTCAGCTCGGCGTGGATGACAAGCGCGAGGTCGGCCAATGTTTCGAGATGGTGGATGTACCAGTTGCCGCCTTTATCTTTGGCTTTGCCTTCAATGTCTCCGGCGTGAGTGCTGTTAGTATCTTGGACGTCGAAACACTCATCCCAAAGGGCATCGAGGCCGTCCCAATCATTTCTCTTGAGTGCCGATTCAAGTTCGTAGCGGAGCAATTGCGCTCGTTTAGCGGCGAGATCAGCCCGAGTGGCTGCGCCGAGACTCATAGCTGAACCAGAAGTAGCGGCATCACTGCTGCGGTTTGTGGTTGCAGACCCATGATAGTGTAGTGAAATAGCTTTCCTGAAGGCGATAGCATGGTTTGAAACGGTGTTGTATGCGGTCAGTGATTCAGGGATAGAGTCAGTGGAACGGGCGAGCACAATTGCTGCAGAGGAAGCAAGATAATGGCACAAAAGCAGCCGAAGGAGGAGGTCTGAGGGAGATGGGCAGCCAGTCCCTCTGTCAGCCTTTGACGAAGTTGTTTGAAGAAGCCCAATGAAACTGATACATTTTTCGAGTAGACACAGCAGATGCGAAGGGTGCGCAGAGCCGCAGTACTTGAGAGAAATATTGTAACTGTTTCGGGAAAACCACTCGAGCTCCGGCTCGGTGAAAATTGGATCTGTCGTCTCCTGATTATGAAGGCGCCTTGCCGCCTTGGTAGCCTGTACCACTGCTCCCTCGAAGACCTTGCATAATTCTTCTATGGCATTTTCGTCGATGTTTTCTGCGCTACCAAGGTGGGGAACCAGAAGTCGGATGGTGGAACGGAGCAACGCCGGAAGATGCACACCAACGGGCGTACCGTAATCGTACTTCTCCAGAACTTTCTGCAGTGCCAGTATTGCTTGCTGTTTATCAACCGACTGCTGTGCTTCCATAACGCAGGCATAAAGTAGCGTTGCATCTTTGCTTGACTGTCTGCATATGACATCCAAACACTCCGCTGCGAAATCCGGCTGTTGGTCGCGGATTGCGCTTTTGTACATCAGATATCGCGTCATTGGCGCATTCTTCGCTGAATCTGACATCTCGAAAAATACCTTGCGAGCCGTGTTGTGTTCATGCCTTGCCACGGAGCAGAGGATGGTTTTCCTGGCAATCTTTGCTTTGTTCAGATCCCCGGCCTTGTGGAACAGGGGATGCAGTGCAATATTGCACCAGGATTCCGCTTCCATGTATTTCCCCTGGCTGTATGCTATCTCGATTCTTTTCCAGAGAATAGTTTGCGCTGCGTGAGTAGCTGGAGCTTCGAAGGTGTGAGAGTCATGTAGCACCACGTCCAGAAGATCCCTCAGCAAGTTCGAGGGCTGATCGTCGCCAGAATCAACATATATCCAGACTCGTGTCACAACCACTTTCTCAATCCACTGCTTGTTCGCATGGGTAAGGAGTCTTGTGTGGAGTAGTTTGTCCAGTGCTTTGCCGGCCAGCTCGGTATTCTTGCTTTTGATTTTATGAACATGGTGCATGATGGTCTTAAAAGCTGAATCCGTGAAGACCATTAACCCTATCATTCGAACAACCACGGCGTAGTACTGCTCGATATCCAGCTCCGAATCCGCGGAAAGAACATCGAGTTTCAAGAGCTGTACGACTATCTTGTGATCATGTTCCAGCTCAAGCAAATTGACAATCTTGCGAGCCTTTTGCTTTGAGTCGGGATCGTCAACACGAAGGTATGCGCGGACCAAGAAGTTCAGGGTGGCCAATCGCAGCTCCACAGCGTCGTGGTCCAACTCCTCCAGATTTCGTTGCTCGATGGCGGTGAAGGCCCAGTCCAGCCATTTGACCGCATCCTCATACTGTCGTTTGTCGAACAGATCCTTGCCGATCTCAAACAGTGTATCGGTCAGCATATCCGCAATGTCCGGCGCCAGCCTGCTCGACTCAAGCTCGCTCTTCAAGAACATGTGCTCCGCAAGGTCCAGCCGCGACTGTTTCCACGCCTGCGCAGCAAAGTCAGCCAAGACCCAGCCAGCACTTCCCCACCGACCACCACTCACATGCACCGTCCTCAACATCCAGTACTCAGCCCTCAACCTCCCTACCACCTCCACCGCATCCACATCCCCGCCACCCGCCTCTTTCAACCTCCCCTCCCACCCCGCCGCGCACTCCAGCACCCTCATCAACCCCGTCTCCTCCGCCCTACCCGCCTCCACCCAGCACCGCGCCACCTTGAGCGCCACCCTCATTATCCGCACGCCCTTGTCCACCTCCGAGCCGCCGTCCTTCTCGCCCCCGGCCGCCGCGTCCAGCGCCAACACCGCGAACCCCCTCACCAGGCACAGCGTCCTCCTGTCAACCGCCCGCTCCGCTTCCTGCTGGCGGCCCAGCCGGGTGGCGTGGTTCCAGATCTCGGTGGCGAGGCGGTCGAGCGGCTCGCGCTTGGCGATGAGCGCGGACGAGGGTGGGAGGGGGAAGGTGGTGACGAGGTGGGTGGTCAGGGCGGGTTTGAGGTCGGCGAGGGGGCGGTCGTCTGGGGTGGAGTCGGGCGGGTCGGGGTCGGAGGAGAGGCGGTGGAGGCGGTTGGAGAGGGATGTTGCGAAGGCTGTGGGGCGCGATTAGTGAGGTCTGGGGTAGGCGGGTGAGGTGGTTGTGGGAGGTGAGGATGGCGGTTGGGGGCGGGAGGATTGAGATGTGGAGGGTGGAGCGTGTTTGCAGAGAGGCCAAGACCCAGAGGGGAAATGGATAACGTGTGATCGCGGAGGTGCGATCGGTGAGGTAGCGCGGTGATAAGACGGCTGTGAGGCACGTCGAGCGAGAGCAGTGGGGAGCGGTGAGAGGGGAGCCGCTCGTACTCATGCGGGGTGAGTGCGTCATGCAGGAGGCAGGATTTGACATACCCACGAGAGCGGTGACCTTCTTCTCTTTCTCCTGGCGGAGTTTGGCGTGCGACGTCATTACGGAGTAAGTCCTGTCATGTAGGAAAAGTGGCGGGTGATTGGTGATTGAGCATGCGCGACGAGAAGAGAAGACGTGCTGGAGCCTGGTGAGAAAGGCAGTGGAATCAAGTGCTTGGCCGCCAAAGGAACGCGAGAGACGAGAGGTGGGCGAAAGCCAGGTTCACTGGGTGATGGAAAATTAGTCGTGGTGGGAATCAAAGTGAGGTGTCGCAATGGATTGGTGTCAATTCAAAGACGGCCGTCCGAATAACTCCTCCAAAACCAGCACTCACCACCATCATCACCAAAAGACGGATTACTGTCAAATGAGCCTGCCATTTTTCCCACTCAAAGCTACCAGCAGAAAGAACAAAACGCAACACGGGATGAAGCGTGTCAACATCGTACACACTCAAAACCAACGTGCAGAATAGAGAAAGCCAGCGAACGCGGCAAAGAAACAAGCATTTTACGCACCCACACGAGCGCACTGGAGCCGTAGCTCATACAGCAGCAAACTAAAGACGAAGCAACGCCGCATCTCCCACAATCTTGGCGAGTGCTCGAGGCTTACAACATTTCACCCTGTCCTGCATCGACGCATCCGTCGGGACCAAGCAGGTGCGCGTTGCTGCGTGTCTCTGCATCCGTACGAATGCTTCAGCTTCCCCCGAGCTTTCTCGCTGCGTGGGATCTGGCAAATTGGAATCTCCGCCACCCAACCCTCTCGTTGTCAAGAAAACAACCATACCAGTCAACAAGGCAGAGACAGAAAACAAAGCCTTTCGTAAACGGTAAAACACCACAGATACCACCCTTGTAAATCAAAACACCACTCGCTTAGCTTGCATTCCGCAACCTGTAGTTTTTTGTTCCCCTTTTTATCTACGCACTTGAGAACCCTAGGAAGAGAGGACAGGGACGATATCGTGAATATTTACGTGCGAAAGTCCGGTAGGAGTATCGGAATGAAAGGGTCGGAAAGGGGAGCTCCATGCTCCCTCCAAGAGATTACGAGCTTGAGCCCGGGCTGTCATTCATTATAGGTAAGAAGTTCCCAATAATTAGAGACGGGCTAAACAATGTCGTCAGTGCCTCAGCAGCCTATTTCCAAAAAACGCAAGCTGCTTACATATTGTGCGCGTCTCGTCGGATCGTGAATGAGAAGCAACACCGAATCTCAGGATCCTTCGAGTCTGGTTTCGGGTTCTTGAGCGAGCAGCTTGTCAGGATGGCCTTTTGCGAGCTGTCGAACGCGATGGCGCCAAATTTCTCCCAGTAGCTGACGAGCGACTTTTCCTCCACGATTTCGTGCAGCGAAACCTTACCCTGGAAAAAGTCAGCGTATCAGAAAGCCTTTGACAGATGAGGAGACGCACATCGCGCAGGTTCTCGATCGGCACGTGGACCAACTCTGCCATCTCCTTGTTACCGCGAAAGATCTCGCCTGTTCTCCGCCAGCAACAGGCTGGAATGGCCATGCTGGCGAACACTCGGTCGTATTCCATCATGCGTCGCTCAAACCACATCTCGACGCGGACGAGTTCGATGTCTGTCAACGTGTGCACGCGCTCCCTAAACTTGGGTCTGAATCTGTCCATGCACCGAAGGATCTTTTGTCGCGATATGACCTGGAAGTTGCGCTCCATGTACTGGTACAGTCGTGCGTAACCTTTGATGTAATTAAAGGGTTTGAGCATGCCAGCGTCGAACTTGGCCTTCAGCAACTTGTTCATGCGCTCTTCTGGCGTGTCGTTTCCTGCTGGGTCAGCGGCCGTCATGTAATAGGCTTCACGCGCCTTATCGAGGGGGAACCCGCTCGTAGGCCGGGAGATGGCGTTCCCCGCCGCAGCTTGGGACGGAGGTAGGAGTGAGTTGTTCTGGTGGTTCCCCGGCATAAAGGAGCCCGGGCCATTGAACGGGTTCATCGTATTAGTAAGGGTCTGGTCGGGGAAAAGACTGTTCATCTCCTCGCCGTTGTAGAGAGCGCCGTCGTCCATGAGGCTGTTGCTGAACAAGTCGTTCAGCAGGTTGTACTCGTTGGATGCTTCGGAGGCGTTGAACATGTAGGATGGGTGGAAGGCGTGCATGTCCTGAAAGCTATTGGAGGCGCCCAAGTTCCAGTCATTGTAATTCAGGACTTTTTGCGATTAGCTTCGTGTTAGCAGCGCCGTTGTCCGGACGGAAAGGGGGCAGAGCAGGGCGGGTGGTATCACGAACATGACTGAGAGTTGCCGGCGAGGTTCGAAGCGTGTGGCGCGGAGACGGGGGCGGGCTGGGCGATGGGGCCCGGGGCGGCGTTGGAAAGGGCGTGAGGTAATGGAGGCGGCGCAAGGGCCCCGAGGGCTGCATCTTGCGAGCTGTGACGCTGATCGAGCGGGCCGGAGGGGGCATCGGAGACCTGTGTGGGGTCCAACTTCGTCGCCTGGTCCTCATCGGCGGGCTGCGCGCTGCCCGGCGGATCAGTCTTCTGGCGCTTGGCGGGCTCGCGCGGTTCATCGTGGCAGAGATGGCCAATATTGCGCTTGATACATCTGGTACATGGCCGCTCCTAATAGCAGGCACGCAGCAAGGGCGCCTTGTCAGCGCGTGCGCCCGCAGCCCAAGACAGGCGGGCGAGACTTACGAGATCGCATGTCATGTGCTGTGGGCGGCGAGATAGGCGCAATGGTCAGCATGTCGTGTACCGGTCTTGTACGCCAGTCGCGTGGGCGGGCGGGAATGAGGCGGCTCACCGAACGTCTGCAATAGATGCAGGCTGTCGCTGCCAGTTAGCCCAGGTCGCCCAATGCTGCCGGAGACAGAAGCGCGCACCATGATTGACCTTCCGCCGCTTCTTGGGCGGGCTCGCGCTCTTGCTGTTGCTGCTGCTGCCGGCGCCGTCCTTGGCGTCGCTGCCGGCCCTCTTGTCGGGATTCTTCTGCGTCGCTGCCGGCGTCGGCTCGTGCGGCTGCTGGTGCTGCTGCTTCTGCTGCTGCTGTTCCGGCTTCGGGGCCTTGGAGGCATTGGCGTCGTCGCCTTTCTGCTCGGGATCCTTCGACGTCGTCATAACCGGGGGCGCAGCTCCATTAGATTCCTCTGCGGCGGTTCCTTGTGTAGCCTCAACCATCGAATGGGGTTATGTCGCTCGGGACGGAGGGGACTGCGGATCGGAACGGCGCATGGGCAGGCGCATTCGCGTCGTCTTCGTCGGGTGGGCGCGTCAGTAATAGCGGAGGCATGGAGAGCGCGCGCTCGCGGACATTTGATCAGGGCGCGCAGCCTGGGGCGACACGGGCGGGCAGGCAGCGGGGCGCTGGTCGACTGCTGGCGCTGCTGGAGCTTGCTGCCGCTGCTTACTTGAAGGTCGAAGTTCGCACGCGACTTGGGTGGCCCGGCAGCCCAGCACCAGCAGGCCCCCGCGCTCCCAGGGCGATCCCCGACCCGGCAGCCCTGCGCACAGCCGAGGCCGTCGCCGCCAACACCCACGCTCGTCCGGCCACTGCCAGCGCCGCCATTTCGCGACGCAGCCGTCAGCAGCCCCGTGTCTGCCTTCAGCCTCAGGCCCGTTCCGCTAGGCCAGCCCGCCGTTGCGTCCCGTCCAGCGCCGCCTGCATCGTACCTTGCGCCGTGCCTGCTCGCACTGCGTTGCAGCCCGCCAGCCCGCTCGTATTCGCGCCCAGCTCTCTGACGCACGCCTTTTTTCTTCCTCTCGCGTGGTGCTCCGCTGCCCGGCCGATTCCGGAAACGCGCTGGGCTCCTCACGCTGCTCCAACTGAGGGGTTGCGGGAAAACCAGGAAGCGGATGACAGGAGCAAAGGGCGACGGCGACGATTACAGACCCGTAGCCGGCCAGGCGCTGGCGACTCCGCACCAGCAACTGCTCCTATCCATGTCTGCAAGGAAACGAGCACTTCGCAAACGGGCGTTGCGCCGGCTACCCGATGCGGCAGTCGCGCGCAATATACAGGACGCACGCTGTCAATAGCGATACATGTACGTGCTGTAGGACGCTGACGCTGCTTTTCCCGGTGGCATGTGCATGCAGTGTCCAGCAAAAAGCGGAGAGGGGGCAGATCCCGGGCGCCGAACCCTTGGGTCGGTCGATATTGGATCTGCCGTTGCTTCTTCTAAGACCCGCATCGTATGCTCGCCATGTGAGACTGCAGGACTTCCTAAAATATCGTCGTCCGGATCCGGGGCGGGATGTACATGGCGAAGCGCTCCCAAATAACCCCGCGATGGTGTCCGCTCCAGATACCGACAAGTTGTCGATCAGATCTGGAGCCCTGAAGATTGATGAAGCAAGGGGGGAGGTTTGGGAGCAAAGCTTATCATGTCGCCTGCATCCGAGCACGAAGCAATAGTACCGACAGCAACCGTTACGCCGTACCGTTCTGCTGTCACGGGCTCGACTAGCCTCGAACAAGCTAGTATCCCAAGGTCGCATTGAAGCGGTCGGAGTGTACCCTTGCAGAAAAAGCAATGCGGGCAGATATTGTTCTGGAATGTCTTGAGCGGCGGTGTAAACGACGGTTGGCGCGAAGGAGACACAACGTCTGATAGGACAACCAGTCTCGACCATTGGCAGTTAGACATCCGTTCGAATGGGGTTGACATTCAATCTCACAAGTGTGCTTATAGTTGAACCACTGGAAAGAGCAGTTCCTTGGCTGACTTCATACTTCTGAATTGCAATTGCTCCCAAAACCAGTCTTCCCATAAGCCCATACACCGTACCATAAAATCTGACAACCAGGGTATCATACTGAGCCGTAATCTCACCACATCCAACTCTCTAGCCCCAAGCCCATCACGATGTCACCATCCCCCTCAACACCCCACCCAACGCAGCTCTCACCTCATTCATCACCTCATCAAGTCCCTCAACCTGCTCCCTATTCGCGCGCATCGAGTCCAGGTGTCCTTGTAGCTGTTCGAGCACCGGAGCCAGCTGCTCGTCCGCCTCCAAGTCCTCCTCCGCCACAACCTCATCTACTTCCGACGGTGCAGAAGCCGCCGCCAACCTGATCCCCTCAACTCCATTCTCCATCTCCTCTTCTTCTCGCTTCCTCGCCGCCATCCTCCACCGCTTCACCACCGGATGCGCGCCCCTCCTCTCTCTCTCCCTCGCCCTCCTCTCCGCCCCCCTCGCCCTCTCCTCCAGCACCTCCAATGCCTCCCTCTCCGCCTCCAGCACCTCCTCCTCCCCCGCCACCGCCTCCCTCAACAACTTGACCGCATACACCTGCGGCGTCAACTCCGCCTCCAGCGCCCTATTCCTCTCCACCACCCTCTCCAGATCGAACACGCCCTCCAACCCCACGCCCCCTCCCCTCATCGGCGGGAACGGGATCCTCGGAACCTGCTTCTCCAGCTTCCTCAGCACCGACGCCAGCGTGACCTCCGCCTCCGCGCGGCGCTTGTCGTACGCCTCCCCGACCACCCCCGCCGCCGCCGACCGACCCGCCCTGCCCGCCGCCTCGACGACCGGCCGCTTCGCCGCCACGAACAGCGCGCGCGCCGAGTGCTGCACGGCCGGCGGCGCCGGGCGCCACTTGGTGGTGATGACGCTCTGCGAGATGTGCCGGGTGCGGGGCTTCAGGTGCGCGAACTTCTTGCGGGGAGGCTGCGCCGCCGCCGAGCCGTCGAGCTCGGCGTCGGCCGCGCTGCGCTTGCCGCCCTTCTCCTTCGCCTTGCCCGTGCCCTCGGCGGCCGTGTCGTCGTTCCCACCTCTGCCCTTGTTGCCCCGCGACTCGCCCCTCGCCTTGCCCTTGCCTTTCCCTCCCGTCGCCGATGAGCTGGCTGCAACGGTGGCTCTCACGGTCGAGGGCAGCTCCTGCAGCTCGTCCTCGTCGTCGTCCTCTTCCTCCTCCTCCGCGACGTTACGGGAAGTGCGCTTCGCGGGCCTGCCTGGCTTCTTCGCGCGTTGTGCCGACGACGTCGCTGGTGGGTTCGACTTGACGGAGAGGGCGGAGCGGTTCGGTGTGTTGGTCGTGGAGGTGGCGGCGGTGGGGCTTGACTTGCGCGGACGGCCGCGTCGTTTGGGAGGAGGAGCTTCGTCGGTGGACTTTCGGGGGCGGCCGCGTTTTTTGGGCGGCATGCTGGGATTTGTCGGAGATTTTTGCGTGCTTGTCGATGTGTTTATTGGGTTGGTGCGTAGGTAGCTCGTGTGTCGTGAGAAACAGGCAGGAGAGCGAGGTTATTCTCCAGGGACGAGACGCGTCGCGTGTTTGTGGACTTTGCTCGTTGCGGGCGATTGGCGGTTGGTATGGCGGATTCGAGAAAGCTGCGACTTGTCTGGCACGCAGCCGCGGTGTACAGTATTGGTAGCAACGCTGGATGGTGAGGTGTGGTAAGTGCTTGTTTGTGGTTGTTGACGGAAATGGTGGAAGCTGCGGGCCGCCGTCGCGTCTGAGGTCATCCGTGGGCGACGCGCTGGCCGTAATTCGTTGCCGCTCTGGTCCTGTCGCGCACGGATTGGCCAACAACACATTCAATTCGGGCGATGGAAAAGCAAAAGGCAACGGATAGTTGTATCGTACAGTGTATCTTTTAGGAGTGTCTATCTAAGGACTTCTAGGTCTAGGTAGCTCATTCTAAGCATGCAGCAAATCTTTGCCGCCGTCTTCAAGGAACCTCCCTTCTCGAGCTGCTTGTGTGCCAAAAATGCGTCCTCCCATCTACAATTAGTGAGGGCAAAGTATTGCGAACGCCCATGGCTTATGCGCCGTCTAACTGAGCCTCGAGCTCATCACCCATGCCTTCGCCAGCAGATTCGTGGCTCCGCATCCGTTCGAGCTGGTGGGACACGTAGTTTGCGACTTGCTCGTCGATCTGCCTCTTCTTCTCAAGCGCCTCCTCATCGAAGTAGCCAACCGAGTTGACTCTCTTGAAAGGCCTGGCAGGCTTGTCATCCTCTTCATCCTCCACAGCTTGACCATTGGCCTTCGGACTCTTCGGAGTTTCGACGTCGACCCAGTCGCTGCGCATGCCAATGGACCGGCTCGTCGAAGATCTGCGGAAGCTAGGCTTGCGGACTTTGTACTTGGTGAAGACATCGTCAAAGTAGTGAGCAGCCGTTGTCGATGGGGTTTTGGGTGTCTGAGGAAGGCGGCAGCGAATACTAGATCTTGTTAGCACGTTTGTTCATAGCATTGCTTCAAGGATGACTTACCCAGTGTCGTGGATCATCTTGGCAATTAAGCCAGTCCAACCACACTGATGGCTTGCACCAAGACCTCTGCCGGTATCTCCATCGAAGAACTCGTGGAACCACATGTAGTCTTTCCAGTTCGGATCGTAGTCGAGCATCTCGTTGCCGGCATTGATAGCACGGCGTCCATCATCTCCACGTGCGAAAAGGTGCTGCAGGCGATGCTGAACCTCTTCCGCAACATGACCCAGATGCATTTCGTCGCCGGAACCAGTTGGGCACTCGACCTTGAGGGTATTGCCGTAGAACATGTAGAATCTCAGGAGAGACTCGACGAGCAAGAAGTTTACGGCAATCCAGATCGGGCCTCTCCAGTTGCTGTTGCCTCCAAACAACCCACTGTCCGAATCGCCAGGGATGTAGCTGACTTGGAAGCGCTGCCCATTGACGTCCATCGAGTAAGGGTGTTCTCTGTGATACTTGGACAGAGACCGAATGCCATGGTCCGTAAAGAACTCATCTTCGTCGAGCATCCTCTTCAGGATCTTCTTCAAACGGTCCTCGCTGACAAGAGAAAGCAAAAGTCTGTCACCCTTGCCACGGCGGCTCATGCTGGCAATGTTTCGGTCAGCCATCTCAGGACGGTTCTCAATAAACCACTCGACACGCTTTTTAAACGAGGGGAACTTGTCAATGACCTCGGGTTCAAGCGTCAAAGTGGCATAAAGCGGAATCAGGCCGACCAGAGAGCGAACGGGCATTTGTTGGCTCCAGGGACCGCCCCAAGAGATGGCGTCGTAGTAGAAGCCATCCTCGTCGTTCCACAGTGACTTCTCCTCGCCACCGGAGCGGTACTGCATTGCATCACTGATGAGGATGAAGTGCTCGAAGAACTTGGATGCAATATCCTCGTAGATGCGGCGATGCTTTGCAAGCTCCAAAGCAATGTTGAGCATGCACAGGCAGTAGAAAGCCATCCATCCGGTACTGTCGGCTTGCTCCAGGACACCGCCAGTGGGAAGAGGATCGGAGCGGTTGAAGAGGCCAATGTTATCCAGACCCAGGAAACCACCCTCAAAAACGTTCTTGCCGTCAAAGTCCTTGCGGTTCACCCACCAAGTGAAGTTAAGCAGCAGCTTCTGGAAAACGCGCTCGAGGAAGTCCAAATCTTCGCGACCGTACATTTTTCGTTCAATCTTGAACGTCCTGAAGGTAGCCCAAGCATGGACAGGGGGATTGACGTCACCAAAATTCCACTCGTAGGCAGGAAGTTGGCCATTGGGATGCATGTACCACTCGCGGGTGAATAGATCGAGCTGCTTCTTCGCAAAGTCGGGATCAATCATCGCCAACGGAATGCAGTGAAAAGCGCTGTCCCAAGCGGCAAAGAACGGATACTCCCACGAGTCAGGCATTGAGAGGATGTCGTCCAAGTACATGTGTTTCCAGTGCTTGTTGCGAATTTCTTTCCTGCTCGGCGGAGGAGGGGGCAGGCCAGGGTCTCCGTTCGCCCACTGGTCCCAGACGAAGTGGTAGTACTGCTTGCACCAAAGCATACCAGAGAAAGCCTGGCGCTGGATGTTGCGGAGATCTTCGGCCATGGGCAACGGGTTGATGCGATAGTAGAACTCATCAGCCTCAATTCTCCGCTGCTCAATGATGTCGTCGAAAATCTCCTCGTCGAGGTAGCCATCGTTTCTCCGTGAAAGTCTGAAACGGACAACGGCACATTCTCCAGGTGGGACTCCTTCACCTTCATCGAAAGCGAACCACGCAGCCGCTTTCGTACCGGTATTTTCAGGGTTGACGGCGGCCTCGATGTCATCGCAAATGCGCTCGTGGAACGCGTCCTTGACGTACTTCGTTGAATTCTCTACTCCCCAAAGTTTCTTGTTGTTTGTGTCGTTGTCGGTAAAGAGGAGTTTCGGTTGGACATCCTCACCGCTCTCGCCATAGCCTGGAGATGGGGACAGCTGGAAGTACCTCTCGCCCAGCTTATGGTGCGTGGAGCGAGCAGTGGTCTCGCCTATCTTCCGAATGTTCGGCTTCTTGTCCGCATCACGACCCCATGCCCAAGTGTTTCTGAAGAACACGTGGGGCACAATGTGTAGAGGTGCCGCTTCGGTGCCTCGGTTGTAAGCAGTGACACGGAAGAGAAGCTCTTCCTCGTCATCAGCCTCCTTTGCCGTCTCAATAAAAATGTCCCAGTATCCGTCGTCATCGAAGACACCAGTGTCAACAATGTTGTACTCGCGGTCGAGCTTGCCGCGTCTCGCGTTTTCCTTGATGAGGTCGTCGTAGGGGAATCGGCGCTGAGGGTACTTGTACAGGAATTTCATGTAAGAGTGCTGTGAGGATGGTTAGCCTCGTGTGGTCTTCTAGAAAGTGTTCAGATATCTTACAGTTGGCACGTTGTCCAGGTGGAAATGCGCCTCTTTGATGGATTCGCCGTGGTTGCCCTGAGGATTCGAGAGACCGAACAGACGCTCCTTGAGGAAATCGCTGCGCAAGTCAGTAGATGTACAGCCGTTCTGCAGATTGCCACGTACTCCTTCTCATTCCAAAAGGCAAAGGTGACGTTCTGAAGGCCGTGGGTGTCGGAAACACCGGCGATGCCGTCTTCACCCCAACGGTAGGCGCGAGAGCGGGACATATCGTGGGAGAAGTCTGCATCCTGTTATCAGCAGAAGTCAATTGGGGTGAAACAAGCTGTACTCACGGCTCCATGCATCTCCATCATTGCTGTGGGCTTTGGGTTAGCAACTCGTTCTCAATGGCGCCGGGCGTCTGAACTCACGAGTAATCCTCGCGAACTGCCCCGTGTTAGCTGAAGGCCCAAAGCGTCTGCTGCTCAATGGCTACTTACCTGTAGCCCACTGCCTCTCGGCAACGTAAGGGCCCCATTTCTTCCAGTAGCGCTCACGCTTGCGGTCTTCTTTCAGCCGCTTCTCCTCCTCGCAGAGGTACTCCTGGTTGTCGACGAGGACCATAGTGGCGGGGCAAATGTATGCAGGCAACCGAAGCTATGAGTACAAAGGCGGGCGGGGTGAAAGCGGAGGGCGGTGAAGCGGTGGCGGGCAAACAAGGAGCTCAATGAAGGTGGCACTGCCCTGGTGCGCAATGCAAGCAAGCTATGGACAAGAGTGAAAAAAGTCTATGGGAAGAATGCTGCCAGAGCGGAAGGATGCTCAATGAGGTGCTGCTGGGTGCAAGAAGGAGTTTGAAGAAGGTTGGTCAGACGCGGCGGGCGCGCGAAGTTTTGTGCGCGCTGTTGCATGCAGGAACGGTAGTGGGAAAGCGGACTAGCATGGCGGCAGCTTCCTTATCGCGAGCCAGGCCAGCGCCAGCCGGCAGACGCGCGCCCGTGCAACTGCCCGGCGCGGGGAGGCGGCGGCCGCGAGCAAGCATGTGCGACTGTGCGGTCAGCGTCCCGAAGACGCGTCGCTGGCCTGTCGCCGCACACCTGTAGCGCGCCCGCCTAGGCCGGCCAACAAGACCTGGCGGAACCGTTGAGCGGTGGACGTGCATGCATGGCGATTGTCAATCTTGGTGAAAGCGGTTGATCAGCAAAGCGTCCGAGCTCCCGGAGCACCAGCCGCCACTGCATCATTGCCTCCGCCCCTCCACCCGCGGGTGCCGCAGACTGCCCGCTGCACGTCGCCCCAGAGCGCGCACTCGCTCTCCAGACCCACTATCCACCAAAAATTCCCCGCCCTGCTGTGTTGTTCGTGCGGGACCCGTACACGCTGCGGCCGCGCCGAGACGATCCAGAACTCTGTTGTCTGGCTTCTTTCATAAAGGGCAGCACTCCCAACCCGCCTACTGACTTACCGTTTGCGCTGGACCTGAACTGGCGGAGTTTGTTGTCAACCTGAGTCGCGTGGTGTTTTGACTGCGCAGCTAACGGCGCCGTTGTTGTCCGCAAGCTGGATTTTTAAAATTGCATCTCCAAGTTTTGCGGCGTGCTATCGGGCAGGGGCAACGATGAGGTGCTTCTGGAGTTCCGGTGAAGAAAATCTAGACTCCATTGAGCTCGCTCGCTTTTGCGTCGAGGCATATGACATAGCCGATGCCGTCCTTCATGCATCTCTGCACGTGGAGACGCATTCTTCAGTGTTCCCGACAATTCCGCATCTGCTGACTTAACGCGAACCTAGCCTTCGAGCAGCGAATCGCACCAGAGCGGTTGATCACGGCGCATAGCAAGTTCTGATAAACGTTGGGCCTAGCCGACTGCATTGTCACCAAGTTCCCTCCGATAAAATAAGTATACAACCAAGAAGCAGAGTCGCAAAGAAGCAGAAGAAGACCAGCACCTGTTGACCGACCACGAGAACCATGTCCTCTAGTATACATACGCCGATTGCCGATGACCCACCATGCGCACGCGCCGGGAACGCCCAGATAGGGTCCTGTCAATATGCCCAGTCGAAGTGTTGAGAAAGTGTTGAAAGAAAAACTCGTCACCGCTTCTCAGTCGCTCTTCAGCATGCTCTCAACCAAGTCTCCCAGAGGTCCCCAGTAGTCCCTGCTTCCCTGGTTCAGCTGGTGTTCGTCGACGAACAGGACATAGTGCTTGAAGCTGGTGTTGAGGTGCGGCTCAAGACCGAGGGCGATGATGACCGGATAGTGGTGGCAGTAAATGTGCGCGTAGACGCGGTAGAGGCGCTTGAAGAGCTGGCGGATGAGAGCGGGGAATTGCTTGGGGAACGCAACGCCAATACGCGATGGGAACATGGTCTCGTTATCGATGTTGGACTGAACCCAAGCCATCAGGTGCTCGATGTACTCCGGGGCGGGCATCTTGGTCGGCTTCTTGTAGTTCTCCGAGTCTTGCCAGAGATACTCGAATCTGCAAGTCGTCAGCAGGATCAGGACAAAAATGCAAAGAACGCCTAAACATACTCATCCGTGGCCTTCATCTCAGGGCAGGTCTGTGGCGAGCAGAATTCTGTTATCGAGCCGTAGATGAGGTTGATCTGGTTGTAGAAATCGACAACTACCGGGTGCGCGGCGGTTAGTCTGGCCCGTATCTGTACCTATTTATACTCATCCACAGACTCGAAGATATGCGTACCATTGACCGCCAGCCATTCGCCTAGGTCCTCGCCCTCCGGCAGCTGCACCGCCTTTCGCAGACTGCCGCTACCCAGGGTTGCCTCAGCGAACTGCTTCAGCTGCCATGAACTCGTACCACGCTTGCCCTCCTTGGCACGGAATGCCGCTGTGCCGCCATTGTTGCCACGACCGACCCTGTTGTTGCTACTGCCAGGAAAGAGCGCGTTAGCATTGTTGTTCCCAATCTTATTTCCCGCGCGAGCTCTTGGACGCTCTGGGGAGCGCTGGTTGGAGCTTTTGAGAATGCCACGACGAGGCGTGGCCTCTTGCGAGCGCATGGGGATACGGGATTGCATGTCCGGAGCTGCGGTTGACTGAGGGATTCGGTCGAGTCGCATTTTGGTTGTCGCGGGCGGCGGGGGCTCCAGAAGGGATTGAAGGTTGCTGCGCAGAGCCTCCCGAAACGCCTTCTGTAGCGGACTGGTGTAAACACCGCCCGGGAACGCGGGCGGGGTATATCCCAGATGCGCCCGATGCCAATATGCGTCGTCCCAGCAGCCGGCGTCGCGGCGTACTGGTACGCTGCTATCGCGACCCCCAAATGCGCAGTCGAGCGGATCGGTACGTATGCAAGGCTCCGGAGCGGTCGGAGGGAGTGTGAATACAGGAGGAAGGGGCTGCGGGTCGGAGGGAAACGAGGGGAACGGGCTGTGGTGGAACAAGGACTGCGACGGGAAGGGGGCGTCGACAAACATTGTGGTGATGAAGGAAGTCATCTTGTCGCGCACGACGGGCGCGCTGGAAGATTTATGCAGGTCGGCGAGGAGCGGATACTGTGGGCTGGGATTGCGTTAGCATTCCAAAGGTTACCATAGCTAGGACCCAGGGCAGCGAGAATGGAGAGGAGGTTGCTATACCAGTGAGGGCGCGCAGGGCAGGTCGCGAGGAGAATAAGCAAGGCGCGAACCGGAGGGGCGGTGCAGGTGACGGAAGGAGTACAGCAGTTGTGGAGCCTAGGGTGCTGGAAAGACGTTGAAGTTGTATGGCTTCAGCTGGACCAGCGCTGGCATTGGGCGTAAACAACGCTAGCGCGGGCGGTGAAGACCGCCGGTGCGGCGCATCGCGGGGCGCAACCCGGGCACCGATCCTCTAGCGGACTCTAGCGGATCGCCCTATGCTATCAAAAACCCCTCATCGGCATATGCAAGCTCAACTGAAACTCAGCTGCCGTGTTTCGCCCGACCTGTCCATCTTCACATCGTCGCAATTGGTCTGCGAGTCTGTGCGTGGCCTGCTTGCGAAGTATTGCAGCAGGCTCTCGCATGGGCCGTTCAAGTATTCCTTCGGACGCAAATGTGCATTGAAGTGTCAATTCCATGCGCATGGCGGCTTCAACTGCGCACTAACGCATGCACGTGTTGCACTGCTATCCGAGCTGACTACAGACGATATCATCTCTCCATGGCCAACGGCAGCCTTGTACGGCGTCTTTCACCACACGCGTTTGCACGCGCACGTACGGCACTACGGGATTTGCTCATGTAGCCATTGCAGGTAAGGTATCTGGCCTCCTCCATTATACTTCATCACACATGAAATCCAACAAAACCCTCTCCGCACCGCAACCATGTCATGGTTGCTGTCATGCCGGACAGGGGGTATCAAGTCGTCGAAAAGGAAAGTTAGCTAAACATATGCCAACCGCATCAAATGAGATCCTCCGCAGCCATCGCCTGACATCTACTTTTCCACCGGTCTTGTTAGACTCTCATCATACACAACTGCTCAATGCGATAGGTCATCTAAACGCCATCGCGGGTCGCCACTGGTTTGCTTTTGGACCGCTCGTCACCGGCGAGGTCCTCAACGTCGCCCCCAGCGTGAACGTCTTCGACCTGGTAGAGGATTTCGGGCTGGACATTCTGTCTAAGGATGTAGCGTTGGAAAAAGTACGGGATTTGGCGGGCACCGTAAGCTGCGTGCTTGCTCGTGGGGACGCTGAACACTTGGTCGAGTTCCTCGAGCGTCTTGCCTTTGGTCTCGGGCATGAAGAACAGCACGAGGAAGAAGCCGACCACGTTCCACGCGGCATACCAGCCGAAAGCCCCCTGGGGGGTGAAGGCTGCCTGGAGTGATGGCCAAGTGATCGAGAGGACAAAGTTGAAGAACCATGTCGTAGCTGTCGCAAGCGACATTCCATACGCACGCACGTACAGCGGGTAAGCCTCAGCCGAATAGGTGAACGGTACGGGGCCTTCACCAGGCGAGTACACGATGCCGAACAAGTAGATCCCCAGAGCGATGAGACCGACGCGAACCTTCCGGGATGATTCGGGGATGAAGAAGCACATTCCCGTGAAGAGCAAGAAAATCGCCATGAGCGGGAAAGTGGTCAACAAAAGGTTGCGACGGCCGAATGTATCGATGGTGTAGATGGCGGGGATGGCAAACAAGAAGTTGATGATGCCGAAGCCCAGGGAGGCTGCGAGCGCGGACTTGGCGCTAAAGCCGCTGTCTCGGAAAATTGATGAGGAGTAGTACGCGATAACGTTCACTCCACAAAACTGCCCAGGTCATTAGATGTCGGTCAGTACGGTAATCGACCTGGGTCACTCACCTGCTGCATGAACATGACGATCTCCGAAGCAATCATGGCGCGGCGGTTACGGGGGACGGTGAAGATCTCCTTGACCTTGCTCTGACCAATCTTCATGCCCTCTTCCGCCTTCAGGAGCTCGGCCATGTAGAACAAGTCACGGGCAGCCTGGAGCTTGTTGTAGCGCAGCTGGCACATGGCATGGTACGCTGCGGCATGGCGACCCTTGCTGAGGTACCAACGGGGCGATTCTGGGCATAGGAATACAAAGGCGCAAACGACAACAGCCGGGAGCATGGCAGATGCCATCATCAGGCGCCAATTCAACCCTGTAGCGGCAGAAGTGTCGGGGACACTATACAGGGCGAGGTCGGCAACATAACCCAGCATGATACCGAAAGCAGTCCACTACAGCGTGGTTAGCCTTGATTCTTTGGATTACTCGGAAAATTGCAGGAAACCCCACCATCTGCCACTGCATCACCAGAGCGCCACGAATGGCGGGAGGGGTACATTCAGCAGCGTAGATCGGGACGGTCGCCGATTTGGGGCCAATACCGAATCCAAGGGCGAAACGAGCGATGAACATATGCCACCAGGTGTTGACGAAGCCCTGCCAGAAACAAGCAATGGCGGAGAACAGGCAAGTAATGAAGATGGTGCCGCGACGACCAAACCAGTGGTTGTAAGGAACAGTCAGCCAGCATCCGATGAAAGCACAGCAGAGGTACGGTCCAGAGTTGACCAATCCGGTCAGCCAGGTCGAGCGTGAGTCGTCATTGTCGATTCCGAATTGCGGTGTGTAGAAAAGCTGTGCTCCATTGACGACCGTCTCGTCTGCAAAAGTCAGCTGAAATGCGGCTTGAGAAAATTCTCAGGGGCTACATACCCATTCCCTGGACAGCGGCGCAAACGGAACAGCAAATAATGACGATGTATAAGGTTTTCGGCTGGGACCACTTGTTCGTGAATTCCCTGTATAGGGTCGATATCTCTTCCTCGCTCAGCGTGTCGGTGCCGAGCCGGTCGTAGCACAATGGGTCCTGGGCCAGCATCGCACCAATCTCGAAGGCACGGATATCCTCGGGCTCGGCCAGCGCATGTTCCAGCGCGTAGTCTCGGCCCATCTTTTCCAGCTGGGGGCGACTGTAGCCAGCCAGAGGGTTCGCGAGTTTGGCATTGGCATTGCGGCGTGCCCGGTCCGCGGCAGACATGTGACTGCTGACAACCGAAGCGTTGCGAGGCGCCGTGCTGTGGCGGCGCTCGGCGTCCTCTTTGAAGGCAGGTTCGCCTTCCGAAGAGAGCTTGTCTCCGGAAGACATGCTGGGCGACCTTGGCGGGCGAGATTCTCAGGTAAGAAGAGCTGTTGGCCAGGTCAGAGGATAAGTGGGGACAGGCTGGAAAAGATTGCCATACGGGAATGTGAAATCGGCCCTCTATTTGGTATGCGCAGGACACTGGTGTCATGAGCATTTGTTTCACCGGCAGGTTCCAGACGTGACGGGAGCAGCTTACAATTCTGCTGTCGCAGGGAGCACGGTCCACGACGGATCAGGCTGGCTTGGTGCTCAGGGCGAGAGCGGGCACAGGAGGGCTGTCGCTTGTTTGGGGACAAACAAAGAGCAGCAGCCAGACTCGGAACACGGTGCCGGAGGAGTGCGCAGAAGGCGGCGACAAGAACCGCGCCGCGGGGAAGCGTGGTATTAAGAATCTCAAGCAATGCATGGCAAGCAGCAGGCTCAGCACACGGCTTACGCTCGGCAGGCGCCGCTGACGGGCCAAGCCCTGAGCGTGGAGAGCGCGCAGCAGAAATCCCCAGGCCGTCGCCATGTCCATGTAGCCAGGGTTCGCGCTGTCTCCCCGCGACCGGCTTAGCGCCAATTCTCCGCAAACGACGCAGCGATCGGCCGCGCCTTGTCCCGTTGCAGGCGCCAACGGTGGCTGCCATTCGCACTTGCCGGCTCCTCCAACGCCCGCCTCAGCCATCGCGACCTCGACCTCCTCCGCGCCACCCCAATCTCGATGGCCACGGCTCCTGCCCGCCAGCGCCCGCCCAGCGCCCAGCCATGACATCAGCCGGGCGCCTTGCCGAGCCCTCCGATGCCCTGCTCGTCGGCTGACTCCCGCCGCCCAGGCGGCACACAGCGCGAATCCTTCAGGCGCGAGCGGGCATCGCCAAGGCAGACTGCGCGGTGGGGCTGTAGGAAGGCCTCTGCTGCTTCGCGAGAACGTCGGGCCAATCCCGCGCGGGCGAGCATCGCTGCTGATCGGCGTGCTCTCCGGTGTGTGGTTTGCCTGCTGCCCACGGGGCTCTCCAGGTCTGCCTTTTCCCCAATCCCCAGCAGGCGGCCAAGTCCGCTTCTCCACAGTCGAGTCAGCGCTCGGCGGGCCCGTGGAACATCGAGTCCAATGCCTGCTGCGTATCTCACGGAGCCCTTTCCTGCGCTTCCGTCTCGCCTGGCCCGCGCCGGTGAGCATGCTGCGGGCGAATGGGGCTGCTCCAGGCTGTTGGCTGCCGGCGCTGCGCACCTACTCCAGCACAGGGTGCGAATGCAGCCTCGTGGCAGCCGGTCGCACAGGTCGCGCGAAACACGCGGCATTCCAGAGCTTGAGGTTGCAGGGACAACGATCGGCCGTTATGGCGCTGCGGCGTGGCTTACCTTGGCAGTCAGCCGAGACGCCTCTTATGTCATGAGCAGGGCTGTCCTCGCGACAGTGTGACAGCCGCCCAGACGGCACCGGGGGAGAGCTGCCTCGATTGGAGACTCTGTTCGCGATACATGCGGTTTCCGCAGCTTCGCAGTCGGTCGTCGTAGGGCCGAAGAGAACGCTCGAAGTCCCGGTAGGCGGTCAGACGCTCGGTAGTGAACCCACAGTAGGCCGAGCACAAAACCGGGCCTCGGGCTCGCGCGGAGGGGAGGGACCCCAGCCCGCCCACACCCACACGCCCACTGAACAGAGCGAAGCGGGGGAGGTGTGCTGCGGAGAGCACTGAACATGGAGAAAAGCCATCCCGGGCAGCCGGTCTCGCAGTGCCACAACATCCTCCGCATGTATTTCCGTTTTGCTGCTTCTCTCCGTCGCCATTGTGCTCGTACTGAGCTGCTACGCCGCACGTCGGCTTGGCTGTGCCGCGTTGCGCGTTCTCTGCGCGCATTCGCCTCCTCCGCTCCCGCCCTGCCGCCTGCGACATTGCGTGAGATTTGCAGGCCCGGCTGCACCTTTTTGTTGGCGGCCGGGATGTCGACCACCCAATCATGGCCAGCTGCCGCCACCTCTCCCATCCGACGGTGCCATCTGAGCGGCCGCGCGCCAGTCTCCTGGAATACCATCAGTGTCAGGGTCTGCCTTTGCTGCCTGAACCACAGCACCTGCAGCGGAGGCACGCAGGCCGTCGCAAGGTTGCACTGCTCAGCCGCATCCAACCGCTGCCTCATACTCCGTGCGTTGTGGCCTTGCTAGCAGGTGACCGAAGGCTCCAACGTCGTGCGGAGTCTGCCACTGTCAGCAAATACGCTGCCTCGCTTGGGCTCGTGCGGCCACGTACCTGTGACCGGGCCTCCCGTACTCAGTTACATGTACACTGATCTATGGCGAGGATGCAACGAGAGTCAAGACTTTTGATCCAAGTATACCAAGACGAAACGCTCGGGCCCAGCGCCCTCAGCACCTCTTGTCTGAACCGCAGCCCAGCGCTGCTTGAGTCAATACGCGTATGTTCTACGGATCGATCGACAGCGAGTGCCGCCACTCGAGCGCCACCGTTGAGCGACAAGACTTTGCCATGCGCAGTGTCCTTGGAGACGCTCGCCCTCACGTCAGGATGAGGAGCACTGTGAAGACTGGTCATTGATCGCAGCGTTCGGGGTAGATTCTTCTTGCTCTCGTTCGAATTTGCCAATAATGGCTCATCGCACCCGGATCTCGGTTTCGCGATCTCGGTCGAAGCAAACAATGGAACGCGCGCTAGGCGGGTGCAGTGCCAGATCTGAAGCAACCCCGACGGCCAACTACACGTACACGTACCATCCGGGTTCTCCGGCAGTGGTCATGCATTCTCAACACGGGAATCGCTGCCGCTCGAACAGTCTCGTTCGCTGCACGTGGACCACCAACAACTCCGCAGCCGCCAAGCACAATGCCACGCTAAACCCCGAGCAACCGTTTAAACGCAAATGCAGGGATGGATAAGGAGAACAAGCACGGAGCTGACGCCTTACCCGCCCTTTGGAACATGGCCGATCATCTACCGACGCGGACATAAGTTCACGATGCTACACGCAGAGCAGAAGTCTGGAGTCAGCCGGAGGTCTTTCAATCCCATGGTTGATGAGGCACCATGGACATCCGATCCCCATCCTCCCCCAGCTTCTCCGCATCCATACCACATCCGTTCCTGAAACAACATGTTTCTGACGGGAATTTCCTAGGATCATCGCTCTTCCGAACCTATTGCAGCGACCGTATAAGCGTGCGCATGACCCCCGGGCGGGTACCTGGGTTGACGGCTGTCCCACCGACAGTCTGGAACGCTTCTGGAAGCTCGTTCTTTGGCATCGTGAAGGCCTGACGTGACGACATGCTGCAGGCTTGGCTATCGCGAGTAATGTGATGCTGCAGACGGACTGCCTGACAGCTGCCCTTCCGAACCACGCCTTATCCGCTACCTTCCGAGACACGACTCCGTCTACTACGGGATACTACACTTGGGCATACCGTAGTGGGTACGAGAGCGGATATTCCACTTCCGACACTGTGGGACGCAAGAGAATATTGTGGAAGGAAGGTCAAAGCCGACCCCATGACGGCCGGATACGAGTGTTGTTTACCGCGAGCTTTCCTCACGTTCCATCACACGGGATTGTTGATCATCCGGATTCCCGTCAGTTTCTACAAGAATTCGACTTTTAAGGCTTGCGGAGTCTACCGGCGCTTGCAATGTAGATGCATTCTTCTCTTCATCTTATTTTCGCTGGAACGAAGAGATGAGAAGTATATGCGGCAAACCCGGCCAATGTTTATGGTCGATTGAAATCGCGATATAGGGTTTAAGTGTTTTAGTGTGGAATTTGAGGACTTGAGCGGGTAGAAATGAAGCTCTTCGAGCTTGCCTCTACTGAACGCTTCAAACCCTATGTGCAAGTTAGGCTAAGTGGGGGTAAGTCGCGTAAAGTGACAACGAATCCTCGACCTTATTTTCTCATCTTTAGTTTTCTCTCCTGTACGAACAAGAAGCGAATACAAAACCGACAATGTGAGACTTGGAGGATGTCGATTGTACATGCAGGTCAGAAAGCGGCGCCACAGCGACTGCACGCCTATCGTTTCTTTACGCAGAATCTCAATCTCCGAGATAAGCTTGGCCCAGCACCAGTTCCGAGATGTTGAGCACCATCAAAAATGCGGATCAAAAGCACAGAGCGAGGGATTTGAGTGGACGAGCATCTAGCCAATCAGAGGAAGCCGAATTTCGGAGCAGTGGAAGTAATCACGTGTCGGATGCTGAGAAATCGGGGCGATCGAAGGGCTCGGACGTCATCTTCGACATTTCCCGAAACACCTTCACGCCGTCTCCACCACGACAATCTTCTGCGTCAACAGTCCTACATCCATTTCAACTTTCCGCGACACAATCCTGTAGCTGCTGCATCGACAATGACGAACATCGCCGTGCCGAGGACGGCCATCCGCGCCCTATCCAGAGCCAGACCGTCGGTGAACTCGCGGACCGTACAAGGGCTTGCCACTACCAGACCTGCTCAAAGATGCCTTCACCAGACATCATCGCCCGCTTCGTTCGCGACTGTCCGACACAGGCCCACCACCTCCTCACTATCCGCCCGCAATGCGACACGGTTCGGAGCCGTTGAGAGCCGGCGGACAATGTTCATCCAGACCGAGAACACGCCCAACCCGGATGTAAGTTTTCCATTTCCTCGATAGTTTCCTGGTATTGTCCCATGCGCCAAGCAAGCATTGAACACCGAGGTTCCCTCGACGCCCACAGGCGCAGCGTCACTAACCGCCACCCAGGCCCTCAAATTCAACCCCAACACGCGCGTCCTCCCCGAAGACTTCCCCTCCACATTCCTCGAGTACATGAACCCGCGCTCCACGCTCGCGCCGCCGTACCCGTCGCCGCTCGCGGCCAAGCTCCTCAACGTCGACGGCATAACGTCCGTCTTCTTCGGCGCCGACTACATCACCGTCACCAAGGACAGCTCGTGCCCGTGGGCGCACATCAAGCCCGAGGTCTTCAGCTTGATCAGCGAGTACGTCGCGTCGGGCCAGCCCATGGTCAACGTGTCGCACGGTCAGGCTGGGGAGGGCCAGGAGAGCGCCGAGGACAGCTTGGCCTACAACGAGGACGACGACGAGGTCGTTGGCATGATCAAGGAGCTGCTGGAGACGCGTATTCGTCCGGCGATTCAGGAGGATGGTGGTGATATCGAGTATCGTGGGTTCCATGACGGTATCGTCATGCTGAAGCTCAGGGGCGCATGCCGGACATGCGACTCTTCTACCGTGACGCTGAAGAACGGCATTGAAAGTATGCTTACACATTATTTGGCTCCAGATGTGACGGGTGTTGAGCATGTTCTGGATGCGGAGGAAGAGATTTCCTTGAAGGAGTTCGCGAAGTTCGAAGAGAAGTTAAGGCACCAAAAGAGTGTGTAAGCTATTGTGTATACTCATCCAAAAAGAACAAAAAATTCAAAAGGGTTTCGAGCCGGGCATTTCAGTGGACATAAGAGATCAACGTATGCTCTGTACGGACACGTGCTCGAATCGTGAACAGAACTAAACTCGAAGTCTTTGCCCAACACTGTCAGCATCCATCATTCCAGCAACAGAACCACTCGCATACCGGCAAACCTACGCACTATGTTAGCGGCCCGTATTCCTTGATATTTTTGCTTGAACGAGCTAACGAGTGCTGTAGAAGTTCAAGATGCCGAGCAAGTGTTGAATGTGGAAGAAGAGGTCATGAACGTACTCGCAAGATAGGAGGAGAAGCTACGACAGCGGAGGGGTCCAGAGTGTACTACATCGACTGTCGAATAAAATCCGCTGATGGGCAGTCGAAGGATTCGTCCGCATGGAAAGGGACAGAAGGCATACGCCAGACCCATCCGGATGGATTCCTCAACTCCCCACGTGAATGACAGCACCCCACGCCAGACGACGGTCGATTTCTGCAACAGCTCGCGTATCAGCCACGTGGTGGAGCATATGGGGCGAACAAATTGGTAAAGAGCCCGAGGTCATGGGACGGATTTGCGGATCCATTGCGGATGCACAGGGTCCAGTGACGTCAAACGCTGGACGGTCATAGGAAGCCTGGACTTTGTCTCGGAGACACTACGGCGGTGCAACGGAGCATCCTTACCAGGTGCGCGGTATCGCAGAGCGAAGATCACGACGACGAGCGCTTAGCATTTAAGCATACGCTGGAATCCGGACGCTTAATAAGAGAAACAGCCCGCATGTCATCTCTGTCGTGGACTCCTCTGGCGGCTATCTGTACCGGTAACTGTTTTATCGAGCCGAGACGCACGCTTGGCTGCCCCTCAGTACATGGGCCCAGGGCCCCAGCCACCCTTTTCGAGATGTTGGAATCGCGATTGCTGCCGGGCTGCTCACATGCCACCGCAAAGAAGCACGCGTGCTGACGGAGGGGCGTGCGATGGCGACGTCTATCACAGCCCAGCGAGGAGCTCAGCTCCGGATACAGTCGCGGCGGTCGTGGCGCGTACCTGCCCCCCACTGGCGCCGCGGGATGAGGTGAGCGCGCGCGGAGAGGTCTCCGCCGGGGTGCAGAAAGAATAAAATACCAAAAATAGGCGATCCGTGATACGTATGCCCGATTCGCAGCTTACGATGGGCCGAATTGGTACGGTCATCTGCGTGGCCTCGGGGCGGGGGAAATATCGGTGAAGCTGCAGCTACTGCATTAGCGGTACACGGCACTGCGCCCTCTGCCTCCGCGTGCCGGCGCTGCACACCAGCCCAACCACCGCGCCGAGGGCGCCTGCTGCTAAACTCTATTGCCGGCGCGACTGCCCAGGCTCGCCCTGCAAATTCCAGCTGGCCGTGGGTCTGGTCGCGCTCCATCTGCGTCATTGCGTAAGTCACACTCGCCCGCCCGGCGCATTGCCACGTCCCTGATCATCTCCCGCGCCCTCCCCAGCGACACCAAGCCTCCTCTCTCGCTCGACCGTGTCCTTCTTTGCTCGCGCTCTCCCCGTCACTCTCTGCGGCTTGCGGCGACTTTGTTCTCATGGGGCTGTTTTTAGAAAAGTACTTCCTTTAACCGTTGATACCCCACCTGCCGATCTGATCACCAAAGCTCCACTCCACGGCGCGCATGATTTGCGGCAAGGAATGCTACGCGACCACGACCTTAACGACCACACACGAAATCACGACCGGAACAACGAGGGCAATTGGGCAGTCATGTGTTGGGACATCCACGATACAGCATCCTTACCAGCATATCGGGGGGTCCCATAGAAACAGCTTAAACAATCAATCAACGTCTGCGAACACCAATGGACTGTATCAGAAAGCCGCTCCAAGCCCTGCGCCACGACAAAAGTGAAACGCCCGCAGAGCAGGAAGTCCCCCTCCCGCCCGAAGAAGACCAACAACATCACCACCGTCACCACAACCTCCCCAACGGTGACATCAGCGGAAATCACCAACGCAACCATCCCGACCTCCGTCACCCTACCCATCGCTACGACGTCCCCAAGCGCCATCACATCCACACCACCGACACCGAGCTTCAAACCGACTTCGATCTCACCGACGAAGACGAACCACCGCCACCCCCTCCATACTACAACACCAAGAAACACAACCAATACCCGCACCAACACCGGCCGCGCAACAACAACCCACCACCCTCCAAACCCAACCGCTACAACACCAACCGCATCAAACGCACCCCCTCCCTCGACGCCTACATCTTCGCCTACGGCTCCGAGAAAGAGCTCGCCGAAGACCTCTACCCGATCCCGCTGGACGTCGACCTCTCGCCCTCGGAGCCGCAATTCCCCCTCCCCACGCCCCGCGGGCCGCCGGCCATGGGCACCCACGACCCCACGCACAACCACCACCCGCACTCCCACCACCACCACCGCCACCGCCACTACGACGACTACGACGACTACGACGACTACGACGACTACGACGACTACGAAGACGGCGACTACTACCCCCGCGGCCGCGACCCCCGCCCCCGCGAGAACACCAACACCAAGCCGCCATGGGCCCACCCCAGACCCGCTGCGCCGCAGCCGCCGCAGCCGCCACCACCCGCGCCCGCGTCCGAGTCGACGGCCGCGAGCATCCGGTCCGATCGCCGGCGGGTGCAGGCGAACGACGCGCGGCCGCGCAAGCGCGACAGCAAGCGCGACAGCGGAGGCACGGGCGGCGGCGGGTCGAGCGCGACGGCGACGAGCGATTTCACGTACGCGAACGGGGATGGAGGAGGAGGGGGCGGCAAGAAGGGCGGGAGGAGGTGGCGGGACGAGGAGGAAGCGGACGAGGGGTGGCCGCTGCCGCTGCCGCCGGCGGGGAGGAGGGAGAAGGGCGGCGGGGGCAAGGTTTCGATCAACGACGAGGACTACGACTACGGCGGGCAGTGGGACGGCGATGACGGCGGCGGGGACCGAGACCGGGATCGCGGCGACGTGGACGGGTCGCCGCCGCCGGCACCTCCGCCCATCTTCGTCAACGGCACGGAGCTGAGCCTGAGGAGCAAGGAGAACCTGCGCGACGCCGACGCCGACGACGCGTACCTCAAGCCGGACGCGGGCGGCGGCAGGGGCAGAGACCCGCTGTGGAGCCCCGGCTGGGAGGTCAGCTCGATCCACACGTTCAGCGGGGGCGAGGGCGACGTCGACGCGGACGGCTTCGTCGGCGGCCGCGGCGGCTTCTTCGACCACGCGCGCGCGCGCCGCCGCAACGAGCGCGCCAACCAGCACAACCACAACCACAACCACCCCTACGGCTTCGAGCGCGCCGGCGGCTGGCGCGGCGGCGGCGAGCCCGAGCTCTTCGACACCGGCAGGAACGCCGGCGAGTGGGAGCGCGGCGACTGGTCGCCCAGCCCGTACGCGTCGCCCACCGTCTCCGACGACGACGAGGACGACAGCTACAGGCGCGAGGCCGGCCGCTCGCCACACCCCAACGCCAGGCGGGACCGCGTCAAGAAGAAGAAGATGCACCACCACGACAAGCATCGCGGCCGCAAGCCGGAGCGCTCGCCCGAGCCCATCTCGCCGAGGACGCCGGCCCCGCCGGCCCCGCCGACAAGTGGGTCTGGCGGCGGGTTGAGTCGGATGGGCATGCCGCGGACGCCGTCGCAGATGGCGGGGTGTGCGTTGGGGGCGACGGCGGTGGCGGGGTTGTGCTGTGCGGGCGTGAAGAAGGTGGTGAGTGAGGTGATCAAGTCGGAGGTGGAGAAGCGGGTGGAGGAGAGGATGTGGGAGGAGCGCATGGAGAGGAGGAGGAAGAAGGCGAGGAAGAGGGAGGAGAAGGAAAGGAGGTGGAGGGAGAGGGATAGGATGGAGAGGGAGCGGGTGACGAGAGGGCCGGGCTTGGGGTCGGGCTTGAGGAGGAGAGTGAGGAGCGGTGGATTGGGGCTGGATGGGGTGGGCGAGCGAGAATGGTTGTTCAAAGAAGATCGAGCTGGGGATGGGTGGGCTGATGAGAGCGATGGGGACTTGGGATACGAAAGTTCCGGCGGGATGCATCCAGGGTTGAGGCCAAGAAAAGGGTGGAAGCCGAGCTGGAGTCGAAGTCGTACGAGAGAGGATATTCCATTACGGCCGACACCACGAAGAGGGCCGGATGGAGTGAGAGTAGAGCCGGGGATGCCAAGAGGAAGCCGTGATAAAGGGAAGGGCGTGGACGGTGGTGGATGGCGGAGGAGCGGAGTTCCTGGGCGCCGTCTACTATCCGACCACGATACGTCCGAACTTGCGAGTTTTAGTACTTTTCCGGCATCATCGATGCCAGCTCATGCCCATGTACGATAACGGATGGAGACTGTATGACGGGACGTAATGCGGTTGACGGTCCGGTACGACCTCCAACGTAGGACCTGTGACAATTTGGTCTCTTGACGGCAGCACTATTCTTCGGTATTAATTGATAGACGATTGGAAACGTAGCTATTACCTTTTATCTTCGCAGGACTTTTCTATTAGCGTGGTCAAGGTCGTACCAGGGTAAAACAGGCGCAGAACAAACTACATATCTTTTTACCGCTGTATATTGAATGCAAACATGGCCTCAGATCTCCTGTCACGAGATAAGCTCGGGAAGTATTGCCACGGGTTCCCGCACGGTCAGCTGAAGCATTCGTCCGGATGCTAGTGTGCAAATCATCCGGATGAATGCTCCAGTTGCCCATGACCCATGCATAACTGGGGTCGAATCAATAATGTCGAGAGGCTGGACCCCGTGCTAATCGTCGACTCAGGCGCTCACGTACAACTCGTGAGATGGTCATATCCTAACTGATCTTCAGCAATCGCTTATGAAGGTCTTGATAGAGATACCTCATGGAACAACGCCGGTGCATTCATTCTTTTACAAGATTGGATATTTTACAGATCTAAGGAGGGGTAGTCGCGGATATCCTTTCGGCAGTTTCCTCAAGAGGTAGCTTCTTACGCGGCCGCTTCAGATCCTCCGCCGTGATGCCGTTGCCGACCTTTGTGAGGCCCATGACTGGAGGGTCACCTTTCCTGACAAACTCGTACTGGCCTGTGAAATAATCAGCAGCACATCCAATTGACTGGACCCAGACTGGCAACCTACCAGGCAGCTTGTTGCCAGCCAACCTAAATGCATCCCTCACGACCTGCTCGTGCACCTCGCCCTTCAATTCGAACAAGATCTTGCTGACCGCGACTCTGCTGGCCCAGTGGTCGAAGCTACCCTTTCCCTTACCCATACGCGACTCGTTGCCCGAGGTGTAGACGCCGATGTTGGCCGAGATGCGCATGTACAGGCGGAACTTCGTGCCACGCAGGCGCTTGCGGATGGTGTCCTCGGCGATCTTGAGCTGCTTGGCCGAGATGCGGCGGTCGTGGTCCTTGAGGCGGATGCCGTAGTCGCCCCAGACGATGGTGGTGCCGCGCACCGAGCCGCCCGTCGGCACGCGCGGCCGTCCCTTGCGGTCCTTCTTGTTGTGGCCGGACCGCGGGAGCAGCCAGTCTTGCCGCGGGCTGGTGGTGCTGAAGGGGCGCGCCGCGAGAGCTGCGCCGAGGATTGCGGACGGCGGGCGCGCTGCAGCGGTGGAGCGGACGTGGTGGAGGACTGCGAGGGTTGGCGTCAGCGAGGGCAGAGGCGGCGGGGGCGGAGAGCAGTACGGCATTGGGGTCTCGCGGGGGCTTGGGCGAGGCCTCGCCGCAGCTGGGCCCCAAAGCTAGGGCATAGTCTGGGGGGAGGCATGGCGGACGGTCCCGTGGAGGCGCGGAGGTGTCGAGCGAGCTGCGGCTTCATGATTTCCAGGACGCTCGGGCCACACCGGCCGGCGGCGCGCGGAGAAACGTCTCGGAGCTGGCGCGCCTGGCCGGAAGTGCCTGGCGCAAGACGCGTGCGACATCATCGATCCACGCGTAGACGTGCCGCCCGCCGCCTGCCTGTCTCGCCAGCGACTGTGTCCGCGCCACGCCATCGCCCCGCGACGCCCTGTAATCTATGAATTGAGCGCGTGATATCTCAGTCACAGATATGCCCGCTGATATCAGGTCTTTTTTTGGCGGCAAGCCGGCCGCGGCGCCTGCGAAGCCGAAGGAGGAGGTGCGTTGATGTGCTCTTTCCTAACTATTCAAGCTCGATTAGATTCGCCTCTCCATTCAACTCTCTCGCAAATCTGTCGTATCTCCACTCTCCCCATGTCTCGTTTCCTCGTAGCTTGGCTATAGTCAGCCTGCGTTAAGTTCGACACAATGCCTCCGAAAGCTTACACCGGTCGCTCACAGGCAAAGCCCGCCAAAAAGAGAGGACGACCGGCGCGCAAGGTCGTGGAGGACTCTGACGATGAGGATGAACCGTGAGTCAGGCAACGCTCCTGTCTTGACAATGCTGACATGTGCGCAGCCCGAAGAAGGCAACGCCCAAGAAGGCCGCTCCGAAGAAACAGATGTGAGAGCTGGCGATTCCGGTACCCAATGCCATACTGACGTGCTGTAGCAAACGCGAACCGACTCCCGAAGGTGAGGAGACCACTGCTTCTGCCTTCTTCGGAAGCTCGAAGCCCGCTCGATCCGCTCCAAGCAAGACCCCGAAGCCCGCCGTGAAGACCGAAACGCCCAAGTCGTCCCCATCCAAAGCAAAGGCCAACGGCAAGACTGCTGCCACCCCTACGCGGACATCTGCTCGCAAGACGAAACCTGCTACATACGTCGAGGTGAAGGACGAGGATGAGGATTTCTTCGACGATGATGAGGACGGAGACGACATATTCACGGCCGCATTCAAGAAGAAGGGTAAGCAAGCAGATGATTACGTGGAGAGTTCCGAAGATGAGCCTGTAACCTTGCCGCAGAGGCAGGCAAGCGGCAAGAGCCAGAAAAAACTCAAGGAAGAGGACGACTTTGAAGCGGAAGAAGACGTAGACATGAAGGATGCCGACCCTGAGGATGACTTTGTGGTTCCGGACGATGACAAAGAGATCGTTACCAGCAAGAAGAAGAAGCCAGCTGTGAAGGCGGGAAGGAAACGTAAATCGGCTGAGACAGATGACGAGCTCGAAGAGGAACCACCCAAGAAGCCTCGCGGTCGCCCAGCATCAACCAAGGCATCCCCAGCCAAGAAGCGCGCGAAGAAGGATGAGCCCGAGAGCGCCGCGATGCAGGATATCCTCGCCAGTATTCCGACCGTGCGCCCGCCCTCGCCACCCCCCAAGAGTGATGGGGAAGGCAAGAAGTTCAACTTCAAGGCAACCCACGCGAATTCAGGACCTGCCCCCGAGGCAGGCGCCGTGGAGATCCCGGAAGGAGAACCAAACTGCCTTGCAGGAATGACATTCGTCTTCACTGGACTACTTCAATACTTAGACCGTGAAGCAGGACAGCAGTTGGTCAAGCGTTATGGCGGTAAAGTTACGGGTGCACCGAGCAGCAAAACAAGCTTCGTGGTTCTTGGAAATGATGCTGGCCCCAGCAAGCTAGCGAAGATCAAGCAATTCAAGCTTAAAACTATCAACGAAGAGGGTTTATTCGCTCTCATCAAGAAATTGCCAGCGAATGGCGGAGACAGCAAGGCTGCTGCAGCGTACGAAGAGAAACAAGCCGCTGAAGCTAAGAAGATTAAGGAGATGGCTGAAGAGATGGACAAGGAAGAGCGTCGGACAGGAGGTGCTGGCGGTGCCGGGGGTGGCAAAGCTGCTCCAGCCAGCGCAGCGAGTTCGCAAGCCCCTGGATCACAAGCAACCAGCTCTCAACCGGCCCAAGATAGCCGACTGTGGACAGTCAAGTATGCGCCTTCTCAACTGACGCAGATTTGTGGCAACAAGGGCCAAGTGGAGAAGCTCCAACGATGGCTGCGCAATTTTCCCAAGAGCCAGAAGAAGGGCTTTAAGCTCGGTGGCCCTGATGGAAGTGGGCTTTTCAGAGCAGTGATGATCCACGGTCCTCCAGGAATCGGCAAAACTACCGCAGCGCATCTCGTGGCCAAGCTTGAGGGATACGACATCGTTGAGACCAACGCCAGTGATACTCGAAGTAAGAAGGGCGTCAATGAGGGCCTTCAGGGTGTGCTCGAAACAACATCGCTACATGGATACTTCGCTGGTGATGGAAAGAAGGTCGAGGAGTCGAAGAAGAAGCTGGTGCTCATCATGGATGAGGTCGACGGCATGTCTGCAGGTGATCGAGGTGGAGTCGGAGCGCTCGCGGCTGTCTGCAAGAAGACTCAGATTCCGATGATTCTAATCTGCAATGACCGCCGTCTCCCGAAGATGAAGCCGTTCGACTACGTCACGTTCGACATTCCGTTCAGACGGCCAACCACAGATCAAATCAGGTCAAGAATCATGACAATTGCTTATCGAGAGGGCCTCAAGATGCCCAAGAACGTCATCGACGCTTTGATCGAGGGAACCAGCGCAGATATCCGACAAGTCGTCAACATGGTGTCAACGGCGAAGTTGGATGAGGAAGCCATGGATTTCGACAAGAGCAAGTCGATGTCCAAGGCTTGGGAGAAACACATCATCCTGAAGCCATGGGATATTGTCGGCAAGATTCTGCAAGGCCACATGTTCTCAGAAAGTAGCAAGCACACGCTCAACGACAAGACGGAGTTCTACTTCAACGACCACGAGCTTAGCTACCTCATGCTTCAGGAGAACTATCTTGGCACAAATCCGATGCGGGCTGCCAACTGCCAGGGCAAGGACCGGAAATTGAAGTTGCTAGAGCTTGCTGACAACGCCGCGGAAAGCATTAGTGACGGAGATCTCGTTGACAGGATGATCCACGGCTCACAACAGCAATGGAGTCTGATGCCTACTCACGCTATCTTCAGCTTTGTTAGGCCTGCTAGTTTTGTTGCTGGTAGCATGGCTGGCTTCAAGACGAACTTTCCCCAGTGGCTGGGCAAGAACAGTTCACAAGGCAAACTCACGCGTATGGTCAAGGAGATTCAAGGACACATGCGCCTGCGGACTTCCGGAGACCGCCACGAGATACGTCAACAATATGTCCCCATCCTTTGGCAGGAGCTTGTCAAGAAGTTGGAGCAGGAAGGCAAGGAGGCTGTTCCCGAGGTCATCGACCTCATGGACAGCTACTTCCTCACCAAGGACGACTTCGATGCAATCCTAGAGCTGGGTGTCGGCCCAATGGACATGGAAAAGATCAAGATCGAGTCGCAAACCAAGGCAACGTTCACCAGGATGTAAGTAAAACCAGCAACACCCCTTGAGAGATGAACACGCGCTGAAACTCAGTCTTCCGCAGGTACAACCAGGCATCCCACCCCGTCCCCTTCATGAAAGCCTCGTCGGTCGTGGCGCCCAAGGCAGCCAAGAAGGAGAAGCCGGATCTCGAAGAGGCTATCGAGGAGTCCGACGAAGGCGAGGTCGCGGACGAGCCGGATGCGACCAAGAAGGATGAGGACGAGGAGGGAGATATCACAAAGGACAAGTACATCAAGCAGCCGAAGAAGAAGGCCGCTCCCAAGAAGAAGGCGGCGAAGAAGGCTGCTGCGGATGACGATGATGATGAGCCCAAGCCGAAGAAGGCGGCGAAGGGCAAGGGAAAGGCGAAGAAATGAGGGGTGACGCATGGCATAAAGATACAAAGAAGAATATTTCTAGGGAAACTCAAGAGTGTTTGCCTAGGATTCGGAAAGAGCGTAGCGAGAGGCTCGATACGTACAAATCAGAGGAACTTTAAGGGGGTTTCGCGACGTATGGAGGTCTTCTTGGCAGGGTTACATGCATCTGATTTGCCACATTGACCGTTATGCAAGTGCTTTTGCTTCTGGAAGGGAATCGATTGTATCGGCATCGGGAGGGTTTAAAAGCATCTGACTACAAAAACACACAAAGTAGGAATTTGAGTTGCATGATTTCCATCATTGATAAATGCTTTAGAATGTCTTTCTTGAGGCGAGAGGATCGTCATCTTCGGGGGAAGTTGAAGCATCCATCCGAATGCGGAAGTACACGAGCAGTTACAACAGGGTTATCCGGCTGTATGGTCCGATCCTCCATGATTTTGCGCTCGTGTAGCAAAGCTCGAAAGCGCGAGGTCGAAATCGAGTTGGTTGATTGTTGTTCACCTGCCAGAATCAATTCAGGCGTCGAGTCCGAAAGGAGATGTAGGGTTGACAGCAGAATCAATCAGTAGCTATAGTATTTGAACGACGCGTGGGCAGTTGAAGCACTCATCCGGGCGCAGATGTACAGCGGGAGAAAGGACAAATGCGTCAAGACGAAGGCTGCAACTACGCATGGGCGACTGATCACGAATGAGAGCAGGGCAAGGTGCCATGTCAGAGTTCTTCTCCGCTACCTTTCTTCACTGTTCAGCATACCTGGTGCACTCCGCATCAACTCAACGCCCGACATTGCATAGGTGAAGATATAATTATACTTATCACCATTCGCGGCTCCCCTTGGCAATCAATCCGCTTTTGTACATTAACACCGCGAAGCCCGTCAGAGAAGAAACCCGTGAAATCACGTTTACCACATCACGCGCAACGCCCGTAGCATCATGAAGTATCAACCTACGTCCCCGTCTCCGTCTCGACACCCGGCTTCCTGCCCTCCATCTTGCCCGTGACCCTGTTCTTCAAGCGCCTGAGCCCGATGATGCCCTCGTCTTTGGCAAACTTCGCGTTGCGCGCCGGCTTCCACTGCATGAGGCCGCGCTGCTTCCGGGCCTCTGTGCGCTTGTTCTGGCGGTTCGTGTCTTTGCTGCTGGACGCGCTGCCGTTGCTGTCCTGAGTGCCGGCGCTGGTCGACGTCGTGGCCGTGGTCGTCGTGTTGGCCGTCTCGGCTGACGTCGACTTGCGGCCGTCAGTGGTGCTGCCGTTCATCGTGTCAGCGTCCTGGATTCCCAGGTCGTCCGAGGAGTTGGAGTCGTCGTTGTCCAAGTCCGACTCGTGGTCCTCATCCGACGAGGGGTGGTGCGGGTCGTGCAGCGGGGCGTCGCGGCCGGGCTCGCGACGCTTGCGGCCCGAGGCGTCCATGTAGGCCTTCGGGTCGTCGCCGAAGGCACCGGACCAGTCGTTGCCGTCCCTGGTGAGCCACTTCTGCTTCTCCTCCTCGGGTGCGTCTTGCAGAATGTCGCGACCGGAAGTGAGGGATGCTTCGTGAAGTTGTTGAATGCGGTCGGGCAGCTCCTTGTCGACACGTCGCTGACGCACACCCTCAGCCATGCATGCCTCCCATGTCTCGTATGTCTCACGGGAATCATTGTCCATAATGAAGGCCTCATGACTCTCGTCTGTCCCGGCCTTGAAGCGGGCGCTGAACTGCAGGCGGCCCACCTCCTGAAGATCCTCGAGGCCGACCTCACCCTTGCAGTTGTCTTCGGTGATGTAGTTTTGGGTAAGACGGGCCGGGCTAGAGCAGGTCCAGATAGGGATATTGACAGGCGTTTCCTCGTTGTCGATGAAGTGGTGCAGCCAGATGACTGCGTAGGCGTTGGCCTTGCGCTTGCCGCTGAGATGGAACTCGAAGACGATGGGCGATCGGTACCTGTACTTGACAGGAAGACGCACGTCGTTCTTGCCCTCCTTCTTAGCCAGGTCCCAGTACATACCATCGCCCTCGTCCAACGGGCGAGCCTCCGTACGGGGAATCTTCGCAGTTGATCCGCCAGTGCGTAGGCGAAGTTTAGCATGATGGTTATAGTTGACCGCAAGGATACGTTCAGAAGTGAATTCGAAGGTGCCGACGTCCCATCCAAGAAGGTTCGGCGGCAGGCGGGTTTCGATGCTTCGCCAAAGCAAGGAGATACGAATGCGACCAAATCCGATACCACCGTCAAGTGGATACCAGCGGGTGACTTGAGAGCTGGTCTCGAGGATGTCTGAAATCTTCAGAGGGACGATACCAAGAATCGGGTCATGTTCCCTGTTGCGAGAGTCTCGAACAGCGACAGTAACGATTCCGGACCGCCAATCGCGCATGAAACGTTCTGTACCAGCATTGAAAATAGGCTGGCTGCTGACAGCCTTGGCACGCGTACGGTATACCAACTCGTCGTTGTACAGGATAGTGCAGTAGCTGGTTGGGAGATTCTTGCCTTCCTGCTCTGTCGTCTCCCCGTACGGCTTGGCTGGCTCGAACTCTCGGCCATTCCGGCTTCCAGTTGTTCCCTTGACGTTTTCGAGTTCCAAGTTGACAATCTGGTGAACAATGATACTGCAGACACCGCTGGGCCAGAGAGGGTCCGGGGGCGTGTGCTGGACTGCATCATCTTCGTTGGTGTTGGTAACACCCTTCTCGTCCTGCAACTCCGGATGGTCTTTGAGCTCATCTGGAAGAGCCTTGTTCTTGCCATCAGTGCGGAGCTCGGGCCTGTACTTGGGCTTGCCAAAGTAGCCAACTTCCCAGTGGAGCTCCCCTGGCATGGTACTGTCCGCATCCATACCAGCGAGCTTGCTGACCTGAGGGTACATCTTTCCTGGATGCTGAATCATCTTTTGCATGGAGAGCTCAACCTTGCCGACGATATCGTCTGCACTGTGGCGATCAGAATCCCAAAGCTCCACGCTCAAGTTCTCATCAGCCTTGATGAGTTCCGGCGTAACGAGAAGTCTAGCCATTGTTAGTTTCATAAAGGCGCAGCCGAGAAAATACAGGTCACTTACGCAGTAGTCTCCTCCCAAATCGGGTTCAAGTCATCCGTTATGACGCGCGTGCAGTACATGGGCTTGCCATACTTGGAGAAGGAGAGAGTGATGTAAGGGTCACTGCCACCGTGCTTGCTGCCACGCTTATCCTGCTTGCTGAGACCAACAGCTCTATGGATGCGGATCCACAAAACGCCGAGGGCCTGGACGTCCTTCTGGATATCATCACCCTGGAGAATGGCGCGCATGTCGATGCTCATCGACTTAGGCGCAACGTACATGCTCGCAGCCGCGCCAATGGCATAGTTGACGAAGTTGGAAATCAAGGGAAGGTTAAGGATGTTGACACCTTTCTCGATCATCGGGATGCAACCGGCCTGGACTTGAGGGACCCCCATTAGGGTAAATGTGAGGGTCTTCAGGAAGGGAGGCTCCGGGGTCAAGTTCATCCTCAAGCGAATAGTTCCAACGAGGCCTTGGAGTTCCACGAAAATGGGAAGGGGAACTCCGAAAAGGCCCTTGATACCTAGATAGAAGACAAGCTGCATGTGCATATTCCGAGCCTTGTCCGACGCACGCTTTCCAGAGGGCTTGGCGTGGTAAGCAAAGGAACATTCGAGGTTGTAGAAGTCACCGCCTTCCTCATCAGCGGCAGCCTCTTGCGGGTCCTTGGTCTTCTTATTCTCCTCGTGAATAGCATCCTTCATCTCCTTCATGTGCGTGTCCGGAAGAGCGCGCAAGCTCAGAATACGGAGGGGATTGCTGCCCTGGTTGATCTCTGCGACGCGGACATTCTCAATAACTCCAGGAACCGAGGCTTGCATGACGTCTTCAAGCGTGTCGGCGATACCTTGGAACATGTCGGGGTTGATCAAACCCCAGACAATGCCGAGGAAAGTATTCATCCACTCAACAGACTCGGGCAGCAGGTTTGCAGTGGCCTGGTGGGAAGTCAGTACAGGTGCCATCACTGAAGTTCGACGGCACTCACCGTCTGTCCACGGGTCTGCTCGCTGTCCCATTCGACCTCTCTACCGCTGCGGACAACTTCCTTCATCCACAGCCACACACCGGAGGCTACGCAAAAGCCCAAGGGAATCAGACCGAACAAACGGCCGCCGAATATCCTGCCAATCACAATTATGGCGGCAAATATACCACCGCACAAGCCCATAGTGCGCTTCTCCATGGCCTCAAAGTAGGGCTCATAGCTCACCGAGGGCGTTGGGTGGAACAGGATGTTTGTCTTCTCCCCGTGAATAGGCACGTCGGAAGTGGTGCCCTCCTCGACAGGGTCCGGGGGTGCGGTGACATCCTGGTTGTATTTGTATTCGGGATTGGACTGCGAGGCGTCCGTCTTGATTGGCTGTGTGCATGGGTCAGCGCCGAGGCGGAAAGCAGGAAACGAACACCAGGGAACATACCGTATCCTTGCCCAGGTTTGCGTTCGGTACCGAAAGCTGCCAATTGTCAGAACCGGTGCACTGAGGGCTTGTGGGGGGAGGTGGAGGACGTGCCTTTGGGTTGTCGACAGAGTCTATGACTTCCTTCTTGACGTCCTCGATGACAACCTGGCGGCCGGTAGTGGGATCGGTGACTTCCTTCTGGGTTCCTTTGATACCTAGGGGATGCTGCTTGTGAGCGGTGACGCCGGAACCAGAACCGTCACCAGGCTGCTGCTGGTGGTTCTTCGCCTGCTCCTCGAGCTGCTTGTCGCGCTCCTTCTTGTCCTTGTCGAGGTTCTCGATAAACTTCCTGACAGTAGGGACGGGATTGGCACCCGAGTAATGGCCGCCAGGCATGTGCTGCTGCTGGTCGGCCATGGTTGCGGCAGCGTGGTGGAAGCGGGGTGAGGAGGGAAGAAAGGGAATCCTTTTGCACAGCAGTGGAAGAGCGCCAGCGGGGCCAATGCGTGCGTGGCGGGGGTATATGAGAGAACAGGAGCAGCGATTTGCGAGGGAATCCGGCTTTGACGCAAGCAAGGCACGCTTGTGGAGGGCGATCCTTGAGCTGTGGGCGGGAAGCCACAGACAATGACATCATGTGGCTGCCAGACGCGCGCGCCCACGTCAATTGCGCGCGGCGGCCAAGGCGCGTGCGTTGCACCACAGCTGCTTCGAGCCCGTCCACCCCGAAACAGGCCGCCGCGGCGCCAGATGAGGCTTTGCTGCGCGCGCTGTGGCGGTCGTGCACCGGGCTGGAGCGTGGCAGCAGCAGCGGCGGCGGCGCATCCCGGCATTGGGGTCCCGCCATCGATCACCACCCAGGATGCCCAGGCCCCGCCCCGCCCCCCGGCCTGAGCGACCTCCAGATCGCCGCTACGCCCCGCTGACGACCACCACTGCGACCAGAACACGCCCAGCGAGTCAAGTCGGACGTGCCCACGTAGATCCTGCCCCGCCAAGCCATGTCCGACAACCAGTTCACCCTCTTCACCAACGGCAGCTACTGCCTCGGCGACGAGCTGGTCGACGACCACCTCGTCATCTCCGAAGAGACCGGCCGCATCCTCAAGCGCACAGGCTACATCGGTGGCGAGATTGTCGATCTCGAGGGCCACATCGTGGCCCCCGGCTTTCTCGAGTTGCACACCAACGGCGTCAACGGCTTCCATTTTACCCATTTCGAGGACGAGCTGCAGTATGACCAGAAGCTGAAAGAGACGGCCGACTTTTATGTCACCCAGGGCGTGACTGGCTTCTGGGCAACAATTCCCACCGTGTCTCCCGAGACCTTTCAAAAGGTAAGTTATTAATTTTGGTCCTATGAGTGATTTAGCTACATTTTATTTTATTTTGTTTTGTTTTAAGCAACCGTTCTATTAAATAGATGTTAGTCATCCGGACGAATTAATTCCTCATGTAACGTTAAGCAACTTACACTTGTCGTCGGCTGACCAATGATTCTATACTCTGATGTACTGTTATTGCTCTCCTGTTATTCTAATCAGATATTATCAATTCTCAATTGGATGACGTTTTTTTTTTAAGTTTCTTTCTTTGGAAAACGGTCCATTTATCACATGCGGAGGAAGCAAAAAGCCTACTGTGTCTTTCAAATTCAATTCACCAACACACTGCTTCACATCTAACATCCTACAGATCCTCCCCTCCCTCCGCCCCCGCAGCTTCTCACCCACCAGCGCCACCCTCCATGGCGCCCACGTCGAAGGCCCGTACCTATCCCCCGACAAGGCCGGCGCGCACAACGCCTCCCTCTTCCACCCGCCCACGACCGCTCCCTCCAGCATTTACGGCCCCGCCCTGAACGACCAAATAATCAAACTCGCCACCGTCTGCCCCACCCTCCCCTCCATCACCCCCCTCATCCGCACCCTCACCACCACCCACTCCACCCGCGTCTCCCTCGGCCACACCCCATCCACCTACGCCACCGGCCTCGCCGCCCTCACCGCCGGCGCCACCTGCCTCACCCACACCCTCAACGCCATGTCACCCCTCGCCTCCCGCGCGCCGGGTCTCGCAGGCCTGATCTCCCTGCCCGCCACCTCCACCACCCCGCCACCCCCCTACTACACCCTCATCGCCGACGGCCACCACCTGCACCCGGCCACGCTCTCCCTCCTCCACCGCGCCAACCCCACCCGCGCCATCCTCATCACCGACAGCGTCGAGCTAGCCGGCCCCGCCATGCCGCCCGGCTCCTACCCCGGGCACGCGCAGATCGGCCAGCGCCAGCGCAAGATCGCGGTCGACGCGGCGACGGGCGCGCCGTACGCGAGCGGCCCGAAAGCGGTCGTCGACGGCGACGAGCAGACGCTGGTCGGCGGCTGCGGGTCGCTGGCGCAGGGCGTGCGCAACCTGATGGCGTGGAGCGGGTGCGGGCTGGCGCCGGCGGTGCGCGCGGCGACGGAGAACGTGGCGGCCATGATGGGCGTGGACGGGCCGGGCGCGCTCGAGGGCGGCGGCGTCGGCGTGTTGAGGGAGGGGTGCAGGGCCGACCTGGCGGTGCTGACCGAGGAGGGGGAGGTGGTGCAGACGTGGGTTGGGGGGAGGATGGTTTGGGAGAGGGAGGGCGGGTTGTGAGTGTGGCGTGGAGTTGGCTGGCGTTTTCCGTCGCTGAAGCGATTTTGTTCGGACGGAAGGCTTTCAGCTCCCCGTGGTGATGTGTCCTAGACCGATCATGACTTGTTCTTTTCTTTTCCCCTTTGCGTCCATACTAGAAACCGCAGTCGCTCCTTTCGAACCCGCGGACATAGATCAGCTGTCGTCTAGGATTTTTTTGCCCTTCAAATTTGAAAGAAGCCCCAGACGTATCTGTATAAATGCTTCAACTGGCCATGAAGGTATGCACCTGCTGCAATACTCCCCGATCCGATCCGAGCCGTCTTTTCGGTAGGACCGCTCGAGCTTGAACTATGCTTAGCCGCGGGGAGCTGAAGCATCCGTCCGGACACAAAAGCCGTCGAGAACATATACCATAGCTATCCGGACGAACGCTTCAAGCCCCCCACGGAGTTTCATTGATTCCTCACTGGTGGCGAACTCCTCTCAACACCCGCATGCACCAAACACCACACCACCACCACCAATCAAGAAGATACAACAAGCTCAAGAATGCAACCTTTTATCTTCTTACTTACTTTCTTTCGGGATGCCGTAATGATCGTCGTGCAACTATTTTGATCTAAAAAACAGTAGTGTGTGTGTTGTGCAGTTGTGTTCGGATGCTAAACCATCCCCAGCCGGCTTCGCTCACCCAATCAGGAAAAAGAAAACCCCACCACCATCCTTTCCCTTGAACCACCGGAGCCGCCAGAAAAATTGCCATAATGAGCCGTCCTTCCTATCCTATCCCACCACCTTAACCAAGGCTTCCAAAGTCATATGAAGGCGTGAGAGAGAAGAAGGGAAGGGAAAGCCCAATGGCGCAGTGATAGGAGAGAAAAACGACACACAATTCGCTCCAAAAACAAGCTGTAAAAAAAAAGAGAACACCTGTGCTGTGCAGAAAATGTGATATGGTCGGAAGTGCAGGTGTAGTCCATCGCAAAGGGCAGGGATGGATACCAAGCCTCCGACAAAAGCAAACCCAACCCCGGTACTCCTTGATTAATCCCGCTGCTGCAATGGTTTGTGATTGTGTACAGAGAATTTGCATCTTGGGGAAAAGGTCGATGGTCGTCGTCAGGGGATATTAGAACGAAAAAAAGGGAAATGCTCTGATTCGGCAAGTCGTGAAGAGTTGGCCATTGTGTGATTTAGGATTGAGAGAAGGTCGTCTAGGAAATTGCATGTGACCAGTATCCTCCAAGTTGCTGGCTGAACTTCCGTGTTGGTGAACGCTGCACGGGTTGATGGGTCTGAGTCTCTGAAGGTTGTTCCAGTTACGCAGTGTCGTCACGCATGAACTCCAGAGATAAGCGCGGCGCCCGAACGTGGTCATATCCTGCATCATCGAATTGCTTGCATTCCTGAAGACCTGGGAGTTTTCCAGGGAAGTTGATGCGCGAATAGCGGTCGTCAGTACAGCCAGGCCGAACGCGACTGCTAACCTGGGAGTATTTGGTTTTAAGTCTCCTAAGAGTTGAGCATGTTCTGGACACTCAACCATTTTTGCCGAAGTGTTTCATGATCAGCGTTGATCTGTAGGCACCATCGGACTAAGTCAGTGATCTAACTTCTCTTGCCAACAAACGTAAAAAGGGGGGTAAGGATGAACTGACTTGAGCCCACTGTAGTTTCGTTTCCACGAGTTCCTTCTCGGCTTCCGCGAGTTGCTCCTCAAGAGCCCGGTTGGCAGTCTGAACCTCACTGTTGCGGCGCATGGCACGGTTGAGGTGCTCATTCATGCGCTCCTCAACCTCAGCACCCTGCTGGTCAACCAGCTTCCGCAACTCTTCGACTTGGCCCTTCATACTCTCGTTCTCGTCCATCAACCTCTCATTTTCGACCTTGGTGCGTACGAGTTCGGAGGCAAGGGCGACGTGCTCGGTGTCGGACTTCTCGGTGCGCTCCTCAAGGGTCCGCACCTTGGCTGTCAAGTTGTGGACAGTAGCCTTGAGACCTTCTAGCTCTGATTCCCTTGCCTGCTCAATCCGTTGCTTCTCCTTCCATTCAGCAGTGTATGCCTGGAGCATCTCGGGTGTGATCTTGACAGAACAGGCGTCCTGGACAAGTTTATCGGCGCGGTAGATTTCCTTGTCAACACCACCGGTGCTACCGAAGAATCCAGACTCCAGAAGCGAGGACTGAGTGGGGGCCTTATCAATGTAAACGTCGAATAGGCGCTCCTTGAGGAAAGTGGTAAGTTGCGACATGTCTTTCATGCCGAGAAGCGTCTCGGCATTCTTCTGCATCAGGACGATGCCAAACTTGAGTATCGCACCTTCCAGGCCCTCGCTGAGGATCAGATCGTAGATGCGTAGAACAAGCTGAAGAGGGAAGCGGTAGGCGAATAAAGTCAGGAACCACTGGGTGGCATAAAGCTGGGGAGAAACGCCACGACGGTGCAGATGGCAGTAAAGCGCGGGCTCAAACTCTTCGAGAAGACGCTCGAATTGGTACAGGTGCAGGTGGAGACCTGGCATGTCCTGAATGAACATCTCTCGAAGGCCGTACTTGTTCATCAAGCGTACAAGCAAGCAGAACGCCTCCTCCTCAGGCATCTAGGTCAATGTCAGTACTGCCATAATTTTCGTCAGACTTGTTGCAAACTTACGTTGAAAAGCAAAGGCATTGCAATGAAGTTAACGCCCTGCGGGTATCCGACTTCGGCATCGAACAGCGCGTAGGCCTTGCAAAGGTTGAAAAGCCCGTCTTGCAGACCAGCGGCCATCAGATATTTCGAGTAACTGGTCCTGGACCCCAAATCACGCTTGATCTGCTTCTCAAGCTTCTGAATAGCCGCTGCATCCTCCTTCTGCCTCTTCTTCCTCGCTTCGAGAATCTTTGCGGATGCCTCAGGGTCGTGAGAGCCATTTTGAGTTGGTGAACCCATGCCATTTGTTCCGTTTGCGGTTCCTCCAGTTGTTGTTGTCGCAGGGGTCGAGTAGTCCGAGTGAGCGGAAGATGCAGATGAGGTAACGGACTCCTTCTTCTTATGAACATCCCCGTTACTGTCGTTGCGGGGGAGTTGAGGCAAATTCGAAAGTACCTTTTCCTTATCCGTACCTCGAGCCACCAACTCCTTGTAGACACTCTCCAGCTCCTCGTTCTTGCTCTGCGCGAGCACCTGCCAGACAACACCTCTAATGGGCTGAGGAATGCCGCTGGCAATCGCAGCATTCAGCTCCTCGGCACTTGTTCTAGCCACGGCCGCCGGGCCTTCGTAAACCACAGACTGCCACAAGTCCCAATCTACAGGCGGTGCGTCCTCGAGACCCGGGCCGACTGCTGTGCCGACAGCGGTGCCGGGCGCAAGATTAGGGTTGAATGTCGGCTGTGTAGTGGTGCCGGGGCTGGAGGCAACACGCGACATGGGCGGGGCCTGATCATCCTTCTCGCCCGGGACACTGACGCTCAAAGACCTACCGGCAGCTGCACTGCCGTTGATGGGAACAAGGTCGACCTCGCCCTCTTCATCAATGGCAATGCCAGCCTCTTCCCGCATACGAGCAAACTTGAAGCGGTCCTTGAGGCTATTGCGACTAGATCTCGCGCTGCCAGTTCCATTGCTGCCCTCATGGTGATCCATGTCGTGGTTGCTGCCTATTGTTGCGAGAGATGCGTTCGTGCCTCGTCGGCTTGTTTCCTTGGAGGCTGGGGGAGACGTCTTTTTGTCGTTGCTTCCTCTCGAAAGCCATGCAAAAGGACTTGTCAGGGAGCGCTTCGGAGGTGGTGGAGGAGCGACGAGCTCTTGCTTGACGGGCGGGTCGGGCGGCGGTGGGAATTGAACAGAGGGGATCTGCCCCGAGAAGGCCTGCATTGAGCCGTTGGAATCGCGATCGACGGGCTTAGGTGGCAGTGATGCAAGAGTCGAGTTGCGCGAGTGATTTGCGGACTTCTTGCCCTCTGTAGGATTAAGTTAGTGAGACATTTCGTGACATGGGGCGATCTTTCCTAGGGCCCTTGCGACTGCCACTACAGCAAGCTGTTGCCGCATATAGTGCCCCAGGCTCTTGCAACAGGCACAAGGCCCATCCCAGAACCCCAGCATGCCTGCAACAACACCGGCAAGAGTTAGAGGACGTGCTGCTTACCTTCGTCGAGATTTACATCATCCAGCGACTCGTTCGACAGCACGCTGGTCGAGGTCAGGAGCGGCGACTTGTTCGGGCTGATGTCTTCCTCTTTATCGCCGGGTTTGTCGTCCACTTTGTTGTCGTCGCGTGCGGACTCTTGGCTGTGGCTCTCCAGGTGCGCGATAGGCACAGGGGGCATCTGCGGCGCCGCCGAGTCCCTCTGGTTGCTCAACGTGGTTCTCGAGTCTGACGAAGAACGGCGGCCGGTGAGCGAGCGTTCGCCAGACTGTGAGCGGGCCATGCTTGCGGCGTCCTCGAAAGTGTCCTGGGCAAAGGAGTTGGCATCAGCAACAAGCCCCTCCTCCCTTGCGTCTCCCACGCGAGCACCTACATTATCGTGGTCAGAGCTCCCGGTCTGGGGCCGTGATCTGTCTTCCTCCATATCTGGCAGCGGGCGAGTGTGTGCGGGCAAGGTGGGCGGCGGACGAGCCCCGGTCAGATATGCGTGTTGCCGACGGCTGTTGTCGAGTACGAGGAGGGCGGTCGGGGCCGCAGGCTGGGAGGCGGAGGGCGGTCAATTGGCGGGCGATGCACGGGAGGCGGATCGTGGTTGGTCGTGGCAGGAAGGTGGTTGTTGGGAAGGACGGGACAGCGGCGAAGGCTGGTGTTGTCAATGTTGATGTCCCAAGTCCGAAGCGAACGCGCAGCTTGTTTAACCCACGAAGATCCACCGCGGCCGCCGAACGGGAAGGGGAAAGCCACTCGAGGAGCCACGGCAGCGCGGCGATCAGCGCCAAAGCGCGCGCTTTTCCAACCTCCGCAGATCTTATCGCCCTGACTCCTAAGGAGAGGGGGCAACTGGCACAGGAGCAGCGCCTGGATTTTTTTTTTTCCGCGCGTCCTTGCAGCACCTGCTCCCCGAAGGCGTGGGCGCTGCACATGTAATGTGGGCTGGGCTGAACCGGCTTGTGGGCGCCGTTATGCCACGGCCGCTTCCCTGCCGCTGCTGCGATGGCGCGACCCTTAACTTGAAACGCGCACATGTGGGGAGACCCTGGGTGCCTGGCCCGCGTGCCAAGCCAATGACACTGTCACCAGAGCTTATCGCCAGCGTGACGCGCGCATCAAGGCTTTCTTTGTGCTCATTGTTGCTTTTGCTCAACGGCGGTGGGGTGCGTCGCGGCGCAGTTACCTGGCGCGCTTCGCAACGCCGTCGCCCCTAGTTGCCTGCCTTTCCCAGCCGTACCATGTTTCGAAACCTGAAGAATGCTCATGCATGTATTTTTAGCATGCCCGCCGGCCGACTAGACGGACCTGGCCGGCATGTGCCCAAGCCGATTGCAAATGTTTCACTCAGCCACATGCATCCCTCACTGGCTGATCCGCCACATCTAGGTTCAAAAACGAGACAGATGACCTGCTTGGTCCAGCTAACGTGGTCGATCCGTAAAAGGGTCCCAGGGGAAAGTTGGGGCATTCATCCGGACCACAGTGTCCTGTCTAGAACAGGAAAGCTCGTCCGGATGAATGCCTCAACTGCACATGTGAAAAGTACATCTTGTAGTCCTGTCGCCACATTGTCAAGGCAATCGAAATCTCGCACAGGCATCCACTCTCGTCTTGTCTTGCGAATTCGTGTTCCGCTAGGCAAGGGATGGTCACACGTGGGAGGCTCAAGCATCCGTTTGGATAGGTGTTGTGGCAGTACTCGAACAAGTATCGAATTTGCTCTACTTTTCTCTAGCTATCTAGCACGAAGCGGCGCGAGACCCGTCCCGTTGTTCCGAGGTTTAGACTGCGAATGTATCAGCTTCTGGAATCTGCAAAGGCGGGAAGTCACGAGGCAGGGCAAACTTACATCTCAGATCCCAGCCAATCTGCGGGCCGAGCTTGGGCAACTCCTCCGCGACGCTCTGGACGTCCTTATCACCTCTGCCACTGAGGCAGATGACAATGTCCTGGTCTTTGTTCATGGTCTTGGCCAGCTCGATCGCTCCATAGACGGCGTGCGATGTCTCGAGAGCCGGGATAATACCTTCCAGCTGGGAAATCAGCCGGAAGCCAATGAAGGCCTCGGCATCAGTAGCCGCAATAAACTTAGCCCTCTCAGAGTCCTTCCAGGACGAGAGTTCCGGTCCAACACCTGGATAATCGAGACCAGCGGAAACAGAGTGGGTGTCGCTGATCTGGCCGTACTTGTCCTGCAGAATGTACGTGCGGACACCGTGCAGGACACCCTTCGTGCCTCCGGTGAGAGTGGCACTGTGTCTGGTGGTATCAATACCATCTCCACCGGCTTCGACACCTAGAAGCTTGACACTGGGGTCGTTGGCAAACGGGTAGAACATGCCAACGGCGTTGCTACCGCCACCAACGCAAGCAACGACTGCGTCGGGGAGCTTTCCACGCTTGGCTTGCATCTGCTCCTTGGTCTCGTTTCCAATCACCGACTGGAACGTGCGGACAATGGTAGGGAACGGATGGGGTCCAATCGCAGAACCGATGATGTAGTGCGTGGTGGAAAGGTTGACGACCCAGGAGCGCAGGGCCTCATTGACTGCGTCACGCAGAGTGCGCGAGCCGGCTTCGACGGCAACAACTGAGGCACCAAGGAGCTTGATGCGGAAGACGTTAAGGGCCTGACGCCTGACATCCTCTGCTCCCATGTAGATGGTACACTTCATGCCGAACTTGGCGCAGACGGTTGCTGTTGCAACACCGTGCTGGCCAGCACCAGTCTCAGCAATGATCTCAGTCTTACCAAGCCTGCGCGCCAGCAAGATCTGTCCGAGTGCGTTGTTGATCTTGTGACTTCCAGTGTGATTGAGATCCTCTCGCTTGAGCCAAATGTTGGCACCTCCAGCATGCTCGGTCAAGCGCTCGGCTAGATGCAGCTGTCCTGGCCGGCCCATGTAGGGGTAGTAGGTCCTATATTCTTCCCAGAACTTTGGGTCGTTCTTGGCTTCGTTGAAGCCCTTTTCCAACTCGGACAAACAGTCCATGAGCGATTCAGGGACATACTGACCACCAAACTCGCCGAATCGTGCCGGAAGAGCATCGGGGTTAGCGCTGCCATCAACGTTGAGAGCCTCGATCTGATCGGCAAGACCGGGTCCGTCGGGGACATCGCTGTCTTTGATGACCTTGTCAACCTGGACACCTTCAGGCTCCCTTGCCTCGCCGAGCGCCTCGACGATGCCAACTTCGCGGGTAGTGCCATTTTGACCAGGGGCGCGACCAGTGATGGAGCTGCAGTATTCCTGGACCTTCTTCGCACCTTCGCCTGCAGCAGCAGATCCCAGAACGTTGATGATCTGGCTACCAATGACGACACCCTCGGAGAGCTTTCCAACGCTCTCGAAGTGATCCCTTGTACTAACACCAAAGCCAACGGCGGCAGGAACGTTCCCAGAGTATTTGTGTACGCGGTTCAGGAGCTCGGGAAGCGCGGCGTTCAAAGTGCCGGTGGCACCGGTAACGCCCATGCGGGAGACAACGTAGATGAAGGAGTCGGCGATTTTGCAGAGGACACGCATGCGGGCATCCGAGGTGGCGGGGGCGATGAGAGGAATGTAAGAGAGCCTAATTCAGAATACAGTCAGCGCAAATCGTCAAAGGATACTGAGGACTTCGCGAACCCGTAGCTGGAGCAGAAGTTGCGGAAGCGGACGGCTTCCTCAGGAGGAAGGTCGACGATAATGAAGCCGTTCACACCAGCCTCCTTCGCGTCCTGGAGCATCTTCTCCTCGCCGTAGCTGAGCAGCGGGTTGTAGTAGCCCATGAGCATGACAGGAGCACGCAGGCCACGTGCCCTGGCGTCCCGCACCATCTGGAGGACCTGGACGGTGTTGACTCCATGCTTCAAGGCAATCTATATTCCTTCATCAGTCACTGCGCTATATCCGGTGGCGCTCGTAGGGTCTGCGTGGCGGCGTACGGTATTGGCCTTCTGGATAGTCGGACCATCAGCGATGGGATCGGTGAAGGGCATTCCGAGTTCAATGACATCTGTGCGGTTGTTAGCTCAATGTTCGCGGCGTAAAGTGCTGCCCATCACTTACCAGCGCCGCCGGCTTCCATAGCCAGCAGGACATCGGGGGTCTCCTGCGGCGTGGGGTAACCGGCTGTCACATAAGTGACAAGAGCAGGCTGCGGAACAGTCAGATCATGGTGTTCAGCGAGCGAACGGCGTGGAGGCGCACCCTCTGCTCCTTCTTGCATTGTTGGAAAGTCTTGCGGATGTGGTCGGCCATGATGGGTGGATTTCTGCCTCAATTGGCGCGTGGATAGATGTGTGAGGTCGTGAGGAATATGCGATCCGGGGAAGCGCAAAGATATAGTGGCTCGAGGGAAGGTGGGTGCCAGTGGGGTCACGGCGTCATGAGTCAACTCGTTAATGAATTTCTCGGACGCCGGCGTTGGAGGGGCGAACAAAGCCGAAAGCGGGCGGTATGCCGATCCCGCCGACCTGCATATCGCCCGGAGATCCAGCCAAGTCCATCCCCATTATCTAATGTCGGCTAACAATTGGTAGCCGGTCTCGACGCTGCGGCAGCATCAAGGAATTTTTCCGTGGGCTCTCCTACGGTCGGCGTGCTTAGAATGTGAAGACAGTGCATGCGAAGGTTGACGTGTGTATTCAAATAGACCCGGCGTATCCCGCGATTCACTTTAGCGACTACATGAGAGATCAATCATGAGTACACAGTTCTCTTACGACTTCTAGTCGGGCTCGCTCAATTGGGTAATGCATGGTCGTAGCCCTGTCTGTGACTCCTGCAGGATCTGTCTCATACGAGCATGGTTCGAACAATTCGGCGCAAAATCGCCCATGTAGTTTTGACTCATACCAGCATGCATATCATTTCGTAGTTGATTAGTCTACAACGGATGCCCTCCATGGGCAATCTACCAGACCCATAACCGTATCGCTAACCCGAAAGCAGAGTGCTGATATGCACAAACGCCAGGCGCATAACCGCTTACAAGTTGGTCAGGTAGTCCTCGACCTCCTGCGGGCTGAGCTTCCGGAACCTAGGGCCCTTAGCACCCTCAACACCCTCGTATCCAAGCAGACGATCCTCCGGAGGTCCGACGATACCTATTCATGGTTAGGCCAATTGTATGAGCATGGATATTCCAGCACGTACCAATCTCCACGGTGTCACCGTTCATCTCTCCCTCTATGGTCTCCTTCAACGTGAGCAAAGCAATGTGAATCGCATCTTCCAACTCCAGACCCTCGGTGTAGCGCTTCTCCAAGAACGTCTTGGCGCTCGTCGCACTCTTGCCGATGGCAGTGGCCTTCCATGGGAAATAACTGCCGCTGGGGTCGACCTGGTACAGGCTGGGACCACCCTTCAAGATACCTCCAGTCTTGCCAGCCACCTTCTTCTTCTCTTCCTCAGTGGCTCCCGCGTTGTCCTCCTTTTCGGGCTCGATTCCCTCATCCCAGCCTGCGATCAGCAAGCTAACACCGTACGGCCGCACACCACCGGACTGAGTGGCCTCCTGCATAACGCGGGCAACATCCTGCACCAATATCCTCGTAGGAGGGTACTCGTTGTAGATGCGCTTGTAGCCAGTGTGAGAGACCTTGCGTGCCTTATCGACGAGGATGCGGTAGTCTGGGCCCATGCCCGAGTAGACCATGCCGATGTCAGGCGTTATGAGGCTGATTTTCGACGAGGACTGGGCGTCGATGAGCGGGGAGGACGACTTCTTCTCGGTGGCGAGGACGATGCCGTTTGTCGCTAAGTTATGTGTCAGCGGGATCCGCTCTGTTCAACTAATGTCGATGGATAACTGTACCCTTAATGCCTAGCGACGTGACACCTTGGTTGACGGCATTGAGAGCGTACTCTGGGGCCGAGGTCAGTAACTGCGATGTTTCGACTTATTATCTCGACCGGGAAAAGGAAGCTAACCAATCTGCACCAGCTTTCCGCTAAAGGGTCTGTTAGCACGGGTTGCAGCCTGGACTCTGGGTGCTGTATTTACCTGGGCGAGAACGTGGTGAGCGAGAACGAGTACCGGTCAGCCATGCTGGGCTTGCTGAGACGATCGGAAGACGGAGATGAAGAAGGTAAAGAAGGACGGAGCACCGACTGTTAACGGTGTGGAGGGGATGCGGGGGGATGAGAGGCGGCGATGTGAAGCTGGTGTTGGAGCTCGGAGCTGTAGGCAAGCTCGCATTACGCGGTTGGTCGCTCGCGCCGCCGCAGATGCCAAGAAAGCATCACGTGCGCGGACGTTCGGCAAGCGCTGGCGCAACAAAATCGAAGAGGCCACGACGGGCTTTTTCTTCTGCTGACTTCTCTGCCTCCTTCCAAGACGCCGCGCGCTCATATAAGGGTCTCGGCCGCCCACTATGAGCACAGCGATGCAGCTGCGCCAAGCTCGTCGCTCCTCACTCGCATCACCATTGTCATTATTACTGAACACTTAACATTCTTGTCTCACAGGCACCAACCAAAGTCTCGCTACAGAACGCAACCCTGCGCCCGCTCAAATTCAACTTTCGCAGCACGCGCCTTCCTACGCCCATTACTGGGCGTTCTTTAGGGTTCTTTTGACGAGCTTGCCGTCCTCCGGTCCTGAGAAACATGGCTTCAAGTGGTTTCCAGGCAGCCCCAGGCTGGGGTTGGCCAGAGGAAATCCCGCAACCAGCCGGAGGCTCCGCCAACGCAGAACCGACCGGTGATTCCCAAGCCCGGCAGCGCCCTAACTCCACCAATCCATCTAGTATGCCAGGATGGTACGAGCCTGAAGAAGATGTGCCTCGACCAGAAGCAAATGCTCAACCTGCCGGAGCAGGGAACAGGCAACACAAACCAAGGCGCTCTTACGGACCCCGAACCTGCCGAATCTGCCTTGAAACGGTTCTTCCTACCTTCCATGAGCCCTCCGAAAGTTTGCCAGCCATGTTTCAATCTGAGCCGAATGTGACCTACGAGTCTGAGGAGGGTCGGCTCATCAGTCCATGCAAATGCAAGGGCTCTTCACGCTACGTGCACGAAGGATGTCTCCAATCGTGGCGTCATGCCGATCCGTCCTACGGCAGACGGAACTACTGGCAATGCCCCACTTGCGGCTTCCGCTACCGTCTTGAACGCATGGCATGGGGTCGCTTCATTAGCAGTATCGCCGCTCAGATCTTCCTGACCATTGGAATTTTCTTTGTGGCCATCTTCATGCTGGGCTTCGTTGCCGACCCCATTATCAATCTCTACCTCGATCCGGTTGGTACCGTCATTCCACTTGGAGGAGACCCCTATGACTATGACTACCGAGCCTACGAGGAAGAAGATGAAGAGGGATGGTTCTTCCATTTTCTGAAAGGCTTCGCATCCCTTGGCCTACTGGGCGCCCTAAAATTCCTCTTCTCCAGTCCCATTAGGATCTTCCGGCTCGGCGGATCAGGGCTTGGTGGACAAGGACGGGGCAATACCGGCCGCGATAGACTTACAAATATCAGCTGGGTTGTTGTCGCGGTCGGTATTGCTACCTTCGTTTATGTAAGTCCTCAAAGTTGGAAATTGGTCCAATCAGTACTAATTATATCTAGGGAGTTTGGAAAGCTGTTCGCGCATGGTCCCGACGAACCCTTGAAAAGGCTGGCGAGCGTGTCATGGATGTGCACGGTGACGATGACGATCAAGATGATATTCCTGAATCGTCAACCAACAACCAAGATGCTCCGCAAACAGAGCAGCCCAGTTGATTCGCCTACACCACCTACACAACGTCGAGATCTCTAGGAGTCAGTACCGCCCACCTTTGAGTTGACACGTCACTCTCCTCTAGCTTTGCTGGAGATGAGTCCCAATGTCGTGCCGATCGAGTCTGTGTGCGAAAAGCAAAAAGCCTACCGAGTTTTCGCCCAATCCTTTGACGTCTTGTCTTGGTTTTGGGTTCTCGAAAGGCATCCTCACTCCTCCGCTTCCAATCCCGTTCTTTCCCATATAGGGGGATTGCTTGAGGTCAAGTGGCACATCTCATCCACTGAAAGCGTTCATTTAATGTATTATCACGTCAATTTCTATCGTTACATCATGTTTTGCTCGTGTGTGAACATGCTTTGTTTTGGTTTCCCACACGTGATCGCCTAGATGCGCACTTTGTTTGTAGAACGGCCGTCGACACAGTCTTCCTTTTTTGACCGTGTCCATCACATCTTCCCCCCCTCGGCTATTCTTCGCCTTCTCTCATCGCAGTTCTCGCCCGCCAACTCCCCAGAGCGCCAAAGTACCGTTTGCTCTCTCGGCTATAGGGGTTGCCTTCACTTCGCTTGCCTTCTCTGGTAGAGCTCCCTGTTCGTCCAGTCGTGCTGACGGGCAGCTCACCTTCATTTGCGCTAAGAACGCCAAGCCCAAACTCCCTTGCCCTCTTTTCTCGGCTTTTCTTCCTTTACCACACCTTCCTCCCCTCGTCACAACACCTGCACACCTAAGAACACCGAAGATCTCGTTTTCAGCAGGTCGCCCAACATCATGGATCTTCCTTCGCCTCGTCGTATGGCATCTTCCGTCTACTCCCGATCAGACAATCATCCAACGTCGTCGACAAGTGGGGACCGCGAGACGCCGCCTACAACCTTGGAGCCAAACGAGCTGGCAACCCGCTCGGCTCATGGCGTCTTTGTAGAGGCGCAGACTGAAATTGCGGGAATGATGGAAGATCTGGGTCACCATGAGGAAGACAGATCGGACTTCTCCGCTGCCGTTGGTGATGCCTCGGAGGACCCTCACTCACCCGCAAAGAACCGCCGTAAGGGACAGCGTGACTTTAGCGAGCGCGCGCTGCTCGCCCTTCGGTCGCAAGATGCCACGAAGGAACTTGTGTCTGCCATCAGCCGCGTGTGCTGGATTGATAATCTACAAGATCGCCTGGTAGACGTCGCTATGAACATTCACAGCGACTTGCGAGGCTGCTTCCACAATCCCCCCATGACGCACGAGACTGCTCGTCGCGTCCAGGAGGTCTCGTACGCCATCACAGAAATCCTCTACAGCTGGATTGAGCACATGGAACCGCTTCAGAACGCTATCGACTCGATTGATGTTGTTCGTGACACTCCGAACCTCATGGAGATCCACAAGGACGCACACGGTGATGAGATAAAGAAGTTCAAGACGATGTTGATGTACGTAACTCCTCCAGTCCCCCTTCAGAGAGGCCATTGATGCTGCATATAGGCCCATTCCAACTGAACTTGGAGCCCAGTGCAACTCCAGGATCATCCAACTCATGAACAAGCTCTACAACGACGAGGTGCGAGTTCCTGTCGAGCTCTCACTCGAGGACCAGCACCTGGGAACTGCGGAGATGACGGTGAGAAGCTATCTCTCTCAGCTGACCATGCTGTTTGCTGAGGTCGGAAACGCTGCTGAAAAGCTCCGTTTCACGACTGTCATGACCTGGAACCACTGGAACAGGATGCGCGAGCACATTGCCGAGCAGGCTGCACTCGCTAACACACCCGCACGTAGCCTGGGAGCACTCAGAACCCGCGCAAAGGGCGCTGTCTCCCGTATCTTCCATGAGGGACTAAGCCGCTCACTTACCAAGAGGGGCGCTGCTAACATCCCTCGCAATCACGAGGGTCGACTTCAGATCTCGGCGCCCGTCACGCGTCTGCGGGCTCTTCCGCCCACCGTCCGCGACACAACCTTTGACGCCTATCCAACTCACCCGCTCGACAATCCTAGCCACCCACTCGACGCTGAGCCAAGCCCGGAGGTATCAACTCACAGCTCCTCTGAGGAGGGTTGTATCAGACAGAACAGCGCGCCTGGCCCGTCCAACCCTTGCGGAAGTGTACGCCGTTGTGTAGCCGCCAACACGGGCCCTCTCACTTTCGAAGACATCGACACGCCCTTCGCTGATTTTGACACAATGCCGGCTCACCAACAGCAGATGGAGCATGATGGCAGGCACTATTATCACAATGACTACGAGTCGGAAGCTCCCCAAACCACCTATAGTGATGACAGCGCCGGCGCAACGTCAAACACCCGGCGCCACTCTCAACCTGTTGAAGACGACCGCCCTTACTACCACGCTGGTGCACAAGGCTTCCTCGGTTTGACGTATGGCGACGTAGATATCCTCGACCCCTCCGAAGAGCCGCCCGCCACACCCCCGACCCAATCCTCCAACGAGACCATCGACGGCGAGGCCTACTACGGCATGCTGAAGCACTTCTACGAGATGAACCCGGAGAAGCCGAACCGAGACGAGGACCCGGAGCTCTTCGCGCTGTGGTACCGCGCCATGGCGCTGCGCAGCCTCGAGGGCGGCCCGCCGGCCGACCCGCCCGAGTTCGGCGAGCACCGGCGCCTGGAGACGCTCGACCGCGTGTACCAGAACACGCCGCGCAGCCGCGAGCAGTACGAGCGCGACATGACCGAGTTCGAGGACATGCGCAGGCGCCTCCAAGGCGGCCCGCCCAAGCCGCGCCCGCCGCAGCCGAGGACGGAGGAACGCGAGGCTCCGTCACCTGCGATGCTGCGGCAGCAGAGGGAGCACCAGCAGCTGGTGGACCGCGAGAAGAACGCGCTGAGGCGCAGCATGAGCGTAGGCGGCCGCTCGGCGGCCGGATCGACGCTGTCGAGGAGCGCGTCGGCGGCGGGTGGTCCGGCTAGGAGGGGTAGCAGCCGCCTGGCAGGAATTGAGATGGGTGCATCGGCGATGGAGAGGAGCGACCACCTGTCGGCGCAGAGCACGAGCATCTCGGAGGGATCTTGGTATGACGAGGACTACGAAGAACCCGGTCCGGACAGACAGTTGCTCTGACGTGTTGGCTAGGAGGACTGCACGGTCGTGGGGATGATCAGGATTAGTCTTGTGAGTGTACTACTTTCCTGCCCGTGGGTGGCGAGAAGACGATCCTACTGAGGTGCGAGACAGGTCTTCATCGATAGCATGGCAACGGCTCGGGTTGCACTTACGGAACGATCATCGAATCGGCTGCTTACTAGACTGCCGGATGCTTTTCTTTCGGCTGACGATACTACGGTCTATGATAAGCTTTCAGAGCTTCTTTTAATCTGCTTTACACAACCGGCTGCCCGTTGCTTTCGGCTTCCGAACTTTGCTGCAATGCTTTACATCAACTGGACCACCAGTTGCTTACTTTCCTTCTGTTTCAATACGTCTTTACGATTACTTAAGGGTTGAAGTGGTTGCTTGCACTTCAACGCTGCTTTTTTTTTTCTTCACCACTTGCCCCCAGTCTTCTACGCTACCTCAGAACAACGAGCGGCCGTTCGTCATGGTTCCTTCCGTTGCGGATAGCACATACTCGGCTGGGAACATCAGCGGGCAAGGCTACAACGAAAGACTACTGGATAGCATTCTGTTGGGTTGTCTTGGGCTAAGTGGGAGTTGGTCTGGGTTTCGCTCAACAGGTGCACATGCAGTTCTTAATAAATTCATTCATCTAATTGCTTTGGTTTGCCTTTTTTTACTTTTGAGAGACGCTGATTGTGCGACCCTAGGTGAATAATATAACAGTGATGTGTTTTAGGGCATACGTCGGAGTGCGGCAGTCCGGCGACGGATGCGCAAATCTTTTCTGCCAGAATGCTCCAACGACCTGTGTACTCTGCTGGCCCATTTTCCTGTTTCACGGTACAAGATAAGGTCTTGCCAACCACTTTTGGCCAGATGTGGTCACAGCAGCATGTACGCCGTGCTTGGGGAGTTGAAGTGACCATCCGGACAGGTTTGATGTGCCCGCTTCCGCACTTCCACGTCCGGACAAATACTTCACCTTCCCACGGCCAGTATCTCGAATCCCGCGCGACGCTGTCATGCCCGTGCTGTCCTCGCGTGCCATATACGCCTTTATCATGGTCCACCCCCGCCCCTTCATCCCGGCCCCGCACTCCCACCCCCCTCCATCTCCAACCCTCTAATCCTATCCTCCCTCGCCTTTAATTCTCCCCTCAACATCTCCCTCTCCTCCACCCACTCCCTCTTCTCTCTCTTCCTCTCACTCAGCTCCTCCGCCTGCGCGTATATCTTATCCCTCAACACGACTATCTGGCGCTGGAACACCAGGCGGTCCTCGGCGCGCTCGCAGTTCCGCGCCGCCTCGGCCATCAGGTTTGTCACACCCCACTCGTCGCCGCCGGGTCGTGTGCCGCCAGCAGCGTCCCCCGCGGACGCGAACGATGAGGGCGAGGCGAATATGCTGGGGACGGAGGGCGAGGGCGCGGACGGCCGGCGCGAGTTGGTGGCGGCCGCCATGCGGAGCCGCTCGAGCTCCATGGCCAGCCGGTGCTGGTGCGTGCGCGCGGTGGCCAGGGCGGCTTCGAGGTCGGCGACGCGGCGGATGGCGGTGGCGTGGTCGAGGGAGGTGGTGGAGGAGAGGGATGCGGAGCGCGGGGTGCTGGCGGTTGATGATGACGTCGATGCGGATCTTGTTGGGGTGATGGTGGTTGATGGTTGGGCGGAGGGCTTGGCTTGGGAGATTGGCTCGAGGCCGGCGTATTCGCGGGGGTGGGCGGCTTGGTGGTCATCTTTCATGATGGCGGCGGCGCGTGCTTGGGCGGCGAAGGAGAGGTGGGTGAGGGATGATGGGTTTGAGGTCGGGTGGCTGGCGTAGCGGGTGTGTTTGGTGAGGCGGCCGTGGTGCGAGGGCGCGTATGTGGAGAAGGCCGAGGCGGAGGATGAGAGGAACGGCCGGGTCAATGTGCTCTTATTACTACTAATGGTGCCGCTGGTGCTGCCGCGAGACGACGGCGGTTCGCCTGATGGAAAGCTTGCTAGTCAGAACGCGGGATCACCTGGACACTGAAGCATGACAATCGGAGACGATGGAGGGTTGGCAGCGGAGACGGAGCAGTCGTCGGGCGTCAAGACTGAGTTTAAACGGAATGGGCCGAAAGCCAAGATGCGTGGATGCGTGGATGGGTATCTCGGAGGGAAATGAGGGGTCGGGACGGTTCGAAAGATAAGGTGCAGGCATGCTCATGCGAGACAGCTCGCATCATCGACGGACCCCGGGCTCGCATCATCGCATCATCGCAGCGGACGTACCTGGCTTGGGGCGCTGCTCGTGGCTCAGCATGGCGGCGGGCGGCGGGAAAACTGCTGGTGCTCGGACGCGGCGGGGGACGCAACGGTGATAACGTCGGCGCGTCGCTTTTTGCTTGGGCATGTGTGGGACGAAGGCCGGCGGCGCGGCTGTCTTCATGTAGTCGGCGGGGAGGCGCTGGCCGGGCGCGTTGGGGCGCATGCTAAATTCCAGGGCAGTGCCTGGCTGCCGAATCCGACCTCAGGCGGACCCTGATGACGTACCGGCTGCGGGGATCATCCACGACTCAGCAGCGGCCAGTGCGCCGCCAGGCACCAGGCGACGCGCCCGCTGCGACTCCAACTGCTCGCTGCTGGGGCGGTGAGCAGCCGAATGCTGCTGCCTGACTGCCGTCCTCGATATATTCAGGCGCTGTCCTGCTCCGCCTGTTGATGCCCGGTCCGACGTGCTGCGTGCCGTCTCTCGCGTTGCAACCGGCCCTCCGTTCGCAGCTCGCGTGGGGCAGATCCAGCACTGGCTCCAGCTTTGGCTCCCTCGCCTCGCCCTCGCCGTCCACCCTTGCACCATCGCGCAATCATGAGCTCCAAGAAGCTGTTCTCGCTGCCTTTCCGCACGTCCAATCAGTCCGCGCCATCGCCACCGCCGGCGTCAGCCTCAGCCTCAGCCTCAGCAGCTGTCAGGCCGGATGACAAGCTGTCCAAGGCTGCTAGCACGACAACGAACAAGCCGAGCACGCCGGCGAAGGTGAACAGTGCTTCACCACCCACCACCCCGGATCGGCTGATCGTGGGCGTCGATTTCGGCACTACCTATTCTGGGTACGTATTGTGTTTCTTGCCGCGCGCTGGCCACCAAGACATGGCCAACAGCCGCCCAGCGACCGCACTGCAAAGCTGATCGCCTGACCAGCGTAGCCGCATGCTACAGCGGCACCCCCGACGACATTGACATTATCAAATCGTGAGTCTCCACCACTTCGCCCATGCGCTTCGGCGCAACCCGGAGATTTGGGTTCGCCTCGGAGCACACGTCGTCGACGCCAGCAAACAACGCCTTTGTCTCACCACGCGTTTAAGATGGCCTGGCGGCAACGGCATTACCTCCGACAAAGTCCCAACCGAAATCGGATACGAACTGCCTGCGACAGCACCGCCGACGTCATCGTCAACCACCAGCTCCAATCAAGGTAGAAGCGACGCCAGCGACACCGAAGGCGCCGAGAAGCCTCAGGCAAAAATCAAATGGGGGTTCCAGCTGGGGCCCTCGGACCCGCGTCTTCGCTGCATCAAACTGTTCCTCGACCGAGGACAGAAACTGCCGCACTTCGTCTCGCCGCTCGACACGGCTGTCCAGCTGCGCAAGTATGACAAGACTGTCATGGACGCCGTTGCAGACTATCTGACCCAGATACGCACTCACACTAATGAGATACTGACGCGCCGTCATGGCGAGGCTTTCATGGCTTCTACTCCCACGCAGTTTGTGCTCACCGTGCCCGCCGTCTGGAGCGATGCCGCAAAGGACGCGACACTCAAGGCGGCGGAGCGAGCGGGCATGGGAAGTAGAGAAAGTGGTGGCCTCAAGCTGATATCTGAGCCCGAGGCTGCGGCTGTGTATACGCTGAAGGCGATCCAGCCGAATCACCTGAGTGTCGGCGATAACTTTATTGTTTGTGATGCAGGTACGTTCCGAGTGCAGATGCGTGGTAAGATTGCAGAGTATTGGTGCAACGTCTTGGTCCCTGTCTAGCCCAGATCGGCCGCCTGCTGTCACATGTGTCGCACACTGGTTCATTGATTGACAGGCTGGGGTAAGACATTCGACTGACTACAGAGGGACGTTGCAGCCGACAGCTAACGCGAAAATGCTCTCAACATTTATTACTGCGTAGGGACTTGAAGCATTCATCCGGACATGCAAGTATCTTAATAATCACACCAAAGCCATCCGGATGATACTTCAACTCCTCAAAGTCAGGTGTAGTGAAGGGCTGAGACATTACTGTCAAAGAGTTGCATTTTCTTCCCGTTAGCCGTCGGCTGCGGCGCCCCTCTGTACTGACTGAGGTGAAATCATCATGACGGGACCTTTGCACGTACATTCAAGAGAAGTTTGAGTATTCTCTCGCTGCAAAAGTCCAATCGAGCAGATGGCAGTCCATCTGCATGAATTCTTCCACTTCCCAGAGTAGTCTCCTTATCTGGTCTGTTCAATCAATAACTGACATATTTCAAAGGTGGCGGTACTGTCGACCTTATCGCATACAAGATCACTCAGCTCTCTCCACTACTTGTCGAAGAATCCGCCATCGGTACAGGCGGCCTATGTGGATCCGCCTTCCTCAATTACCGCTTCGAAGACCACGTTAAGGCGCGCTTGGGAGACGAACGCTACACCGAGATGCGCACCAAGAAGCAGAAGACGTGGAACATGGGCCTCCGCTACTTCGAGGAGTTCGTCAAGCGCAACTTCAACCCGGATGCCCATGTCGAGATTAACGTGCCCTTCCCGGGCCTCCCGGACGACGAAGAGGCAGGCCTAGACTGCGGCTTCATGACCATGACCGCCGCGCAAGTCCAAGAGATCTTCGACCCGGTGGTGCAAGACGTCATCGCGCTGGTCGATGGGCAGGTCACGAGCCTACGGGCGCGCGGTGAGAGGGTCTCGGGCGTGGTGCTGGTCGGCGGGTTCGGGCAGAGCGACCACCTGTACCTGCGCATGAAGGCGCACTTCAACGCCGCCGCGCCGCCACCGCCGTACGAGGAACGCCCCACGCACGCGGTCGCCGTCGCGGGCACGCAGGCCAACCAAGCAGTCCAGGTCATGCACCCGATGTACGCGTGGACGGCCGTCGTGCGCGGCGCGGTGCTGCGCGGCCTCGAGGGCAGCATGGTCGTGAGCCGCCGCAGCCGCTGCCACTACGGCACCAGCTACGCGACCGTCTTCGACGAGGCAAAGCACAGCGTCGCAGAGCGCTACTGGAGCCCCCTCTGGGAGCGCTGGATGGTCAGCGACCGCATGCAGTGGCACATCCGCAAGGACGAGCAGCTGTCGGACAGCGCGCCCGTCTCGTTCCACTACACCCGCAACTTCCGCCCCGGCCAGAGCCTGGTCGTCGAGGATGACCTGATCGCGTGCGACTGGGACGAGGCGCCCGAGTCGTATAAGAAGGGTTTGGTGAGCGTGTGCACGCTGACGACGGATTTGAGCCGCGTGCCGAGGAGTTTGTTTACGAGGTTGACGACGAGTAAAGGCGTGGAATTTGATAATTTGGATTTTAGCCTCGATATGCGGGTCGAGAGCGCGGGGCTGGTGTTCGAGCTGTGCGTGGATGGGGTGGGGTATGGGAGGGTGGAGGCGAGGTTCCATTGAGTGTGTGATGGGGGGTGTAATGCGTGGAATTTGGGAGGAAAAAGTAACGGAAAAAGGCCGTAATAATACTGGTCGACATGATTGTATTACAAAGAAGGAAATAATTGGGAATTGCGAGGCTAATTGTTCTACGTACGAGATGCTGAATACACCTGGGGCCGCACGAAACCTACCAGAATGTCAGAAGTCTTTCGTATTAGGCATATCTATGAATACACTAGACGAACAAGTGCTTTTCAGTACGCCTCTAAGCTCACAGAACTCCCCACGAAACCATAGTATTGTCCTCAAAAACAGGCCTCTTTATTTAATTTTGCTATGCATATGTCGTCGGAGCCACTATGGGGAGCCTGACGAGGCTGTCGGCAAGGCTGAGCGCGCTAAACGGACCACAACATGGTTTAACGAGACTCGCTGGCGGGGTGTGTATCATGCGGCCACTCCCGAAAAGGAGCAAAGTCTTGCGCCGCATTAGCCGAACCTGTGGCTATGCAAATACCGCTGCTGCCTGTGCACTATGACCCGTTCATCCTTAAATATTCATGCCCGCCTGTCTATTTCACAACACTGATCACTCTCATCGCCCTCAAGATGCCATCAGAAAACACTCTTCGTAAACGGCGACGCCTCAACAGCGAAGATCTCCAAGAACTTCGACAAAGCGACTATCAGTACTCGCAACATTCAGTGGTCGCTCCGCACACGGATCCCGAAACGAGCGCGAATGGTCCCCGACCCACCTCCGATGCTGAGCTCTGCAACCTATGCGCGAAGCTTGACCTTTGGCGTTTCTTCGCACAGGAAACCAATGAGAAATATTTGGGTCTCCTTCAGGGATATTCTGATTCAAAATGTCCGTTTTGCAATCTGATCAGCGCGGCATTGAAGTTTTCTTGGGGAGAACAGATGTCGGTATCCTTCAAACCAACGTCAGGCAAGATGCCCGAGCTCTTCCTCAAAAGAAAGAGCCCATGGTCTTTCATGAAAAGAAATCGTCGTGTCGATTCACAATATCGAATTCTGCTGGCCATTGATCAGGAACCTCCTGGATTCGATCGAGGAAGGGTGCGCATGAAAACAATTGACTCGCCAAACCGGTACATTTTTGGAGAGCTGGAGCATCTTGTAACGTCTAATGCCACCTTGGAAACCTGCGGGAACAGTAGCAAGGTGCCAGTACTGCCGCGAAGGGGCATTGGCAAAACGCTTGACCTGGACCTGCCAAGAAAATGGCTTGCGAATTGTGAAAGCCACAGACATCCAGATCCAAAAGATCACCTGTTCCGCGGAGGAAATGGATTCCGACTGATTGACGTGGTGGAAAAGTGTTTGGTGGAAATAACGGAGCCCTGCGAATACGTTGCGTTGTCATACGTCTGGGGAAACATTGCCGATTCGGTACGCACGACAAAACAAACCATTATCGACTTCAAATTACCTCAAAGCTTGTCAGTGGGATTCACTTCCAAGAAAAGTTTAGGACACATTCCGCGGACAATTTTGGATGCCATGACAGTAGTCCACCGACTGGGTCTTCGATATCTCTGGGTGGATTCACTCTGCATTGTGCAAGATGATCCCGACGAAAAGCAACGCTTAATCCATGGCATGAACTCCGCCGTATACCAGAATGCCAAGATGACAGTTATTGCGGCGGCCGGTACAGATTCCGACGCAGGGCTTCCAGGGATAAGCTTGAGGAAGGATCAACCTTGCGATCGGGTGTCAACTTTAAATATTGATGGAACAGCTCTCCAAGTCTCTATTGCAAGACCATCCTTGGCCACACAAGTCCGCAATAGTTACTGGAACACACGAGGTTGGACATACCAAGAGCAATATCTCTCTGAGCGCTGCCTTTCTTTCACTCCAACGGAGGTCTTCTTTAGCTGCCGAGAAAAACAATGGCGAGAAGGATACGATCTAGAGAGTTTGGAATCACTATCTCGGACTGTTCGAATATGGAATGGACCACCTTGTTGGAAAATGAGCATCAAACAAGATAAAGATCCATCACCGTACCGACACCTTGATCACAAACCAACGGTCAAAGACTACTCCCAAACTGTACAGGAGTACAGTAGAAGAGAATTAAGCTACTCGAATGACATACTCAATGCATTTGAGGGCGTTTACAGCCTCTTCACCGCCGACCTGCCAAAAGTCTTTATAGTGCCCATCGGAGTTGCTCAAGCAATCCCACCAATTTTCCTTCCGGAGAGTCTTTTCTGGAAACCACTCGATGGCTCAACGCAAAGCAACTCATGGGACTTTACTGAGTCTCTCAAACTCTCGACCTGGTCATGGACATCTCAAATTAGTCCTGTTGAGTTTCCACATCTTAACAACACATCTTGGAGATCGCTTTGGAGAAGAGTCGTTAGCACTTGGTATCTTGGTCTCTCTGATCAGCGGTTTCAAACCATTGAAACTGGAAGAAAATTTTATGGTCCTGTGAGTGGCAGCTCTCCGTTCTATCTAGATTCGAAAGAAACCCTAAGCGGTATACCGGATGACCTGGATCCTGTGGAAGGAGAGCTGGCTTTCTGGGCCCCATACGCAAGCAGTGGTTTTTTTCAAGTCATCATTGGCACCGAAAGACAACAAAAGATGGAATGAAAAAGAAAATGTTGAATTTCTGGTCCTCGGTGAGGCTCGTGAGGTCCTTGCTATTCTAGTGATACAAACAACCAATGGGATCTCGATGAGGTTGGATTTCCACATCACCCCGACACTTCGATATGTTCTTTCTCGCGAAGCGGCACTGAAGAAATATGGCTGGAAATGGAAGTTTTTCAGGTTACGGTGAAGTTGTGTGCGATGTTTCGTGTGTACGTGATTGTACCGAATAAATGAGATGCTTCAGAACTTGTATATTGATGATAAATTCTAGTCTTATGGTGACCATGCAATATGAAGCCCCCTTTGAACCTGCCAAGACAAGAATTACTTCGGAAGCTACCCAGCAGTGCTCCCGTAAAGTCTCCGGGTAAGTTTGCACGAGCTTACTGCGGGGGCGGAGAGGAGTGCACGATGTCCGTTTACGTAGCAAATGCTCCACTATTGTGCATCAATGCTCCACTTCCTTCCATGTGTAGCGCGGAAACGTCAAGAACTCCTCTCACTCGGCCGGACATGACAACAAACATATGTTGTATAACGGGTAGTGATGACCCGACTCCGGCCTACCTTTACTAGGTCGATGTCGAAGTTGTAGTTAGGTAAAACCCGTATATGGGCGGCTGCTAACGGTAGGCAGTGGCTCGGGCCGGTGCCGTCTGCAGCAGTACGGCTCGGTGCGTGTCGCTGAATTCTTCCAGCCCCTTGGAAAGCCGGCGATTGGAGCGGCGAGGTCCAAACCCAGACAAAGTATAAATACACCAAACTTTCTTTGCAGGCTTAGACGCCACTCTAATTGTATCATTCGCCCAACCACAAGCCAGCCTCAAAGCTTAAGTTTTGTCTTATCCGATCTATCCACCATGGCACGCTCAGATGAAGTTCCCGGGTCGCATACCGATGTGTATGATAATTCATTGTTTATTTTTGCTCCAAATTTTACTAATAGTATCCCAGTCTCATCATCGGCGCCGGTCCGGCTGGGTTGACAGCCGCCTACTGGATGGCACAGTACGGCGTCAAAGCCCGGATCATTGACAAGCGCGGCACCAAGATCTTCAACGGCCAAGCCGACGGCCTACGTGCGCGTACCCAGGAGCTCTTTGACAGCATGGATATCCAAGACCGGGTGTCCAAAGAGTGCCGCGCAGCCTACGAATTCCGTGTTTGGGTACGGAAACGCACTTCTTCGCTCCCATCCCCGTCGCTGCCTTGTAATTTTCCTCGGAAGGGCTGACAACCACAGGGCCCCGACGGAAATGGCGGGATCGCGCGCCAGTCCGGGGTCCCGGTAACCAAGGAGACTTACGCCAAATCGCGCTTCCCCGTCACCGGTCTAAACCAGGGCCGCATCGAGCGCTTCATCCTAGACGCCATCAAGAAGGCTGCTCCCGATCTCCAGGTCGAGCGCGGCGTGATTGCTGAGTCGCTGGATTACAACGAAGAGCTCGAGAAAGACCCGCAGGCATACCCGATCACGATAAAGCTGAGAACCTTGAGCGAAGAGGAGGCCAACCCGTCGCCGATGTATGGGTCGTCTGGTCCGCGAGACGGGCTGTTCCGCAGTAATTTGGCCCCGGATGATTGGGATGATTTGATCAACAAGAGCAAGGCAAAGGCGGGTAAGACTGAAGTAGTTAAGGCGAAGTACGTCATTGGCTGCGATGGGGCGCATAGTTGGACCAGGAAGCAGCTGGGGATTCAGCTGGAGGGAGCAGCTACTGACTTTATCTGGTAAGCATCCTTTCTTTCTCCCATTTGGACATGCACACTAATTAATCAGGGGTGTGATGGATGTCGTACCCATCTCGAATTTCCGTAAGGAACCTCTTATTCCGCTTCTGTTAACAGGATACTGATCCTCGTGCAGCTGACATGCGTCACGCCGCGGTCATCAAGAACGAAGCCGGTACAATTTTACTGATCTGCAGAGAGAGGGGCCTCATGCGTCTTTACATTCCACTCACCCATGCTGATGACACCTCCATCCGGGTGGACCGGTCCAACATCAATCTTGATTTGTTGAGGGAGACAGCAAAGAAGATCTTCCACCCATATAACTTCGACTTCAAGATCTGTGATTGTAAGTTCTCACATCGAGCGTCTCGAAGTCATATCACGACATCTACTAACCCGTCGCCTTCTCCAGGGTGGTCCGCATACCAAGTTCGTCCCGCTCCCTCCCCCACCCCTTCTCCCACTAACACCACCCTAGGTCGGCCAACGCGTCGCGCCGCGCATGCACAGAGGCAACCGCATCTTCATCGCCGGTGACGCATGCCACACGCACTCGCCCAAGGTCGGCGCGGGCATGAACATCTCGATCCAAGACGGCTTCAACATCGGCTGGAAGGTGGCGTCGGCGGCGGCCGGCATCACGCAGCCGGCGGCGGTGCTGCCCACGTACGAGCTCGAGCGGCACCCCGTGGCCGAGAGGCTCGCCGACTTCGACCGCAACTGGAGCGTGCTGTTCACGGCGGCCGACACCAAGCCCGAGGACTACAAGGCGCGCAACGACGCGTACGAGGACTTCGCGCAGGGCTTCGTGCTGGACTACCCGGAGAGCCGGCTGGTGCGGCGGGCGTGGAGGAGCGGGCTGGCGGCGAAGCTGGTGCCCGGGGAGCGGTTCTGGCCGGCGAAGCTGGTGGCGCACGCGGACGGGTTCCCGGTGTGGTCGACGCACCTGATGAAGAGCGACGGCCGCTGGCGCGTCGTGGTGCTGGCGGGCGACGTCGCGGTGCCGGCGCAGATGCGGCGCGTCGAGGCGCTGTGTGAACGCCTGTCCGGAGAGAAGTCGGCCATCCGCCGCTTCGCGCCGGCGGGGAAGAAACTGGATGCGGTGATTGATACCATAGCGGTCCACTGCGCGCCGAGGGCGAAGGTGGAGTTGTTCGATTTCCCGGAGATCCTGCGGCCGATGGATGAAGTGAGGGGTGTTGATTATTACAAGATCTGGGTGGACGAGGAATCGGAGTTGGATCAGGACTGTGATGGGAAGGCGTTTGAGAAGTGGGGCTTGGACAGGTCAAAGGGCGCGGTTCTCGTCATGCGGCCGGACCAGCAAATCGGTTGGATGGGAGATCTTGAGGATGTTGAAGAGATGGAGTCTTACTTCGAAGACATCCTGCAGGTGCCGTCGTAGAGAGAAACACGGTGGCGTTGATTGTAGAAAGCTGCAGGACGGAAGGGCAGCGTGCTCTCCAACCCCCATGATGCTGCATTAGCTATTTAACAAAACTCTTTTCGCATGGAAGAGATTGAAAAGAAAGTGACACGCCATCATGGCCTGGTGCGAACTGAGAAGTCTGAGAAGGGGCGTGGGGAAGGCACGGCAAGTGAGAGCCCGTCATGCTCTTCCACCCCACGCTTTGTCGCCACGGCTAAAACCATCGGTCTGCACTCCTTCCGCATAGAAACGCAGTTACTGAGGCGAACTCACTGTAAGAGTGTAGCTTGACTCGGGCTGCACCATGGTGTGGCTTGCAGCTTGGAAGCTGCGCTCACCCGCGCCTTCACCTTCTCAGTCATGCCCCGACAGGAAGGCGCGAGCAGACAGCGTGTCTGAAAACAAACGTCTCCTACGAGACTCCACATCACTCTCTCCATCTACATTATTGGTCATCACCGCCGCCTTCATTTTTCTGGGAGATATTGCAGTCCATCACCAATACCCAACAGCCTTACCGTATCAAGATGGTTGCACAAACGCCCAACGGCACATACACCCGCGAGGACCACGATAAGGCCATCGCAGACTTTTTCAATTCTGTTCCAAAGGAGTTTACAAGGGAGATCTGCGACCAGAACGCAGGGAAGCTGATCAGGGAGCATCGCGATGGCCCAGTCACTCCCATCTTTCGCCAAGGACGACACAGCTACACAATTTTCAATGAAGCCGATCCGTCACACAACTTCGGAATCATTCAGTACCGCCACGCGGACTCCCCTCTGGATCTTTCGATGCTTGACTTGGCGCAAAAGGCACACGGGAAGCTTGTCCCCCACGCTTCGGGCACAAGATGCCTCATGAAAACGGATAGACCCGGGGCAGCCGGCCCCGATGCCCCATCGCTTCGAAGATATCGCATTGAGTGGAGAGGCGGTTTACCCCTGGACGTGATGCTTCGGGAGCAAAGTCTACATCCCAGAAAATACCGCATCCAGCACATGAAGCTCATGCGGCAGCTGGCAGAGTGAGTCGCCCCGTGTTTCAAGCCATCATCCACGCACTGTTCTTTGCGTTGGCGGACCCCACCACGCTGCGTACCCACAGTAAAGCATTTGGAATCGATAGGGTGCTTCAGAACTGGAGAGCTTCCGGACTGACTTCTTCTAGATACTTTTCGAACGCTCTGTCTCAGGGCCGGGCCAGCAGACACTCATTTCTTAGCGAGCGAGTCAAGGAACTTCGCCATGCAGCCCTCAATGTCATCGCATCTTCTACGCAGCATGTCGCCGCCGTGAATCAAACCATCCTCGCGTCGAAAATGGCACCACTTCTGAACTCGGCGTTCTTTCCTCAGGCTCTCGCGCATGGGGAACTAGCCGATCTCAGCAACATACTCGTCGATCAATCCACCTGGGCGTTCAAAGGCATCATCGATTGGGCTTCCGCATTCATCTGGCCCTTTGGGTTCGAGCTTTACGCCGTCCAAAAATGCACCGGCTACTGGGATCATGACCCGTTGCCGGATGGAGCACCTGATGAAGCGAACAGGGACAAGCACAGGGTGGGCGAATATGTGTGGCGTTGGTTCCGGGACGCCTATATGCTTAAGTGCATTTTTTGGCGACATATGGCGAGGAATATCGTCGATTTCAGCTCCTTCAACCATAGCCGCAGCCTGGTCTGGCCGTGGCGTTTCGGCTTGATTCTCAGTGAGGCCTTTGAACGAGGACCTGGTGGAGAGATCACCACAACGCCTATCCCACTCAATGATCGCAATGAGGAGAAGATGCGGAGCCTCGCCTTGGTGCAGATATTCCTTGAGGACCAAGACTGGATAACGGAGATGCAAATCTTTGATCAGCTCCTTGTTCGGAGCGTGATTGAAGAGGATGCCTCAATTCGCATGACGGATGTGCTTCACGATCACTTAGCTGGAACCGAAAATTCTGTGCCTACTACATATTTCCCTGAACAGGAGGGCACATCACCAACTAAGAGCAGCTTAAATCCCGGATTGTTCACTGGGAACGCCACTGATGGCCATTCCTCGGAATCTGTTAGCAACTTCGACGAAGATATGCCCATCGACAGCCCCAACAGTGATATTCAGCGCACTCTCGCTAATTTCGCCGGGTTTCCACCTAAGTGATGGCTGAGGACACTTCTGGAAGGATGCTTGACTACTAACAATGAAATCAGAAACTATTCCCCTGGGATAAATAAGACTAACTGAAGTCTCGTTACTGGCTTCAATGCATGGACCTGGAAGTTTAGCGCTGGGTAATGGTCATGGCCATGGAATTGTTAAGAGACACAGGAGAAATTTCATCAACTCGCCAACATTACCGCAGAATCATTCTTTCTACGAATGCAATCATTGAGGCGAAGAAGTAGTCTCACAGAAGTAGAACAGGAGAACGCTTTCTTTTCTACAATTTTCAACTCTCAAGTCTCTGAGTAATGTAGCTGACTTCTCTCAAGATTATGTTTCTCCCATGATCACATCTTGGCCAACCTCAGTCTCTACACCAGACATTGCCTGATCGACTTCGCTCTCACTCTTATCGCCATCTGCACTCTCGCCCTCCAAGCCTCCCTCCTCGTCATCCTGCATAACCCCAACCTTCCTCGCTGCCTTCTCCGCCCTCAAAATCAGCACTGCCCGATCCGCCGCCTCCGTCTGCGCCGCTAACCTACTCGGCGCCTCCACCCATCCGCCAACCCACCTCTCCCCAATCCCAACCCGACACCTCACCACACCACCCGCCTTCCCTCCACCTTGACCCTCATCCTCATTCTCACCCCCCTCAATCTCCTTCCCATCCTCCTCAACCGCCTCCCCCTCCCCCTCCCCCCACCCCCAAACAACCTTCTCACTCCCCGCCAACCGCCCCAGCTCCAGCCTCGGATGCAGCGTGTCAACCCCATCCCGCAACACCCTCTCCAGCACGCCCACCAACCCCAGCCGCCCCAAAAACGCCTCGCACGCCTCCATCCCGTCGCCTTCCCCCTCCGTCCCAGCCGAGTCGACAAACACGGCCCCCAGCACCGCCTCGACCACGTCGGAGAAGAACTTCTCGGCCCCGACAGCCGCCAGCGCCGGCCACGGGTAGCGCGCCGCGCCGCGCAGCGCCGCCCAGACGGCCGCGCGGCGGGCGGCGTGGCGGGCGGCGGCGGCGGCGGCGGCGGCCTGGAGCGTCGGCGCCGAGTGCCGCATGAAGTGGTGCAGGGCCCTGGCGGACGGGGGCGCGGGGACGGGGGTGGCGGTGCCGAGGGCGGCGGTGGAGTGCGGTTGCGGGGTGAAGGCGACGGCGGCGCGCGGCTCGAGGAGCGTGGCTTCCATGCAGAGGAAGGCGAGGAAGGAGGCGTTGACGAGGGCGCTGCGGATCGAGTGTAGGGTTCCGTGCGGGAGCTCGGAGGCGGCGTGGCCGCGGGGAGGGGGCGTGTAGGCCGCGTTTGGGGGTGCGGGGTTGCGGTGCGCGTACAGCCGGCGGGAGACGAGGTAGTCGAGGACGGCGTCGCCGAGGAACTCGAGGCGTTGGTAGGATGAGGTGGCGGCTTCGCGGTAGGAGGTGAAGGAGGGGTGGGTGAGGGCTTCGAGGAGGAGGTATTTGTTGTGGAAGGTGTAGCCGATCAGCTCTTCGACGCACTCGAGGTGGAGCGGAGGCGCGGAGGCGTGCTCGGAGGCGGCTTGGATGGAGAGGATGTTGCGGCACTCGTGCAGAGGGCGCCAGGGAACGCTGGTGAGGAACGTGGAGATGCAGCGGTGTGCTTTGAGCATGCCGCCTTCGATGTACGCGGTGCCGATGAGGGACTCGACGACGTCGGCTAGGATCTTGGTCGATATTGGGCGCTTCTCTGGGTTCTCTACGGCTGCCAGGGTGAGGACGTCATGAACGTAGCGAGGTCGCCATTTGGCACCGGTGAAGGACTTAGTGAAAATGAACGTATCCAGTCCAACGCGGCGCGAGGCTTTTGCGAGTGATCCATTCGAGACGATACGGTCTTTGCGTTCGGTGAGATAGCTCTCTGGCCATTGTAGATGCTCGGCCATGAGCTGCACTGCGGTGCTGTACTTGAGGATGGTGTCTCCGAGAAACTCCAATCTCTGGTAGTCTTGCTCGTTGGTAGATGATGCGGTAATGGCGCGGAGGACCATCTCGTGATCGACAAAGCCTATGGGTTTGAGTGCGGTTTCACATAGTTGCTGTACGGTCAAGAAAAGTTCGAAGCGATGCAAAACCGATGGCAGGAATGCCGTGAATATCGAATAAGAAGCCGGCGAGCTGTCTATCAGGAAGTCACAGGCTGGTAGAATGTGTTCTTTTGAATACATTCCATGCTGCGTGGTATCTCGCATTGGATGCAGGAAGTCGCGGCGCTTGGGGAAGCCTGAGTAAACGATATGTATGAGAGACTCGTCTCCATTCTCCGCTGGTGGTCCATCGGCAGTCATGTCTACTACTTCAACGGTCTGGAAGCTGCGGAAAATGAGTAAGTGCTGCTCCGCTCCTTTCTGGCGTAGAATCCCGATTGTCGGCTTCAGACCTGCTTGTAGCTCTGCATAGACCTCCAGCGCGGGCCTGCATTCATTGGCGAAGGCTCCGAGTTGGTTCACTCGCGAGACATCGTATATGGCGATCAGGTAGAGAAAATCATATCTCTCCTCAGTCATGCGTGATCCAAAAATTGAATAAAGCAGGGCGCGTGTGGAGCACTGGAGCTGTTTTACTTCGTCTGCGCTCAAGTGCACGGGCTCCATGGGCTCGCTCGTCAGGGTATACCGGATACTTTCATTCCAGTGGAGGACAAAGTCTGGAACCTTGAGAGTGGGCTGAGGCAGTAGGACTACGAAACTGACAGGCTGTGCTTCAACCAGGATCGATATTTTTGTCCTGTACCACAGAGTCGACGGTAATTCCTCGCTGATGGTTTTGGCTACCGGGAGCCATGGATCGATGTGAGGAGCAACTTGAACCATTGCCGGCCTCTTGTCGATGATTCCAAAGTCAGGCTCATCATCTTGATCATTCAGCAAAGGTAAGAGATTGTCGTTGACCAAGCCTGCTTTGTGTAGAGCAACGTAGGCTTGGAAGGCTGCATCTCTCCTTGCTGCTCGTTCCGTCTTCCAAGCTGATACACCCCGATGCTGACGGATTTTTGCATCTACTGACGTCGGCAAGGTGACGGTGGCGGTGATCAGATCGGCTGAAACGTCAGCAAAGGAAAACCGCGGACGCAGGTCTACGTGTTGCCCACCTCCGAGGATGGCACAAAAGTGATAGAGGTGTTGCATTGCATTGTCGAGTGTAAGTAGGGCCCTGTTCCTGTTAGCCAGCTAATGACTGAGAGATTAAGCATGCGTACCCAGTGCTCTCGCAGCGATAAGTGTCATCCCCTTCCTCGTCAAGTTGCTCCCGCTCCTCGGCTGCTTGAACCTCCCTGAGGTCGTTGAGGTAGGCCTCTTTCATCTGCTCCTCCAGATCCAGCCATTTACCGGGAGACTGTGCCAAAGTAGAGTCCTCAGGAAGCATGATGACGAACTTGGAATCTTGCTTTCTTGCACGACCACGACGCTGGATGAAAGACTTGAGATTCTTCGGGGGCTCGTAGCAAATGACAATGTGGCAATTTGAGACATCAATGCCTTCTTCCAGCACACTGGTCGCGACAATCAAGTTCTTCTTGCCGGCCCTGAAATCATCGAGGGTCTGTTGCTGGTGCTTGACCTCTACAAGATCGCCTATGCCGAGGTGAGACTTTCTGTGGACAGTCATAGAAGTCCCAACAAATGTCCCGACGTTGAACAGACCCCGAAGCTGAGGGTGGTTTGACAGAACGTGGTCCATTGCAGCCACGGTAGCTCGTTGCTCAACAAATATGATGCCGGTGAAGCCTTCTTTAGCCTCAGACAGCAAAAGATCGATGAGTGCATACATCTTCGGAGATAGGTTCTCGTGCACGTCTAGGCTGGGGCTGATTGGCTGGGATGCCGCAACAAGCGAGAGCATGTCATGAAGATTATTACCCTCTTTCTCGGACCAGTCAAAAAGTAGGTGGCTCGACTTAGCCAAAAAGATATCAAATTTCACAATGCAGCTCCGGATATAGAACTCAGTGGCGGGCTCTCCAAGGTCGTTGAAGATGCCTAGCGCTCGGGTATAGAGCTTCTTTAGCTGTTCATGGATGTACGTTTTCCTGTTTGTCAGCAACTTCTCCAGCTCTCTCTGGACATCGGCCCTGGTCTCGTCTGTCGTATCGAATACTTTCTGCCGTAGGCTGATAATATACGGATCATTTAAGATGTTGTATCCGTGATAAACGTCGGCCAAGGTAGAGAGAATCGGCGGGCCATGTGAAGGACCCAGATACCGAGCAAGATACTTGAGCTGTACAAGCTCAGGCCTATGGGTAAATCGTAGAAGCTCGGTGCGGTTGATTTTTGGTGTTTTGGCAATTGCGTTGAGACTGCGCTCGATGACCTCTAGACCGTCCGCCTTCGCACTGACAACAGGGCTTGCCGTCAAACCCAGGATCTTGGGCAGCTGGTCTCTTTGACCACTGAGCATCAGTGGATGGTAGAAATTCTGCATGATGGCACTCGCTGGATGGTTGCCCCGACACATGTGCGCCTCGTCAAATATGAGAAGGGCGATCTTGGACAGCTTCACAAACCCGTGGGTCAAGGCATCCAGCAGGACAGCTGGGGTCGATATGACAACCCGAATATTTCTGAGAATGGCATCCCAGACGCTCTGATCCGTCCAACGGTCCACATTGTCATTGCCGCTAAGGAAGCGGGGCTGGTACGCCGGCAAGTACTTCTCGAAGAGACAGGATTGTTGGTGGCACAAAGTGACGGTAGGAGCAATGAACCACACCAGCTGCGGGGAAATAAAAATTAGCCAGATGGTACACAACTTTCGGAGAGGAAGTCGCACCTGTTCTGGCTCACAGATCTCAAGCTCAGCAGCGGTGCGGAAGATTGCACTGCGGGGGTCAGTGTGGGTTCTGGTAAACGGAATGACAGGCCGTACACGTGGGTCTTGCCGCTGCCAGTATCCATCTTTTGCAACGATCAGCCTTCGCTCGAAGTGGGTCGTAGTTTGGGACGTACAGCAACGATGACATTCTGCTTCAAGCTCTCCTCAACCATCTCAGCCTGGTAGGACCGGAGGCGGAAAAAGCCCGGACCCCCATCTGGAGAGTCCATCGCGGGAGCAGCGGCTGCGGGGTGGAGGAGTGTGTGAGGGTTTGCAGCGGACTCTCAGGCGGGAGCATCAGGGCATGGTGTTGGAGGGCGGTGGTGCTGGCTCTGCGGGCGTTTGCGGCGCGGCGAGAAGGCGAGAAGACGAGTCACACTGCAGGCGAGCGACCTGCAGCTCTCCCCCAAACATCTTTCGTACCACGCACTCTTCACGGCCGGAGCACAACAAAGCGCAGGAAGTCATGGCCGCTGCGTCTAAGCCCTGCCACTGCGCTCGTTCGCGACACGCATTCCGCGGGAGGATCGAGTTAGGCGCGAAAGCCCCGCGGATTCCGCAAGTCACGTGCAGGGATCTCCGCACAGCCACCGCGCCGCGAAGCTTCTTCTCATGCCTAAATTGCAACACGAGCGCCTCGACCTATTGCGCCTATTGCGCCCTTTAACGCCGAGCAGCTGTCGGCCGTTTGCCTGACTCTCCGTCTGCGTCCAGCCCGCGGCCAGCTCGCCGCAGCCGCAATGCGCATAGAAGCGCCGTCACGGCAGCCGGCATGCTTTCACGCCATGGACCGCGTTTCCGGCTTGGCAGCGGCCGTGCCTCGCGATGACGACGGCCATCCCTGCCGCGCCCCGGCCATGCGCCACACTCCCAGCTGCGCGCTGCAGTCCACCCCCAGAAACGGCTACAAAGCCACGCGGCCAACGTCATGCCATGTAAGGCCCGGCGCCAGGAAACCTTCGTCCAGTGCCGTGACTCGCGGCCGCACTGCGCAGTCCAGGCGCCCTAGGGGAAACCTCCGAGCATAAAACTCTGGTCGAGCCCCGCTGCCGGAGACGTCATCCTCAGCTCACCAGCCAGTCGTTTCCACGCTACTGCCCACCACCCACTACGCGTCTACGACGACCTATATAAGCTTTCACCACCGCTCGTTCCATCGCGGCTCTCAGAGCAGCCACCTGCGACACCGCAACCCCTCAGCAACCCACACCCGAAAATAACCCCTCAATCGCCCTCGCCGCAGCCGACACCATGGACGGCGAACGCGGCCTCTTCTCCCACGGCGGACACAACAAGCCGCCCCACAAGAAAGAGACTCTCCTGGAGAAACTCGAGCACAAAGTCGGACAGAAACTCATGGGCAAGCATGGCGGCGGCGGCGGAAGCCACCAGCAGTACGGAGGCGGCCCCCCGCCGCAGCAGGGCGGCTACTATGGCGGCGGAGCTCCGGGAAACGATTATCAGCAGCACGGAGGATTTGGTGGAGGCGGCGGCGGATGGGGTGCGCCGTCGCACAGCCAGGGACCGGGCGGACACCACCACCACGGTGGCCACGGCGGTCATGGGCATCACGGCGGGAGCGGCGGCGGCGGCGGCGGCTTCGGCGGTGGACTTATCAACGCCGCAGGCAACTTCGGACCGGGCGGCGGCGGACATCACCAGGGCGGCCCGTCGTTCGGCGGAGGTCACCACGGAGGCCCGGGCGGAGGAGGAGGCCACCACGGCGGGCCCGGCGGCGGGTTCGGCGGCGGCGGAGGCGGTTTCGGTGGCCCAGGCCACCATGGAGGCCCTGGCGGTGGTGGTTTCGGCGGCGGCCCCATGGGCGGTGGCTTTTCTCACCATGGTGGTCCAGGTGGTGGTCCTGGTGGGCCAGGCGGTCCTGGCCGTTGGTGAGCGCTTCGAGGGGATGTTTATCAAGAGCGTCATGGATGAGGAGGACTTGAGGTTGATGGAGGTGCGCATGGATGGGTGGTGGAGTGAGGAGGAAGAGGAGAAAATGAATCATGAGGCCAGGATACCCGGGTAAATTTCTTGAAAGCATGTCACTAAGAGGCGTTCTTCGTTTGCGAAATAAAAAATCATTTGAAAATTTGAGTGTATACCGTGAAATTTTGTTAGCAGTTGAGTAAGTGATGTCGTTTAACTGATTTCAGGCCATGTTCACTAACAGATAGTCGAGGTACCCATCTGAACTTCCTAAGCAATTTTTGCAGAAATTAAGGTATTTGAAGTTAAGGGACAAAGAAAGGTTCGAGAGAAGAGCGAAAGTTGACGGTTTGCATCTCGTTCCGCACGTGTGAGGCTAAGCCTATTTCAGTGAAACTGGAGACGGTAAATTTGAAGTGAAAGAAGTAATATCTATGTACAATCTTTCTCATTGATGGATTCTTCAGCGTCTTCATGTTATCGGTTGCATAATCAACCCAGTTACAGGATGGACAAGGCTGACAAACGATAGATAGGGTCATCCAGCTGGGGGCTGAAAACGATTGGAGATCGAAAATTGACTCTCACCCGAATTTGACAAGAGGCAGATCTTCGGTCCAGTGCATCAGTGGCGTGACGGTTTCAACGCATCCGATGCAGCGCCGCCCGTCGCCCGCTCACTCCCTCCGCACCGCTAAACTCTTCACCGCCGTAACTCAAGGCTGACGGAGTATGCAGCGTGCTGCGCATTCAGCTTCGGGTAGGATCGCATGTACAGAGCTCTATTGGCTGAGCGTGCTGGGCGGCTTGCGCACATGCGCCTGAGGCGTTCCAGCCCCATCCGCGCAGATGCGCGCATGAAGACTCTTGGCACTTACATATGAACTCAGCCTCTCACCCATGTACTCAGCAACTGAGCATCTCCCATTCCTTCTCATACTCGCCAGCTTCACTTGTGCGCTTCATACCTCTGAATATCTCTCTTCCATATGCTCATATTACTTTGAGCCCGCTCTCCCCTTTCTGCGGCTATTCCACATCATCAGCCTTGCAGCCTTGCAGCCTTCGGTTACTACGAACTCTCAACCAGCCCTGTCACATAATCCTCACAAATCTGTCCAACTTTCGCTAGGATGCGGTACACTGCTCCCCTCGGAGGAGGACAGGATCTGGTCCGATTCCACTCCTCCCCTCAAGCATCAACGAAGGAATCTCAAGCTCTGAGGCGAGATCATGAGATATCCGACCCGCAAGATTTGGGAGATTGCTTGCAGTCAGTTTCCTCCGACAGTAGAGAAGATGTCATTCTCTTGAGAGATAGTAGAGACGTGTATGAGGATGCTCCGGCATCCATGGGAGAACGCAGTCCAAGGTAATATGTTCAAATGAACACAAACCCCAGTTTTCTCTTCCGTAGCTCATCATGGCGGCAACAGTATCGAGCCACCTCACCAGGAAACACGCTTGGGTCCGGATGTTGAAATTAACGACCAGTCGTTTCCATGCCCTGTCATCAGATGCGGGAGAGCAACTCATGCATTTTCAACTACCGATGAGCTTTTGGATCATCTTACCACACAGCATTCGGAAAGCCATACTTGCAGGTGTCCAGCAAGGGAATGCTGCATTTCGTCGCTACCTCTTGACCTCATGAGCATTCACGCATCTTATCATATGGAAAGAGAGACCGGAGATAGCAGCGCTATGGAAGCGCTGGCATCTTGCCGCAAACCACGGTGCCCTATCGGAAAATTCACGCATGGATGCCAATCAAGTGTGGCGACAGCAACAGAAATCCCCGCCCACCTCCTCTCGTGCCACTCTGAAGAAGAACGGGAACTTTACGAATCAGAGCTCTGGAACGCCGGCTACGGTAGCACCACCGGTTGTCTGTTTTGCCCGATCTGCCGTAGGAGTCTGAAAAATCATCATCATTTTGCTCAGCATATCCATGTTGACCATCTTGTTGAACAAGGCGGCTCAGATGCGACACACGTACTGCAGTGCTATCGCACACTACAAAGGACTCTGGGTTCCTCATTTCGGATTGGATGGTCTACAAAACTGCTCTTCCAGACTTCCCTTCTGGGAGGAAAAGCGTTAGTTTGTCCATCGTGCGACGAAAGCCTGGTCGAGGAACATGATCCCGGCCTTGCCACTTACACCAGGCATCATTTGAAGATACAGAAGTCAGACGTCTCTGAAGTCTTCAAACACCGTCGAGAAATACTGAGGCTTTATCCTGAATTCTCCTTCCACTCCATCTTCGACGACCTTCGAGACATACCACCAGTACTTCAACCACTAAGACTGGGTACACTCAAAAAATATTCCTCAATCACCGAAGAAGATGAATTTTACACACCCCAGTCCATGACGAACTCCGGCAAGATTGATCGGGTTGGGAAAATTTCCATCCATAGTGTCGATTCAGGATATCATTCATCAGTTTGTTCTGATACATTTGGTCTTTCCGTCAATGATACGATAGCTAAAAGGACGCCCAGACCGGAAAACGGTGAAGACGAAGATGACGCATCTATTGTCCAGGAAACATTGGCTTTAAGAAGAAGACAAATCATGGATTTGGTCATGGAAAAGGCATTGGAGATGATGGGCTATGAGACCGAGCCTTCAGAAAGCTCCGATGGGGATGATTTCCCAATGGACTCATTTTTCCACTCATCTGACCCAACCGACGTTGATTCGCAGCCCAACCAAGGAAGCTCAAGCACCACTTCCACCTTTTCTGGATCTCTGAGCCAACAGAATTCAATTGGAAGAGGAAAGAAGCGCTCTAGACAGGATGCTGGACATGGGGAGGATGGAGGAGAAGACGGAAACTCCAAGCGCCCTCGAACCAATAACCAAACGCCTCATTGTATTGGTGGTCGGAGAATGCTAGCCTGCCCGTACCGAAAAAGGCTCCCTTTGTATCAGAACACTCCAAAATCTTGTGTTCATCCAGGTTTCATCAATGTGCATAGATTAAAGTATGTCCTAAACTAAACCTACATTTTAATGCTTCAGTGCTGACTGTTTCAGGGAACACTTGTTCAGAGTACATGCCCTTCCAGAAATCCACTGCGGAGACTGTCTTCAAGGATTCGATTCCTTTAGAGATTTGACAAAACACCTGAAGCCAAACGATGGCCCAAGCCCATGCCCTGGTCCCTGTGCACAGCCAATAACATCATTTGGTTCTGAGCAACGGAAGACGCTCAAGGAAAGACAAGGCAAAGGCCTGTCCGAAGAGACAAAATGGATAGCGGTGTGGAAAGTCCTTTTCGGTGATGACGAGGAAGCCCTGAATAACATACCATCCCCGTGTAAGTGTACACCACTCGAAATGAGTTTTTGAGAACCCCATTGTAGAATATATATTGACTTTTGATTAGACTACGAAGCAATAGTGCCAATTCCGAGCCCCACAGAGACTCAATTCGCGCAGTACGAGCATTTTCAACGTGATATGCTACCCCAACTTGTTCAGCAACGCATTGAGTCGGTGCTAGATGAAGACCATAGGGTAGAAACCCTGGCCGAGAGAATCATCAGCAGGCTTCCAGAAATCATACGCGCCGTTCAAGAGGAAAATAGCTATGGCTTTCCCAGCTTCAACGCCTCTTCTGCACGCGGAGAGCTGCAGGAGGGGCTGGCTACAGACTCATTGCCAGCTTCAACTACAACAACAAGAGCCAATGATTTTGGAGGTATGTTTTCTGCTCCGCCTGTGGACCAAACTGCCGGTCGCGAGTCGATCGAGGAGCAAATTCCACGACAAGCCGAGCATCAATATACCCGAGGGGTTTCGGCGGAGAGGAGCAGTGACTCCGGATACAAAACCGCGAAAAGGGAAGACTCATCGTCGCAAGCTGCCGATTCGCAATCAGTCAACTCTGGAAATGCCTTGGACGAACGCTCGTCCTATCCTCACCCTCCTGCAGCCAACTTGCAAAACGCCTGGATGACTGATACAGCGTCACATCATCAATACGTAGAACACCGGACTGCTCCTACACTTCCTACCTGGGAGGACCAAGTCTTTCAGCAGGCATCCAACTCATCACTTCCGCATGAGCCAAGTGCAACAACCGGTCCTCTGTTCACTGATACCTCTTCCTCCGGCTATATGTACGGTACAATTCCACAGCCGTTCATGGATTTCCCGATAGTCAGCTCGAGTATCAGCAACATGGATACTCGCCCGGGCCAAGCACAAATCGATCTAGGGCCTCATTTTGAAGCGGTTGAACAGGACGCTTTCTACAATCTGAATTTACGTACGCCATCACCGTCTGGTCTGGATGCGGTTGAACAGGGCACTTTCTACTATCGGAGGGTTCGTTTTCCATCAATACCTGGTTTGGATGACAGCAAAAGTACATTTAGTGATTTGGATGATAGTGATGTGGTATCTGAGGAATTAGTACAGCATACGACCTTGTCGTAAAACATACTAGACTTGGCTTGGAATCCTTTAGACCAGATGCCAGGATGTCAGAAGACAAGTATTTTTTTCTTCTCTCTGCTTGAGTACATACTAAAAAAAGACTAGATTTACTTACCTTGAAAGGGGCAAATAAAGCTAAATTCAAACGAATGTACATACGAGTAGCTTATGACGGCTCTTTGCCTTTCGCTAAAACTAGGTTAAGGAGGCGTACTGCATCCACTCTTGTCCCTTTTCCGGGCAATACTAAACATCAAACTCAAAAGCATACGCCGTGTCAGGCGTCTCCTGTCCGATGATAAAGACCAGCGTATCATCCATGTACGAATGAGTGTAGTACCCCAGATCCACGGAGGCATCGATCTCCTCATACAGCCCCCCACTCACAAACTTCCTCGTCTGAATCGCCAACTCCCCCTCGGTCGGCAGCCCCAGCGCCGACAGCGCCCTCAGCTCAATCGCCCACGTCCCATTGACCGGGCGACACCCGGCCAAAATGCGCACGCGATCGCCGTCAACAACGGCATACGAATCGCCCTGCGTATCCTCCGTCATCTCCGTGCGGACGCGCTCCCCAGTCATGTTCAAGAAGTAGTACTCGTACACCGGATACTCCCTCGCGGGCCAGTACACCGCCTCGTCCGGGATGTGGTCCGGGTACGTGTGCGGCTTGCCCAGCAGGTTGGCCATGTAGTCGTGCAGCTCGAGGCCGCCGCGCCAGTTGGCGCGCAGGCCGACGGCGTCGTGGCGCTCCAGCTGCGCGATGCTCCACGCCGCCGTCGACGGCACCTGCTGGTCGATGTTGCCGTACTCGTTGACGTTCCACGGCCCGCCGTACGGCCCGATGCCCGCCGCGGAGAGGTACGACTGGAACGCGTCGATAGAGTCCGCGAGCGAGCCGCTGGCTTCGAGGAAGTGCATGGAGAATTGCGTTGGGATGCTGGCGTTGGCTGCGATAAAGGTCGTCCACCCGCTCCACCAGTCGGCGGCGCCGAAGTTGGGGAGGTGCCCGAAGGACGGGCCGATGGTTTTGGGTGACGGGAATTCGGCGCTGTGGGGGATGGCGTTAGGGGTGGGGTTGGGAGGTGAGGGCTGATGAAGTGGGGCTTACTTGATGCGGTGGTAGGTGTGGCCCCAGACTGCGAGGTAACGGTCGAGTCCGCGGTTCAGGTAGAGGCCGTTGTCTGGCTCGTTCCAGATGTCCCAGTACAGCCCATCGATGGCCCCGTCGTTCTGTAAGAGTCCGAAGAGAGTGGTCAGAAATTCGTCGTACGATGACCAATCGTCGTTGTCTCCAGGAGCAGGCGTTTCGTCCAACGAGGCGTATGAATCGATTCCCCAGAGGTCATGGACCAGGAGCTGGACGTTGGCACCGTATTTACGAGACTCTTGGTAGTTCGAAAGGAAGGAGTTGTAACGTCCCTATTGCGCAAGTGAGGAATCTTCCTGGCAGTACATTCAAGCGTTCTTACCATAAACTCGTCATACCCATGAGTCCAGCCTCTCGATGGCTCTGGAAGCTGAGCACCACCAGTCCTCATGTTCCAAAATCCCATGTTTGTGAGAAAATGACTCGGGATTTGGCCCTGGGCTTCTGGCAATCCGTAAATGAAACCAGATGCCCAGTGCTGAGGCGCTCCCGTTTTCTCATCAAGGTGGACAATCGAGCGGCCAGACACATCCCTCTCAGTGAGGACAACGGCTGAGGCAGTAGCAGCGAGAAGGCTGAGGGTAGAGAGCATCTTTGAGAATGATCAATGGTTTTTGTTTGATTGCATATTAGGGCGTAATTGCACTTTATATACCTTATAGACTTCCAGTTGAAATATTCATCTGTAGAACCTCCCACCGGAGATCGAACTGTGAGTCTGGTGATGTTATTCTTGGCGCTGTTTGAGCTCAAATGCAAGTCTAGCTGATCATGTACGTCGTTGTCGTTCGAGATCTTTTTCCTTGTCCGAGGAATGCCCTGAATACAACGCCCACCGGAGACAGTAAGATTCATTGATGTGGAATTCAAGGAACACAAGACTACTGCTCGTAGGGGGTAATACAGGACCAGTGGCAGGGATTACGGCTAAATGCGAGATTGAAGCATGCCCAGGTGGCAGAAACTACCGGCGAAGGTGGATCGACACAGGGGGCTATATACCCCGCACGTCTTCTTCCACGAGGCTCTACTGGTTTGAGCCCCACTCACCACTTCGAAATCTTTAGTGGGAGCTGCTGTCTCTCTTGCACAGAGCAAAATGTTTCTTGTCTGGCGAACATGAAATTCAAGGATTAAAGGAATTGACAGCCAGTCTTTCACTGTCATTTACCTGATATGCTCAACCGTTTTTGGGCTTGCTCCTGGGCATTCTACAATTTAGCAAAGTGTGAACTTTACGTCGCGGATGACCGTAAACACAGGCTGTTAAAGATCAAAATTTTCAGCAGCGAGAAGGAAACAAGAACAATTTCATCCGTTTCCCAATCAAGCCAATCAACAACTTCACCATACATGATACCATTGATGTAGCAACCTCCAACCACTCAGTACGACTGACAAGCTCCAAGAACTTTTCTCAGTACCATTTTGACGCTGCAGCCGTGCAGAATGGCTACAACGTCACCCTCCTCGCAACAGCTACGCACCCATGCAACCCGTCCACCCGTACTCGCTATGAGTCGCCGACAGCATGCAGTGTTCAGTACGTGTGCCACGATTGAGTCTGCTTGAATTATGTACGAAAAATCTTCAATCTGCTCTAGATGATTATCCTTGGGGTTATCGACATAGTCCAAAAAGTGATGCGGTGACATTGGGCTACATCCAGGAGGATAGCTTCGACTCTGTAATTTTCCCAAAGGCCAGATGAAGTTGACGATATCCAACCTTATAAACCCACGTAGTATAGGGGAATCTCGCTGCTGTACAGTTGCGATATGTCCAAAGTCTTTGTCTGTGATGTATTCGTGGATTCTCTTGTTGGACACGGTGTCTACCTGGTCAATGATCTTGCCGCGTACGGTTATTGAAGGGCCACCAAGGTCACTTCTGTTATATAGGTGCTTCATCGAGCCGTACGCATGCTAAACAGTACTCAAAGAGCTACTGGAAAAGTTGATCCAGGCCGTTGATGGTTCCTCAACCCGCGCAAGTGCCACTAAAAGGTGGGTAAAATGCTTCTTGCTAGTGCAGAATTTGCAGAAACCATGAGTGTTGCATGGTTTCACCAATATAGTGATTGAACGTGCTTAAACTAGGAAAATATCAAGTATTATGTGACTAACGATGCCCCCATAACAATTCGCAGTCATCTTGACGGAATCTTTCATCCATCACGGCGGTCCAATCCTTTCTTCTGATTTGAGTTCTGATTTGGAGCAGTCTTTTTTGGCATCTGTTCCACCTTTAGGCAATCAGAACATAATGTTGGAATGCAAGCCAAAAATCTACCTCTTTATTTGAAGAGCAAATCATGGGGCTCCATGGTCCTCCGCGGGGCTCCTCGTTGAGCCATCTTAAAAGATGATACGATGGGGGTTTAACCTTTCCGAATTCAAGACTCTTAGTATGTTCATTTCTGAGAAACGCTCAATGATGCGAGGGTCCACAACGGCCTTACTGAATTTTTTGTGGTTTGTGAGGGATGTGTCATATCTGATGTAGTGGTGTTTGATATATATGTGTAGGACGACGAACAGCCTAGCGTGAATCACCTCTGGTGGAAGTAATGAATGCGAATATAGGTATCTATGGACTTAGAGAGAGCATGGAAAGCTCACAACTGGCCACTATATATAATACCAAGTAAGCAGAGCTTGAGACATAAGCATCCAAGAAGGGAGCTTCTACGGTTCAGTCAAATGAATGTCTTCGCAGGAAAGTGCAGCCTGTTGCATGGGAACATGCAGGGAACTTGTGAAATCAGTCATCAACGATTGCAGGTCAAAACTATTTGGCCGGATCTGGAGGACTTGGCGTCGTCCCGTCGGAGTCTTCTATCTACGGTAAGATCGGAATGGTCATATTCGAGAAACTTGTGTGGGCGCTCTCACGATGTACTCGAATGATTGAATCCTACCAGATGTTTCATATACGATGTATTCGTGCATGGAACTTGTGTAGCCACAGATGATTGGCTCATTAATTTCGTGGGGCTGGGAGCAGGCGGTTCTGCCTTACACCGATATGCATGGGAATGGGGCGGCGGCTGCATGGAGCTTGTGCATCACTCTGTGATTGGTTGTAAAGAACAGACGACGGTCAGGCCAGAACCCAACCGTGCAGCGCCTCATCATGACATCAGCTCAGCCAGCCTTGCTGCTGCTCCCATGCTCCCACTACGATCAAATTTCAACTCTTTCCCCTTATCCTCACTTGCTACAATAATCTCAACAACATAAGGGAATGGCACAGAAAGTTGGCTCTCAATGAAAACTCCTCCTGCCTCCACTTTCATGTATATCGTTTCACCCAATACCCGTGTCTCTCCGACCTCTTTCCCGCAAATGGAAGACATATGCCTTCAATCCTCAGCAACTAAAATTTGCTCTGCACTCGAGGGAAGAGAGAAGAACCCAAAGATCCCCCAAAGCGAAGAAGACTGGGAGACACATCGACGAGCCATTTCCAGCCTTTACGCATCTAAGACTCTATCTGAGGTTATGAGCCAAATGGAGTCTCAGCATGGATTCAGAGCGACGTACGCGCTCCTCAATCTTCTGATAAGTCCTGAAACTGATAACCACAGGTTGAATCAATACAAAAAGCGGATTCGTAAATGGGACTTACAGCCGAAATACATCAAGGATAGTGAATACCATGCCATGATCCGAATCCTGAGACAGCGAGGGCAGGAATTTCCATCAAAGCGAACAAGATTCGAATTCAAGGGAAAAATTGTCGATCCCTGCAATATTGCCCGCTTCGCGAGCCGGGCGGCGCAAAAGAGCAACCCGACGAATCATGCTGCCACGGATTCTGGAAATCGTAAGTGTCCAAAGGTCCAATCAGACAGGGCCTCAGCTCTGCGAAAGGGGATTTTGACCAGGTGAAATGCAGGGCATCCTCCAGGATTAAGATATTGGACCCCAAGCAGCCCCGCCGACAATACGCAGGAAATTCCGAAATTTCCGTTTTCTAATGCCTGTGCCTCACAATTGGAACCCGATTCAGTAACCGTTCAAACTCCGCTTAACGGTAAAATAAACCCTGGCTCAACAGCTCTACCTAGCGGGAGGAACTCCATCCTCGCGGAATCGCCATTCATTTTTGCAGCACCTCCGCCAACCAATAAAGTTGTCAACCTCATTCAGGACCTTACCCAAGGAGGTGCGTCCTCCAAAGAAGACCAACAGTCCATCCTACTTTTCCATTTCTGTCAAAGGCCGGGCCACAGAACCTCGTGTAATCACTGTGATGCATTAGTCACATTAAGGCACTGGGTCTGTGGTAACAAAGCATTCACCGAAGCCTTCGTCCGTCTCGTTCTCAAATCGACACTTCCGTCGTTGGAACAGCATCCGGAAACGGCATGCCTCATCGCACTCTTCGCGTCGGGCTTCTACTTCTTCAATCGCATGTACGAGACCGCAGCGCGATTGATGACTTCCATACTCTCTACTATCATGGATGATGATTGTCTCCGAAATACGCCGTACGAGATCAACACTCAGATGCTCGCTTTGTTCATCACGAAATGCTACGTGGCGCTCGGTGGGAGGAGCGACATGTTTGCTCCTTTGGTGCAAGCGTTTGATACCGCACCAAAACACCTCGGAGAGAAGAAGGGTGAGTCAAATGACGGTAACTTTGGAACGATTATCTCCGAAAGGGATCAAGATATCCTTGATGTGGAAATGGGAGAGGATCTGAATGAGGCGGAGAAAAATACAGTCATTGCCACTGATCACAGCTCCACTGAAGACATTTTGAGAACCGCTTCGGAGGATAAAGATTGCGTCTGGCATTGGGAAGAACACCAGCGGAACAAATACCTCAGGAAACGAGGTGCAGCTGCACTGGATATGAGAATGGTTCCTCGCGACGATCCATTGGAGAGAGACGAGCGCGTTCCTTGGTACTTGAAAGAGGCTGAATTTACCCGGAGACTCGACGAATCCCAGGTTCGGTGCAAGGTCGTGAGAATGGAAGAAGACCACTCTGTTGTTCGGATTTACTTGAACTTCTGGGACTTGCTTGAATGATGTAATATCGATGAAGTGTTGTATAATAGATGCATGTATTTTCTTTGTCATGATATCTTTAACATCTTCAAAACCATCGTGTCACCGCCTACAAGCAACCTGAAGCTCCGCGTAGTACTTTTCGTGCTTCCGAGCGCAGCTTTCGTGGCGGATTCCGCAAACATGAGAGCTAAAGTGGGATATCCTGCGGGGTCTTTGGAGGTGGCAAGTCTTATCCTCGGATTACCTAAAGCGGAAGACCGGAGTGGTTGGAATTGCCGTTATCGCGTGGCTGCTTCTTGAATTTATGAGGGGCTAAGAACTGTAAGCAATAACAAATGAGACAGTAATTCGAGCATATTATGATTTGTGACATGTAGTTTGATGCTAAGGCCCGCCGATCACCTGCGATCTTCCGTGCCGGAGTTTGCCTTACAGGTCGCATCCTGCTGTGGTCACCGTGATGGTCAGAGAAATCTGTTTTTCTGGAAGATCGAACCATTCGACACTTATGACGAACAAAGATGGAGTTCATAGGGATGCTAATAATTAAATTGCTTTTCTATCTCAATGCAACTAAAGGCGCTGCGGATATACCGAACTAAGGCGAGTTACTCACTCGCTTAGCTATCATCAACCTCATCACTCATACATGGTCTTTGAATCTATGCGCGCTTGCCGAAGACCTTGTCGTAGCCAACCAGGGTAAACCTGAAGCGCACATTGTCTCCGTTGTAGACGCGCTCGACGGCCTGTTTGCAACCTTCCTCGGAGATGTCAATCGTCTCGACCCAGCTCTTGACGTTCTGCTTGGCGGCAAGCTCCAGCATCTCAATCATCTCCGGGCGGTTACCAATGTGCGACGCGCCCATGAAGCAGCCGTTGGGAGCAAAGGCCTGAGCCTGGATTTGGGGGAGCGGGTTGTCGGGGAAGCCGACCATGTGGAAGGTGCCGTTGACCTTGAGCGTGCTGAAGTAGTCGGGCAGGTTGAACTTGTCGGTGGCGTCGGCGGTGTTGATGATGAAGTCGAACTTGAACTTCCAGGGCTCGGCCCAGTCCTTCTCCTTCGTCACGATGAAGTCGGTCGCTCCGAGCTTGAGCGCGTCCTCCTTCTTGTTGGGGCTGTGGGAGATGGCGTAGACTTCAGCACCAAGCGCCTTCGCGAAGAGGATACCGAAATGGCCGAGACCACCACTAGTAGGCGTGTCAGTTCTGGAATGGGACGCAAGCCACGGAAACCGGGGGACCTTACATTCCGACGATACCAATCTTCTTTCCGGGACCAGCTCCTAACCGCTTCAGAGGGCTGAAAACGGTGATACCAGCGCACAGCATGGGAGCAGCCAAGCTCGTCTCGAGCTCGTCAGGGATCTTGAAGGTGAAATATTCGTGAGCGCGGACGTGGCTGGAGTAGCCACCCTGGGAAATGGTGCCATCGGGGTAGGGTGCGCCAAAGGTGTCAACGGAGTTGGGGCAGTAGTTCTCCTGGTCGGCCTTGCAATTGTCGCAGGTCAAATCGGCAGAGATCTGGGCGCCCACGCCAGCGCGGTCGCCAACCTTGAGGGTCTTGACGTCCTTGCCGACCTTGATGACCTTGCCGATGATCTCGTGGCCGACGCACAGAGGAAGCGGGATATCGGAGCCCCAGCCACCGGTGATGGTGTGGACGTCACTGGCGCAAACTCCACAGGCGTCAATGGCAATGTCGACATCGCTGTCACCGAAGGGCTTGAGCTTGAACTGTTGGAAGGAGGGGCAGTCAGCGATGGTGGGGCTGCGGCGGGGGCCAGAAGCGAGGGCGGCCGACCTCTTGCTTGGTGAACTTGGTCCAGTTCTTGATGTCGGTGACACAGAAGCCCTCGGCGGTCTCGGGGTACGGCATGCTGGCGGCTGTGGGAAGGGAGCTGGCTGAGGAGTGACTGGCAAGCGGTTGTGAGGAGGAAAAAAGCAGATTGCAGTCGCGCGCCGGCAGAATGGAGGGGGAGGGGCTTTAATACTGCCGACGCACGGCAGGCATCAGTGATATCATCCCGGGCGCGCCAATTGAGCCGATGCACAAGGCGTGTGGGCTGGATTGACACCGTCCCAATCGCTATCGCCGTCAATGGCTTTCCTGGATGCGCATCATAGATCGGTTGGCTGGCTGGAGACTGTGCCCCGCGGCAGCTGGCAGTGTCGTCTCCCAGCCCCGCGACAGACCCTCCTGCCAACAGCGACCCACACGCGCAGGGCAACTTCACTCGCCCGTCCGCGCCGACTCGTATCGCGCTGGTGGAGCTCTGGAAGGTGTCGCGGGCTCAGCGAAAAGCGTCGACAAGCCCCCGGAGACGTCATTTTGCCACCAATCACAGCAGCACCCCGCGCCGTCGCCGGGGACAGACCCCCGCGCGTCAACACGCCAGGCTCGGCCGCGGCTGGCCAGTGACAGCAGGCCGCCGACAGCCTGGGCCGTCGGCACGCTTGCAGACGCCGGCATCGGGCCGTCAGAGCTACGCGCGGCGCTTGACGAGCGATGGAGAAGGCTGTTGATGGGAAAGCGAGCCGATGACGCGCGGGAGCTCTGGCCTCTCACCTCGGGCGCGCTGCACGCTGCCCCGCGTTCGGCTCACTTTCCACCGCCGGCTCGCGCGGCCGGGCCTCGCCAGCCTCGCCCGCCTGGGCATCGTGGCATCCCACTTCCCTCGCGCCTTCAGGAAAGTGCGCGCGCGCCAATCAGACGCGCATTGCGCGGCCCGGAAAAAGAGCGCCTCCGCGACGCGTGATGGCCGGCTTGCGACAGCCTCCCGCCTCCCTGTCTTCCCCAGATTCTCCCCAAACCGGCATACCGAAGGATTGCGGGGTGATCTGCCCGCAACCTCTCTTTGGGAATCCCGGTCGCGCGACGGCTACTTGCCCATCCTGATGTTTCCGGCTTCCATGCTGACGCTCAGGCGCCTTGACGCGGGGAACGAGATGGGACCCGACGCTGTATAAAGGGCGCGCGCCATCCCGCGCCCGTTACGTGGGGTGGCATAGCCTGCTCATTCGCCAGCCGGAGACCATGCTCGAAGCCATCAAGAACCTGACGACCAGAATGGGCTCAAATCCGAACAAGACCATGAGGGCGGTGCGCTTCCACGGCCAGCGCGACCTGAGGCTGGAGGACATTCCAGAACCGCAGGTGGGCAAGGGCCAGGTCAAGGTCAGCCTCTGATTCCCGGTAGCTGTCCATTCCAAGGCGAGGCTGCGCTCACACCTCACACAGCTGAAGCCGGCCTGGGTCGGGATCTGCGGGAGTGGTACGACGCCTCACCCGTTCGCAGCCTTGTTGCACAGCATTTTTCCCTCCGCCCCTCCCACCAATGCCAGCACCGCCACCCTCGACGCGTCCCGCATTCTTCGAGTGCTCGCCCGCTGACCACTGACAGACCTGCACGAGTACATGGGCGGCGCCAGCATCTGCCCCACCACCCCTCATCCAATCACCGGCGAAACTGTGCCTCTCACCTTTGGCCATGAGTTCAGCGGAGTCATCGAGGAAGTCGGCGAAGGCGTGACAGACTTCAAGGTCGGAGACCGTGTGTGCGTGCAGCCCATCATCTACGACGGGGACTGCGGCGCATGCACAGAAGGGCTGATCAACTGCTGCTATAAGAACGGCTTCATCGGCTTGAGCGGCTGGGGCGGTGGCCTTGCAGAGCACATCGTCACACCCCAGTCATGTCTGTACAAGCTTCCGGAAAACGTGTCGCTGGAAATAGGCGGTAGGCAGCAACCTGATTCGCGCACATGGCTGCTCAGCCGCAGACGCTGACGAGCACACAGCTCTCATCGAACCCTTGGCAGTAGGCTGGCACGCCGTGAACATTTCACCCTGGAAACCCGAAAGCTCCGTTCTTGTCCTTGGGGGCGGGCCCATCGGGCTCTCCGTAATACAAGCCTTGCGTGCCCGCGGCGCCACGAAGATCATCGTCTCTGAAGTCTCCCCCCGGCGGAAGGAATTCGCCAAGCAGTTCGGCGCCCACTACGTGCTCGACCCCACCAAGGACGACGTGCCGGCACGGTGTCGGGAGCTCTGCGAGAAACAAGGCGTGCATGTCGTGTTCGACTGCGCCGGCGTGCAAGCGGGCTTGGACGCGGCTGTGCAAGCTGTGCGCGCCAGGGGCACCATCGTCAACATCGCTATCTGGGAAAAGCGCTGCAGCATCTTCCCCAACGACTTCTGCTTCAAAGAGCGGTCTTACATCGGAGTGGCGACCTATCAGGCTGGTGACTTCCAGGATGTTCTGAATGCGATTAGTGAGGGCAGGCTGAAACCGGACGAGATGATCACGAAGAGGATTGAGCTGGACCAGGTCGAAGCTGAGGGCTTCAAGACGTTGATTGACGATAAGGATAACCAGGTGAAGGTACTGGTGAGGGCGAATCGCTTCGACATAACTTGATTCGGGAGGATTTGTGGGACGTGGCTTGAGAATCGTGCACGCGGTGGTGAGTTTTCTATTCTACCATTTACTGTATGATTTATAATTTGTACAATGTGAGAAGAGGGAATCATGCATTATGCCCTTGGCTGAAATGTTAGCTATTCTTGTCGGGCACCGCCTTAAATAGGGGCCGGCTGAAAACATCTGCATTACAGCTGAGTTTCACTACATTGTATTCTGCATGCATATATGAATATAGCAGTCTGTATCACAGAACCGCCACAAAAGAGTCTTCCGTGGTTGTGTGACCAAATAAGCGGACCCAAATGGCCAAAGGAGAAAGTAAGCGCCAAGTTGCCCTCGCGGCGCCGCCTTTTGGCAAAGACTCCTGATATAGACGGAATCGCAAAAACTCAGATTTCAAGGCTATAAAAACTAGTGAGACACACCATGAATCCAGCTGTTCTTACAAGTATTCATTACCTTTTCACAAACCTCACTTAATCATTTTTTGTTCACCATGAGCGCAAATTTGACATCGTCCGATTCGGCCAACTATTATGAAGTCTATCTTGGTGCCTGGACAAACTGGTCCCATGGGAAAATATTTGGAGCAACAATCACACTCACCCGGCGCGATGGAGGTCTCCTAATCTCCTTTATTGCACTTTTCGTCGCTTTGACTGGCACGGCCTTCTGGCGCATTGCTTGTTTCGCATTCCACCACTACTACTCAACCGAGGCGCCTCGCGACGGGCTGTATCACCAACGTCAAGCAGTTCTCCGCAATTCGGCCAACGGTGCAAGTGGACTATGGGCTCTTGGCCGAGTAATGCTGACTTGGCAAAGGAAGTCCTCTAAAACATACCCTCGGATATTTCCTCTCATGGCCTTCACGATTATTTGTCTACTGGCATTTGCTACGGCTGGTGTTTTCTCTTCCAAGATTGCGACTTCCACTGGGACGGAAGTCTTGGCAAAAAGTTCAGTATGCGGAGGAATCAACTTGAGGAATAACGACAACACTTCATATTTGTCGGTGCTGGCTGTACCATATATGGCAAAGAGGACGGCGAGCTTTGCCGACTATGCTCAGGAATGCTATGGCAACACGGCAAGTCCGGAAACCTGTCGTCAATACGTCCAAACGAAACTTCCGATGAAGACCAACAGAACAGCCAAGTGCCCCTTTACGACAGGAATGTGTCTCAGTGAGAACGAAAATATAGAACTGGATACTGGCTCTCTTGACAGCAACGACAATTTGGGGCTAAATTCTCCACCTGGTGACCGTTTTCTCTATAGACGCATTACGAAATGTGCTCCGTTAGTCACCGAAGGCTACAGTCGACCATTCAAGTACTCCGATAATGGTAGTGAGGGATATTACATGAGGTTCTACTACGGACAGCCAATATATTTACCTGAAGGAACCGATCGATTCATCTACGAGTATCCGGGTACATCCTGGGACAGATTCTTAAGTGAAAACTCCTCATCTTCTTTCTCGGATTATAGCTTGGGGTAAGTGGTGTATCTCAAACTTCATCAGTAAAACCGGCAGGGCTAATTCACGTTGGCTAGAATGGCAAGCATGAATGTCTTTAATAACACGATATCGCCTTTGACGTCCACTTTCACCGCCATCCCGGAGCTCAGAGGTCCAGACAATGATCTTTTTATTTCATTCATCTCGGCAAATACGGTCTTGTTCTCATACCCAGTGAACGACCCCATATATGCTGCAACGTATGCCGGGATCGGATACCAAATGCCGGGGGCCAATGGTACAGCATACGCATTCTTCGCAGATCAGCCAGCTTCGGCTCTTGCGTGCTCCAAGCAAGAGCAGCTCTGTAACCCAAACTTGCCAGCGGGTGAGCAGTGCGCACCTCTCGGCGGCGCCCTAGAAGCATGGTGGAAGTCTGCCGATCTTTGGTCGAGTCAGAGACAGCGGCAAATGGCATATATGTTCTGGGATTATGTCGGCAAGCAATGGAGTATGGATGAAATCATTAGTTACCTCGGAATTGCATCATTGCAATCGAGGAGAGGTCTATCTGAGGGCATGCAAGGGCCGCTTCCCGACAACCAGTGGCAGCTGGACGTTGAGAACTGGTTGCAATCTCGCTCGCCGCATTGCAAGGATGGATGGTGGAGCTGGCTACAGGGCCATCTGACTCAAAGTTTCTGGATTGGATTGACCCCCCGACTAGCGAAGGAGGGCGATACTGGTGTAAAAATCAGGTACGTGCGTCCCGCAAGCTCACAATATATCGCATAGCAGGATGAGAACAACCTCACAACTCTATAAAACTGACGTCCCTTTCTCACCTCACAGAAAATTTTGACAACCGCCTACACCAACTTCAACACTTTCGGCCTCTGCCTCACCCTCATCCTTGGTACAATAATAATCACCGCCTCTTACAGCCTCGAACCGCTCGTCAGCTGGATCCAAAAGCGGCGCCGCCTCGACACTTATTCCCGCCTTGAATGGTGCACCAATGAGACCCTTCAACTGCAACGCCTTGCCCATGAAGAGCTTGGTCTGGGCACCTGGAGCGGTGCGGCTGGGGATATCCCCTTTACCGAACCCGGGGAGATGCTTGCGATGTTGGATCTCTCCAGACCAGACCATCCGAGGTTGAAAGCACCGCCCGCGAATTTCGAAGACTTGCTTGCTACCGGGACATCCGAAAAGCAGGTGCCTGATCATGAGCTCAGCAACGCTAGCGACACTTCTTCGAACTCGGAAGGCAAGTCGCAGCAGCAGATAACAGATGCTCGATCCCATCCTGGCCTTCCAGGGTCGCAGCTCTCGGGGGAGAGGGTCGTGCTATGCAACGAGGGACAGGATGAAGGTGTCAGTCCCGTTATACCCTCAGCGAGTGAGCCAGGACAGCGGGATGAGAGTAGGTCTGGCGGGGCCAGGTTTCGACCAGAGAGCACCGTGTCGGATATGACGGCATTAGAGATGCCGGCTAGATCAGACTTGCCGCGGCAAGAAACCAGAAACAGCCTCAGATGAAATGGGCGCTTAGTGGAGCGGGAGGAGAAATTGGTGTTGGCCATTACTTTATTCTTCTGTTGATGATAACATTTTCGAGGGTGTGATGTTCAAGTACGCAGGGTCAGAAAACTATTTGGTCTGATGTTCCACAACGGTCCCATGAGTTGAATAGCAATTGACTTTCTGGTTTCCGCATGGTTGAATAATAACTAACCAGATTGAGAGCTTGCGGCGTTCTTTTTCCAATAGCGCACTCGCATCTGAATGGACGTTCCGATCTCCCACGTGCGTGCTTTCCTTCCGTTGCCGCAAGTTGCAAGCCAACCACGTACGATGATGGAAAGTAAACCAACCGTATGGGGATTTGCACCGTGGACGAGTGTCGTCAAAGCAGGATTGAACCGAGATGAGCGCCGAAACGTTTTATCCACCCCCGCAAATGAGCACGGTGATGAGCACATGCAGCCCTAGCGAGCCGCGCCGTCAAACAGGGCAAAACAAGGAATTTTGCAGCGCGGGAGATGAACGGCATGGGTAGCCGCTGAGCTTGTCGCACAGTAGCGTCATCGAGAGATCATGTCGTCGGCAGCAGAGGGGCTGGCACGTTGGAAAGCTGTGAGGTGATGGAGCAGATGGGCTGATGTCTGGTTGACGATGGTAGCGCACCCAAAAAGCAGAGGACAGGGAAGCAGGGAATGTTCGGATTCGAGCTGCCGCTGTGACGTCGGACGTTGATTGAGCTCGGTTTCGGGGGCCAGGCACAGCGGGAAGGTTTGCGCCATGCGAAATGAAGGGAAAGCGAGGTTGGCAGGCTGGCTCGGCAGCGCAGGCTGCGCGGCGCTGCCAATAGGCTCTGGCGGGCTGGTGGCGGCGATGGCAAGGTGGCACGCCCTGCTGCGCTCTCGCGGCCCAGATCGCATCCGCGAGAGCTGAGCGCGACGAGTTTTGTGGCTAAGTCGTGGCTTGTCGCGCGCGCTAGGCCCAGAGCGGCTCCGCGCGTGACGGGCCCTGCGACTCGACGCTCCACATGACGTCTTGCCCGGCGATCTGCACACCAGCTTGCAGAGCGCAGCGACGCAAATTGTGGACAGCCCTGGTCGCGCCTGTGATTGATCGCTGCGTCATTTTGCGGCCCTGTCACACATTTAACCCTCCAGCCCACCCAGCATTCTCCTGTCTTGGCCAGCTGTCTGCCACGCATTCCGACTCCAAATCCAGCCCCCCGCAACGCTCCGCGCCCACCTACCTCACTTGCGCCTGTCATCCGCGACCTTGCCAGACCCGACGCCCTCCCATTGAGCACAACACCGCAGCAATGGGTTTCTTCGGTCGCCTCCTCGGGACCTTCCCGTACATTCTCTGCTTCTTCTGTTCGGCCATCATTTTGGGCTTCTACTCGTACTTCCTGGCCGTCCAATCAGACCGCGACCGGACCATACCCAACTGGCAGAAGGCCGTCGAGGGCATATCAGGCGTGGGCGTCCTGTACACAATCCTCGCTACCGTCTTGACCCCATGCCTCGGCGGCGTCCGCATCCTCGCCGTCCTCGGGATGATTCTGGACGTTGCATTCGCCGGTGGTTTCATTGCCATCGCTGTCCTGACCCGTGATGGTGCGAAGAAGTGCACCGGCATCGTCGACACTCCCCTTGGTCGTGGCAATGCCGAGACTGGCGAAGGCTTCGGCGACAATGGTTTCGGCACTAGCGGTGGTGAGCAAGTCACCTACCAGGCTCGCTATGGCACTGTCTGCCGCTACAACAAGGTCTGCTTCGCCGTGTCTATCATCGGAGCGTAAGTCCAAGCTGTAATCCTTCACCACCCATGTCAGTCATGCTCACATGATGCTGTAGCTTCCTCTTCCTCATCGCCGCTGTCTGCCAGTTCTGGTTCACGCGCCGCGCCCAGAAGGAGAAGCGTTATGGTCCTTCGCCCGCAAACAACTACACTTCCGGCAGCGGCAAGAAGGCCCCCTTCTGGAAGCGCAACCGCAGGGGCACCGTCAACAACGGCGACTCCGAGCTCGGTGCCTACGGTGCTGGCGCTCCCGCCGCGAGCGCGGTTGGAGGTCCCAATGTCGACACCCGTCCCAGCGGCGAGACTGCATACACCGGATCCACAGTCGGCCCCAACCACACCACCTACGAGCCGTACAAGGCTGATGCCGGCTACGGGGCCCAGACGAACGGATTCACCGGAACACACGGCGGTATCGCCAACACGTCGAACCCCTACGGCTATGAGAAGACGAACCCTCACAACTTTTAAGTTGCTTGCGACATGGACGAAACACATTGACTGCGTAGACACGGGCGTTGTTGTATCAAGACCGTTTCTCGGGAGACTCGGGACTTGAGGTAAATTTCCTATGTGAAACCTGCCCTGGGCAGTGCACACCTGTACCCGGTTGCATGCCCTTATTTTCTTGATTGTGTTATGAAAAACGCTGGATACCATGGCTTGGCGCTATATTTTTACGAACCGAGAGAGCGCAAATTATGTATGATGGCTCAATTGGCCAGCATACGGAGGGGGCCTATAGGCATATGATGAGACAGTTTAATGACATTGCTACGGGGTGGATACTATGAATTTTGTTAATGAGAAACGAGATAGTTCACTTCAAGCAATGAGAATCAGATGTGAGCCAATTTTTCCAAATAAATGCCAAGTGGTATCAAAGTGCAGCCTGACCGTAAACTCCATCATCCTGCCCCTGAGCCCACTTCTCAGTACAGTCTCCGCAGCGGCCACTAGTCTATGTACCCATCCGTACCCACCGTGATGTTTACACGTGACCAATCAGGCGTTCTCTTGCGGTGTGCTTTTCTGCTCTCCCCTCCCGGTCCACCCGCCCACCGACGATCTTTCTCAACCCGCCCTGCATTGACCTGTCTCGCCCTACACACCCAGGTCCCCACCGCTTCCCGCACCGCCACAGCCGCTGACTTTATTTCGCCATCACGCACCTCACCCTCTGCGTCCCCATCCCTCAAACACATCCGCCCACACGCACGCAGTTCCCGCATCCAGCGCCCCGCAGCACCACCCTCCTTCCCTCCCTTCCCCATCGCCCTCGCTCGCGCGCCCTCCCTTCTCACGCACCCCTCCCTCCTCTACCCCCCCTCCCTCGCCCTCGTCCCCGTCCGCCAGCCGCACCGCCGGCTCTGGCGCCCCTCCCGCCACCGCCTCCCCGTCGGCCGGCCGTCGTCGCACCGGCGGCGTTTCGCGTCTCGGCCGCGGCGCCGCGCGCGGCGCGGTGCTCCTCGACGAACTGGCGCAGCAAGGCTTCGAGGCCGTCGTTGCGGCGCGCGAGCAGCAGGACGTCGGACGTGTTGACCTGGGCGCGGTTGGCGTGGCGGGCGAAGGTGGAGAGGTCGCGGGAGGCGGATGCTGTTTTTGGGGGGGTGTTTTATCAGCGGCGGCTTTCGCGGTCGGGCTGACGGGAGGGGTTTGACGGCGCGGAGGTTTGGTGGAGGGGCGTGGAGGCGTGCGTACCTATTTGCGTCCATACTAGCTCGGTCAAGGCGCCGATGAATTGCGCGGTGGCGTTGTGGTCGCGCAGCTGGCATTGGGCGTCGACGAACTGGCCGATGCTGTACCAGAGGGCGGATTTGAGGCGCTGGGAGCTGTCAGCGGCTTCTCCAGGTTGATCGTATCGTAGATTCGAGGTGGCCCACCTCCTCCTTGAGCGCGGCCTCGTCGTCGGCCATGTTGGTGGGTGCAGGTGGACCGGCGACACGGTGGTGGGCTCGGGGCAGCTTGGGAAGACGCGACGGGACGCGTTCCCGCGATGATGTCGGGGAATTGGCGGACGGCAGGGATTCGCGGGCGCGTCAGAGCGCCCGCGGCCCACTCCTCACCAAGCTCAAGCTCAACGAGAGCTGCCCGCCTTGCCTTCGACCTGCGTCCATCGAGAGATTGCGTCTCTCGAGGAAACCTAGACAGGGTGTGCGCGCACTTTTCTCACACCACCCATCGGATCTGACAGCCGCGGACAAGGGACGCCGAAGACAGCATGTCGCAGCAGCGCGACGCCAACGAGTCTCCGGACATCCTCTCGCTGCTCTCCACTTGGGGCAACAACTTCACGACTCAGACCAGCAAGACCGTGCGCTTCTCCACTCCAGCACTTCCGGCCCGCCCGCTAACGTCAACCACTTCCCAGTTCAGCGAGCTGCGCACTCAGGACTACATCCGCCTGATCACCATCATTGGCGCCTACTGCCTGCTTCGGCCCTACCTCATGAAGCTGGGCGCCTATTTCCAGAGGAAGCAGCACGAAGCCGACTCGCGATCAGGCGAAGACGACGCTGCAGCTACGGGCGCCACGCTGACCGCGAACGATCTGCGCGGCCGCAAATCGCAGCCCAAAATCGCGATACCAGGCGTGGACAGCGACAGCGAGGACGACGAGGACAAAGATGACTGGGGCCGAGCAGCCAGGCTCCGCCAGCGCAAGTTCGTCCGTCAGATGCTGGAGGTGCACGAGACGAAGCTGCGCGAGGAAGCTGAGGCCAACAGCGACAAGGACATCGAGGAGTTCTTGGTCGACTGACATAGGGCTGCGCGTGGTCTCCTTTTGGCGGCATCTGGGTGGCGTATAGGCTTCAGGAACGTTGGATGTGGCGGGGAGAGGCATTTTGATTCCTGAATTGGCTGTGGCGTTCAATGGAGGGCAAAGCTCTGACGAGATCTCGATTGCGTACAGGCTGTGAGTAAAGCAATGCCCAGTATGCCTCTCTATTTTTACTTTCTAGCAGAGTTTTCTTCGTCTCCCAGCCACGCGAATATTGAAGAGCCGCATCGTGTTCTCTTTCCCGCGTTCTGTGCCAAGGCAGGGAGTGCATTCCGCGCCCAGAAAAGCGCAAGGAATGTATCCCTTCACCCCATCATCTGCAGGGACCGTACCACCGCCACCCAAGACACCCGCAGATGACCGAGATACCTGACGAGTCGCGGCAAAAATGCACTGCGCCGGCCAGAACCACTGTGGCTAAGCCTGCCCGCATGCCAAACTGGCCTCTTGGTCCTACTCTCCTTCGACGCGACTGACCATACTGTGTCCTGCGCGTGAATTCCGTTTGGTGCAGGCGCCCCCGTGCAGGAGGCGGGCTGGTGTGATGTTCCCTTGCCGCCGTTCCCTTAAGACTTGCATCTCTTCTGCCTGCCACTGTGGATTCTGGCTCTCCGTCCAGTCCCCCCATCACGTTCGTTCTGTTTGGTTTTTCACGAACTGCCATGATGACCCTCACGACTGTCACGACCGCTGCAGGCCTACGCTCACTATTCCTTACGACACTATGTACAAGCTCTCTTTTGTTTTCTTCCGCCCATGCCCACATGGAGATGGAATTGCCCGCGCCATGGGACAGCCCCACTGCCGCCAATGCTGCGGACAGGAACTACGACATCAAGTCACCCCTGAAGCCTGATGGCTCCGACTTTCCATGCAAAGGCCTTGACCAGGCAAGCGGGTCTGTCCCGTCCAGTGCGACTTATCAGGCCGGTCAAACCCACAACACAACAATCGACGGCTACGCAAGCCACAATGGCGGATCCTGCCAGCTTTCTCTCTCCTACGACAATGGAAAGACATGGAAGGTCATCAAGAGCATGATCGGCGGCTGCCCCACTCAAGGCAGTAGCAGTTATGATTTCACGATCCCAATGACGGCGCCGTCTGGCACGGCGCTGTTCGCCTGGACTTGGATCAACCACACCGGCAACCGCGAGTTCTATATGAACTGTGCGGTCGTGGACATTGAGGGCAAGGATGGAGGGGATCTGTGCATGCTGCCCAACCTGTACGTTGCAAACCTTGACGGCATCAACAGCTGCGTCTCCCCTGAAGGAATCGACACCATGTTCCCACATCCTGGCGCGGATGTCGTGTACGGCGACGGCATGAGCGCTTCTTCCCCTGTGACTGGTGGCAGCAGCTGCGAGATCCCAGCACCGGCATGCTCGGGCTCGTCCGGAAACTCCCAGTCTCAGGCCCCGTCGAATTCTGGAGCTGCAAAGGCATCGATGACTTCAGCACCAGCCACCCGTGATGGCGCAGGCGCCCAAGGAAGCGGCATCGCGCAGGTCGAGATCGCCGCTAACACGAATGGCCCGGAATTTTCGAGCGCCGTGGAGGCGTACATCGCATCCGTCTTGGGCGCCAGCGCAGCAGCAGCAACGGGCGCTGAAGGCGCTGCGCTTACCAGCATGATCGAGAGCTACATCAACTCGGTCCTACACGCCAGCACGGCCGGCATGACCGCTTTCCCCAGCTTCCCTACCGACCTTGGTAGCACGGCAGCAACAGAGTCGAGCACCACGGAAAGCAGCTCGGAGGGGTCTAGCGTCACCCCAACTTTCTTCATAACAAGCACTATCACCTCTACCGGCACAATCACTGCTACTCCGACCGCCAACGCCACTGCTGTTACCACCGACGATTCTCTCATTAACTCCTTCATTAACTCCGTGCTTAGCGGAGCCCCGCAGCTTCCCAGCACCAACGCTACCGCAGCGTCCAACTGGAGCGCCTCAGCCAGCATCCCGCCTGTGCCTTTCCCCCTCTTCGGCGAAGTGAATGCGCAGCGCCTGGGGCCGAGTTTGGTCATTTCAACGAGCTGCCCGCCGCGCCCGGTTGTCACGATGGTCACCACGGCACCATTACCAGCATCTTCATGCGTTGCGCCGGTCGTGGCATGCAATTGTGTAGCGGGTGATTACTGCGCCCCAGTGAACGCATGTACCACAAGGTGTGTGGGAGCAGGAGGCTCGTCATCTACATGGCAGACAATCGTTACCAGTGGTAAGTGTTACAATCCCCGTCTCCTCACACTCCCATCCACCCACTAACATCAAAAACAGCCACCCCGAACCCTATGTCCTCACCTTCCTCCTCCCCTTCCCCATCCTCCTCCCCCCACCCCCCCTACGTAACCTCCGACCCCAACACCGCGCTCTACCTCCCCTGCACCCCCGGCACCTTCCTCTGCTCCTCCGCCACCTCCTTCTACACCTGCAACCAGCCTGCCCCGGCCGCGCTCTCTGCCCTCGCCCCTAACGGCTGGTCCTGGGCGCAGCCGCGCCCCGTCGCCGCCGGCATGATGTGCCTGCCGTTCGCGCGCGCCCCCAACAGCACCGAGACCGCCAGGGCCGGCGGCACGGTGCGCGACGACCGGTACGTGCGGGCGCGGCCGAACGGCGACTGCCCGGCGGACGGCGCGGTGCGGTGCACGGAGGGCGGCAAGGGGTTCTGGGTGTGCGACCAGGGCGGTTGGGTCGACATGGGGGAGGTGGCGGCGGGGACGGCGTGCGTGGCGGGGGGGATCGTGAGGGCGGGGTGAGCCTTTTGGGGTGGTGTTGAGAGGGTGATGCAGTCGCGCTCTTTCTCTCTTTCTGTATCCGCTCACGGTCGCTCTTTCTTCGTCCCCGGTCTTTCGCTTTCTTTGCTTTCTTTCGGCTACGAGCGCGTGCGTTTGAGCATGTCGCGTGGGATTCATTCTCTTGCATTGGGCATGACAGGGAAGTTCTGGCGTCGTATCTTCTGTGGCGCTTCCACGCTTGGCTCACACTGCTGTCAGGTTTCCTTTGTCCTTTTCGTTCTTTGGCCACGCTTACGGATGCCCCCGCCCCCAATTTCTTATCTCTCTCACTCGATATACACCTATTTATACAACAGCTTCCGGCTCTCGACAGGCGTCTGTGCTACGTGCGTCATTCTGCTCAAGTCAGAACAAAAAGAAAATACTCGAAATGAGTATTGTTATCAGTGAATTGTGCCGTTGTTTCGTACGACGGATGACGTAGGCAGCGGCCTCTAAGGTCCATCAACGCCACCCATCAATTACCTTGCAGAGGCTGCGCCTTTTAATCTTCTAATGGCAGTACTTGTGCTGATCTTTCTGATAGGGTCCAAGTGGCTCCTGCAGTGTCTGCTTGGTTCGCACTAGGCTAGAATGGCTTCCACTGCTCACTATAAAAAAAAAGCACGCTAATAGTTTCCTTTCCTTCCTCAATGCTGGCACTTAAACCATCATCACTTATGAGGAATCAGAACATTCGGGGCTCTACTCCTCTTCTTCCTCCGGCTTCTGGCCATAAGCAACGTAACTGAGAAAACTCTCATCAGCAAGCCAATCACTGTGTAACATGCTCAAACGAAATGACTCACAAAATATAGTAGGCGTGAACCGTCTTACTCTTGATCTCTTGCGTCACTTTTGCGTTGAACACCTGCACCTCTTCGAGTTTCCAGCCCAGCACGCTGATGAGAAGGCGGTACGAGAATGCCTCCATGCCTTCCAGGTACTGTATCAAATTGACTGTGCCGATCTCTTTCTGTTTGACGATGAGCACTGCGATGTGCATCTCTCTTAGCAGTCGGACACGGTACTGACCATCTTCTTATCCTTGGGCCAGGGCCCCATCGGGATCTTATACGTTTGCACGCGGATGTTGGTGAATCCTGCATCCTTAAGCAAACCTGAGAATTTGGGGCCAGTGAACAAGTGTTTTCCGAGCTTAGTACACCCTTCGTCGATGGTGTTGACAAATTTGTGCAGCTGAGAGTCAGGTCTGAGGGAATTGTCGTCTGACTTATATTCCGCGTCAAAGCCTTGAAGCCTGGAATCGGGTAAGAGGGATGGTTATGTGTAGCGATACAACAGGTCTTCTATAGTGTGACTTACTCAACCCATCCACCTGGTCTAGTTTTGCTAAACATGTTCTGGACAAGGCCAGGCCAGTCACTGATGGCCCCATCCAGATAGCGGGCGAATATGAAATCAAACGGTCTGGAATAAGTCCATGGAGCCTCGATGTCGTCAACCTCGAATTTGACGTTGGGTGGCTGAATTCACGGATCAGTTTCTGGGCTTGCGGCTTGGCCGACGCTTTCGACTACATACCACCCATGACGGCTGCACGGGGCTCAAATCATTTCCGAGAACCTATATGCAGTGAGTCTCCTTCTCAAATTGGACTGGGGCTATGTGTTGTTTCCCACTTCTGCATTTGGGAACCTGTCCGCTGTTCAGCCTACGTCAGCCTGGCAGGACTCAGCATGGGAAAGACTTTTATGTACCCATTTCAATCGCCCAGATTCCCTGAAGAAGATTTAGCATAACTGAACAATACAAAATAGCGTTTGGAAGTCGTACAGTCCCGGTACCCACGTCGAGTATCCTCTTCAAGTTCTCTTCCTTGAGTGGGGCAAGATAGAGCTTCCGGTCAAGAGTAATCATCAACAAGTGGTGCATCAGGTCAAGACGATCTTGTTCAGACTACAGCAATGTATCAGTTAAGGAGCCAAGAAAGCTTTTCATGCATGCCTACCTCGTCATTGGGCATGAAGTAAGAGCCATCTTTGTATGCATGATACCGGCGGCCATGCTCAACAGGGTAAGCAGTGACGCTGGAAGTCAAGGATTGCGAGTACGCAGACCTGTGTGTATCAGCCTTGATGGATCAACCAATTTTGGACTAGCCGTTGGTTACAGCTGCTCATCCACGCTTCCGAGAGCGGAGTCTGTTTCAAACTATAGATATCTCCAGATCAGAAGTCGACCACAAGAAGCATAGCTCTGAGAGAGCAAATACTGAGACGATAAAAGGAGCCGTGACTGGATCAGAAATCCCAGAATGCTGGAGACGAGAGCAAGACGCGCACACAGACTGTTACATACCCCTGCATCAACCTCAATGTTCTGCAGGCCCTGGGCCTGAGGCTCTGCACCACACATGACGGCTGTAAACGATGTCAAGCACCACCGAGTCGAAATGCAGCGGGAGCGGAAACAAAAATAGCCGGCTGCGGAGGCCATGTGGCAGCGGGGTGGACCGCGGTTTTGAGGGAAGGACCGACTCGTGCATGGAAATAGAGCTCCACCTGACTTTTTGGGGAAGAAAGACGAGCACGGTAAAGTGTGGCACAGCAACGATCATCGAGAATCGATACCCAGCAACGTGGTTCTGCAGCCGACAGCTAACTCGAAAGCGCTCTCAACAGTTGCCGACAGCCTATGCCACCCCAAAGACCCCACTTACACGAGTCGAAAGTCGCTGGGCCGCAGCAGTCAGCCAAGCAATTCCGAGACATTACAATTGATACTATACGCTATGAAATCAAGCACGACGCTAGGAAGAGGCTGTCGGGAAGCAACATCGGGAAATAATAACTAGACGGCGCTGCAACAAGTGAGGACACCAATGAGATGGAATTGCTCGATGATTTTGTTAATCTAAAAGAGAGTCCTCGCAATGAGGGAAGCGGGCCGAGTTTCCCTACATCGTTGAAGACGGGCCATACCTTCCGTAAGCAGACAGAAACCGATACTAAGGTATGTGTGGCTAACCAAAAACTTTGAAGTATTGGAAATCCTACATAAGCCCACACACAGTCGTCGCCTCAACTGCAGGCCTACATATTAAACCTTTCACACCACCCTCTCCTTCTCCTTTCCCCTGACCACCCTCTCCCACGCCCTCAACACTTCACCCGCCTCCCCTCCCCTCCCCTCAGCCATCCACTCCCCCTCCACCCACCTCGCCCCCTCCACCCCCCTCCTCACCGCCCTCCTCACCGCCCCCCTCACACTCCTACACACCCCCAACCCCGGATACGCCAGCACGCCGACCACCCCCGCCCCAGTCTTCATCCCCAAGCTCACAACGCCCTTGCCGAGCCCCTTGGCCACGCCCACCGCGCCCTCCGCCCGCTTCCCGCGCCACGTCTCGACGAAGACGTCGCCGACGCCCTCGCACACCCCGTGCCCGAGCGTCCGCCCCGCAACCGCGAATCCGGAGCGTACGTTCGTTACTCGCCCGTGGTCGCGCACCGGCGCGTAGAACCGCGGCACCGCACGCATGCCTTCGGCGGCTGCGAGCGGGATGTCGACGAGGGCGCCGCGCGCGGTGGTGAGGAGGACGCGGCCGAGGGAGGTGGCGGACGCGAGGGCCATGGCGGAGGCGGTGTTGGGGGGTTTGGTGGCGGTTGGTGGGGAGGTGGGCTGGGAGGGTGGTGGTGGAGAGGGCTTTTTGGAGGGGGACGTTGTGGCGGTGGTGGAGCTGGTGGGTGTTTCGGGAGCGGGGGTGAGGTGGGTTTGCGGGGCGCTGGAGGTGCTGGTGATGGAGGCGGTGGACGGACGTGGGATTTCGAGGCTTGTTGAGGAGGAGATTTGGGCGGTGTTGGGTGATGCTGTTGTAGATGTGGATGGCGAGTCCGAATGGACGGATCGGGAACGAGAGCGCTTGTACTCTTTGTATGGCTTGAGGAAAACTCCACCAGCAGCGTCGGCTATATCTGCAGCGGTTGAGATTGATGCAGATCCGACTGCTGTAAGAGGATCCCACCGACGATTGTCAATGTAGATCGGCTTTGTTCTGTGCCTGTGTGTTGCTGTTCAGTTACTGTCTCCATGACGACGAATTTGAGCCAATTGACTTACAGCTTTAGATTCTTCCGCCCTACTTTCCCCTGCTCTGCCAACAAGATTGCAGCTACCTTTGACAGCTTTATCTTTCTCTTGCCCTCTTTATACTTCCACACCGCTGGCTGATCCGGCATCACATCGCACGCCAAGTCCTTGGGAAGATGCGCATGGAATGATTCAACTGCCGCTTTTACACCAGACTCCGCCTTCATTTTCTCTGCAATTTGTTCAGCGGAGTAGCGAGCTTGCCCGGTAAGACAGTAGGCTATGGCGCCATGGAGGTTCTCAGGATTCATCTGGCGGTGCGGTATGGGGTCAGGTCCGGCTCCCGCGCTCGCCACCATGTGGCCCCAGAACGGCTGACTGCGCAGCGACTGTTAGTTTCGAAGTCCAACAAAATGCTTTTCTTACGGATACACTGTGACTTACTCTCCAAAGAACGGTACAATGGTCGTGGGTTTACCATTCAACAAGCCACACGCCGTCGTGCCAGCACCTCCATGATGCACAACTGCTGCAACGTGTTTGAACAGCCACTCATGTGGACAGTCTCCAAGATACAAGACATTTGGGTTCGAGGAATTTTCTTCCCCAAGCTTACTCCAACCCCGTGAAATTATGGCTCGTACGCCGGTTGTTCGGACCGCTTCGAGAATGGTAGCGGTGGTCTTTTCCGGGTCTTCAATGACAATACTGCCGAAGCCAATGTACACGGGAGGTGGACCGGATGCCAGAAACTTCTCAAGCTCTGGAGGGGGTGTGTAGTCGGGTAGATCGCGGAAGAAGAAGCCACAGACATCTAAGTTGTTCAGTGTTACGTCTATCAAGGAAGGGGATTCCACACTGACCTATATGACTGGGCCAATCGGTAGGCTTTGCAACCAGAGCGGGTGACCAACAATAAGTGAAGGGGATATTACATGTTTCGGCCAGCCTCGGTCCTTCGGTAGCAGGGACAGCTTCCAGCTCCAACGTATGTCTTCTCCAGTGGTTGATGATATCGCCTAAGCTGCATGCAATGTCAGGGCCCCGGGCTTGCGCGCTCTTGCAGATCACCAACATACCCTTGCCATGTAAGAAACTCTACGATTCCGTATGAAACGTAGTTGGCGATCTTGAGGTCCGTGCCAGAAGAGTACTTGAGGTTCGCGAGCGGGTGGGGGAACGCTCTCGTACTACTCCATGGCATTGTGAACATCATATGCAATGGGACACCTAGCGCCTGCGCGCAATGTATGTGTGCAAAGCTTGGAGGATTGGCTATTATGGCGTCTGCAACGAAAGGCGCATTTGACCGGGTGTCCGGCTCAACACACGACTTCCAGCAACCCTCAAGAATCTCGGCGATGATTGCGCGTTTCCGCTGAACGTCGCCGGCACGCAGACTCTGGATATTGGGTATCAACCCGGGGTTCTTGACGATGAAGGCCATGAGTTCGGCAGGGTCACCGCCAATGGGGTAGAACTCCAGGCCCGAAGGTCGCACAAAGTCCTCGAACACATCGTGCGTTGCCAGCCGCACGCGATGACCGTGGTTCTTCTGCAATTCTGTTCCCAATGCAACAAAAGGCTGTACATCTCCTCTGCTCCCAACCACTTGTATCACGATGTTGAGTTTGACGGTACATGGGCGGGGCGGTAGTTGCGGCGCGGGTTCCAGAGGCTCGTCGTCAACATCGGGATCGTGGGGCATGAGCCGGGCGAGCGTTCGGCCCAGCTTGGAATCGACATCGACAGTAACGCGGCCATCATCTGCTTCAGCGTCAACTCCTTGCACATCCTGGTTCTTGAGCAATACATACCAGTGACATTGCTACTGTCCAATACGAGGTCTCCGGAGGCCACCACCTCGCTGTACGGAGGGGGACTATTGAATTCGACAGCACTGCTGCTCGCCATGACGATGAGTATGATCGGTGAAAAGGGATGATCTAAAACTTGGGGCGAGAGAAAAGTTAAAGCCCCGAAGACTAAGGCGCCTTTAGCTGCGTCATGCTCGATTTTACGTATTTGGCGATTTTACGTATCCAGATACGAACGCGAGGGTGGCCCAAAATAAAACCGTCAAACTAAGGCCTTTTCCCTCCTTTCCCTTCACTTCTCCGGATTTTCAGTACTCAGGGCCCGTGATCTCCCAAAAGCAAATCTTGCACAGCTATTCAAAGTACCAATTCAACAGTCGCAGCAAACCGAAGCTCAAAAACGACCATCCTGAGCCCAAGCGGCGATCAACCCTCTCTACCCACCATCACATCGCCGTAAGCCCCATCCCACAGCGATTGCACGCACCAGTCCAGATCACTTATCCCGACCTCCAGCAGCATAAACACCCCCAGCAACCATGGGCGCAGCCTCCACCTCGACAACCTCCACCGCCAAACCCCCACCCCACCCAGGCCAACGAGGCCCCTCGCCGCCTCCCCTCCCACCGCGCTCCCTCCTCGACCAGTACTGGCAAGCCACCGGCCTGTACGGCCTCGTCGTGCGCACCGCGCTGCGCACGCTGCAGTTCGGCCTCGCCGTCGCCGTCGCCGGCCTCTACGGCGCCGACCTCGCGCGCAACACCGCCACCCGCACCCGCGCGCCCGTCGACTGGGTCTACGCATGCGTCGTGGCCGCGCTGTCCGCCATCACGTGCGCCGTGCACTGCTTCGTGACCGTCAAGCGCGTCGCCTGGTGCGTGTGGGATTTCGTGCTCGCGGTGCTGTGGGCCGCCGCGTTTGGGGTGTTTGCGCGCGGCTATCTCGCCGGGAGGGGGGACGGAGAGGTGGTTGAGGCGACGGATTTGGGGAGGATGAGGGCGGCGGTGGGGATCGATTGTGCGTGTATGGTGTTGTGGTTCTTTACGGCGGTGATGGGGTGCGCGTGGTGTTGTCGGGCGAGGCGGGTGACGAGGAAGACGGACAAGTTGGTGGAGAGCGAGAATGGGGAGGGCGATGTCGAAATGGGGAATATGGAGCGCGGGAGTAGGTGAAGTGGACTTCCGCCTAAAATCGCCGTGTAGTATGGCTACAGAGAGGTATACAGAGAAAATGGAAGCAATTCTGTGAATGACACTAAAACTTTACATTGCACATTTTCATACTTTATGACGCATTACCTACCAGATTTCCAAATAGACTGGTGTCGTATCCGCTTGCATCATGCGTGGCTCCATAGGAAGAACCACGAATAATAGAAACATGAAGAGAAAAGAAGGATCCGGAAGAGTCCTTTACCGGAGCGGTGTGCTGGGGTTCTGGCCGAAATTTTCTCCGAAACTTACCCTCTTACAGTCTTCATGCCCAATTGTGTAGACCGGGAAGAGTTTGCCACTGACATTCGTGAACGCAGTCTCTGATACTTTAGTTAGTGTAAGTGGCCCACATAGAGAAAACTGGAAGTCAGACAAACATTCCTCTGTCCTTTATGTGGGGGATGTTCCCAGATGCCCCTTTAGATATACAACCCCTTGAAATAGATTCCACCGCGCCCGTTACGGTTCTTCAGCGCAGCTCAACTTGTTGAACATGGCGACCAGTGCCGCTTCTGTCTTGTCACAAAAAAAGCCTGGGAGTAAGTCATAGCAGGGCTTTGGCTTTTGTGTGTCGAATAGCTTGAATTGAGCCCCTTTGCGCTCTCTATAGGATCGGTTCTAAGCGAAAATGGTAGGTTTTGCCCGAAACTACTGTCATTTTTGTTGTAGCGGACGAGCCCCTACCTGGACCCACAGAAGCGCGCATCACCGGCTCACGAATTACCGTTATCCGGAAAATCCTGAGCGGCCTGGGGTACGGGCTCTTCGTAAACTGCCATCGCTTATAGGCTGATCCTGCTTGTAGACTCCATAATTCTGATTGCGAGGCACCCTAATCTGACAACAGCCCGACATGCAATCCACATCAGTGTTTCGGTATCGTCACGAAAACGCTTAGGCTCCTTAGTGCTCCATGACTATGATACAATCGACGGAAGTTCCACCTTCCGAACGGCTATCGGGTGGAAAATGAAACGAAAAACTGAAATGCAGGAGACAGCAGGCCCTTTAAATAGGCCTTGATCTTTTTGTAAACGTGCTCCTGATCAACACCGCCCTTCAAAATTCTTTCGAGCTACCCAAAGACTATGGAGAATCACTTCCCGGAAACCTTTCCGCTCGGGGAGGCATCATCTCCACTCCCAACCATCATCGGAACGATCGTCGTACTTGCTTTTGCCTATATCGGCTATTCTTCTTTCGCATCAGCAAAAACTTACCCGAATATTCCCCTCGTCATCGGCAAAGGCGGCATCGAAGAAGCAAGGCAGAACTTTCGCACTCAGTCTATCAAATATCTTGACGCCGCACTGAAGCAGGTCAATGATGTCTGCCAAGTTTGGACAGACGGTGGCCTCAAAATCTTAATGCCGACGAAGTATATCAATGAGATCCGGAACGACAAGCGGCTGAGCTTCCTCGAAGTTGTCAGGAATGTAAGTAAACTCTAGGCAGCGCGATATGAACGACTAAGGAACCTTCTATCTTTGCTGACACGCCTTTGCTCTCTAGGAAAATCTCGCTCATCATCGCAGCTTTGCTCCATCATACATGCCTATGAGAGGGAATCTTGTCACAGATGCCATCAGGACTAAGCTGACGCAGTCGCTTGGTGTGTGCTTTCACCAGTCACTTCTCTACCCGAGCCCCTGCTAATACTCGCGAAAGGCAAGGTTACCGATGGCTTATCGGAAGAGACGGACTTCGCATTGAAGAACCTTTTCTCTCCAAGCAAAGGTAAGCCAAGCTTCCTTATCCGTCGCAAAATGCTTACCGCCGGGTTTCGCCAGACTGGGTCACCACGAAACCGTTTTATCCTATAGCGGTGGATTTCGTATCCCAACTCTCTGCACGTGTCTTCCTCGGAGATAAGGTTTGCCGTGACCCTGAATGGATCCGCGTTTCTGGCGAATACACGACGACGGTCTTCCTAGCTATCCAGTGCCTCCGCAAATATCCCAAATTCCTCCAACCGATCATGTACCACCTTGGCCTCGTTCCAGAAATTAAAGCACTTGACAAGCTGGAGGAAAAGGCCACCAAGATAATCGAGAAGGAAATCGCCAGACAGGACGCCCTAGGCGACGGTAACGTCGAGTCCACCTCGCTGAAATGGTTCGCCGACGTCGCCAAGCAGAAAAAGATTTCTGAATACAACCCAGTCTTCGCGCAGCTCGCCATCACGATCGCCGCAATCCACACCACATCCATGGCGCTCACGAATGTCCTGTTCGACCTCATCGCGCATCCGGATCTAATCGACGAGCTGCGCCAGGAGATCATCGCCGTCATCGGCACCGACGGCTGGAAGAAGACGAGCCTCTCGAACCTGCGCCTCATGGACTCAGTCCTCAAGGAAAGCCAGCGCCTCAACCCTCCAGACGCCTTCTCGATGCGGCGCAAGGCGATGGAGGACGTCAAGCTGTCGAGCGGCGTCGTCATCCCCAAGGGCGCCATGGTCGTTTTCCCGCCGCGGATCCTGCGCGACCCCGAGCTGTACCCCAACCCGGATGCTTATGATGGCCGTCGCTGGTATCGCTTCCGTCAGGAGCCGGGCAATGAGACCAAGTTTCAGTACGTCCAGACCACGGCTGAGATGCATGGGTTCGGACATGGCGAGCACGCTTGTCCGGGCAGGTTCTTTGCCAGCAATGAGCTTAAGATTGCGCTGTGCCATATGCTCATGAAGTATGATTGGGAGTACGCGGATGTCAAGGAGCGGCCAAAGACTATCACGCAGGTGGAGATGATCATACCAGACCCGACGGTGAGGTTGAGATACAAGTCTCGAGAGCCGGAGGTTGCTATCTAAACGAGCAACTTGACGGTATTGTGGATAAATTGTAGATAGCATGAAGCCAATTCAAGCTTCCAAGTTTAGTCAGGAACCCATCCATTTTGATACATCTAAAGATGTTCTACCTGACCAGTGAGTGGAGTCAATTACGGATAATCAAAACTGTGACCAAGCTTTTGGAAACATTAAACTGCTCAGGCAGTACAGCATTGATGAATTAACGACTACTCGCTATTCATCGAATAAAATAACTGACCAATCAATATCCATACAATTTTCCAGAAGCACTGCCTCTCGTACTGGCCACCTTTAGTACGGAGTGCGCGTATGTAACCACCTCGTCAATAAATCCACCTTGTCCGCCGACGCAACCGGGACTGACCCAAAGCCTGTTCCGAGATGCATAACAGTCTGGTTTCCTTCCTGATTTGAGCTCCATCTCACCAGCGTACCATTCTTGTATGATCCACCCAAGTTCGGGTTCTGAGTCTTGACGAAATTCGCCCAGTACGAGGAGATGACATCCGCCAGGTAGAAGTCGTACGAAGTCCAGGGGAGATCCGTTCCGTACAGATTCCTCAGGGCGTAGTTGATCTCAGCCATGTGGTGGGCACCTGCAGACTGTCCGGGTGGCGCGTAGTCCCAGTAGTAGGTGTAGAAAGGGCTGCTTGCTGACTTGATCCAGCCGTTCGCAAAGAGGTAGGAAGAGACGAGAGACAGATCACAGGCTGCCGCGTTCCACTGGACGTCGGCCTCTGTATCGTTGGAAGCGGGGTACAGTTTGAAAAACTCCGCGGAGAGGTTGCCGTACCATTCGCTGTTGTAGAGCTCGTACTCGGCCACAGTGTAGTTGGTCGTTGTCGCTGCACCGCTTTCATCTCTGTTGTTGCCGGTGATCATGGGAACGTCGTTGGCCGGACCTTCAAGCAGCTCGTCGATGTACGTCATTGGCACGACATAATTGTCTAGAGTGGTTTTGTAGAGAGGAGGGTTTGATGTCCAGAGAGCGGTCAAGTTGCTGATTGTGTAGTCTCTGTCATCGCTTCCATCCAAGAGTTCTTCCATGCTGAGAGTCCGCAGTTCGGCAATGGTACTGACGTTGTGCGAGAGCGTGTAGTTGATGCCAACTTCCATACCGTATTCCATGGTCCGGTAGGAATCTGCAAGTCCGGCAAGAAGTGGGTCGTAAGGGTATCTGATTCCGCTTTCAGCAATCATGCCGTGGAAGAGACCCTTTGCCAGCGGGCTGTTGACGGCATGGTACACTTGGGCAGAGCCAAACGATTGACCGGCGATAGTGACTCTATTTGGGTCGCCCCCAAAGTTGGCGATATTCTTCTGGACCCATTCAAGTGCAGTGATGAAGTCGAGGATTCCATAGTTACCGGAGGAGTTGTGGCCAGACTCTTCGTTCAGGGTGGGGTGTGCGAGAAACCCGAAGGCGGAATCCCTGTAGTTGTATGTAACAACGACCACACCTTTAGTAGCTAATCCTCCTCCATCATAGAGGGGTTCTGCGCTGGTCTCCCAACTTCCATAATTCCAAACCAAGACTGGCAGTGACGCATTGGAAGAAGTGGCCGGGGTCCAAATGTTCACCGAGAGGCAGTCCTCGCTAAGGTTGTAGGTGGCCGCCTGATATGGGATGGGACAAGCAGGGCCAAACTCGGTTGCTTTGAGGGTTCCGTTCCATCGTTCACGTGGCTGCGCCGGCTTCCAGCGATTCTCGTAGGCGGTGTCCGCGGCATAAGGGACCCCTAGGAATGCAGCAATATCACTGTCCGGGAGGTTGAAATATTTCTGGGTAATAGTGCTGTTGAAGTATTTGAATCCCTGCACCGTGCCGTATTCGGTTTCAATTGGAACATCATAAAGTGCGGCGAAAGATTGGCTGGGAGCATACCCCAAAGCCAGGATGGGATAGAGACGTGAAACCTGCGACAACTTCATGATCGCAAGTTCGGAGCGTGGAGGTAAGGTGCGAAGCTTGAGGCTGATGGAACGAAGATATGTGCATAGAGTCTGACACCTTATATACTCCTGGGGTTTGATGCGAACTGCCCTGACGGATTTGACTGCCGGCGTACGCCCAGCCGGATCAGCAGGAACGATCACCTCATTGGCAACACCGTGTTTAATCTAGAGAGCCGACCATGAACTGATCCATAGACAACCTTCCTAAACAGCATGTACTACATCATGAACGCGCGGCATTTGGCTTTAGTTTTACGTTTGCACCCACGGCCCCGCGGATCCATCCCTCAAGCTTACGTGCCGTGCCCACTAGTAAATTCCCGACTTCCCGGTCGATCTTCCCTGGATGCAAGGGACACCAATACGGGTTCGTGATTCTTCTGTAAATGTGCGTCACGCGTCGTGTACCTGACCTGTATCTCCAAAGTTTAATGTATGACCGAGCTCGGGGAAGTTCGGGAATAGCTTTACCTCCGAGGTGGTGTTCACTACTTACCGCTACTTGCATTGTTGTGAGCCGATGGGTCGCGACCGCATCCGTCCGAGTACGAGAAATCCATGTTCATATGATTCGTACCGAGTATCTCTTCAGAATTCTCTCCAGACATCGACTGCTTTTGATTCACTGTTTTGTTTCAATCGAAAATTGCCTCTACGAAGCTGATAAACGATGCATAGTGTATTGGTGCGTAGTAAAGCATCTCAATGGTTGGATTAGTGATCAGAATATCACCTTGGCAGGGCCACCGAGACAACAAGCCGTTCCATTATGTCCGAAAGCTATGATAAACTCCGAGTGACGAGGGCGCATACCCAATTGAAAAGGGGAAGAATTTATAATGGAAGAAAGGCAATAAAGAAATACAGAAGAAGGAAAAATAATTTGGGAGATTAAAAAAAAAAAGGCAAAAAAAAAGGTACACCCTCATTGCATGGACGGATCGACTAAATTGCCAAGGGAATTTCCGATGTCGTGCCACGACGATTCAGCCTCAGACCATACCGTTTCGTTTCATGCTCTTTTCGACCATCTTGTCTGAGATAGGAAGACTTGCAGCCTGGGAAACGACATGGATAGCGGTGTACCTCTCCAATCTTGCTGGAACAGTGCTGGTCGCGATGTCTCTTGAGGTTCCGTCTGACCTGATGCCGACCGCCCTTGAAGGGTTTTCCGCAGTCAGGGCAGTGGCCTGGAGCCGGAAAGAAGGATACCTGGTTGTCTCCCCCGACCTTTCCGTAGACATGGAATTTACGGCATGGTGAGATGGCGGTTGAGCATGCTGAAACAGGGCACATGTAGAAGTCTGAGCTGAAAAGATCCGGCATCGTGGGAAGAATGGGAGATACTACAGGGCTTATATATGAGTCTTCATGCGCATGGCATGCGTTGGGTGAAATAGATGAAGCGAGTGATGGAGAAATTGTTGTGTGGTATCCGGAATCTCCACTGAAAGCCGTTGCGGGAGTTGGCATTGCACAAGACGAGCCCTCTGATGAGAAATTGCTGGAACATGCAGACGATCCGCGTCGATTAACATTGAAGGCTGAGTTTGATGACATGGGAGAGGGCTGATTTTGTTGGTGAGCCTGAATTGGAATCCGACGATGAAGCTGTGCTGCGGGAGACGTCACATCCAACTTCAGGGGTGGTATCGTCCTTTTCGGTGTAGCTTGACCAGAATAGTTGGAAGGTATGAACATGCTCAATGCACGGCCAGGTATAGGATACAACGAAGGCTCTTGAACATCGTCGACAAGCGCCTCCGCGAATTGGGACACTGGAAGTTCTGCGCACCCCTCCTGAAAGTTGTCATGCGTCCCATACAACATCGGTAAATGAAGCGACGCTTCCATTTCAGGTAAAGCCAGATGTTCAGAAGGCATTTCGTAGATAAATTCGCCATCTAGTTCTTGAGCAGGGAATTTGTCAAAGCGCGGGGGTGCATCACAATAACGCGGGTTATGGGTCGAGGAAGAGAGCTCTGCGTATGGAAAGGTTTCCATTGTGGAAGGGGTTTGGTGGTTGCGTCCGAATATCTTGCGGAAGATTCTAGGAAATGTACGCTTTTGTTTCAATCCTCGGTTCTCTAGACGTCTCGGGGTGCCTTTAGAATCAATCGAGCTGGTCCAAGGCCGTAATTCACTGGATTCCGTCGGTGGGCTGAGATAACCTTTGCTGTTGTAATGACTTTGATTACCGAAGTTTTGGCTACTCGGTAGAAAGCTGCTCGCGACTCTCTCTTTCTCCGATGGGGGATCGCTGAATACTGGTAGTGTTTGCTGCCGATAGAGGCTGACCATCAGGTTTCCATTTCCTGACCAAGCGATCACTAATGGGGTCCATCTGTCAGCCAAAAATGCATCAGCGAGGTGGCCATCACTTTGGAAAGGCCATACCAACTTGATCTTGGTGGAATGGTCGAATATGAACGATGGTCCGCGGTTACCACCGGGCATGGTGGAACACAGGAAAAAGAATTGGATGTCACGGAATAAGCCTTTTCTTTAAGATTGAAGAGAGATAAAGAGAGAGAGAGAGGTGAAAGAGGAAGTACGAGACCATTACTTATAGGCCATGACACAGGTTTAATATAATTGGAAAGAGAAACCCCCCACCCCACGCAAGTCACTGCTTCTACAACTCGCTTTCCATAGCGCGCATCTCCCGCATGCTTGCAACGCATAAAAAAGTCCTCAAGGAGACCATCATCCCAGACATTTAGAAGGTTGTGCGTCCCTAAGGACTCCAGAATGCCGGAGCAACAGCTTCATCTGGATGCGTTGCATTCGGAGAGACCGAAGGACTGCCGGCTTCGACCGTGATTCGTTGAATCAAAGCTACGTAGAGCCGCGGGACTCATGTGCAGACGCAATGTAACAACATGAAATCCACGGCGCATTGTTGCTATCGTGCGTTGACCGGTGGGCCGAGGGGCGCGAGGGACAAGGTTAAAGGACCTGACGTAGGCGGGGCGGTCGGCAGGGCCGAGCTTCGCGTGCCTGTTCGAATGTCATTTTCAGCCTCAACAGGTCCTGCGTCAAGACCGGTCAATTGCCGTTTTGTTCTGCTCGAGTTCGTAATCGTCGTTTCTGGCTGGTCGCGGAGGGTTTTGTGAGGTTGCAAACACTATCTCAAATGTGAAGAAGGTCGATCGGAGGACTTAGGGAAACGGCTTGAAACTCAGTTAGCTCACTTATTCTCAGTGTTGGACGTAGCTTACGGGATACAATTTTCTGAATCCTTGGCAAGACAACAAGGATCCGACGAGGACTCAATGCCCTAGTGCGGCTTACAAGGGTACAAGACGCTGCAGGTAAGTCCGTGAAAGTAGAAAGAGCCATCGGGACCCCAGAGAGTCCGGGAGCCCTCTGGCTTTATCAAGTACAGGAGTTTATTAGACCTTATAGCCTTATTTATTTACAGCAACAGCAACATCATGCTCTGGCAGAGCTCTTACAGGTACACATTCTTAGAATAGGTCCAAGACGCGCAAGTATGAGGGGCTGAGAATCCCAGCTGGGCTGTGTGCTGGATCATTCTGTTATCGTGACAAGGCTATGGGCAAAGTGCTCTGCTGAACCATTGGTGAGTCCACCACAAGCGGCTATCCTTTGTAGCACGATCCTTATCAGCTGACAGGAACTTGTGTCAGCGTACAACAGAGGCTACCTGCAGTCCGATATTGATTGATTGTATCATCGCCATGGGGCCACTGAGCCTCTTTAGGAGTTACCACACGGCTTAGAATAGAAGAAGCGAGCTCTACCCGACATTTATGTTTTCCGTAACATTTGCGCACCGGGTTTAGTTTATCATCAGTCATCCACCTTTACCCCCATGGTCCATCTACTAAAATTTATGAGGATTGAGCATTCATATCCTAATCAGGCAAGAAAAGCAATCAAAGAAATGGTGGACAATCAACACAACCTTGATCGGATTTCGATGTTGATGGAATGCTGTCGAGATGGTTATTATGTATGACGGTGTTAAACTTCAGGTCGTCGGCAATAAGCTAATGTGAAAACTACGTAGAAGTAATAAGATTATCGCGTCGATAATGGGTACATTGAACCAGGCGTCATCTTGTTAAATCATGCATCTGCTCTTTATGTAAGCCTTACCTGGCGTCCTAGCCTCATGGTCATCCCCCTTTACCTGTAAAATGGAAGCCACGAGGTGCGGGGCAGTGCTTCAGCTCCAGGCCTTTCTAGTATGCGAATGTCGCACCAAGATCTAAAAATTTCTTCGTTTCCCCGCACTGCGGCTGAAAATTATGAGTCAGACCAGCTGTTCCGCTCGGTGCGCCGCAGACGGAGCTGAAGCCTTCAACTAAAGCTAGCCTTGTATGTGAAGCATTCGAGCGTGGAATAAACACAGGAATTGGATGAATAATTAACCATTTCATTTGGTACCTTTTTCCGAGCGTCCTCTAGGCTTGACTGCCCTTCTTGTCTCGCTTTTTCTTTGTAAGTACCCACCCGTGCCGTGTCTCCTCATCATCTTTAATTCAGAATCTATATATCATGTATGCAATCTGTATAACGAAATCGCGCCGATTATATGGATTCATATTCCTGAACTGCGCCGCCGAGTCCTGCCACTCTGTATAGCCTCTCATCCTCCTCCTATTCCACCCCTCACTCCCCACCGCCGTCATCGCATAAGTTCCCTTCTAGAACGACCTCTACCGGTCCGCCTCATACACATCTACCTCATTCCTTCGGCACCAGCCCCCTCAGCATGCCCTCCCACAGCCGTAGAGACCCGCGACAGAATATACGCAGCAAAGAGATGACTTGTCTTCATGTTGTCTCTATGTAGAATGAATAACAAAACAAAAAATTATGAGCCTCGTTTGCTTCGAAGGCCGAAAGGGCTAAATACTCATCTAAGCTCGCAATAAAGCATCCGAATTTAGAGATTTGTCAAATTGTCACTACTGGGTCTAGCTACTCGATTACACACTGACCATAATTGCCACGAGCCCATGGCGGTCAGTCATTTACGGAAGGTAGAAGCATTGAGCTTAGCCTCTTGACATGGATGAAAATTGCTGGGAACGCATAGAACAGCCTCAGCTATGCAACGATAGGCAGTTCTACCGTGCATAAGCATGCTAAGCCTTGTTCTACATCGAGCGACGTCATATTGGTAATAATAGAGAGATTACTGATCGTATGGTGTTCTTGATGAATAAAAAAGCTTAAATTGTGCTTATCCGCGTGGAGACGATGGTTGGGTTGGGACGGCTGGGCGCACGGTCTTTCCGAAAAAGGAAGCGAAAGTGTCGACTAGGCTTCATTTTGACACCGCCCTGAATCACCCCGCAGCCTCGTATACTAATTACAGTATCCTGCAGGGGCTATATAGAGTTAACGGCTGTCTGCCTTGCAGTCACGACTTGCCCGGGAGGCCGAGCAAAAGAATCTGCAGCAAGACTACTGCATACGGCAAGTCGACCCACGGCATGGCTCTGATCCAGTATATGCAGCGCTTGGATTCGAGATCCATGATGATATACTCCAGTAATACAAAAATTTGTTATGTGATATCTAAGCCCCGCACGCCAAGACGTGGCAATCTGGTAGTGAGCCTTCGAGACTTTCGGCCTGACCTACATGGAGTATCTGGCTCCGCCGCCCGAAAGCTTAGTATTGTTGGGAAACAGAAAACATTACACTGCATTTTGCTCTGAAATTGAAAATAATGGTCTATACCCTTTTGAAGCTGTTTATTCCATTAATCAGTAGCAGCTTTTGCCGGCTACCCATCTTGACAGCAGTGTTTTGTTTAGCTCAAGCAGGCGACATCTATTGAAAGCCGGGTCAGTAACTTTTCTGATTTCTATTAGGCCCTCCTTCTCCACATCCTACATATGTAGTAGTCCTGGCGCTGCAATTCTGCCTTGCGAGAATTCATATGCTATTCACAAAAAGGTAAGCACGCAACCCTACCCAACACCCTGTTGATCCTAAACCCCTGTTCGTCGACGATGCCGAGCACCATGAACCTCGTGATATTCAGCCAACTGGCATCCAGCCTAAGTTACCCCTAGCACTGCTGACGACGTTGATCCATGTTGAAATCTGCCTCGAATTTGCAACCGGACACCGAACAACGGTATGACTAACAGCTTCGCACATGGTCTTCACTTTATCGCCAGATTAGCTACGGTCCATTCTACCGAATTTTACCAGAAGGGTGCCGATTGATCGAAAAAGAGCTGAATATAAAAGGACAAGACATTGCCGTGTCCATAGTAACCCCATAATCATTTCTTTCAATTGATCTGCAGGAAAGAAATGAACACCCTACTATCCAGTCCCATTTGCTCCATCGTAGCACTTTTTCCAATACTCAGTCTTCATGATGTTGTATCTGCAGCTTCGTCACTGGCGAGCAAAGGGTATAGCTTCCATGAGATGAAACGTCAGACAAACGGTGTTTCCTGTGCCTCATCGGACGCTCCATCGATTGCAGCTCCAAAGGCGAACATATGGAACGGACTGACGGATGAAGAGGCCTCAGCCGTTACCAACTGGCTGCTGACTCAGCGCTCGCTGAATCTGACCGACCAAGCCGGCAGTTGGGACAACTCAATTGTACAGTCTTAACCTCGGCCTCCACCTTTTCGACGTTAATTACAGGGGCGACCGCATCATCTACGAGGTTGGTCTGGAAGAAGCGCTTGCTCACTACGCTGGGAATGACCCGATCCAATCCGGAACAGCGTACCTTGATAGCACCTACGAGATGGGTGGCAACAGCATGCCTCTAGTCCCCGGCTACGACTGCCCTGCCTACGCAACTTACCTCTCTAGTCCTTTCAACCGCAACAGCATCTGCCTATTCGAGTCTACGGCCGACTATCCGATCCAACGTCATATCTCTGGAGCCTATGTCAGCGTAACGAAAAACACCTACTTTACAATCCGACACATCAGCACAATCGGCAATTACGACTATCTCTTCTCTTACTCCTTCTACATGGATGTCAGCCTCCGCCTCGACGTCCGAGCCTCCGGCTATATCCAGACAGCTTACTACGCCCACAACACGGAATATGGCTACCAAATCCACGACGCGCTCTCCGGCTCGATGCACGACCACGTCATAAACTTCAAGCTCGACCTCGACGTCCTCGGCACGCGCAACACCCTCACCAACACCACCTTCACCCCCAGCATCGAGACATACCCATGGTCCAAGACGCCCCGCAACACCATGAAGCTCGTACGCAGCACAGTTGCCTCCGAAGACGAGGGCAAGCTGTCCTGGGGCGAGAACCGGGCGACGCAGTGGGCGGTCGTCAACACCGATGAAACCCTCTTCGGCAACCCGCGCGGGTATAAAATCATACCCGACGGTGCGGTGCACCTGACCATCAAGAACAGCAGCAACCTTGCAAATGCGGCGAACTGGGCCGAGCACGACTTCTTCGTGACGAAGCAGAAGGACACGGAGCCGCGAGCGGGACATCCGAGGAATGTGCAGGACGTGCACAATCCAGTGGTTGATTTTGCCAAGTTCTTTGATGGGGAGAGCTTGGTGCAGGAGGACTTGGTGTTGTGGGTCAATTTGGGGATGCATCATGTGCCGCATACAGGTAGGCTTTTTACTTTCGTCTGCCCCGACTGCCGCATTGCTTCATGAATCCTTTTAGACTTTTGAAATCAATATGTTCGCTAACTACTACCTTTCTCAGGTGATCTTCCCAACACAGTCTTTACGACTGCCCACTCTGGCCTCCACATCGCGCCCCTGAACTACCTACCCGGCGATCCCAGCCGCGAGACTGTCAATATGGTTCGCATTGACTTCGGCGGTGGCGGCGACAATACATCATCGCAGGTCAACACTTTCGGTCAAAATCTGCCGACCTGCTTGGGTAACTTAAGTGGCGTGGTTCCGGATCTGCAGGCATATCCCGCCAAAGCTGAAGGCGGAGGAGATCACGGGCGAGGTGGTGGGCCGCTATCATTCTAGGCTCCGTAATCCACTCCATAGGGAAGCTTAGGCAAGCCATTTGGCAGTCTAGGGACTTTACTGATTTAAGTCTGCATCCTCATACCGCTCTTTTCGATTGTTATGCCATTCATTTAGGAACCAGTAACACTAGAGCTCCGAAGTGAATGAAGCGTTTTGGTTTGTGCTGTGAAGCGTGGATCGAGACCCTTCGAGCGGTGCTTACTACTAATCTGCAGGACTTCAAGATATTTAAATCTGGCCCTGGCGATTATTTGCCGTGCGGCATCGCCTCTGTCTCAGGCGGAGGCTACGTGCTACTTCCCGTTGTGCTTTGATTGGCCAATCGGATGGCCCCCGACGCAAGGCGCGGGGTAGACGTAGATTCATCCGCTTTCCCGCTCAACACCATAAGACGTTGCTTAGGTGCTTAGTAGACATTTCACTTCCTCAACAGACGACACATGTACGAGGTTAAAGTCATTTCTCGTTGCTTTAGTGTCTGGTCTTGTGCATCGCAGCTCGCGTGCCCCGGACAATCCTCACTCCTTCCCCGCTGTTCGCCCCGGCTCCCGCTCTTCCCATGTCGGAACCGGGCATCGACACCGCCACGCCGGCCCAAGATCCTCTTGGCAACCTAGAGAAGCAAAGCCAAGACGTCGTCCTTAACGAGACGTCCAGCAACGCCCCATCCGCCCCGGCTCCACCCCCAGCCCCCAACGGCGGCTTCAAAGCCTGGACGCAAGTCGCGGCCGGGCATCTCGTCATCTTCAACTGCTGGGTAAGTCCGCACCCGCCACCCCGAAACACCCGCACAGCCAACTCACCCAACCACCAGGGCTACCTCAGCTCCTTCGGCCTCTTCCAATCCCACTACACCACCACCCTCTCCGCCACCCCCTCGGCCATCTCCTGGATCGGCTCCGTCCAAATCCTCCTCATCTACCTCACCGGCACCTTCTCCGGCCGCGCCCTCGACGCCGGCCACTTCCTCCCCACCGTGCTCCTCGGCTCCCTCCTCCAAACCGCCGGCGTCCTCCTCACGTCCGCCTGCACGCAGTACTGGCAGCTCTTCCTCGCGCAAGGCCTCTGCAAAGGCCTGGGCGACGGGCTGGTCTTCTGCCCAACCGTCGCGCTCGTCGCGACCTACTTCAGCACGCGGCGCGCGCTCGCCATCAGCGCGGCCGCCACCGGCGGCGCCACCGGCGGCGTCGTCTTCCCGCTGATGGCGCGCCAGCTGCTGCCGACCGTCGGCTTCGGCTGGACGGTGCGCGCCATGGGCCTCGTCGTCGCGCTCAACGCCGCGGTTTTCCTGGCCGTCGCGCGCGTGCGCGTCGCGCCGCGGAGCGCGGGACCGCTGGTCGAGTGGGGCGCGTTCGCGGAGCCGGCGTTTGGGCTGTTCTGCGCGGGCATGTTTTTGAATCTGTGGGCGGTGTTCTTCGCGTACTTTTATGTCAGCAGCTTCGCGCGCGGCGTGCTGGGGGTGGGCGAGGGGACGAGCTTGACGCTGCTGCTGGTTCTGAATGCGGTCGGCGTGCCGGCGCGGCTGGGGGGCGGGCTGGTGGCGGATCGGGTGGGCCCCGTGAATGCGCTCATCCCGGCGGTGTTTTTGGCTGGGGTGCTGGTGTATTGCTGGGCGGCGGTTAGCTCGCTGGGGGCGATGTATGTGTTTTGCGTGCTTTATGGCGTGTTTGGCGGGGCGATTCAGAGCCTGTTCCCGGCGGCGTGCGCGAGCTTGACGACGGATCTGAAGAAGATGGGCGTGAGGACCGGCATGTGCTTCTCGGTTGTGTCTGTTGCGTGCTTGACGGGGCCGCCGATAGCAGGGGCGCTGATACAGAGACACGATGGTGGTTACCTGTATGCGCAGGTGTTTGGCGGGTCGGCCTTGATGGGTGGCACGCTGACGCTAATTGCTGCCAGGATCTCGCAAAATGGGCTTGAGTGGAAGACGAAAATGTAGAACGTCTAGATTTAGACTGACGGGCATGAGACTGAAACTTTACCCGAGGGCGTCCTCTCAGCGTTACCAATCACCGCCAATTTCGTGTAAACCGTCAGACTTCCGGGCCGCGTAGTTACTGTGGCTGTCCCAGGCGGCAAGGCTGCTTTCCGCACTAATGACTCCCTTCTCTTTCTTCAACTCTGCCCCTGAGACTACTGCGCCACAGGTGGCTGATAGATTTCGGGCCAACGAGGTACAAGTTACGCATGTGGCACGTGGGGTCCGGGACTCTCGGTTGGAGGCTGAGCCTTTGGTGCCTAATAACTACCTAAGCAGCTGAGCATGGATCTTCTGGGCACATGTAGAGGGGTGGAACGTGATGAGATTTGTCGGGAGAGGATAGGAGATGGGACGTGTGGTGCAAAGCACGGTGGCTGAGGAGAGCTCGGCGTGGTGCGTTATAGAGATACTCAAGTCTCAAACGGTGAATGCAAGGGAAATCGTGGCAAAAGTCATTGCATTAAAGGAATATATACAGAAAAAAGAAAAGGCTCCTCCAATTCCCAGAATGTCACTGGTGGGAGAGACAAGTGTTCGCCACCGTGCTCTTCCAGGCGTTCAATCGTGTCCCTCAAACCCGCCTTGAAAAAGATCTACAAGAAATATGACTTTCGAGTCTCCTTCTCACACATCTCCATCGATATCCACAGCCTCAATTCAATGAACTTATTGCCCTCTTCATTCGCCTCCCCTTCTCCACGCCCCTCCCCCACCCTCTCGGTCTCGGTAGCCCCTCGTCCGCGTGGTAATTCTTCTCATGCGTCCTCCGCGCACAGTCTCGAGCGAAAGTTTTATTGCAGTGCGTACTGGAGCATTTTAGGCGTGGTACCAAGGTCTCGCGCCAAGGGCAGGAAAGAGTGAGATGACGTTTAAGGTTGCGGCCCAGGTCGCGGGGTTTGCTTGTGAAACGAAGTCTGCACTTGGGGCAGATATCCTTGGGAACGGCGGACATAGGAGGATTTGGTGTGGGAGGATGACCCGCTTCATCACGAGGAGGTGGGTGGTGTGTAGTTTGGGCGGGCGGAGCGGATGCAGGTGGAACTTTGGGATTGAGGGGTAGAGGAATTGGAAATTCCAAGCCGTTTTGGAGTGACAGTGCAGATAGAGGAGGTTCTGGAGAAAAGATGCTGATTTCGGGATCCTGAGAAAGCCCCATGTTGAACGTAGAGTTTCCGGGTAAGTGAAAGCTGTTGGCGAACAGATTTAGAACGTGCGACGTGGAGGAGCCTGGCCCAGCTGAAGCATAGACCAAATCGTTGTTCTCTTGAGGGTGAGATGAATTCTGACGCTGCCAGTCATCTTCAGTATATGGAAAGCTCATGCTCGATGAACTTAGCCAGCCGGAAAGATTCGATGAGACATGTGTGGGAATAGAGCTTTGGGTTGAGCTCAAAGACTCAGATAGAAGGGTTGTTCCAGAGTATTGACTTGGAGTGCTTCCCTGGAGTGAAGATTGTCTGGACTCTTGTGAAGAAGGGTATTCACCCTGGATGCCGGTATCCAAAGTCAAGGTAGGGTGCCGGTGGCACTTCTGCCGCATACCATAATCCGGATCAAAAGTGCCAGTTGCTCCAGGATACGTTGCAGAAGGCATAAACTGGATTAAGTCGGAATGGAATTGCATGTCATCTCGAGAGGTTTCCATCATGGGGCCCTGAACCGACGTTGAGTGATTGGATCTATACGGAGAGGAATTATCGAACGAGCGTGCACCGAGCTGTTCTTCGAGAAAGTAGTCTCCAGCTTCGAGAGATGTTTTGGTTGTGACCGGGCTCTGACACTGATCAGGTGGCTCAAGGTGGCTAGGTTGTGGATGAGATGGTAGTTCAGCAGGGAAAACAGTGCCCACGCCAGCTAACTCTGCAGGTCGTGGATTATACTGGAGTTCCACGGGAGACTCCCTATAGAGCGGCAGCTCCTGCCGACTCGCCCCGCTGTCTACTTCAGGCACTCTCGCTCGTTGATGGCAGCGTATGTGTTCAGGGAATGACGACATCTTCGTCTTGATCTTGTCGGCAAACTCGCGATACCGTCGGCAGAAAGGGTTTTTCGGGGTTGGAGATGGAAATTTCACAGAAAGCTTGACATCAAGCCGGTGCGAACAGTCTTCTCCAGTGATCATGGAAGGCGAGGAGTGGTGGGCTGCTTGCTTCGATGCGTTGGCAGGGCTGAATCCAGAATCTTTAGGCGTAGAAATAGTCTTTTCCGTCGGCAGTTCCGCCACTGGTGACGAGTAGCTTGATGGGGTGATCTGTTGAGTCTGGATGTGATGAAGACAGCCGTCAGGTCCAAAGGTGATTTGAAATCCGAACGAATGAGAGCCCGGGAGCGATTGTTCAGAGCTCGATTGTGAGTAGTGTTGTTGATCTCGGTGTTCTTGGCAACGAAAGCCGAAGAGTGATTGCTTGGATGTAACGACGCTGGAGTCGCAGAAGTGGTAACGATTGCGATCAGTAAAACTGAGTCTACCGTCAGCCCATGTTGTTAGTAGCAGGTAGCAATCTAGACGAAGCGTACCTACTGGAAGGTAGCTTTTTGGGACATACTGCTCTGGACCGTAAAGGATTACGAAGGGTATGCTTGAAGTCTCCAGGTCTGGATTGTAGCGATAGGAAGTGGGTCAGGGAGCGAACGAAGGTGATGATTTATTGTGTGTGCACGCGTCCCTCTCGCCTCAATACATCGACGCCGGTGTGCTGCTTCGGTCCCGTGCAGAGAATGCGGGACAGCAGCGGAACGCCTTAAGGACTATCAAGACGAAGGGCGAAGTCGTGAGGCCGGGAAGAGTCCATGCAAGATAGTCCCGGTATCCTTCGCCCTTTGACCACAGTGCATAGTCCCTGAGGACGGCGGATGACAGGTCGTGGCCCAATCGGGAGACGGAGGAACGGTCGCGGCAATTTGGAAGGAGAAGGCTGGGACAACCAAGCCTGATGTCGAGCCATTCGCAGGACTTATGAAAGTCTACTTCAAAACAGGTTTTCAGACGCGGCTGGGTCGTTTGCCTTATTTTGCGGGCGTTGAAGTGGCGAATTGCACCGCCTCGGGGTGGTGTACCGAGTTCGAAGACCGACGGTGCTGCCTTGGGCTAACAAGCCTCGAGTCTGCCTTGTGATAAGGCTGTCCATGTGGAGGGCACACGGCATAGAGTTGAAACGGCGGCGGAGGGGAATGCAGCAGCGGCTGGGGCCGAGGAAGGATGAATTCGGAAAGGGGTCGAAGTCTAAGCCCATCGCGGGCATGCCAACGACAACGAACTGCATGTTGCCTGTCTCTCTCTGAGTCATTACATGATTGGTCCATTCGAGGAAGTTCTTCACCAACGTGTCATTCAGGGCCTCGGTCAGGGCAACTTGGTCGGTCGGGAGACGGTCGGCGAGGCCGGTAGCCATCGCGCTGGAATCTGCTCGAGAGGATGGCCCGCAGTGAAGGGATGTAAAAGCGGCAGATGGGGCTCCAGCCCTGTTATACATCAACCTCCATTAGCCCCCATTCTGCACTTCTATTCATGGAGGGGAAGCTGGGTTCCACTTGGCTCGACATCGACTCAGGCAATAGAGGAATCCCACCCTCACAGCTAGAATTGTCGACGCCAACAAAGCCCGATGGCTCAAAGAGGCTGGCATGTAGTCAAATCATTGGATCGCTTATTGCTGCATAATCAATGTGCGTAACCGGGTGGTGGGCGGGTAGTGATCAGACGGGCCAACCAGGGAGGAATACCTACCGAGGAATCCGTTCGTCTGCACAACCCAGCGCCAGTGTCAGGTTGAGCATCTCCCGGATTCTCCACAGACTGGCAATGATCCGACGCCGAATCTGAAGGCCGGGTAGCAGATACCTCCGCTGACATCATATCTGGCAATATGATCACCCGATAAGAGAAGAATATGTTGCGTTCCGTCCCACGCTGGGCGTGTCACAACCCCGCTCGATCAGCCCCGGGGCGTTCTCGGCCCACAGCTGCATCCCTCACGCAAGGGTTGTGAGCTGGTTGCCGAAAGTTGCAGGCAGCCTTGAGCCCACACGGTGGCTCTGGCGTCGACTCAATCTCCGCCTTCTGCTCTAGCCGCTGCCTCGCCGCGTCACTGCTGAGAGCGCAGTTTTCGCGCCTGCCTGAAGGCCTGATGCCCTGAGGACGAAATGCACCTGCATGCTGCGATGCAACTTGCCACCCTGGACTGACGTAGGAGGTTCTTTTCATCTGCTAGATCGATTAGTGCTGGACACGCGATGCCAATTAACGTGCCAAGATCAATGGAGGCAGAGCTCAAATGGAGCCGCCCCGGGAATAGGACACAGGGAAAGGCAATGCGATGTTCTTTATTCAGCTAGCTGTCGAGCCTCGGACAGGGTGGATGACACAGCGCCCGTCGCATCTCTCTCAGACCTGAACGCGTCGATCCGACAAGCACAGCTACTGTCGGTTCCTACCAGTAGGTCGTTCCTTGATGAAGGCGTGATGGATTCTTGAATAGTATCATCTCTGACTGTTTGTCGTTACCATTTCGTTTCATCATCGCATATTATTCCGCAGGTTGTAGGGGTTCCAGGGGTCGTCGGTGCGATTCAACCAGTCTTGTACAGCAGAGCTTTGGGTATGGTTCTGCCCCGAGTGACCCATTTCTGATGAGTCAGGTGACGTGCTTTGATGTGAAGTTTCCTGCCTTTTGGATTTAGGTGGCGGCTTCGAAGTAACATTCACCACCTGCCATCCATATTCTTAGTAACTGGTCTCAGCATGCATGTAACACTTCAACACTTACGATCGGCTGGTCGGCGTGACTTTCGCGGGCCGACGCCGCGTAATTCTTATGTGAGGGCATTTTGGAACCACACCGAGGCTTTGAAGTCAAGTTGTTGAAGTGGTTAGACTCTGGTATGGGCCGGTGAGATGCAGGTTGATGTCAAGGAGAGGCTTTGGCGGAGGGAATTAAAAAGCACGTAGGCATTCCGCTTTTGAAATATAGCCAACCAAAGCCATGCTACGTCTCTACGTATTGGTGGATGACGGCAGAGCCAGACACGTCAAGCTGGTGAGGAAGCTGGTGAACAGGCAGTCAATGCACCCGGCACGATGGGCTCTGGCTGTCGTTTGCTAGAGCAACACGTATCTTAATTGAAGAAGGACAGTCACCAGATGTTGTCCAAAGGATCGTGCATGATGCTGCCGTGTTGTTCGCTGAAGGAAAGCATTGCGTCTCAAGCGTGAAGATCCTGTCACAGGATTACCAAAAGCGTGGCAAGACATGGCCAAATCGGCAAGGAGCGGGAATTATGAAGAAGCTCAACATCTGGTGGTCTGGAGCGATCCATGCACGCAGTGGCTGCTGGACCATACGAAGCTGCGGATGGTATTCGCGATCAGCCAACTTCCGAAAATAAACAACGGCTATCCATGCTCTTTACAACAATCCTGGTAGGATTGAGATCGGCGGCCGTTCTCGATCTTCAGCAGATGCGGCAGCAGTGGTTCAGGATAGGAGATTCTCGGAGTCAGCGTCGCAGCAGGGTGGGCCGTGAAACGACGCTCGAGGTCATCTGCTGCCCTTCTCCGACCACGATCGGGGTAAGCGAGATTCCGGTGAAGCAGTGAGGCTCTGCAAAGTGAGGAAGGATGATGCAAGTCGCCTGTTCTGCACATTTTCCTCTGAACAGCATTCCGTGCCGAGAGCAACGGCCGGAAGAGCAGGACGGATAGCGCGGTCCGGCGCGGTTCGCCCTTTCAGTGGGTCTTGAAGGGCGCCGTGTCGCCCTTCGGTTGGGGTCAGGCTGACGAAAGGGCGCAGCATCGGAAACGAGCCCCAAGGCGCGGTCGGCCATCGGCATGCCCGCAGGTGCAGACATTCGGAGCGACCACCGCGGGCCCAGAAGCGGCGTGGCCGGCCGGCATCTGCAGAGTTACGCCACTGCGGTGATCAGCCGGACAGAGCCCCAGGCAGCCGTCGGCAGGGGGTGTGCGTCGACCAAGCAACACGGCGGGATCTGGGCTGGGCGATGGGAGGGCAGGTTGTTGGTGGGCATCGATGAGGTCTGCAGGAGGATGTCGCGTCGAGCGGGCTGGCAGCGGCAGCGGCGACGCGTCGGCCGACGTGCGCACCGTCCACCTGCCCACGGCGCGCGCCAGCCAGCTCACCCGTGCAACATGTCTTGTCATTGATCCTTACACCCGAGGCACCCACAGCTCACTGGAGCTTTGCACGTGTCCTGCCGCCGTGCCAGGCTGAGGCTCTGCGGGGAAGGCCAGCCGCCGCCATCGGCTTCGCCCTGGCCGTTTCGTTTGCAACCGACCACTTTCTCCACACCACCTCATTGCTCCACCCCGTCACTTCAGCCTCCACCGCCATCAATTCGCCGGGCATCCCATCAATGAACGCAAGCGCACGACACATTTCTAGAACAAGCATGCCTGCATTTTCGTTGCTGACGCGTCGCATTTTCGCGACCCTTCACTTCGAATGGCAGACTCGCTCCTCTCTCTCGTCTCTCAGTATGCGGCAGAATGAATATCTGGATACCACCTCAGCAAGGACAAAATCCATCATAGGATAGTTCCCGAGGCAACCACCACTACTTGTTGCATTGCTAGTCTTTCCACGGGACCAAGGATGACTGCAAATGCATCCGCATTATTTCGTCCGCCGTCGGATTCTGTTGCTATATCCGGCTGAGATGGTCTAGCAATAACTTCTAAGCCCGTACGGCTTCAGCGAGCAATGCTTCCTGCGCGGACAGTGTCAGGGCTGATGGCGCCTTTGCACAAGTGCTGATTTCGCCTATCTCCGATCGATCCGGATTTAAGTGCTATATCCACGACAGAGCTATATAACTACCATGTCGCTCACCAAGTGCGCATCATTCACCCCTGCCATAGCATTCATTGCACCGGAAGCCCTGCTCTCCTCTCTGGTTCACAAAGCGGTATTCTTTCACCATGTTTGCGCGCATCGCTCCCTACGCAGATCTCCACACCACTCTAGATGGGCCTGGTGACCAACGGCCCACTGCTTTGAGAATCATTCAAGATGAAGACTTGATCGGCAAGTGGACAGACAGAACCATCTTCATCACCGGGGCCAACCAGGGCATCGGTCTCGAAACCGCCCACGCCCTACACGCCACAGGCGCAACGCTGTATCTGGGCGTGCGCTCCATCGCCAAGGGAGAAGCCGCAAAAGCCTCCATCCTCTCGACCTCCACCGGCACCGGTCCCATCCACCTCATCGAGCTCTCCCTCGACTCCCTCGCCTCCGTCCGCACCGCCGCGGCCGCCTTCCTCCGCCGCTCCCCGCGCCTCAACATCCTCATCAACAACGCCGGCATCATGGCCGCCCCGCACGCCCTCACCGCCGACGGCTTCGAGAGCCAGCTCGGCACCAACCACCTCGGCCACTTCCTCCTGACCTCCCTCCTGCTCCCCACTCTCGCCGCCTCCTCCACCCCATCCTTCGCCAGCCGCGTCGTCAACCTCTCCTCCGCCGGCCACAGGGCCCACGCCGACGCCCAGATCGACCTGACCGACCTGTCCTGGGAGCGCCGCGGCTACCACGCCTGGAGGGCGTACGGCGCCGCCAAGACGGCGAACATCCTGCACGCGAACCGGCTGGACCGCGCGTGTGGACCCGCGGTGCGGGGCTTCAGCGTCAATCCCGGCGGGATCAACACCGGGCTTTTTCGGCATCTGAGTGAGGAGGAGAAGGCGAATTACGAGAAGTGGAGGACGGTGTTTAAGAGTCCGGAGCAGGGCGCTGCGACGACGGTGTGGTGCGCGACCGCGGCGGTGTTGGAGGGCAAGGGCGGGATGTACTGTGAAGATTGTGGGGAGGGGGCGCCGGCGGATGCGGAGGGGGGTAGGAGGGATATTACGTATGCGCCGTGGGCGAAGGGGGATGTGGAGGCGGAGGATAAGCTGTGGGAGATTAGTGAGAAGATGGTCGGGCTAAGGCAGTGAGGTTGTGCAACATACCATCTCCTTTTTATTGTGCCGTGCTTTACCCTCCAGTACGCTCTACGATATTAGTCCTCGTCTTCTTGGGTGTTGTGAAATAGAATAGACTAACGATCTTTTGAATTTCGTGTTAGTGTTGGAGTTGCATGGTCGTTAGTGTTAAGTCGGGTTAACACATGTACATCAAGGCCAAAGTCAAATAACGCGCATGCCAACATGAGAACGCACCAACAGTCGCCGCCGTAAAGCGGTAACTCTCAAAGTCCCTCTGGAAGAGCGTCGGGAGGACTGAGCTTATGGCCGTGACTGCCCACACTATATCAAGCCCACCACCTTTGACTTTCGGACGCAGGACATCATCTACAACGACATACCGGCGCACTCCCCAACCACCGAGTTTCGTTGTTGCTGTTCCACCATCCGCCGTTACATTCATCACTCTCTCAACTCTACCCTCTTACCTATTTCCTCCTGCAGCCACTCGTGCTCAGCTTAACAACAACACCCTTACTCAACGAGTCAAAATCATGATGGGTCCGCCGCCTCTACCTAAGACACCAGCGTCTCCAGCCTTGCAGCAGCCACACTCATCAGCAGTCGGCGATGCTGCTCCCACTTCCCCCTCAGCAACGGCTGTCGGATACAGCAACCCCTACCAGCTGCAAGGACCAGACGCGCGACAGAACCAGGAGCCTGCTAATTCTCCCGGTGTACGGCCTGGATTCGTGGATATCTTGGACGAGCTAGAAGAAAATGGAGACAGCGTCGCCTCTGAGGATCACAATCCGAGCATGGTAAAGCAGAGAAGTCATCCGCCGTCTCGGTCCACGGCTGCGTTGGGGATCTCACGCGCCGAAGACCATGAGCCACACGAATACTTTACGACTCCACAGAATCGACATCAAAACGTACTGGAAGCGCGAAAGGTCTCGTCGATATTGCAACCCCCGCTTCCAAGTGTTCTACACTCGTCATCCCAAGTCCAAATCCCTTCCGCCAGGCGCGATGGCTCTCGTCCACTTCCTCCTCATGAGCCGTCTATCCAAGAAGCCATGGATGCCACCATCAAGCATAGCTCGCCTCAAGCTGCACAGCCTCAAGAAATGACGCGCCGGGCCGAACCTGTCGAAGCCCACCACCACACCGCACAGGGAACGACAGCCACCCCGCCGCAGCACCACCACCCGCGCACGCCACTAGCTCCTCAACCCCGCCATCCGCCGACCCAGGCCGCCTCCCCACAGCCGTCTATCTCCCCACAGCACCCGGACCCGCTCCAGCACGAAAGCGCCACCTCACCCGCGCCGCCGTCTCCGCGCCCCAGAACGCCCCCGAACCACCTCGCCGCCACTAACGCCCACCCCCCGCCAGAACCCCCGTCCCCGGTCCCCGGCTTCGACCGCATCCTGCGCACCTTCCTTTCCACGCGCGGCGCACCAGCTGCGGCGAGGCTGCACCATTATATCGAAGCGCGCGGTGGCAGCGCAGCCGGGCTGCAGGTCGAGATCCTGGACCTGATCGAGCGGATGCTGGGGGAGGAGGAGGAGCGGGCGGCGAGGCCGGTGGAGGCGGGGGTGCGGTGGTGGGGCGAGAGGGTGGAGTTGATGAGGGTGGAGCGGGGGGTGGGGGATGGGCTGAGAGAGGAGGAGGAGGAGTGGGAGGAGGAGGACGACGACGAGGAAGAGGAGGAGGAAGAAGAATGTGAGTGCGAGAATGAGGCTGAGAGGACGCCGTACGCCACATCGTCGGCGCGGCGGGGGTATGAGAACGGCTTGTTTCGCCACTTTGACCTCTTGGCTGCGTACGAGGAGGGGGTGTGGAAGGGGGAGGGCCGCGCGTACAGGACGTTTTTGAATCCGTATAATGCGGATTACGAGTCTCCGTATTATGTGACGCCACTGCCGCATACGCATAATCCGTACATCCCAACTGGACCGCGTGGTTTGTGATGGGCTGGGGATGTGAGGGGGGAGATGGCATAAAGAGATGTTGGGTTGACTTTGTGATGGCATCGGTCTGGTCATCTGCTTGAATGGGAAACGTAGACAACTGAGAAAGAAGACTTCAACATAAATAATGGACAAAGTAGTTGGACGGGTAGTAGATATTGAGCGGTTGAGCCAACAAAGAAATGGACAGTTTGCTCGCACTCAGATCGTGCACAAAGGGCTCCTTCTCAAACTCACGGGTGCAAACCAAAACGAGGGCGTTGAGCAGGCAGACGCATCAAACCAACGAAGAAGCTCATACACCAACCCACCCGATCCAGAGACCCACCCCAAGCGCCTCCCACTCCCCCTAACCACACCATCCCCCCGGCGGCCCCACCGTCCCCCCGGCACCACACTGCACGCCCACCGCATCCACCCCTCCCCCGCTCACATCCGTCTGGTACGTCGTCTCCCCACACCTGTACCCGACGTCCGCGCCGCCGCGGCAGAACACCGCGCAGCAGTCCGAGCCCTGCTGCTTCCAGACATAACTGCGCGCGCGCCAGGGGAGCGTGTAGTTGCCGGGGCGCGTGACGTTGTAGCTGGCGCCCGTGAAGGAGGTCGAGGCGTGGAGGGTGAAGTAGAATGCCGCTGTGGCGTTGCCGGTTCCAGTGGTTGTGGGGGTGGTTGCTGCGACGGTTTTCGTCACCGTCGTGGTCGTGGTTGCGGTGGCGGCGGCGGTGTGCTTGGCGGAGATGCTGCTGCCGACGCCGCCGCCTATCGCGGCGCCGGTGAGGAGGAGGATGACGAGCGCGAGGGTGAAGAATAACGTGGGTGCGCAGCCGCAGATCTTGCGCTGGGTAGTGGCGATGCGGTTTTCTGGCGGCTCGGATAGCTGTTTGTCTGAGGCGGTGGGTACGGCTTCGGGGAAGTCGTTGTCGACGGGGTATTTTGGTTCTTCGAGGTAGGTTTGAGGGGCGTTGAGGGCGGCACGGTCAAGCATGGAATTGTGAGGATGGAGAGTGCCGGCAACTGGCGAGGACGGGAAGTTGACGTCTCTATTCATAGCTCTTATAAGGATGGACGTGAAGGTTTGGCGGTAAGATTTGCGGGTCGTAGGAAAATGGAAGAAATTTGATCGACGTGATGGATGAGCTCCAAGGCCTCTAAGTGCTGGCTGATAGTGGCTAAAATAAGAATACAACAAAACGTTGCATTGCATCAAGCAGGAGGTAATCTTGAAGCGTAGTACAAAGTAGGAAATCGGTTGTGGCTTGGTATGTCCTGTCGTCCCTTTTTGTGGGCGGTCCCTGTTCCACAGAGAACCTCGCAATTCCTCAATTTAGTCTTCCCAAGCTCCTCCCCGATCCACAGCAAGCACTAAGACCGGAGTCGTTGGCCCATAGCCCTATCCTATTCCTCTGGTATCTTCTCGCCAGAGTAAGGCGATATCTGCCTCAGAACGCGCCACGGCTGAAAGGAAAATGAGCCGTGTGACCGAACTTGGCAGACGCGAGAGCTGATGGCGCCTTGGCTTGAAACGGTGTGTTGGTGCTCCGATCGCCGACGGTTGTACAGATGGTACTAAAGTTCGGAGCGGCTGTTCTCAGTGGATGGCGAGAAGCCGGGATCGTCGAAGAGCGTCATGCCAAGGCGGCATGCCGACAGGGGAAATCGGTGGTCGTCTTTAAATAAGTTCGGCGTCCAGAAACTGGTTTGCCGTGTGTAACGCCAACAGCGCGATCTGTCTCAGGCTCCGTTTATGAGAGCAGGCAAAATGCCGTTACGCCAATCCGACCCGGCGGGTATCTCTCTTGCCCAAAAACTCAAGTACTCCAAAATCGAAAAGCAATAGCCCAGACGCCACTCAAGAGCTCAGTCTTTGCTGTTCATACAGCAAACCATCCAGTGGTGATGCGTCCTCCTCCACATTGAACAGGGAAAGTTTTGTGGAAAATTCTCCAATGCTGTCCCGCTGTCAGCGTTAGTTGGTAAATTCCAGAGATGCAGCGGACCTTTAAGAGGAATACACACCTCATGTCGTCTTGTTTTTATCATTTTGAACAGGGATGACACCACCAGCGATGGAAGCAGCAGTACCAATGGAAATTGCCAACGCAAGAGACAGCCAAAACACTGGCTGACTACATCCGCAGATACGCTTCTTGCGCTTCCTCGTGTCCTTCTTGTTCTTGCCTTTTTCGAGATCAATGGTGGAGAAGTCCACGGTAGGTGCTCTTGTCAATGACACTCCATCTTCGCTGCCACGGCTGATTGGGTAGGTTCGGTAGGTTGGTGCGGGTGTTCTTGGAGTGTTCGGCGAAACGGGGCTAGCATTGCTGGAGGTCGAGTCTTCGGCGAGATACTTGGGCTCTTCAAAAGCAATGACTTGGGGAGCCTCGTTCCAGTTGCCATCGGTCGAGTACCTGTTCCCTTGATTGACGGGCTGCAGGGCCTCGGAGATCTTCGGGTCATACGGAGAGGCGAGCTGGAGGCCCTCGCTGACCGCCGGATCGTAGTTGGGGACAATGGCCGACTTTGAAATAGACATGGCGAGGGTCTGGTCTGTCTGGGGGCCGTTATGCGGGGGCGGAAACGTGGGAACCGGCGAGGCTGGAGGAAGACAAGAGGAAGGCTGTTATACGGCAGACAGGAATAGGAGCCCGATGACTCGCACGTCATGAGGCGGACAGGGTTCCAGTATCAACATTGCGCGTACTTGCAGACAAAATTTGTCGGACTCGAACGATACGCGCTGGAAACCTTGGCCATTTCCAAGAAGGGAATCGACTTTATCTAGACCTGGAGGCGCTGGGATTCTCGGAGCGGTAAGGCGAGGGCTAAGCCTCTGACAAATGTGCCGGTACGAGCTGCGAATGCGAGCACGAGCTACGAGTGCGCGTATTGCATGGAAGACCGAACTATCCATACACGCTAGAGTCAGAGTAATAGGCCAACGCAGGGACCAGACGCAAAGCGTATTGTCTTGCACTCATTCCCGGGCTGGCGTCCATGGAAGCTTCGATGACTCGGGCGACAGTGGGCTGGCGTTGGTTGGCGTCTTGGGCCTTGAGGCAATTTACCGGTGCACCCAGATTTCGGCCGCCAGGCTCTCGCGACAGAAGCAGCTCGTGGAAGTTGTCTTGCTGGAGGTACGGCGCGGTTGCCATGCCGCACACGTCGACGTGGTTGAGAGAGTGGTGGCGGGCCGTGCAGGGACTGGAGCGCTGGGCGCCTCGGACCGCGCTCGTGTCTCGCTTTCCGGTCGCGCGTCGCACGCGTCAACCCGAGCAACCCGAGCGCCGTTTCTTGCTCCTCCGCCCAACACCGCGACTCGGCACCCCGTCCAGCCTATAACTCTGCAACAATGCCCAGCGTGCCGCTGCACCCTCCGCCCGCGTCGTCATCGACTGCGCCCGCCGTCGAGAACCTGCTGCCCCAGCTGCTGCACACCCCGTCCGGCCTTGCCATCCTGGAAATCCAAGGCACCATTCATTCCTCCGCCGCCCATCCCGACCCCGATGCCGCCCCGCCGAACACCCACATGCCCGTGGGCAAGCTCGTCTTCCCTCTCTACTCGCCCAGCGATCCGCCTGAGAATACCGCCTGGATGAAGCGTGTCCACATGTATGTCGGCAAGCACCAGCGCATGACTGGCGAGGTTAAGAAGCTGCCCAAGCCGCTGGGAGTCATTCGACGGAAGCCGGGCGGCGAGGAGGATGGCCAGGAAGAATTGGAGATTATGGAAATCATCCGGCACAAGATCGTCTTCTCTTCTCGCCCTGAGCCTGTGAGCGGCGGTTGAGCAAGTCCCGCGCCAAGCTGCGAGCAGACCATGACGCGCATCACGTGCGCGTTTTGCATCGGAGTCAAGTCTGAGCTGGACCATCGCGACGAGAAACCGCCGTCAAAACCGGGCTTGTAACGGAAGGACTCAGCTGGAGCTCAAAACTCAATGGCCTTCTCCTGTCAACATTTTCGAGAGGTCTGTTTATGGGATAGGCGCCCGTGAAGCCCTGGGACTGCTTCGGAAAGGCTCTACCGGCTCATACGCGGCCACGGCATCGATTGAACATGTCCACGGGCCCTGCAGTTCTTAGGCGTGGGGAAAAGATGGGAAGGATAGTTCCAAGCTTAAACTCCACAACCGCGAGAAACGAATTCTCGTCTGCTGATTGAGGCTCTTCATCGAGCTGAGCAGGTCCGTCACGCCAATGGCTATGTTCTGTAGCGGCACCAAATAAGCGCCAAGTCTTCGTATGCGAAGCTACGGGGCCGTGCCGTAGGCTACGTGGTGTTCGCGATGGTTTTAATCCTCTAATAAGAATGAGGCTTTGGAGGGCGGTGACAGGGCAAAATCCACTCAGCACAGGGTACCGAGACATGGGAGCCACGATTCCTAAGGTCTTAGCCACCAAAGCCAACCAGTCAAAGAGCGCGGAGACACCTCGGGTAGGGGCCAAACCAATCAGCATACAGGACTAATAGCCTCGCGGCAACACCACGTACACAAGACCAGGGTGCCGCAGATAGGGTCTACCGCCATGCGGCTCAAAATGCGACAACTCATCCCACATGGCCTCAGCCTCGCGAATCCAGATCGAAACAACCCGTGTTTTCTCCATCTTTTGTCTGTCTACCTGCCTTCTTCCCTGTCCATTTAATGGACATGAGTGATAGTGCCAACGTTGCGACCACAGTCGGCATCTGGGTTGCCGTCGTGGTTGTGTTAGTAGCCATTGTCGGCGTCGGCGGACCTCTCCTTGTTTACAAAGTCTCCAAAACGGAGCGACATCAGGCCCTAAGCTCCGTCCGTGATAGTGATGGATACATCACTCAAGGATTACGGTTAAGCAAGTCTGTCAGAATTCTTCGTCAGGTCAAAGCACCGATCCTAGCATACGAGCCAGATTTCAACCCCGAAGAACCCGACCCAAACGTTGGCCGCCCCTCGAAAGCGAAGTCGACAAAGGCTCATTTCCGAAGATTTTTCGAAGCCATCAAGGAACAGAGCCCAAGAGACACGCCGAACTACCACGGAGATACACCTCTACAGCTTGACACTGATGCCAAGTCTCTCGGTTGTAGGTCAACGACCTCGTGGGTCCGGCTTGGCAAGCTCCTGGAAGCTTATCCGCAACTTTCACTCGAACGAGGCGACACCCTCCGGATTGAAAAGAATCAAACTTTCCTTCCGGTCCACCGTCTTTGGATCTTGACTTTCGGCTTGGTTGGAAGATATGGAAAACGCAGTGAAGACAGCATCGTGTCCCGATCAGCCAAACCACGCGACGCAGCAGCTGGAGCAGATCCAATTCCAGCCCAGAGTGCCTATCACGCCTTAGGAGGACCACCCTTCATGCAACCCGCTGATGCCGAGCAGTGCTTGCTTCGCGGTATCACAGGCGCCATCTTTCCTTGCCGCGACGGTCCCAGCTCTTCCTACATATTCAGCGCCCACGACAAACCCTACCTCCAAGGCATCGTTCCTGATAAGCTGTCTCTCCGCAGTCTTTTCTGGCTTGCGCTCGGAGCAATTCCTCGCGGCGAAGGTGAAGTATACAGCATGATAGACCTCGAGACGCCAAAGACCTGGACACCATCGAGAGACGGCTTCGACGACAATTTTCCTACCTCGACCGAATCCAACGGGGGTATAGCCATGACGTCCTTGACACGTCCCGCTCACGAAGCCAGCAACCATCGCCACCCCCCAAACTCTCCGGCTCTACGCCGCTGCAGATTCGTCAAGATCTCTGACGTGAGCGGTCTCCCCTTCGACATCCTCCACCGCTTCGGCGGCGGCCGCCAAACCGTCTTCGGTCTCGAAGAAGTCCCGCTGGACTCTCCAGAAGCCTCCGCTCCCGCCGACACGTGGGTCACGCTCCCCGGCTGCAGCCCCAACGCCGCGCCCGAGTGGCAGCTCCGGCGGTCAGACGCGCAGTTCCTAGCGCGGCGACTGCTCGGGCTGAGCTGGAGCGCCGAGGGCTACCTGTTCGGGCGGCACCGGGCCACGCGGCTGTGGCGGTTCCTGTCGGCGGCGGCGGCCGAGCTGCCCGGGCTGCTGGAGCGCGCGCGCCAGCACGTCGAGCTGCTCGGCGAGGGCGAGGCCGACCGCGCCCGCCTGCGCGACGTCCTCGACCACGCCCTCCCCGCCAGCGACCGCCAGCTCCTCGACCGAGCCGGCACCGCCGCCCTCGTCGCCGCCCTCGCCGCCTTCGACGTCCGCCTCGCCCGCGCAAAGCCTGAGTCCGTCGTCGCGGAGCTGGTCGGCGTGCTGGTCCTGACCGACGCTGAGTTCAGGGCTCTGGTTGCGCAGAGCAGCAGGCATCTCGGTGCCGCGACCGCGGCGGCGTCGTCCACCGCGGCTGCAGATGCGTCCGCGTCGCCGGTCGCCGGCGGGAATGTGGTGACGTTCGATCGCCGCGCGTCCGCCGTGCTGGTCCCGTCGGCGTTTGGCGTGCGCCAGGCGTTCGCGGTCGACCTGGAGAGGCTGTACCACGCGAACGGGACGACGCAGAAGTTCTTCAGGGAGGAGGGGCGGAACGTGATCGAGGCGGGGTTGCGGGTGGTTATACTGGCGGCGCTGCGGGCGTGTTGCGTGAGTGCGTTGTTGAGGGGGGCGTGGAGTAGCGAGGCGTTGTTTAGGTTTCTGGGGCAGTGTCCGGAGGGGGTGGTGTTCTCGTAGGCGGAGGGGGTGACGAGGCGGGGATGGATGGTCTTGTCAGGGACTTGGTTGATGGAGGTTCTGTGGTATATGATGTGGTGATGGCGACTTTCTGGGGAAAGTATATTTTCATCGGTACATCTCTCACGTCACATGGGTAGACTTGCATGTGCAAGCGTCGTTCTTCCACGCGCGCATCGAAAACTTCTCGCTGTGCTGGTTTTAAACCCGCAGTTCTGTCCCCTTTCCACGAACAGTGAACAAGTACTCGGTGTGACCATTGTAATAAAACTTCGAGGATAAGAACGGCAACCCGATCGACTCATTGGTGTTTTTAATCTTGTCTCACTAGAGATTTCACTCGTTTGGTGAGATTGGGGCAGGCTTACACCGGACGGCACGCTCTTCTTGGATCCCGGCCGTAGCCCATATATTCGCGCAGGAAGATGAAAGGAGGGAAGGCACCGATATGTCCTGTTGATGAAGATCACCACTTCCAGAAACCATGAGAACCAGCCTCTTTAACAGTATATTGTGTATCTTTACAGATGTGTGGTCAGAATGGACAAATTCAAGAGGAGGAGCCGCGACGGGTACCTAGTAGGTGTGATTCGGATGAAACCCGTTGCTGTCGCTTGCTGTCGTTTACTCGCTTAGAATTCCCAGCTAGGCTAGAAGTATTGCCTTGAAGTAACATACCAGGAATCCGAGGAGGGACCACAGTTTCATTGGAGTGGGAGGGAAAGAGCCACGAGCACACTCCCGTTCATTGAGTCACATCCAGTCTGACACGTGCGTGGTGCAGAACCTTGCCGTGTCCCCGTTTTACTGGGCTAAAACTCTTGTGACGAGGACAAATCCAAAGAATCAATGTACATGCGTCAACAATGCCATATGCTCAGCGGATGACACTTCGATTAATGTCTGTTGAGCCTGGCCTGTTGTGGCAGCTATACCACCTTTGGCCTTTTCAAGAGTACTAAAAACCGGAGCTTCTTCCCCGAATGCACTTGCTCCCCAAGAAGTTATTTCAAATTGAAACGTCTTAAATGGCCGCGCCAACGCAGGTATTTCGTCTTCATCCTTCTGCCAGTTCTCTACAGCACCCTTTTGTCAGCAAGTCAGTATGTGTCAACTCCAAGCCCAGGATTCTGTCAGTCACCAAGAACATGTAATGAAGATGATTGTCGTCTCTAGGCTCATGATGAGACAGTATGTAGTCATCTTCGAGGCATCGATCCACGCCACTACAACTCAGAAACCCAGATGGGTTGGGGCAAAGTCCACTGAAATGCGGTCCGATAAGTTGCTACCAAATCCCGCACTAGATGGATTTAGTGTTTCTAAAGATGGAAACCCGCACAATCGGAAGACGTTGTTTTAAGCCCCCTATTCCGTTTCTTGCCCGCGAACACGGCAAGCGTCACACAAGACTGCCTCACCCCTGGAAGCGAAGAATTCACAAGCAATTCCTTTCACGAATTCTCTGTTTTCGAAACCACAAGACATGATCTACCAAACAGAATCCACCAAGCAAAGCTAAGTGAACGACGAGTTAAAATTGACTGGGGCTAGGTGTCTCTCTCTCCCTTGCCAAACCTTCCGGACTCCACGGAAATAGCTTCAGGCAGCGTCTTCGCGCATACGAGGGGACAAGAACCAAAATTGCCGTCTGCCATCGTTTACTGAAAACATTGATGCTAGACTTTGACCTACAATGGAGGTGATATACATGACAGAGACTTGGTTGCGGGCCCCTCCGGCGGAAGCTGACTTGAAGTAACAACTCCCGGAGACACAAGGACGAAAGTAAGTCAGCGGTAACAGTTCCTGGATAGACAACCAGTGAATCTTGCCAATACGCAACTTGTTGTTTGACGATGGTAGAGGGTGATTGGAGAGCAGTGGACCTTGAAAAGGGGAAATCATAAATCGGTCTATATCTTTGCTCCCTCCTTAATGCAGCGCTATCTCGACACACCATCATGTGAACAGATCTGAATCCTGACTTTCTACAACCCCATTCTAACCCGGTCTCGGCGCTCCCCTCTCCTCAGAATTCTAGGCCACGACGGAGCCATGGGCTCGGTGGAAAGCCACGCCAACCGCCCGGAGTTACCCATCCCGCAGAGGCACATCCAAAGCACCTCCATCACCGGGGCAGACAACCCATATGCAGCACTCCTCCACGCCACAACCCCAAATCCAAACATCACCACAGCCCTCACCACCCCCTCTCACCTCGCCGCCCACAACCCCTCGCCCCTCCCAAACGCGCCAAACCCGCCCTCACCGCCCGGTCTCTTCGCGACCCTGCCCTGGGCCTTGACGCCCTGCACGACCCTCTCCAGCCCGGTCTCCACGACCACGCCGCCGACGATCATCTCCGACAGCGTGGCGTGCAGCGTCTCGAAGTTGAAGATCAGGTCCAGCTCGCAGACGTTCTCGAACAGGCGGTCGAGGGCCTCGACGAAGACCTGGATCAGGTCGAGCAGGGCGAGCGGGGACTCGGTGGCGGTGCTGATGACGATGAAGTAGAGCGTGGCGTAGTGGCGGTAGGTGACGATGGAGGGGGTGTCGGCGTAGGGGCCGTTGGTGGGCGAGGAGGAGGAGGACGCGAGGAGCGGTGGGAGGCTGTGCGTGGCGTGGACGTGTCAGCGGCGCGGTTGCGGTCGTCGCCGAACGGGGCGGCGGGGGAGGCTGTTGTTCAGGGAGGGAAAGGGAGAAGTGCGTACGGCAGGAAGTTGCAGGACGAGTTGGGCCGGTTGGACACCAGGGTGAAGATCTCGGAGATCAGGCGTTGCTGGACGGCCGTGTCCTGCGGCGTGCGCGTGTCAGCGGCAGGGGATGGCGGTGGGCATAGGCGCGGGCGCGCAGCGTACTAGCTGGGTGTAGAACTTGGTCAGGCGCGGCTGGCCGTTGTTGTTGAAGACGAGCACGGCGTTGATCATCTTGGCGGTGGGCGGCGGGCGGCGGCGGTGGTGTTCTCGCGGGACAAATTAAAAGAGAACGGGCGAAAAGACCCCGCAGCTGGGCGCCCCGCAGATCTGGCAGGGGCAAAGCTTGGCCCGGAGCTCTAACGCGCGGCGGACGAGTCACAGCGCCAGCGTTTGGGGCGGGCAGTTGGCTGGCAGCTGGCTGGGGCGCGCGAGTGGAGAGGTGTCGCGGCGGCAGCGGGCATCTGGCGGGGAAGCGCGATGCGGCAGCATGTGGCCCGTGGGCGGTGATGCAGCAGCCGAGCTGTCTTTCGTCACCAAACGCAAGCTGCTCATGCATCGATAATCAGCTTTCTCCGCTTCTCAGCTGCTCTCGTCCCGCTCGCCCTCTCCCCACCGCCAACCCACCACGCCAATTGACACCACACGCATCTGCATCGTCACCACCATGCTTTCCCGTTCCGCTCCCCGCGCCGCCGTCCGCGCCGTCCTGCGCGCCAGCTCCACCACCGCCAGCTCCGCCGCTCGCCTGCGCGCAGCTTCGACCGCGAGCTCCGTTCTCCGCGCCCGTGGCCCTGGCGCCTCCTCCATCGCTGCCAGCAGCTTCCGCCGCGCGCTCTCCGCGTCGTCGCGCTCGCAGAGCATCATCCCCGACGCGGAGAACCCGCCGCCCAAGCAGAGCGAGGCCTCGGACTCGGTCGCCGGTACCCAGCCCACGGACATCAGCCTATCTGAGTACCACGAGCACGCCGACAAGTTCCTCGAGCTGCTGCAGCAGAAGCTCGAGGATAAGCAGGATGCGGGCGAAGGGGTGGAGGTGGAGTATTCGGTACGTTTGCTTTTCTTCACAGCGTCCATACACCAGCTTCCCAACAGCCATCGGCGCCGGGAGAAATGGCAAATCATTGAGAATCTCCATCTTTGGGCTGCATAAACTGACGACGATTCTCCATTTAGGCCGGCGTCCTCACGGTCGACAAGCCCAACACCGGCACCTACGTCTTGAACAAGCAGCCGCCGAACAAGCAGATCTGGCTCTCGTCGCCCATTACCGGCCCCAAGCGCTATGACTGGGTCGTTTACGGCGAGTCCATGCACCAGAAGGCTGACGGCGGCATTGGCGACTGGATCTACCTGCGGGATGGCAGCTCGTTGACGCAGCTGATCCGGAAGGAGCTGGGCGTTGAGGTCGTCATTAATGGCGAGGTGCCCTAGACGTGTGGCAGAGAAAGGATGTGAATAGGCGTGCATGTGAAGGAGTTTAGGTTAGGTTTCTTTGGTGGCTGGCTGGCTGTACACAATAGCTATCGGAATTCCGCAAATTTCATATCATCAGTCCGCTTTTGGCATGAGTCGTGGTTGAGGACCACGGCGCGGTTGCATGGCAAAAGGACTACGAATCTATCTCCTCTCATTGTGTCGTGAGTCAGGTTTGAATTTCGCTTGGTAGTTTGCTGAGTCGAGTATTGCGATTTTAATGGCAATGGCCTTCAATTCATATTCCGTCAGAAGTAATATATAAGTGTATTCTTTGGCTCGAATACAAACTGAACTTCCATGCCTCTCCCGAATGTACACATGCTACTGCCTTCTGTCAGCTGTGCGCGTTCATACCCAACTTGCCTCGGGCATCTCTTTTGCAGTCTTGACGATGTCTTTCTGCCTCCGCTGGACGCTGTTGGCTCCAGCAGAACCTCTATGGCCTTCCCTAATTCAGTTTCTCCCCACGCATGACAACGCGCCCTGGTGTGTGTAATGCGTACACATCACGAGCGGAACAGGTTCCCTCATTTCCTCCCCAATCTCCGCGCTCAGCCCAGGAGGAGCCGAGCGTCCTCTGTGACCCAGCGAGCGCGAGTCTGCGTGCTACAAGACGGTCGCATCATGCACCATTTCCTCATGCGCCCATCCCGCTCAAGCAGCAACAGCCACAGGCTGCTGCGCGCCCTCGCCCTTCTTCTCCTCGGGCAGATCATCCTGCATCCAACGTGTCAGCCTTGACCCACACAGCCGGGCTTGCCGCCCTTCCCTCGCGGAGGACGGAGCGCCAACCAACCTTGTCGAAGATGACCCGGATCATCAGGCTGCAGCTCGGGCACACGCCGACGTCCTCGCCGTCGTGCAGGTCGGCCAGCCCGATCTCGAACCGGTCGCCGCACGGGCACGGGTAGTGGTAGATCTGGAGCGTCTCGTCGAACGTCATGTCTTCGATTTCGATCTCGTCGTAGAAGGACTCGGCCATGGCTGCGGGGGCGGCTGCTTGGCGGAGCGGTGCGGTGCGGTGCGGTGCGGTGCGGTGGCAAGGACGTTTGGAGCGAGCGCGCCTTGGTGGTCTGGATGGGTGCGGCTGCGGAATGAAGGGGCAGAGTAGTTCTGAGCGGGGCGCGGAGGCAGTCGGTCGTTGCGCGCGAGCGTGTGGCGGGGGTCGGTGATCGTGGTGTCGCGGAAAAGTTTAGGGAATGAGTCGTGCGGCGGCACGCGGAGGTGGACGGCGGCGTCGTGGCATGGCCCTGCATCTTTAAAAGTTGTTGCCGCTTTATGTCGCTTTCTCCCGCCATTGATTTTGATTTCGTGATTGAGAAGTTTTCAATTGTTTGGACTGGTATGGCTTACTATGAGAGGGCTTCGCTTCGTTCGAATTATGGCAGACTTATGCAGATAGCGAAATGATATCGTCCAGCCATGACTTCGGTTTACACGCTGTGCTCTTCATCATTCACGGTCAACACCAGATTTGACACCAGGAGTGGATGGCGGATAACCATTCTTCAACCATATCACATAAGAATTTATCATATATTCAAAGCTTCCTAGCTTCTCATTGCCGTAATATCCTTGTCGATTGAATAGTCCGGCGTTCAGTATGAGCGCCTAATAGTAGATGACAAAAACCTAAGGGTGGCCTTGGAAGTTTTGCTTTTGGATGCCCAATGCTTAGCACATGTATAGTAGATCCACGCGGTTCGTCTAGTGGCGCAGTAACGTCACGTAATATATCAAATAAAGTTTAGAATAGTCTGAAGTAGTCTGTAGAAGCTGCATAGCTCTCACTATAATCCCGTCCGAATATGCTATGGGCACGTAGACCAACTCGAGCACTAGCTCCTACCTAATGGTCGCATAGCTTTGGTTGAGGCCCCTTTTATAAGGCGATGAATCCATGGGTGTTTTGGTTGGGTTCGTTGAGTGGGCCAGGGTCAGTCCTTTCTTCGTGTGCGGTGATGGGACCGAGTTTAACTATCATCTACCAACCCCCCACTACTTAGACAATACATCTCCTGTATTAAATACAGCTTGGTCGTGAATCTCCTTGTTTCTTGACACCTTGGTATGTTTACTGGCTCCCCCGGACAGGCTGTCTCGTTGAAGAGGGGCCTGGTCTCGTTTTTTAGTATTTTCGACGGGACTCGAGTCGAGTTAGCGATCTCACTGAAGGTGTCGAAAGGCTACATCTACTGCAATCTCTTCGGTGCGCGGGTGTGATCTCCGGGACTACTACGCAACACACATTGGGAGTTCCAGTACGGACAACATATAAAGGGTGCAGCGACCCTCCCAGCCACACCTACCCTCAGCAGTCACTGGTCTCTACCTACGAACAACTAGATACAAGACTTCATCATGCCTGGTGGAAAAGGCAAGGCGGGTGGCAAGACGGGTGGTAGGGGCAACTCCAACGTCAAGACGTCCAAGTCGCACTCGGTGAAGGCCGGTTTTCAGTTCCCCTGTGGCCGCACAAAGCGCCACCTTCGCAACATCACTCGCCAGCGCACGCGCATCGGGGCCAAGGCCGCCGTCTACCTGACCGCCGTCTGAGGGCGTCACATTTGCTGCGCACCTCGACCGCGATAGGTCGCCTTCAGCCGGGTGTAGGGTGCAAGGCAAGGCATCAAGCTACCGGGACGACTCCACGTTGACGACATATTACCGCTTATCACACCAGAGCAACGGCTTTCTAAGGATCTCTCACCTCACTTACAATGGTAGCGAAGAGGTAGTCAGTCGAGCAACTCTCGCGGTCACGACGAGTCCAGCGCCGCAAGTACTCCCCAATGATCCGAGGGGCACTAAATCACCAAGGACCACAGACCCGGAGCGGACAATGAAAAGGAAGAGAAGGGATGATGAGAGGGGAGGTGATCCCAGTTCAATCATTGACTTATACCTAAGGAGAGCTTGGGTAGCAAGACAGGCTGAAGAAAAGGAAGCACAACTAGCCAAACAAAGAGAAATGTGACTGGCCAAAGAGAGGGAAGCGCATATTACCCAAGAAAAGAGCCTCGAACCTACTGGCATATAGCTGCGAGCAACTTTGCTGCTGGGAGCGCAAATAGTTGGAGGATTACTGGGAGTCTTTAAGAAGGCTTTGTGGATTTGGGCAAAGGTACGGGTAACACGAAGGGTCTTTTCATACATCACAGATTTAGTCAGCGGGAAGTTAGTTCTTCAGGTACTAATGGAGGCTGAGTTTTAGCCGAGCGTTGGGCTTAGCTGTCATCTACCAACCCCCCGCTACTTGGACAATACACCTCCTGCATCAAATACAGTAGGATGTGCGCGAGGTCATGAAGCGATGATGCGAAATCCCGTCCAAAAGCGGTAATAAGTGAACGGTACTTTAGTGCCGAGACATGGCACAGAACCCACGCTGTTGCAACCTCCGTTATCAAATGCTGGTCTTGTGTTGTAGCACTTATGCGCGTTACATTGTGCTGTTGTGTTGCGTATCACCACCTACTATGCAGGATGACCGCGTCTGCAGATCACAATGAAGTCATCAGGAGCTCGTCGGGCGTCCGCCAGCAAACGAGAAATATGGAGAGCGACTGATTCAGTGGGTGCGATGCGAACGCTGTGCCATAAGCCTAGTAGGGTCCGAATTTAGATCCCGCTTGCTTCGTCTCTCCCCCATTTAATCCCACGTGCAGTGATATCAAGTCGGCTCACTTACGTGAACAGATGCAATAAAAATAATCAGCCGGAGACGTTTCAGCGGCGCCGTCGCGCTGAGATTGCTGGGGTCTGTCGCGCCGCTCTCACCCGGAAATTCTAGAACGACTGCAACCGGAGTCGGGGCGCTCCCGCGACTCCGGATAAGATCGATTGCAGGCGCTTCCCATGCACGGCAACTGAGCGACACGGCATATCCCATCGAATCAGAGACTCCCATGTGCGCCAGTCGGCAGCTGCAGCAGCGCTGGTCCCGCGCGACCGCAGTGACGAGGCCCCTTCCCTTCCACTAAGATCTTTCCCTGCAGGTTTGCATCCTACGTCAACCGCCCGCTTGCCACCCGCTATCTCGGGGTCTCGCTGTTCCATGGATGGCCACGTGCAGGCCCTCCGTTTCCCTGGCTTTAGCGCCTGCGAGTGGGAGCGCGCAGTCCACAGGAACGACGCAAACCTGCGCGCGAATTGAGTCTGTAGGCAGGGACGGTGTAAGGCTGGCCCACCCGGACGGGTCCATGAAGCAACCGCGATCTGCCGTGGGGCGCGTATGCAGCACAGCTCCGCGAGCCAGCGGCGCCCGCAAGGGCCGTGAGCCTCCACCGGCAGGCCTAGTTTAGGCCGCCACCGCGCCGAGGAGGCAACTGCATGCCATGCAAGCTTGTTCCCGCTGCCAATCCCACATAAGACTCGCCCAGCCGCCCCTTCCCGCCGCCTTTTTCCCCGTGCTTTTCACCACCAGACCAGACCCCCCGGCTAGGCACTTCCAGCCCAGCAGTACAAGCTAACCTCAGCTCCCCTCCACATGCAGGCCGTGGTGAAGTGCAGCCAGGACCAGATCTATTCCTGCTGCTTCAAGCGGCTTCTCCGTCTGCGCAAGTGGAAGTGAAATTCCCCGGCATTCCAACGCAACACTCACGCCCCGATCGCCCCAACACAACCGTCCGTCATGGCCGCCGTTGTCGACGATCAACACCACAATGCCCGTAATCGGAGCTTGGGCGAAGTCCCCGCAGGCCTCCGCAACCGCAAGCACTCAGTTCAACTAGAAGGCCTCACTGACGCCGATAAAGCGCTCGCGGCTCAGTTTGGCTACAAGCCCGTTAGCAGCCCTCCTGTCCTATCCCCTGCTCCAAGTATGGGTGCTGACAGAAAAGCAGGTCTTCAAGCGCGAGTTCGGCTATCTCTCAACCTTCTCGTTCGCTGTCAGTATCAGCGGCTTGTTTGCTACTGTTGCCACCACCTTCTCTTACCCCCTCACTTCCGGTGGCGCTTCTGCTGCAGTATGGTGCTGGTTGATTTCCGGCGCTGGCTGTATGTGCATTGCATGCTCAGTCGCCGAATTGGTTTCTGCCTACCCAACTTGCGGTGGGCTGTACTACACTGTCTCGCGCCTTGCTCCTCGGGAATGGGTACCCTCCATCTCGTGGGTTGACGGCTGGATCAACCTCCTAGGCCAAGTTGCCGGCGTTGCCTCTTCTGAATATGGCTCCGCCCAGCTTCTCCTCGCCGCCATCTCCATGGCTACGGATTTCAAGTGGGCCGCGTCGACTGGCGCGACTGTCGGCGTCATGGCAGCACTCACCGTCATCTGTGGTCTTCTCAATTCTCTTTCCACCTACTGGATGGAGAAAATGACAAAAACCTACGTCGTATTTCATATCTGCATCCTGGTCTCGTGCTGCATAGCTCTCCTCGCCAAGACCGAGCCCAAGCACGACGCTGACTACGTCTTCACCCATGTGGAATCTACCACCGGCTGGACGCCCATCGGCTGGTCATATCTCTTTGGCTTCCTTTCAGTCTCCTGGACCATGACCGACTACGACGCCACCGCCCACATCACCGAGGAAATCGACGAGCCGGAAATCAAAGCGCCGTGGGCCATCTCCCTCGCCATGGCCTTCACCTACATCGCCGGCTTCCTCTACAACATCGTCCTCGCCTTCTGCATGGGCGACCCGGCCACCATCCTCGCCTCGCCCATCGAGCAGCCCGTCGCGCAGATCTTCTTCCAGTCCCTCGGCAAGGCCGGCGGCGTCTTCTACACGCTCTGCGCTTTCATCATCCTGCAGTTCGTCTGCTGGACCGCGACCCAGGCCCTCGCCCGCACCGTCTTCGCCTTCTCGCGCGACCGCCTCGTGCCCGGCGCCCACCTCTGGACCAAGATCGACCGCCGCACCGGCACGCCCATCTACGCCGTGTGGTTCAGCGTCTTCTGGTGCATCGCCATCAACCTGATCGGCCTGGGCTCCTACACCGCCATCGCCGGCGTCTTCAACGTCTGCGCCATCGCCCTCGACTGGTCCTACATCATCCCCATCGCCTGCAAGCTCATCTTCAACAAGTTCGAGCCCGGCCCGTGGAACATGGGCCGCTTCTCGACGGTGGTGAATGCGTGGGCGTGCTTGTGGACGCTGTTCGTGTCCATCATCTTCATCTTGCCAACGGCGAGGCCGACCACCGCGGAGAATATGAACTGGGCGGTGGTTTATCTGGTGGCTATTTTCGTAGCTGCGATTGCGTATTGGCTTTTTGGTGGCAGGAAGTGGTACACCGGGCCATTGGTGGAGACGGAAGTTGATGGCGGGGATGAGAGTAGGGGAAGTGAGGAGGGGTCTGATAAGGGATTGGGAGAGAAGAAAGCCTAGAGTGGATGGTTTCCTATGTTGTCAGAGGCGCGGACGATAGTAATATGTTAAACTGGTCTGACGAAGTTGGGGTTGTTTCGGCTGCGATGGCGTGTCTTCGTAAGTTTAATCACGGCCCACTCGGTGTGATTGCTGCATCTACTTTTCTATACACAAGTTGATTTTGTCCAATAACGACCCCGATCTATTGATCCTGGATTTCTTCGAATGCTTTGGACGTTCCTGGTTTCTCCCTGCGCGACTTTTCCTCCTCCCATTCCGGAGTAAGATTCCGTACCAGAGCGTCGATCTCCCACATCCAAAGTTGCATGAGCCGAATTCGCTCCTCCTCCTTTTTCTCCTCCTCTATAATCGGCTGTAACTTTTCCATCATTTTCTCGTAATCCTCGACCGTTGGACAGAACGAAAACCTCACACCTTCCTTCAGCATTCTCTCCGCCCTCTTCCACCCCTTCTCATCCCTCTTCCCCGGAATCCTAAAATTCGAGCCCACCGGAACCGCATCCCCGCCACACGACGGACATCTCTTCCTACTCGAGAAGTCCCACTCCAGCAAATCCCCCACATACTTCGGACAAGACGCCCTATAGTCACGAAACTCCTCCTTCGTCAACCTCCCACAGTCCAACCCCCTCCCCACCTCCCCATCCAGCTCCGTAAACCTCCTCCCAGCAACCCTCCTCCGCTCCCTCCGGCTCCAACACGCCCTCGTCTCCCCCGTCGCCCGGGCCAGCATGTCCAGCACCGCCCGCTCGCGCCGCGGATCCTCGCCGCGCCGCAGCGGCCGCACGCGCCACTCGCCGCGGTCGCCGAACCGGTGCTCGAACCGGCTAGGGTCGTAGACGGGCTTGATGCTCCGGCGGCAGCCGGGCTGCGCGCAGACGAACTTGGCGCGGTAGGGGTAGCGGCAGCGCGCGTAGCGGAGGGCGCCCTTGTCGTCGGCGGCTGATGCGTTGCCGTGGGCGTAGATGTCAAGGCAGGCGCTGTGGCGTCCGTGCTCCTCGTCGATGCGCTGTTTTTCGCGGTCAGGGAATTGTGGTAGGGGGAGGGGAGGGGAGGCGGTGCGGACGAATTCGTGGGGATGGCGGCCGAGCGTGTAGAACCCGGCGCAGCAGGATCCGCCGGGGAATGGCATGAATCTGCAGGTTTTGAAGGAGTTGCGGTCGGCTCTTTGATGTTGTGAGTTCAATGGTTTTCTCAGTTTCGTGGTCGGACACACCTTCGGCACGACATGGTGATGTAATCGAATGTTGTGTTTCCTGTTAAGTGCTGGATGGTGTTCTATCGGCAAACGCACAAACAAGCGGGTAGGGGTTTGATTTTAAGCTGCATATCCGGTGCTATCTCCAAATTGGCGATGCGTGGTGTGAGTCAGAAGGGTCCCCATGATCCATGAGACGGAAAGCTGCGCCACCACAGCGTGGGGGCGAAGTAGTGGAGTACGAAAGCCAAGCAGATAGACGCAATCAAGAGGGCTGAAACGAAGCACGGTCTGGTTAGATATACTGGATATTTACAGCCTGATATAATGTAAACTTTGACCGGAAAAATGCTCCTGCTGGCGGACCTTACTACTTTTGGCTTCGTGTCATGCTCTGCGGTTCGGTCAAGCGCAGTTGTGAGACCATATGAAGAATAAATCAGGCTGTATGGCCGAATATTGAATCTCAAAAACACTCGAGCCTTAGTAGACACGATCGCCTGGGTTCTCGCTAGCATTGCGGTGGGCCAAGAATTCCATTTAGAAAGCAATGTGGTCTGGTACATAGAGCTTCGTCCATGCACTAGGTGAGCAGTAGAAGTTCTCAGATCCAACTAAAGATCCAAATAACTTGTTTATATAGTCATCACTCTCATTTCTCATCATGGAGGTCACCGCTGCTGGCGTTCTTGCGGCACACATCCTTCCATTTCAGCCACCTCCATCCCGTCCTTTTCCGCTGGAAGATGCTGCGCCGGCATCTCCTGCGTAGCTGGTTGCGCCACAAGCTCATGGGACTGTGATGTGCCGCCCTGCATTTCGTGCCGATGGACTCCGGGTAACTCTAAAGCTTTCAACGTGGATTTTCTTTTGTGGCGGTTCCAACGCAACATCAGGAAGACGGCAACGATCAAAAATATGAGCGCACCGACCCCCACACCGACACCAACAGCTATAGAAACAGTATTGGTACTGGACGATGAGGAAGACGTAGAAGCAGTTGGGGAGCTTGTGGAGGACGCGGACGCCGACTCTGATGTCGTCGACGTAGATGTCGCAGATGCCGTGTCAGGTAATGTAGTCAATACTTCAATAGTAGCATCGGTATCTGCAATAAAGATCAGCATCATGTTCGCAACTACTCTCCGCATTTCCACATACTCGTTGTAAGGTATTGTGAGATCGACGTCCCCGATCCCAACGCACAGTATGCATCATAAACCGATAAGGCACTAGACAGCTGCGCGCTCTGTGACGTAGCTGTGCACTTGGCCTCTACAGATGTGCTGATCCGTCTGTATATTGAGCTGTGGGAACCTGTAGAGCTAGTGTCGCAGAAACACGCGTAAGAGGTTTCTGCCTTTCCATCACCGCAGCCCCACTTCATAAGTTTGATGGCACTGGATAGCGGTGAGGTTGCGCATGCAGAAAGGCTCGAATATTCGGGGATGTTCTCGATCCATATTGTCGTTTGCACGACGGTGGTGGTTATGGTGACGGAGGTTGTGTCGGCGAGGGAGAGCTGGCTGTGGAGTAGGAAAACTAGAACGAGGAGAAGTTTTGTCGGAATTGGGACCATAGTGACGCCTTTGGTTTGCGGCATTTCATTTATTTTGGAGCTGCTGTTGGAAGTTGAGTGTTTTGACGTTACCAATTTGTTTCTCCTTCGCCAACCGGATGACTATTGACTTGGGATGTGAGTGACTACGAGTTCAAGGACAAAGGCATCAGCGTGTAATATAAGGGCATAAGTCTCAAGTAAAAAGCAACGCGTGAAAAAGTCTAGGCCTCAGCCTTGCGGCATTGATCATCGGATAAGGTCTATGTTTGGGAAAGAGAAGACAGCAACGAGTCAGCTTTGTACTACATAGGCATGCATGCAGAGCACGAGCCTCAAGTCTTCCAGTGGAAAACAAATCATGTTGGAAAGATAACAAGAGCACGCTGAAGCATCAACGTCAGTAAATGCTTGCATCCCCCAAGTCTGTGTACCTAGACCAAGGAAGACGCCGAGAATCCCAGCAAAAACGACTTAATGGTAGTAACTGCGGGAGACGTACGTATAGCATGCCAGGCTGATACTTCGGTCCGTTTACTTTTGAGGGCCGAATTCCGATCGGCCCACTATCAACGTGCTTTGCAGGATCCACACCGTAAGCAGTGAGTTCTTCGACGATCGACGCGGAATTCAAGCGTTTTTGGGAGGCAGTCGCATAATGAGACCGAAGTAGGCAAAGGCGCCACTACGATTCGGGCCTTATCTATTCCATGTAGTTCTGCTGACATGGGCTCGTCTTCGAGCACTTGGGTGATAAGCGGAGATTCTGAGCGGGCACTGAGTGTACGGGCTATCGGTTGGGGGTAGATGAAATGGGAAACGAGCTTTTTTTCATGCTTCTAAAATGGGCATTACGTCTTCCCATACTGCACCACAGTGTGGGTGGAGACGAGCTTTTACGACAGCAGAGAGTCTACGGGACTCAGGGTTTGCTGCGTCATCGATGAGGAATTCTTGTCCAAGCGCTATATTGATTGGGTCGCCGGTTGTCCGGGATCCTGTCTTCTGCGGGAATAAACTCCCTCCGGAACCTAACTTATGGTATATAAATCTCCATTTATAAGGTAGGCTCCATTGAAGCAGGGAATCCTCAGGTGCAAGTTACTTATGTCTTTCAGCAAGCAGGCTTCAGACTCTTTTGTTGTCTATGTTCTCCGACAGGGTAAGAAGTCACACGATCGAGTCGTAGCTTCATAGAATAGTACAGACTCAGAGTTAATAATCCTCTTGTATTTCATGAAATATTTGTCAATTGAGCTCATTCACTTAATAAGTTATTTGTTCGCAGACCCTTTCACATTACCACTACCTCATTTCCATTAACTCAATACCCCGGGGCCCACTATACTGGAAAAGAAGCAATCAAGCGACAGCGAAGAAAGTATAGTGGATCGAGAACCTGCGGACTGTCGCTCAAGCCCAGGCGAAGAACTGAGCGCCGGAGCTGTACATGACCGAGTCCCACCAGCTCTGCAGGTGCCAGGTTATCCCGGTGTTGGTGACCTGGGACTGGCTCAGGCGCAGACGCAAGTTCTTGCTGTTGTCGTAGTCGAGGCTGTCCAGCGCCATCATGACCTTGGGCGGCTTGCCGAAGGCCTTGTCGAAGTTGACAGTACTCGAGTTCTCCGCGCGCGGCTGGTTCGCGGGCCGCACGTCCTGGGTGTTGAACTTGCCGCTTGCTACACCAGGCTGGTCAGCCGGGTAGGCGAGCCAGGTAACGCCCGCGCTGTAGAGGATGGAGTCGCCCCAGGAGTCGGCGTGCACGGTGAAGCCGTTGGTGTCGACGTCGGTGGCGTAGACGCGGATGCGCCAGTTGCGCGAGTGGTCCATGTCGAGCGACTGCAGGAAGGTGACGACCTTGGGAGGGCTGCTGAAGGGCTTGGCGAAGTTGATGCGCTTGCTCGGCGTGAGCTGCGGGCTGTTCCAGGGGCGCGTCTCCTGCGTGTTGTACGTGCCCGTCTGGAGGTAGTCGAAGCGCGAGTTGCTGCGCTCGAGCCAGGTGAGCGAGGCCGAGTAGAGCACTGTGTCGGCCCAGCTGTCGAGGGACACCTTGAACTTCTCTTGGGTGGCGTCGCTGGAGAAGGCGCGGATGCGGATGTTGGCCTTCTGGTCAATGTCCAGGGACGTGAGGCCCATGGGGAGCTGCGGCACCTCGTTGTACTTCTTGTAGTAGTAGATGCTCTTCGAGTTGTCGGCCTGAGGCTTGTCCCACGGGCGGACCTCCATGGTATTGAGGATGCCGGCGTCGTAGTCGTCTCCTGGGTAGCAGAACTTGATGTACGCCTTGTCGGAGATGGACAGCTTGGTGTTGAAGCTGGTGCCCTTGCCGTTCGTGGTCCACTCGGGAGGGAAATAGTACAGCATGATGCTCTCTCCGTCAAATTCAGTCGCAGCCGTCTCGTCGAGGGCATACAGAGTGAACATGTTGTTGTCGACCGTCTCTCGGGACCAGTAGTTGGGGTCTCCGCCAAGGCTCTTGTAGACTGCGTCCTTGTTCCAGGGAATCTTAGCCATGGGGCTCTCATGCTCATGGACGGCGCCTAGGGCGTGGCCAAACTCGTGCAGGATGACTTGACGGAGTTCATCATCATCTCTGTTGTCGTCAATCCAGCCCAAATTCATGGATGACTCGCCACGAGCAATAGCGGAGAGGCAGTCAGTGCCGAGGTAGGAGTAAGATCCACCTTTGGAATCGAACGAGATCCAGATCTCCTTGTCTCCAGAGTCCACGAACTTGAACTTGATGTTGGCATACTGAGTCCACTCCGGAGCGAACTTCTTCACTTGGTCCTAAAGTACGAGTTAGCATCTCTCGTGAACCTGAGTAGTCTACTGCTTAGATCAAACCTGCTGCCATTGAGAGCCTCCTTGGAAGGCAATACGAAGCTCGCGACCGGGCCTCCAGAACCTCCGGGTCATCATGGCAAGACCCAAGGGACCGCCAGGCGCATTGGGCGCCGGGGGAAGGGTGAGAGCCCCATTTCGGGGGTTCTCCTTGACCGCATTGGAGACACTCTCCTTGGCGGGGATGGAGTGGTTATCTTGCACCCCGAGAACCTTGGTGAAGCAGACACGGGACTGCACTGGAGTAACCATTTTGGACGAGTGTTTGGACGGAGGTCGAAAAGGTGCAGAGTCAAAGCAAATGATCTTCTTAATATGTTCTGAAGAGCCTGTGCGGTCTGACATGCTTTATTCTTCTCGAAGAGGGAAAAATGGGCTTTTATAGACAAGCATCGGTTCCCTCAGGCTGGGTACGGCGTCATCTGCATATGCAGTATGCCAACGTTATTAGCGTCAAGACGGTCTCATCTGTCAATATATAGCGTCAACTAGCTAACCAGAGTCTCAATAGAGCTAGCGATTCGCAGATGACGCTAATGTGGCTGAATGCATGGAATTCTTAGTGTGGTGGAGCTGAGGTCACGTGATGCCAAGAAAGAGGAGGCCCTCGTCGCGGCAGTATCACTCCTCTCTTCCACATAATATGTTGGAATATTGATGGGAAAAGTCAAACAAGTAGGTTCTTGGCGAAGAGTTGTAGGAGGTAGGACAGGCCCCCTCCTTAACCATGTCGCGGCTAAAACTAATTACGCGGAAGGGACGTCTTCGTGTCCCCGGACGTCAAGAAGCGCCAGAACCAGGTCGCGGGGACGGGAACTTTTCTGGGCTCGCTCCCTCAGCTGGACGCCACGCTGGACGCAGTCGCCGATCTGGGGTACGCGGCGGGGAAGCCGACGAAGATGGCGGATCTGATGAGCACGGTCAACGGTCCGTTCTGCTACCTGTACGCGTAGGGGAACACTATAATACGCATATGTCTTTTTTGTCTCTCTGCTCGCTGGCTGTTTTTGCGGTTCTGGTGCCCTGGTGTGATTATGGCCCCCACTGCTGAAATCCTTCAATGATTTATCTTATAGATAGGAGTACGGCTCTGAATATTTGATGCACCACTGATCCGTGGTTCGCCCGCGCTTAGCCGGCAAGCCTGCTGCTCACCCCGCGGCCTATCCGACGCGCGTTCAGTCAACTCCCGCGTGCTCCAAACGACCCGATGTAGTTCCCAAACAACGTTCGCCCTCTGGACGTCACAACTTAGCCTCGTGACCACGTTGACCAACCAATCCAACTCCCTCTGGATTAGTAGGCCCTGAAGCTCCCTACATACTGTCGTGGTATGCCTCAGTCCTGTCTCGTGCGTGTGACCGTTGTGTACCCAATCGCAGCACATCTGATATGCGTTTTCATCCTTGACGGCCACAGCAGCCATGCAACGCCTGAATTCGACCAATACTGCATTTCAAACAACATAATCAAGCCCTATATGCCTGCGCATACATTGCAACTCCTCCAGCCGCTTGATATAAGCTGCTTCTCCCCTCTCAAGCGCTTATACGGTCAGGAGGTTCAGGAAATCGTCCGCCAAGGAGTCCACAATATCGACAAAGATGACTTTCTCGTAATATACTCGAGGCAACTTTGTTGGATTAATGGTGAGATCGGAACGTGTGTTACCATCCCCTTGCCACGGAAATAAACCTGGCACGCTGCAAATCCACTTCTAGAATCCGGCCTACGGAATGTAATCTACGCCGCTATTTACCGTTCTACTGGAACATGCAATTCTCATTCTTATTGATGTTTAGAATATCTTGTGCTAACATTCCTCATGTGATTAATATATAAATTTGCTCGGCTTAGACATGAGAGAAAACAACCCTTGGCTTACTATTATGAATTCATCCGAGACTCATCATGGCTCGTTCATGGGCATTTATCTGGGGCTTGTTGTGGTGTTCTTCGGAATTATTTACCATGTCTTATAATACAAACAAGATTCTAGAGAGCCACCGGTCATATACCCGCGAATACCATACATCGGTCATGCGATTGGCATGCTTCTCCATGGCAAAAGATACATTCGCACGCTTGAGTATGCTTGATAAAAAAAAAAAAATACAACGACTGGTATTGTGCTAATATTATAAGTGAACGATATGGCTACGGCATCTACACTCTTCCCATCATGAGCTGGAAGATGTACATCGTCACATCTCCCCCAATGGCCTCCGCTGTGAACCGCATTCCCAAGAATCTATCTTTCCGCCCGATTCAGGTCGGCCTCATGGAACGCATTGGAAGCCTCCCCCAACAGACCGACAAGATCAACAAGACGAACCTGATGGATGAGGAGGGCCAAGGGATTATGGGTGCTATCCACGATGTCATGTATTCGATGCTTCCCTCTGGACCTTCCCTGGAGAAGCTCACACAGGCTGTGCTCGACCATGTTGCCGAGAATCTTCAGCAACTTCCCCATGACAAAGCGGAGGTTGGCTTGTACGACTTGTGCAAAGTCATCATGGGAAGATCAACAATCAGCGCGCTCTATGGGAAAGGAACGCCTCTTGACCATCCCTCGTTCATTCCCGATTACTGGGACTTTGACGACGGCTTGCTCGGCATCCTCCTATCCCCCTTCCCCAGCATCACCCACAGCCAACCCTACTCCGCTCGCGAGCGCATGACAAACCTGTTGCTAAAGTACTTCGAAGGCGGCCACGATAGCAAAGCCTCCGAAATGATGCGCTCCCGCTTCGACTTGTACCGCAAGCACGGCTACTGCAATGAAGGCCTCGCCCGCACTGAGCTCTGCTTCATCGTCGGTGCTGTCTCTAACAGCACCATCACCGCCTTCTGGTTCCTCTCGCACATCCTGTCCGACGCCGCCATCGTCTCCGAGCTCCGCGCTGAAATTGCCGCCGCCGTGACCCGCGACGGGGATCAGTGTACGGTCGACGCCGCTGTTCTCCGTTCTACCACCAGCTGCCCGTTGCTTAACTCAACCTTTCGCGAGACCCTGCGCTTGACCAGCACGACCACGGGCTCCCGCCAGGTCCTCGATGACACCATGGTCGGCGACCGCTACCTCCTCAAGAAAGGTGCGGTCATGTCCGTCGAGGGGAGCGTCCTGCACTACAAGGATTCGTTCTGGGGACCCTATGCGGGCGAGTTCAACGCACGCCGCTTCTACAGCTCACTCACCGGCTCGAGGGCTGACGGGAAGAAGGTTCATCCGGCCGCCTGGCGCGCATTTGGCGGCGGGGAGGTGCTTTGCCCAGGCAGGAATTTGGCATTGAATGAGATATTGGGGATTGCTGTGCCTATTTTGCTCTCGTTCGACGTGACGAGCATCCACGGGGGTGCGGTCGAGACGCCGCCTGTGAAGGACGAAGTGATGCCTGTGGGAGTTCTCAGGCCCTCTAGTGATGTCTGCGTTATGTTCTCTAAGCGGCCAGAATGGGGGAACATCAAGTGGGAGTACCGCGCATGATTCTCTAGTTTTCGAATTCTTACCTTCATAGTCATGCCCTACCAAGGGTACAATTTGTTGCAAGTTCTCATGTCTTCTATTCCAGGTAGAGCGTAGACGCAAGTCTGATTATTTCTAAGCTGCGGGAAAAACCATAAGCATTCGTGAGGTGTACAGATACAACTTCATAGTTTATCAAAGACCAGCATGGTGTTCTTTTCTTTTTCGTGGCGCATCTATTGATGTCAGTAATTGCACAATCCTCAAGAGTGATTCAAGGGACTCGATTCGTAGAAAGAGAATGGCGCATTCCCCGGGACCATGGGATCGCGGAACGTAGGTTCTCCATTGAGAACCTGCAGCTCTTCCGAAACCTTGGCTTCGTCGCTACGATGTTGCTATTAGTGCCATTAGCCTTGGTATCATTGCAAAATTCTCAGATGAATTCGAGGCGAAAGTACCGCTCATACATTTAATTGAGCAAGGGAACTAGGGCCCGAGATGATAAATTCATTGAAAACACCCTTATTAACAGCTGTTCTTAATGACGTCCGAGGTTAGGAACCCGTACGTGGGCATGTGTACCTTGGGCGAAAGCCCTGCCCTTGCATCTAGGGTTGAGATATGTGTTACTGGCGACGGGAGTAATATTGCTGCAGTAAGGGATTCTCTTCTTCTACTGCTTCCCCTTGCTTTACAACACACCGGGAATTTTCCAGAGCATGCTTACTATAATTCACCTTCACGTGTTTACATCGCTAGTGCTAGTTTGCCATATGTGCTCTGAAACCCTTTACTCAGTGCGCAATGGTTCTCGGTTGCGACGTAAGTGGAGTAATCATAGAAATATCGGGAAGGAAAATGAAGCTATCCAAAGGGCCATCGAAGAGAACAGTATTGTGTACGCACAAATCAAGGACATTGCCATGTTAGAGAAAAGAAACTCTCCACTAGGACAATATGCCTCTTTGGATATATGGTTTAGCTTTTAAGAAGTAGCCCGAAACGCTATCCAGGATGGGCTTGCGTCTGGCCAAAGGTACATCAGCCGAGTTGAGCCGTACCCAATGGAGAGGTAATCGTGTTTGAGAGATAGCAAGCAGAAGTCAAACTTCATCGTCTACACTACCTTATTGATGCCCTGAGTCTCGCATACACTCTTTCGCCACCCCTTCCGAGGTCACGCACCATAGTCTTAGCCGCCGATAACTTGGTAAGACAGGGAACGTGTAGAGAAGAATCATTTGTCCGGACTGGGAAGTACGGTAGAAAAATAGACAAACTGATGGGCGTGGACATCTCAACTGATTTGGCATATACTCGGTTTCTGAACGTCATTGAAACCTCGCTTACAGCCTTTGAGGTCGTACCAAATTTTATTTTTGAACTGAGGTCCGGCTTGATATTGAGGACCGTCAGGCTAGCAATCGTAGAATGATGATGGCTTCTTAGGGCTGCATAGAAGGAGCGCGTAAGCAGCACTTTAAGTTCTGAGTCCTTGACCAATTTTGACAAGTGCGGCGGAAATCTGAGGTAAGGCTGTAGTCTGTGTGAAAGCTTTCCTGCTTCAGATATCGGACCTCGTATCCGGCAAACGGCGGCCGGGATGATGAGGGAGCAATGCACGCTGTTTCTCAACCACAACGAATCAATCATTGACTCTTAGGCTCTATGCTTGAAGAGAGAATTATTATCCGATTCGGCCGAACATGCGGTGTAGGCGTTATCGTATGCGCTCAGCGTTCATGTGTCTATGCTCGTCACGCGCGCAACACTGCCATGTAATCCATCTAGACCCGCATATTCCTGTCAGCCGTATTCGATAGCAGCTCGCAAGATGATACTGGAGAAAATCATATTGTATTTAGTATAATGTCGAAGCAGCAAAGAACATGTGGCATCGCGCGGCAGAGTAATGGAGGACAGGAAGGAGCAGAGCCTATGGAAAAATGAACACCAGGGTCCAAGGCTTATGATGTCATGAGCTCTACTCTGCAGATGTCTTGCATGGATAACGCGTGATGAAGCATTAATCAGCTCACGCGCTCGTCTGTACGTGGCTCCTTCGGGCGTTTGTAACACCGTCAGCAATCCGGATCTGCAGCCTCAAAGGGATGCACTCAATAACAATAAAGTCAATAAAGGGGCGTCAGCACAGTCACCTTCTCGCATATCGCCTTTTCCTGCCCATTGTGCCCGCTATCTCAGCTTTCGGCACACCTCACGTGATTATGGCCCCTGAACGTCGGCGTCTTGAGGCCCGACGTCGAGACTGTACTGTGGAAAGATACATCAATGTGTATTTATATAAATTAAATATATAGCTAGGATTGTTGAACATACCGAAGAGGACAATGGACGGTATAAGACACGGAGATTAGCGACCAGTTTACAAGAGCTAGTCTTCACCGGGATGTGATCTGGGGAACAGACAAAGTAAAAAAAAAAAAAGACCATTCAAGCCGAACGAGAGAACACTGCTGGCAGTGAATGAATGAAAGTGGGATTAATGGATGTATGAATGATCGCGCCGTCTACTTGAGAGCCTCCAGATAGAACTCGTGACTGTTGCACAGAGAGCGACGAAATACATTAACTTCATCCGTCCTTCATCAAACGCCATCGCATTTATGATGTTCCATCGATATTATTTCGAGTTTCACAGCTGCCAGTGATTGAGATCTGTCTTCTCTCATTGTGTTGGACGGCGATTTTCAGCCGTCCGCCGACCCTAGCAACGGCTGGCGGAGAACCGAACTCCACAACCTTTGAGGCTGAGATTTCTCGGCTGCCTTATCACCTTCTTACGCACACCCCTGGGCAGTGTTCGAGTAAGATAATCAACTCTATCGTTCTCATCTGCGGTGAGCGAGATATCTTCAACGCAAAGAGAAGCAGCAACGCTCGTGCGGACGTCCGATTGCGTACGCAACTGCATGCAATGCAGCACGTTTTTGGGCTCACGCAAACACGAGAAATGAGACATCGGCGTTCGGAGGAGGCCTAAGTGGCGATTGGAGGAAGTATGCATATCGTCTCATTAATGCAGTGCTCTGGTGCATGACCAGACGACTGCTTCGTCATAAATTAGCATTTCTCTTCTCATCCCCGATCGTTGTATACTTGGGAAAGACGTCGAAACATGGCTCCAAGTCGATGGCCCAGCGGGCCTACTCCAAGCGGAAATTCCTACGAAAACCTAGCTATCACGAACTCTCACTGCATGAACGAATCATGTGACGCTTTTGCCGCTGGTTGGAACGAGTCACAGAGGGAGACAAGTCTTCTGAGTCAGGTTGATTATGGTTTTTGGATGCTCTGCTACTACTTGTCTTGGATAGGTCTGCTCATGTTGGTCCACTTCGCATGCCTCTTTCGAGATCACTTGATGCAGCATCGAGTAGAGAACACAAAATGCCGTGCTACTTGGAAGCAGACGCTTGTGGCACGGTACCGGTCAGTGGCATATCGACGCTTCACAGGCCATCTTGGAAGACTCGGACTACCTTCCTTTGGGGTATTGGCTTTATTTTCTCTCTCGACCCTCTTCTGCGCTTGCCTCATATTTCCGGAGCTACCTTATCTACGTTCGCGGTTCCGCTTTGGTTCTCCACCGTTATCAGTAAGGTGCGCGCTATGTATTGCGGCCCTTATGCCACTGCTCCTCGCACTTGGAGGAAAAGTCAATATGGTCACCATGTTGACTGGGGTTTGCTATACTAAGCTCAACATCTTTCATAGATACGTAGGCGGGTTGATTTTTGCACTTTCCACAATTCACATGGTATGTGTCTCCAACCAGCTCGTACGAGTCACCTTCACTGACAGATTATGGCAGATTCCACACATTTATGCCCCTATCAAAGATGGCGGATTCAACTACCTTGCCCAGCTGTACATTGATCAGAAACGCGAGGTGAGCCAGCTCACTGACGCAACAGTCTCAATAGCGGTTTCACTGACTCTCTAGCTCTCTGGGACTATACTTTATTTCCTCTTCATTTGGATTTTGATTCTCTCTGTCCCTTGGATACGCAGTCGTTTCTACGAATTCTTTGCCTACATGCACATATTCTTAGGTTTTGCCTTTACCGGAATCCTCTGGTGGCACATTGAGGGGGAGTACATGGCGGTAAGTATTATCGTCCTTGACTGACTAGTAATTCTTTTGATGAATCTGACAAGAAAGTAGCCCAACTACATCTACGTGGCCGTGGGCATCCTGTGCGCTCAAAGCATTCTCCGTCTCGTCCACCGCAATCAATCGCTCTTTCACGGCAGTTTGACTGGCTTTCCTACCACATTCGAGCGGCTCCCGGAGAACGTGACCAAAGTCACCATCGAAGTCCCCCGCTCGCTCCGCTGGAAGCCCGGCCACCACAGTTTCCTGCGCATGCCGAGCCTTTCCTTCCTGGACAACCACCCCTTCACCATCGCCTCGGTCCCCGCCCCGCCCCTCGAGCCAAACAAACTCATCTTCCTCATCCGCACCCACTCCGGCTTCACCAAACGCCTCGCCTCACGCGCGGACGCAGACGCAGCCACATTCCAAAAGCCCCTACGGACCTCCCCTTCCCCCTCCCTCTCCTCAACAACCTCTCCCGGAGACCGCAGCCCAACCATCACCCCCCTCCCTCGCCTCCGCACCCTCATCGACGGCCCGTACGGCGGCTACACCGCCCCCCTGCACCGCACCGTCGACAGCGTGCTCCTCGTCGCCGGCGGAACGGGCATCACGGCCGCGCTGCCGTGGGCGCTCAACCTCGGCGCGCACATGGGCGAGCGCGGAGACGGCAGCCGCGTGCGCAGCGTGCGGCTGGTCTGGATCGTGCGGGCGGCGGGTTGCGTGGCGTGGGTGCGGCGGGAGTTGGTTGGCGCGGTGCACGCGGTGCGGGCGGCGGGCAGTGGGGGGCAGCTGGTGGTTGACGTGTACGTCACGGGCGGAGGCGGGAGGGAGAAGGGGGTGAGCGGGGAGGGTGGTGGGATGGTGGGCGGCTGCAGCGGTAGCGACAGCGGCGGCAGCAGCCGGTCGGACGTCTCGGTGCTGGGCGTGGAAGGGCTGCCCAGGCTTGTGCGCTGTCCGGTGGCGAGGCAGTGTGAGAGATGGTCGAGGACAGGTGTGGGGCGTGTCCGGCCCCTCTTGTCGGGCTGCTCATTGTCTGCGGGCTGTGATAGTGGCGCTGCTGGTGGTGAGCCAGGCGATCGAAGAGTTCCTACCCTCAGCGACAACAATAGCGCGCTGAACGTGCACTACGAGCGGCCGGATCTTGCACGGTTGGTCCCGACACTCATTTGCGGGACGCGGGCTTTTGTATTGGGGTGTGGGCCGGCCGGGCTGAAAGTGCAGCTGGCGAACACGGTGGCAGCGTTGCAGCTGGAGATGGTAGTGAAGACGAGGCACATGGAGAGCATTGTGTTGCAGACAGAGGCTTTCGGTTGGTAGGTTGGACATTGTTCAGGGTCAATTGGGTATATTTCCGACATTCTTTGTTTTCTCTTCGGTGTCATTGCGCATAGACGGGAATAGGCATCTGGGTCATAATTGCTAATATCATATCCACCCTTGCAAATCACCCTTCGACCGTATCGTGGGTACCTTCATGCCAGTTGTGAAAGATCAGGAACGGTACGTGCTGAAGGTTCCGATCTGTTGGATGAGAGCGCAACCGTCCATCAATAAGGATCACCTTTCTGGGTCAAGAAAAACTCTCCCACCGTGCAAGAAACACCCTCTGTCCGCCATATGCTTCATTTGGCCTCTCCATAAGCCGCCCCCGCGTAGATCTTTCGACTCACCAATAGCGTCTCACATCGCCCTCAGCTCCACCATTCCTGATCTTGTCACCTGGAAGTGGCGAGGATGAATTCCAGCGGAGCAGAACAGTCTTACTGGTCATTCGGTCTTCAATTGCAAATGGCAGGAGAGGTGGAAGAAGAAAAGAGTTGTTAAAAGACGAGGGCAAAGTAGCTTCTACAACAGTATTCAGCCACAAATATCTGCATCCACATCCCAGGGAAGCTCCGCCAGCTTATTTAGTTTCAATAAGGTTATCAACCAACGGGCATGCCAGCTTTGAGCCTCATTCCTCCCTCAGCCCAGTAGCACCCATGGAAGCATTATAAGCCCAGTCTTCTTCACGTGGACTAAGGATCAGCACGCGGCGGTGACTGCGTTATATTCCTGCATGTGAAATCTACCCCGCTTTCCACAAAGTAGTATAATAAGACAAGGCTCCCTATTGCGTCCCTCACTAAAACCTCGCCCTCATCACAGACCGCTCGGCCCGGTGGACCTTAATACGCCATACCTATTAGGTTGAACTTAGCATCGCGTCTCAAATTTATTTCAATCACAAGGTAAGAATCCCTTACACTTTTGTCCTTTCCAAGTCCTCAGAAGTCTCTATTGTAACTCGTGTGGCCAGGCCTTAATATTCACTACAACCAGACCTCTATTACCGAGAATGTCAGGCACCCCACTCAACAAGGCAGATGATGACCCCTGGCCACGCGACCCCGGGACCAAGGGGGCTTAGCTGGGACATAAAGAGCGCTTATAGAAATTGTCAACTCGATCATCGATGGCTGGCCCTCACTATCCCACATTCAGAACTCTGAACACCAGTTTGAGCAATTTCTCAAGATTGTTACGTGCAAATCCAAATCCAAATCAACAAGATGTCTCTAAACTTTGAACACTTGACCTGACTTCCCGGACCGCACGAGACGCCTCAAAAACGACCGCAGCAGCCAGAAAGGCCACGGAACGGTGCCCTCACCCCGCCCAGCCACAAAGACGCCTGCCAACACAACATTCCCGTCCGGGCAGCAGGTGCATCGTGGCGCCCAAACCCAACCAATCCGGCCCACGCAGTCAACCATGCAGCAACCCCAAGCCTCCCCCCAACCCACCCCGCTTTCGAGACCGAACCGTCCGCCCGTCGTCTCCCCCCAGTTTCTCTCGCTGATCCACCACCTCGATTATCCTTACAAGGACCAGCGGATCCTGCGAACGAGACTGCCAAGCGAAGCCGACCACAAAGAATCCCGCGTTGGACGTCTATCGCATCTGGTGCGCGTTTGGCACCTTTTAGCTTCTGCTGTGCCGGACCCCGTCGTTCTGACACGCTTTGACAGTGCCGCCCATACTGCTCGGTTCCTATGTATTTTCAAGGCCTTGTTGAGGAAGCTTCTCCTGAAGCGCCCGCCCCGATCGAAGAACAGCCAAGAGCAGCATACGGCGCGTAGAAATCCAGAGGACAACGGGCTGCAACATCGAACCTATCCAGCCAAGGGAACCAGAAACACCGAGTAACGTGGCGTAGGAGCGCGTGGACGATGTCTTCATCGAGTGTGGGTGCACAATAAATCTACAATCACATCTACATACCCACGATTGAGACCAAGATATCCACTGTCTCTCATCTGCCACACGAACCCAAAGAGTGACAGAACGCTAAATAATTCTTGATTCTTTTCCCTTTTGATTGATCCCTCTAAAAATCCAAACCAAAACAGTCCCTCACAAAAGCCTCTTCTACGAAGAACCACCACGTCCACCAATCTTCCCAAGCGCCGCCTTCCTCTCAGCACTCAACTCGCACGCCGGCAAGTCTCTCGAGCCCAGCTTCGTCGGCGGCGGCAAGAAGTCCGTTGCGATCAGGTATGCCAGGTACGTGCCGAGCGTCTCGACTGTGACGGCGCTGCCGGCCGATACATCTTCGCCGGTCCACTTGGCGTCGGCGCGCAGCGCAGCGGCTGCCTGGCTGTCGTCGAGTTCGGGGGCGATGGTGTCGGCGGGGAGGTTACCAGTGACAAAGTGGAAGAGGGGCAGTCTATGGATTAACATATTAGCATGTATGGTTGGGTGTAGATATTCTTGTATGATGGGTGACTTACAGTGCGTGCTCCTCCTGCTTGCCGTCGATGGAGGCGGCGACGTAGTCCTCCATCTTGGTCCGCCACTCGTCGTAGGATACCTTCGGGATATCGTAGCCGTAGGTCTCGAGTGCGCCGACGAACTCGTTGAAGGAAAGGCGAGGGTGGCTGGTGACCTGCGTGACACCGAGGGGCTCGACGGGGGGGTTGAGTGTCGAGGCAATGACAACACGGGCAACGTGTGTAACAGGGACCTGGTTGACCGTGTTTGCAATGTCCGGACGGGCGTTGAGTTGGAGGCAGCCCTTCAGCAGACGGACAAGGAAGTCGTCGGTAATAGATGTGCCGGTAACGGGATCACCGGTGACGTATCCAGGGCGGATGACTGCGCCCTTGAGACCGCGCTTGCCTGCCTCACGTACAATGTATTCACTCGCCCACTTGGATTGACCATATCCAGTGCCGAGGCCCTTGCGGCTGCCCTCCATATCGTCAGCCTCAAGAACGCCCTTTCCACCGGCTGCGACGCTCTCTTGGGACAGCTTGACGTAGTGGTCGCTGTCAAGAGTGGAGGTAGAGCTGACAAAGCCCAGCTGCTTGGGCTTGCCACTGGTGCAAAGGGAGATGGCGTTCATCGTGCTGATGACGTTGGGAGCACGAAGGGCCGAGTACGGTTGCATCCAGTTGACAAGAGCACCGTTGTGAATAATGACATCAGCCTCGTTAGCCACACGGTCCCAAGCGTCCTGTGCCAACCCAAGACTGGGCTTGGAAAGGTCGCCGACGACGACATCCAGCTGGGAACGCCAGCCTTCGGACCAGATTCCGTACGCTTGACAGGTGGCAACAATACGCTCCAGGCCAGCAGCGGGGTCCTTTGCGCGAACGTGTGCAATCACACGCAGGCCGCGGCTAAGCAGGTCACGCAGGAGGTACGATCCCAGGAAGCCAGTAGCACCAGTGAGGAAAACGGTCTTGGACTCCGAAAAATCGAGGTTGGCGCTTGGGATGGACTTGGGCAATTGCTGTGCAAGCTCACGGGCATCGGCAGAGTAGGCCTCGTCCGTAACATCCTCAGGAGCAGGAGCGTGCTCAAGACGCAGACCAGCCGGGTCCTGAGCACGGTCAATCTCAGTCGAGAATGCTTCCAAAGTCTGCGACTGGAAAATGACGCTCATGGGAATGTCGATGCCCTTCCATGTCCTCCTGACCTGGAGCAGCATCTGTTGAGCCAGGATTGAGTGGCCGCCCTCCTCAAAGAAGTTGGACTCGGGGAGGAGCATGCGTGCTGTAATGTTGGGCAGAAGCTTCCCCCAAATCTCGGCTACCTGCTTCTGGGTATCCGTCATCGATGCAGATACCTGCGAGGGCCTCCTACCAGCGGCGAGGAGGAGATCAGTAGGTTCGGGGAATGGAAGAGCGGGCTTGTCGATCTTGCCATTGGGATTCAACGGCATACGGGATAGAGGAACAAAGACGCTGGGAACCGCGTAAGACGGCACCTTGCTCTTGAGAAGATTCTTGCAGTCCTCCGACAGAGGCTTGAACTTCTTGAGCATGCCAACCATGGAGTCATCCTGCGAGTCGTCTACCGCAAGGCCCTTCTCCTCCAGCCATTGAAGCCAACGCTTCATCTCGGGAACGATGTAACTGACGAGGGTCGGTTCCTCATCCTTGTTCCTCCGGACGAGGGTAACATTCTCACGAATGAGCGGGTGGCGAGACAAGTGGGTGTCAATCTCGCCGAGCTCGATACGGAAGCCTCTGATCTTGACCTGATTGTCAATACGGCCAGTGCATTCAACGTTTCCGTCGGCAGTGTAACGTCCCAAGTCACCAGTCCTGTAGAGACGGTCACGGGGGCCCTTGTAGAACTGTCTCCACGGCTCCTTGACACCTGAGCTAGCGACCTTCTCTTCGTCCTCCTTGACCCACTTGGCCGGGTCAACGAACCAGTTAGCAATGAACTTAGACTCATTCAGCTTCGCAGTGGTTTCGTCGTTTCCAAGGTAGCCCTCGGCCAGACCACCAGCTCTGGTGAACAGTTCTCCCTGCTCGCCCACGTCGCAGATGCGGTTTCTGTTTTCGCGGTCGACAACCAGCAACTGGACATCAAGCATACCCTTTCCAGCAGGAATAATATCGCCCATGGTGTCGAGGAAGTTCGGGTCGTCGTTCTTACTAGGAACCTCGAAGTAGGACACAGCACGCTGGGTCTCCGTGGTTCCGTACATGTTGACGATTCGGACATTGTGTGCCAGCTCTTGCAACCTCTTACAATCTCTCTTGATCAAGACGTCGCCGACGAAGAAGGAGTGGTGGAGAGAAGGGAATTGGGCGGTGGCGCCGCCGACGAGAATCTGACCCATAGCGGGGGTGAGATGAGTGACGGTAGCCTTGTAGTTGCGCATCCACTCGGCAAGAAGCTCGTGTGCGATATCGTCGCGGCTAGGAACCAGGAGCTGCGCACCAAGGAATAGCGGGGTGAAGATATCTCTCTGCGCCAATTAGCTCCGCATACTTGTATGGACTCGTGTAGTTGCGCACCTGGATGGGATCGTGAGCAATGCCAGACAGCATGGTAAACCTATCGTTTTCAGACAGGTTGAACCTCTCGGCCATCCAAGGGAAGTAGTAGGCCAGCGAGAAGTGGCGGCCCTGCACACCCTTGGGCCTACCCTCGGAGCCACTGGTGAAGGACAAGGTTGGGACCGAGTCCGGACCGACTGTAACGCCAGGGAGCTCGCTCTTGAGAGACTCCTGTGCTTCCAAGCAATCCTTTCCATCAACATCTCCACCGGCTAGAGTTCCGTCATCCCGAAGTTTCAGAGCAGGCACTTCTGCCTTGATGCTCAGGTTCTGTGTGATGAAGTCCCTGACTTTGTCTGGTAGCTTGCCTGCGTCCTCGGTGGCGCGCTCGATCTGGACAAGGAATCTGGGGTTCGCAACCTCGAGGTATATAATCTGGCGGTCGGGGGGATACTGGGGGTCGAGCACGCTGACGGTTGCGCCAGCCTTCAAAGCGCCCATGTATGCGACGACGAGGTCGACACTACGCCGCGTCAGAAATATGCATAGGGTATGATCCCAGGAGCCACGGACCCACGATGGGCGTAGACCATAACAACATCTCCACGCTCACAGCCATGGGCTACGAAGTGGTGGGCGAGCTGATTTGAGCTCTCGTTGATCTGCTGGTAGGTGAAGGCGCGCTCGGTTGTGGTGGCGCTCGGCGTCTCGACAACACATGGTCTCTCGGGGTGCTTCTGTGCATTTGCGGCGAAGATTTCGTGGATCGCTGGCGGCGGGTGAGCAATTGGCGATACTTTGTGCTGAAAAACTGTGTTTACCTCCGCGGTAGTCGCTCCAGTGCAGGTCGGCAGCGGGGTCCGGCAGGACGGACGCGGCACCGTTCTGGGCCATTGTTGCTGCGGATGCTGGCTGCGAGGAACGGAAGAGGACGAGAAGGAAACAGGGACGGCGTTGGGAGAGGCAGCGGCAGTTCAGAGGTGGGATGGGGGCAGAGCGAACAGCGGCATGAGTCAATGTTGGGTGGTGCAGCGCGGCAGAAAAAGCTGGGGAATGACGTCCGAAGCCGGCGGGGGCTTGTCCGCGGCGCACGGGCTTGGCAGGGCCCTCGAACATCGCCGCGCTGATTCGCGCGCTGCGGCCACTGGACGCGCAACACCATCTTCTTCCGCGCCTGCAGCCCGCTGCTGCTCTCTCCACGTCTGCTGCTTCGTCCGGCGCGCTCTCGAAGGGCGCTCTGCACCTGCGACTCCACCCCGTCCGCATCCCGCCGCCCGTCGCACCCGCCGCTCCTTCAATCGCCGCTCCGTGGCCTTTCCTTGATTCCCGGCCCGTGTATAGGGGCCGCTGTCGCCAGATTCTCGTATCCCGACCACGCCTCCGGATGCCGCCCACTGCCCGTTAGCCGTCGATCACACACCGCTCCGCCATGGCCCGCATCTTCATTCCCCCCCGCTACAAGGTCGTGCTCGCCATATTCACGTTCTTCGTGTTCAGCTTGCTGCTGTTCGGCTCGCCTACCAACATCGACCACGTCCCGACCTACGAAGAGGTCTCCCAGAAGATCAAGAACCCCTCCCTTCCCTCGATACCGCGCCTCCCGAATTCGTACAATCCGTTTGCGCCGGCCGCCCACAAGCCGCCCGTCCAGGCCAACAGCTCCAGCGGCGAGACAGCATGGTTCAGCGATTGGAAGTGGCAGAATCCCTTCTCCTCGTCCATCACGCTGGATGAGAACAGAGCTGTTCTGCCGCCCATGAGACCTAGACAGGCCATCTACACGTTCTACGATGGAGATGCAAAGCAGAACCCGGAGATCCGTCAGGCAGAGGAGCAACTATTGTTGCAGTGGCGTCGCGCCTGGTGGGCCCAGGGCTTTAAGCCCGTTGTTTTGGGCCGGGCCGAGGCCATGAACAATCCTTTGTACAAGCAGCTGCAGCTTGCCAACCTCCGCGACACCCCGGAATCGCAGAAGCTGGAACTTGAAGTCGCCCGCTGGTTGGCGTGGGGAAACATGGGCACTGGAATCCTGGTCAACTGGCTAACCCTGCCTATGGCCCCTTACGAGGACCCCTTCTTGACTATGCTCCGTCGTGGAGAGTACCCTAAGCTCACTCGTTTTGAGCCCCTCCGAAATGGTTTGTTTGTCGGCGAGAAGGAGGCTATCAATGCTGCAGCCAAGGCCGCACTAAACGATCCGGTAAAGCTTAAGAAGGCGACCAGCATGATTGAGGCCATTCCAGAAAACTGGTGGACCGTGGAAAAGAACGGTGACGCCGTCGCCCTGTACGACCTGGAGACCATAAAGGCCAACTACAAGGACGTGGCGAAGAAATTTGAAGGAAAAGCTAGTGCTGACGGTCTGCGTTCCCTGGCGCAGCTGATGAACTCGCACCTGCACACCGTCTGGCAGAATACCTTCGAGAAGGGCGTCATGGTTGTCAAGCCGGTCCCGGCACACATGACCGCTCTGACCGAAGAAGCCGTTGACATTGCGCGAAACCTGACCCAGTGCTCCGACTCCCCCATGCCGGCTTCCTACCCTCCAAACCGCAAATACAAGCCCTGCGTCGCATCCACGCCCATGAAGATGAAGCTGCTCCCCGTCTTCCGCAACGACAGCCAGATCTTCTCCATCGGCACCGTCCCGCACCCCTACACCTTCCTCTCCCTCAACCACCAGCGCGACGCCCTCAACGCGCGCTTCCTCCGGCGCGAAGTCAAGGAGCGCGACCTCTGGCTCGTCTCGGTGACCAAGGAGCTCCTCGGCACGGGCAAGAGCGCGTCGTCGCGCATCTCGCACTTCAAGGAAGCGGTGGCGTCGGAGCACGGGGCGCACGCCAGCCTGTGGCTCACAGCCGAGCGCGAGTCGCAGAAGGACCTCAACTGGATCTTCGGCTTCAACCTGCCCAACACGCCGCCCGACGACGGCAAGTCGGAGACGCCGGTGCCCGGCCCCGAGCGGCGGCCGCCGCCGCCCAAGCCCGACGGGCCGGTCCCGTCGGACAAGGAGCTGGGCATGGAGCGCGAGCTGCTGCGCAAGGCCCGCGACGCCATCAAGAGCAAGGTCAAGGAGATGGCGCGCGTCAAGGAGGCCGTCGAGGCCTGGAACATCGCCGACACCGAGGCCTGGCGCTTCGCCCGCGCCTTCTCGGCCAGGAGGCGCATGGAGCGGTTGGTGTGGGAGGAGGAGGAGAGTACGTTTGCTGGCGCGGAGAGGCGGAAGGGGAGCACCTGGGGGAGGTGGTTTGACAGCGAGTGAGGCGGTTTGACGACGAGTTAAGTGCGGGGGAGGTGATGGTTCAACAACGAAATGTTGGGCGTGACGTCTCATGACAGAGCGAGTGGGGTATGTACGCGCGGTTCACGAAACGCGGTTATGGGATAGACTTGGATTTTTTTTTCCTGTGGGGTTGGGAGGGGTCTGGAACCGGGGAAGTGTACTATTTTACCGTAGGGGTAGTTCAAGGCGTTTTTTTAATGATCCACTTCAGAAAGGCAATGACAAGACACAGAGGATTAAACCTGTCCTCATATTTTGGCTATTTAAGCTAGACATTCTCAAAATGCTGTTCGTTTTTTTATACAAGACCAGCTGTTTACACATTGACTTTGGCGTTCGTGAAAGGTCCCTTTTATCCCATCAAATTATCATACACTCGAAAGATGCAAAGATGCAATTCCCCATTGCTGCAACTGGAGCTAGAATGACGCGATTCGTTTAAGAGCAAGAGTCGCTGCCGACGATGAAGTCGCCGTTCGAGTTCTCGCAGCCGCACTCGCCGGTGTTGGGGTCCTGGATGCAGCCGGTGCCGAAGCCCTCAGACACGCCGTTGGAGCTGCAAGACGCCCGTTAGCATATCATTCTCTCAAACAACAAATCATCTGAGGGGTTGGAAACTCACTTCCAGAAGAAAGTCCAGCCGCCTTCCTGGGCAGTCATCTCCTTCTTGGTGGGAGCGGTGCAGGAGTAGGCCTCGCAGGTGCCGTAGCTGATGCCGTTGGAGTTGGTCTTGGTGCGGGTCCAGACGGCGAAGGTCTGCGTGTCCGACAGGCGCGTGTTGTGCGAGCACTCGGCCGCCTGGATGTCGTCGGACGACTCGCTCGGCGAGCACGCGGGGCGCTTGGGGACCTTGTTCTTGGAGTTGGTGGTGCAGGGGTCGAGGGTGGCGGAGACGGCGACGGCCGTGGCGAGGACGGTGGCGAGGGTGAAGCGCATTTTGGTGGTTGTTTCGGTGTGGTTGGTAAACGAGTGGTGTTGTTTGTTTGTTTGTGGAGTGAGTGACTTTGTAGTGACTGTGGGCTTTGTTTGGCTTGAAGCTAAGGAGAGAAACAAGACTGCTTGGCTGACGGCAGGTGTTTATATAGATCTTGGACTGGGCCTGCTCCTGTACGAGAGGAATGGTGATGTGCACGAGGGCGGCAAGGTACAAGCTCGATCAAGACCCGAGCGCCACCGGCGATCCGTGTGGCCATGAAACTAGGCGGTCATCATCACTCCAGCGTGTTTTGCACCAACCAGTAAGGCCTAGTTCAGGCGGCCGTACGGGTACGCACACCGAAGGGGCCACTGCCGTGAGAGGGCAGAAATCGACCGGCCTCGAATCCGGGACGCACGCGCGCGGTGTGGCTTCCGCGCCGGCACTCCCGCAGACAAGGCGCCAATCGCCCGTAAGGCAGACAATTTGCGTGGTGTGCGGGGAGCCTCATATTGACAAGGTGGAGCTTCCGTGGGGATTAGAAGGTTTCATCCAGAGGGCGTCCTGCGACAAGTAGGGTGCGCACGGCCCTCCCCTATTTCATTTGAACGCTCGTGGCGTGCAAGACCTACATCAGGATACGAGTTCGCCCTGCCTGAGCCGTGGAATTTCCGAGACGGTCGTTCGGTTTGGTATCTGGACGAGACGGCGGAGAGGGATATGCCTGTATTAGGCCGGCCAAGCCCCTGGGTTGCTTATTGAGGACGGGAAGGGTGACGGAACCACCACCGGGCTTCACGGACTGACTCGGGAAACTTTCACACCACCTCCCGTTCGAGCTGCCCAGCTGTCAGTATTTCATATACGGCCTGCGCTCTTGACTGGCGGAAGTACTCCAGGGTCCATATCTTGGCCTTGAAACTCAATAAAGCAAGACTGTTGAGGGGAGCGGAGACGATTGACTGTGAACGAGACAACGCAGCAGCCCTCAACCTTGGAGCGTACGAAATATTGACATGGCGCTGGAACAAGGCCCATCTAAAAGGCACTCCGTGAAGTTCCACTAGGCGGGAGGACGTGAAGAGCAGACGCGCGAAAACCCGATCGACACAGCGAAAGAACGAAACGAAACGGGAAACGAGCAAACATGATCAGGAACAGTGTCATGTTCGGCGGGCTGGGCAAGACCGGCGACAACGGCGACGATGAGGCACCCACCGACAGCGGCCGGCGGCAACGACGCCGCAGTTCCATCCGGGTGCAGGCCTTCTTCTGCAGTCTGCGCAGGCTATGCGACGGCCTCCAGCAGCAGGCGCGCCAGACGACGTCAGCTACGCGCAGCGGCAGCAAGTCGGACATTGCAAGGAGCAAGTCGACGGAGAACCTGGTGGCGGAGTCAGAGGAGGGCTGCGGCGACTCGAAGAGCGTGCACTCGGTATGTCGAGCCCGTTCTCGGCGGTGGACGCGCGTGTTCCTGAGCAGCGGCGAGCTTGTTCTGCTGTTGTGCCGCCGTCAAGCGGACACCCTGCTGACACTAGCCCGAACAGGAAATGTCTGAACGGTCGGGCTGCTCGAAGCACGCGTGGTGAGCGGCGCGGAGCTGGGCGACAGGCGGGAGGATGGAAGGGGCAGAGGAGCAGTCCCAGCAGACGGGTCACAACGTTGGAGCCGCCGGGGGCAGGCGGCCACGACAAACGCGAGCATCGTGGGCTTGGGCGTCGTCGACAGCCGAGGTGAAGTGGTGGCGGCGATTCCCACATCGACCGCCGTCCGCCTCTCGCATCTCCCAATTGAGCGAGCCCTCACTCTCCCTCGCAGCAGAACGCAGTTTTCCTCCGCTTCATTTGTTATGCAGCGCTAGCAATGTCAGATTAAGCTTGTTCGCCATGCCTGAGCTAAAAACCGGGCGCCAGCCATCGCCATCGGCGGCCAACAAGCGGAGAAGGTTGGGCGCCCGCAACGTTAACCATGAAGCATGGCTGCACTCCAGCAACGTCGCCGACGTCGCCGACGTGGGCCACCCGGTGCTCTCGCCCTCGACGCGCCTCCATCTGGACACCGCGGCGGATTTACACCTCGACGCCATCTCCGAAACCGCAGCCAGCGCCAGCAACGCGCAGCAGCAGACTTCCGCGGAGCAGCAACAGCTCGACGCGCCTCCGCCAGGTACCACGAGACCGCCTCTCACCCCCGCTCCATCAGCCTACAACGCCGCCTCATTCATGCCGGCGGCTGCGGCTGCGGTGGAGCGCGGCCAGCAGCAGCACAGCCAGCACGGCCAGCAGCAAGCCTCCGTTTCAGGCTTCTCGCCCGAGATGCTGATGGACCCGCTGCTGGCGCAGGCGTCGGCGCTGCCCAGCCCGGACGACTACGCCAGCAACCCGACCTTCCTGGCCTCGCAGGAAGAGCTGCGCAGCCTGCTGTTCAACACCGCGCAGTCCAACCACCCGACCAGGGCCCCCAGTCCCGCCGGTGCAGGCAGCGGCGCTGGGTACGCCGATGACATCATCGACGGAGGCGCGGGCAGCTCCTCGTCGTCAGGCCAAAACCAGATGAAGCAGATTCTCGGGTCACGGAAGAGGATCGAGTATCTCAAGAACTACATTGCCAAAGTAGCGCCGTGGGTGAGTCTCTCTCAGATCGTGTTTCGTTCAACAAAGCGTCCATGTGTTTTCTGTCCACGCATGAAGCCGCCGCTACCGCTGCCTCGAGTTTATCACCGCCCCCCTAATCTAACGTTAAAACCCCCATACAACCTTACTGACGCTCTCCAATCAGCTGGACATGTTTGACGCCTCCCGCCACTTCGGCATCAACGTCCCCGCGCTGGCGCAGACCCAGCCGCCCCTCCTCTTCGCCATCCTCGCCCTGTCGGCCCGCCACATGGAGCGGCGCAACGGCGGGACCCTGCGTCGCGGCCACGGCAAGCACCTCTACCCGGCCGCCACGCCGTCCTGCGAGAGCCTGGAGCTGTACCAGGAAGCCATCCGGCTGCTGACTCCCAAGCTTCCCGAGCGCTCCCCGCACATCCTGACGTGCTGCGTCATCCTGTGCTGCCTGGAGATGATGTCGGCGAGCCCGCAGGACTGGCGCCGGCACCTCGAGGGATGCGCGACGCTGTTCGATTCGTTCGACGTCAACGGGTTCAGCGGAGGGCTGCTGCAGGCCGTGTTTTGGTGCTATGTACGCATGGGTAAGGACTTCCCATCCCCTCTCCCCCCCTGAAATACTCACCCGTGGATCCCAGACCTCTGTGGAGCTTTGATATCCGACGGGACCGAAAGCACGCTTCTCGCGCTTCGAAAGTGGGTTCCCTCAGACGTGGCTGAGGACGAGGTTCACGACCTCTTCGCGGCGCACCGGACGCCGGACATGCACGCCAACTACGCCGTGTACCTGTGCTCCAAAGTGTGCGAGCTGCTGTCAGACCGCACCAAGTACACGGAGCTCGGGGTCGAGAACGGGTGCACGGGGCCGGTGTACGCGCTGCGGTGGAAGCGGCTCTGGCACGAGCTGACGCTGTGGCACGACGAGCGGCCGGGCGAGCTGCTGCCGGTCAAGACGATCCGGCAGAAGAGCGACCGGCCGTTCCCGGAGATCCTGTTCGTGCACTGGGCGGCCATCAGCTCGAACCAGCTGTTCCACACGGCCAGCATCCTGCTGCTCAACTCGGCCCCCCAGAGCCTGCGCCTTCCCCCGCTGCCGCAGAACAACCCGCTGTGGCACGCCCGCCGCGTCTGCGGCATCTCGCTGTCCAACCCGCACGAGGGCTGCCTCAACAACGCGTGCCAGCCGCTCTGGATCGCGGGCCGCATGCTCGGCCACCACTCAGAGCACTCGGCCATCATCGAGCTGATCCGCAGCATCGAGGCCCAGACGGGGTGGGGCATGTACTGGCGGATCCGAGATCTGGAGGAAGCCTGGGGGTACCGCACCCGCTGACGCGCCTCGACCACGCATCAAGCCAGACGCAGACACGGCATGCTCGACTATTTTCTTCCTCTCAAGCGTGCTCCGCCAGCCGCCAGAACTCCTGCAGCCTCTGCAGCTCCCCCTCGATCCTCCAGCCCGTCGCGTCGCGGCCCCTCCCCAGCGTCTCCAGCACCGCCGCCTGCTGGTCGCGATGCGTCATCTTGCGCGCCGCGTGCAGGACGCACGCGACGACGAACGGGTCCCAGCTGGTGCCGCCGCCGTCGTCGACGCCGGCGTTGGCGACGGCGATGGCGCACGTGCGCTGCGCGTGCCAGTGCGGCGACCTCATCACCGCCGGCGCGAGCTGCTGCCCGGGCATCTTCAGCGTCTTGGGCTTGCAGTCCAGCAGGATCGTCGCCGCGGTGTGGTAGGCCAGGTTGGCGAGCGTCGCGGCCGCCGTCGTGAAGATGACGGTCGGGAACGCCGGGGGAGGCTCGGCATGGGACGAGCTGTCGCTGCTGTGCGCCGACAGCGAGAGCTCGAGCAGCGGCTTGACGAAGCGGTGGCGCCCGGTGTACCAGGTGGTCAGCTCGCTCCACGTGCTCTGCCACTGCATCAGGTGGTTTTGTGGACGCGGGCGCTCGTCGCCGGCTTCGCGCTGGCGGTGGTCGTGGAGCACGCGGACGGCTTTGCCGCAGAGGTACAGTGCTCGCAGCGCGTACTGGTCGACGCAGTTGGGGCCGAGGTTGTCGTTGGGGCCTGGGTCGTCGAAGGGGCTCGACAGGCCGTCGGGAAGCCCTTCCTGTGGGAACATTGCGTCTAGGTCTGTCGCCATGGACGTCTCGTTGACCAAAGCGGCCGCGAGGTCGAATCGGAACACGCACCAGAACAGCGACGCCGGTAGCCCGGACTTGAGGGCGTACGAGTACAGTGGTGTGATGAGGGCTGTGCCATGCTCCAGGTGCCGCGTCCAGCTGCTCAGCGGTGAGGATATCAAGTCGACGATCAGCCGGATGATGCGCGCCTCTAGAGTGTCGGCCATGTCGACTGGGCGGATGGCTCCGCTTCCCCACTTGGACATGTTGTAGTACCGCTCGCTTTCGAATTGCGCCATGTCAGGCACCCCGGACGCGAGTTCGCGGTGGCGGGCAGATAGGGCGTGCAGCGCGTAGACGGTAGAGGGAGACTCGGCGCCGATGGTGGGCAGGTGGAGGCCGAGGTGGTGGTTCAGGTCCAGCATGTCTAGCTGCAGCTTGTTAGAACACATGGCTGTCATCTGCAGAGCGGAGAGGAGAGGGCCTTTACCCACGGCGCCACGTTGTACCGGTAGTACCGCAGCAGATCCAGGTCTCGCTCCTCGCTGATACCGTCGGTGGGGGATCGTGGTGGCGGTTGTACATACGTCGTGCTTGTCACTGCGCTGCTAGACCGTGGTGTTGGGTCACTGATACCGGCATTTTGTTGCGAGTGCACTTCCTCGGATGTCCCGACGATGTGGCCGTGGCTCAGGATGTCGTCTTCGTAGATATAGGGTTGCTGGGTCGTCGATGTTGCTAACGACACGAGGCTTTGTATGGCGCCATGCTCCGCGCTGTCGGCTTGTAGGTGTCTAGTCGATGCCGCCGTATGGACGTCATGATGTGGAGGTTTCGCGAAGTGATGGAATTGAAACGTGTGCCCTGGACTCGCTGCCGTGCTGTCATGACGCTGTTGCTGACGTGTCTCGTCTCTATCCGTCCTAGGAACCCCTTGGTCCGCTGATGCTGCGTGCTTGTGCTTGGGCGCTTGACTGGCTGCCGACTGTGTCCGTGACGACGCGTCGGAAGCTCGTCTGAGCCCAGCATCGTCCTTATCTTCAGGATCGTCGGCGAACTGACAGATACACACATGCACAGGTCAAACGCTTGCTACGAGCTTTCTCCCCCAGACGGCAACGGGGAAGGGAACGTACTCTGATCTGCGTGTACAGCGCCGGCGCCCCAGCCGCCGCTCCACCCACCCGCGGCGCGGTCCTGGCGTTGCCGGCAGGAAAGCGCAGCTGCAGGCCGTACTGGCACTCAAAATTTCGCTCGGCGCAATTGGTGCAGATGGGTTTGCGTTCGTCGCCTTGGGAGTCCGGAGTCAGTATCGGTTGCCTTCTGGCCAACAGGGGGGGAGGTGGGCAGATAAGACAATTGCTTCGGGAATCTTTTGAGACACACGTACATTTGCGCCGCCTGATACGGCATCTTTGGCAGCCGGTGCGGACGCGCCGTCGGATCGGCCGATCCTCCGCTGCTGCTGCGGCTGCGGCGCCGTCCTTGCTGGTGCTGGGGCTGGTGCTGGGGCTTTCTGCAGGCATTGCGCAACCGTGTGGAGGCCTGGCGGCCGCTTTCGTGCGCTGTGAGATAATGCAGGGCGAATGGTTGGTTCAGGTGTAGCCAAGAGATGCCGTTTTGGACGGACGAGCGGCGAAAGGTGTGGGCGGAACGTGCGAGGGTGCGATGGGAGGACGGGTTAACCGTCGGGCACGTGGTTAGGCTTTCCTTCTTGACCGCGTTGGGGAGTTTCAAGTTTCCTTGGGAGACACCATCGAAGGCTTCACGCGTCGCGGCTCCGCGCTGCTGCAACCCGACGTTAAATTTCTTGCTTGCTTTCTCTCGCCGGAAGGCTGCCCGGGTGAAGCTGAAGCTTGCTTTCGCGCGGGTTGCTTGAAAGGGCAAGGCGAGGCACAACCTCGGCAGCGCTCCTCGTTCCGCACGTCATCAACGATTCTTCGCGCAATCGGGAGACGCCACGGGCCAGCTCATCCATCGCTTCTGCACGCGCGAGTCAGAGCTTCAGCAAGATTTGCGAAGCTTGAAGTATCGACCCTTGCGCCTTGCACGAAGGTGGGGAGCGCGGGACGCCGGCCTGTCGACACCACACACCAATGACCTCTTTTGTCGATGGCAACGGCCATCAATTGCCTCCGGATTCCCACAACCATCCGCTATGAAGCTTGCAATTCTATTGTTTGCGGCAGTGTCGCTCCTCTTGGGCGTGGCAGCGGCTGACGATGCGCTGAAGTGCAGGCCGTGGGAAGTCGACATCAAGCCACGAGTCTTCATCCTGTCAGACATCTGCAACGAGCCGGACGACGCGCAGTCGATGATCCGATTGCTCACTCACGCTGATCAATATGACATCAAGGGACTGGTAGCCACGACGAGCTACTGGCTCAACTACACCACCGCGCCGGACGAGATCGAGAAGATTGTGGTAAGCTACGGCAAAGTTGTTGAGAATCTACAGGTCCACGGACACGGACAGTTTCCGACCGAGGACTACCTTCTTTCGATCATCAGGAGTGGGCCGAAAAGCTACGGCTTGGCTGCTGTTGATGCACTCTCTGCCGGCGAGCAGATCTCCGATGGGGCGAAGCTCCTGATTGACGCAGTTGATGATTCAACCGAGCCGCTCTACGTTCAAGTATGGGGAGGAGCCAATACGCTTGCTCAAGCTCTGCACCACGTCCAATCGACGAGATTACAACCCGAACTCCTGGACTTCTGTGAGAAGATCCGTGTCTACGCCATTTCAGACCAAGACAACACCGGCGCCTGGATCCGCCACGAATTCCCCCAGATCAAATATGTCGCCTCCGTCCACTCGTGGAATGCCTACGGCCTGGCTGCGTGGTCTGGTATATCGGGTGAGGGTTTCTATGATTTCGATGAAGGAGGGCCGGACACGGAACTTGTGAGCAACGAATGGGTGAAGACCAACATCCAGTTAGGCCAGCTGGGTGAATCTTACCCAGACATCATGTTTATCATGGAAGGCGACAGTCCCGCCCTCCTATTCACCATGCAGAACGGCCTCAACGCGCCGGAACATCCGGAATGGGGAGGTTGGGGTGGTCGCTACGCACCCAGCAGCCACGGCAGCGGGCACTTCGCGGACACGGCCGATCATGTCGTTGGCAAGACCGGGCGCACCTACGTGAGCAATCACGCTACAATCTGGCGATGGAGACAGGCGTTCCAGAACGAGTTCGCGGCGCGGATGCAGTGGACGCTTCACGGCAGCGTGGACGCGCGGACGAGCCAGCCGCCGGTCGTGGTGGTCAACGGGTCGTGCGGGAGCTCGGCGGTCGAGCTGGAGGTGGAGGCGGGTGCGTCTGTCGCGCTGGACGCGTCCGAGTCCTACGACCCGCACTCGGGCAAGGGCGCCGGCATCCTGAGGTTTGCGTGGTGGATGTACGGCGAGGTCACGGCGACGCAGTGGCAGGTCCGGTGGGAGGTGCCGGAGCTGGCCATCCACCGCGATGAATCGGCTTCCGGTGGGAGCAAGGTTGTCGTCGACGTGCCGCCGGCCGACACGGCGTGCAGAGCTCCCAGGGCGCTGCACATGGCCGACGACGTGAAGCCGGTGTGCCAGGTCTACCATGTCATCCTCGAGGTGACCGGGCCTGGGTCCCCGGCGCTTACGAGGTATCGACGGATGGTCTTGAAGGTGAGACTGCCGGAGGGTGAGACGGAAGCTGGAGATGCATCGCCAGCGCACGAGGAGCTCTGATATGCGCCGCTTAGTATGTCATGCCAGGCAGAAAAAAAAATCAAGCCACAATTTTTTGGTGTTGCGAAGGATTCGGGCTTGGGAGAGGCCAGTGCAATCAAGAGACATCACGGTGCTGCAGGCTCCGTGCTAGTGGGGCGGCCAACACGCGCCCCTCGCTGTCTGGAGAGAAACAACTGCCGACTGCTCACTCTCTCACTCGACGCTCCAATTTTTCTCCGCAGTGGAGGGAATTGGGCCTGGCGGGCTTGTTGCCGGATCGGGGAGGCGTTGGCACGGATTCCTCTTCTCGGCGGCAAAATAGGAGCCCCTCCTGGTCTGTGCGCTTCATGACGCACCAGCCGCCAGGGTAAATGCGGCTGCCCCACCACTCTCGTCGCGTGAGGCGCGGCGGGGAAGGCGCGAACGCGCGACGATTGCATTTTGCCTAATCTCCCGGCGGCGGGGCTATTCCAGAAGTCTCTGTTGCCCGGAGCTACGTGTGGGAGGCGCACGCGCCGAAGCCGTGAAGAAAGGCCGACTGACGTCTGCCGCGGGACACTTTAACAATCTTCTCCGCCACCGTCAGTTGCACCGGTCCCTGCAGCAAGCTCGCATTCTCCCTCTCACACCTCATCCGCACTCACCACAAGCACAATGGGTCAAGAAACCATCACGTTGGCCTCTGGCAAGCAGATGCCGCTGGTCGGCTTCGGCCTGTGGAAGGTCCCCAAGGACACTTGCGCCGACACCGTCTACAACGTGCGCTGCCCCGCCATTGCCCTTCATCCGCGTCTGTACTCACGCACACCAAACAGGCCATCAAGACCGGCTACAGGCTCTTCGACGGTGCCTATGACTACCAGAACGAGAAGGAGGCCGGCGAGGGCATCAAGAGGGCCATTGCCGACGGCTTGGTGAAGCGCGAGGACATTTTCGTCACCACCAAGCTCTGGAACAACTACCACCGCAAGGACATTGCCATCGACATGATGCGCAAGCAGAACGAGGTCTGGGGCCTGGGCTACATTGATCTCTTCCTCATCCACTTCCCCGTCCCGCTGAAGTACATCGAGCCCTCGAAGCGCCCCTACCCTGTAAGTAGCCCACGTGGTTCGCGTTTTAAGGTTTCGGTCCGCGGTGCTAACTCCCGCAGGGCTGGTGGATGGACGAGGCCGGCACCATTGAGCCCGACAGGGTCCCCACCCGCGAGACCTGGGAGGCTCTCGAGCAGATCGTCGACGAGGGCGTCGCGAAGAGCATCGGCATCAGCAACTTTTCGGCGCAGCTCATCCTCGACCTCCTGACCTACAACCGCCACCCGGTCTCATCGCTCCAGATCGAGCACCACCCCTACCTGGTCCAGCCAGAGCTCGTCAAGCTCGCCCAGGAGAAGAAGATCGCCGTCACCGCCTACTCCAGCTTCGGCCCCCAGAGCTTCTTGGAGCTGAAGATGCAGCGTGCCGAGGACGCGCCGCTGCTCTTCGACCACGACACCGTCAAGAGCATCGCCTCCAAGCACAGCGTCACTCCTGCTCAGGTCCTGCTCCGCTGGTCCACCCAGCGCGGTGTTGCCATCATCCCCAAGTCCAACAGCAAGGACCGTCTCAAGCAGAACCTCGAGGTCAACGGCTTCAACCTGACCAACGAGGAGATTGAGAGCATCTCCAACCTCAACAAGGGCCTGAGGTTCAACGACCCCGGCTACTACCTCGACACGCCGCTCAGGATCTTTGCTTAAGCGGGAAGGTGTTTTCAAAAGACAAAGAAAGTAGATATAACGATATCATGATAGACGGGAGGTTAAACCAGCAATGAGATACCTTTCTTCGACCTGGCTCGTTCAGCGCATGCAGAGTCGTGATCTTGACCATCGGTTTCGTTTCAGCACATTTGTGTGTTGACTACTCCTATGATGGTAATTGTGTATGAGTTCGGTCATTGCCGCCTTTCTGAAGACTTCGGATTGTGGTATACGTAGGTGGATTCGGCGTGCAGTGGCGATAATAGGGAGCGGAACAGGACGGAGGACGTCAGTTCAGGATATCTCGGCGAGAAGGTCAGTGAAAACCCCTGCCATATGAAAGCGATACTGGTCAACACCATAAGTATAGGCTCTTTGCTTCAGCACGTCGTCCATAAGACCATGAAAAAAAACACTTCCCGTGTACAGGACTTGCTTCATCCTTTTGCCTTTCCGACATGACTCTCCTTCCAGCTGGTGGACCTCTGAGCGGTTGTCGATATCCAGGCTGGAGGGAGCCGATGACGTCTGCTCAATGGACTAAAAAAAGGTAACTTAGTCTCCTGGTGCTCATGACATGGGTGTCTCGGGTCTCGGGGTCCTGTCGGTCCGCCAGCTCGCTCCTTCCCGGTGCTCAGCCTTCGTGGGGTCACTAGGCTGCCGGCAGCGCTAACCGTTCCCGAGACCGAGAGTCCCGGAATCACGACGTTGCGGCACACTGCGGCCATGCTTTCGGATTTAGTAGTCTCCTTTCCGGATTGTGTACGCGTCCCAGGGGCTGTGCTTGAATCTCCAAGCCATTCTTGAGCGTGCTCGCGTGCAAAATCCCTTACGGAATACGGAGTGGATTGATTTAAGCTAGAGGATCTGCCGCCGTCACTGTCCGCACTGGACACCAATTAGCCAGCAACAGTAAGGACAGGTTCATCACCTGGTACTTTCGATCTGGCACTATCCTATTACAGCGGGGGTGGTTTTCTTGACTCGTTCCAGGTGGTTGTGATGCGACACTACAACAGAACTATTTGGCTTCTCGAATAGAGCCCGGAGACTTTAGTCAGCGCGGAACATCGCACGAGGAAAATTGTCCTAAGTCCGAGTCCTATGACGCATGGTGAGTCTCTCCCCAGCTCTTTGCACTGATGTGATCAGATTGACTGAGTTCAAATTGCAGCTGAGGGCCCTTCGCCGTCTCTATTCTCCCCCAAGACGCAGTTCCGACCCGCCCGGCCTACTGAGCCATTGATCTCCAGGGTCCAAAGTGGCTGTTTCAGGAAGCGGCATATCAGTCTCGCAGGGCGGATGGCCAGCGGCAGCTCGGGGCGACCTTCGGCCGCAGTGATCTCGGGACAGTGACGACGTGGAGCTTTCCAGGTCTCGGGCCCGCAAGCATCCCGAGGTGCAGCAGTATTTGGGTATGCTGCCAGCCAGGTTGATTCATCGCGCCGCCGCGCTCTCCCACACGCCTCTTCCCGGCGGTTCCCGGACATAAGCGGAAGTCGACCCAAAGCGGCAACCGCGCCCGGAAAATCGCAAAGCCGCGCTCCCTTTCCGCCGGTTTCCGGCGTTCGGCGGGCACGCCCCCAATCAATCTTCCTTTCTTCCCCATCCCGCAACGGACGTTTGCTGGTTGAAGCATGGCCGACCGGACGCAGCCACGCAGGCGCGGGTACCGCAGGAACTACCAGGCCTGCGAGGCTTGCAAGAAGCAGAAGGGCCGCTGCGACCTGGGCTCGCCCGACAACCCACAGCCGCCGTGCACGCGCTGCCGGCGGGCCAGGAAAGAGTGCGTGTTCGGCCCGAGCCGCTTTACTTCCAGAGGCCATGCGAGCGACAGCACCAGTCCTGCTGCTCAGACAAGCGGTAAGTTGTGTCGTCCGGGCGACGTTGATGGGCACGATAAAGTAATTGATGTGTTGTGATAGGATCGAGCACCGCAGCGCCCTCCGGCATCCTGAGCCTCCCCGGCGTCCGGGAAACTGCCGACCGCACCTGGACGTCTGCACGGGTGTCACCTGCGGGCGGCCACTCGTCTGCTAATAACAATGCCGCTGTCACGCCTGTGTCTCAGCCATTCAGCAGCATCGGCACCGCCGAAGCGGGAACTGTGACGTCACAGATATCAACCCAGGACGAAGGCCACCTGCGCGACCATCTGATGAACGCCACCATCAGGAACCCGACCGAGGCCATGACTCTGCTCTCTCACACCATGAGGCATACCAGAGAGCAGCCCGCCGATCCACCCTTCTCTGCTGCTCACAGTGAATCGAGATATCCCCCAGATGACATCTACTGCCGCGATTACGAGCTTGGGCCAACTCCTCGCTCCAAATTCCGCGCCAACGAATATCCGGAAGCCTGGGACGACAATCCACGTGGGGATGAAGAAACCTTTTCCACCTGGATGCATTTCCGGATGTGCAAAGACAAGCTGCTGAGCCCGAACGAGGCTCTGTTTTTGATCAATTAGTAAGCTTTCGTCCCGGCATTGCCATCGGTGTCTTACTCACTTCTTCGCAGTTTTTTCGAGCACATGAACTCGCTCAATCCAATCCTCTCCGACTACTACCATGACCCGAAAAATCACCTGGAAATGCTCAGAGAAGAGCCAACGCTGACCTGCACCATCATTTGCATTGCTGCGAGGTATGCTCGTCTACCAGGACATGCCTCTGTTTCTCGAGGGATGATGGTTCACAACACGCTTTTTCGACACGTCCAGGCTTGTATCTCGCGACTCCTTTGGGGAATTGGAGAAGAGGAAATTGGTCTTGGCAAATTAATTGGTTTCATCGAGAGTCTCTTGTTGTTCATCAATTGGGTAAGATCACTTCTCTCAATGGAGCTGACTTGTTTCTGACGGTCTTGTAGCATCCGAGAGCTCTCCAGATGCTGTTAGAATTCAGTGAACTAGCACCGCCGACGGATTTCGAAACGGTTGCACATGGCAAATATTTCTTTGAAACGACTGTTCGAGGTATGGGCACATCTGACTGCTGCATGGAGCAGATGGCTGATGGGTTACAGGAATACATGCCCATGTCATCACAAGACTATGTCGGCAACAGAACCGAATGACATGGTAAGTATGCTTTTGATAAATTATCGCACACCGTCATTGACCAATTCCCCAACCAGGATGCTTATTGGTCTGGCTGCAACGGTAGCTCACGAAATCGGATTGTTCGATCCAGGCTCCACCCCAAGCCGAATTGCCACGATAGAGGATGAGCGGAAACTACGAGTCAAGAAGCATATCCTTCTCAACTGTGTGGAGGCTCATTTCCGCCTTGGAAAAGCGGCAACAATGCAACAACCTTTCGGTCTTTCCTTTGACATACAGCCACTGAACACTGTCATCGAACTCGATGAAAGACGCAAATACATCCATAGTTCACTCGACTGCGGTCTCGAGATTGCCCAGCTTGCACACATGGCGACGACGACTCTTTACCAGAGCCCTTCTCAGACAAAGAACATGATCGTGTCGAAGAAGTACCTGGGTGCTGTTTCGCATTTCGATACCTTGTTCCAGAACTGGCATAGCAAGGTCCGGAGTATTCCCTGTAAGTGCTTTGGATGAAACTCTGGTCCGTTCGATTATTTGCTAACACCGCTGAACAGCACCTGTACCTACATTCACAGCCCAGGCCGACATTATGTACCACAGCATCCGCTCCTACATCCACCTTATCGCTGTTCAAGCAATAATGGAAAGATCACTCCCGACGTCGTATCAAAATGCTAAGCCGGATCAGCCAATACTATACGACGAATCGAATCTGGCTGAGATTATGAATCTACCAGAGACGGCGCGAGATCTGGACTTGATCAAAGTGGTGAGTGAATGTGGTTCAACTTCGACGTGGGAGGACTCAGCGCTGACAACAGGGTAAGATTGCGTCTGGATGCCGCCGGATCATGGAAATAGTGCTTGAATTACACCGGATCGACTCCTTCAGGAGCACTACCGACCAAATACGGCAACATGTTGTTTCGGCCATTTTGTTTGCCCTCAAGGTTAGTGGCCTTCTCCGACAATATCTTGGTCTTATAGACCAGCGAGGACCTCTCGCGCCGTCTCTCTTGTCCCTGATCAAATGAGCGGAAGTTCTAACATGGTCTTTTCCCACAATAGGTCGTGGGTCTTAATGTCGAGCCTAAATCCGATATGATCACCTTGATTAAGCAAGTTGTTCACGTTATCGAGATTTCGGCCATCGACGACATCGACCTTGGTCCCATCTACGCCGAAACGCTCCGCACCCTCATCGCGAAAGTTGAAAACGCCCGCCCAGCCCGCACCAACCCATTCCCTTCGTCTACCGGTCAGGCATCAGCGATGCAGCAGAAAGATCACGATGAAGCAACAAACGGATATTGCCCTAGAACTGGTGCTACTCTCTCCCCCTCGAATGACACCACCACCACGCCGTCCTCATCGTCCAGAGCAATGGCGACATCGGTGGCTACTTCGGGCTCCACGGCTCCCACTCCAGCGCTGCAGAGTGCTAATGACCCCAATGTCGCTACCAACGCGCCGCTGGGGTCCGGTGAGGATGATGGAGGAAGTGGGTTTCCTGATGTGACGACGGCGATGGATACGGACCTGGGCGGCAACCCGTCTGATTGGAGCCAGTGGCTGGCGTTTCAGTTTGACCCATCTTTCACGGCGTTTGAAATGGGGTATATGGTTGATACGACGAATCCGTTCATGTGATTGGGGATCGGCTGTGGGACATGGGAATGGGAAGAAGCATACGGGCATTTCGGCGGAGAGATTGGTGGCGTGTACGATTTGATGACTGGTATGTATAGGGCATCACTTGCTGGTTGATACTTTTACCCGTAATCTTGTCTTTTGTTGGACGATGTATGTCATTCTTGTAGTTCTCTGGGGATTGATAGAATGGCTTCATGCACAATAGATGGGCGTTTGGTGACTTTCAATATCGCCACTGCAACTTGCTCAACAACGGACCACTTGTTGAACGGGATTTAGCTGGGATGAAAACTATGTGCATTGCTTACGAACTCTCTACCGTTCTACCATCCTGCCTTATTTATGCATGCCTAACCCCTTTGCCACCCACGAGCTACACTTCAACCGTCATCCCTCGCCCTCCCGGATGAAACCAATTCACACTGGCACATCCACCTCATCCACAATCTGCACCTTTATACTCCCTTGACTGAGGTCTGCACACAACTCCATGGCCTCCTTCGCCTTCTCGAGCGAGAAGACGTGCGAGACGAGCGGCTTGACGTCCAGAACCTTGCCACTCAGAGCCGAGATACCGGCGGGCCAGGTGTCGCGGTAGCGGTTGATGAACTTTAGGTTGATCTGCAGCAATCGTCAGCTTCCGAAAGCATAGATAGCGATGGGGGAAGAGAGAAGAGGAAACGCACCTCAGCCAAACTCATATGCATAAACGGCAAATTGTTCATCACATCCTTCCCCACCCCAATCACGCACACCGTCCCACCCCTCCTCGCCACAAACGCCGCGGTACACACACTGCTCTCCACACCCGTGCACTCCAGCACCGTATCCGGCGCCAAGTACTCCCTCTCATCCTCGCTCAACCCATCCGCCTCCCTCCCCTCCAAAAACAGCCGCCTGATCGCCTCGGCATTCCCCCTCGCATCCTTCTCCCGATCAACCCGATACGCCCTCACACCAGGCACATACCCCTCCGCAAACCGCAACCTCCCCTCCTCCAAATCCGTCACCACCAACGGCCACGCCCCACTCGCCGCCGCAACCCTCAACGCCAGCAGCCCAATCGGCCCCGCGCCGCACACCAGCGCCGGGCGGCCCAGCGCCAGCGGCGCCGCCGCGACGCCGTGCATGACGACGCTCAGCGGCTCGAGCAGCGCGCCCTCGGCGAACGAGACCGCGGCGGGCAGGCGGTGGCACCACGCCGCGGGATGCGTCTTGAAGCGCTGCAGCGTGCCGGCGTGCGGGTAGACGCCGGCGAAGGCGACGGCCGCGCACAGGTTGTAGCGCCCCGCCCGGCACAGGAAGCAGGTGCCGCACGGCACGCCGGGCTCGAGCGCGACGCGGTCGCCCGGCCGGAGAGAGGTGACGGAGGGGTGGGCGCGGAGGACGATGCCCGAGGCTTCGTGGCCGAGGATGCAGTCGCCCGAGACGGTGAGGGCGCCGATGGCGCCGCGGTGCCAGAAGTGGATGTCGGAGCTGGGTGGGAGGTGGGGTCAGGGAGGGGTTTTTTTTTCTTTTGTTTTTTGGTCGTGGGAGACGGGAGGGAGAAAAGGTTGGAAAGGGAAGGAGGGAGGGGAGTGGAGGGTGGGTTGTCCTCACCCGCAGATTCCGGTGGTCTTGATGTGGATGAGGACTTCGCCGGGGCCGGGCTCTTGGATGGGGGCTTCCTCCATCTTTATGCGGTGGTCGGCGGTGACCTTGAGGGACGGGTTGCCATATTTCAGGAGGTCGGCGACGCCGGTGTCGCTGGCGTGCTCGACGTGGGCGTCCTTGCCGTTGGGACGAACGCTGTCGTTGTCGTCCTGGATGACGGAGGGCGCCATGGCTGCGGAGGGGAGGGGAGAGCTGCACAGGAGGCTATGATGGAGGCGGGAGAGGAAATGGCATCAGAGAAGGGATCAGGACGGAGAGGTAAGGGATCTCCGGGCAGCATCCGCCATGATGTAGAGGCCGGAGTCGAGCATTCAACCGGCGGAGCGGCTCTGCAGTGGCACGGGTTGCCGGGTTGGAGCAGGCTGGCTGGAGACAGCGACGCAGCCCCCGCGTTGATAGCGCGGACGGGGTGTGGGCGGAATGTGGGGTAGACCAAGGCGGCAAGTGCAAGCACCCGCACGGCTTGCCTCAGCGGGGAATCCGGCCCGCAGCCGCCGCCGTCGCACTGCCCAACACAGCAGAACGCGCCGCCATCTGCCCTCCACGCCCGGCGCTGGCAATTGCTGAAGCCGCCCGACCCGGAAAATGCGCGCGCCGCGAGCTTCAGGCGCGGCAACTGGCAGCGCCGCAGCGCATGCGCCCCGCAAGGTCAACGGCTATATTTCTGTCGCGCCCTCGTCCAGCTTGCCAGGCCTCACCGTCTCTCTGCCCGCTGCTCTGTGTCTGCAGCTTCTCTTCTTGCTCTACCTCGTTTTCCACACCCCGTTCTTCGATACCCGCAGCAGCAATGGCCGTCGCAAACGGCGTCACCAACGGCGCCGACAGCACCGAGTACGGCAGGAAAGCCGTGGACGGCATCCTGAAGGAGGAGCAGCTGGAGGGCAAGTCGGTGGCCAAGCTGTCGCCCGAGCACGACCACGTCCTGAAGTGCTTCCGGCTGCTGATTGCCGATCTGTGCCAGCAGTTCAATGGCGGCCACCCCGGGTAAGCAGCCCGCAACCACTCGGCGCCGCCGCCCACACTGACAGCTCTGCAGCGGCGCAATTGGCATGGCTGCCATCGGCATCTCGCTGTGGAAGTACGTGATGCGCTACGCCCCGCACTCGCCCGACTACTTCAACCGCGACCGCTTCGTGCTGTCCAACGGTGCGTCGCCGCAAAGGCAGCCCGCACGCGCGCCCAGACAGGGATGCTGACTCTGCTGCAGGCCACACGTGCCTGTTCCAGTACACCTTCAACCACCTGGTCGGCTACAAGGCCATGACCTTTGACCAGCTCAAGTCCTACCACTCGGACCGCGAGGACGCGCTCTGCCCCGGCCACCCGGAGATCGAGCACGAGGGCATCGAGGTCACAACAGGCCCGCTGGGCCAGGGAGTCGCCAATGCCGTTGGCCTGGCCATGGCCACCAAGAACCTGCAGGCCACCTACAACAAGCCCGGCTACGACGTGGTCTCCAACCACACCTGGTGCATGGTCGGCGACGCCTGCTTGCAGGAGGGCGTCGGCCTCGAGGCCATCTCCCTGGCCGGCCACCTCAAGCTCAACAACCTGACCGTCATCTACGACAACAACCAGATCACCTGCGACGGCTCCGTGGATCTCACCAACAGCGAGGATGTCAACGCCAAGATGCGCGCCTGCGGCTGGGACGTCATCGACATCGAGGACGGCTGCTTTGACATCGACGGGATTGCACAGGCGCTTGAGAAGTCGAAGACGTCGACCGACAAGCCCACCTTCATCAACGTCCGAACCGTCATCGGCGTGGGCAGCGCTGTTGCCGGTCACGCTGTTGCTCACGGCGCCGCTCTGGGAAAGGACGATGTGGCCAACATGAAGAAGGTCTACGGTTTCAACCCGGAGGAGCACTTTGTCATCACCGACACCGTCCGCCAGTTCTTTGCTGAGTGCCCCAGCCGCGGTGAGAAATATGTCCAGGAGTGGAATGATCTGGTCAGCAAGTACAGCGAGGCCCACCCGGAGCTGGCCAGCGAATTCAAGCTGCGCGTCAAGGGTGAGCTTCCCGCCAACTGGAAGGACCTGATCCCCACCGAATTCCCGCAGAAGCCGACAGCATCCCGTGCATCATCCGGTCTCGTCTTCAACCCCATTGCACAGGCCCTCAAGCACTTCATGGTCGGCACCGCCGATCTCTCGCCTTCAGTCAACATGATCTGGAAGGGCAAGGAGGACTTCCAGCACCCCGAGCGCAAGACTGCTTGCGGCATCAATGGAACCTACGCCGGCCGCTACATCCATTACGGTGTCCGCGAGCACGCCATGTGCGCCATCTCCAACGGCCTGGCTGCCTATGCCCCCAACACCATCGTCCCCGTCACCAGCTCGTTCTTCATGTTCTACCTGTACGCCGCTCCCGCCGTCCGCATGGGTGCGCTGCAGCACCTCCAGGTCATCCACGCTGCCACCCACGACTCCATCGGCATGGGCGAGGACGGCCCGACGCACCAGCCCATCGAGCTGCCCGCCCTGTACCGCGCCATGCCCAACCTCCTCTACATCCGGCCGGGCGACAGCGAGGAGACGGCCGGCGCCTGGATCGCCGCCATCGAAGCCAAGCACACCTCAACCATCATCTCGACGTCCCGCCACACGCTCCCGCAGCTGCCGCAGACGCGGCGCGACGGCGTCGCCAAGGGCGCCTACGTGCTCGAGGAGGTCGAGGACGCCGACGTGACGCTCGTCGGCGTCGGCGCCGAGCTGAGCTTCGCGCTGGATGTGGCGGCCGCGCTCGGCGCCGCCGGCGTCAGGGCCCGCGTCGTCAGCTTCCCGTGCCAGCGCCTCTTCGAGCGCCAGGACCTGCGGTACAGGCGCGCCACCCTGAAGCGCCACCTCGGGATCCCCTCGGTCGTCATCGAGCCGTACGCCTCCAACGGCTGGGAGCGCTACGCCGACGCCGCCGTCTGCATGAAGAGCTTTGGCAAGAGCTTGCCCGGCAAGTTTGCCTACAAGTACTTCGGCTTCGAGACCAAGGCCATGACGGCCAAGGTGATGGAGTACCTGCAAAGGCTCAAGGAGGATGAGTTCCTCAAGACGGAATTCGTTGAGTTGTAGGGAAGTGTGTTGGCTGTTTCTGTTTTGCTGAAGGGCGGTGGTGTGTGATCAAAAGATCTGGGTTGCGCAAGCGGCATGGTTACTGAAGGGGCATTTTTCGGTAGAGGTGTACGCAAAAGAGTTGTTGTATGTACGACAGCGTGCGGACTGGCGTTTCGGGAACTCTATGGTTTGGAATAGTTAGACTTAATGACGTAACCAGTAACAGTAACGGTAATGTTATGGCTTCAACTGGCTGAATAGACTTCATTCTAGTGACTCATTGCTCAGGTATTGACGCACCGCTGCCATTTACACAGGATATCAAAGGGAGGTAAAACAGAGAACAGACGCTCAGCACTGCACCGGGTACTCGATGTTCGGATCAAACCCGTTCATCGCCCAATGCACCAGCACCGTCTCAAACATCTCATCAGCACTGACGCAGAACTTCTGGCTCCTCACCCCCTCCACCATCCGCTCCGCCGCCTCCTCCACACTCATCTCCCTCCCCTTCGTCCTGGCCTTCAGGTCCCACCCGGCAAAGACCTTCCCCTCCTCCTCCTCCTCCTCCCCCTTCACCGGTCCTCCCTCCTCCTCCTCACCCGTCTCTCCCTCCCCCGTCTCCCCCTCCCCCTCCTCCCCCCTCACCCCCCTCGGCGCATACACCACCGTCACCCCCACCCCACTCCCCCTCAACCCCCCCGCCACCCCCTGCCCCAACCTCACCACCCCCGCCGCACACACCCCCCTCACCACCTCCGCCTCCGCCTCCAATCCCAATCCAAACGCCCCCACCCGCCCCGTCAACACCACCCACCCCGCACCCCGCCGCCGCATCGCCGGCGCGAACGCCCGCACCGCGCGCAGCGCGCCCAGCACCGTGGCCGCGAAGGCGCGCGACAGGGTTGCGGGAGCGGGGAGGGGGTCGGTGTCGGGCTGGTGGAAGTCGTCGTGGCAGTGCAGGATGTCGGGGATGCCGACGTTGGAGATGATGCGGAGGGCGAGGGCGGGGAGGGCGGGGTCGAGGTCGGGGTTGTGGTCGTGGTTGTGGTCGTGGTCGTGGTCGTGGTTGTGGTCGTGGTTGTGGTCGTGCTCGCTGGCGGAGGGCGTTGCGGGGAGGGCGAAGGACCAGGCGGAGTGGCCGGCGGCGCGGAGCTGGTTGGCGAGGGTGGAGGCGGAGGAAGGGAGGGAGAGGTCGAGGAGGATGAGGCGGGCGCCGTGGCGGGCGTAGGTGTGGGCGAGGGCGCGGCCGAGGGGGGTGGAGGAGGCGTTGGTGAGGAGGATGAGGGCGTCGGTGTAGTCGAGCATTTTGTTTTTTTGTTTCTCTTTCGTCTTTTTTTTCTTGTTCGTTTGCGCGTGAGGTTTGTGGGGGTGGGCTTCGTAGGTGGGTTGGAGAGGCTAGAGGAATGGGCGCGGAACTTCCGGGGAAGAACGGTCTACTCCTTCGGTCGTCCTTTTATGCCTGCGAGAAGATCAGCTGGCGGGGTGCACATGTCGTCGTTTTTCTTGCTTCATTTTGATGTTTCCGGCAGGTCGGGTCTGGATTCCTAAGCATCGCAGAAAGGAAACAGCAAGAGCAGGAACAAAGTATGTGGAGGCGGGGCAGCCAGAATAAAGCTTGAGCTGTGGGGGGAATGATCGGAAAGGCCGAACAGCCCGAGAAATCCGAAGCGTCTGCGTATCAGACGGCAACGAACGGATAACAACGGCGGCAGAAGCTTCCCCAGTCCGCAAGTGCGGTGTGACGAGCTTACTATGTCATGGTTAGGTATCATCTTCAAGAATTTCCCACACCGCCCGGAGCGTCCCTCCCTCGACCGAGCTCCATCCCCCCGCCTATCCACCATCCTTCAGCCCCCTAACCAACCCATTGCAATCTTCCAGATCATCCCTCGGCGTCATATCCGCCAGGAACCTGTAACAGTTCTCCCTGCCATCTGCGCAGATCCGCATCACGCCCGTCGCGAACCACCAGAACTCGTCTGCGTGCCGCATGAAGCCGACGCCACTCAGCTCTTGCGGCGGGGTGTGCGCGACCACGCCTTCCCAGAGGGACTTCCAGCGGGCGAGGGCACGGGACAGGCGGGGCTGGTTGAAGGCGAGGAGGGAGGCTGCGCGGAGGGTGTGGATCGTGGTGTTGAGGGCTGAAGAAGGGGAATTGGTCAGCAGTGATGGCTGGCAGGTGGGATAAGTGGTTGACAAACCGCCTACTGCCATCATCAGGTGCCGGATCGTGGTGCTCCTGAGTGTGGGATCGAAGGGGCCGGGCCAGCGGTCTTGCATGAGAAGCACCATGAACTCGGCGAGTGAGTAGGGTGACTGGAGGGAATCTGCGTCTGTGGATTGTCGGAGGTGGTGGAATGCCTCGAGGGTCTCGGCTTCGAAGAGGTCGTCGCGGCAGGGGAGGCGGCATGTGAGCTCGGATATGGATATGGCTGGCGGGCTGTTGAAGTGGACGGTCAATTGGGCGTCAGTAAGAAAGGTGATTGCGGCAAGTCTGTTTTGAGGTGTGGGTTAGTGGGTTGAAGCAACGCATGAAGACACGACCGTTGACGCACCGGATGCACATTTCGGAGCTGATAAATTCATTCCATTCAGAAGCAAGAGGGGAGTGGTGGCTCCTCTTGCTCTTTGATTTGGCAACGAAGAGCACTCTGGCGGCTGCAACAAGGGATGGGTGTCGCTGAGTCCTGACACGGCGGCGTGTTCGGCGGTTGTTCATGCTGAGCTGCGAGCCTACAATGAGGAGAGCAGCTTGTACGTGCTCAAGCAGGTCCTTTGGATCTTCTTTTTCGGTTGGACTACCTTGGGCCAGCCGTTGGAATTGAGGGGCGCGGAACACAAACTCCTCGGCGAGCCAAAGAAATTGGCGAGTGGATATAGCGGCATCTACCGGGGCAGTAAATGCAGAGCCAACAACTACCACAGCGAGGAAAAGAGGCAGAGCAACGGTCTGAGGGTCGAACGATGGTCGGTGGAGGATGGGGATATGGCGGTGCAATCGGTCGAAAAATGCCCAGATGAAGTCGTAGATATTCTTGCCTGTGAACACGGACCTGGCTAGGCCTAGGTCAAAAAAGGGAGCATTTTCAGGGTCTTCGCGTTCAAGGGCTGCATGGAGAGAGGCCAATAGGTCTACAAGCTCCTCGCCCCGGCTGTGTAGGGTGGTCAGGACTGGGCTGTCTGTTGGCTCGTGCTCGGCGATTGTATAGCCCGCGTCCCCGGAGAGTAAGTGTGGGAAGATTCCTGGAAGCAGGTCGCTATCCCCGCATGAGAAGGCATCGAATGAGGACTCCTCGTAGCCTGAATCAAGGTAGTTCTGCAGAGAGGTGTAAGATATGGCGTTGTGGCTGTTGTGGTTCTCGCTCATGCTTTGGGCTGCAAGCAGCTCAGAAGACCCCTCTACACCTGGATCCGTGAAGCTGACCAGGAAGGAAACGGGGATTTTTCCGGGCGCTGGGCCGTTCTCTGTGAGTTCTGGGGATGCCGATGGAAGTGCAGCGGGCGCGGAGGTCGGGACAGCATTGTCCAGCCGCGCGTACGAGCAATTCAAAGCGTGCTTGCGGCAATTAGCACATTTAAAAGCCCGATCGCAGGCGATCTTGCTCCGGGCGCAGTTGTCGCAGGCCTGACGGGTCTTGCCTCGTCTCTTCTCGGGCGGCACGGGCTGGTTCTCCTTGCGCGCGCATGTCTTGGTGTGGCGACGGGCCACGTCGCTGCAGGCGCATCAGCAGTGTATCTCGTGGGCCCTGGCGGCACACTCACCTCCGCGCAAAGCAGCGGTTGCAGAATGGACAGCTGGACGCGAGCTGGCCGGCGTCTGCGTGTGGGTAAGCGCCGGACTCGTGCTCGGCAAGGCTCGGAAGGCGCAACTTACGGGTTGCCTGATGTCGGCGCAGGTGGGCGCTCCTGGAGTACGAGTTCCGGCACTCGGAGCACTGGTACTTTGCAGCAGCTGCGGCCAGGCTGGAGGGCGGCATGCTGCGTGTCAGTTGTCGGGGAGGCAGGATGTGGGTCGGTGGGTTCATCCCGAAGGCGCGCCCCGGCACTCCCGTCGCGCTATGCCTAGACGGGCGTGATGCCGCGAATGGTATGTGTTGCTTTACAATGTCTGTCTACGCGACCACCACCGCCATGCCTTCCCCAGCACTGCGCTCGAGCCCCAGCCAATCACGGCCGATGCTATTACTGCACCCGGGCCTCCTCAGACGTGTCATAGGCCAGCGCTGGTTCCTTCAGCACCGACTGCAAGTGCTGCTCCCCGGAATATGGCGCTTTGCGGAGCCGCGGAACTCCTGCCATCCGGACAGCTCAGACAGAGACATGTCTGCTCGTCCCGCGGTGCTCTCAGGCTGTTCATGTTCAGTTCTCGGTCACCTCCGCCACGCACTTGAGAGATGAAGACCGTTTGTGCACGACAGCTGCGGACAGGTAATCCCTAAAGCCACATCCTCCCCTCCGATGTCACCTGCCAACATCCACAGCCTCCCCGCTGCTCAGCCGCCATGTGCACCAGGGCATCTCAGGACACCTCATCCGGCCGTTCAGCCACACATCGAACCAGCAACGGGCAAACTCGATCACTGATTCACCACCCCCCACCGCCCTATCAACCCACCGCCAAAAGACCAGCGTGGTCGAGCATGTCCTGTACGCCTCCCGCACCCTCCCCGCCTCCCACCCAGCACCTCCCTAACCGCCGCGTCCCCAGCACCACCCTCGACGCCATAACCAACTGGGCGCGACAAGGCTCCTTCTGGCCGATGTCGTTCGGCCTCGCGTGCTGCGCGGTCGAGATGATGCACGTGTCGATGCCGCGGTACGACCAGGACCGGCTGGGCATCATCTTCCGGGCGTCGCCGCGGCAGTCGGACATCATGATCGTGGCCGGCACCGTGACCAACAAGATGGGCCCCGCCCTGCGCCAGGTCTACGACCAGATGCCCGAGCCGCGCTGGGTCATCAGCATGGGCAGCTGCGCCAACGGCGGCGGCTACTACCACTACAGCTACAGCGTCGTCCGCGGCGTCGACCGCATCGTCCCCGTCGACATCTACGTCCCCGGCTGCCCCCCGACCCCCGAGGCCCTGATGTACGGCGTGTTTCAGCTGCAGAAGAAGATGAGGGCGACGAAGATCACGCGCATGTGGTATAGGAAGTAAGGGGTGGAGTGGGTGTGTGGTTGACTCGGTCTGCTCCAGGGAGAAGCGTCTCGTGGACTTCTTGATGAGTGCGAAGTGTTGGAAGTCAGGATGCACTAGATGTGACGAGTCAGTTGATGCTTCTTCTACACTCTCATTCGGTCATTCTATCTTTTAAAGCAGATCAGGTAGGCAGGTGATTAATCCCTGTACGGATCTTCTTTGCAGGGAGCACCAGGTTGCCTTTATAGACGAAAACACCATATAGATGCCTTATTGAACTCATCTCAACTGCTTTATGCGGGCTGGCACCGTGCAGGGAATACCCCTTACCCCGCAAAAGATTTGCATGTGACATAGGCAAGCAGTCTCCTATTCACCAGCCAATGGAACACGCGCAGCATCATCTCATCTAACATTTTCAATTACTAACAAGCTAACGCATGGAACATAGCGAGTGTGTGTCCGGAGAGCCATCGCAAGACCATCCAGGGTATCCAATAATTGTACAGCGTAATTAAGTGAGTTCGTTTTGCCATGTCTTTCCAGGTACAGTTACATCCCACGATTAGGCTTCTCTATCCTTGCATACGTATCTAGTTCGCCGCGGTGCAGATAAGTCCGGCGACGCCCTGTGCACAGTTGAAGTCAGTCACAGCGAAACGCTTTGGTGGGGCATTGAACAAGTACGTACCAGAGACAGAGTGCAGCACTCGGCGGTCCTGCCGCTATCGGCACAGTAGGTCTCGAACTCATCGACCGTGGTCAGGGTGGCGGAAGCTATTGTTGGTGATGGTGTTAGCACACTTTCATCAACCTATCACCCGCCGTTGCGGATAGGGGTTGGCCGGGGAGGCAACTCACGGGTTGTGCAAGTGGCATCGGCAACACCGAGGACGTCAAGCTGGCAGCAAAGCGCGGTGCCAGACGAGCAGAGGGCGCTCTGGCGCTCCTCGAGCACCGCAAGCTTGCCGCCTGAGGGCAGAGCGGCGGCCGAGGTGAGGGCGATGAGGGTGGAAAGGGCGGTGATGAACTGCATGGTGATGGCTGGTTGGTATTGACGAGTGATGATGTATGTGATAGAAGTAGTGGATTGGATTGTTCTCTTGTGAGTGTCTGGATCTTATTTCGACAGTGATGCGATTGCGCAAGCCCCCTTTATAGACATTTTCACCGCATGACTGAACAAAGAAGTCTACGCCCACGGTCCCATCGCCCTCCGTCATCACCTCTGCGCTCTCCACTCGTGACGCGCGTACCCCTTTTTTCTCGCTGCTGGTTCCGGAGACGACACCATCAACTTGGAATAGCTGTGGCAGTGTGGCTTTGCGTGGCGGCGGAGATGATGGTGTTGAACCCATGCACAAGCGCCTCTTAACCCAGCTCTTAAGGCCGCGGGTGTCGCCACGTGGAGTAGAAGGGCTGCTGCTATACATGCCTGTTAAGATCTGCCGGCCAGGGAGTATGTACACCGGTCAGCGAGATACGCGATGAGATTCGTTGAAGGGATGTGAACGGGCCGCTTTTAAACCTGGTCGCATCGTGAGATTGGGGGGGCAAGCGAGCGCGGCAGGAGTCGTAGGGCCGCAAGGACTGTCCAGCTGGGCAGGGTATTGGGATGGTGATGATTGCCATTTGAGATCCAGAGGCTTGCCGTGTTTCCTGCTCGGGGGTGTGATGGATGACGTTGAGAGCGTTGGTTGGAGACGGACGGCTGTCATGTGATGTCATCTCTCGGGGCGCATACCGGATGGGCGCGGCGTTTCCGCCCGCCACAACCTCCTGACGATCACGCCGGTGATGGCCGTTTGAGATGGCCGTTTGGTTTCTGTGGGGTCGCAGGAGTGCGCCTCTCATGATAGGCATGCTGTGGCTATGCAAATCACGGAGCGATCAGCGTTGATCCCAGATGCGAGGCGGGCTTCCCGGCTTATGGGCAGCCCGTTGGCAAGGATGCATTGATATGATCAACTGTAGCCGAGCCTAACCCCCAATTAGCACCATCAATATACCGAGGACCCCAACCGTTAGTCCTCTGCCTTGTTTACCTTCCGCAATAGCTAAGATCTTAGCCCTAGACTTATTAAATCCTTCCCCACACAGGAGGCGCGCCCTGTGGACGCTAGTCTCCCGCTCCGCATAATGCTCGCTTAACCACTGATGACGGCTGCCGGGACAAAAGAAAATTGGACGTCGCCCGCCTGGGACAAGCTCCAGGGTCACCGCAGACCGTCGCGTCTGCACATTGGCAGGCCTGCAAAGCTTGGCTTTTTGCCGGCCGCCTCGAGTTTTCAGCCGCCTGCCGTCTTCATGCGTATGCATTGCCCGGCACTGGCTCCTGCACCTCGCCGCTCGAGAAGGCGCAGTGTCCCACGCTCCCAAGCTCGATTGACGGCACTGCACCCCATTTCAACGGCGCCGTTTCGGAAATCTCCCCCTGAGCGTGACAAGCCGCCGAGATTGCCGCACTACAGCTGCCGGCAAACGGGATTTGGGAGCCAAGCTGTCTCAGGCCCAACGCGAAAACGGCAAGAATAAGGCACGCAGCGACGATCGAAGTTAGCATCATGCCGATCGGGGAAAAGCCGCACGTCGTGATGCTCTCTGGCTCCGTAAAGATTCCGGTGCTGCTCCAGGTGTCGACCTTGGCAAGATAGATGCTCTGCGAGATAAGCCAATGGAGAAGGATGGAGCAGAGCATCAGCGGTATTCCGTATCGGTAGGGTATTTGCAGGAAGTACGTGCACCGCTGGTCACCTTGCGGGTTGGAGACGCGCAACGGCTTGCGGTGTCGCGCGAAGCCACACCACTCACGCGCAAGGAGTAGCCGCGTGGCGAGACTGTTGAGGACAACGTAGATCAAGGACAAAATGAGCTGAGGCGAGTTTGCCACCAGGATCGCGGATATCAACGCGCCCTGCCCGCCCGTTGGAATCGACCATCCGGTTATCATGGTTTGGGACCGAGCTTGGCCCAGTCCAAGGCTCCAAAGTGAGCCGAGTCCCGACTGTCCATAGCTGGTTTTTAACCGGGGCACTGCATAGCCCAGAAGCCCAAGAACCGTGGCGAGAGCGGCAAAGAAACTAGCACACGTCAGAGAACGCTTACGTTTGGGGCGTTGCACTCACACGAAGACGGTTGCAACCCAGTGGCGTATGCTGGCCGTTCTCATCCATCGCATTTTCTGCGGCTTGTACGTCATGGGTGATTCGATTGCCTGCGACCAATCCAGACCCTTGCTGCTGCGTTGAAAGTGGGCCCGCGTCGCCAGGCACATCCCCTTTGTTGCAGCGTCGGGTGATCGGAGAAAAGACGCGACTGCGTCTCCCAGCGTGATCATGGGCTGGTCGCGCATCCTGCGAGCCACAAAACAGATGCAGACAACCTTTATGGCATTGAAAACTATGACAATGACCAGGACTGGGAGGTTGAAGTTTAGTCTGCACTTGGGATCGACACTCTCGCTCTGACAATAGCGAATGCGATAGCCATAGACGGTCCAGTTTGACGCATGGGCCTCAATGCTGCCCAGAGCATTGCTGCAAACAGGGTAGTCGGCTTTCCAATACCACGATGGATTCGAGCAGATCCAGTAGTAAGGGTCAGGAGTAGGAGTGCCGTAGCCAACCGGTACGACTTGGTATTGACGAAGACTGTACAGAGACGAAGTAGTATTATCGAGGTCGTCCACAACCAAGACCAGGTTTCGGCGGGCAGCAAGGAAGTCCTGTGCATAAGCTCGAATGCAGTCCTCATTCTCCAAACGGTCAAATCGAAGCGCGTCTTCTTGCATGCTATTCGGATCGGTCTGATAGGTGGCCGGGAAACAGCTGGTGTAATTTCCTTCACCGTAGCAATTGTAATTGTTGTATCTCTCTGTTCCAGGGGATGGAAACTCGGATGTGTTGAATGCAGCGCCCTCGAAGAATTTTTCAGAAGCAAAGTAGTAGTCATAATCATTATGAGCCAGGGACGAATAAAAGGTCGAGTTGTAGCTTTGGTTCAGTCAGTCCCGTGGGTACAGAGGAGGCTAGAATAAGTTGCAAATGAAACGGAGATACAGTGTGCTTCTCTGCCAGAAGCTACACATTGTTTCCGGATGGAGAATTCGAGTCCCCATGAACCGGCTCAACTCGAGTTGGGTGCATCCGTCTTGTTTAAAGCTTCCTGTGGGGTTGTCACTTACAAAAGATGGAGCGGCAAAGATGACAGAGCCAGGAGAATCCACATGAACAGTTTCCAACGGGGTACAAATCTGAGATTGCGCAAGCTTGGTTGGCCGATTTCCAGCCAGATGCCTTTGAGATGGGCCAGGTCGACTTCTCTACGTGTGGGCGCGGAGAGACACTGCTGAATGTAATTGCTGCTGCCAAGCAGCAAGGTACTGAGGACGTTGATAAGAAGGTGGACGCCGGTGCTGACTCGGTCGACCTTGCCACAGTTGCCTTCGTAGATATAGCCGTCGCTTCGCTTCCCCGCCTTGAAGTAGGCCCAGATGGCAACAGTAAAGTTCACAAGCAATACGCATGCGGCGCCGGTCGCTGAAAATGTAGCACCAAAGCGCCAACCTTGCGGAAATCGGGTGGATGCATCACGCTGTACAACACCAGTGCTTGGGGTTTCAGATCGCTCGTCGGGGGGCACCAAGGCGGACCTGGAGTCGTCAAAGAAGCCGCCAGCGGGCAAAGAGCGAGCGCTTTCTCTTGGAGTCTCTACGCTCGGTACCGAGTCGCGTGGTTTGACAGGCGTGTACGAGTAGGACGGTTTCAACGATGCCAGTTGGAAGCTGCAGCAGGTATCAGGACGCGGTCATTCTCATGTGATGGTGGAGGAAAACCTTTTGAAGTCGCTCATGTTTCCACCTGCATGCGCGCGCGCACGAGCGCATTGTCAAATGGCTGGGTACTCATTTCTTCACGCAAGGATTCCGTGCGTATTTCAACGATGAGGTGTGAGATGGCCCCCAAGTAGGCACCCACGCGACAGCAGATCAGCATGCGTCATCCTGGTCCGATCACCGTGTTGGCGACGCGCCATTGGCCAATTGAGTGTTACTTTCCTTGGTTTTGGCCTGGAACTGGACGCATTCGATGCTGAGCTGCAGCGGATGAAGTCGCAAAGGGAGGCGGGCAGAATTGGTTGCCGCCATCCGCCAACGCGCCAAAAATAAAACACGCAAACTCCACCGTAACTCCGACGGCGACGTCAGCGCCCGAAAAAAAGTGCATCCACCCCAACTGCGCCATCATGTCCACCACCTGCGGCGTCTGCAGTGAGCAGCCGCCCAAATACAAGTGCCCCAGCTGTGCCATCCGATAGTGTGTGCTTTCCGCCGCATACCCTCGCCCTCCGACCACACTGACCGCAAACCCCCATCCACAGCTGCTCCCTCGCCTGCTTCAAGACCCACAAGCCCATCCACGACAACCCCGCCGCCGAAACCTCCGCGCCCGATTCCCCATCCCAAAGCGCCTCTTCCGCGCCCACCGCCTCCCACGACGGCCCTACCACCGCCCCCGCTGCCCCCACAACCGCGCCGCAACCGCCACAGCAACACGCCCCCTCGGACCTCCAACGCCTCCTGACCGACCCCGCCCTCCTCGCCCTCCTCCAAAAGAACCCCGCGCTCCGCACCCGGCTGCACGCCATCTACACCTCGACCCTCGAGCCCTCGCCCGAAGCCTGGGCCGCGCAGCAGAACGCCGCCGCCGCCGCACACCACCGCGGCCGCGGCGGGTTCCGAGGCCGAGGGCGGGGCGCGCGCGGCAGGGGGCGCGGCGGCGGGAGCGGCGGCGACAGGCCGCGCGGGCCGTGGAAGCAGGAGCTCGCGGACAGGAGCGCCGTCAACCAGATACTGCGGGTGCAGGAGTGGGAGGGCGAGGGCGGGGAGGGCGTGCGGGAGTTCTTGGCGCTGGTGCAGCGGTCGGCGGGCGGGCGGGTGGAGGGAGGGGCGGGAGGCGATGGCGCGTTTGCGGCCGGGTGAGGGAGGGGTGCGGGACACTGACGGAGGTCGGACGGAGGCCGGACGGAGGCCTGCGACTGAGGGAGCTGACAATGGAATGTTAGAAGGAGACGTGTCGGGGTTCCGGAGGCATAAGCGCTTCTTGAAGTGGAAGGCCGAGACTTTTCCTCACGAAGAGCTACGAAGGCCGGCTAAGGGTGAGCTGCAATCATGGGTACAGAAGTGACCACATTAGGAATCTGGGTACATTACACTCCGAGAAACCCTTCTTTTTGATACCAAACAAATTTCTTCATCTGTAAATTGACATCAGAGAGTTTGTAATCATAGCGCAAATAGATTTTATGTGCCTGAATGCCGCACATCTGCTGTATTAAGAACAATCACTCAACATTTCAAAAGAAACATCAACTTCGTTCAAGTTCCAATTACTACAAGTCATGCCAAAAGGCGCAACAAAGCAGTTGATTTTTTGAAAGTTTGGAGCTAGAAGAATCTTCCTCGTTCTAAACTTCTAGGTGCCAATTGAGAATCCAATCGTCACTCGACGACAAAACCTTGAACCCGAATGACAATTAATGTCATAAAAACATGGATCGGGCATGTCTGAAACTTCCTAACCCCCATCCCTCAGAAATTGCGAAACCATAATTCGAGGACACGTCGACGCCGCAGTTGATGGCTAGCGCGTGTTGCTATTCACAAGCTCAATTAAAAAAGGTACGCTAATGTACGAAATTGAAGCATTCATCCGGATGACCTTGGTCAAAAACTTTCTCTTTTAGATGAAAGTTTCAACTTCAATGGCCAGCTCGAAATGTTCTATTTAGATGCTAAGTTTTCCTTGCGCTGGCTGTCAGCTGCAACGCCTTGTTATGCAAGACATCCTCGTGCTCTCCTCTTCTATAGCTCACTTGATAAAGACACTGTCTAAGAAGAGCCACGTGGGAATAAAGGACGTGAAGTGGCTAAAATGTAAATATCAGGCTTTCTCCTTGGACTTCACTCTTCTCTCATTAAGCTGGCTCATCGTCTTCAGACACTCTTAAAGGTCGTCAAGGTACTTCACTTCATCACCGGCCCTAGCCTTACTCAACAATATAAGCTTACTTTTGTAGATGCCCAATAACACTACCAACAACTGTGGGGCCGATGGCTGCGTCAACTGTACTACCTCTAATGGAGCTCTCAACGGCGCCGTTTTCGCCTCCAGCCAAGGGTGCGGTGGTCGCGAGCTCGCGCGTGCAATCAGAGGTTCGTACTATTTCCCACCAGCACTTCCCTTCTCTTTCTAACAGATTTAGTAGCTCTGGGATACTAAGTGTACCCTGGCGTCCACGAGTTCAGGGTAGAGTTCGTCAGGAACAGCAGCAGGGACCGGGTCCGTTGCGAGCTGGTCAGTCAGGACGACGGCACTCGTATGCTCTGCAGCGAACATTGCTCCACCAGAATCGAGGCCATGAAGGAGCTCTTTGCCGAGTTGATTCCGTTGACCGGCATCAACCTTCCTGGGCGCGGGTAGATCTGGAGGCAAGCATCATAGACATTTGGAGTCTGAGGCTTTTTAGGATAGTTTGAGAAAGGTCTCACGGAGCCACGGCGGCTAACGGAATGGTGTCCTAGTCTAGTCAGAAAACTCACACATGCACACTTCCAACTCACGATCAATTTGGCTTGCGAGCAAGCCGAGTGTGGTCCCGTCAGAAAGCTTTAGATATCTCTCCATTGAGTAATCTTTTTATTTTCCTGCAAAGATGGTGCAGCCATCTTCTCCTCTGAGCCGTTTCGCTAGCAGCGATGCTGCATAGCCTTGACAGCATGAGCGGCATTTCACAATATTCTGCCCACTCACACCCAAATCTGGGACCTTTCTCGTGAAAAAAAAATAAGTCTGTGGTCCCCAGCCGAGAGACATCCTCGTCTCCAGCCTTTCTCTCAGAGTGCGCGACATAAAGTTTCTCTTGACCGTGAAAATGCTTTTTCCACACCCTTTCATCATCATAGTATAGCTTCGCCGCTGTGCTCGCCCTCGAAGCCGTGGGCCTGCAGGTTCTTCCGCCTGAGCTTGTCTCTCTTCTTGCGCTCCTCGATCTCCTGCTTCTGCAGCGCGAAGACCTGCTCGACCGGTGCTTGTTCGAAGGGCTCGGGGATATAGTCGTCTTTATCGAGGTCCTATCATGCACGGAAAAACAGACAATTAGCTCCACGCATCCACCAAAAGCGCGCTTATGTCGTCTGCACGGAAAGGGAAGGGCAGCGTCATACAATCTCGCCAAGCAGCAGCACGTTCTCCCCGCGCACGAGGAACACGCCACGGTTGATGTCGGCATACAGGTTCTGCACGAAGATGCGCTCGATGGTGTCCTGGAGGACGAGGTTCGCTGCACAACCGCCGGTAACGTGTCAGCGCACAATGTCTCCAGCTCCGTGATTTCCGTCACCGCAAGAAGCCTCCATACCGAACTGGTCCCAGCTCCGAAGCACGCCTATGAGCTTCCGTCCGTCGCGCAGGGCGACCATGAGCTTCTCTGCAGGACACGCACGCAAAAAGCTTCCGCGTCAGCCGTTTCTCTCAACACACACGTCGCGGCATTCTGGGGCCGGGAAGGGAAGAGCGACTGACTGTCGGTCAGGTCGAGGAGTTGTGCGGCGGTGGTGAACATCTGCGGCGGAAGCTGGGGCACCATTGGCGGCATGGATTGCTGGGCGCCTGCTGCCGCTGCTGCTGCGTCGGGCGGCGGGGCGCCTCCGCCGCCCGGAGGCGGTGGTGGGTCGTTGAGGGTGAGGTTCTCCATTGTCGGGACGGATGGCGGTCGTGATAAAATGGTGGTTGTGCTTTCGGTCAAGGCCAGTCCATGACCAACGCGACAGCAGCTTTTGTGGGATGCGGGAGGGGCGCCGTTGAGGGTGATGCGCGACGTGGGTGCTTGACGTTATGTCAGGGCCGAGTCGCACGCTCCGCCAAGGCTGCGTCCGTGCGCCGCGTCGTGTGCGTGTTGCCGTGCCTCAGGCATGGAAGGTTGCTCGGCCGCCACTTCTCACTCATATTGGATTGGATGTTTTGTTTAATAGCCAGATTTCTGTTCGTCCGAGAGCTCAGAGAGCGTCAAGCCATAACACCGAAGCTATACGTACAAAGCCAAGACGTGCGCCTTATCCAGAGCCAGCTGATGCCCAAGTCATGTCCTTCGTCCAGAAGCCCAGTGTCCGTAAACTCTCACACGTGCCCTAATGCCAGCATTCCTGAGTGCCTGCGCCAATCTATGCCAAATGTCCCGGGGGTATTTCAATGTGCCAATTCCTCAATGCCAACCACGATAGGGATATCTCTTGCTCAATCCTCCTGTGAAAAAAAAAAAAGGGAAACTCCTCGCATGCTACAATACGCCAGCCAATACAGAACTTTTTCTCTTACTGTCCGCCGCCGCCGTGCTTCAAAAAGACCTTCCTCGTGGTGTTTGCCTCTTTAGCACCTAGCATCTTCGCCTGGTTCATCATTCCTTCAATCCATTCCAGCTTCTCCCCCGAAAGGTCCAACTTCTTCGTCTTTGGTCCTGCCAATCCGACTTCGCTACCTCCCCACGATCTCTGCGACGCTCCAGAGTCGACGTTTTCGTCCCTGTCTGCCGAGCTATAGCTGGACATGGCACTGCCAGGGCGTGACCGCGGCCCAGGCGTGCTAGTGTTAGGTGTGCCCAGGAATCGCTTCGATCCGCCTGTATTGCTGTGCGAGCTTGTGGGCCGCACCGCTTCCGGAGTACCCTGCATTCCGAGGACTTCGACTTTGCCCTCGGAAACAACCCGTCGGCTGTGGTGTTCCGCGTATTGCCTGAGGTATTCACCCAAGTCTGCCCAGCCGCCTCCCACACGAACCATCAATCTTTCGCCATTCTCACCAACACGACGCACAAAGAGCTTGATCGGCTTGTCCTTTCCAGGTTGCATGAGATGGTAGAGTTTGATACCAGAGTCACCGTGGCGTGCATGACGTTGAGAGCGGTCATGCTCGTCCTTGACTGGTGACATCGTGATCGACTGCGCGCTAGGTTTCCGTGAGACCCGCAGCGATGATGGTGGCCGAGATCCGGAGAAAGCGCGCTTGGATCTAGAATCGGAGTCCAGCGGGGACGACTCGGCGTCTCCAGACGTGAGGCGAATCGGCGCATGGACAGACGTGATGAGACGGCGGATCTGCTGTTCCAAGTCTGCGGTTGCGCTCGAAACCCGACGGTGCTGTGATTTCCTGGCTAGGCTCAAATATTTTGGCCTTGGGGGAGAATCTCCATCAAGGACCTTGTCATTGTCAGAATCCGAGTCGCTGGGGATTGCGATCGGGACCTGTTGAGATTTGCTCCTTCGCTTATGCATGGCAGAGTTCAGCGGCGGCCGGGGCATCTTTGCAGTAGCTCTCCCAGGAAGCGGTCGGAGCGAAGGCGAGTTATCCGCGCTAGCATCAGGGCTAGAGGGCAGCGAATCCGTCGGTGTTGGGTAGTCTGGCTCGACCCGGACTTCCGGAGTGTCCATGGTGGGGGCATAGCCATCGCTGCTCTCAGAGGAGACGGTCTCTTCGTCAGTCTTGGCCAAAGGACCGCCAGGGTGCGAGTGGCGTCGCCGGGGGCTACTGTTGTTAGATGCCAGATCAGGTGGGTTGCTTGAATTACTGCCCCGTCTGACATCCACGCTCTTGACTTGCGATCGAGTGTAAGACTCGATAGAGGTGACAGAAGCGCGCCTCTCTACGGATTCTTGGATACTACTTTCCGCGATCGCTTCGGAGTCGTCACTGTCGACTGGCTCGTCATCGAGGTCGACATTGCGGAAACGAGTCGCCTTCGTCGGCGTGCCCTCAATCGTCTCCAGTCGCTGGAAGAACTTGAAGGGCGATACGTGAATGTCAGGCTCAGAACGAGATCGCGAGCGCTGGTGGCCGCGGTCAATGATGTGCGACGGAGATTTCGGACCAAATGTGGTGTTTGTGCGATTTAATTTAGGTACAGGTCCTGCGAGCTTGTTGCCATTGCCATTCTCATCGGATAGTAATCTGTGCTCGCCATTGTCTGACGACAATAATGTCTTCCGCGGGGTGTGGTGTGCGCCGAAGCCGAAGGGTTGATCTGCACCGCGTGCTGATGTGGGCCGAGTGAGTTTTTCCGGCGGTCTGGACATTAACATGTCAAGCTCAAAAATACGCTTCTGTGCGTCGGCCGCCCACTTGCTGTAATTCGCTTCGACTGCCTCGAACTCGTCAATCCAGTTATCGGGGAGAACGTCGTTCATGCCCTCGAGTGCATCCAGCATCCGGTCAAGCTTCCGTCCCAGGCTCGTGATCTTGTTCTGCAGGCTATCACGGGTCTCGGTGATGACCTCCTTCCAGCCATCGAGCGCCTTCGTGGAATTCTGAGGATCATCGGGGAGATCCAACGCATCCCATCCCTGACGCATGGCCTTCGTCACATCGTCCAAGCCGGCCAGGAAATGGGGCACTTCATGCAGGACCATCAGGCGGATCGACCACACACTCGTCAGCTGGCTGAGATACGAGAGACACGGGAGAGCCTGGAGCATGGTGTGGGTTACAACGTAGGAAAAGTCGTCCAAGAGGTGGAGCTCGGCGCGTTTGTTGCCATAACCTGAGCCGGGCCGCGGCCGTTCCATGGGATACATGTCCAGGATGTGTCCTTTGAGTTCGTCCATGTTCAGATCCTCCAATTCTTCCTTGATCTCATCTATCCGTGCGCCGTATGCCAGCACCTCCGATGCAGGCAGCGAGCCCCAATACGTCGAGCCGTCAACATCGTTCTTGTCCGTCGAGGCACCATCCCTGTCGACGCGTTGCGTGTCTTTCTCCTGAATGTATGGGTCGCGGTGCAGCGGCGGTTCGAAGGTGTCGGACCACGTCCATCGTTCCAGCTCGGCGCACCAGTCCTTGATCTTCTTCGTCGCGGAGGCGACGCGGACGCCCAGGTCCTTCTCTGCGGTGGATGCGTTGGAGATGCCGGACAGGAGCTGCTGTTCCTCGGGAGCTGCGGCTGGGTCGATGCCGTCGGTGAAGGCCTGCAGGGTGGCGGAGGGGGAAACGGCCCAGGGCTGGGATTCGTAGGTGGTCATGTTTTTGCGCCGATCGCGCGTAGGCGAAGCGGAGGGGGAGTCTCTCCTGGCGCAGCGCTCCAGGAGCGGCGTGGAGAGGGAGAGCGCGCTTGGTGGGCGCGCCGCCATGGCTGGATGCGGAAGGGGTGCTCTGATGACAAAGTGTACATAAAGGAGTAATGTGGTGTGGGTGAAGGTGTGCGGATGAGATTGAAGAATGAGGTGGACGCGTCGCGGGAGATGATGACGGTTCGGGAAGGCTATTGGCACAGTAATTACAGGCCCCAATTTGCGAGACCAGGCCCTCTCAGGTTCGGCCAGAAGCTATGGCATTCTCCGGCAGCCAATGAACGGGGATTCTCGGGCCGCACCCCGCCTTCCCTTCCTTCCCGCAAACGCGTGCCAGGCACCAGAAGATGCGCTGGCGCGAACCGCCCGTAAACACCAGCTTCAACACCACAGAACCCATTGCGCTCTCACCGCCCGGCTGATTGCCATCCACGGACCGCGCAAGTCGCCCCTCTGCTCCACGATGTGCCGCCGAAGTCCACCGCGCTAGCCCCCGTTGCTAGTACTAGTAGGTAGCCCTGTGGATCTGTAGCCCTACGCGCCGATCCGGAGGCCCCCTCGCGGCTCAGTGCTTCTGCTTGTCCTTCTCGCGGCGGCCCTCTTGCACGAGGGCGTCGACCCTAGCCGACGTCAGTCTGCGGTCCGTCAGGGGCTGGGCCTAATTTTACCTCTGCAAAGCCCCGAATCCCTCGATAAAACACGACGCGACCCACTTCCACCACAGCCCACTCAGAAGCGCCACGTTGTGCCGCTGCAGCCTACGCGCCATGACAGACGACTCGACAACGTGGATGCCCACCATCAGCGCCAGCACAATCGGCTGCACCTGCGCCGTGAAGGCCGCGAAGCCCGGAGCATGCTTGAGCACGTGGTCGTAGATAAACGACCCGGGCAGTGCATTGGCTCGGCGTGAAACAAGCACGTACGTGAGTGCACAGACAGCGAAGACGACAGCATGCGCTCCTCGCGGGCGGGTGTACTGTTTGACCGTAATGTCGCTTCGGCCCAGCGCCGCGAGAGCGTCCTTGTCCATCTGGACGAGGCGCTCGCGGGCTTCACGCCACGACTGCATAGGGGGTTCCAGCGGCACCGTGTACTTCTTGCCCGCGGCATCGACGCTCATGGAGCCCAGGTTCATGTCTACCAGCCGCGCCTTGCGGGCAGCGAGCGCGGAGACCTTGCAATAGTGCTCGACATAACGGACAATCTGAGTCATCAGCTCGAGCAGGCGGCAGTGGGGTAGGGTGCGGCGACGCCTACCGAGTCCTGGTGGTCAGCGTTCATGTGCGAGATGATGCGCTGCTTGGCGGCAGCCTCCTGAGCGGCAGGGTCGGCCATGGTGCGGGCTGGCGGCTGGCGGCTGGCAGTCAGCGAGTGCGTCTGCAGACACGGTGTGAGGAGCGGGCGAGATGGAGCGGCGCTGCGGCGAGATAGCTACGATCCATCTCCGGACGCGGCGGACACCGTCTTCCGCCGACCCGCACCCGCCTCCTCGTCCACCGTGTGACAATCGAGACCGCGCCCTCCGCTCTGCGCTCCCCCCGCCGCCGTGTGACCCTCCTAGGCGCACCCCGGCCCGCGCCTGCAGCTTGTGCTGCACCGCGGAAGCGACTAAGCGACTTCACGTTAGCAGCTGAACGACCGCAACGCAAGCGACCGCACCACCCTCTCGATCCCTCGCGATGCACGGCGCAAGCCACGACGACCTTCTCGGGCGCCGGTTGCTTTCCGAAACAACGGCCCCCCGGTCGCCTCCGCCCGTTACAGCCAACTAAATGCAGCCTGCCGCCGGATTAAATCATAGACGGCCGAACGGCCGTGATGATGACGACTGAATGGCGAAACTTGGCAACGAGCACGGGCTCCCGCAGGTTTTGGGAGGGAATCCGGGACGCTGCGATCGAGACCCACTGCCAGACCTGGCAGGGCTGGCGGGGTTCCGTTCATGGTTGTGTCTGACCAGCCGCCGTTCTGCCCGCACTTCGTCGCCTAGGCGCCATGTTGCGTCAGAGGCAGCTCTAGGCGACCAGGGTCTTGCGCGGAAGCTCTTGCAAACCTGCTAATGTACGAGTACGCTCATCTTTTCTCCCTCCCAATTCCGCCCCAATCCTCTTGCGCCTCATCCCTCAACTCTGTCTCCCAACCTTTCGACCATCTCTTCTGCAAGAACATCTTTTGCGCATTTCTTGTACATACGCCTCTCATCACACCTCGCGCATTGAACCACTAGACTTCGACTATGGCGGACAAGACTCAAGAAGAGCAGCAGGCCTCTGCCGGTGCTGAGGCCCAGGGCAATGCCTCTGCCAGCGGCGGCATTGGCGCGCAGGGCTCCAGCAAGAAGACCACCGAAAAGAAGGCACCAAAGAAGCTCGGCCAGAAGAAGCAACCCGAGCCTCAGCAACAACCAACGCCAGAGGAGTCGCCAGAGTCTGATGCGGAAATGGACGACGTTGAAGACGAGCCTGAGCCCGAGCCTGAACCGCGCAACAAGTCCAGGCGTCGCCAGTCTCGTGGTCGCGGTCGCAAGAACATCCCTGACAGCGACACCGAATCGGTAGCCCGCTCCGATGTCTCAGCGACTGGCGGACGTCGCAACCGTCAGCGACAGAGGCAGAAGACCAAGCAGCAAGGCGGCGGCGGCCCTCTCGAGGGCATCACCGAGAATGTGCCCGGCGGCGAGGTTCTCGGCGGCGCTACCGACTTGGTTCAGAACACAGCCGGCAACGCCGTCAATCAAGTCGGAAACACTGCCGGCAAGGCGCTCGGCGGACTGACTGGCGGCGGCAACAAGGAGGAGGACGAGGACAGCAAGGGCGAGCAGCTCCGGCTCCGCCTCGAGCTCAACTTGGACATCGAGGTGCAGCTCAAGGCAAAGATTCATGGTGACCTGACACTGGGTCTTCTGTAAGTCCACACAAGTCACACGCGCAGATCAGCGACAGGCAGCTGACGAAAGAGCAGTAACTAAGCGCATGGGTTTTGTTTCACGGCACGGATCGGATCGACTTAATTCACGAATTATGTTGGACATGGATGTATGCAGCGGCGCATGGGACTTGAATTCTTTTAGTGTAATGGCTTTGATATCTGTGTGCGAACTAGAAAAGCAATCTGCAACTACTCGTGTGCGTTCCACGATGCATGTGTGAGATGAGAGTCGACCGGTCACCCGCGGTGAGCTCTGATTTAGGTTGGCCCGATAGGCTGTCTCCGCCGCGCACAACGGCAGGTTGCGTAACTCTTGGCGGGGCGATGCTAGTTTCCGGGCAGGCCTGTCAGCGGCTTCGATCATCGCGAGGTGGCTTTTCCGTAGCGGCCATCATGTCCGCTTTTCGCGCCCGCCAACGCGCGTGTTGCCTGACTCCGCAACCCTGCGACGCGCGCTCCCCCGAGCCGCCGTTGACGTCAGTCGCCTCACGCACCCCTGCCCGCCTTTGCGCAATGCTCTGGGATGTACATGCTGCCAGCCATGCTCAATCAGGATTTGGCCTGGCTGTAAGCTGCCGATTACCTGCTCTAGGCCCTGCGCCTTGCCAACGTCTTTGCTAGTGCTTTGGACATCTCTCAGCTCTCTCCTCCCACCCCTCCTTACTCTCACCCTCTGTACCCCGCGAAATCCTCCGACAAAACAACCCTCAATCAACCCATCTGTCCGCCTCCGTCACCTGTACATACTCTATTCACCCCGCCGAATCCTCCCATCTTCGTCCGCCACCATGTCCGACTCCGAGGGCGACGCGCAAACCGCCATGGCGAAGAGGAACCAGGCCACCATGCAGAAGAAGAACGACGAGGTGCCCTCCTACCGCACGACCATGCAGCAGGAGAAGGCGAAGAACGCCGCGAAGCAGGAGAAGCGGGAGACGGGCCAGCAAAGCAACCGGTCGCGATCGGCGTCGCGCCGGGCGCGCCGGACGCGCATCCAGAAGATGATGGACGAGGGCAAGTACATGAAGACGAACAGCCTGGAGGCGCTGGAGGAGGCCGACGCGAACGGCGAGCTGCAGCAGATGCAGATGTTCGAGCGCATAGGCCCCGACAGCACCTCCATGGACGGCCCCGTCACCCACGCCCGCGCCATGCGCGGCGAGATCCCCATGCGCGGCACCAACCCCAACCAGCCCTACCAGATGGAGCCCATGCAGAAGCAGGGCAGCTCGCTCGACGACACCGACGGCCTGAAGCTGAAGCTCGAGGCCAACCTGGAGGTCGAAATCGAGCTCAAGGCGAGCATTCGCGGCGACCTTACGCTGTCTCTCTTGTAAGTCAATGTTCTCCTTCCATCCCTCCCGAGAGTAAAAAAGCGGCCTTTAAAGGGCTGATCGTTTACCCTTCTGGTTATAGAGAATAATAACCAGTGTGCCATTAGTGCGTGATCACGAAGTTCTGACGACGGATGGTTTGCTCTTCAACGACAGTGAATGAACGGAAAGTTTATGAAATTTTATAATGGCCCTCGGCACCTTGCCACGTCTTTTTCCCTGTACAGGGCCGCCTACGAGGAGGGCATTGTATTCGAGCGTTGGGAGTTCATATGGGCCAATGTCTTTTTTGGGCACGAATGTTGGGTAAAGTTAGAAAATTACAAGTCACCGACTCTTTCATGCTCCCTTCCCGATGGCATTATATGAATTTTCTCATATCGATTTTCGGTGCTATAGCTCCCCCGGTCAGGAATATCCCCTCCAATTCCTTCCCGATGAACCTTGTTTGAAGAGATCGTTAAGTCTTTCCATCGCTCCGTCCATCCTTGCTGTTTGCCGTGGGTCGCACAGATACTCAAAGTGGTGGCCGCCTGAGACACCGCAGATTGGTACCCCCGAGCATGCATACGCATTGTAAGGCTCCATCGCCCCTTACTGGCCCCGGTCTTGAAATACCTCTACCGACGAGTGCCTCCTTCGGCTTTCACGCCACCCGCCCCATCGCCTTGGTGGGCTTGCGCGCCTACCTCGGAATCCTCGCGTGGCACCGCTGACTGGATTGCCGCACCGCCAGCCCAAGCCACACTAAGGAGCCACTGCCGGGTCTGCTCATCGACTACTGCGTTGTTGGCGTTGAGGTAGGGCCGCACTTCGTGTTCAAACTGCGCGCGCCAAGCGTAGGTGCCAGGAAGCGGCGAGTAGTACGGACTGAAGTAGAGTTGAGGCGGTCCGCGGACATTGATGCGGTAGTTCTGTGACGTGTGGTAGGTCTGCGGGTGGCAGTTGTGCTGCGGGCGGTAGTAATGCTGCGGCGGGTGGTAGTAGTGCTGAACGGCGGAGGTGACGACGGGCGGCTGAGCAGGCTGTTGGGTTTGAGGCACGGGAGGCTGTAGCTGGAAGACGGTGGTGGTGTAGTCGGGGCGCGGAGCCAGCTTTCGCGGGGTCTTCCCTGATAGCAATGTGCTGGGTAGGTTAATACTGAATGTGGGCGCTGCGGAGTTGTTTGCTTACGGTTGTCCGGCTTGAGCTTTGGCGGAGTCATATCGTTGATAATGCGATCATCAAGTCATGGGAGATGGGTGCGGAGGTTGATTGACACAAGGAGCCCACGGAGCGCGTAGGACGAGGGTGATATAGCTACGTAGAAGGCAGCTGCGCGCTACGCGAGACAGAGCAGGCTAACCAAATTTGGACTGTGGTCAGTGTCTGCGCGTTCTCCGCGCCCATCAGTGCTGGTTGCTTTGAGTACGAGGTCAATTCTGAAAGTATTGCAACAAACTGACATGAGTAGTTGAATCATTCATCCAGAGGATCTTGGGATTTATTTCACTGCATAATTCTGTTCGGGCGAATAATTCAGTTGCCCATAAAGGTGTGTGCGTGTTGTAACGCTCTCCGATCCGACCTCGTAAGAACAGTTGAGAAAGACCTTCATGCTTGCTTAATTGAATGAATTTTCAGAAAGGCCATCAAATTTTATCCAATGCCGACACCGCTTCCTCGAAGTCCTCCATATCTATTGTCCGGCTAATCTTTTCTCTCAACCAGGTCTTGGCGTTGACGCCGGGAAGTAGGCCACGGTCACGCAGGGCGGTATAGACGCACGCGGCGGCGAGGCTTCTCGCTGGAAAGTAGTTCGAAAGTTGGTAGTCCTTGCACCTACCGAGAGTCAGTAGACAACTTCATCTTCGCATTAACAAGACCTACGCAGCCATTGCCTTTGTCTTGCAGTCTTTTGCGATTCCCGTCTCCATAACGTCGATGATTCTGTTGCCCTCCTTGTACTCCTTGCTCCGAGCATCGAGTTCGTCTGCTGCATCCAAAGAGCTATCACCTACGCCAAAGTCACACATGGCTCCAATCATGTAGCCGGAGATGAAATCGAACGGGGTCGACACACGCAGTTCGAATCTTAAAACACGTAGCAAGATGAGCTCAGTCCGGACAAAGGCAGAGCGGAGTGCGTCATAGGTCGGGGATGGGCATATTAGGGGCGTAGTTGCGGGCTTTCCCATGTGCATCAACCGCCAGGCAGGAAGAAGGAACTCCCGTACTCGACGCGGTGCTTCTGTTGCTTTAGCTCCGAGGGAGAGGCACGCAAGAAGAAGCATCTACTCCTGTCAGCCAGTGCAGCGAGCATGTCAATACAGAGAAAGTGAAAACGCACATGTTCATTCAGATCAGGCAGATTGTCTTGTTTGCGACGGAATTTGCGGTACCTATTCAGGTAGACAAACGAAATGCCGAGACACTCTTCCGGACTTTGGAGACGTTAGTGGAGTCACGACAGTGAGGTTGGCGTTGAGAAGGATATGATTGGGAGCGGGAACCTGTGAAACTCACAGCCGTAAGATGTCGGCTAAGGTTGTTGCAAGAGATATAGCATCCATGGGTTGGTGAGGATGGACAGCCTCGTCCATGCGCTCCTCCTCTTTGCAAGTTCGGTGTTGAGATTTTCCTAGACCTCACGGCAATGGGCTTTTGGAACAATTGATAGAGGCTTCGAGCCCACCAAGGCGCATGATGACTGGTGCACGAACGGAAGCGTAGGCAAGGGTGTGCCGAGTAGTTTCGAAGAGTTGCGCGTTAAGTGGTGGCCGGAGTTGTGCGGAGAATCGGAGATAAAGGGTCGTTTAGTAAGCTACGCTTTCCCTTATCGGGACAGTCGGGTCGCCCGTGCTTTCCCTTCGCCGCTGCTGCCTTCCTCCGCATCTCACTCACTCACAACAGACGCGTGCTGCATGCTGTCTGCCGAGGACGACGACAAAATAATATGAGCCTTGTCATTGTATCTTTGCCCAACGGTTGCACTCGGTGGATGACGTGCAGCACCCGAGGTCCCACGGGCAAATCACACCCCCCTCAACAACGGACTGTCGATGTTGGAAATGGCTGAGCATCATCGCCCGGACATCATGGACTCAATCAATGTTCTTGAGGAAGATGTGTTCTCTGCGCCATCAAAGCAGACTTCATCGGCTTCTACTCCTACCACATCGATTTCAGCTCCACCCACCTTACTTGCCAGTTCCATGAAGGCTATCGATGAGGACTCCATCTTCGCGGATTTTAGAAATTACATCCCTCTCGGATGCATTGTAACGGAGCCTCATTCTGGATCTCTTCGAAATTCCGGATATTGGATCGAATTGGACGCTTCACAACTGTCAGCCCACACTGGCCTTGACGATCATCTGAAGGTGTCTATTGGCGTATTGCTGGACGCGAGATGGATTCGTGCTCAATGGAAGGCATCCTCCGGAATAATAAGAATCTATGTACTTCCTCACGATATTGGTCGTCGCTTCGTGGACCGCAGCGCCAGAAAGGTCCGGGCCGCTCTTGAGCGCATTGTCCAAACAGTGCTTGTCTCCGCGGATCTTTGGGATGGCAGGATATCCAACAGGACTCCAACTCATCACGCCACTTTTGATCCCTGGGGCACGGCTGAGGATTCTTCGCTGTTCTATCTGTTCAACACCCTGCCTTCTCCGTCTCCGGACCCTGAGAAAGTTCAAGACCCATACGCAAGAGCGGCCATGCAAGATCTACTGGATGTGAATGTCCCTGGGCTAAATGCAAGGCTATATCCGTTTCAAGCGAGATCTGCCGCTCTTATGCTCCAGAGGGAAGCCTCCCAGGAACTCTTTCTTGATCCACGTCTTGAAATCCGAAAAGCGCCAAATGGACAGGAGTTCTATTACTGTCCCCGAGATGTCGAGTTTCTCCAAACCCCTCGCTGGTACGAGAGTAACCGTTCTGGAATTCTTGCAGAAGGCATGGGCAGAGGCAAAACCATTATCGCAATCAGCCTGATACTGGCCACAAAGCATCATCTTCCCAGAATACCCCCGGAATACCAGACAGGACATCCAGTGCGGCCGAAAGTAGGCACACTGTTGCAGATGGCCGCAGCAGCCACTGGAAGGCACTCGGTCCCGTGGAAAGCTTACATGGCTCTTCACGAAGAGGAAACGGGGGAAGAATTGACCGAGTGCATCAAGGAACTCACTTACAATCCCCCGCGCTATGAAATACCTGCACAGCCGGTCCGTTTCAATAGGAATACAACCGTCCCACCTCCACGGAAGATGACCATGTGTAGTGGAACAATCGTGGTCGTTCCTCGGAACCTACTCCATCAATGGCAGTCAGAGCTGCATAAGCATGTGGAGGAGGGCCGTCTGAAGGTTCTTGTCATGGATAATCCTCGAACATGGCTTCCACCAGCACCGGAATTGATCACTTACGATATCATCTTGTTCAGCCGCAGCCGATTCGAGCTGGAGATTCGAGATGGTTCAGACGAGAAAGGACGCCGGCCAAGTCACAGCCTCCCACTAGCGTGTCGCTGTCCATACATTGGCGCAACAACAACGCGCGATTGCACCTGCGTGAGGACCGACGATCTGTACGTTTCACCGCTGAAAAACTTGCATTGGTTGAGGATCATGATCGACGAAGGGCACAATTTCTCATCTCCGAGTTCCAACGCCGTGCTTGTTGCACAGAAGTTGGTCCAGGCTGAGCGGCGTTGGGTAATCTCCGGTACTCCCGCCAAAGACGATCTTCTTGGAGTGGAGGTAGATCTTGCCTTCAACGAATCACCAAGTATGGGTGTCGAGAATGATGCGCAAGCATTGCGAGACAAGGTCCTGGAGCAACGAAAGCGATTTGATGGCGAAGGTTCAAGTGGTGCAGGTGCCACAAAAAGCCTTGGGCAGTTGGCAACTCATTTCCTTCAGGTGAAGCCGTGGGCAGAAGTAGACTACGAAAAACGGGCAGATTGGCTGGATCACGTCTACAGAAACGAGGACAAGGACTTCAAGCGCCGCACATACGACGCCTTCTCCCAGTGCATGAAGAAGAGTCTTCAGCAGCTCATTATCAAGACACAGCCCTTCGATGTGGAAAGGGACCTAGTGTTACCACCCCTCACTCACAGGGTCGTTCGGCTGGAGCCGAGTTTCTACGACAAATTATCCGCGAATCTCTTCGTTCTTGTCTTGACAGCCAACGCGATAACCTCGGAGAGGACAGATATCGATTATCTGTTTCATCCTCGGAGTCAACAAGCCCGCAATCAGCTGATCACGAACCTTCGCCAGAGCAACCTCTTTTGGACGGGTTTCAGCGAAACTGACGTTGGAAATGCCATCGAGCATGGGTGCAAATACCTTGTCAAAGAGAATGCGCAGTGCTCAGACGAAGATCGTAGGCTTTTGACAGAGTGCATCAATTTTGCCGAGAGCTTTGTGCTTGCTTCACAGAACTGGAAAGCAATGAGTGCGACACACGAAGTTGGGCTTTTTGTGGAATCCTGGCCTGAAATCTCATCACACGCCTGGGCCCTTGGAAAGGAACATCCAGAGCTTTACGGAATTACACAGTTGCTACAGGCCCAAGCATACGTCAATGAGAGACTGGCCTCTGATCCGATGGAAGGATTCGAGGCTGCTGGGGTTGCGGCTATTGACGAAGCGTATTCGGCAGAGGTTAATGTGACGAAGTCCGACGCCAACGATCAACAAGAAATGAAGATGGGACTTCCCTCTTCCAGCGTGAAAGTGGAAGTGAATGTGTCTAAACTTCACGCTCCACCCAAAAGGAACATTCCAACGCCGAAGAAGGACGTCAAGAAAGGTTTAGCAAAGGGATCAACGAATGCGACCGGCCCTGCAAGAGAGAACTCAAAGTGGGCCTCCACCCCAAATCTGTCTAGGTAATGCGAGCTAAATATATTGTAGGAAAGCAAAAGCCGGAGAGACTATACCGGCTGAGACACCACGGAAACGCGCAAGAGATAGTGGCACTGAGCTTGTCGGCGACTCACCTCTGCGGAATACGCAGATCATTGGCACCGTCTCCGCTAAGCTGAGTTATCTCCTCGGGCAAGTCATGGCCTACTACAGAGATGAGAAAATTCTCATATTCTATGATGGAGACAACGCAGCCTATTACATTGCTCAGTGTCTCGACCTACTCGGTGTCCCTCACGAAATTTATTCGAAAGGCATTTCGAACGAGCTTCGGTCTCGATACATTGTCAACTTCGACAAGGATCCAACACTCAGAGTCTTGCTCATGGACGTGCGCCTGGGTGCCTTGGGACTCAACGTCAATCAAGCATCACGGGTCTACTTTATCAACCCTGTCTGTCGTCCAAGTATCGAGGCCCAAGCTGTGAAGCGTGCCCATCGTATTGGCCAAACCAAACCGGTCTACGTGGAAACACTTATTCTTACTGGAACCATCGAAGAAGCCATGTTCGAACGATCGAAGGCCATGACAAGGAACGAACACATGGAGGCAAAGACGCTAGAGGATGACCAAAAGATTACGGACATCATCAAGAATGCACGACTTCTGCCGGTGGATCCGGAGGAGGCGGCTGGAGAGCGCCAAATGGCGCCGCTGAAAAAACCAGAGCAACTGTTTGGTAGGCCAGGGAGAGGAGCGCTGCGGAGACCAGGAGGCGGACACTCACCTTCATCTCCGAAGCGGCGTAAGAAGAACCTAAAGACTCCGTTGAAGGAAGAGAGGGTGCGGACGATTGTAAACCACCGCTGCAGAGGCCACTTGGGCAGAGCGTAGTATGAGCAGACGTGCTATTTCAGGCGTAGCTAACGTGCTCGCTCTGTCTCACGGGCTTCTCACTAAGAATCACACCGGAAGTTTCCTCCTGGACGGAATATGGGTGTTATGTTTTAGCATCTCAATATCTCAATTTATAGGGCTGGAGTTGAACTATTATGTTGGATACATCATTCGCACACGAACGAAGCGTCTTTATCAAGATAAATAATTCGTTCATTGTGCGTAACCACTGCCTCGGAGCAAGCTTCATACATAGTTCAGGCTCCTCTCCCGACTCACTTCCGTCGTCGCGGTCGGTGAAATACTCCCAGTCCCATCGTGCTGCATATCCCATTCCTCCTTCGTCTGCCTCACGATAGCCGCCCCGCTCCCTTCCGTCTCCACACTCTCCCGACTCTCCCCTCTAACCCCGCCTCCAACGGTCGTCTGATACGCCAACCCGCCCACACTCTTCATCCCGCCATCCCCCCCATTGCTGAACGCCCTCATCCTGAACACGCCCTCAGACCCCACAGCCCCGCCGCCACTCCCGCTCCCGTCCCCGTACTTCCTGTTCCTCGAGTACTCGTCCCCGCCGCCGCCGGTGCTCCGCTGGAAGCCGCTCAGGTTGCGGTTGATGCGGCCGGCGGACCACTCGAGGAAGGGCTTGAGGGCCGGGATGCACGCGGCGATGATGGTGATGGTGCTGTGCAGGTCCGTCCACAGCCAGTAGCCCGTCTGGTCGTAGGAGGTGTCGAAACCGCCGCCGCCGCCACTACTCGCCCTGGAGACGGGCCCGTAGCCGAGGTTCTGGAGGTCGACGGCGTTGAGGCTGCGGGAGTTGTGGGAAGATGACGACGACGAGGCGGCGCTGGTGGAGCGGGCCTGCGAGGCGGCGTAGCGGGTGATGGAGGCGGCGATGACGCTGGTGGGGGGTGAGGCTTGCGTTAGCCACTGCCCTTTTTTCTTTCCCCCCTTCGACTCCACCGATCTCCGTAGAACAAACAAACGAAAAGGGACAAGAAGAATAAGAAGAAAAAGGGTTGGGAGACTCACACGACCCGCACGGCGAACAGACCCTGCACGACGGCCTTCTTGCGGCGCGAGATGCGCACGCCGCTGACGATCCAGAACGGCAGCGCGACGATGGCGGCCTCGGTCACGCAGTCGAACACGGTCACGTATAGCCAGATGCGCTCCGGCAGGCACGACCCGGCCGGGTACGCGGTCGGGTCCCACGGGTGCGGCAGCGGGCACTGGAAGGCCACGACCAGCGAGGCCGACAGCCACCACGCGCCGATGGCGACGGCGAGCGCCCACGTGAAGAGGTGGTGGATGCGCTTGACGGCGAGGCGCCGGAAGAAGACGGTCATGCTGATTTTGGCGGTGGCGAGGATGGCGAGGTAGAGGATGTGTTGGGCGTAGTTGGCCTACGTGGACGGGGGTGGGTTAGTTGAGGGCTGCGGATTTGGGGGGGGGGGGGGGGGGGGGGGGGGGCTGGTGGTGGGGGATGGGGAGGGGGTGGTGCTGAGGGTGGGTGGACCTTTACTCGTCTGTCGTTCTGCTGCGCGGACAGGGTGGCGCGGTGCTTGCCCAGGCCGCCGAGCTGGACGGCGAGGGCGAGGGAGATGGTGGCGCCGATGTCCATTATCTGTGCGGATGGCGGAGTGAGCGGAGCAGCTCTGCGGAGCGGTGGAGGGCCCACCGCTGCCCGGGCCGACACTTACCAGTGCGATCCCGATCATGATGTCCTCGAGCCGCAGGTCGCGCGTGGCCGTGTAGCGGATGGTCAGCCTGACAACGACGAGGATGATGGCGAGGGCCATGAGCGCCCAGCTGGCCGGTTCGATGTTCTCGACGTGTGTTTGGATGCCCATCTCTGGCGCCTGGGGGATACGAGAGTGATGGCGCGAGGTGAGGGCTGTTGGACAGGTGACATGAATCAGGTGTATCAAGAAGTAGCAGTATATGGGTAAAATAAGAGTGCTGAAATATATGAGGGTCCTGCCTCGCGGTTGGGAAGGTGCAGAAGAATACAGGTGGAGGTAAATTGGGGACTGGTGGGAAAGTAGAGCAGTCAAACGCGGCGCTGCCAAGGGCGCAAAGATCCGGGTAGGAGGGAAGAGGCTGTCCGAATGTGGAAGCTTCGCCAACTCTTATATTAAATGCCGCTTGCCGGAGCAGAGGGCATGCAGGTGGCGTGGGGCGAGAGGCGCCAATAGCAGGGTCGGGAAAGGCGATATGCAGCCATATCCCTCTCGGCAATTTGCTGGCGAGGCGGTAAACAGGGGATTAAGCACTGAAACAAACCGCACACCCGGACGGAACCTATAGGGGACCGACCGTACGGCCGGGTCTCCCGGAGTCTCCTACCGAAAGGCAGGACCGTTGTTTGGTGGCGGCGGAGGGGCCAGGCGGCAGACAAGGATTCACTTCAGTGAGCGGAGGATGCACGACACGTGAAGATCGCCGCGCGCGTGGCAGTCAACGAAGCGAGCCGCTGCGTCTGTCCACAAGATCCGAGTGCATTGGGCAGGTGATGGGCTCTTTGCAGGCTTCTGTGACCGGAGGTCCACATGGGTACTCTGGTTGACATGTTGGGGCCCGTCAATTGTGCAAAGCCATAACGTGCTGATATCTGAATGAGCAGTCAACGCCGAAGCTGTGGATCAGGACCTGGTAGTGCGGCTTGGGTTCTCACGTAAGAGGCTTTCGGGACCTGGTCGAAACAACATCCGCGCAAACGCCAAGGCCGGGTTCGGAGAAAGATTTGGGGGTTGAGTTCTCGAACAGTGGCGCAGGTCAGCCTTGGAGGTCAAGACGTTTCAAGAGATCTAGACAGCTGACGACAATGACCAAGATGCTCTATAAGATCAACCTTATCTGAAGGGATTAGGCGGTGTTGAGTGGGCGTGACGGGAGGCAGTGGCTGGACGATCTGAGACATGAGGAGGAGGGTTTGGCTGAACACGGACATTGGGATGACGCGGACTTGATGGTGCCGCAATGCGGAAGGCCGCTATAATGGCTCCCGCTGTGCAACATCGGCTATGTCAGCGGATTGCCGGGAATGAGGCCTGATGGACGTCTAGACTCCGTGGAGTCAGGACTCGGGTGCATCCGTGATTGGTGTGATGGAGCCCGGGAGCGGGAGCCCCGACCCACCATTCGGCAGTTCAGCGGGAATGTGGCTGATCTGGGAGATCTCTGGCAGCACGAGCAGAGCCATCCATGCACGCACCAATCCAAACGGCCTCGACGAGGCTCCTCCGCTCGGATGTGCGCTCGGAAGGAGGCGGTGGCTTGAGTAGCAAGGGGAACAAGGGCCGAATAGGCGAATAGTGATGTTCCTTGAGATAGTTGAGAGATGCAGGATGTCTATCTTCGTGAGACTGCCAAACGGGGCCATCGGTCCGGGAATGCTGGCATGCAGGCTGGAGCGAGATGCCAGATTCTTCAGACAACAAGAACTCAGCCTTTAGAGCTCGGAGACGACTGGAGTAGTGTGAATACGTAAAAGTGAATAGGTTCACAAGTAGAGGATTCAGTCGGATGTTTCAAGAACCCCTGCAGCGATCACAGTCGTCGTAAGCAGTGGCGCTCTTCGCTGTGATTGGCCTCAGCTCGGTGCGCGGCCAGCAGGGAGTCCAGACGTGAAAAGTTAGGGGAAGCATTGAAGAAGAGCGCCGGCCGGCATCGAGGAGGTCGTCTGGCATGGAGGCGGCTCTGCACAGCACGTATGTACGCAACGTCAGCGCAGCGGTGCTGCCAGCAACGCGGCAGAAGCGGCCGGGTGGAAGGCGGCGGAACAGGATTCGTTGCCAGCCCACTCAATTGCGCTCGAGTGGCTCCAATGCCGTGGCGCTAACGACGTGAAGCTCCAGCGACGCCCGGCTGGCGGGAAGAAGAAAGAGCAGCAGGCAGCCGCCCCGGACGGCAATTCCAAGCCGGCGCCACGTGACAGCGTGGGGCGGACCCGTTCAGCGCGTCGATCGCCTGCTGGCCACCTGGCGAACAACACAACAACGCGGTGAGGCGCCCGAAAAAAAAACAAGACACCACGACGGAAAACCTGGAGTGCGGTTGCGGTGTCCCCGGCCGCCGGGCCCCAGCCAGGCCGCGGGCTGCTGAATCAGCCCCGCTGCGCTCAGTTCCTTGCCCAACCCCGCAGCGATCTCCATCACGACATCGCAGGCCGCGATGAGCTGGCTGCTGCTAAACTGGCCCCCCCCATGCGCCCTGACACGCACGCCCAGAATCCTCTAGCCTGCCAATCACTCCGCCAGCTCACCGTCATCATCCACAGGCGCGGGTCGCGCGCAGCAGCCAGCGCCGATGGCGTCACAAAAAGTACACACAGAGGCGTTCAATTGATCCTGCCGTGCTGTCTGCAACCACTCGCTGCCGGCCTATACGGCACTGTCCGCCTATTTCTCAGGACGCCCACGAGCAACCGCAACCCGCGCGGGAGCACGCCATCGGGCTAGGGGACGCCCGCCGTGGACAAGCTCCAGAGGCACCCAGCTGCGCTCCCAATCGTGCCGCTATCGTGCTGGTCCACATTTCGTCGATTACTCGCGCCATGTGTCGTGTCCCGGCGCATCATTCTCCAATGCCTTCTTAAGCCCGGCCAGCCCTCCCGTCCGCTTCTGCCTGCATCTTCCCCGCTCCCACCATGCCCACCTCACTTGCTAGCGGCCCCTTCCTGTCCCTCCGCCACGACCCCGACTGTGGCCGCCAGAACGAGCCCAACGCGCTCAATGGCCACTCCACCGACTCATACCACTCATCCGCCTCTCCCGCGCCCTTCTCTTCGCTGAGGACAGGCCGCCCCACCAGCTCTCTGAGCTCCCTCTCCCACTCCACCCTCCCCACGCACGTCGCCAACCATGCCAACCATGCCAACGGCACCAATGGCACCCAGCAGTACACCGTCGACGATGATTTCTTGAAGCTCGGCGCCCCCCAACAGGACGTCCTCCTCCTCCATGGCCCGCGCCAGAAATACTCGCTCGAAAAGGCCAAAGAAATCCCCTCGCTCAAGAGCGACGACGAGATCCTGATCCAGGTGCTCGCCATTGGCCTGAACCCGGTCGACTGGAAGGGCCCAGACTACAACTTCGGCCAGCCCTCGTACCCGTGGGTCAATGGCAGGGACTTTGCCGGCTTGGTGGTCCGCGCCCCGCGCAAGCCCAGCCGCATCCAGAGCGGGGACGTTGTTTTCGGCCCCTCGACCGACTACAGAGACATCCGCAAGGCCGCCTACCAGGAATACGTTGTGACCACCGACTACAACGTTGCGAGGATCCCCAAGGGCGTGTCCGTCAAGACTGGCGCCGCAATTGGCGTCGCTTTTGTTGCTGCCGTCATTGGCCTCGGCACCTCGCTCGGTGTCGACTTCAGCTCATTGGCCAGGGAAGCCCCTCTGGGCCCCGACCTGTACCAATTGGTGCGCTCCGTCGACCGCAGCCACTTCCCCGACGACGTGCGCGAGGAGGTCTTTGAGAGCATTCCGTACGATGAGCGCCCCACTCGCGGAGAGTGGATTGTGATTTGGGGAGGTGAGAGCAGAAATCCAGAGAGCTGACATCTGGAACTTGCTAACTCGAGACAGGCTCGTCGACCACGGGCATTTTCGCGCTCCAGCTGGCCAAGCTCGCCGGACTCCGCGTCATTGCAGTTGCCGATGTAGCCAAGAATGGAAAGCGGCTCATCGACTTTGGCGCAGACATGCTTGTGGACCGCTTCGACCACGCCCGCGCCATTGACGTGATCCGCAGCATCACGGGAAACCAGCTGCGCTTTGCCATCGACGTGACTGGCCAGGAATCGGCCACCCACCTGCAGGAGGTTCTCCACACCTCTGCCGCCGAGAAGCGTGCCCACCTGCTTGGATTCACTGGCCTGCCGAAGACTAAGGTAATTGACGTACAGCAGCATGCTGTTCCCATCAAGATTTTCCACACCGCATCCGTCGTGGGCGAGTCAGTCATGACTTGGCTTGAGGAGCTTCTGGTCGCAAGGACTCTGCAGTTCCCGGACGTGGAGGTTGCTGATGGAGGTCTGGCCGGCATCAACGCTGCGCTTGATAAGCTGAGGAGCGGCACTGTGAGCGGTAAGCGCATTGTTGTCCCAATCGAAGTTGCCGCCTCGAGCCCGACCATCCCTGACGGCGTCGGCGCAACGGCTGGGGATCTCCCTTCGGACGACCTGGCGTATGCCGACCAGCTCAACTCCGACCCCGACCGCATCCAGTTTGCCTACTGGGTCCCGAACGTCTCAGGAGTAAGTTTCCATCCGAGCAAGCTGCAGATAGAACCCTAACAACCCCGCAGGGTCTCGTCATCTCCAAGATCCCGCAGAGGACCAAGTGGGATCTCAAATCCAACAAGAAATACGCCCAAACCGCCGAGCGCGTCGGCTTCGAGTACGCGCTCAGCCAGATCCGCTTCATGGCGGGTTACGGCGCGGACAACCAGCACGAGCCCGTCACCTTCAGCCAAGCGCTGCTGCACAGCACCGAGCGGCTCAAGCTCATCGCCGCGCTCCTGCCGGGCCCGTGGAACCCGGCGGTGGCGGCCAAGCAGATCGCCAGCATCGACCACTACACGGAGGGCCGCGTGGCCGTCAACATCGTGTCGGGCTGGTTCAAGGCCGAGTTCACGTCGATCGGGCAGTGGTGGCTCGACCACGCAGAGCGCTACCGGCGCAGCCGCGAGTTCATCGAGTGCCTGCGCGGCATCTGGACGCAGGACGCCTTCACGTACCGCGGCGACTTCTACCAGTTCCACGACTACCCGCTCAAGCCCAAGCCGCTGTCGTGGCCGGGGCGGCCGCACCCGGAGATCTTCCAGGGCGGCAACAGCCTGGACGCGCGCGAGAACGCGGGCGCGGTGTCGGACGTGTACTTCATGAACGGCAACACGCTCGACGGCTTCCTCACGCAGATCGCCGACGTGCGCGAGCGCGCGGCCCGGCACGGCCGCGACGGCCGCGTGCGCTTCGCCCTCAACGGCTTCGTCATCGTGCGCGACACCGAGGCCGAGGCCGTGCGCGTGCTGCAGGAGATCCAGGGCAAGGCCGACGCCGACGCCGTCGAGGGCTTCCGCCAGCAGGTCCAGAACGCCGGCGCCAGCACCAGCGCCAAGACGGGCATGTGGGCGCAGTCCTCGTTCGAGGACCTGGTGCAGTACAACGACGGCTTCAAGACCAAGCTTATCGGCACCAAGGAGCAGGTCGCCGACCGCATCCTGCTGCTGAAGAGCATCGGCGTGGATATCTTGCTCACGGCCTTCCTGCACTACGACGAGGAGATCCAGCAGTTTGGCGAGACGGTGCTGCCGCTGGTGCGGCAGTTGGAGAAGCAGGGGAGGGGCAGGGACAAGGATTTCGAGATCGCGTTGACGGGGGATGTGTACCGGGAGCGAAAATATTAAGAATCCTCTGTCCTTACCGGAGCCGGAGTCGAAGGGGGACGTCGTGGTTGAGGTGGAATCCTCACTGTCTTTCCCGGAAAAGGGCGGCAAGGTCGCGGTGGAGGAAGATGGGAACTCTGAAAAGACTGCGCGCAAAGTCACTTCTGGTGCCGTTAGGAAATACCTGCGGAGGTTGTTTGGTTCTTGTTTTGGCCGCTGAGCTTTGTTCTCTCTTGTGAAATTTGGATTCGATGTGCATGATATCAATAGTCTGGGTTGGAACTCGTCGACAATTGCCAATTTTTCTGATGAGCTTGGTCTTCACTTGCAACTCGTGTCTGCATGATGTCTGGTGTATTACCAAAGCCATCTAGATGAATTCTTTAGCTGCTCATCAGCGAGAATTGTTTTGGTCGAGGTTATTCGGTTCTCTGCGACCCACTATGACGATGCACTTCAGCGTGGGGCATCATGTGGCGCCAAGAGGGCATTGATTCTCCGATGACGCTCTGCCACTACTACACGATGATCTACCTTACTACGCAGTGCCACGTATCGCTATCTGGTGCTAACACATTCTATGACCGCTCTTCCTCAAGGCTATCCAACAAATCAGCATCTTCATCTCCACGTCGGTGATGCTCTTCAAGACTGTGGGGTTGCTATGCGTCATTTTGTGAGGACCTTGCGGGCTGAACCCGTATCAGATGGGCCAAGGTTTGCTGGCTGAGTTCAGGCCTACGTAACAACCATGTGACAAGGCTGTCCGTTCTGCTCCACGATCAAACAATTTCGTTCATCCAGCGCCTGAGTTTACAGATTGCCTATTGCGCGAACGAGCTCCGGAGGACCATTCCCCTCGACCAGAGCATTCCGAAGCCAACCGCAACGTCAAAAACACCCCTCCTTCCCCCTCAGACAAGCAAACCGTCAACGCAGCGGCGACAATTCAGAAAACCGAAATCCACGTCAACCGTTCATCCAACCACACATCCACCCCCCTCCCCCTCGGGCCTCACGCCCCAACATCCCTCGCCGCATCCCTCTCGCCCCCGTACCCCTGCGCCCTCCTCGCCGCCTCGCCGTCGCCCCCGCTCTCCAGTCGCTCCGCCCCGCCGTACCCGCCCTCCTGCCGCGCGCTGCCGCCGCCGGCGTGGTCGGGCGCGGTGTGGCCGCTCACGCCGCCGTGCTCGGACAGCGCCTGGCCGAAGCGGATCTTGTCGGCGGCGGAGACGTGCGTGGTGGCGGTCTTGCCGGCGCTGGCGGGCGGGGAGGTGGGGTTGTCGGAGGGCTGGGAGCCGCCTGTGGGGAGGGAGTGGTCAGTCGACTGGTTTGTTGAAGAGAAGGGAGTGGGGAGTGAAGAGGCGCTGTTTGAGGAGGTGGGCTGGGTGGGTGGGCGTACCGCCGAGTTGGCCTGGTTCTTTGGCGGGTGGGTTGGTGACGGTCTTGATCGACTCGTACCTGCGGTTCGGTTGTATCAGCAAGCAGCTCTGGTGGTAGAGAACGCGCGCTCTTGGATAGCTACGTGCTGGTATGCATGGCGAAGAGAAGTGGAGGTTAGCGTACTGCGTGTTGCGGCCGCCAGGCTCAGTGTCCATGAGGTTTGAAGACATGATTGATGTTTGAGAAGAGTCAAAGAATTCTGAGATCTTGAGGCAGGAAGTTTGAGGAAAGTGGGCTTGTGTGAGGAGCAATTAGTTTGAAGTCGATGAGGTGCGCGGGGGTGGAGGTTGTTGAGATGAGCTGCAGCTCCTCCATAGCTATGACGTAGGCAAGTCCCACCTCAATCCCTCCGCATCATAAACTCCTCAAATGGAAAGAAGCACATGCCATTCACGTCAGTAGCAGCGGGCGGCGCGGCACGTTCTAGGACATCGACCTCTGCATTTTCGCTATTCCACAGATGCGTGGTCTCGTGAAATTGTGCGGTGTCATCCGCCCCCTTCGACCTATACGACCCCGGCGATTTCTGTCACTCGATCGAACACGCTACCGTCCGACCCTACCCATTCCATTTTGATTTTTGTCATGCGAAAGAAAATAACATAACCCGACTAAAACATCCCAAGCCTTTCAACCCGAGACGCCCACCGAGAAGAGATCACCTTTTCGACCTAGGCGCGCGCACGAAAGAACCCTCCGCCGTCCGTTTATCAGCAGCCGAGTAGTTCGCCGTACCCGTGGTCGTCTAAAAAGCGTCGTCGGAGCAGGAACCGAAACCGAGTCGCGTTTACTGGGGAGCGTTGCCGGCAGGGGGGGCACGGCCACGGCCGAAGCCACCACGGAACTGGGGCTGGAACTCGCCGGGGGCGCCGCCCTCCTTGCCCTCGCCAGCATCGCGGCGGCGGTAGGAGTCACGGTCACCACGGGGGGCACCACGGCCACCACCGCGCCTCTCGCCGTCGAGCATGCCACGCGGGGGAGCGTGCGAGCGCTGCTGCTTGATGTGGGTCTGGGGAACGATCTCGGCCGGGAGGTGGAGCCACTCGCGGAGGTAGTCAAGACCCTCGGGGCTGAAGAGAATGTTAGCCGACACAAGCAGCGAGGAGACCAAGGGCCACTAACGTGAGGGTGTAGTAGTAGTACTGCCACGAGAACTGGGTCTTCAGGTATCCGCGGGAGGTGAGGGACTGGCAAGCCTTGATGACCTATTTAAAATTGTAAGCCCGATGTTCATGAGACAACTAAATTGCGATTGTTCGTGTGTGCGAGCATGTGGTGACCGAAGGTGATCGGGGAAGAAAGGAGATATGTGGGTGTTCATGGATAATGCTGGTGTTGTTTCGTGTTTGGACGAAATATTGTTGGATTACGACTGAGGGACATGGTAAAACGTACATAGAGGTTCTTGGTGTCAATGTCCTGGTGCTTGGGAAGGTTGAAGTCCCTGTGGCGCGCATGTTAGCCTCCACTATCCAGTATGAAATTCTCCCGCTGCAACGCCCGTCCCAATGCGTCGCGACACTGCGCTTTCATCGTCTCTAGGGAAATACTGACTTCTTGGCGACGAGAACACCCTCACGGAAGATGTACTCGTGGATCTTCTTGCGGTCGGCCTTGGGGATGAGCCTAGCGGAATTTTCTATCAGCCCCAGCTCTCCAGTAGCAACGCCTGACGGCGCAGTGCATCACAGTGTGGCTCTCGTAGGAGGCCGGTGCGGTAATGGGGCATGCATACATGATGGGCGACTGTGGTGGGTTAGTCCGGAGGGTGGGCTTTAGGGTTGCGGAGGCTCGTCGTCGTCGGTCGGAGGTTCCTTATGGTTTTCCAGCAGCCGATTTGGATGTGCGCGGAGCTCTCGGTTAACCCGCGCCGGCGGGTGCCAAGACTTTCCCCCGAGCCGCGCCCGCCAACCTCCCGCAACACGGCAGCGCCGCCTGAACGACATCACCACACGCACCTCGTCAGATTGCGCCTGCTCACAACACCGCAGCCAGGTGAACCAGCCTCTTCTGCTGCTACCAAATACCACCGGAGCAGCCGCGATCACTTCAACGTCGCAAACATTCTTGCATAGCTGCAGACTTTTTGTGCCACCCACACATCACCGCCATGGCGCCCTCCACGATCAACGTCCTCCTCACCTCTTTCCCTGGTCTCGGTCTGCCGCGTACCCTCTCGCTCCCACTCCCGGCCACCTCCACCGTCGCCGACTTCACCGCCGCCCTATCCCAACGCATCCCGGCCATCGACAACCGCCTGATCCTGACGACCAACTCGAACAAACTCCTGCAGCCCGACTCCTCAACCCCGCTCGCCTCCCTCATCTCCGCCGCCGAAAGCCATGATACCACCGCCTTCCTCCCGCTCCGCCTCAGCGCGCCCCTCTGCGGCGGCAAAGGCGGCTTCGGCTCGCAGCTGCGCGCCGCCGGCGGCCGCATGCGCAAGAAGCGCGGCGCGGGCGAGAACAACGGGTCGTCGCGCAACCTGGACGGGCGGCGGCTGCGGACGGTGACGGAGGCGAAGGCGCTGGCCGAGTACCTGGCCGTGAAGCCGGAGATGGACCAGAAGGAGAAGGAGGAGCGGCGCAAGCGGTGGGAGGACATCGTCGCCATGGCCGAGCGCAAGGAGGAGGAGATCTTGAAGGGTGGGAAGGGTAGGCTGAATGGCGAGTGGGTCGAGGCGAAGGAGGATGCGGAGGAGAGGACGAGACAGGCTGTGCTGGCCGCGATGAAGAATGGGGATATCAAGGATGTGTTGGGGAAGAAGGAGAGTGATAGCTCGGCGAGCCCGTCGGAGGGGAGCGAGGGGAGCGAGAGCGAGGAGGAGGCTGTGCAAGCGGGTGCGTCAAAGCCGACTGCGTCGAAGCCCGCTGTGTCGAAGCCCGCTGCTTCTGCGAGCAGGACGTTCTTCGGATGGGACGAAGATGAGGATATGAGCGATGATGATGACGAGGATGAGCCAGAGGAGGTGGAGGTCGAGGGCAAGGGCAAGGCTAAGGCCTGAGCAGTTATTAAGGTTTTAAAAGGCGTACTTGGCGTACTGATTGAGGCATAGATATGGGCGTTTGGGCTTTGAACACTACATTCGATTATACCCGGAAATGCAACTGGACTTACCACCAACACAAACTGAATTTCCATCTAACATGTATGCCATCTGTGTGGCATATCATATCGTTTTGACACAGCGAGTCAAAAGATTTCGGTGGTAATTCACCTCAGTAACAGCGTGCGCAAATACGGTCCCTTCCGTTGCCGCATTTGAAGCACTTATGCCAACAGATCATAAGTACCCACATAGTTTCCTCGTTACTTTTTTTCCATTGTCCGCATTTCCCGTGCCCCTGCCCCTACCCTCACACCCCTCAAGCCCTCCTCTCCTCCTGCGCCCAAGTCACCCTCCTCTGCCCCCTCAACCGATCATACGCCAACACACTCCCCATCAACACCTGCGCGCCCGCCGCACAGTCCTCGGGCGCGCAATACTCGCTCGGATTGTGGCTCACGCCGCCCCTGCACGGCACGAACACCATGCTCGTCGGACACCGGCGGGACGCATACACGCTGTCATGGCCGGCGCCGCTCGTCACATCGCGCGTCAGCCCGCGCGTCTGCTCGTACCAGCCGGCGGCGGCGCGCACGCAGGCGATGGTGTCGTCGTGGAACAGCACCGCGGGCGACACCGAGTCGGTGGTCCACGCCACCTCGCAGGGCCGGCCGCGCGTGCACCCGGCCGACACGTCGGTGCCGGCGCCGCCGAGGAGCGTGGACGAGGACGGCGCCGCGTCGCCGCGCGCGATGGCGGAGAAGTCGGTGCGCAGCGCGTCTTCGAGCGCGTCGAGGACCGAGTCGGACGGCGAGCGGATGTCGAGGCTGAAGCGCACGCGGCCCGGGACGGTGTTTGTCGAGCCTGGGTGGAGGGTGAGGATGCCGGTGGAGGCGAGGGCGAAGTGCGCGGTGGCGAGGCGGTGCGAGTGGAGGATGAGTTTGGTGGCGGTGAGGAGGGCGTCGGAGCGCGTGGGGAAGGGCGTGGTGCCGGTGTGGCAGTCTGCGGCGCAATGGTCAGTTTGATGGGCCAGGAGGGGGAGGAGAGGTGGGTGGCGGACCTCGTCCAGTCACGTCGATGGTGAACCAGCGGTATGCCTGCACGCCTTGCACGACGCCGATTTTCTTCTGCTCAGTCTCGAGAATCGGGCCTTGCTCTATGTGCAGCTCGAAGTGTGCCGCCATGGGCATAGCGTCATGGCTGGCGGGCGTCTTGCCTAGATACCCGATCCGCTCCAGCTCGGACCGCATGGTCGCGTTGCCACCGCCGACTTCACGCAGGTTGTGGGCGCGGTCGAGCGGAATGTCACCGGACCAGACGCCAGATGCGACCATGGAGATGGGAAAGCGGGCGCCTTCTTCGCTGCGGAGTGTCAGTGGCATGCAGAACTCTAGAATACAAGGAGTCGGGACGGGGAAATGGTAGGCAGCACTCACTTCGTCCAATTCACCACTCCAACGGGAAATTCAGTTTCCACCCAGTTTTCGCTAAGCACCTTGAGCATCTCGACGCCAGCAGTGACGCCGAGGATGCCATCGTAGCGGCCGCCCGTGGGCTGCGTGTCGAGATGCGAACCGGCAAAGGTGGCAGGACCCTCGCGCCTGCCTGGGCGGACGGCGAAGATGTTGCCCATAGCGTCGACGGTTGTGTGGCAACCGAGCGCTTGGGTAGTTGCGACGAACCAGTCGCGGGCTTCTTTGTCGGCATCGGAGAGCGCTAAGCGGGACATTCCCGTCTCTGTTTTGGCGCTGGAGGAGCGTTAGTGGTCTTTTATGATATCCGATTCAAATTATTGCGTTAGTGTCGAGCATTTAAAATAAGTCGACAATGGGGAGCAGATAAACCCAACAAACATGAAATAATTCGAGAAGGCGACTTACTCTCCCCAGCGCTCCCCCGTCCCGAAAGAGCAGGTGTAGTGAATGTCCTCCATCAGTCTGCTCTGGTTGACCTTCAGCGCAGCAATGTCTTGCTCCGACATCTCCATCGTATGCCAGCCCCTGCTCCGCGACGCGCCAAAATACCGGGCCGCCGGGGTGCGCACCAGGGTGCTGGACGCGGCGACAGGGCGCGCGCATTGCTTCAGCAAGCTGCACCCCGCAGCCTGCCGGCGCATGGCAGACGCAATCATTCTTCCCGCTGCAATTGCCATTGTCGGATGGTAGGAAGAGCGTTGGCGGAGGTGGAGGGGAATTCGGGGGATGTCTGGATTTTATGAAGGCATCACAGAGGTGGAGTGAGATGTCGTTGCGGGTGATCCGACCATTGGCTCCAGCGGAGATAAGGCGCGCCAGCCACCTGGGGTTGGGGTTGGATTCCGTGGAACGTGGGGGTGTAGCCTGCCGTGCCGTTGTTCCCGATTCGGCGCGTCATGTGAGACCGCGACCACGCGCGACTCTCGACGTCATATCAGGAAAGTTTGCGGCTAAGGATACTGTAGGTGCGAACTAGCGCGGGGGATTAAATTGTTTATCTAGATGGAGTCAGACCAGTTCCGTTCGCTTTTGTCAAGACAGAAATCACACCAGCTGTAGACTTGTCGCAATGCTACTTAAACCCACCACAGCACCTTGGTAGCCTTGATCCTGAGGGAATTAGAGTAGAAATTGATGGATGGAGTCATGGGTGGGGTGTTTGAGCAAGCACCTAGATCTGAAGGCGCAGGCGTGACCGCCTCGAAACCAATGGGCCGAGTTGTCCGTACCATTTGACCCCCCAGTAAACTTTTGCAACACTTTCCTAAGCCAAATTTCCTTTGTGGAGACCATTCAAGTACAGCTTGTCTCTAAAAAAAAAAAAAAAGCCCATAAGCACCTCTAGTAAGTCTCAATACCGCCGGTGGGCAGGACTCCGGGTGTGGTCTAAGCTGAGGGTTGGCTTGTAGTGACCAGCCAGCTCAACGGCCAGCGAAGTCGAGTCTCACTCTTCAGGATGTACGAAGATACTATAGGAAGCTTTAATCGGTTTAACGGCTGAATCAAAGAAAGTTCTGGTGCTATCCGTGCTCTACTCCATGCGGCGCTGCTCAGTGAAAGCAAACCCGGGGTGGTTTGTGAATTCACTTTTGACAAAAAGCGGTAACAATAGCAACGCGCATATGCAGGCGCCCTTTAAAAGGGGAAGAGAAACCACAGTTCCACCCTCTACATCTCATACACTCAACACAATGCCTTCTCCCCGCCGCACCCGCGTCACAGACGGCGGCTCCCCAGTCCGCTCGTCGTCCGCCCGCAGCATGGACCTGGGCGAAATGTCGCAGATGTCTCTCATCCCCGCCGCCCTCAACATCCCCAGGCAGCGTCGCCAGCAGCAACCGGCCGTCGCAGAAGATCCGGGCAGCGACAGCGAGCCGGACGACAACAACAACAAGGAGAACGAAGGCTTCCAGCCTGCTCCACGCACCACCTCCGGACGCCCTCTCTCAGACCGCCACCCGCTGGAGCTCATCCCGCCCAACGACCCTCGCTATAGCATGGAGTCCCTGCGCGGCCGCTCTTCTCTCTCGCGCGAAGTCTCCTTCGACTTCGCCAACGCGCCCTCTGCCGCCGCCGGCCCTCCCTCCCACAACACCACCACCGCGGCCCCTCACGTCTTCTCCTCCGCCCCGGGCCAGCGCCCCGTCGGTACGAACTCCTCCCTCCAAAGCCACCCTCTCCGTTGGGAGAACACTCACAACCCCTGCAGGCTCCCTCCTCCCCGCCCACCAGCGCGGCACCACCAACAACAGCAGCAGCAACAACAACCCCTCTCCCTATCCTCCCCGCGCCTCCGGCCCCGCCCCTTCTCGCACGGCGCCGCCGATCCAGCCAGGCGGCTCGCACCCGTCGGCAGCGCAGCGCGCGTACAACGAGTTCCCGTTCAATGGTGAGTGTCCGGTGGGGGTAGACGAGGCGTTGACGGCGAAACCACTGATGTTAACAGAACGCAGGCCCGAGCAGTGATGTGGAGGTGGCGGAGAGTGGAAGCAGGGGTGTGCTTGACAGGGTCAAGAGGTGGTGGAAGAGGGTGGTGGGTTCGTGATTTGGGTGTTTTCTGGCGGGTGGGTGGGTGGGTTCTTGCGGACTCTGGGCGGGCAGGTGATCCTGCGTTAATGAAGACATGCATCCATGGGAGTTTCGTGTTCGCTACCTGCATCTGATGTGGAGTTTTCTTTCTATGAGCAGGCGGACGACGGCGCGGAAAAGAGACTGTATCAATCTTGCCGGTTCCTTGACTGATATTTCTTTACTGCTTTGTTTGACACTTGGAGGCAGGGGTGTGCAAGTCACACTCATGGACCTCGTGAGATGACTCTGAGCAGGGGCAAGACTGGAAAGTTTTAGGGTCTGGTTCAACTAAACATAAGTCGAGCAACTGTTGAGAGAGAAAAGCTACAGTGGGATACGCTCATTCACTGCATAGACGTTCAAGCATACTGCTTAGTCTCTTCCTCACACCACCTCCAAAACTGACCTGCCACTTCTGAGCCGCCTTCTTCTTCCGTCTTGAGACTGTTCTCCATGTGTGCCGGAAGCTTTCCTCGACGACCCCAAGGAATGTAGAAGGTGCCATTGTCTGTTGAAGTGATTTCCGGAGAGAAAGCAGCATAAAGCTCCGTATAAGCTCCGAACTTGGCTGGCTTGAAAACAACACCCTACCAATAATTAGCGGAATGCAAGTCTCATGGGAATCAATCCGCCCACCATGACTTTCTGCGCCACAGATGGCATGTTCCTTTGCAACTCCGTGTTGATGATTCCAGGGTTCAGGGACTTCACATCCGTCAGTCAACCCATTACTTGAACACCACTGCATCTGCCTTACCAGACTAAGAACTTTACTACTCGCCGACCTCTTCGCAAACTCAGCAGCCAGCAGCGCACCGCCGGCTTTGGTCTGCATGTAGTTATCCATGCCCTCCAGTTTCCCGGTCGGCTTCCCACTATCGTCAAACTGGACGCCGCCCTTCGGGACGTTCATACCAACGGAAGAGCTAACCCAAATCTGTCGAACGGAATTGGGGGGTTCGGACTGAGCAGTCTGGTGCATGACTGGACTGAGAAGCTTGTTCAGAAGGAAAGGGCCAAGACAATTGGTGGCCATTTCGAGACCGTATCCCTGTTGTAGTTAGCATTCACAGTCTGTCTGCGTGCACTACCGTTTCGACGTGCGTACTTGCTCCGATGTGGCCCCAGCCGGTGGCATCATAACGCCAGCATTGTGAACTAGTACATCGAGCCTGCTTTCTCTCCTCAGGAACTCATCCACTGCTGGCTTTACCGTAGCCAGGTTACTGAGGTCAATTGCCAAAGGGGACAGGTGGCTGTTCGACGATGGGTGCTCTGCTTTGATAGCCTGGATGCCGGCATTTGCGCGCTCGACGGAGCGAGCAGCAATGTAGACCGTAGCGTTCTTGCTGTAAACAATCTTGGCCAGCTCGAGGCCGATCCCAGAAGCTGCCCCGGTGATAAGGACCACCTTGCCGGCCAGGTCTTGTAGGGTCTCCTCAGTGAAAGTAGGTGTAGGTGGGAAAATTTGAGATATGGTGCTAGTGCTGGTGCTGCACATCTTGTCTGGAGTCTGGTGAGAGGGTGGTGCGTGCGTGTTTATGTTTATGATGTTTAAGATCAAGATGAAGACAGTGTTGCTCCCAGAATAAATTCACATCTTCTATTGAACGTAGAACTCTTATATCACATATTTCGGGCTTCAACAGGACGGAGTTAGCACTACGCGGAATTACGAGAAATACACAGTGCGCAATATCCGCGGGGCTGTACATGTTTATACTGGTGCCTGGCGCTGAACACCCGGGGCTAGGGTCCGCGGAGTCCGTGGCTGCCGCGCTGGGGGCGAAGTGGAGCGTAGTCAGCGAAACACACGCGCTCGGACACGTTGCCTGTCACCACGGAGTGCCGCGTTTCCAAAGCTGAAGTGACTTTGTTTCCGCGCAGGAAAGTCGTATGATAGTCCGGGGTCCATGTAGGCTCGGCGCCGAAGCGAGTGTTGCAAGATCCGGCTGCCGGCAAGAGCGCTGATCGCTGCCTTCCGCCGTCCCCAGATCTAAGAAATACCAAGCAACACTCGCGTCGGACGTCGCCCAGATGCAAACAGTGAGATATGCGATGCACTGGAGGTGAGCAGGGGTGCGAGATTGGCGAGCATGCATGATGCTTGGACGGTGGAGATGGGGAAAATCCACTTTTCGATGCAGATCTTGGAGAAGCCGGCATGCCGTCATCGCCGGCAATGAGAGCCGCTGCCGCTAGTCGACAAAGACCGGCTCTCGAGGGCGGGTGAAATCCTGTGTCAGACGCGTTGCTGCGTTGGCGTTGCCGGACTCGGTCAGCAGGGCGGGGCGGCGGTCCGGCTCGTGCGCGGATTGATGGAAATACTGCGCGACTGCGCGAGCAGGAACATGTCGCACTCGTGGCCGGTGTGTCTCTGCGGAAAGCGCATGGCGCCGACGGGCGTCGCGGCGAGAGGTGAGTTCCTTGCAGCGCAGGCGGGCCGAGGCGCCCAACCGGAAGCCACGCTCATTCGATCGCGGGGCGTGTCCCTCGCCCGCCCATCGGCATGGAATGGCAGGCCGCGGGGGGTATCACAGACGCCTCGGGGGCGGTGAATGGGCGGCGAGATTTGCTGAGGTGTGGAAAAGTGTGGAGGTCAGCGAGCGACGGGACGAACAGCCAGGTCTGGATTGTTAGCAGGCGCCGACGTGCGGCCCCGATGACGTTGGCTTGTTCCGCAGCTCTGTGGCTCCTCGCCTCAAGGCCTGCAACCACCACCAAAGCATGTCTGCCACCCTCCAGCCCGTCCCTCGCACCCTCCCCCTTTAAGTTCCCCGGCCCCGCGCCAGGTCTCCAAGCTGGCCCCGAAGCATTTCCGCCACAAGTCCGCCCACCGCTCCTCCCTCTCCTTCCTCCGCGTCCTTTTCCCGCACACGCGACTGCGCGCTCGCCAGCGCCTCGAAAGCTTCCGCCACGAATACCTGCCCTCGCTGCGCCACCGCACCCAGTCGCGCATCTGGCAGTACATCCTCCGCCGCCAGCAGAAGAGACTCGAGAAAGCCCAGGCCGCTCTCGGAGACCTCCGCGGCAGCCGCGTCCTCGCGCTTCTGCGCAAAACCCGCGCCAGCCTGCAACACCCGCAGAAGAAAAATGTCCACGGCGACAGAGAGGGCGCTGGCAACATGAGCTCCCTCGGCGCCGGCCGTTACTATTCCGGCTCCCCCTATGTCGATTCCGACACCGAAAGCTACCGCGAGCGGGAGCCGGGTGCCCGCCGCAAGAAGTTCGCTGGGTACCTGAAGGCTGCCAATGAGCTGCGCCAGGCCTACCAGCAGAGTTACACACGAGGATGGGGTAGTGGCGGCGGGGACAGGCTCGATTGGGATCAAGGCGACGACACCCCTGGTGCCTTCCCGGATGCCGCTATCATCAGGAGTGGCGATGAGGAGATGGTTCTGTTCCCTAGTTATGCGAGGTCGCATGTGAAGCGGAAGGTTAGTAAAAACTTCCGACGCGGGTATTGGGTACTGGTATTGACTATCATAGCCCCAAGCCGCTCCAGGCACCATCCAGGAAACGCCCGGCGGTGGACGTGACGTGAGAGACTCCGCTGGCACAGGGGATGCCGAATTCTGGAAACGCGAGTTCGAGAAGTACGAAGATGACAATGCTGTGGTTGACGTGGATGTGCGCGGCTGGATCTACTACCCTCACCGAGGCCAAATGAACCGGAAACACAGGCTATTTGTAGGCCTTGCGAGGCAGTTGGTCGGTCTTCCAGCACCGTCGGCAAAGTCCAGCAAGCCAACCAGCCGAGATCCCAGCCCACATAAGTCTCTCGCAGACAAGGCCCACGAAAAGAGCGCGAAACAGGAAGAGGAGCTCGTTGAGAAGGAGGCGCTTTCCATCATGAGAAAGGGAGAGTTGGAGGCTGCTAAGGCTGAGAAGGGAGGGTACAGCGAGAATCCCTCGAAAGGTTCCGACACCGATAGCCTCTACGCAGCACGTTCGCGGGATGTCTCGCCAGCCAGAGGCCGCGGTGAGAGAGTCAACGAACTTACGATTGAGAATGACGAGCCACCGACAACTGGAATCCAGAAACGCGACTCGTGGACACAGCCCGCGAACATGAATGCATCAGAGCTTGAAAAGGCGAACTCGCACCTGATGGCACGTTTGAAGCCCTTTCTCTCGAACCCCCTAGCCAACACCCCGATCTCGATTTTCTTCTACAACGACGAGATCTCGCGACAACGCACCATCTACACCGATGCTTCTGGTCACTTTACTGTCAGGGCAGCTCTGGAGTTCGTGCCAACCCACATCAGAGTCATCGTCTCCGAAACCCTCTCCACTACCGCGGAAGTCCACATCACCGAGCCTAAAGGAGTCAGCCTGATTAGTGATATTGACGACACTATCAAGCATTCCGCAATCAGTTCCGGGGCCCGTGAGATATTCAGGAATGCATTTATCCGCGAACTCGGGGACTTGACGATCGAAGGAGTTAAGGAGTGGTACAATCGCCTCTCCGATCAAGGCGTCAAGTTCCATTACGTGTCGAACTCTCCGTGGCAGCTTTATCCTGTTATCTCACAGTATTTCAAATTGGCCGGCCTGCCGCCTGGCTCCTTCCATCTTAAGCAATATAGTGGCATGCTGCAGGGGATCTTCGAACCTGTGGCGGAGCGGAAGAAGGCAACCTTGGACCGGCTGGCACGCGATTTCCCCCAGCGGAGTTTCATTTTGGTTGGGGACAGTGGTGAAGCAGACCTCGAGGTGTACACTGACTTCGTCCTGGAGAACCCGGGACGGGTGGTGGCTGTCTTCATCCGAGACGTGACCACCCCGGTGTCCACGGGCTTCTTTGACCCCTCCACAGGCCCACTTGGATCAGACAAGGCGTCTAAGCGGAGCTCCAAGGTGATGACCGGTAAACGCTCAGCCCGATCATCGAAGGCGTCAGAGGACGACGATCCCGAACTGCGGGCTGCGATTGCTGCATCACTGCGGGACTTCGAGCAACCTGGAGGGCGATATCCGGCATGGACTCCGGGGCACAGCCCTAGCGCCAGTGAAATTGACGTTGCGGAAAAGCGCCCGACACTGCCTCCACGGAGACCCACCGAGCCCGCCGCGCCTGAGGGCCATAGGATGAACCCTCCCATGGGGAAGTTGATCGATCTGTCCGATGACGAGGACGCTGTGTCGGTCACTTCGACTAGCTCCGCTCCGCCACCACTTATCCGCGGGGTTTCTGATCCCACGTCCGATAGGTTGCTCGAGCCTATTGCGGAAGCTCCGCTCCAAAGAAGCAATGCTATCAGGGGCCGCATGTCGCCCGTGGCCGGGGAGCGCCTTGCACCTCCTGTGAAGCCGAACAAACCAATGCGCCTGCGCAGTCCGTCACAAGAAAACATACCCGCCGCACTCCGCCAAGAGCCTCCTGCCAAGCCGTCGCCTCCGCCCATTCGGAGACCCTCGACCGCCGTCAAAGCCAATCAAGCGAGGGCGCGAAGTCCCGACGCTCGGCCGTCTGGTGTTCCGGATCCAGCGTCCGAGGCAAAGGCCAGTGCACCGCTACCTCCGCCAAGGCGCACTGAAACGAGCCTATCCAGCCAATCTGGCTATGCAGCCACCGCACGCAACAAGCTAGCACAAGCGTACAATAGTTTGCCCGCGGCGTCTACGATATGGAACGGCGCAAATGCGCCGAGCGAGCCAAGACCCGCCGGCACGTCATCAGCGTCCGCCAACAGGAAGGGTCCGCCGCCGCCGCCTCCCCGGCGGACCGGCACATCCTTAACCACGGATAGCTCAAGGGACAACCTAGCCGGCCGCATGCCTAACCTCCCGCCCAATTCAGCTAGCCGAAACAACAGCGCTAGCGACCCTGAAAGCCGGCGGCCGTACACAGCAAATGCTGCCGCGAGTGCATCATCTACGTCGCTTAGTTCCAGACCCACGAACAACTCAATTCTGTCGGGCGCTACGGTCACATCTGCGCCCAATGGCGGGGCGGGGAGCACGGGCAACAAGCGCGAGGACCTCTGGCGCAAACGATTGGCGCGGGCGGAGCAGGTGCTCGGCGAGAAAGGAGTCGTACTACGGACTTGGCGCGTTGGTAGCGACGTGATGGACGAGGCATTGAAATTGGTTGAAACCACCTTGGAGCGACAGACCAGGGAGCGCAGCGACAGCAGAGGGAACGAGCTCAGGCTTATCAGTGAGCAGCGGATCAATTCGGGACCACGACGATAAAGGGTGGGTAATTTTAAGAGAGACGAGCACGATTGGGCACGGTTGAACGAGGTGTTCCGATTAGCAGCAGGGTTGGGCGCGTGTCGAATGTAAGACAGGTGTGCACTTGGCAAAGACAGCAGGTGGGTCCTGTTGTCGCAGTCGCGCCGCGTACAGACAGCTCTTTGGACTCGGAAGCCGCGATGGCGACGAAAATGGAACGGGCGCAGTGCAGGCTTCTGGCTGCTGCAACGGTCATAGTCTCGAGGCAGGGGGGTGATCGTCGGGGCGACTCTTCACGGGTACGGCCCGACACCGGCGATCGACCCTACTTGCCCCTACTGTTACAAGGAGTGGTGCTTGGGCGTCGTTGCAATAAGCTCCACCGCAGGGTGGCGCGCGCGGCGCCAAGCGAGCTGCGGCTCTGGTAAGATCACGGAATTCTTGGCCTGGTCGGAGCGGATAGCGATGTGCGTGGCGGACGCGAGCACTGCCTCCTCAAATAGTCGGCTGCGTGCCCGCTAGGGATGCCTCCTTCCTCCGACACCTCGATTTCTCTTCGCCTTCTCCGCACTCCGCTATTTCGTGTTGTTTTAGCTTGAGCATAGCCGGGCATATATCCTACTGGCTAACCAATATATCCACCTCCTTTACGTGCTCCGTTTGCACAGACTGTTCCTCGCATTGTCCTCGCTCCAGAAGCACGCTCGTGGGGCTTACCCACTCCGCTATCAACCGCCACGATGTCATTTCAAAGATTTTCACAGGAGCCCTCTCGTGGCCCTCCACGCTCAGAGCCCGATACCGGTTCAGCAGGCCTGCACTTCGACCGCACTGGCATCCCGGATGCCGGCTACAGAACAGACACCAACGGCACGACCACTCCTGAGTACTCCGGAATGACAACACACGGCGCCAATACTCCCCAGATCGTAGACCACGACTGGCCAGACAAGTCGAAACACGAGCTCACCTCGGGCAACTCCAGCATGGTTGCCCTTCAGCTTCAAAATCATCAGTTCGACGACGAGGACGAGAAGTTGGAGAAGCCGGCACCACTGGCAATACATCCGACTGGGAAAGTCGGCCTCAGGGAACGCATCTCGCACGTCACATGGGCGTGGTTCACCACGTCAATGAGCACTGGTGGCATCGCACTAGTGCTCGGCTCAACACCCAACACTTTTCCCGGTCTCTTCGAGATTGGGAAAACGATATTCATCCTCAACATTTTCCTCTTCATCCTGATCACCGTCTCTATCACAGCTCGTTTCGCCATTTGCCCAACGGCACTGCGCAACTCTCTCCTGGATGGCCATGAGGGTCTCTTCATGCCATGCTTCTTCCTCACGATCTCCACCATGCTCAGCAACACACAAATCTACATCGTCGGTGACGAGCCCCACTGGCTTACCGAAGGAATGATGATTGCCTTCTGGTCCTACGTGGCTGTCACGCTCCTACTCGCCATCTTCTTCTACTATGCAATCTGGACAACACCCGAGATCAACCACCACCTGCACGCCGACAAGATGGGCCCTGGCTGGATGCTTCCCATCTTCCCCATCATGCTTTCTGGCACTCTCTCGCAGGTCATTGGCGCCAACCAGCCACCCGAAGACGCGCTGCCGATCATTGTTGCTGGCATCTCGTTCCAAGGGCTTGGCTGGTTCGTCGCCTCCTGCCTATCGACCGTTTGGATTTACAGGCTATTCCGCACGGGACCGCTCGCGATCAACGTCCGACCGGCCATGTACATGCTTTGCGGGCCGCCTTCCTTCACTGCTCTCGCGCTTATTGGCAACGCCAAGGCACTGCCAGAGAACTACGGGTACTTCGAGGCGCACCCCCTGGCCAAGGAGATCCTCACCATTGTAGCAACATGGGCGGCGATCTTCCTGTGGGCGCTGGCGTTCTGGTTCTTCTGCATTGCCACGGTGGCAGTGCTCACATCAATCCCGCAGATCTCGTTCGCGGTGCCGTGGTGGGCGTTCGTCTTCCCCAACGTCGGCTTCACGGTTGCAACCATCAAGATCGGGCAAGAGCTGGGCAGCCCGGCAATCCTCTGGCTCAGCACGGTGATGACCATCTTCCTGGTCATCATGTGGGTCTTCGTGGCGGGAGCGCAGATTAGGGCGATCCACCTGAACATGGTGCTTTACCCTGGCAAGGACGAGGATAAGGATCAGCCGCAGGTTAAGGGGAAGCTCACGGTCTAGGGTTTGACGGTCGCGGCAGGGGAAGGGGCAGCAGCCGGATCTTCGGGGTTTCTTTTCCGCTTTGCAGCTTTTCTGGCGCTATGGCCTTCACTTCTTACTCGGCCTATTTCACATTCGCTTCTTTATCACATACGGTTTTAGAAGGAGACGTTCCTTTCCTTTTCCTCGCTGGTTGAGAGACAAGATCTGACGGCGTTCCGGGGCGTACGACCAGGCAAAAAGATAGAGATGGTACTGGAGCTACCTAAACGGGTTATCAAAGTTAATACTTCGTTCTTCCACCACCTTGCCTCAATGCGCTAGTGACATGCCGGAAGCGGAAGCGCCACAATTTGTCAGACTATTTTTGTCATGGCACGGAGCGGCAGCTATGCCGCATTGCGCCGAAAGGAGAAGTGTCGCGACTTCCAAATTGGTCGATATTGCGATCTCCTGCGGCCAAGCATGGCTATCAGTGGATGTGTTTGGCGAAGGCCGCCAAGTAAATTTTCTGCTTCTTGGTAAGTTTCGACGCGACGATCGCCACAGGGAGCTGCAGCATGACGCGTACTCCAAGACTCCTATCGCGCAGGGAGTCCAATTTTTTGCATGCACAGCCAACACCTCTCGTGTCGACGTGGCGGCCTTGCCTCCGGAAAAGCTGGGCCTGCGCGACGATTGGGCCGGCCGGGGCCACCGCGGCCGTGCAGACCGGCATCTGGCATTGCCACAATGCGTCGTCACAAAGCCGCAGCCGCAGGCCGAGAATGCCCAGGCCTGCAGGTGTGCAAATCGCCGCAGGGCAGAACGAGAAGGCGCGCGCTTCGGACCTTCTGTAACCAGCAGCGACGCCATCGCCCGCGCACGGGGATGATGAGCGGGTTCTGGAACACCACACCTCAGCCTCGCTGCTCAGGCTGACTCGCGCCGGCGCGGATCTTATCAGCATTGTCGATGTTTCAGAGGCTCATCTAGTTCCCGCTTGGCGGAACTGCTTGGCGGCACTCACACCAATTGGAAACGACGCCATTGCCTGTTACAGCAGCAACCTCGCAACTGAAACTACAACACCACGCCAAGCCTGGCCGCTTTTCTCCCACTGCGCCCGCCCCGCCGCGCGCAGGTGGGGCCGGAGGGCGGTGCATCGCGATGGCTGTTCCGCCAGCGCTGCAGCCTCTTATCGCCGCGCTGCCTGAGGACGCCCGCCCACCCCCACGGCGCGGACAGATTGGCCTTCTTCATGCGGCCACGTCCGAGCGCAGCGCATCACCGTCTCAGTCCAGGGTGGCATCAACACCTTCTCCCCTCCTCCCACCTCCCCGACGCGACCGCGCATATACCTGCCCACCCACCCAGCCGTCTCTTTCTCGCCAAGCTGTCGAAGCGCCCTCAACACCAGACCTTCCACCATCCGCTGCGATCGCCCGCGACCACCCATGGCCATAGCACCCCTTCCGGACCCACATTCGCGCAATACTCACATGCAACAGCCCTCGGCCGCGTCATTGTCGCTGTCTCACTGCGACCCAGCCCTCCCATATAATACGACATGCACTGCTCCCAAGACTACTTGGCGATTCGAACCGTCTACTTGGCGGACCCAGTGAACCCAACCTAGAGCGCTTCACCCGCGAAAATTCGCGCATCCGTGGCCTCCGCGACTGGACGGCGCCTGCGATGGGCGTGGAATTAAAGGTGGGCATCAATTGGAATCATCGGCGTGCGGAATGGCCATTCAGCGCCCACACAGACCAAGACGAGCTTCCCGTGCAGCCGCCCTGCGATCCCGCCGAGACCGGTCAACAGGCGCCTGAAAAGACCAAGGACTCTGCGAGGAGATCGGCATCCGCAACGCTGCGTAGCCGACCGGCTTCATCGCTGCAGAGAGCCGTCGGGACGCCGACGCGGTTTCTGGAACGGACACGGCTCCTTCCCGCCACGCCACGGAGTCGGTTGCGCAGAGCCCCGGGAGGCACGGGAGGTACTTCCAACCGCGGCATGGGCGGCCTTGGTCTTGTCGCGAAGATGTACCTCAGGCTTGATTCAGCCAAGAGAGTGCTTGTCGCACTGTTCGTCGAGGGTGTAGAGCTCGGTAATTCTTGGGCGGCAGTCTTGGGAGACAAGAATTGTTGCGATTCATCGGGGATTTCACCCAAGCTGAGTGGCGTTCAGAACGATTCAGATCTTCGAAGCCCCGACCTATAAGCCATGGGTTTTAAGATACGCGACCACTGAGTCGCCTTGACACCGCCCAAAACAGGTAAGTGGGTACAACCTCAACGACAAGACTATGCTAGAGTCTCGAGAACGCGCTCGCCTCTCCTTATTCTTTTTACTTTTTAAGTGCACTCTGTTCGGCGGTTTGAATTCTGGCATCTCCAAGAGTCGCTGGTCGCTTCTGAGAAGTTCGATACTTTTTCCCCTCAGGTTGACAGAAATCGTCTGTACCGTCCAAGTCCGAATAAAATATCACTCCACCTTGTCTTTCACTATAACTTACCTGAATCCGCTGCGATTCAGCTGTTGGTTCATAACCACTCGATTGTCTCTACTTTTCCCTCAGCCTCGCCATTCTGCACAGACAGAGGCCGGTCCTCGATCCTCGTATCATCACACAACCTCCAAATTGCAAAGTCTCAATATCACACCACAGCCACCCTACACAGCCCATCAGGCCGCCCACAAAACACCAAGAGAAAATCAACATGGCACGCGTCCCTGGATCTATGAACGTCGCTCTGCGTGGCCTGCAAATCCTAGCGGGCACGGCTCCTGCGGAGGCACCCATGGTCGCCCAACAGATGCAAACTCGAGCTGCCAGCAACGCTACTAGTAAGTGACCGTAATCAATATGCGGAAACCTGTTACTCACTAGTCGAACTAGACAACCACGCCGGCGCCGATGCCCAGAAGCCCGATCTGTCTGCGAGGCCGGCATTTACGTTTTTCAACAAAGACGGCCCGGGGAAGACCCTGGTCATTATGGGAACCAAGGGCGATTACAAGGTCATTCCTCAAGTCGAGAAGAAGGGCCCGAGGGAGGGCTGGGATGATGATATTCACTAGTGATCTGTTGTACGGGGGACTGAAGTCTGAGACTGTTAGCATTTGCCTCGTGAGAAGTGAGAAGGTGGAGTTCGCCATCACGCTCGTTTTTTCGTTTTTGGATTGTGGGCATAAGGACAAGGGAGTTAGATGGATACAAGGAATTTAAACGAAAATTACGGCTGGAATTGATGCAAATCCCATGCAGTGACCGAGACAGAACCAAGGCATTGCCACAGTATTTGATATGTCTTTCCATTGCCGCTTGAACCGAATGTCCCGTCGAATTTACCCTCGGCGCCATGACTATGGGCAAAGTTAGTGGCCTTCTCATGCTGTGTCCACCTCGGATCTCTTTCCCTTCCTGGCTCTTATGCAATTGATTTTCAACTGACGTGAATGAATGCTGGTGGTGGCCCTTCAAGACCTACTGCCACATCAAACTCGAGCTCTGCCCCTGCCTCCGCATTTACGGCTTTGCCCTTCACACTTTCATCTCCCTCGCTGGTCGCTTCTGACGAGGCGCTACCAACGGAACTTCAGCATCGTTGACGGCCAGCCACCGGCTTCGGCTTCAACACCGGATACCACAAGAGCTACGCTGCCTACATACGATACTAGAGTGATGCGGGGTTCGCGGAGCTAAAGGAGCTAAGTGCTGATTCTCTGAACTGCGTTGACCGGTGTGGAGTATCGGATATGATGCGGGCTGCGACGTGGTAAAACTGTAGTGGCGGGATTTTTGCGGCATTTTCGCAGTGTTAATCGATTGACCATGTACTTAGAGGGGCGTAAAGGTGCGCCTTTGATAGGTTAAATACTCAGTCAGCATCGAGCTGACTGCAGGACGGGGCGCTACGCGGGATCAGGCTACATTCCAGCCTTGCCGGACGTGGCATTACAAGAGTAGCTTTTTGCCACTCTTTCGACGAGACTTCTAAAGAAGAAGTCCTTCTTACACCATTTTCGCATCTTCGTTTTCTGTTATGATATTGAATTTCTTTTTTCTCGGCAAAATGAATGAGCCTGATGAAGCTGGCAGGCGGCCATGGTGGGACCCACTATCTAAGAAATCTCTAGAATATCTCTGGGAAGACCATAAACATCCTCAGGTACTATAGCATGATGCTAAAGATAGACAAGTTGGATACGATAGCCGCACCGCTGTTAGCGAGGGTAGATACAGCTCTAATAGCGTTGGGCTACTCAAAACCAAGGTGTCACGGCGGGCCTCTGCCTCTAAGGATCCAAACACCAAAGAGGGTGGTAAGCCGTATTGAGGGTTTACCTTGAGTGGGTACAAGAGAGGGTGAGAGAGAACGAAGTGAGGGGTGCACGTGACTGAGCACTCTGTGCGAAGGCTGCGTTACCAATAGAGTCCAAATTCTATTGTGAAGTTGACCACGAAGGGTCAAGATACTAGCTAAGGAGTGAAGCTATATATAAAATAAATAAATAAATAGATTCATTTTCATCCCGATTTAGCTCCCTTACGGGTCCATGCGGGGTAGGCTATCTATAGTAGTTTACACGAGGGGGAAAACCTTTCCTAGGTAGAAAACCTCTCCTCTCTTTTATATTGGGTGCGTTACCCCTTCTTTTCCCGTTTTTCTGCTTACCAGTAGTGGCTGCTGTGGCAGTCCTACAATTACCCTAGGTATTGATTCCTAGCTCTCTCATTCCATCCTAGTTGTTACGGCGCAGCCTCCTCAGAGCGAGTAAACAGCAGAATGAAGGAACAAGTGGGGTGCACGCGTACGGCGCAGGAAGACCCACAAGGATCACGTGGTTCACGTGATGCCAAGGACATGATCCGCCTGATCTAACGAGCCTCAGGCATCTGGAGACAGATCAAAAGGATCAACCTCGCCATGATCTGTCTGATCCGTAGGGCCTACCTAACAACGGGAAACAGATCAAACGGATCCTAACAAGATTGTATAGAACTCTCCTACGTATATAAACCACGCTCACTAGCATAGCTTTGACCTTCGTGGTCAACTTCACAATAGAATTTGGACTCTATTGGTAACACGGCCTTAGCACGCAGTGCTCAGTCACGTGTATTCGTTCATACTTGTTCTCTCCCCCTACCTTGTACCCACTCAAGGTAAACCCTACACGGCTTACTACCCTCTTTGGTGTTTGATCCTTAGAGGCAGAGGCCCGCCGTTACACTAGTCTCCTTGGTCCACTGGGTCCTCCTGGTCCTCTTGGTTTTCCTGGTCCATTTCCTTCGCCAGGCTAAATTGGCCTAGCAGCCCCAGCTTTAGAAACCACTCCGTGGCCGCATAGACTCCTTTCTTTGTTGTCAGCAGAGTGCGGTAGTCTGTGGTTTGAGCTTTATAAAGCATCTGGGCTCTGCCTGCTTGGAAGTGAGGACAGAACAAGAGGATATGCTTTGGAGTTTGTCTGTGCCAGCCGCATGGGCATGCAGGGCTTGGATGGTCTGACACCTTGCGTCTAGAGAGGTAGTCCTCCAGTCCAATATGTTCTGTTCTCAGCAGGGTAAGGAGTGTACTCTGTGGTTTCAGTAGGCCACTGTGTAGTTGCCTGATCTTTGGGTTCCAGGGTGAACTCTGGGCTACTGGCCTCCCCTCCTGTCTGGTTTGCTCTGTCCACCTCTTTTTCCACTGCTCCCTTATTGCCATGCGGAGTTGGGTCCTCTGTGGTAGTTTCTGTGCATTAGGTGGGCAGCTACTAAGGAGGGAATTCACTCTCCCCTTAAGCAGCTTCCCTCTAGCTGGGCTAGCTGTTCCCTTTGCACTGAATGCTGCTCTGGCTGCTACCTTGATGTCCCTGCATGTTGCCTCAATTACTGCTGTTGCTGGTCCTTCCCTGGTCCGGATAGAGTGGGCCAAGGTCAGTTCATCCAGGTGTAGTAGGAGGGGGGGGATCCCAGTCTCATGTTCCAGCGTTTGCGTAGGGGTAGACTTATAGGCACCTGCTATGGTGCGTAGGCACTGGTTCTAGATCTTCTCAAGGGGTTTAGTTGCTGTCCTTCTCCACCCTGGGGAACCCTCTGGCGTGTGCCATACACCACACCCATAGGTGAGGACTGGCCTCACTATAGCTGTGTAGATGTGGCGCGCCTTGGTAAAGGAAGCGCCCCAGGTTGATGCGGCAAGCCTGGTAAGGGACATGCACTGTCTGGTGGCTTTGGCACTGGTTTCCTTGATATGTGGGCCCCACCTCAGCTTGCTGTCAACATGAACGCCTAGTATCTTGATCAGTGGCTCTGGGTTTCCCTCAAAGCCAGGAATCTGGATTTTTGCCGCCATGTTGAACCTGCGTGGTTTCCTGCTGAAGTGGATGAGGTGGTACTTGTCTGGGGAGAAGGCTGATCCATGGGTGGCTGCCCACTTTTCACAGGTCCTATTTGCTCCTTCAAGCACCCTACAGTTATGCTCTGTAGACCTGCTAAAGGTCAGGATGTTTGTATCATCCACAAACCCAAGGGGGAAGTGAAGCTATATATACTGTAGGAAAGCTATGACAATCTGGTGTTGCTCCATGTAGCCGGGCTACACTGGGCGACGGTTGCTGTATGTCGCCCGGCTCGTGAGAGCGACATGTGGGTCCTGGGAAGATCATCACGTGCCCTAATCACGTGGTGATGCTTTTTCTTGCGGGGTTCCTTCGTGAGCCCCTCATCTTTTGCGACTTTCAAAGGCTGTGCCGTAACACAAGGGAAACTAGTCATGGGGCTTCTACCGAGACGATAGAAATTGGTATGGGGTGTGACATGGTATTTCTGCATATACCGTCTTTAATATTTTCTAATAGGCTTGGTGTTCTCGTGACAACTAACACACCACTTGCGAAAGCTACCAGGAAAGGATAACTGAGGAAGTATGGGAGGACTTTTTGGCGGTTGAAAAACCAGATATTTTATGCTCGAAAATTCAAAGCTATTGTACTTTGAGTGGCTGGAGGGCCCTTGCCTGACCGCATGAATCATCTCTGGTGTTCTCGGTTTCGTGATGTACGAGTGTAAGAACAACGGGGTTTCGGCCTGGGAAGCTTTGTGGTTGCGATCTACTTATTGTTTGCGACATTTGTATTTAAGAATATAGATTGATGAAGTAGCATTGCTACATTCTTCTGCTTGTCGATATCCTAAACGTTTCTCGAGAAACATACGAGGCTGGCTTGAAAATAGTATAATACGTGCACAACTCTGCGGATAGATGAAGATTTTTATCTGGATAGGTTTGTTTTTTTTTTTTTTTTTAGAATTCTGTTCCTCACTGCACTTGTACTTGCCTATAAATTCCAGTGAAATCGTCTCGAATACGGCCACTAAACCATTGAGAAAGGTTACATAAATATCAATATACACATTCGCCGCCGTTGCCATGATCTTTCCAGCCTCCGCCTTCGCCGCATACCAATTTCTCACCGTTATTGCAGCACGATGGCAGAAATCCAGCCCCCATTCAAGTTTTGAAGTACCTGAACGTCGTTAATCTGGTTGCTTAGCTCATCTCTGCGGACTTGAGTCCTTTTTCTTCAATCCAAAATTAGTGGTGACTCGAATCAGAATACCAATTACGAGACTAATAGCATTTCAAGGACTCGAAGCCCCGGTAGGTCTATTTGCGTTCTGCAGCAAGCCCAGAATTTCCTGTTGCCCCTTTTCCACAGCAATATCAGCTGGGGTACATCCCCGCTGACCCCTCGTGTGTATTTCTGCTCCTTTCTCTATGAGCAAGGAAACGACTGCTGAATTCTTTCTCCCTACAGGCTTACAGCTAAGTGAAGAAATGTTGCCCCTACCCCTAGCGGACTAACATTATCTCCTCTTATGGTGAGTGGTACAACTTCGTGAATCTTGCGTTGGCATTCCCTCCTCGCTCGGCCAAGTACTCCAACTTGGAGATATCATCTCCTTCCACGGCATTGAGGTATTTGACCATAGCTGTGTCATCGACCTTGCAGCCACGAGAGAGAAGTAGCTCCACTGTCTCCCAATTGCGGTTGATGATAGCGGCCGGTGACGGTAGGAACGGAAGGCCGCAGGAGGCACAGTTCGTTCTCCATGGGAGGCCTGCGAGGTTAGGGTTGGCCCCGTGGTCGAGAAACCACTTCACGGGCTCGGTATCTGATACGACCGAGTAATCAAGAATCCGGTCAGCCATGAGCTGGTGGGCGGCGTCTTACATGGGGTATGTAGGTACCAGAGTGCCGTACCACTCGGGGTCCTAGAGTTGGTGTCCCATAAACTCCTGGTATATGGCGAGGCCTTTCTGACGAGTCGCTGCCAGGAAAGCGTGTTCATCGATTTGTGCCCCGTGTGAGAGCAGAAACGCCACGAATTCAACGTCTTGTTGGTCCACAGCCCTTGAAAGCGCGAAACCAAGCTCTTCCTGGGTGAATGACTCATCTGCACATTTGCATGGCCTTAGCACAGCTGCCATCCCTCAGACACAAATACCAATCGTAGACTGGCATCCCGGGCTATGGACCCTGATTTTCTGAGGCATTAGAGCTTCTCCAAGACGACGAGAAGAGACGGTGAGTGTGATGCTTGGTGCATAGAGTTGAGAGTGTGCGGCACAGAACTTGCAACGAAACTTCGCTTTTCTCAGGGCGCTGCCTCAATTTTTCTTGCGGCGCAGATATCATGTGCGCGCCGCACCCCAAAGTCGTGGGGTGCTTGTGCAGCCAAAATCTCGGAGATTGCAGAAGGACTTCGCGGCATTGATACAAATCGACGGGAGGACGGCAGGCAGCCGTCCAAGTCCGGAATAAATGCTGCTTTGACATCTCAAGGCCCGGCACTGCAATATTCGCGCTTCATCGGTCCACAGACATCGTTGTCGACGAGCGAGATCAACCCAGACTGAAGGATTCTGCCTGCAAGCCATCCAACTAGACGGATATGGAATGCGGTGTTGCGGTGCCTTCTGTGCGGGGGAACCTCGGATTGGCGGGAAGGATTAAAAGCGCAGGTCAGCCTCCGCTTCTTTCAACTTCACTCGTCGCTCCTCGGCTGCCTCGAGCAGGACGAGTCACCGGACGCCGTGAGTCATCTCGCTCCCGCCTCGCTATATATCTGGACCTGGATGCCGTGCCGCATGCCCCCATCGCGCGCCAAATACCCGCCGGACCGAACGCTCGAAACCTCGTGTCGCCAACTACTCAGCCAGCCCGCATCCTGGAGTCGACGGCGCCCTCGGTCTGTCGATGGATTTTAAACGAGTGAAGATAACCGGGCTATCGATTGCCTTGCCCCAGGCCGATCCTTGACGGATTCGTCATCGCGAGGATCGATGTCGCAGAACCCCGCTTGCCCGCCGTTGGTCCCGCCGCTTTCCAGCACGGCTAGGAAGTTTCCCCGTTCGACGCGCGGTCGTACAACAATGGTCTTGCCTTGCACGCCGCCCTGATCGCGTGCCTCTTGCTTGCCTCGGCTCGTATCGAACTCCCGTCAGCGCGTCAGACGCACTCAATTACCAAAGCGCTTTCGCGAGGCCCAAGAAGGATTCCGGAGTCCGGATGCGTGGTCCTCCCCCCAATGGCGAGAAGCCATAAGCCTTGGCCGCATCCTTCAATGGCAGCGCAACACCAGAACGGTCTCACAACAGGCGCTGCTGGGTTCGTGTCTGGCGGCCTGGTCCGAGGTGTTCGTGTACGTGTAGCAACGGCCTTTCCCGCCTGTGCTTGTGTGGTCCGCACGACTCGGCCGCGTCTTATCGCGCAATCTCTCGTCGGGGTGGCACCTTCCCCGTACGGACCCACAAAACGCCGAGCGAATGAAGCTGAGCTTGTCTTGGGCTCACTGCAGCGACAAGCACCCCTCAAGCCTCTGCCAACCGGCCCGCTGCTTGCCCAGCCTTGCTTGATCCTTCGAGCCGCGCCGTGGCGAGAGAAGGAGCGCCCAGCCCGCTGCCAACACCTTAAACGAGGCCCCCGTTTTGACGTCTGGCCTGCGTACCGTCGCACTTCTGCGTTGCGAGGTTACATTCCGGCGCTGGTGGAATCCCGTTGCAAGATAACGAGCAAGAGTGGCGTGCTTGAAAAAGGTGTTTTAGCCGATGCTGCCCGCTAGCCATGGATGCCCTACTTACGGAGCCTGATAAGGCACTCTGAGTGAAGATCGTCCAATATGCCGGGAATTTGGTGCAATCGTATAAGAACCCCGACCGGCATGGCCTGCTCAAGCTGGCCAGCGACGCCTTGTTGACGATCGCCCTTCTCGCTGACAAGTCCTGAAGAAAGAGCAACATGTGTATGCTCAAGCTCCCAACGGATGCCTCCTTTTGACGTTTGCTGAAGTTCCAACAGCGGGCCCAAACGAGCACATCACGACCGACGCCTTGTCCACGCGGGTGCCCCAGCAGGTCATTGAACCCCATGGCCGCAACTCGTTCGCCATCGGCGACGGCGCCATCGAAGAGAAACACCCAGAGGTCGATGTCACACGCACCTCGTCCACCAGCGACGACCTCCACCCAGCCCCAACGGAAGAAGAAACACGAACACTGAGGCGGGTTTCTGATGGCGTGCCCATGGTCATCTGGCTTATCTGTGTTGTCGAGTTCGCGGAGCGTGCCTCTTACTACGGAGCCAAGACGGTCTTCTCAAACTTCATGCAGTATCCGTTGCCTGAAGGTGGTGAGTTTTACAGAGAGCCGTGCGACCTCCTCGAGGCTGACGCCGGTGCTAGGAAACGGTGCTGGAGCCCCCGCAGCAGGCACTCAAGGGACCGCCGGTGCACTTGATAAGGGTCTCCAGTTCTCTAACGCTTTTGTGCTGCTCTTCTCCTTTCTAGCCTACGTTGTACCCATCTTGGGAGCCTGGATCGCGGACGTGAAATGGGGCAGGTTCAAGACCATTGTCGTTGGTGTAATCATCTGTTTCATCGCGCATATCATCATGGTCTTCGGGGCTATCCCCAGTGTCCTGAGGGCCGGCAATGGCTTGGCCCCGTTCATCATCAGTCTGCTCGTTTTGGCATTTGGTGCCGGTGAGTTTGTCGGAGAACTGCCTGGGAAGCTTCGCACTAACATCTATAAGGTCTGTTCAAGCCAAATGTTGCGCCGGTTTTGTTGGACCAGTATGAGTACCAAAAGCCTTTTACTCGGGTGCTGAAGTCCGGCGAGAAGGTCATTGTGGACCCAGAGTCCACAGTCCAACGCTTGATGCTTATCTTCTACGGTAAGCTATGCCTGGTATAAAATTTGCCAGACACGCAACTGACCTTCGCAGCCCTTATCAACGTCGGTGCCTTCTTCGCCATTGCAACCACCTATGCTGAGAAGCGCGTCGGTTTCTGGTTGGCATTCCTCCTGCCTACCATTGTTTTCATGCTTCTTCCGATTCTCTTGGCTTTCTTATACAAGAGATTGATCAAGGTTCCTCCGGGCGGTTCCGAACTCACGCACGTGTCCAAGATTTGGGCAATTGCTATCAAAGAGAATGGCGCAAAGTTTTGGAGGAAAGGCTTCTGGAACGCAGCCAAGCCTTCCAAGCTCGCTGAGAAAGGAATCACTACATTTGGTGGCAAGCCGATTGAGTGGAACGACAAGTTCGTCGACGATGTTATCCGTACTTTCGACGCTTGCAAGATCTTCCTTTACTTCCCCATTTACAACTTGAATGACGGTGGTATTGGAAGCGTCCTGTCCAACCAAGGTCAGTTAACCATTGCCTTCTAAGATGTCTGCAAATGCTAAACTCGCATTAGGTTCCACGATGACCACTAATGGAGCTCCCAATGATCTCCTTGGCAACTTCAACCCCCTTGTCATTATCTTCGCCGTCCCGCTCCTCAGCCACTTCATCTACCCGGCCTTGCGCAAGTACAACATCCGCTTTGGCCGCATTTCGCGCATCAGCTTCGGCTTCACGCTTGCCTGGATTTCGGGCATTATTGGTGCCATCATCCAATGGCGTGTCTACGAGACAAACCCGTGCGGCTACTACGCAAGCACCTGTGCAGAGGACGGCCGCGTTTCACCCCTCAGCATCTGGCTCCAGATCCCTAATGTCGCGCTCGGCGCTCTCTCTGAGTGCTTCTGCAACGTGACAGCCTACGAGATTGCGTACTCCCGCAGCCCGAAGACGATGAAGGCGCTGGTTATGGCGATTTTCTTGTTCATGACGGCGCTGTCGTCGGCGTTGGCTGAAATCCTGTCGCCGGTTATTAAGGATGTGAGTTGCTCTGCTCCTGTCAAGTGATAAACAAGAAAACGAGTTTGCTAATACGTTTCTACCACAGCCTTACCTCATCTGGATCTGGGCCGGTCCTGCCATTGCTCTTTTCGTCCAGACGGTCATATTCTATTTCAGGTACAAACACATTGACAACGACGAATTCATGACGTATGAAGACGAGAGCCAGGCCTCGGAGAGCGTTGCGGATAGTAAGTCCGAGACTGCCAGTGAAAAGAAGGTGTAAATAGGAGTGGACGGCAAGATGGACTATAAACTAGAGCTCATGAAGTCAAGATGAACACACGTTGTCGGGACAGTAGGACCATTCAAATACATGAGGTCTCAGAATCAAAGGGGTTTTCTACCCGAATCCAATCCCTCCTAATAAATACGCCCATGACTCTGATAGCAGGTTCCTCCCTACTTTAACTATAAATAATTGTCGCCCAAATGAAGGACCAGTCATTGTACCAAACAAGCTTATACTGGACAGAAACACATTTTGAGGAGTCGATGCAGGAGGACAGCCACACAAACCATCACAGCAAGGAAGAGAGGTAAAAGAAGCAAATCGAATACGGCTCGCTAGTGGAGAATACATGGGGTTGATGCTTACTGTTCCTTCTGACCCACTTTCCCCGTATCGACAACAAGCGATTACTGTAGTAGGTTAGCGGTCTTTGGCTTAAACCACTTTGGCACTATCAACGTCACTTTACAACCGTTACCCGTCTTATCAGCAAATAATCTTTGATAACAAGCGAGATGTCGAAGCAAATGCTCTTCGTTCGGTCACTTTGTAGAAGACGCGCCGCGGTGCATGATCGCAGCCGCAGACTTGGCTACCACAACCACGGCTCAATAGAGATTGGCCCCGATGGCCAGGAAGATCTAATCACCCTACCGATATTGTATCTAGTATGGGTTTCTCTATGGAAGCTACTCATGAACTGTGTCTCTTCCTGGTAGTGTTTTGTCCGCACCCTCGTCACGGTACACCATCATTCCGCCGCCACCGATACTCCTAGAGGATCCATCGAAGTCGCCAGTCTTTACGCTGTCAGTGTGGTGGTTGTTTCATCAAGAGCTGCGGCGACGATATCCACGGCGGGGCTACACATTGTTGAGAGTGGTGCGCTTGGCGGTTCTTGGGGTGCAGGGTCCTTCTCTCATCGGATCTCCCTATTGCCGTGGTGTGGTCTCGGAGCTTTCAATGGATGCACCCGACGAGGTCAAACATCTGATTGTCAAAGTTCCGAGGCCAGTGTGGCAGGGGAACGTGTTGGCAAGGACCCTTGGATCATATGGCCATCAGACCAGCAAGCGCACCCATCGTCGATCGTTCTCGCTAACTTTGTCTGAAAACGGACGGACGTGAGGGGAACGAAACGCGGTGGTGATGGTAGGAATAGCAGGAGAGGCGAAGTTGGTTGATCACGAGTCATGCTGGCCGTCAAACCAGAACGCAGCGAAGTGTGCTTGCTGACACCTTCCAAACGCCCACTGTCCCATCGCAACGGCCTTGTCCAGCCGACTCTCGCCCGACGGCCAGTCGGCCTCCGGATACCTCTCTTCCGCCCGCCGGACGCTGCCATGTGCTTCAGTAGTAGCCGACTGGCGAATCAGGGCGCCGCACCTGCCACAGGCGGCCAAGATGCCCCCGCGCCTGCTCCGGGGACGATCCCCGACTCATGACGCTATGCCCACGGTAGTCCATTTCCTGGTCGGACGCCAGAATGTGCCTCCCTAGTCTCTCCCGCATACATTTTCCTACATTTGGCATCGGATAGGTCTTTCGTTGGTCTTGTATACCTATTATCTTTCCATTATGGCGTGGCCTAATCCCTTCAGACGCCGCACGGAGAACACTAGAACGTACCTGCACCCCCAAGCCTCTTGGGAGCCATGTCTCTAACCTTGATGCAGCGCGTGGGGCTACACCTTCGATCTGACTCCGGAGCACCTCACTCCCGAGCAGATGCTTCCGTTGAAGCATTCGTACGACCTCCTCGGCGAGCAATGCCTTCAACGTTTGAACGACATTTCGCCACCGCCGCGCGGCGCTCTCCCGCGGAACAACGGCCAGTACGCAGCCAAGATGGACGAAACGACCGAAGCTCCAGAAGAGAAAGACCGATCTCTAGGAGACGACAAGAACCCAGAGAAATCTGAGGGCCCTCCGCACAGGGACTTGTTCGCCCTGTTGCGTGACAACGCGGATAAAGACGAGAAGCTTGCCGAGCTGTGGAAGGAAGCCAACACTGTTCCGGAGTGGGTGGACTGGGACCAGATCAAACGCGGCCAGGATGTCTTCTACAGATACGGCAGCGCCGCTCTGACGGGCCTCGCATACCAGTCCCTCCTCGGCGGCATGGGCGCGGCGCGTGTGGTGGAGACCTTGGCCCGGACAGGAGGCTTCGGCACCAAGGTTGCGCGCAGACGGCTCTTTGAGACCACGCAACATATCCTCCAATGCACGAGGAGCCTGGAAGGGATCAAGCCTGGCGGCGAGGGCTGGGCCAGCAGCATACGCGTCCGTCTCCTGCACGCCGCGGTGCGCCAACGCATCATGAAGCTCGCCGAGACGAGGCCTGAGTACTACAGCGTCGAGAAGCACGGCGTCCCCATCAACGATTTCGACAGCATTGCGACAATCTCCGTGTTCTCCGGGACACTGATCTGGCTGAGTTGGCCGAGGCAAGGTATCTACGTGCGGGAGCAGGAGGCGGTGGACTACATCGCTCTCTGGAGGTACATTGCATACCTTGTCGGCTGTCCCACGGATTCCTTTTCTACCACGTCGAAAGCAAAGGCGTTCATGGACAGCGTGTACCTCTACGAGATTGATCCGTCTGAGACGTCGAAGATCCTGGCCAATAACATCATCAAGGTCCTTCAGGACCAGCCACCTGCGTACGCCAGTGCGGACATGCTGATCGCTGGGGCGCGGTGGTTGAACGGCAATGAACTCGGCGACCGGCTCGGGCTCCCACGGCCGTCGCTCTACTATTGGGCGCTCATGGCCGGGCAGTGCATCTTCTTCATGGCGATGAACTACACGTATCGCTCCGTGCCCAGCTGGGACGAGGCCAAGAACAAGATGTCGCGCGAGATTTTCTGGAAATACATCATCGAGAGCAACTGGGGACTAGAGGGAAAGATGACGACGTTTGAGTTCAAGTACGTGCCCGAATACTCCATCATGACGGAGCTGGGACAGTCCACGCCGGCGAAGCTGAGCGGCGACTACGGAGTCGAGTGGAGGAATCTCCGGTGGCTTCTTTATGCGGGCATCGTCTTCGCGGGAGGGACCTACGTCTCGTTCAAGGCTGCGTCCGGCATTATTGGCCTGCTGTGGTAGCATCGAGACCTACGATACCTATGATAGAATGCGAACACGATGAATCATGCCAGCGGCAGCATCCGAATTCTGCATCGGATGACAGGATCAACACGAAGCATCGAGTATGCTTATCAAGAAGCATATCTTGCGTTCTCCAGAGCGGTGCGGCTTTGCAGCAGGGCACCGCTGTCCAATGGGCGAGCATGTGAAAAGGCTCCGCCGGGGCGCGAGTCATGCGCGAATGCCAACTGGAAAATCACCGCGCGCTTTTTCGACGCGGTCCATCGTCACCGCCCAACCCCAATCCACCGCCACCGCAAATGTCTTGCCCAGCCTGTTCACGACGGTTCCTCGGCGTCTTCATCGACAGCGTGGGCGGTCTGCCAACCAGCCTGCGCCCGCAGCAGCCTCGCTTGCCTCACGTTGCCGTGTCGAAAGCCCGCTCGAGAGCTTTCAGCACGCGGCCAGCTCTCCGCTTCACCGGCTCCCTCCGCTTCCCCGACGCAAGCCACATTGATGGCACGGATCACGCTTCTCAAGACGATGCCGCTCCGTCAAACCTCAGCCCCGAACCGAGAGTCGAGCAAACAAGCGCAGACACTGGTGGCGCGGAAGCGCCTGCGGCCCCCAGCGCGAGTGCAGACCCAGACCCAGCCGAGCTGCGGAAGGAACTTGGGTTGGCATCAGAGGCCGAGGATGATGTGCAAAGTCGTCTGTGGGACCTGACTGGGGGTCTGTCGGGGGCAAAACCTAAGGTTTCGAAGGAGGAGAAGATGAGAAAGAGGCGTGAGCGCAGGGCAAACGAAACGCCTGACAAAACCGAGAAAGCGCGCAGCAAAAGCGAAGGTGTCGGCAAGCAGATTGCGGACCTTGTAGCACAGGGCGGGGTCTCGCGGGTCAGGAACAAGTCACACGATGCCGGGAAGAAGGCAAAGAAGTCGAACAAGGACATGACGCCTTGGGCGGTGCAGAAAGAAGCGCTGAAGGAGAAATTCAGCGGCGAGCACTGGAACCCGCGCAAAAAGCTGTCGCCGGACGCAATGGAGGGGATTCGGTCTCTGCACCGGTCGGACCCACAGATGTACTCGACGCCGGTGCTTGCCAACGAGTTCAAGATCAGCCCGGACGCAGTGCGACGGATTCTGAAGTCCAAGTGGCAGCCGAGCGAGGAGGAGCAGGAGGATCGAATGAGGCGATGGGAGAAGCGTGGCGAGAAGATCTGGAAGGTGCAGGTGGAAAAGGGCGTCAAACCTCCCAAGAAATGGAGGGTCAAGGGCGTGGGCAGCGTGAAGGGCGGCAAGGATGCCGTGCCGCCGTGGAAGCAGCGAGGGCGCAGGAGGGAGCGGGATGAGGACGATGACTTCACGCGACCGCGCGGTCGGGGCGCGAACTACGGCGACGAGGGCGGGTGGAGCGACAGGATTCTGTAGTTGCAGCGCAGACGGCGCACCTCGCACATGTAAATAATATGTACCTATATCAGCCGCATCGTCCCTCGGTTGGCGGAGAGGCAGCGGTCAGACGTGAAAGCGCGACTTGGCATACGCATGGCGCGCGCTTGACCGTCCAGGACGCTCAAGCTCCGCAACACCTCCGTCCTCTGGTCATCAGCCCTGGACAGCTGCGCGCCCTGTGCTCGCGGCTTCGCTCACGCCCAGTTTCCCCGCCGCTGCCGCTGCTCAGCATGTCTCGCCCGCACGACCGATCGCCGCCCGCCCTCTCATGACCCTAGAGCTCCCGTGCGCGGAGGAGCTCCCTCATCTCCGCAATGTCCAGCTCCAGCACCAAGACGAACCCGATCCGCGTGTCGGTCGCCTTCAAAGAATCCTCAGTTTTCGCCGGCGAAGACGTCCAATGCACCATCACCTTCAAGAACGTCGCCTCCACCCAGCTCCCCGCCGAGCGCGGCCCCTCGCACCAATCCCCAGGAGATGCCAGGTACCTGCATCCCGAGCGCTCGCGCACCAAGCCCCTCCCCGCGCGCGCTCCCTCAGTCGCCCCGTCCGTGGCCCCGTCCGTGGCCCGGAGCATCCCGTCGTCGGTCCAGCCGTCCGCGAGCAAGAACTCGTCGCTCCACGATGTCGCCGTCATCCCTCAAGGGGCTCCCAGCGCCGCGCCGCCAGGGAGGGCCCGCGGCCACCGTCCGACCCTCAGCCTGAACACCCCGCACCTGCCCGGCGCCCAGCGCTCGCCGTCCGCCCTCAGTAATGCCCCCAATGGGTCGACCACGCCCGGGCACAAGCATGGCCGGTCTTTATCGATAATGTCTATTCACAGCGATGCCGTCAGCGGCACGAACACCGGCTCCGGAGGCATGGCTCCGCCCAAGCGGCCTCCAAGAGGGCACGGCCGGAGTGCGAGTTTACAGGTCTCCTCCGGCCGTGGAGGCAGTATAGGCGCTCCTGGTAGTCAGTATACCCGTTCGGCGCATTGTCGAGATCCATTGAAGCTGATCATACTCGTTGACCAGGCGCTCGCTCGTTGCAACCCTCGCCTTTCTTTAGCACCTCACCGCCTCCCCTCGGACGATCGCAAACGGATATCATGGTACCAACCCGGCCGAGACCAAGCAGAAGGACATCAAGGCAAAGCACCGCGCCGGGCACACCCGTAACGGGTGAAAGTAGGAAGCCCTCGTTGGGAAACTTCAAGTTTCCCCCGACGTCGCCTGAGCCCAGTCCGTTTCTCGGAGACATGAGCCCTGCTCTGGAGATATCCCCAGCGGAGGATCCCTTCAATGTTCCTCGCACAAGAAACTCGTCGCTGGTGCCGTCGTCGTTGGGAGGCTCATTAACCAGGAGCCCGGAAGAGATTGTCGCGCCACGAGACAAATTACAACCGTCGCCGGTCACACGAATAATTTCGGGATCGAGTATGAACGGAGGCAGTACGCGGAGCAGTGGCGAATTCTACACAATGAGCAACAACTCCACCGAGACACTGGCGTCGGAGTACATATCACGACCGACCGCCCGTCTCCTCCCGAAGTTGATGCAGGACCGCAAGCCGTCCAACCTCGCCCTGCAACACCCACGCCTGCAAAACAAACCCGAGGTGTTGATGATGGGCTATGCTCAAGTAATGGGCTCGTTCACCCTGGATGGCTCACTCATCAACCAGGCACCCTTCGAGGAAGTCAAGCGGAAAGGTGTAATGGGAGGCCAAGGCGGCGGCGGCGTCGTCGGAATCGAAAGAACAAAGAGAGATAGCGGCCTCTTTGGTGCTCTCGGTTGGTCAAATCTTGGAGAGTCACTTGGTGGTCTCCTTGGTGGCGCCGAGCAGAGCAGCATTCGCGAGATGCGCTCAGTAGCAACCGCAAAGACCGTTCCCCTGTTGAGCACCCCTCAAAGCATTCTCTTTGTGGATTTGAAACTAGCACCTGGAGAGGAGAAGAGTTACACCTACACCTTCACATTACCGAGAGGACTGCCGCCCACACACAAAGGAAGAGTGATGAAGGTGAATTATCACTTGAGCATTGGGACTCAAAGACCGGGCAGCGCGGCGCAAGCTGTGAGAAGCGTGACAGTGCCGTTCCGGGTCTTTGGCAGTGTTACTAGTAAGTTTGGACTGTTTCATACCGGGAGAGACGGGGTTCTAACAGTTCGCAGACCGTGGTGACATTCTCGGACACGATCTTATGTCCCCATATATAATTTTGCGAGACCAAGCCATCGTCGATACCATTGAGGACCCCAAGTCTAAATTAATACCAAATGGCTCCATCAGCAGGAAGATGAACGGCGAAGCCAAACAAGCACAAACCGAATTCGAAAACTACGTGCGAGATCTTCTTGAGTCATCTCGACGGAATGCGAACGCAAGCCTCCTGTCCCCTACCGAAGCCCCAAGAGAATACCGACGACGTCGCTCCACACTCGATGAACATCCTGTCAACTCCATGAAGGAAGCCATCGACTTCGCCATCCTCCGCTCCAACACTAGCTTCTCCTCGAACGCCTCGACCAACCGCTTCGAGATTGCGCGCAACGGCCGCCGCGTCGCAGTCATCAAGTTGGCACGCCCAGCCTTCCGCCTCGGCGAGACCATCTCGACCATCATCGACTTCGAGAACGCGGACATATCGGTGTACGGGATCGCGGTGACGCTCGAGTCTTCGGAGAAGGTCGACCCGGCCATCGCGCTCCGCAGCGGGGCGAGCATCTACCGGGTGACGCGCAAGGTGCACGCCAGCTTCGCGGAGAACACGCTGTTCGCGCGGCGGGTCAGCTTCGCGCCGACGGTGCCGCCCAACGCCACGCCCGAGTTCATCACCAGCGGCATCAACCTCGAGTGGAAGCTGCGCGTCGAGTTCGTCACGCCGCGGCTCGGCTACAGCAGCAGCGTCGCCTCGCCGACGACGCCGACGACGGAGAAGGAGGCGCCGTGGGGAGGCATGCAGGGGCTGCTGGAGGAGCTGGCGAGCGACGATCGCGGCACGGTGCTGGCGGCGGTCGAGAGGCTGAACTGCGAGAGCTTCGAGGTCGCGGTGCCGATCAGGGTGTACGGCGCTGCCACGGGGTCGGATAGCCTGACGGTGGCGGGCGAGCAGGAGGACGGGTATGTTATCTAGGCGCAAGAGAAAAAAGAGAAGAGAAAACATGGGGAAATAATTGTCCGTTTTTTTTTTTGGTCTGTCATGACTAGTTGGAGGGCTTGGGATTGCGGGAATGAGGTGCAAACGAATGGGAGGGACACTACTTCACGAAAGCAAACTACTTGTTTAAAGAAAAGCAAGCCGATATGGCGGTGTAGAAATGAGAGTCTTGTCTATGAAAGAGATGGGAGTTTCCTCGCTACGCTTGATTGGTGGGATTTCCTTTCTTCGTCGAATTTTTCTGGGTAGGTGAAAGGGGGATCAAAAAAGGATAGGAAGCCAAGCATTGTGTCTTGGTGGGAAGCGGCGCTGGTCTTGGGGGTTCGTCTCGTTAGTTGGTGGCGCAGCTATGAAGACTTTTGGTTTCTTCTGATTCGATCTGCAGATGAGACGGGGAAGAGCGAAGGCTTCTTCCACGGTGCACGGGACGGTCGTTTGTACATACAGTAAGTGTGGGTAGAGACGGACTGATGTTCCATTGCACGCTCTAAGACATGCCGATGTGTCGTCCCGCCTCTCGAAGGAACACGCTGGTGCCAACCGGGCGGAGACGATGAGATGAAGTCCTAGCAGAGAGCGCTGATCGCAACCCCATTTGTGGAGTGGAACAGGCCGTTGGGACCCGGAGGGATCGAGTGTCGGCATGATCTCTGGAAGATGCCGAACAGTCTTGTTTGACAAATGCCATGGTTGCCGATCCGTCAGTCGTCGTGCGGAGCTGGGTTGGTCGAGAAACATGCGGGCTGCAGGGGTAGTGGGTGTAAGCAGGGGCGTGGTTTCTGTTTTTGGCAGTCGCCGGGTAAGCTTAAACACGAAGCTTGGGTGCCGTTCGGGGCTGGCCGCTGTCGACCGCATCTCGCTCCGCATCTCGCTCCGTGTCCGTCGCTGTCGCATGCTACCAGCCCGTCGTCGGAGACTTCTTTCATCGCAGGAGCATCCCGCTCCCGACGCAGAGACTTCGGTCTCGCGGTGCAGGGCTGTTATATCCGGAGCGATGGAACAGGCCCATGCTCTGGGTAGCGTCGAACAGCCGTCGCCGCCGCCCCATTCGCCCACAGCCGGCGCCACAAACATCTGGACCGCAGAAAAGGTCTCCATTGCCAATTTCCCCTGGCGGCTGCTATTTTGGTCCCCCGCGAACGCCTCAATGCTTCGCCTTCGCTTTCGCGACAGCCGACCGCCGAGCTTACCAAGTTCCGACTGGATAGGCCTTCGCTAGCGATGAAATTGGCCAAGGTCATGCGGGTCTTGGTGAGCCTCTCACATCAACGGCGGATGTCGTGGAGCCTGGTGGAGGATCGGTGGCGTGTGTCGTCGAGAAGCTTGTACGCAGCCGTGGTTTCGCTTTTTGTTCCGTGCCGCCGTCGGTGGTGGCTCTGCACGCCGAAATGAGTGAGGTGGAGTGCGGATAGGCGGCGAGTTGGGTGGAGTGAGCGGTGGTCGGTGCGCTGCTGCTGCCTGCAATACAGCAAGCGTGCGCGAAGGATTCCGGCCGGTGGTGGAGTTGGCTGGGCTTTGTGTTGGTATAAGACTGCGCGGGTGTCCGTCGCATCCAGCTCTTTCTCTTCTTCACCTCACGTCTCTCGTTCCGGTCGTCAGTCATCTACATATTCTCTAATACGCAGTTCACTGCACCACATTCGTTGTCAACAACATCCAACTACTTCTACAACAAACCTACAACCACTACTCTCTCTTTCCTCGAACCGTAAATACTCGCCAAAATGCGCACCACCACCTTCCTCACCACCGCCGTCCTGGCCGCCGGCGCCCTCGCCCGCACCGACCTCGAGGGCTGCGTCTCCTCGGCCACCGTGGCCTACGGCGGCGCCTCGCTCATCTGGTACGTCCCGGGCACCGGCGAGATCTGCTCGTTCCTCGACTGCGGCGGCGGCCGCGCCCCGCCCAAGACCACCGTCCCCGGCTGCGGCGCCTACTCCGGCACCGCCACCTACTCGCCCGACTACCTCCCCGGCTACGGGCCCAACGCCACGCCCACCAGCACCGCCACCGCCTCCTCCACCGCCGCTCCCAGCCCCAGCGTGACCGCCGCGCCCAGCCTGTCGAGCGCCGCTGTCAGCAGCAGCGTCGCCGCCGCTTCGTCCAGCTCCGAGGAGTCGTCTGCGGCTGCTTCGTCTGCGGCTGCTTCGTCTGCGGCTGCTTCGTCTGCGGCTTCGTCTGCGGCTTCTTCTGCCTCGTCGGGTATCTCCTGGACTATCATGACCAGCGTTGCTACCCCGGTCCACACTCCTTCCGGCACTCCGGCCGCGTCGACTCCGGCGACCTTCACTGGTGCGGCAGGCAGGATCGAGGCTGCTGCCGGTGCCCTAGTTGGCGGTGTTGTCGCTGCTCTGGCCTGGTTGTAAGGAAGGGATGCAAGGATGCTGCCCAGGGGACGAGGGGTGGATGATGAAGGATGAATAATGTGTTGATAATACCCATTCAAGAACAATAATAAAGCATGTCAATACATCAAAGAGTTTCTTCTAAGATCAGTACAGTGATGCTTGATGTGAGGACTTTCCTGGTCATTTGTGTTTGGTTGTTTTATAGTTTTGCTTTTGGAGAGCCCGACAGGAACTCGTCCACCAAATCACTCACAGCTTCTCCGAGGCCAAAGCTGTAGCCGTATCCACTGCCCGAAAGGCCTACAGAAGATATGTCAGTAAACGTCTAGCAACAGCCAGATGAGGAGTAACTTACCATAGGCATGAACCACCTTCTGTCCATCGACTACTTCCTTCTCCACCCTTGGACCGCCCTCCCTCCCCGGCCTGAATCCCACATTATCCCTCACGACCTCAAAGTCCGCGGGGAACGCGGCGAAGACGTGCGGCATGTTATCCCCTACACGGTTGAAGATATCCGTCCGCTGGTCCTCGCTCACGCCCGGATCCTCACTCCCATACCCCTTCACGCCGCCCAGAATCGCCGTCCCATCCAGCCGCGGGATGCAGTACGTGTACTGGCTCCCCTGGCGCATGAAGATCTTATCCCACCACGTCCGCACCACGTGCGTCTGCCCTCGCACCGCCGTCACAGCGCCATCCGCTGCCAGCTCGCGCGCGCCCACGCCCGACGCGTTGATCAGGACGTCATGACCCTCGCCAGCCAGGTCAGCCAGAGCGCGCACCTCGCGCTGGACGAAGCGCACGCCGCCCTCACGCTCCAGCCGCGCGCGCAGCCACGGCAGCAGCACGCACGGCTGGACCACGACGCTGGTCCAGCGCACGCCCAGCGTGCAGCCGGCGGGCAGCTCGTCGGCCGCCATGACCTCGAAGCCCGGCACCGCGTCGCGGTACCACACGTCGGCCAGCGCGGCGCCGTCGTCGCGCACGTCCTCGATGCCGATGCGCCGCACGCTCGACTCCGGGTGCCGGTCCGCCAGCGCCAGCAGGTGCGGCAGCGCCGCCCGCTGCATCGCCTGGCACGCCGCCGACGCCCCCACGTCCGGCATGTAGAACGCGCCCGCCCACGGCGACGCCCACGCCCGGGACGCGGTCGCGAGGTCGATGGGCGTGGAGTCGGCGGGCGGCAGGTCTCGCGCGACGATGGTGACGGTGTGGCCGCGGGAGCGGAGGATGGTGGCGGTGGCGAGGCCGGTTATGCTGGGTGGGGCGGGTCAGATTCGAGGGTGCTCTTCTTTGGGCAGGGACTCGCGAAGAATTCACGGGGACCAGATGCTCGGGGGATTGGAGAAGCGCGGTGGCATGCGTGGTGGATGGGAGAGCTGGGGGCGCTTACCCGGCACCGAGGATTGTGATCTTCGCCATTGCGGACTTTTCTGGTTTCTTTCTCTTTTTTTTCGCCCAATGTGTCTCAGAGACGCTGCAACACGCACCTGTGTAATCCGTATATGTACAGTGGTTGCTGGCTGCGGCATCGGATGATATGCCGTCGCTTATCTTCGGCTGTCGGGTGCTCCGCCGGGCGGGCCGATCACGAAGTGCAGATCAGGCGGGCATTTGGATAGCTTTTGCGCGCTCGGATGCAGGGCCGAAGCACTTCTCAGGTGAGAAATATGCTGGCTGTTCAGATGCAGTGGAAGGCTCATAGATTTTCGACGCCGTCAACGTTCCATGCCGAAATTCTTGGGAGTTCTCTGTCCCTGGCAATTTAAGAGGATGCAAGGGCATCTAAAGAGCGAGTACTAGCAGAGAAAAGATTTAATGGTGTAGAGAAGCGTTAAGAGTTGAAATGACAGACTAGATAGTGTGGGAACCACAGCGGATAGTGCCCAACCTTGTAGGCAATAGTGCAGCCAACCCCCAAGTAAAACGCCTCCTTAGCTCATTCTCCACGGTGACATAACTCGACAGGACGTTTGGAAGCTTTCCTCCACCCTTCTCAGACATAATGTAGGTCCAGACGGACTGTGTTATCCAAGTTACTCCAATCAAACACCCGTCGAGACAACAATGGTCGTCTCAACTACGATCCTCTGAACTCCCCCAAGTCATCGTCAATATCCCTCCTACTGGCGGTGTTGCTATTGTTTCCCTCCTTGTTGAGCACGGGAAGGTCGTTGTCTATCGCTGCCCGGCGTTTCTTCCTAATCGTCCAGAACCAGAAGAGTGCGGCTGCAGCAATGAAAAGGACCCCGAGGCTGACTCCAACTCCGATGCCTGCTTTGGCGCCAGCGGTGAGGCCGCTCTTGCCATCGTCAGAGATAGGCGTAGATGTGGGATCTGGCACTTTTGTGTATGATATTTGGACTGAGTTGCTGGTTGTTGCTGATGTTTGGACTGGTTCGGTGGCTGCTGCTGATTTTTGGACTGGTTCGGTGGTTGTTGGGGAGAGGGAGGATTCGACCAGTGAAGGGTTTGCATAAGCAGAAAAATCGAAGCTATCTGACATGTCTTAGAGGAGTCTCGCAACTTATTGGGCTATCGTGATTTTCGTTTGAGCTCCTAATGATAACGATGATGTCGAGTTGTTGCAGTAGGTTTAGAGGGAAGTAATCTTGCGGGATTTATCCACAGAACCGCAAGGCTGGTCTTGTGTAAGAATAGGCGAAAGTCTGGATTGGGAGGGATGAGGCTGAAACCATGAAAATGGTTGGGGGCCATTCCATATTGCATGCAACGATGCCCAAATTTGGAATTGAAGCCGTGTGGGAGGGGCAAGGCTGTGCTGTAAAGAGGGTGACCAAAAGACCCGCAGTGTGCCACAATTTCTCACTGCGCCTGCAGCGGCACATGCAGATGCAGCACCCCCTTAAATCAAACAGACAATTTTAGAGACGGTTCCGGCGGGACTTGCCGTGAATGAATAGGCATCAGCTGCAACCTTGAGGCTCTGCTCCTCACCTTTATTGGCTTTTGCAAACAGAGCAGGCACATCTCGGCCATCGCTCCGCACTTCCTTTCCCCCCCTGGACATATGCAAGTTTGGTGCAAGCTTGGCATGCACTTCGGCTTGGGGGACCAACCCACGCCTTTTTGTTCAGAATCTCAATTTAGTTGCAGAGACAAAATTGGCAGAAATATCTGCTCCAAACTCCGCCTCTAAGGCTATGGAGGGTACCAAAGGCAACAATCAGTATTCCAATTCGAAAATACCCTTTCTTTCTAATTGCTAGCTATATTTGAAGTTTGTCCGGATGTAAAAGCAATATAGAATTATGCTTAAGCTATTTTGATGCTTTCTTCGACATCCTTAAACAGTGGTGGATACATCGAAAGCTCTTACACAAGCCGGCTTCTTGCTGTAGAATCCCTCCATAAAGGTATCAAACACTTGAAAAACCAAAAAGCTTACTCAACCTCATCCTCCTCCTCCTTGCTGAATCTTAATTTCGTTCTGCGCCGTCTCTCTTCTGCTGTCGATAATTTACGAGCTAGACTACCAGCTGGTGGACAGACCTCGAGCGATTTGATTGGTGTCTGTTCCTTGTCAGCAAGCGTGCGTGAGCTCTTGGACACACTTTGAAATACCATCTCCAGTTGTGATTCCAGGCTAAGCTCCAAAGGTTGATCGTGTGGTAGCTGATCTGAAAGTCCCTGCTGTAGAACAGGCGCTGGGGGTCCTTCTTCCTCCATATCATGGATAAAGCTCGTCATAATTCCAAGGCTGTCCCTCTTAGAGCTTTGCTCAGAATTTAGACCCGCTGCACCTGATAGTTGTCAGAACATTCCAACAATTCCAAACAAAGATGGGATTACTAACATTCCGTCTGAGTCCAGTTCTCGAGCCGTTTCTTTCCAGCCTCCTGTTGAGCTTGCATCATTTGTCGCCTCAGCCAGGGGGACATTATGGTGGCATCCCCCTCTTCCTTCCATTCCGAAACTTGGACCTTGTCCGCATATCTGTTTTCCTTGCTTCTCGAATTGATGACATAGTATGAAGGAGGTGCTCCACTGCTCTCACCAAAGGATGCGTCTGTGACCAAAGAAAGCTGGGAGATAGTGGGCAGAGTGGATTCAGCCTCAACTTTGTGTAGCTTGTCGATATGATGCATCAAATCCGTATGATCCATCTCCAGTTTCTTCTGGTGCATCAGCGCCATTTCTTTGTCCATGATCGCCCAGTTCAGCTTGTTGATCATCTTCACTCTCCCGTACTTGATTTGATCTAGCCGCGAGGGCTCCATGTATCGCCCGATGTCCGTCAGAGTCTCCAAGGTGTCTTTGATGGATTCGTCTACAAAGGACTTCTGGGCCGGCACCCTCTTCCAATAGTCCTTGACGGCTAGTGTTTGGCTGAGGCGTACGTATTCTTTGAAAGCCCGGTAGACGCGTTGAGTCATGTCGCAGACAACTCGGATCTCTTCTGGCGCTTCCGCTGTTTTCATGCCAAGCTTGGCCATCTGAATGGTGACGGACAGAGCGCCCCCGATCATGCTGGTTGGTTCAAGGGCCATGATGACGGTGTCGGAAGAGTGTAGTAGGATAGTCCCGTCCCCTTCGACTGTAATAGGCGCTGGTGTGGACATGAAATGACTGAAGTATGATTGAATGCGCTCAACGCTAGACGTACCAAACGAGAGTCAAAAGGGAGAGCTATTCTACCACTGTCGGCGTTTATCCTGAAGTCTTTCTCGGCATGTTGGCGATTAGACGGCTTAGGTGAGCGGGATGGGGCCAAATGTAGCATTGGGCCGGGGACCAAGGCTCCTTTTTGGTGCATAGGGTTCGCTTCCGTAAAACAAGGTAGATGGTTGCCTCGTGGGGGCCGGGTGTGATTGCGGCCTTGTGGCTTGCACAGCATGCTGCACGCCACCATACTGTGCAAGCCATAGAAACACTTCGAGGTCGCATTGCGATAATCTTGCATGTGCTGAGAAATCAAACGAGACAAGTATCTCCAATAGGCCGTGTCCGCGGCGATCAATCCTTCGATGCTGCGGAAGCCTGGGTAGCAACTATTGAGGCTCATGCTGATTATCGGCGGGAAGCAAGGCTGAAAGCGGAAACCTCCTGCGATTATGCGCACTTCACTATGCAGACTACCACATGTTGCTTCACGCAGATTTGGACAGGGATGGAATACGAGTGGTCGCACAAGGCTCGAACGATATTTTTTTCGGGCTACATAACGCATTAGGAGAAGAAAATAGGAGAAACAAAATGAACACAGAGCGGCCCTATCCCTCAAGCGGTCTAGACTCGCAGCCTTTGCGAAAGTTCCATGTGCTCGAAGACACGAGGCTCGTGAAGTGGCTGTCCACTGCCGTCGGTGGTTTGAATGAGCGCTGGCCAGATCACGATGCCGCCCGGCTCACGTGAGCGGCCTGCTTTCCAATCAAACACGAAAGTGCTGCTCTGGCAGAAAAGAAGAAAACCAAATGCGGCCGCGCGTTTGAAAATCTCCTCCAAGTTTCGGCGGCGCCTTTCGGTGTCTGAAGTATGCGTTGCAAGAGGCAACAACACAGGCTCTAGCAGATCAACGGCTTTGTAGATACTCTCAAAACGCGGGTCTTCCTCGTCGAGCGGAGAATTTCGGTACGCTTGTTGAAGCATGGCTGCTGTGGTGACGCGCCATCTGCTCAAAGACACCGTCTGGCCTAGTCGATGACCGTCAGCATCTGTGATGGAAACGGAAAAATGCTTGCACTTACCTTTCTGACCACTTTGGACTGTTTCTAATGATCGGAGACAGCTCATCAAGTCCGGTGGCAAGAATGTGGTTCCAGGATCACTGTTTAGGCCGATTCGTGAGAAGACCACGCTAGCAATAACATAACGTAGTGCTGATTGCCGCGACCGTGTACCGGCCAGAGATTCTGCCAGCTCAGAAATGGATATCTGAGGTCTCTCGATGATGCCGACTAGAGAAGTCTGGCTGACAGTCGTTGCAGGCGCGTTATAGAAGCTTTGGACGTGGTTTTTGATCATGACGCGAAGCTTCGACATCTCGGCTGCGATCTCACTGTCTGGTGTTGGTTGAGGCAACGCAATATCGTTAGTCCTGCCTACCCCTCCGTCCACTGGAGTCAGTTTCGTCAGCGCAGACGGCTTTGTACTTGCGTATAAGCCTGGACTCGGAAGCCTTGACGAGGACCGAACCGAAGGAGGACGTCGTCTTCTTGAGCCACGGAAGCAAAAGAAAAAGATAGCTGAGACAACAAGTGCACCAGCGATGGCACTGCCGACTCCGATGCCCGCAGCAGCTCCTTGTGAGTAAGACTTGTGCGCTTCGCTTGTACACTTGCTAGTCTGTTTTGGGGCTTTGGTGATCGTGCTTGTGCTTGTGCTTGCGGGGGTCGAGTGAAACTCAGAAGTGGTTGTGCTGAATTTTGAAGTCGTCGTTTGCGTTGCTTCTTGTGTTGAATTAATGTTCACCGGACTGGTTTGCCATGCCTCGTCGACGTCGTTCCAAGAATTAAACTGAGTAGCTAAAGCGGACCCATTGTTGTCCCAGACGGTGTAGACCCAGTTGTCTCCAGATTTACTAGCCGAAATCGTTGTCCATTGTGCTTCGCTGTCGAAACCTTGGTATATGACTGCAGTCAGAGGTCCAGACGCTGTTGCAGACAGGTAGGAAATGGAAACCGTGGCAAGAGTTGTCATTTGTCGTCGTAGTATAGCAGCAGATAACAAACTGAGGATAATGGAGACTAGAAGAAGCCAGTGTCAAATTAGATATTGTGACAATGGATCGTAAGCACAATACAAGAATGTCAGGCTGAAAGTGGGCGAGCTGGGACCTCTGAAGCTGAAAGGGCTCCCGATTTTGAGCCTCAATCACAAGAGTCTGCAGCCCCGGCCCACCATCTCACTTTGCGATATCACAGATGGCAGGATTCTACAAGGATCATAAATTCCTACCATGCATGTCAGCATGCAGGGGGTGTCGCTAATGAAGGCCGATGTCCGGTGGCTTTTCCCGCATGCGAGCGTCGAACATGTGGCACGACTTCCGAAAAGCGATCAGATGCCGCTCTTCAGCACCTTGGCCCCCGCGATATCACCTCCGGAAAGGAACCTGGTGGAACATGGCGTTTGACGCACAGGGCAGCTGAACGAGGGGCTGTGACCTTGAAAAGCCTGCACGCCTGAAAGATGCATAGATTGGCGCTTCCAACCCGTTGCCTTAAGCGAAGTTACAGCCTTGCGAGATACAGCGAGTTGCGACCCCACTGCAGTGCTGAATTAAGACTGAGCTTGGGAAGCGCCCAGATAATCGGCCTCTGGGGTACTATTGGGACCACTACTACACTTATCTGACTGAAGCAAAAGGTCATTCAATTTTCAGTGAAGCGAAATGGGAAGTACAACAGAGCCACAGAGAGGGTCGGAGAAACCTGATATGCTCATATCAGTGGACTTTGGCATGACATGTAAGTCCTTAAGCTTCGACGCCGTGCGGAAATTATTGAGAAGACAAGAATATGCCCGTTGGCGGCACGTACTCACTTCTACGACAGGCACCGGAGTCGCCTACGTGAACCTGTCCACCCGCACAAGCAACGTTAAAACTATACAGAAATGGCCAGGACGAGGTCAGGCCAACGAAAACAAATGCCCAACGATTTTAGTCTATCCAGAAGGCTCAGACAAACCGTCGTCGTGGGGATTCAAGTCCGAAGAAAAGTCTGAACAACGTGCAGAGGGTCGAGACTATAAGGAGTGGTTCAAGACTTGCCTTGATGCGGAGAGGTTGGAAAAAGAGAAGTCGAAAGGGCCAAATGCGCTGTTCGCCTCCATGGAGGAGGTGGAGAAGCTGTACAGGGACTATCTTCGTGAGCTTTATCAGCACATCGAACGTCAGTTGGGCAGATCTATTGCAGAGAAAGGCTGGTCAGACGCATCTGTGGAGTTTCTCTTCAGTGTCCCAACCACTTGGGACCACCGCACCTGCAAGAGATTTGAGGCTATCACTCGAGCGGCCGGCTTCGGGAAACACGCGAACCATCGGGTGGTGACTAGCCTGACGGAGGCGGAAGCCGCTGCTGTTTTTACCTCAACAGAAGAACCTGGTCTCTTCAACGTTAGTCACTCCTCCTATATTACATCAGTAACTGACTCGATGCAGACACATGATATCCTTCTCGTTTGTGACGCTGGTGGTGGTACCACGGTAGGCCATCCCAGAAAAACAATCTCGTCAATCAAAGACTTACCGCTACCAGGACCTCTCCGTTCTCCGAGTCGTCAACGTCAAAGATGAAACAATCAACCTGGAAGAGATTGATGTGGTGTTTGGTATGCTGCTGGCTCGTTTTCATCGATTTTCGAGGTAGCTGACTATTGCAGGCGACACAATCGGGTCAGCCGCTATCGACCAAGATTTCGAGAGCCTCGCCTATGAGAGGCTGTCCACACTTCCTCACTCTACGCTCAGGTCTTCCGTGGCCGCCTGGGAAATGATGAAGAGCAAAGAGTTCCAGAATGTCAAATGCGAGTTTGGAGCACCCACCGACACTCCGTTGTTCAGTGTCCCTGTTCCCACTCACGATAAGGCTTATACGAATGAGGACGCCCGCGTCTTCAATGGAGAGATGCAATTTGCGCAGTAAGTCGCCGTGAGAAGACGCTCCAGCATGACTGACATCTGCACAGGGAGGATCTGCAGTATATGTTTGACAAGCAAATCAGAAAGATGGATAAGCTGATCGAGAAGCAACTCAAAAACCTTGAACAAAAGTTCCCCAATGACCAAGTTGTGAGTTATATTCCTAAAGAGCCTTTCCTGATTCAGACTGATATTAACAAATCTCGAGGCATACATCGTGTTGTCTGGTGGACTAGGCAACTCACCGTACGTTCAGTCAGAGTTAGAGAGAAAGTACTCCAGTTCCAATAGGTCATTCTCCAACACGAGGAACCTACGGTTCCGAATTGCTCCAGATCCACAACTTGCTGTCTGCAAAGGACTTGTCATCGACCGACTCAGGAGGCTGCAGAGTGGACAGGGAGTCCTGAACATGCTATGCTGCCGAGCATCGTATGGGACAATGTGTCGGATCGAATACGATAAGAAGAACGAAGGTATAGTAACAACCTATCGCCTCATTACCATTTTCCTAGCCTGATAGTTTGCAGAGCATTTCAATAAGGCAACGTTCAAGGACGAACGAGACGGGAAGGCCTACCTGTCAGATGCCATAGCATGGTTCATTAAAAAGGTGAGAGATAGCCTCCGAATAGCTTGGCTGCAAGCAAATCTGTGTCTGACTTCTCAAAGGGTGAACCGATCAACATAGACCGTCCTATCAAGCACAGTTTCAGCCGCAAGGTTGACCCTGCAAATCCTTATCGACCTTTCCTCACCAGCATCGTAAAGAGCGACCTTGATCGACAAGACCTTCCTATCCAGATGGGTCAAGGCACAGCGGATATTCTCTGCTCACTGGAAGCCAACCTAACCGGTGTCGATCAAAGCCAGTTCAAAGAGAAGAACAAAACTGTTTGGTCGACGCGAAAGCCCTATTTGAGGGTGGACTATGAAATCCAAGTCATCATCGAAGCGTCCGACATTCGGTTTGAACTGAGTAAGTGTAATCGAACACATGTCATCAATTCATTTCATTCGCTGACATTACATACCTTCAATTGAACAGTGTTCGATGGAAAGAAGCTCAGCAAGGACGAAACTCTCAATGTGGACTGGTATCCAGTAAGGCCAGAGCCAGTGGCCCAAGGGACGGTCGAGAATCATCCGCTATCTGACGATGGGATTTTGCAGAAGAAGACAAAGAGGGGACTGTCTTGGCTCAGCAGGACGTCTTCAGAAAGAAGTTCTTAGAAGCCATTCAGTGGGCGGTCTCACAACATGCCAACCGTGGCCTGTCCCATCATTGAAGGCGGCGTTGTGTGCTGGAATACCCATACTTAAGCTCTTTTGTTGACTTTTTATCGCCTACCTACCACCGCAGATAACTTACTGAATTAAGGGATTGCCTATAGGGTATTTCAGATCCTGTGGGAGCCTTTTAATCAACCTCTTCATTATTATTCCATGGTGCTTTCTCCATTCACTGCCCCTTCCGACGTTTCCTCCCCGCCGCCACACAATCTGGGCTCAAACTCATGCCCCAAACTTCCTGGCCCTGGTAACCCAGCCCCTGTGCACCAGACATCGAAACCTCAAACCCAAAGTCAGACCCCCCGATTGCATTGCCATACTGCTCCGGATGCGTCCCAAAAAGCGGCTTCTGCTCCAGCAGCTCCGCGTAATGGTTCTCCTGAAATCGCTGCCACTCCGAAGCCCCCGGCTGAGCGCTCCCAAACTGCCCTGCAAAAGACTCCTGCTGCACGAACCCTCTTCCCGCGTCCTGCGCAAGCCAATTCTCGCCGCTCAAGTCCCCGCTGGCGCCGAACGACGGCTCGGCCTCCACCTCCTCCCGCTTGATCGCCGGCGGCCCGTACAGCGGCTGCCCTCCGAACGCATCTTCCGCCCAGCCGGGGTCCCAGGCGACGACGTCTGCGTAGCTGTCCTGGTGGGCTGCCGGCTGGTAGCCGGGGACATGCGTCGCGCTTTCAAACGAGGGAGGATTCGAGTACGCGGCCGCCAAGGAGACGTGCCGGGAGTGCGCCGCGGGTACCGACGGCTCAGGCCTGGTCAGTGGAGGCACGTTGACTGACCCTCTCGGGCCGTTTCGGATCCCGTAGCCAGAAGCGGCGTGGAAACCGGAAGGATCGTGGGCGCGGTGCGGGGGAGCGGCGGAGGCGTAGGCGCGCTGGTGGCGGTGGTCCGGGACTTGGACGAAGCTGTGGACGTCTAGTCTGCTTTCGGGAACTGCGGAGAAGGTGGTCTGGCTGTTCTGTCGGCGCGGTTGGGCGATTTTGCGGGGTTGGCTGACTCGTGGGTGGGCGGTGGTGGTGGGCGGTCCTGGAGGTGGTAATGGAGTCCGCGCGCTCGGGTTGCTGGTGTCGTCTGCTCGTTTCTGAGGCCGACTGGAACCATACATATCAACCTTGACCCGCAAGCGATGCAGTTGTGTGTGAGAAGGGCGACTCACGTGGGGTTCTGCAATTGCGCCTTGCGTAGGTTGATGGACATCATGCGCCACGTCATATTCTCCATGCGCTCGGCATCTGGCACCCGCGACTGTTTCTGTTTCTTGAAGAATTTCCACATATCCACTCCCAGAGGATCCTCTTTCTGAAGCTCTTCTACGTCCTCCATCTTGTCGTTCTTCAGCCCCGGAAACAAGGAATACTCGAGTACGTCATCGCCCGCAGTGTTCTGGGTGGGGGACGCGTCGACACTGCTGCCGAGCGTGCTTGCCGGCGTTAGAGACGGGATGTTTGACGGCGAGTGTGATGAAGAGAATACTTCCTCGCGGCAGGAGGATGGCGGTGGGCCGAAGTGGAAGTAGGTCGACATAACGACGGTTGGTAATTTTGGGACCGATGTTGACCTTGCTGCACCTCCGCTCGCCTGAGGCAGATGACCTGAATTTGTGGCGTGTGGACGAGAGACCCCAGCAAGGGACGATCTGAGCGCAATTCCAATCGCCGATTGCCGGATATCCTTTGGAAGCTGTAGAAGAGAGTGCTGAAGACCCCGAACACGAGTCCTTCGCGGATTTCTGGAATTAAATGCCAACGCGACAGGTAAATGGAGATGGCGGTAGGACGCAACATGTGGGGTAGAGCCTAAATAAGGCGTGATGTTCGGTATGACTTGGCTTGAGTAACGCTAGCCGCCCGTGCAATTGCGTAAAGGGTTTTCATCTCGTAATTCTTTGGCGCCATACAGCCACCCACGTGCGTGACGGCACGCTCAGGATTGCTCTCTGGGTCGAGCAAGTCAACACCTTTCAGAGCCAGCATAAAGCCCGTGGTTCTGGATGCAAGTGGGAAGATTGTTGCACCACGGTGGTGCTGTGGAGCTTTCTGGAGACCTCAGGGTGTGCATCACAATCCTTGTCTGCTTCGTCACCAGCGCACATCCTTGCAGGTCCCATGAATCGATTCCAAACACCCCCAAAAATACTCCATGAACGCCGCACGCTATGCCAGAGATTCAATGTACACACTTTGATGCTTCATCCTTCGAATTTGCTCCAAGCCCGGATCGCAGCCCCATACCTCCAAAACACGAGCGGAGCTGGAACCCCCAGGACAACTGCCACCAAAGCCAAGATGCTTCCACCACGGCCATATCCCAAGCTCTCGAAGAGGTACGGAACAAACATCGGGAAGGAGAAGGCGGCCAGAGAACGCAGGAATCCAGAGGCTGCCGAGGCCGAGGCAGAGTACTTGGTGTAGCAATCGACAATGTAGGTCGAAATGCATTGGTATGATATCATGGTACCGCCAGCAAACATCGCGGCTCCAATCTGGTTTAAGATATCGTCAGCCACGGACTTCGAGAGAACTTCAGTGCCATAAGAATCTGCCGTCACTCACATTTGGAACAATCCAATGAAGCCTCGCCTCCGCAGCCCATGCATACAAGAAGATTCCGCAAGGACTGATTATCGCGGCCGGAATCATCATCGGTATGCGGAACTCTGGCGATCCGGGTTCATCATCCGCGCAGTTGTGCTTCTTCTTGAGCCGTCTGTGAATGGCATCCATACAAGGGCCGCAGATCTGGGATCCGATGAGCGACCCGACGGCCAAGGAAATATAGTTCAAACTAGCGACACCCTTCGCCATGCCATATCGTCCTTCCCAGAGGGTTGGGAAGCTGGAGATCAGAAGGTATAGCATGCCGTAATTGTAGGCCTGGTACAAAGCCAAGAGCTGGACGATTGGTTGAGTGCCGAGTAGTCGCCAGGGACGGGTCAGAGAGGTTTGGAGCAGGACGGGGAGAGTGCGCCCATCTCGCTCCCATTGCGTGCGCAGCGCAGAGTTCCCAGTCTTTTCTCTAAGCTTACGGGCTTTGAGGAGGAGAATGCGGGGGGCGTAGGTTTCGCGGAGAAAGAAGAAGCCGAGGATCTGGATGAAGACGTTGAAGATTGTTGTACACCAGAACGTCCACCTCCAGGTAGTGTTCTGAGAGATGAATCCGCCAACTACGCCATGTTAGCATGTGCAGTACACTTGAAACTTGAGTAACATACTAATGGGGCCTAGAGCCGGTCCAAGTATAGGGGCGAGCTGGTAGATGCTAAACCCTTTACCTCGTTCTGAAGGAAGCCAACAATCAGAGAGTACTCCGGCTCCCATCTGTCTAAGGTCAGCCAAGTGAGTACAAAGACAGGCCGCCAGGTCAAACTTACCCCAAGCATCGCACTTCCGCCAAATCCAGAGATAAATCGGAAAGCCGTGATTTGAGCTTGTGACTGAGCGAAGCCACAAGCAGTGTTGAACACAACGAAGAGTAAATTCCCGGTGCGAATAATCCGAGAACGACCCCAGATCTCCGAGCAAGGAGACAACACGAAGGGGCCGAATGAGTAGGCCAGAAGAAATATGGAGAGAACCATCTGAAGCGCATAGCCTTGAGGTATATGTAGACTCCTCCCAATGTCGTCAAGTGCCGGTGCAGCCATGGAAGAGGAAAGCGGCGAAACGAAAGCGAACGAGGAGACGATAATGGTTGCCTGTCGATGGTGAGCTCAGCTTCAGTGGGTTGAGAAGATGTGACATACGGCCCATTTTTGTGGCTGACTCCAATTCTTCGGATTTGACGGATCATTGGGCCCGTCCCAAGTAACCTTGAATTTGGTAAGTATCCCATGCTTCGGTACAGCGACAAGCTGTAGGAGGAAAGTCGGGTGTGAACATACCAGATTCACATCATCTTTCTCCTCCGTGTCGGAGTCCGATCCAACGCTTTGGCACCCGACAGACACCTCGTCCTTGGATGCCTCTTTGAAACAGGCCGCGTCCGAGATAGAGGAAGCTTCTGAAGAAGCCCCTGATTTCAGGAACAGTCCAGGCACTGGAAGAGTGTTTGCGGCCGACATCATGAAACGCAAAAACCCAGAACAGTGAAGATCAAGCGGAGTGAATTCAAACCAGAGAAGAGTCGGCTTCTTCAGTCCATGATCAAAGGCAGTGGAGAAAGAGGCTGGCTTTATGTATGCTTTGGTTCTGGCTGTGTTGGCGCAAGAATTGCCTGAACAGCGGCCACTTCCGCAACTACCTCAAACGGTGGCTTCGGCGTCTCCCACACGGCATAAGGCGGTGGCCTCTCCAGATCCTCCGCCTCTGGGGCTGAAGAGGAAGTCAAAGCGTTTGAAAGCTTGGTTGGTATAAGACATTCGGCTGTCGCCGTGAGGGGAAATTTGTGGCTGTGCGCAAAGATAATACGTAGAAATTTCTACTTGAAATTACTTCGGGCTTGGATACAATACATGTTTGACTGGCTTTAGCGGTGCATAGGGAAGGAGCCTCACCTATCAGAGTCTCAGAACTGTGCTGAGTAACCTAGCTGGCGGTGGTCTCGGCAGGGTCCACGGGCCAAAACGCTCTCGACATGTCGGAGAACCGTACAGACAGGGTGAGGCGGTGTGTGTGCTGGCTAGCCACATGCGGGTCAACTCTCAGCCTCACGGAGCTGAGCGCGTTGGCGGCGGGGGTGGTCTAATGTATTCCTTTGCTTGAGGAGTCTGGGCCAGCACAGCAGCTGGCGCCAATACTCTGTCTCGATCCCGCGATGCTTGTGATGAAACCAAAACTCTTTCCGAGTTTCTGGAGTCGCCAGGAGCACACGGCAGAGTGGCAGGCATGCATGGGGCCTCCCCCACCGGCAGCATCCCATCTTCAGGCTTCTCCTGGTTACCAGGGAGTTCTTGCCACGCCCGGCGAAGGCTCCAAAGAGTCTGTACAAGACGACCTGGCCCGAAGGGTGAGTGAGGGATGCTCGAAGCTGCAGGGCTAGCGCGGCGCTAAGCGTGCTTGCCATAGCAATTCTCTCGTCTAGCAGCAAGCGCTTCTAGAGCACCGTCGTCGGCCTCCACGCGGCCTGGCCCTGGCCGCTCGAGCAACTGGGCACGCGACAGGATCCCCGCAGGGAAGAAAGGCAGTCGGTTTTGGGCGTCGATTTCAGCCGCATTTACCAAACAGAATCGAAAAGCAGTTAGGCAGGCTGAGCGGCGCCGGCGGTGGCGTGCCCCTGACCGGTAAGACAGCCGTTCCGACGAGCTGAAGTGGTCCGTTTGTCGCAGGCGCATGGGGGTGGGCTGAGACACGGCGCTACAAGTCGGCCACGCCGTCGGGTGTTCCCGCAGGAAGGACGGTAGATCGGATTGAGAGGGGTTGCCGGGCCAGAATCTGCACGAACGGTGCGTGAGAGAAGAGAGGCCCCGCTTGCGAGGGCGCGTTGCCGCATTCGGTCGCTAGTCTAGACGAGGACAATCTCCGAGAGGCTTGTTTTTCCCTACGATTCTCCCCTCCTTCGCCAAGGCATCTACCGAGGTCATCACCACCTCCTTCACTGTGTTCCAGAGATTCTTGCCCCACGGCCCATCCCCAACACTGCTCGCCACCGATCCACCCGAGCCTCCCGTTGCTCGCAAACATCTAGCGCATGGACTTTGGTAAGCTCTTCAAGACACTTCCGACGGCGCGCGATAGCTCCATCTGGCTGGCTTCCTCTGTAGACCCCAATAGTTGCAGTCCTGTCGCACTACTTCTCTACTATTACGTGTGCTAGAGAACCATGGGACGAAGACCGAATTCGCGGTTCCAAGCGTTCCCTTCGACAAGCTTGAGGCAAATCATCGATGCGCGCCCAAGACTGCATGGCCGTCCCGGAGTTGAGACAAAAGGCTACACCCTGCTTGTTGATACTCTCGATCAAGACAGGGAGCGGATCACGACCCCTTCCGTGGAGATCCGGCGGGCGAGCCACCGCGTCCTTTATCCTATCTCAGTGCTCCTCGGAGCAGTGTTGGATCATGAGCTCCGTGTTCCGGTGCATCGCATCTTCAGGCATGGGCCAAAAGGCGTAGATGCAGTCAATATCGGACCAGACTCTGTAGTTCAGCCCCCCAGCTAGACCATATTCTAGTCGGCGACGATCATCGTTCTGCTGGGGTGAATGTAGAATGAAGAAGCGGAGAGCTGACGCACCATTCGTGATTGGAGTCACCGTGGTAGACGATGATGTGGGTCAAGCAAGCGGCTGCAGAGAGTATCTCGGAGTCGTCATGATTCCCTTGACAATCCTGGCGCTTCGATGGCTATTTTGAAGCTTGGCTGTGGGGTTCTGAAGCAGAGCGATGATCTCATATGCGGGATGTTTGGTTGTTGGGTGTGAAGGACAGACCCGCCGATGTATCCCGTGGCCCCGGTTCTCCTTTGCCCAACGGTGACCAAGCTCGAATACTACATGGAATCGTTGACATGTGCACAGGGAAATACAATTACGCTCACAGTTGTTTGATGTATCAATTATTGACGCAAAAGCAAAGTAAAGTAAAAAAAAAAAAAAGGTTACGCTTCACCCTGTTCCTTGCCGGCGAGGAGTTCGGTAGAAGGCATTGCTTCGATATACTCGGCGGTGGACTCAATCAAGGGCGTTGATAATGCGAGGATCGAAAGACGCGGAATGACGACACGCGAATAGTCAGATGCTGCTCTAGGGTAGTTCGGTCAGGCACAGAGGATGACGCAATAGGATATTGGACTTCAGATGGCAGCCCGAATGCTTCAAGCTGGTCTTTGATTCCACCGGTGCTCCTCCAAGCTGAGATTCTTGACAGCCCACGTCTCACGCTGCTGTCTGCGGCCGGCAGGCCAGGCCAACCAGGCAGGGCTTTCCTTCCAGGCGGTGTTGATGGCTGTTCAAGTGTCAATGGAAGCACCTCACAAGTACCAGGGAGGAAGACCAAGCTCCGCGGCAAGCGACGCATTGCCGGGTAGGCGACACGCGCAGCGCCGACAAGGATCCGAGGCATCGCAGCTCACGACGTCACACCTCAACCTCCAAACATGTCCCACCCCGACCCAGACACCGTCAGGACCCGCATCCTGATCATCTCCGACACCCACTCCGCTCCTCTCGTCGACCCCGAAGCTGCCGACGCCAGTGAAAATGACCAGCGCCAACGCAACAAGGCCTTCAGAGCGCCGCTGCCGTCTGCCGACGTGCTGCTGCACTGCGGCGACATAACCATGGCCGGCCACATGCACGAGTACGAGTCTGCCCTCGAAATGCTCGGTAGCATCGATGCTCCGCTCAAGCTGGTCATCGCCGGCAACCACGACATCACCCTCGACGAAGACTTCTATCTGGGCGGCAGTGGCGGCAGCCTGACTGGCTGGACAAACGGCCAGCGCATGCACATGAAGAATTACGACCCAGACCTGCCCAAACAGGCAAAGGCGCTATGGACCGGCAATGCTGCGAAATCAAAGGGCGTGACGTTCCTCGAAGAAGGGGTCCATGAGTTCACGCTGCATAACGGCGCGAAGTTGACTGTAAGCCACCACGCCCGCGCGCTCACGTGACGCCTATTGCGCACCTCCTAATCCGGGAGTCCAGGTCTACGCCTCGCCCTGGCAGCCCGAGTTCTGCAACTGGGCTTTCAACTACGACCACAGTCACGATCGTTGGAATCCGCCGGACCTCTCTGCTCCGGATGCTGTTAACGTCGCCATCAACCCTGTGCCTGCTGACCCAGGTGGCAAGATCGATATCATGATGACCCACGGCCCGCCGCGAGACCGCCTCGATTCCACAAGTAGTGGTCCTGTGGGATGTCCCCATCTGCTGCGTGCAGTGGCCAGGGCGAGACCGCGAGTCCATGCCTGGGGCCATATCCATGAAGCTTGGGGAGTTGAGAGGGTTGAATGGGCGAATGGCGACGAGAACCTGGAAAAGAAAGGCTCTGCTAGGATTTGGGACTTCATGCGGAAGAATACGGAAGCTGATGGTCCTCAGATTGTGGAAAAGGCGGAGATATTCAACTTCGTCGAGTCTGACATGGCTGACAAGCGTAGCGCGTTCGTGGATATCAGTCAAAGTGGAGAGGCGCCGCTAAGGGTGGGAGAGGAGACGCTGATGGTCAATGCTAGTATCATGGATCTATCGTATAGCCCATCCAACGCACCGATAGTCGTAGATCTAGATCTATCGAAAGCCAAGAGGATATGAATGATAAGGATCAAAAAGATTCAACATTAAAAATTCTCAAAGGCTCAATTCTATAGAATTCGACCCCAGTTTCTGTGATATGCCAGCGGCTTATCAATCGTGACCCTACGCTATTCGAGGTGCTGGATATTATCGAAAGCTCCCAGGTGTGAGTGATGGTCGCTAGTCTTTGCGCGCCACCCGATACAATTGGTAGTAAGGCATCTTCGGTTGCGGGATATCTCCAACAACTGATTGCTCCTATTCCTCAGAGTCTGACACCTTGATGAAGACCTTCGTATCTGCCGTCTTTTCTTCATCAGAATCCGGCACTTTCCTCACATCCTCCGTTTCCAACTCCTCGTCTCCCGTCTCCTTATTTTGAAGCTCTTCCCACTCTCTACGCCTCTTTGAACCCTCGGCATACCAGTCACGCTGCTCCTGCTTCTTCATATCGCTGTCCGCCCTCGATTGCCGCAACTTCTCCTCCCACTGGCGCTCCTCTGCTCCCGAGTCTTCTCCCCCTCCAATCTCAGCATCTCCTCAACCACCTCCCTATCCCGCTTCCTCTCCGCCTTCCTCTCCTCTTCCCCCTCCCTCCACGCCTGCTCGTCCTCCCACTGCTCCAGCTCCTCCTCCATCTCCCTGAACTCCACTGCATCCGGCACCCCCACCACCCTCACCCCCCGCAGCGCCGTCCAGTACCCCGGCACCGGCGGCACGACGCAGCCGTAGTCCCACCGCACCTCGCTCTTCGCCTTGCGGACTCCCTGGTCCGGACCCTGCAGCCAGGCCCGCAGCACAACCTCCGTCGCCCCACCCGCGTCGTCGGCGGCGGCCCGATCCGCGAGCGCGAGCTCGACGTACGCCCATTCGGCGACGCCGTGGTTGAACTGGGCGGAGACGTGTTGGTGCGCTTCGACCTAGCGGGCGTTAGAGGCTGGCTGAGTCTCGAAGGGAGAGGGTTTGAGTTAGAGCTGTGAGGGAAGGGAGGGACTTGCGAGGTAGTGGCACAGCGCAATGACGGGGTTGGAGACATCGGTGGAGGAAATGGTTCTGGCGTGGACGTGGCCGCGGTAGGTCTTGGGGATGATGTTGAGGTCCTTTGCTTCCTGGAGGATGCGCTTCCAGAAACGGGATATCCACCTGGCGTAGTGGGCGTGCCACTCTGTAACGTTGTCGGTGGTTGGAGTGGCGGGCGCGGAGCAGGGCGCTGAGGAGGTGACGTTGATGGTGGCCGCTGACGATGGGTGGGAGGTCATCGTGGGCTGGTGATTTTTTCCCGGTGTGGTGCAAGCATATACGATGGCAAGGGGAGAAGAGAAAAGGATGCACCTTTATAGGACGGGCTGGAGCCAGGCTGACCTGTCCGCGAGGTGTCCTGGGGCCCGCAGTGACTGTTCGAGCTTTCTGTGGTGACATAGAGGGTGTAAGTGAAGACAAGGTGATGGTGACCGATGCTGCCTTTGCCAGGTGACGCAACCACAAAGCCTTTAGAGTGCTCTAATCAGTGTGAAGCACTGGTTTTAGGCCAGCGTAGAGTTCAAGCAGTCTAGAGAGATTTGAGGCCCGATAAGAAGCTTAAAAGGAGAGAACTGTCCGGCATTCGACTGAGAATCTTCGTGTTGTAAGGCATGAAGAATCGTAGAGTAGAACTCAGCAAAAAATTGAAAACCAGGAGGTTCCTCTAGATGCGAAAACATCACAATCGCGTACCAGCGCTAACAATGAACAACAAGATGCACTAAGTCCAGTGCATTCAAGAGAACGACTGAAAGAACACCCGAGAAGACGCATCTGCTCCATTGTCTGCCGGACACTATTCTTTCTTTGAACCTTCAAGTCAGCCCGCTTGAATTCTACAGCATCGAAGCTGAGGTTGTGGAGAGCATTGCTAACTTCAGGTCAATGATCCAGCTCCAAAGATCGCTTGTGGTATTGCACCCAGCCCGTTTTCTCCAACAACTGCAGCATTTCTTGCTCTTTCTTGGTCCAAGTCGCTAAGAGCGATGGGTTATGCAGAGAAAGGCTTTTGAAGTGGAATTGTGAACTAAGAAACCATGCATAGCCCAAGCTACAACTTATTCCGGATGACGAGCATTGGCTATCCACGTAGGTAGCACCATGAAAGATGCTGAAGTTGGTAGCCCATAGCAATACACCAGGGATCATAGAGGAAAGTCCACGGGGAAGGATATATCTGTATGAAGCCACATGTAGTTTCGTGGCCTCAGGTGTCTCCATCAGAAAGCGTCTTGTCCACCCGGCAACCGTGAGTGGTCAACGCGTGCTATGAACCTCGGTTCAGGGAGCTGGACAGCAATCTCCCTCAGCTCATCCCAGCACTGGAGCGGCATCCTCGTGGGAAGGTTATAGTTCGGTTAATCGTCGTCGACAACCTCTTCGCCGTAGTTTGCTTCGAGAGCAGCCTCCTTGCTCTCATCTGCGCCGGCTGCATTCTTCTCGGCCTCCATCTTCTGGGTAACATGGGCATTGACCTCGCTCTGGAGCTCGGACACGGACTTGCGGAGGGCGGCCAGGTAGGCAGTCTTCTCGTCGGTGCCGGGCGCGGCGCTCGCTGGCGGCAGGTCGCGGGCGAAGGCGGTGGTGCCGTCGGCCGGCGAGGAATAGGTGGCGCGCAGGGCGGACATGGCGGCGGGCGGCGGGCGGCGCGGCGTGAGGCAGGTTGGGGATGGGATCGGCCGAGTGGTGCGAGATGTGGTGAGCTGGAGCTGGGACTGGTGGCCGGCGCGAGGGCCGAGAAATTGGACGCGGCGGCGGGCTGTGCGGGCGCAGATCGGCTCAGCCTTACGAGCCTCGACTACGTACCCGCCCAAACCTGCCTGCCCTCCGCCTCTCCAAATCGCCTATCACGGCCTCGGACGGCCCTCGAACGACCCCAACGCCTGCTGCATCCTTCGCCCTGCAACCTCCGCGTTTTTGGCTGTGCTGGACATGGCCTGAGCTGCCCGCAGGCTCGCTGCGCAGCATCGATACCCCAGCCCGCCCAAGTCGCACAACAACGCCGCCGCCCAGCGCCCGCGACCCAGCATGACCTCGTCGCCCGCCCGCACCGTGCTGAGCTCGCCGCCCGCCAACCCACACCCTCACGGCAGCCAGACCCCGACCGCCCCGTACCGCTCGCGCGGCGCCTCAACCTCCAACGAGGACCAGTCCGACAGCGACAGCGACTCCTCGCGCATCACTGCCCTCTCCATTCGCAAGCAGCAGACCCGCTCGCCGCCCGCCCCACACCAGCAGAGCACCCCCAGCTACAGCCCGCAGCTCCAGCGCCCGACCGTCACCCATGTGTCGAGCAATGTCTCGGGCGCCATAAACGAGCTGTCGCGCGATCCAAGGCCGCCGGGTGCGCAGACCCCGCCCGCGCATCTCGGCCATCGCGCCCGCCAGCACTCGCAGGGCTTCTTCGAGCCCTCCCTCCCTACTGCCTCGCACTCGAACTCCCCGAGCATGTCCAACCTGACCGCTTCGCAGATCGCAGCCCAGGCTGCGATGCATGCCCAGCACCAGGACAGCCAGCACAACAGGAAGCGTTCCACCACCGTGCCTGAGCCTGGCCAGCCCAACGGCCCCGCCCGTCGCAAACCCTCGAATTCCTCTACCGCCGTGCCGTCGCTCAATACCTCGTCCGGTCTAGGCGTGCCGCACTACCAGAACGGCGTGCCGGGCGGCCAGAAGGTGGCCGCGACGGCTGCAGCAAACACCGTGTTTCCCAGAAGCCCGCTTGCTTCGCCCAGCCCTGAATTTAATACACGCCCCATGTCCCCCGCTGTGATGCCTGACAAAGAGGTGAAGCCAGTCAAGGAGAAGTCCAAGATGAAGTTGTTTTCGAAGCCCAAGAGCATAGGCATATCTAGGGACAAGGATGCCGATAAGAGACTGCCCGCCCTTCCGTCACCCAACAGGCTGGGCATGTACAGCGCAAGCGCCTTGCCAATGAACCAGTCTACCACCAGCCTGGTTGATCACAAGATGTCCGCGCCCTCAATTTACTCGCTCGCGAACGCCTCTACTAACACCCTTGTTCCCTCGGACCGACTGCCAATGCTACCGGAGAAGGAGAAGGAGAAACACAGGCATCATTTCTTGTCCCGTCAGAAGCACAAATTGAAGCATGACGACCATAGCCTCCCGCTATCTTCTGCATCTAGCAATTCCAAGCCAACCGATCCAAGTGCGCCTCAACCGTTGTACAACTTCGCCGCTCCCAACTCGCCTGGACATTCAAGTACCTTCGCCCAGTCGATGAGTGGTCTGGACCTGAGGCATGGCGGCCGAGCATTACGGCAGAAAAAGAAGGAAGAAAAGGCAGCAAACGCGCACGCAGCGTCACTCGAAAACGTGGATACGCCATATCGGGAACGTGATGGTTCTCTGCAACTGGAACGTTCAGAGTGGCCAAGCACAACTAATTTGAGCACATCTGCTCCTTCGACTACCCTGCTCTCATCCAGTGCGCTAGCCTTAGACACGCCTCAAACGTCCGTGGCAAGTCTTGGCGCCGTCTTTGGTCTGCCGGGCATGACGCCTGACGATGCCTGGCCGCTGATCAAGGCTCGTGTCCTTCTTATTTTCGAAGGCGAAGATCCACGGCCACCAATAGAAGACTTCAATGCTCTCGTCTCGGTGCACATCAGGCGGTGTATACAACGGCAGGCACCTACGGTTATCATAGAGGATCTCGGCGAGTTGCTACAAACGGGCTTCCTTTCCTTGGATCAGACTCTAAAGCACTGCCCGGATGATCGCCTGGTGCCGAAGCTGGTTGACATGTGGACCATTGTTCTCTATACAATTCTCCCTTTCGTCCAAGCTGTCTTCCTGCCCCTCGACATGGAGTTCAAGGGCAAGGGCATCATGAACGCAAAGGAGGCCTCCGGTTTCTGGGGAGCCTCTCTTCCAAACAGAAGCCGCGCGGATTCATCAGAAGAGACGAGGTCGAAACATTTCCCTACGCTGGGTGAAGAGCTCGATGTACGACGTCTTACACTCCTCACCTTTCGCGATATCATTATTCTCCCAAGGAATGACGCGCTGATGGCCATTTTCTCCCGGTTATCCCTCGAAAATATCAACGCTGGAATCGTAGACTCCAATCCATCCCCTGATGCGACGAGCCAATTCTCCCAACAAACGTCACCAGCCGCACATCCAGCTCGGCCTGGAACTTCGACTAGTCTGGGCGACACGGGGTGGCCCGCCTCTCACGGCACCTCACACAGCCACAATTCCGCCTCCAACATCCTCGAAAGCACCACTTCATCGTTTTCGAATCCCTTCACTTCCAATTCTCGCAGCCGTGCCACTTCTAACACGTCAGCCGGGTCCTTCCACAGCCTGCCATCGAACGTGCACTTGGCAGGCCATGGCCGCAGCCATTCCAATCCGTCGAATTACTACAACCACCAGTTAGCGCCTCCGGCGCCACCGCCGCCGATGGATACAGCTAAGGTCATGGAGACGGTCGCCCGGATGCTGCAGTGCGTCAGTATTCTGATTAGTATCAGGAGCGGAGATGACGCGCAGTCAAAGATGGAGAAGCTGGCGGCTGAGTTGAAGTACAATTGGTTCGGCAGAGGGCGTACGGGAAGGAACAGAAGAGGTTTTGTTGGAAGAAAAGGTGTGGGGCTGGGGACGTTGGTTAGGGTGGGCGAGGGAGATTAAGAGTGACAAGTTGAGGATGAGGATGGAGGCTTCCGCTGGACGTGGAGTGATTGACTGTAATGGAGGGTCGGAAAAGAGAGCAGCGCTCGTTGACAAGGAAGCGAAGGGAGTTCGGGGGGATGTGCTACCACAGCTGCGCTGATGACGCTGAGAGATACCCGCAACCGGCGCTCGTGTGTTTTTCGCTTTCGCTTTCCCTTTATTTGTAACAATTGTGCATGCATGGAACAGGCGACTGTCAGGATGCTTTTGGGGTTTGCCTTTTTTGTAGTTTGGGAACAAAATCATTGCATGGTTTTCCGCCGCCTTTTCGACAAGGCGCTTCAGTCACAGCTTCGATGCACCGGTCGACGACATGAAGCCGAGCCTCTCCGGTCTCAGCCTCCATCAGCACATGTCCGAGCAACTGTCCCACCTCCCGCGCCTCCCCGACAACCATGCTTCGCCGTCAAAGACACATCACGCGATATCTCTCCAGAGCAGACCTATCCATCGTATCCATCGGCAGGCAACAGATGCGAGATGCGGGTACTATTTCAGACTTTGAATCCCACCGTAAGTCCGATCTGTGCTATCAAATCCGCTTGCAAGTCGCTCAATGGTGTCGCACCGCCTGACGCCCGTATTCCTCAAAAACTCCATCGTTCCTGCCGTTCGACTGTGGGTGGTAGACGTGCAAGAAGTACCATTGCGTCTCTCTCCAGCATCCGCATGTTGCCAAGGAAATGTTCGGCTACGTCATCCAAGCGGACAACCACCGCACTTCCAGATCTATTCTTGTTGATTGCGACTCGACGGCGAGACACCAGATCGAATCTAGTGTTGAAAGCCCGTTGCGCCCTCAAGCCACGCTTACTCGTTCCACCTCTAGCCGAGCTTACAGCCACGACAAGATAAACAGCGGTGGCGTCGTCTGCAGACTGCGCATCGCTCCCTCCAGCCCTTCCCTCAGATGTCTGCCATGGTGTGCAAGTATGGCGCCCATCCCCATGGTCTCGACTTGAGTATCGGCGCCAGGCCAGTGGGTAGCCGGCCTGTTTTCTATCAAGTTCAGGTAATACGCGGACAGTTAGGGCTGGCAGGCGCTGAGTCATGTCACAGACCGCTCAAGCGACGACGGGAGTTGCACAACGGCTGTCCAGATGCTAGCGGAATCCTCCGGGATTCCTTCCTGGGCTCCCAGGCGGTCTCCAGTTGGGGGCCAGGTGCTTGGTGTGTGTTTCGCCTTGATCGCAGTGGGGGCCAAAGTGCTGATCCTTCAGGCTCCACATCCCTTCCCCATTCGCGGTCCTATTTCCAGGCCAAGCTCAATGCCGACGAATCCTTTGAGCACAACGCTTTGCAAATCTGCCAATCATTTCCCCAAATCATGGCCCAAACAGGCGAGCGCGCTTGTTCGGCTCAATGCCCGATGCACGCGTTCAACGGGGCCCAAGGCGCATCCTATTATTAACAGGCTGCAGGCACCGTGCTCGCAGAGGGTTGGCAAAGCTTGAGGTACCTATGACCTCCCTCTGCGGCCCTGCTCTTGTCGCGCCGGTCGTCAGCATCCCCTGGCCTAATCCTATACCCACATCACCACGCCGTCTCAATGGTGCAGCCAAAGCCGGATTACAGCACGCTCGAGGTGGACGTGAGGGACCACACGCTGCCCGAGGCGATCATCAAGCCGGCGTACGGCGATGCCCTGCCTGAGGCGATCAACACCACCGGGAAAGAAGTCACCGCCCCAGCTGCGGTCCCACAGAAGTCAGCAACAATATGCGGTCTTCGCAGGAAGACCTTTTGGATCCTCCTGGGTGTGATCCTCCTGATCGTCATCGGTGTTGCCGTCGGCGTGGGAGCGGGCGTCGGCGTGTCGAAGAGCAACGACTCCGGAAGCTCCAGCTCCGCAGCGACGGCATACCAGCAGGGCATCGCATTAAATTCGCGGCTGGCGTCCAACAACTACACGGACTCGGACGGCGTCGAGCATTCGCAGGTCTACTACCAGGACAACTCGCTGGCGATATGGGTCGCCGACTACAACAACGCGACCGGCGACTGGGCCCTCAGCGAGGTCATGGCCAAGAACAACCAGTCCGACATGACGCCCCGGAACGGCACGCCCATCGCCTGCGGCAACTGGTGGCATGACGACGACGACGGCGTATGTGCTCCTCTTCCCTGCCTGCTGGGGACTACGCAGACTGACTCGTGGGTATGAAATCCAGTCCAGTGACTTCCGCGTCCTCTGGGCGGACCAGAACAACAGCATCCGCGCCGTGTACGTGCTCGACGAGGCCTACTCCACATCCGGCTGGAGCGTGCTGCAGCAGTTCGACAACTTCCTCTCCATCGACACCAACTCCTCGCTCGTCGTAAGTCCGACCTCACCCCGGAGATAGGCCAGAAGTAGACGACGTTGACATATTCGAATGTGCCTCCAGGAGTACCTCGCCGGCTGCAACCAGACCATCGGCTGCAACTCGGCCGACTTCATCGGCTTCGAGTCATCCGGCAGCTCCGGCGTCAAGCTGCAGTGGTTTACCAACGGCGGCTCCAACGGACAGCTGACCGCGAGCGGCGGCGGCGTGTCGCCGGATGCGGGGACAGCCATGGCCGTGGCACCCATACCGAAGATTGCGAAGAGGAACGATTCGTATCCACGGGTGGCGATGTACTTGGTCGAGGACGACAACTTGGTGGAGCTCTACGGAGGGACCAGTCTCAATTGGGAGAACAACGATCTTACCGGTAGGTGGTGCTCTTTCCAGCATTCCCCCTCCCGCTCCCCTGTTTGGGCGGCACGTTCTCCCGATCCCGGTCGCGTGTGCTGACAGCTTCCTCAGTCGACGGGAGCAAGATCCCCGTGGACAGCGGGGCCCAGCTCGCGGCCACGTCGCAGTACCGGCTGGACGACTTCAACGTGCAGATCCTGATGACGAAGATCGCCGGTGGCGTGAAGATGGCGTACATGAACGGGGCCTCGTGGTCGTGGACGAACTCGGTCGACGGGATGGAGGACGTGATGCCGCTGTCTCCGATTGCCGCGAACCAGCTGGGCCGCGTCTACGCCTGGGAGAACGGGACGGACACGGACAACGAGCCCCAGCTGGTGGAGTGGCTGCGGATTACCGGCGCGACCCCCAAGTTTCAGCGTATCGGTGTTGTGAATACCACGGGCAGTGCTTCTTGAATTGCGTTCTGGCGAAGAATTTCTATTGCTGTACAACAGACTAATCGCGGTGGTTATGATGATGATGATATCCAAACAGACGTAGGGTCAGGCAATGGCGTCATGAGTTAAAGAACTGCTTTTGCAAGTCAACCATCCCCCTCCTGCAAGGACGTATGACTGTCCCCTTCTTGCTTTTCTTCGCCTAGTGCTGCGTGGTGGGGGCAGGGATCTATGGGTCAAGAGTTAGCTCTTCGAGAAGTTTTGGTATGGGGTGAAATTCCCAGACGACTAATATCGCGGTCCGCAGCCACAAGACCTGACTGAATCAAGGATCAGGTACGTTTGTTGATAACGCACGATCTCTTCCACTGATATCTGGAGTCCTTGGTGGAAAAAAACCAATGTCTCCATGTTCGTCGAAGCAGCGGATGACCTCCTCGTAGACTCCGATTCTTCCGCTAACGAGCGGGGCTGCCAAACGTTAAAATGGAACGGGTGGCTCGCTTTCGAGAAACCCGAGCGCCGAAGGCCTTCTATATCGCCTTCTGCCGACAATTGTACTATATATGCCCTGCTTCAACCCCAGCAACCGAATACGACACAAGGCGAGCCAAAGTCTAAAAGCGAGCATATGCCATATGATCTCGCAATATAGGCTGTACAGCGGGACTGTTACTCGAAATGGATACGAGAGCCTCAATGGGGCGTGTAGGTGCAAGGCTTGACATTTGTCTCTCCAGGGCCCATGTCAACGGCACTGCCGGAAGCCGTCACGTTCGTCGGGCAGACCGGGGAAGGCACTTTATGATGCTTCTATTGACACGCATATACTTTCTCCGCCTAGAAGCTAGGCATATGGTCGGCTACAGTGCGTTAGCAGTTCAATGACCGGCAGCGGCTCACAAGATCATGAGCATAAATACCTGGGGAGCTCGCAATCCAGGAACTTTTCCAGACAACCTCGAAGTCTGAAGCGGCACGAGCTTAAGCTTCCTCCAAGCTCTGCGAGATGCCGATCTACCTCATCTTATTTTCGCTGGGGATCTTGCTCCTAGGCTCATCGGTTTCAGCCTCTCCCGTAGCCGATGCTTGCAGTGCCTTGGCCTCAGCCTACGCTGGTCAGACATACTTTCCCGGCAACACTTCGTACGAGTACGAGAACGAAGGTAGCCATCAAGCCACTCCGTCCAATGCACACACATGCTGATCGTGACCCGCAGATTACTGGTCCACCAGCTCCGTCCTCGCGCCGGCATGCATCTTTGCACCGCGCAACGCGGAGGAAGTGGCACATGCAGTGTCGACTCTGGCTTCCTTCGATGCGCAGTTCGCCGTCAAAAGCGGGGGCGGCATGCCGGTAGACGGGGCTGCCAACATCAACGGCGGTGTCGTGGTGTCGATGGCGAACCTCACCTCGATCGAGGTCTCTGAGGACGCGTCTCTCATCAAGTTCGGGGCCGGCTGCAACTGGGACAGCGTGTACGCAGCGCTCCTGCCGCACAACCGGACGGCGGTCGGGGGGCGGATGGGCCTCGTCGGCGTGGCCGGATTCCTGCTCGGCGGAGGCGTGGGCTTCCTGGGCAACCAGTACGGCTTCGCGGCGGCCAGCGTCGTCGAGCACGAGGCAAGCGATCCTCTTCCCCGTCTCACCCGGGCCCTCCAGCCACCGCTGACCCCGCGCACCCGCAGTGCGTCCTCGCCAACGGCACCGTCCTCACCGCCACCGCCACCAACTCCCACGCCCCGCTCCACTGGGCCCTCAAGGGCGGCGGGCCCTCCTTCTGCCTCGTCACCTCCTTCACCGCGCGCACCCACCCCTCGGGCAGCGCGGGCCGCATCACCGGCGCGCACGCGTCGTACGGGCCCGACCAGCTGCCCGCCTTCATATCCGCGCTGCACGCCTTCGCGCTGCACGGCGGCTCCGACCCGCGCGGCGCCGTCGAGCCCAGCATCGCGTGGACGCCGAGCTCGCGGCCGTCGGCGCTGACGACGGTGGTGTACGACGGCGCCGACGCCGACCCGGCCGTGCTGCGCAACTGGACGGGCGGCGCCGCGGGGGGGCCGCGGCCGCTGGAGGCGCAGAGGCCGCTGCTGCGCGAGACGACGATGCGCGAGTACGCGCGCAGCCTGTACGGCGGCGTCGAGACGGTGCCGCCGTTCGGGCTGCGCGCCCGCTTCGTCTGCGTCGCCGTGCGCGCGCGTGAGGGCGGCGCAGAGGCCCTGCGGCTGCTCGTCGACGACTACTTCCCCGCGCTGGAGAGGGAGCTGGCCGGCGTCGCCAACGTGAGCGTGAACCTCGTGTTCCAGCCGTGGAGGGCCGACTTCGTGCGCGCGGCAGAGGTGGACGGCGGCAATCCGATGGGGCTGGTGGCGGAGCGGGCGCCGTGGATCTGGGTGATCCAGGGCTACGCGTGGGCGGACGAGGCCGACGATGCCGTGGTGGAGCGGTTCTACACGAACTGGACGAAGACCATGGACGGCGTTCTGGAGGAGAGGGGATGGCGGGACGGGTTTGTGTACATGAACGATGCCGATGCGTGGCAGCGCGTCTTCGAGGGGTACGGGGAGGAGAACGTCAGGAGGCTGAAGGAGGTGAGGAGGGCGTATGACCCGGATCAGGTGTTTACGACGTTGATGCCTGGTGGGTTCAAGGTCGAGCACGCGTAGTTGCGGACTGCGCAGGGCGGGAGAGGCGCGCGCACCAACAAGACGTCATTGGAGGCCTTGATACGCGAGTCTGAGGACAATCTCCGGGGCTCGGCGAAATGCCGTTTGGCAGCTCTTGGGCGAACTCTGCTGGTTTCTGACGGCGAGCCAGATGCTCGGCGGGCCGAATCCGCGGCGACGGAGGCGCTCCGTACATTTCAACTAGCATCAAAGCTGCCAGCTGGCCCAAGAGCAATGCGTAGAAATGCCACTCTCGACCTTTCGTCCGCTCTTTGACACTTCCAAACTCTGTTTCCGCCCGAAAGCTTGAGCTCCCCACGGCACCATGGCACACGCTGCTTCAATCGACGGCATCACCCTGCGCACTCATCGCCCGGGTGACATCGGCCACATAATCTCCCGCCACGGCACCCTGTATTCAAAGGAGTACGGTTGGGACTGTCACATGGAGGCCTTGGTCGCAAGAACTTGTGCCGACTTTATCGACACCTACGACCCCGCGCTCGAGCGTCTCTGGATTGCGGAACGGGAGGGAGGCGAGTTTGTCGGCTGCGTTATGCTGTTCAACGAGAAGGACGAAGCGTCGCAGAACTCGGCAATGCTGCGTCTTCTGCTTGTCGAGCCAGCCGACAGAGGGAAGGGCGTGGGCAAGATGATGGCCAGCCATGCCGTGGAGTTCGCGAGGGAAGCTGGATATCCGAAGGTTGTTGTCTGGATGCAAAGTTCAGACGCAGCGAGGGAAATATATCGGAAACAAGGGTTCCGAAAAGTGACGGATCTAGAACATGAAGCCTTTGGGGCAAAGCTGGCGGTGGAGCTCTGGGCTTTGATGTTTGATCAAGCATGACGATTGGAAAAAAGCAATGTGAAAACATCAACACCCCGCTTCTCTTCTCGGCTTTGGCACTACCATTGCAACTTACACATGATAAGGTTCTATTCGCCTCAGCAACATCTGTTCCACCTTTCTACCAATTGTGAAGTACAATATATAACTCACAAGCCCCTTTACCTCAAATTCATGAGACGCATTTCCTTTTCACATTGGATTTATTCGTGTTGACTTCATCCACACTACTTGACGGAGGATCATAGACCAGAGTGAGAAGATATGGACATTATTGTGTGATTTTCGTATCTCTACACGCATTTCGTACAATCCAGCCCTGTACCGCTGGAATAATTCATGAAGAGGATATCAACCCTGACAAAGAAAACCGCCGTACCATATTCCACATGTAACAAACACCGCTCTGCCTCCACTGATGCAAGTCTCTTATCCAAAAGTATCCCAACGCCGAATACCCATCTCCAGCCTACCCATATCAACGTCCACGGCCTTCCTATTTCCAAGTACTGCTCCAGCCCTGTTGAAGCATCCGTAATGCACCACAGTCCCATCGGGGTACACCCTAATCGCGCTGTTCCCGAATCTCTTTCCGCAGACCATGCAATGCCTGTCTTCGCCAATGACAACTCTTCTATTCCTACCACCCACCGTACCAGGTGGGCCATCGCCGAGCAGGAGTGCTGACTCAACTTCGAGTTTCTCGACAGCGCGCAGCTGCGCTACAATGCGCTCCTCATTCATGACGCTGTTGGCACTGCGGATGCGGCCACGGAAATAAGATTCTAGGTCCTTAATGGGAAGCACTGGCGGAATGAGGTCAAGTGTGGACGACGCTGGAAGTCGGGCGCCATGTTTGGAGAGGAGTGACAGGGCAGGCTCCCAGTTGGGTTTGTGCGGGGGAGGGGGTTGGAGGTAGAGGGAGAGGAGGGTGTGGTATATGGATGGCTCAACGTCCTCTGGGTCTTGTTGTTGAGAACCGCCTTGTTGCCGGGATGTTGGTCGGCTGGAAGGTGCTGCAGGAGTGGGTTGCTGGGAGGCTGTGAGGTAGACTTGGTTACAGTAGCTAGAGCTCGTTTAGCATGTGTTGACTCATTACGGGATTGTTCAGTGACATACTCTTCTGCTTTGTCGTAGTCTTCCAGCTGGAAGACATAAATCTGAAGTGCTTGCTTGTGTTGGCCCATCTTGCTGAGAACGATAGCACGGGGTTCGTAGAAATCCGGCTCATCTTGTGGAAGTAACCGGAAAATCCTAGCCTTATTGTATTGGTGGCTACCCCTCAAGAAGACTTCCAGTTTCTCTCGCCATTCTTTGTGCTCTTCTTCGCTTTCGAAAATATTTTCGTTCTTGGCTCTCAGCAGTCGCTCCAAGTATTCGTCGACCAGCCTCTGGTGGAAATCGGGCGTTTGATCGCCGAGTTCGTTGATGATATGCTCAAGATACCGGACAGACAACTTTGGATCGATTTCGTGCAAATAATCCAGAACGCGGTCCCTGGGCAGAGTCTCTGCGTTTTCTGTGTCGGCAAGAAAGATTTCCATTCCTTGTTCGGGGTCTGCACGAATTGGCCACTCCGCGTACTCGAGGATTAGGTCGATAAGCTCGGGTGGTAACTGCTGTAGGTAGGCAATTGTCCGTTGTGGTCCACGAAGCGCTGGGCTGACATTTTCTCCTTCCTCGTCCTTTCCGAATTTTTCGAGAAGTTCAAGAGCCTCGTGGTGCATCTTCTTCCCGTGCAAGAAGTCAATAAGATCAGTGTATCTGCCACTTTCGTACAACTTCTCCCTAACCACTTCAGGGTCGCAGAAGTTGTCAAGGCGGAATAGTGGACCAGCCATGCCAGGCCTTGCAAGCATGTATGCACGGAACAATGTTGTGTCAGTGATGCTGGCAACTTTGTGCAGACGTTCAGCCCAGTCAATTTCTTCCGGGTCTTCAGGAAGCAGGATAAAGGGTGCGAAAGGCGGCTTGTAATCCTCCGCCTGCTGCTCCTTGGGAGGAAGAGGTTGCTTCAGCGTACCATCATAGTTGATGAACTTCTGGAGCTGCGCACGGGTTTGGGCCAGGAAACCAAATAGCGCTGTGACAGCCACTATCAAGTCTTTCCCTTCTGTTAGATTATTAGCCTGTAGTCCGCCTTAAAATGCTTGAGCGAAAACTCACGCAGTGGCCTGTCCTCCTCGGCCAAGTTATCCGCTGACTTCTTGCCTTTGATGCTGACATTATCGCTATCCGCTTTAAACGAACGTATGGACGCAGTATCGGAGTCGGGTTTCTTCTGCTCAGCCACGAGCCTTCCAAACATAGCCCTGGTAAGCGTGTTGCCAGTTTGCTTCTCGGCTGGTGCGGTTTCTTCATCAGTCTTCCCACCTTCGTCCTCAGTCTCGGCCTCAGCATCGCTCTCGCTCGGCTCTTCTACAATAGAGAGGTCGCCGGCGATGGACTTGGGATACAACGCGATGACTTTCTCGGGCTGCGCTACAGCATCTGAGAAGAGATCCATGGCCTCCCTGTAGCGTCGTTGCTGAAATAAGCTTTGCGCCTTGAGGATTTGCACTTCTCGAATGCGGCCGTTCTTGTCTTTGAGGAGAGTGTCCTCCAGCATGTTAAGCAGGCTCACTGCTTCGTCATAGCGACCCTTGGCAATGAGTTCGTCGATCTGCTCCTCATAATGGAGGGCACCCATCCGCCAAATACACCTATCGCTGGCAACAAGGAAACCTTTGCCGGCGTGCGCTAGACTGATGTTGGGCTGCGGGACGTGGAGGAAAGCTGCATTGGGAATGCTGATAGTTTGAAGCAGATTCAGGGTGTCGGGGTTGCGGACTTCGAGAGCGCCCTTCGCGGGCGGCTGCAAAGCTAACATGTAGGGGTAGGAGTAACCCAAGGCCTCTGGAGCAGTAGTCCATGGAATCTGGCGCTTTTCTAAAGCCTTGCCATCGGTGTCAACGAACAAGCTGTTCACATCCTTCGCTAGGAGCAGCTCCTTGTCACCCAAGCGTGTTGCCATGGGCTTGGGGACCCAGCCACCCATAGCCATATAGCCCATGCCTGATGTGTTCACAGCACCGAAACGGTTCACCTGCTGGCCAGCCGAGTCGCTCAGGGAGCTGGGCTTCACGATATCTGCCACTTCCTGCGTCTCGATGTCGACCATGACAAAGCCGGGATCCATGCCAGCGACTATCTTGGTGCCGGTAGCCCAGGTGAGCGACTTGACGGTAGAGATCAAGGTTATCTCAGCCGTGTCCTCGGAGAGCTCCATGTCCTGCCACGACCACAGTATGATCCTCCGCTTGACGGCGACGGCGAGCCGCGAGACGATGGAGGGGATGCCGGTGGAGGGGTCTTTCACGATGTTGGAGGTCACGGCGAAGGTGGCGGCGCCCTTGGTCTTCTCGAGGCGTTCCTGGAGGTCGTAGGTCTGCAGGTCGTAGATAGACACGTAGTTGTCACTCAGAGACACAAGGATGCTTGACTCTTTGATCATGGCCAGCTGCTGGATGGGCCGGCGCGAGAACTTCTCGACCTCGCGCAGCAGATCGGCGGGCTTCTGCTTGGGCCTGGGCTTGGGCGGGTCGTCCTCATCCTCGGCGGGGGTGGGCGCCAGCTCGGGCTCGTCGCTCACCTCATTGACCCGGTAGATGCGCAGGCAGCCGGTGTTGAGGCCGACCAGCAGACGGTCGCCTGTCACGGTCAGCGGGAGGGCAGCGCGCAGGTGGAGGGCATACCGTAGGCGAGAATCGAGTCGATCTTGGACTTGTCGCGCTGGCGGAACTCGACGACGGGGCGGGCGATGAAGGCGGTCAGCATGGTCGCGGGGGGGCGCTGCTGGGCGCTGGCTCAACCCATGCGGCGGCGACGGCGAGAGCTCCCGGTGTTGAGCTGTCGAGCTCGGGCAGTGACGAGACGGCCGGCATGTGCAGCGCAGACGCCGTGGCCGACGGGTGGCCCAGGCAGGCCCGCGTCGGCGTCCGGCCCCGGCGGCCACTGCAGCGCCACAACACCATCCAGCCTGCCGGCTGCCGGCGTCCTGCCTTCCCATCGCCCGTCTGCTCCACGTGGTGGCAACATGCAGCATGCCGTGCATGCCGTGGCGCGAGCTGAGGCCTCCGTGCCGACGCCGCTGCCCACCGCCGCCAGCCGCCGCCCGCCAGCCCGCCGCCGTGCCTGCGGCCTCCACGCTGCCGCCGCCCTCCCGCGCCCGCTGGCCCGTGGCGACAGGTCGGATCGAGACAGCGACGGCCATCTCTCCGCGGCCGGGACCGCGGGGCGCGTCGTGCGCCCGCCTGCCCGCGACGCCAGAGGGCTCCAGCAAGCTTCAGAGTAGAGCCGTCCACCTCACGCCCGTCGCACCGCCCGCGCGCGGGGTGTCCTGGCCTCGCAGCCCAGCCGGCGGCCCGATGCTGAGCCTAAAGCCGCTCGCAGAGGCTGCGGCAAGCCCGGAACGCCGTCCGGGCCGTCTCATACTCCAAGACGTGCCAGCCCTGCAGGCGCGCTGATGCAGTCATTCCTCTTGCAGCAACAAAGACTGCTCGCTTCCCGCCCGCCGGATTGCGCGGCGACTCAGCTGCCTTTTGCCGCATCTTGCCAAGCTCTCCTCTGTCTTGAGACATTGAACCCTATTTCGGCAGTTGGATGCGTCTTCAGCCTCGACCTCCAGCTTCTCGACCGCTGCCGCCGCCCCAGACGCGTCCGATGGAGTGATCGCCTCCTGGTGGCTGATGCCGAAGATGCTCTCCCCCGCGCCAGCGGACCAGGAGGACCGGGATACCTGTCGAATGGGATGGCAATCAGCCTTTGGCTAAGGGTCCGCCCTGCGTTAAGGCCGACTGGGATATATCTCGTCCCTTCTTCTGCCCCAGCGCCTCCCCATTCTGTTTCGCATCCTCTGTCTTGGATTCTTCTCGTCACTGCAAACGCTCACAGTCTGCTCTGGCACAGTGGCGACATCCGGACTTGTGTCCCTCTCGCGCCATGTAATAAGTTTTCGTCCTTGCCGTATACGTTGCCGTTTCTCGCCCGAGAACATCTGACCACCTGCCTGCTTGTGACCCACCCTCAAGCCGGTGCATCTCTCCTTCCTCCCGATACTCCTCTTTCCTCCCTTCGATATGACGCCCATGGACGGACGGCAGCTGATCATGTGGGATCTTGCCATCTCACTGATCGTCATCTCCAGCATCCTCATGATCGCCCGCATTTACGTCCGCTTCTTCATGATAAGGCTGCCAGGCTGGGACGACTACTTCGCAATCGCCGCCTGGGCAAGTGCTCATCATTGCTGTCCTGCCACTTTCCGCCGCCCATCCGCTAACACCTTTCAGATCTTCCTTCTGGGCCAGGCCTCCATCGAGGTTGTCGGTAAGACTTTCAGAAAGGGTTGGCGCTGGCCCCCTGGACTAAGTCTGTGATATAGCAACGTACAATGGCTCCGGGAAAGCCATGTCAGAGGTGCCCGCGGATCAAATCCATACGTACTTTATGGTATGAGCGCGCAGGCTTTTTGGAGTGTCGCCGGAGTTAATGCCTTTTGCAGCTTCTTCCAACTGCCCAGCTTTTGTACTTCCTCGGAACCGGCTGCGTACGAATGTCCATTCTCGCCTTTCTGCCACGACTCAATAAAGAAAGTAAGTGCACCAAGACTTGAGCAGCCGCAAAATCTTACATGTGACCAGAAAAATTCATGATCTGGGTGTACGTCACAGGAGCCGGCATCGTCATCCTCACCATTGGGGCCTTCTTCGTTCTCCTATTCGAATGCAGTCCCGTCAAGTATGCCTTCTCCATGGATCGTCGTGTGTCGTTGATGTATCTCCATTCTAATCGTGAGCAGGGCATTGTGGGACAAGAAGGGGGCCAACTGCCTTGCCCCCCACAAAGAAGCTATTCTGATGTACACTCATAGTGTGTTTGCCTGCCCAGTCTATTGGTACATGCACTGACTCAACGTACAGATGGACTGAGTATCTTCTTCGACCTTATACTTCTCGGTATGCCAATATGGGTGCTCCACAAGAGGATGATCTTCAGCGTCAAAACCATCAAAGTTGCCCTTGTATTCGCCGTCGGTATGTGACCACCGCCAGTCATTCACAAGTGTACGTCTGACCTCGTCAGGAATCTTCACCGTCGTGACCGGGATAGTCCGCCTCACAAGTGAGTGCCCGCCAAACCCCACCATCCCATCAGACATGCTCATCCGTCGTAGCAATCGTCACAATAAACATGGCCAACAACACGTATGTCCTCACCCTTCTCCTCCGCTCTCTGTCCGATCCTCAATCACCTAACACCGCCGCCGTAGTACTTACAACGTCACCTTCGCGGCCGTCTGGACCAACCTCGAAGGCCACTGCGGCCTATGGGTGGCATGTTTCCCGGCGATCCAACCTCTCGTCCGGCGTCTGGCGGTGCGCCTCGGCCTCCGTTCGACCACGTCCAGGCAGACCTCCAACCCTACCAACAAAGCTCCATCCAGCCGCAACCAAAGCAGCTCCTCTACCCGTATTTCCTCCTTTCTTTCCAACTGGCTCCGTCATCGCGCAGGCACGGCCAGCACCATCAATGCGTCCGCCACGGATGAAGAGCGCATGGTCAGCACGGTCAGCACAAGCAGCGGTGCCGGCAGGAAGTCAGGGGACGGGATGGTAGAGCTAGCACCAGCCGTCTTCTCGGCCTTCGTGAGCGGAGGTGGCAAGAGGGATTCAGGGGCGGCGGGGGATCTCGATACCAATGATGAAGGGCCGTGGGAGGATGTAGAGGGTGTTGGTGACGGGAAAACCATCGGAGAAGAGGGAGAGAGTGAAGTGGACTTGGAGAGGGGCGAAGAGGTTCCGCGGGCGCTCACGCCGCGGTTGTTGGGAGGCATTATGAGGACAACGGTTGTGAGGCAGGATAGTGAGGCGAGGACGAGCTTGTATGACAGGGAGTGTATACGCGGGTGGCCGGAGAGAGGGGGCTGAGCAAAGGACGGTATGACTATAAAGCAGGCGTTGTGGGGATGGCGAATCGGTTGGTCGGACGGCTGTGGGGTCTTTTGTTGCTCCGGTGTTACTGATAGGGCATGAGTCGGTGTTCAGACGTGGTCAATGGATTCCAAGAATATACGTACGAGCTGCCGTACCCTTCCTCCTGTAGTATGTAAGTTGTACTTCGTGACTCCCTCCAGGGATCCCCAAGACTTGGGACGTGCGGCGGGTAGGCGCATATGGACACGACACCGCAACCATAGCAAAAAATTCTACCGGTCAGCGGCGCGGGGTCTTCGTGCAACCATAGGTCGTCGTCTCTCCCTCACCGCTCACCCAAAGTGCAAACAGGGTTTCAGGAACAGTATTCAGGACTGGTGCCGCCCGCAAGGAACGTGTGTACTAAAACCGGTAGTCGAAGATCCGAATGCAGCTTTCGAGTAGTCATGATCGAGAGCGGGCTAGGCGCGGGTAAGGCAGTGCCCCTTGCATTCCACGGCAGCCGGTGACAGCCGTGGCCACGGGGTGTTCGTGTGAATTCTTGACCGGTCTGCTCCATTCACCCGCCACCACGATACACATGTTCGCGGCACACAACGTCTTCTTGCGTGACTTCCCTCGCCACCACGACGTGCCAATGCGCGCACCCGCCCACGGCACAACAAGGATTTGAAAAGCAGCAAATCTCATTAAGCGACATAGCATACATTCTACGCAAGAAAAGGTGAGAACAAAGAGAAAGCTTCCCTCCCTTGGCGTGCTTTCCCCGTTTGCGGAAGTTTTTTGATGGCGGGGAGGCGAGGGGGCGTGCATCACCACTACCGGTCTGCCGGGCCCTGCACTAAGATCGTGCACTGAGTTATCCATCTGTCCACTTTACTGCAGATTTGATATGGGAACGGGGTCTTGGGGCCGAAGGGTCAGGAATCGACCAGCCTCCCGCGGCCGATTGCATTTTGTGAGCCGCTGGTAAAGGGCGGATATATAATCGCAGGGTTGGTGCCAACTGCTCTTCCACAGATCATACCTTTTTGAGGCTCGTTACAGACGCGAGCTACGGGCAATCCTATTTTCCAGCAACAACTACACCTACCCGAGGTCACTACTTTGATCTGCCTGCGACCATGCTTCTCCTTGTCGCCGCCATCCTCCATCTCCTTCCATGCATCACCCCCGCTCTTCCAGTGAACCCCGACTCAATAGACCCATCGTCCGAAGAGGCTAGTGTATGTTATTTTGTCTCCAACTTCCACATAATATTTTCCTCGCCATTTTTCTCCGCCCTGCGCCGCCAGCCCAGCCCAATAAAATCAAGCCCTCTCCAACGCTTCCACGCCAAACTAACAACCACCGCCGCCAACCCAGGTCCTCACGTGCACCGACCCAGACTTCGCCGGCACCTGCACACTACACGCCACGCCTCTCGGCAACAACAACTGCATCTCGCTCGACGGCACCGCCACGTCCATCCAACCCGACAACGGGCTTGACTGCATCTTCTACTCGTATGGGCCCCTCTCTGTTCATCCCCAGCACTGCGATTACTAACGGCTGTGGCAGCAACGGTGTCTGCCGCACCTTTCTCTCTCCGGCCACCGAGTCCTTTGCCCTCCGCTACCCGGGCAGCAGTGACCTAGCGGAGAGCGGCTGGACCGAGCAGGTGCTGAGCTACAGCTGCGTGGGGCTGAACACGACGGACTATGCAAACGTGCGCGTGTCGGCTGTGGGCGGCCCGCAGTCGTGAGCGCAGTGAGCATGTTGGTTTCGGGAGGGTTAGGTGGGCTTGCAGGGGACGTAAATTCGATGCTTGTGGGACAGGTGAGCTGGCGTCTCCGGCGTTCTTCGATTCCTCTTTGACGCGTGCTGGGAAGATCCGAGGGCGACAGGTGAACAACGCATACAGCATTAATTCTAATCCAATATCCATTTTCACCAGCAATCCTTCAGTCTTTTCGTCGTTCAAATACCTCATATACAAACCTGTCACGTTCCCCATTCACAAACACTTTAAACCAGGGATATGTGTACGCACGATCCCCTCTAATGCTATGTTACAATTTCACACCACCATGCCTCCTTTCTAACCCAATATCCAACCCCATCCCATTGACTCGGCTGAAAAGCAGGACCAGCCAGATATCCACCGAAGATGCGACTCACACCTCCATCATAACAAGCAACGCCGCATTAGCGAACAAACAGCAGCGAAACAGTCTAGAACCCGACCGCAAGCATCAATCCATAACCAACAGTAATTACGACCACAAATGTAAGGATCGACGCTGGGACACCTCTTGTGATGAAGTGCTTGACCTGGAGGTAGCGTTGGCCTGTCTCGTTTTCCATCATGATCGCGGCTGCACACAAAAATGCGTTAGTCCACGTAAAAAAAAGAAAAGAAAGGGAAACGGGCAATGAGCGCTCGGCGTTACTTACTCATATTCGGGAACCCACTCGTCGGCAACCCCATGGCCGCCGAACACATCAGCACGCTTCCCATGACCAGCAGGTTCGGATGCGGCTCCGCCATACCCTGTCCGACTTCCTTGACGAGCGGAAGGACAATCAGAGCTGCAACCGTGTGGCTGATGAAGGTTGCGACAACCAAGATCAGACCCGCAAACACTACAAGAACGCCGTACAAGCTCATGCCCTCGACACCCTGCGTGATGCCGGTCGCAATAGTGTGGAGGAGACCCGAGCTGTTGACAGCCTTACCTAGCGCCAAGCCACCAGCCGCCAGGATGATAATGGTCCAGAGGAAGTTGTTGAAGTCTTCTTTGGTAAGGATGCCGGTACCGAAGAAGAGCACGATCGGGATGATCGCCACAACACCCATGTCGCCAAAAACGGGCTCGAGCTGGTGTGTCACGCACCACAGAGCGATGGTGACGATGGTAACAACGCTGATGAACCACTGGATGCCGGTGAATTTGTCTCGCATGCGTCGGATCGGCACGATGGTGGTGCCCCTGCCTGGCTTAAAGGTGACCAACAGAAGAACCCAGATCATGAGGATGCTGATAATGCAGATTGGAAGCGCAATGAAGAACCACACGCCCCATCCAGGCTGGGGTGACATGTTCTGCAAGGCAATCAGGTTCTGAGGAGACGCAATCGGCGACGCCGCACCACCAATGTTGGAGGAGAGCGCGATCCCAAGGAGGAGGGCTTTCGACATGTCGGAATCAGCCGGGAGGTTCCGCAGAATGGGCTGAATGATGGAAAAGCACAGCACAGGCGCTGCAACGTTGCTGATCCACATACTCGCGAACATAGCCACGAACATGCTGGTCAGCAAAACAGTCCTGGGTCTGGTGCCGGCCTTGCTTAGGACTAGGGTCGCCATCATCTTGGCGATGTTGTACTTGGAAAGCGCTGCAGCTATGGTGAAACCACCCAGAAGCAGCATGATGACAGGCGTCCACATAGCCGCGAAGATGTAACCTGCTGCAGCCTTCGATTCCAGGCGATCGTGCGGCTTCGAATCTGTACGGACTACACGCAATACGACCACGAGGAAGGGAACGAGCAAGGACGTGACGAACAGCGGGATGGCCTTAGAAATGGTCAGTACACAACAGGCTTGCGGTTCTAAATGCTTCTCACCTCAGTAGCCCATAGCAAGCTCACAAAAACAACCAGCGCCAAGCAGTTCTGCTGCTCCGGCTCCTTCATGATCGGAAGGAGAAGGAGCACCAGAAATATTGCCAGAATGGCGATTATCGTGTAGAAAGTGGAGCTAAGCAGCCATCTTGGGCACGTGTAGCGTCCGACCGGTGTGGAGATCTCCTGCATACTGATCTCCGCGTCGTCGCCCTGTAGTCTAGACTTTGGATCCGTGTCGTGGCCCAAGATGGTCTGCCTGATGCCTAAGTTTGCGGCCTGGGCTTTCCGCTCGATCCCAATCATTTCGCGCCACACGGTGTTGCGTTCCCACACAACATGCTCACGGAGGTGCAGGCGGAGTTCTCTTTTCGCAGTTGCGACATCGCCCTGATTACAGAGATTCGCGTACGCCTGCTCGACCTTGGAAAGGTTTTCCGCGAGCTTGTCCATGGTGGGCTGCAGGAACGGGTATGCAGGCTCCACATTCTGCTCAGTGTATGAGCTCTTCAAGCTCCGATCCAGGATCTTATCGTACTTCTTCAGCACCTTTCTGAAGCCCGTCTTGTTCAGCTGAATGTATGAGCGCAGCTCGCAGATGTTGACGTAGAGGCTAATGGTCCGCTTCTTGAGCGAGATGACCGAGTCGTACAGCACGGCGAACGACATGTCATTCTCATCGTCAAACGCCAAGCTCCTGCGCCTCCGGCCCAAGGCGCCGGTCGAAGAGATCATCCCAGACCCGGACATGGGGTCGTCTCGGGAATTTCTCCTCCCATTTTGCGACGCCGTCTTCCGGAGAGCCGAACGCTCGTCTGCGTCATCATCGCTTTCCTGTTCTTCCTCCTCCTCCTCAGGTATGGAGCGGCGGCTGACCGTGCTCCGCCGCCGCTTGCTCAGGCCCAGCCCTCCGAAAATGCTGCCTTTGCGTCCGTTGCTCCGATTCGTGGCGCGGGACGGCGGTGGAACCTCGTCGTCTTCGCCGTTCAAGCCCTCGTTCTCTTCCAGGTATTCTTCGGCCTCCTTGAGCAGAGATTCCAGCTCCGTGTACACCTCATGTTCTTTCGACCGGTAGAAATTGCATATCTTCTCCAGCTCGTGGTCTAGCGCGCTCGAGAAAGTCTTATCGGGATCGTCGACGGTGCCGGCGAGCAGGGGCGACGATTCTGCATCCTGCGTATCGGGGCCGGCTCGCTGGTGAATCTGCTTCTCAAGCTGGTATATGCTGCAGGGCAAAGTTGCGCGTCAGTGTGGTTCCGGCAAATCGGCGAGCTACGCACAGCTTTTTGAGATTACTGTAATTGATGTATTGGCTGCTCCAGTCCGGGACAGCATTGAACTGGATGCTGTGGGAGAACTTCATGTCGGCCTCGTCGAGCAGGAGCTCGAGCTTCCAGAGGCGGCGGCGGCGGCGTCGTGCTTCGCTGTAGAGCTGGTGCGCGGGAGAGGGCTGCGGGGAGCGGTGCGCGGGTGCCGACGACGAGGGGCCTGCGAGTTCCTGAAGCTCAAAAGCAGCGTCGCCGTCGGGGCCGAGGAGAGGAGGAGGGAGACGGGGGCTGGCACGGCGGTCCAGGGTCGCGGTGGCCAGCAAGACTCGGTGCGGCGGAGGCGTGTGGTTGTGCTTCGGCGGGCGCTGCAGTGGCCAGGCACCACTACAAGTAGGGCGACGGTGGGGCGCGAAGGGCCGGATTAGGGCAGGATGGGGATGCGGCTAGTGCAGCGGGATGAGGCGTCATGCGTGGGCGAGTCGGCGCGGGCTGCGGGTGGTGTGCTGGAGGTCGGCTTCTGAAGCGCGGTCCCGGGGGGTGTTGTCATCGCGAGGGCCGCCGCCGTGCGTAAAGGCCGGCCAGCAATTGGGCCAGCGCCCAGCCTGCCCAGCTGTGGCGGGCGCTCCAAGGGCCCAGCCTGCACGCCCGCGGCGCATCCCGCCCGGGCGGTGTGCTGCGCCCAACTCTGCTCAGTATCGTGTTGCTTTTTCGGCGCGACGGTGATCGCAGACCCTGCGCGCGCTGCGCTTGGCCTCATGCATCCCCTGGGCTGAGCGCAGCGGCGTCGCGGTGCCATAGGAGCTTTTGGCGAGCTGCCGACGTCATGCCCGCAGCTTCCAACACCTGCTGCCGCGCGGATGCGGGAGCCGCACCGCATCCTCGCCCGCCTCAAACCCGCGCTGCTGCTGCGTTTCGACGTCGTGGACGGCCTGTCGGAGGAGGGTGTCAGGACTCCGCTTTGTGGGGAACCGCATGTTTGCTCGCCAGACACACTGCTGCTCCGGGCAAGGCGCCGGTCCTGCTGCGAGACATGCTGCGAGACATCGAGAATGCCAATATCGCGGCCGAGCGCAACGGCGCTGCCCTTCGACGTCGCCCATGTACATAGGCGAATGGGACGAGCGCATTCAGCAACGTGCTCGCGGGTTGCAGCTCTCTATAAAGCCTCGACCCGCAGCCATGTGCCCATGTGCCCGTCCGTCCGCATGACCCACCACCGCACACGACCTTGTCAGCATAACCGCCAGCCACAGCAACCATGTGTCCAGCAGTTGAGGGAGAGCTCTCGATTGACTATGTACTCCAACCCTCAGGTGCCTCCCACCGGCCCACTCCACCCCGTTGCCATGTGAGAACTGATTCAACTACCACCCGTCCCGTCGTCTCGACGAGGCGTCTTGCCGCTGCTAGCCCAGCAGCATGCTCGAAATCCACCAAAAAATCCATCAATGCCAGAAAACTCTCGGAATAAATCAACAAGAACCGGAGCGGCGCAAAGCGCAAAAACCAAATCGCCAACACTTGCATCAGACGCGAACGGCAGCGCATCTCACTCGTCTTCAACTGCACTTGCCACAACTTGACGTCGGGCGAGGAGGTAAGACAGACGCTCGTTACCGGTCAGCAGCTGTCGGGGCCTCCGGATCCCGCATCAACGGCGCGAAGCCGCCGGAGAGATCCAGCTCCACCCCGCATAGTGCGCCACCAACAGTCCCGGGTCCTAAGATTCAATCGCAGGAAGGGCGAAGCGCGCGGCGCGGGAGGCCCAAAAACGACAGGCGAGTGAGCGATCATACCCAAGGTGTCCGGCTCGTGCACAGCATCAGCACGCCGCCTCCGTCGCGGTCTCCGTCGTCATCCGCCCGAACAGGTCTCCTACAAGCAACCTCGCGGCCAAAGGGGCAAGCCGAACGCTATGGCGGGGAGGTTGCGAGAAGACGGGTCCGAGCCGATGGGGAGACGGGGACGAATGCGGGGGAGCTGGAGAGGAGCGGGAGGGCAAGGGCGAAAGTACCAGGACCAACTGCTTTCAACACTGCACCACTAGCCTCCGGAGAGGGGGGTGAGGGAAAGTGGAGAAAAACTCAACAAACGCCCCCAGGATGCATGCAAAACGCAACTCAAATCCGCAAACCAATAAAATTCCTCCTTCTTTCTCGTCGATTGAAGCAGTGCAAAGGGGGCACATTCCCAAGTATCCGGTGTAGGGGGAGGAAAATGTTTCGTATTGACGTGTGCATGGGAATGATCCAGCTCCCGCTTTCAGAAGATGTGTGAAAAAGAAGGTTGATAAAAGAATAAACACCAGTTTCCAATGGCGAGATCCCGAAGGACCTACAAACCAGTGGTTTCGCGCAGCAAAAGAGCGCGCAGAAATGACCTCAGGGACCAAGGTACGTAACCTGAGCAATTACGAACTCAGTCGCAGATATAAGCAGCAGGTGCGAGGTTCTCAGTAGACAACGGCCCGTCACGCCGAGGCGGAGGGAAGGTCAGTTGAGAACTACGCTTGCTGCTCAAATGAATGGATTCCAGCTTCTGCCGCCGCTGGATTTCTCGTTGGTTGGAGTTGTCTCGTCGATGCTGCCGACCTTGCTCGTGCGCTCCTGGGTAGGGCGCGACACGGCAAGTCCGACAGGGTGGGACGCACCGACATCGCCGACCTTCTCATTGTCCAGCGGCACCTCTGAGAAGTTTTCCTGAGGTTGCTGCCGCTGGTTGAAGTTCGGGAAAGGCCGTGGAACGATAGTATATGGCGCGGCCTTGTTGACGTACTCATATGGGGGCGCGGCGTCACTCGGGCGAGGCGGCGAGACAACACCTACAGGTGCGTCATGGCCGCGGTAGCGATCGGTCTCAGGGTCGGTGACGTAGCTCTGACCGCCCTCTCCGCGCGTTTTGCCGCTGCCAGAGAAGACCATGATCGCCCGAATAGTGCCAATGATGAGGACGAGGACCCAGAGGAGAACAATGCAAGTAGAGATAATCGCTTCGATGCGAACACCCTCCTTAAGTTTGTTGACGAGTTTGACGATGGCACCCGAGACCTTGTCGGCAGTTTCGCTGCCGGGGGACGCGAGGAACGAGTCGTCAGAACTGTCATCCGTCATCGCCGCTGCTGCACCAATGGAGAAAGTGTTGTTGGGCAGCGTCGGAAAGTCGACATGCGAGTTATTGTGGACCCAGGTGAGCCCTTTCTGAATGCCCTCGATTTTCATCAGGACTAGGCAGTTCAGAACATCCTTGATGGGATCGTAGAGTACGGTACCACCGAAGGTTGCATTGAGGGCGTCGCTCATCTCATCCACGAACACATTCAAGGTATCATTGACAGCTTTGGTGCTGGTGTTGACCCAGCTGAACAAGTCGTCGTTGAGATCCGTGTTCATGGTTCCAATGGCGTCGTTTGTACCGTTGGCCCACGATTCAGAGGCGTTGTTTAGCGCAAAGACGACCTTATCGGCAAAGGCGCCGACCTGTTGCGTCAGCTCCGGGACTTCCTTCTCAATGGTTTTGAGGAGGATGTATTGGCAGAGGCAGGCAAAGAGGCCCGCGAGTCCCAGACACAGAACAAGGAGCGCCGGCGTGGAAGTAGCGTACGCAACTGCCCAGCGCACAGCGGTCTGACGGCGGGTCGAGCCGAAGCGGTTGGCGAGCCAGATGCCGATGGATGACGAGTAGGGTCTCGAAGCAATGTATACGACATCAAGAGGGTCGTATGCACTCTGGCTGACAAGCTGAGCGCGTCTCTGCATGGTTTGCCAGCGCTTGATTTCTCTCCAGGTCACCGGCACGCAAACGAGAACGGCTAGGATGACGATGACGGCGATGAAGATTCTCCTGGCAGTGATTTCCGTGTCGACAAGGCCATCGAAGAAATCGTTGATGCCGTTGTTGTCAGAGCAGAAAGTGAGCTTCTCCTTCGCAGGGACGGGGAACATCGAGTCGTTGAACGTGTAGTTGCCAGTCTTCTCGTTGATCAATTGCTTCACCATCTCGAAGGGGAAGCGAATGGCACTGTTGGTAAGATTCTGGACCTGGTCGAAAGTCGGGATCGAGTTGTTGAGTTTGTCCAAGCCCTGGTCGAATCCCTCGGGAATCTTTAGGTTCTTGAGCTCATCGATCTCCGAAGTCAGGTTAAGCTTGTCCATGCCATCGCCACCGAAGATTTGAGGAATGCTGTTGATGCCGTCAATGAGTTTGTTGACCTCATCTTGGAAAGAGTCTGCAACGTTGGCAATGTTGTCTCCAATCGAATCCAAAGTCTTGTTCAATCCGTCGGCGATGGTCTCGGCAGCCTCGAGAACAACGTGAAGGCTGCCGCGCACGGCCAGGGTGATGAGACAGACGTAGGTAGAAGTAAGCAGGTTGATGTAGAAGACGACAAGCTCTTCGACACCAGTGACGATGAGATCGAGCATGGACATCAATCCACTGACCGTCTTCTCAATACCCGAGGCGGTGATCTGGTTGACACCCTGCGACATGTAGTGGGGCATGGAGGCCATGGCACTGCCAACGGTCTCGACACTCGTGCATGCTGAAAGAGCTTCGGTGCGTGCAGAGCTCAGGTTGTCGTTGAGGTTGGCAGTGGCAATGAGTACTCGAACGAGGACAAGGAGGAGGAGAATAGTCCAGCGGTTGATCCAGACCTGCGAGAGCCTAGCTCGAAGGCCGAGGTATGGTGTGAGGTATGGTGCTTGGTTTGGGACAGGTCGCGGTGCGTCCTGGGGAGTGTAGTAGTCCCGCATCTCATGATCGCCAGCGGAGTGAGATGGAGGTACGTCCGGAAAGGCGTAACGTTGGTTCGCTTCGGAAGACATGACCGCGATGGGTCTGAAACGGCTCGCCTGGAGGTTGTATTAGAGATTGTGTATGCCAGCCAGCGGCAAATGATGCAGTCGATGCAGTCGTGAGGGTCGTAAAGGCAATGCAAAGAAGCTTGAAAGTCGTGAAGCGTCGAGGACGAGGAAAGGAAGAAGACGTCGAGGACGAGTAAAGGAAGAAGCGGTGCGGGGCCGGAGTCAAAGTCGTGGAAGCAATAGCAACAAAGCCGCGAGGAATTATTCTAATAGAAAGACAATAGAAGAGTGAATAGGCACATGACTCAATGGCAGACAAAGAGGCGAGGCGGGGAGGAGGAGGTGAAGGGCGGAGAGTGAAAGCGAAGCAGCACGGCGGCGGCAGCAGACAATAAGAGACACAAAGACATTGACTTGGACGTACCTGGAGCTCACATGGCCCGGGCTGCGACCTGGCGGCAGTGGCTTGCTGCCAGTTCGTGAAACAAGCAGATCGCTTGGGCGAGGCGTTTCAGAGACATGCGGTCAATCAGGCTCTATTCTGGGCTCTGAGGCTCTTCTGGTAGCGCGGCGCAGATAGCCGCCCTCGGAGGTCGACAGGACGGCGGAGAGCCAACCGATTCCCGGTGGAGCGGTCAGTCTGGAGGAGGGCGTGGACAGTGCGCTGCAGCACGGTGCCAGCGCGGCTGCGCAGGTCGGTCGCCTCACTGGCTGCTCGCGGCCGTCGCGCTCCGGCTTGCGACGCGGACAGCAGACTCCGAGCCGGCGGCGGCACCGCGACGCTCGGACGGCGCTCAGATGAGCCCGCGGGTCGCGGTGCTGCGCGCGCTCAGGTGCTGTGGACGGGTTGCGGTCGCAAGGGGACAGCACCGTAGCGGCAGGACTGTCACGTACGGGGCGCCCGTCGCTCCGCAAGACGGCGGCAGGCGAGCTGTTAAGTACTGTGGCAGAGCTTGCACTCATTCGTGGCTGGTGCGCTGCGCGCGCGAACCCTGTTTTGCCAGCGCCCGCAGACGTCATCGCCGCGTCCAGCGGAGACCCGGGCGCTGTCTGCGCTGGAGCCTCGCTGGCCTCGGGCTCCGGAGACAATGCTGCAGAGAACACCGGCGGGCGTTGCGGCCGCGAGCCTCGCAACGCACCACGCGCTGGTGTTGAGGGCGCCGAGGGCTCGCATGGGAGGCTTTTTTCGCCCTTCTTCCTTCACGACGACGGCGGCAGCGCAGGCCGCTTGGCCGGCCTCGATTGGCTGTCGCTTCTTCCCGCTCGCGTGGGCCTTAGGCGCCCGTGCAACGGTTCCACCGTCCCCACCACTCGCGATCCTCCGCACGGCCGGCCTGAAACCCACTGACCGCCTGCGCTAACCTCCGTTTCTGCTCAACACCAACGACTCTGCCCGCCACGCCGTCCTTCCCGTGCACATGCGTTCTCGTGGGCCTCCTCGTGTCCCTCGCCGCCTCCAGCTGATCTCCGGATCTTCGCGCCATTTTCTCGCGCCCTGCCGCATCACGACGCGTCGTAGGAGGACTCGTAATCGCGTGCTGTGTGCGCGTCCCGCTGTCATCAGCAACACCCCCAATCCAACGGCTCAGCCCTCTCTCTGTCGCCTTCACGGTCTTGAGCCTGCTTTCTGCTTGCCCGTGATGCTTCATTCCAATGCCATTCGGCATTTCCCCGCGACTCCCGTCGTTCCAGTAAATCCTCGGCTATGTCAATTCCTCCGTGCTCCACTGAGGCCCATATGTCACGTCTTTCGCACAGTCACGTCTTTCGCACAGTCACGTCTTTCGCACAGTCGCATCTTTCGCCCAAGAGCGCATCGATCGTCTGTACGCCGTCTCTTGAACTGCTGTGGATTTCGAAAGTCTGACTTTCATGCTATGTCATTTGATCGTGCTGTTGTTCTCCGTCTTCCGCTCTCATGATAGCCAGGAAATTCCGGGCTTGCGCTGCGGACACAAGCCCTTTATGGGATGCAGCCAGACGGTTCGCTGCCGCAGAACACTCCAGTCATATCGGACTGCCCTGTTGGAAGTGTGAACCTGACGCGCGGTTGATATTCAACGCCACTGCTCCCGGCGACACTCCACGTAACTACGCGGTCACCCGGACATTGTTCGGCTAAACATTACAAACTCCACGATCTACCTCTTGCGCGAGACCTTCCTTGACCTTCGACAAATCATTGCACCCCGGCCCGCAAAGTACTGCTTCAAGTTTGAGCCGCGTCTTCCCGTCCGTCGCATCCCCGAGGTCCTTGCCCCTTCGAGAAAGAAGCTCATGCTTGGGAAACAGGTTCTGTTTCGTTTCTTCATCGCCGTCTTCTTCTTTCGTCCTGCCCAAACGACCAGGAGCGTGTCTTTGCTCCGCCACTCGCTTCGTTGACGGCCACGACCTGTGCTTCAACCCTATTTCAGCTACCTGCCCATTCGCCGCTCAGCATCGTCATCGCCGTCATCATCCCGTCCGCCACCGAAGCACTTTGATATCCACTCGACGACCAGAGCTTCACAAGGTTCTCACCTAACTTTATGATCCTCGCCCGTTCCGTGAACGCCACGCCTTTGGGACTCGTCGGAACACTGTTCAGTGTCGCCTGCCTTTGACCTTCGTCACTTGACAACTTTGAGAGTCTAGACTGCCTGCCTCAACACGACAGAGTCAACCACGCGATTGAAGTGTGAGAGCGCTGCTGACATTCTTACTGAACCTGCTTCCCAGCGCAGCACGGCCGGTGGCTCTACAAGTTCCACATTGAGCAGTTCGGACATAGCGCAGCTCCATCACGTTCACGCAGTCGTTTAACAGCACGCCATCAAAACCAGTCTCCATCCACGTGCAGCGCGGTCCTCGATCTCTTGCCTTTGAATTTGACCCGGCTCTCATCTGAAAAATTCCTGATCTTCCTTCTGCCTTCCTCTCCATCACGCAAGTCATTAGGCTTAACTAAAGTTCTGGCCGACTCGTCGCTCCGGTGACTCACCACTCAGTGGGATTTCCGCGCGTCAACCTCACAGCTACAGAGCCTCATCGTAGCTTGGGGGATCGGTTGCCTTGTGCATCGAGGTGAGCTTTTCCGTGCTCTTGGCTGGTCAGTGTCAAATAGGAGCTTGCGTGCTACATGTCCATGCGTTCAGCGTTCTTGCCCATGCAAGGCGTCGTCGCCAAGTTTGTTTTGTTGGATCCTTCCGTTGGGCATGGGGCTGCCGTCACGCGCTGCTATTGTCTTCCTATTGTCTTCAGGGCCACATGTCTAATTTCTCCCGCTGTTTCTAGGTCGCCGATCACAGGTCATATACAGCTGCCCACCTGCTACCTCGGCGACAACCTCGGAGTAGACAGCTCAACCACACAATCTCAGCCCCAATTCCCACTTCAGCCTCCGCCCACAACCCCGTCTTCCTCTGCCGTCGCCCACGACACGCTTCTATCACCTGCACGACCACCCAGCATCAGAAGTGTTGAACAACACTAGGTGGACGACATGAACACAAACTCCGGTCAAAAGCCCGCTCTGCAGCACCTGAAGCCAACGCCTCTCGGTCGACTCATGCCTCCAACGCCTCCCCCCGCGCGGAGCAAAGAGACTTCCGGCCACGAACACTCCACAGAACACATGCATGGCAATAGCTCCGATGAGATGTACGAAGAGGCGCACGAGATGGGGTATGGCGGATCGCACACGCAGAGCTGGACTTGGTCGTCCCCGCGTGCATTACAGGAAGACCTCTATATCGTGGCGAAGGTTTCGGTGGAGCGTCATTTCCGCGGTTACGACCGTGACCTTGTTGATGCTCTGAAGAGCTTGGAAAAGTGGTGCGCCCATGCGACCAACATGAAGGTCGTCTCCATCAAGCTCGAGCAGCGGAGGATCCAAGAGAAGCAGCTCTACATGAGCCTGCGGGCTGAGGGTACCTCAAGCAAACCATTCAACGGTCGGAAGCTTTCTGTCGGTCAGGGTGCCGTTCTCTGCTTCCATACTTTATGGTGCCAGGACTACAAGACCGACTGGCGTAGGCTTGCTCCATGGCCCAGCATCGCTGAGCAGAAGTGGGAGGGCGAGGACCGCGCTAGAACTAAGGTGGGCAGGTACTTTCCTCTGCCTCGCGAGCCAAGCAACGGCAGCGTTCCCTGGAACTACCTTCCCATCATCACCTCTTCACCATTCGATCAGATCTGGAAGGTTCCCACCGAGTTGGACATCCTCTATCCAATGGATCAGATCAACGCAGAAGTTGATGGGGAAAAGCATGCCCTCTTGAACCAGGATCTCCTTGATGCTATTGATCCTGGCTCGTACGACGTCTGGGGAAAGGATGATCTTCCACAGGATCCCCTCAGCGCTGTGTAGGTGTTCCACATATCAATGCTTACAAGCCCTAACTTGATTTCAGGCAGGGAGACCCGACAAGCCGTCCTTCTCATTAGACCACTGGCCCTCTATCTTCGACTACCCACACACATTCCCGTCCGCCGGCAGATACCTGCGGATCCCACCGTCCTGCGCTCTGATGATTTTACGACTAATGACGAATGCCCTTCACAACTTCAACACCGACCAATGCAGCTACAGATTGAGAGGTATAATTTCTATTCTTGCTTCCCTAGTTTTACTTTCTTGGAAAGTAGACGCTTCTCGTTTCTACCAATTCCGCCCCTCCATATTTACATACTCTCTCGGCCGTGCGCTTAAAGCAGCAGGACCTTTTCACATTTCCCCCATTCACGATGGCACCTTCATCAGAAGCAGCAAACGCTCCGATGCCGTTGTTCTCAGCACGATCGACCGTTACTTTGATCTGTTCCCGCCCAACGAGCTGAATACGCTTGTTTCAATCAACCCCGGGCACATAATTATTGCGACGATACGGCCTTCGAGGATTACTAGGCTCCCAGCCATCCTAGTTCAATTTTACTTCCCCCTCGTAAAGTACATCGCGACCCATTTCAGGATATCAAGACTTCTCTGCGCTGGATGCAAATCACTTGCATCGCTTGAACTGGATATGATGCTCAACACCATATTCCTCTCATCATGGTTCATCAACTGAATCACCATTTCCTTTGCTGCTTTGTTTTTTGGTTCCTTTATATCTCCGGATGGCAAACCGCCTAAAACTTCCACAAGCATTGGAAACTTCAGAAGCCTTCTCTGGCCAATACTGGGTTTTTGGAATTCCGTCTTTCTGGTCTTCATATGAGCATCAATGAAACGGCTCATCCCAGATAATACCGGTTGTCCAGTATCGTCCCGGATAGTCCATGGAAAGGTGTATGGTCTCCAATGATCATACATCTACCTTTCGATTTTTCATCTACACATGAAACCCAGGCTATCCGGTCTTCCTTTCTCTTTCAATGAATGCATTTCCAGGCGTACATAGAATATTCTTGAACAGTCATGACCTTCCCAGAATACCAAGCAAACTTCAGATCATGCAAACTGATCACATTGACCTCTCTATATTTATTATGGTCCTTGCTCTCCCCGCTTTGAAACTGAACGCCTTACGGAACTTAAACAAATACTCTTAAGGATACTTAAGCGTCTTTCGCCTTTTATTCTACTCATCAAAGTAATCAACAAGTAAGCTCAGCAAGGACTTTTTTATTAACCACCCTGTCGCTCAGTCCTACGGCCCCACCTCCGGGGCATGCCCAAGGGATTCCCCACTGATGTATATGATCCTTCACTCCGCCTCATCCGTCATCATCTTCCCAATATACATCTGAGTCAACAACATCCCTCGCCGCAGCTATCTCCAATGCCGCCCAAGTTGCTGCCCGAACCGGTTGATCAACGTTGACCAGCCTACGCGGTTCGATCAAGGCATCCACTTCTTCAGGTTGTAAAGCCAGCGGTAGTGAGTTCATCAAATGGACGCCCTGCAGATGACGCCGAAGTGAATCAAGTGCTGGCTCCTCAGCCTGATCCGTCAAAGCTGCGTGCGATGAAGTAATATCAGTGGTAATAGATGAGCTGGTGTTGTCTGATGGTGATGGTAAGCTCTCAATTGATAACCGTTGGAGTGTGACCTGGTTTGTTGCAGCAGAAGACTGGAGCGGAATGGTAGATGAAGTTGATGGGGTTGAGGAACTTGGGAAGAGAGGCCGTGGGAGTAAGGGCCTTGAGGATGCTACTACTCCCGCTAAAGTTGGCGTCTCAGCGACCAGTGATAGCCCTCCCTCTGCCATTTGTGGTTCTGCATTGGACGTTTTTGTCTCTCCTAGTCCTCCGGAGCTTGCTTCTCCTTCCAGCAAGGCTGGAAGCGGCTTCCCGACACTTTCCGGAGTGTGATACTCACCTCTCACCATTTCTGTCACGGTCGCTCTGCAGCGAACGCGTGTCACCGGCGTGGCGGCCTCCACAACCAGCTCCAAACCGTGAGAGCTTCCAGATAACAATCTGCCCCCGCTAGTTCTTGAATGCCGATCCGTCTTGCTCTTAGCACTAGAAGAATCACTAACTCTACTCCCTTGTCGAGAAGAACCTGGCGACCTGTTTACCACCGTCAAGTGGCTCGCATATTCCCACCTATTCTCCGGATTCCCCATGCAGTTCATTGAATTCCCATTCTCAGTACGCAAGGTCGACCAATTGGTCCCTTCTCGATGCATATCCGGGTAATTTTGCAACGAGGGAAAGTCCCTACGGCAAAGAGCTGTATCTATCGGCAGTCTTTGGATCCGTTCAGCCTCTGCTCTATTGGTGGCGGCCTCCTCCCTAGCTCTTCTTCGAGCCTTTTCATCCCGACAGCGCTTGTTGCCGCAATCTCCTGGCACCATGCATGCATCCCAGGTCGGCTGCCAACCCGTTTCCGGCTCGAAATCAGTCTTCACGCCAAACACCCGTCGTATCCGGATCTTCCAGTACCGCGAGTACATCTTGTAGGCCCAGCGGTGTTCATCGTAGCTCCACTGCACTCCTTCTTTCCAGCGTTTCCAGCTAGATCTAGCCATTCGATTTGGGCTTCGGAACCAACGCTGGCAACTGTGAAGCCAAGCCTTTCTCAACCAAGAACGACACAGACGTAGAGGTGGCATCAAGGGAATATCCAGTTCCGGGTCAGGAAGCATTTCATGGTGACACGGCTGTACTCCCAAGGTATGTTGCGAACGTGAAGAGGGTTCGTAATGAGGATGGCCTAAGCTGGATTGGAGAGGCGAACTTGGAGAATGGCAAAAGATTGACTGGCTGGGCTCGAAGGAGTATGAGAGATGAGATTGACTACAGGGGACGGATGGGCGGCGGCGGCGGCGAAGCCTCATTCCCACGCAAGGAGAAGGGCACATCGAGGGATCTATTTCATAAGGATCCTCGCAGGTCATATCCTCTTTCAAGTAGGATAGGTGGAGGTCTGTAGGTCGGGTCTGCTGCGCTTGTTTTCTGTGCTTCGCCGTTTGCGGAGAATTCTTTGAGGCTGTAAGGGTTTTTCTTCGTCTAACAAGAACTGAGAAGTAGTACTTGTAGAGTTCAAGGACAGAGTGCTTTTTTATTGGGATTTGGGAGTGCCAAGCAATGTTGGGGCCTTCGCTTGCCGCCCGATGTTTCTGCAGAAGCCAGTTCTGTCTCATACTCGGAAGTCATGGCGATGAAACGGAGGAACAATCTGATTGTTCGGCTGGTCGTAGACTCGATCTGTCTTCGTCGCTGACAAGTTTCGTAATTATCGAGAGCGAATTTCGAGTGTTGAACCATCAGGTCTCAAACCACTTCCGTGTCGAAGTCGAAGTCACTCCCTCCATGTGAAATGAGAATTGGAGATCCGGCCCCGAAAGCCACCATATCAGCAAGCGCTGATTGCGCGAACTGGCTTTCTATCTCATCAGAAGTCTGGGCCTCCTCAGGCGGCGCAACGCCATCTGGAATTCTATCCATCCAATGCCAGACTGGAGACCAGCTCAAAGCCTGCACGACCTCCATGCGGCTCATTGGGCAGCCGTTGAAGTAAGTGATGGGGAAGTAGGAACCAGATGGCGGGATGACGGCATCGCATGGATTGGCCTCGCCGTTAGAAAGAACATAGTAGCGGTCGCCAGATCGATGCCCCAGCTCACGACGATAAAGAAAGAGCTCGTAAATGCGGTTCTCGGTAGCCAGCGGAACATAAGCATGGACATCGACGACAGGCTGATCATAATTTATCGCCCAAGTGTGCGCCATGCTCGTGTGCAGAACACGCGTGTCGAAGGTGTGGACATCCAATCCGGGGTCAAGAGCCTCATGAATGTAGAAATTCAGTGGAGCAGGAGGCACTCGTGCATGGAGGTGCCAGGTGATGCGAGCATTGCGATGCTCGGCTGGGCGAAAGCCCTTGTGGCCTGTCCACCTACCGCTGTCGAAGAATATGCTGAACACCTCGAACTCACCTTCGTCGCCTGGACCGAGGCTGAATTGAGCCATCCTGGGCGTGAGTTGGAAAGATGTCGAGGATCTAGAAGGGCAGTGTTGCTGTTGAGAGTGAGCAAATTAATAGTTGTGAGGCTTGTCACTGTTCGCAGAGAAAGCTAAGATCATATGTGAACAATGGCAACGCGCGTATGCAGCAGGAAAGCTGCAGCAGTCGCGCTTGACGGTTTCACCAAGACTTACTCTACCGTCAATGTCAGTCGCAAGGCCCAGGACTCTGTGTTCGTTTCGCAAGATGAGGCTTTGTTGGCGTACGGGAAATTCAAAGAAGCAATTCCTAGCTTCGTAGTGCACTTTACGGTAGGTGATAGCGTACGCCCCTGCCCAGAGAAGGCAGGACAGAGAAGAAGCCATGCTGGCGAAGAGACGTGGCCAATTCGCGGGCATTGCAAGAAGTTCATCATGGGCAGTCGGAGCATTCGTCCAGACGCAAAGGTGCAGCGAAAGAAACGGCAACGAAATCCAGATGAGTGGTTCCAAAGAGCGAGCAAGCACGAGCACAGCAAGAACAAAGGAGCCGGACGACGGCAGACGGCGCACGGCGCGTGGTGGCGTGAGCTGGCGGATGAGACTCGGGCGGTGGGCCACTTGCGTCTGAAGCGCGACGGGTTCGAGAGCCAGCCACGTGGGCGCCAGGTGAGTCGGAGCGGTGATCGGGACGCAGCAGCAGGTCGCGGGGTCTTGGGCACGTCGGGGGAGCAGGTCGCGCGCGGTGGCCTTGGATCCCTGGATGGAGATGGAGCGAGACAGCGCTCGGGCCGCGTCGGCTCGCGTGCGCCGTGCTCCGAGTTGGGGCTAGCGCACTTGGGCTTTCTTCATCTTGCTTCTGGTCGCAACACCACCCAGCGCCAACCTCCTCCAACCCGACCCGAGCTCGACCTCGCGCGAGCCTCCTCTCACCCAAGCCCCGCGCCGTCCTCGACTCCGACAGGCGCTGAACACTCCCGACCGTCGCGCACCCCGACAGCTCACAATGGCCGCCCAGCCCGACATCTCGCAGATTCTGGCCGCCTTGGGTACGCTGCGCTCTCACTGCACTCCAGTCGCTCAATTTTACCTTCTAACCACGCCTGTCGGTACAGCTGCTACCCAGCGCCCGGCCAGCACCCCGTCGCAGAATCCCCACCAGCCGCCGCCGCAGCCACAACCACCGCAAGCGCCGCAGAGCCTACCTCCAGGTTATCCGGGCTCCTACGTCACCCCGACGCCGCCCCAGAGCATGGCGCCCTACGGCCTTCCCCAGCCCACGAACTCCGGCAGCGTCGATTTGAGCGCCATAAAGCCCGTTAGCACCGGTTCTGTCAGCATCGCCGACGCGCTCGCAAAGGCGCGCAACATTGCAGCTGAGAAGGGTCTGCAACCCTATGAGGGTAGGTCGAGCGCAGGTGAGCTGAGCCAGTTTGGCCTGCGTTTCTTACTTACTGACGCCGCGTGCCCACCCACAGCCCCCCTTCGCGAGGATCCTAGGCTAGCCGGACGTCCCTACCGCCGCTCGCGATCACGCTCACGCTCTCCTCCGCGTCGCGACAACTTCCGCGACAACTACAACCCGTACCGCGACGAGAGACGCGATGACCGCCGCTACGGTCGCGATAGGTCGCGTTCGCCTCCTGCCCGCGGCCGCGAAACATTCTCTCCCCAGCGCGCCTACGCTGGCCGTGAGAGGTCTCCTCCCGACAGTGAAACCATCACCATCGAGTCCTCGCTGGTCGGCCTCGTCATCGGCCGCCAAGGCGAGAATCTTCGTCGCATCGAGCAGGATACCGGAACCAGAATCCAGTTTGTCACCGGCCCCGAAGCTGGCGGTCCACAGCGCCAGTGCAGAATTACCGGCCCGATGCGCTCCCGCATGGATGCCAAGAGGGAGATCTACCGCATCATCGACGAGAACGGCGGTCAAGGCGCAAGGGACGCAACGCAGAGAGGAGGAGCTGGAGGAGCTGGAGCAGCTGCACCAGCTGGCGGGAACAGGCAGCAAAGAGGCAACCAGCCCGTGCTTCGCGACGGCGAAAACAGCGTTCAGATCATGGTGCCTGACAGGACTGTGGGTTTGATCATCGGTCGGCAGGGTGAAACAATCCGAGACCTCCAGGAGAGAAGTGGTTGCCACGTGAACATTGTCGGGGAGAACAAGAGTGTCAACGGCTTGCGCCCAGTCAACCTTATTGGCAGCAGGGAAGCTGCTACTCGTGCTAAAGAGCTCATTATGGAGATCGTCGAGAGCGATACTCGCCCGTCGGGGCCTCCGGCCAAGGACCACAACCGTGGTGGCGGCTTCGACCCGTCAGGGCCCGGTAAGATTAACGATACCATTGTCGTGCCGTCGGAAGCAGTCGGCATGATCATTGGCAAAGGTTCGTCGTGTTTCTCTTGTGTGGCGTTCATCAGCCGTTTCTAACTAAGCTGCGCAGGTGGTGAGACTATCAAGGAGATGCAGAACTCGACGGGGTGCAAGATCAACGTTTCCCAAGCATCCGGAGCTGATATTGAACGTGAAATCGGCCTTGTGGGAACCCGCCAAGCTATTGAAGATGCCAAGCGGGCGATCTGGGATAAGGTTGACACAGTGGTAAGTGGCGGCACAACCCTCCCGAGCATGTGACAGTTCTGACCGGTGGCAGCGTGAAAAGAACGGAGGAATAGGCAGTCGAGGTGGCGGTGGCCGTGGCCGTGACAACGATCCGTATAATGAGCGCTACTCACAACCGCAGCAACAACAGCCGTATGCTGGGCAGCAGGCGACAGGCATGCCACAGCAGCAAGCTGCCGCGCCTGGGGGCGATGCTGCCGCAGCGGGTGGAGCTGACCCGTACGCCATGTATGGCGGATACCAGAACTACATGGCCATGTGGTATGCGGCGCTGGCTCAACAACAGCAGGGCCAGCCAGGACAGCCAGGACAGACGCCGGGCCAACAGCCTCCTGGAGCATAGACGATCAGCGTGACGTCGTGAAGGCCGTGACACCGATGCTTCTCAGCGATGATGCGATGCGCCTGGCACCCGACTACTGCTTGCATGCATGCTTGACGATGGCTGATGCTCTCTGCTGCTTACTCATGGCTTGCTTCCTGGACCCTTTTTTTCCGACAGCCGTTGCTCTCTGCTTACCTCTACACTCGCCTGCAAGCACCTGATACGCCCGGCTCGGGTGCCTCTGTGCAAACATGCTTGATCTGCCCAGAGTTGGACGGACGTCAGACTTGCAATGGCTATGCGATGACCCACTATACCCCGATACTCACTGGATGGTTTCAGTCAGGCGTCTTTTGGTAGCGCTCTTGACCCATGATCTCTTCTTATCGGACGTGCTCGGCGTGGTCTTCTCGCCGAATCAGGGGCCCGCTCTACCAGTAAAGCCTCGACTTGGGCAGGAGCCAAAGCTCCGTCTACTTCCAATCTTCTCCCTCCAGTGCGTGCTGGACCCTCCCGGAAAAAAAGTTTTATTAAGTCTGCATTAATCGACTCTTTGTTCTTTTGGAAACGATCAACGTCTGGGGCTTGATTTTCGAGCGGACGCGGAATGCGTTGCGGCTGGGGCATTAATGGGACGGTGACGGCGTGCGACTTCTCTTCGTGGTTGCAGGACCCCTCCTTGTACTGGTAGTTCCCCCGTTCTTCATCCACAGCACACCCACCGAATACAACAAGAATGGCTTCCCCCGCTCCGTGGGTCTGCAAAGCATGTGAGTGATCTGCTGCCGGGAGCTCGCGCAGGCCCAATCAGGGCGGTGTGGTCTCGGCTGACTGCTGGGCGCGGGCAGTCACGTGGGCTTCCCCGGCAATTGGATCTGGCCGGCGGCGCTCACTAGGGTCCCGCCTGGTTCGCCCCACCATTCGGACGTCGCCGCCCAGCGCGCATGCAGCAGCTCCATCCGCAAGCTGCACGGTTCGCAACCGGCCGCCCCTCTAGATAAGACCATGTGCCGATAGCACTTTTCCAACCGGCGCGCTCCTTCTGGCTGGCTTTCGAAATCTTCGCCTCGCCCTTTCCCTTCGCTTTCCTCACATGCGCGGCGCCTCCTCCGCCGTTCCCTGTTGATTCCCGTCCGTACCTCTTCGTTTCGCCTCCTCCTTCCGGCAGTCCAGCTGCCAGCTAGCGGCGCTTCATCCCTCTTGTTATCTAGCACCCCGAGCCCTAGCTAGCAAAAACCAATCCAGACAAATCCGCTCTCCGTCTCGTCTCTCGCCGTCAGAAAACGCAATCCACCGCAATGGCACCCGGCGTCGTCGAACCCGCCGTCCCCACACCCTCAACTTCCTCCCTTGCCTCCGCCACCGCCGACTACGATGACACGCTGCGCTTCTACCTCAACGGCACGCGCGTCGTACTAGACCAGGCCGATCCGGAGGTCACCCTGCTCGAGTACCTGCGCGGCGTTGGCCTGACGGGCACGAAGCTGGGCTGCGCCGAGGGCGGCTGCGGCGCTTGCACCGTCGTCGTTTCGCAGTGGAACCCGACGACGAACAGCATATACCATGCCAGCGTGAACGCGTGTCTAGCGCCGCTAGTGAGCGTGGACGGGAAGCATGTGGTGACGGTCGAGGCTCTGGGGGATCCTGGTAGGCCGCATCCGGTGCAAGAGAGGATTGCCATGTTGAACGGGAGTCAGTGCGGGTTCTGCACACCAGGCATTGTCATGGTAGGTGCATACTGCTGCGTGGTTTCCTAGAAAAGATACACGCTAGAAGGGAAGACTGACATAACTGGCACCCAGAGTCTGTACGCGCTTCTGCGGAACAACCCCGAACCCACCGAACACGACGTTGAAGAGGCCTTCGATGGCAATCTTTGCCGGTGTACGGGATACAGGCCAATCTTGGACGCAGCACAAAGCTTCAGTGTGAAAAGCCCATGTGGGAAGGCGACGGCTAACGGTGGCAGTGGGTGCTGCATGGAGAAGACGGATGGCGCAAATGGAGGTTGCTGCAAGAACGGTGCCAACGCCGTAAATGGTGACTCGGAGCCGGTCAAGCGCTTCACGCCTCCAGGGTTCATCGAGTACCAACCGGACACAGAACTAATTTTCCCGCCTGCATTGCGGAAGCACACATTCAGACCCCTGGCTTTCGGCAACAAGAGGAAGAAGTGGTTCCGGCCCACGACCCTGCAGCAATTGCTGGAAATCAAGAGCGCCTACCCATCCGCCAAAATCATCGGCGGAAGCACCGAGACGCAGATTGAGGTCAAGTTCAAGAACATGCAGTACACGGCCTCGGTGTTTGTGGGCGACATCCCCGAATTGAGGCAGTATTCTTTCAACGAGGACCATCTCGAAATTGGTGGAAACGTCGTCCTGACGGACCTGGAGAATATTGCCAAGGAAGCCATGAAGCACTATGGAGAGACCAGGGGCCAACCTTTCGCGGCAATCCTGAAACAGCTTCGGTATTTCGCTGGCAGACAGATCCGCAATGTGGGAACACCGGCGGGAAATCTTGCGACTGCTTCGCCCATCTCCGATCTGAACCCCGTTTTTGTTGCCACCAGGACGACGCTAGTCGCCAAAAGCCTAAACAAGACCACTGAGATTCCCATGGCAGAATTCTTCAAGGGATACAGGGTAACTGCACTGCCTCCGGATGCTGTTATTGCAAGCCTGCGGATTCCAGTAGCCAAAGAGAAGAGTGAATACATGCAGGCTTTCAAGCAGGCGAAGAGGAAGGACGACGATATCGCCATCGTAAATGCTGCTCTCCGCGTCTCGCTTAGTGATGCCTACACTGTCGATTCGATAGATCTCGTGTATGGAGGCATGGCCCCGACCACCGTCGCCGCGAAGAAGGCCATCGAATTCCTCGAGGGCAAGAAGTGGACGGACCCGCAAACTCTGGAAGGCGCATTCAGCGCCCTGGAAGAGGACTTCGATCTTCGCTTTGGCGTGCCTGGTGGCATGGCTACATACCGCAAAACGCTCGCGCTGAGTTTCTTCTACAAGTTCTACCACGAGGTTCTGGCCAAGCTAGAGGCGGAAGAGTTGGAGATCGACAAGCAGGCAATCGGAGAAATCGAGCGCGAGATTTCGTTTGGAAAGAAGGATCACACAGTTGCCGATAATTATGAGCAGAAGATTCTGGGCAAGGAACGGCCACACGTGGCGGCAATGAAGCAGGTCACTGGCCAGGCACAATATACGGACGACATTCCACCCCAAAAGAACGAGGTCTACGGCTACATGGTTCTCTCGACTAAAGCACACGCCAAGCTGGTCAGCGTGGATCCTTCTCCGGCCCTCGATCTCCCCGGTGTCATCGACTGGGTTGACCACACGGATCTGCCCAACGCCAAAGCTAACTGGTGGGGTGCGCCCGTCTGCGACGAAGTCTTCTTCGCCGTGGACGAGGTCTTCACGGCTGGCCAGCCCATTGGCATGATCCTGGCTGACTCGGCCAAGCATGCCGAATCTGCGGCGAGGGCTGTGAAGGTTGAGTATGAGGAGCTGCCTGCCATCTTCACCATTGAGGAAGCTATCGAGAAGGAGAGCTTCTTTGAACACTACAGGTATATCAAGAAGGGCGACACCGAGGACGCGTTCAAGAAATGCGACCATGTCTTCTCCGGCGTTGCGCGCATGGGTGGTCAGGAGCACTTCTACCTCGAGACGCAGGCTTGCATTGTCATTCCGAAGCTGGAGGATGGAGAGATGGAGGTTTGGAGCAGCACGCAGAACCCGACTGAGACGTGAGAGCCGCCATTACTTCCCATTTTACTGGCCTCCTGTTGCTAACGCATGTCCAGGCAATCATACGTCGCCCAAGTCACCGGTGTTGCTGCCAACAAGATCGTCGCTAAGGTTAAGCGCATGGGAGGTGGCTTCGGCGGAAAAGAAACGCGCTCAGTCCAGCTCGCTGGCATTGTGGCCACGGCTGCGAAGAAATGCAAGCGTCCTGTACGCTGTATGCTCAACCGCGACGAAGACATTCTGACTTCTGGTCAGCGCCATCCCTTCCTGGGTCGATGGAAGGTCGGCGTCAACAAAGACGGCAAGATCCAGGCACTGGATGTCGACATCTTCAACAACGGCGGTTGGAGTCAGGATCTCAGCGGTGCCGTCGTCGACAGAGCCTGTTCCCACGCTGACGGAACGTATCTCATTCCTAATGTCTACGTCCGCGGAAGGGTCTGCAAGACCAACACGGTGTCGAACACCGCTTTCCGCGGCTTCGGCGGCCCGCAGGGAATGTTCATTGCCGAGAGCTACATGGAGGAAGTTGCAGATCACCTTGGGATGCCTGTGGACCAATTCCGCAAGATCAATATGTACAAGGCTGGTGACCAGACGCACTTCAACCAGGAGCTCAAGGACTACTATGTTCCTTTGATGTACAAGCAGGTGGAGGAGGAGTCGGAGTATGAGCGTCGCCGCAAAGAGGCTGATGAATTCAACAAGACGCACAAATGGAACAAGCGGGGCCTCTCCATTATCCCAACCAAATTCGGCATCTCCTTCACCGCGCTCTTCCTCAACCAGGCCGGCGCACTGGTGCACATTTACCATGACGGTTCCGTACTTCTCGCCCACGGCGGTACCGAAATGGGCCAAGGTCTGCACACGAAGATGACCATGATCGCTGCTGAGGCACTCGGCGTCCCGCAGGATAACGTCTTCATCTCTGAGACTGCCACCAACACTGTTGCCAACACCTCCTCTACTGCTGCCTCTGCCTCGTCAGATCTTAACGGTTACGCTATCTGGAACGCTTGTGAACAACTGAATGAGCGTCTGGCGCCCTACCGTGAGAAGCTCGGTCCAGACGCTACGATGAAGGATCTGGCTCACGCCGCCTACTTCGACCGCGTCAACCTCTCTGCCAACGGCTTCTATAAGACGCCGGATATTGGCTACACTTGGGGGCCTAATACAGGTATGTTTTTCCCCTAGTTCACGCAGGACCGGTAGCCGCAGAGACTGATATAGAAATTCCCGACACAGGTATGATGTACTTTTACTTTACACAGGGCGTCGCCGCGGCCGAGGTCGAAATCGATACTTTGACCGGCGACTGGACGTGCCTTCGCGCCGACATCAAAATGGACGTTGGCCGCTCCATCAACCCGGCCATTGACTATGGACAGATCGAAGGCGCCTTTGTGCAGGGCCAAGGTCTCTTCACGACCGAAGAGATGCTGTGGCATCGCGCGTCCGGCCAGATCTTCACACGGGGCCCCGGCGCGTACAAGATCCCAGGTTTCAGGGATATCCCGCAAGAGTTCAACGTGAGCTTGTTGAAGGATGTGAATTGGGAGAACTTGAGAACCATCCAGCGATCCAGGGGTGTCGGTGAACCGCCGCTGTTCATGGGTTCGGTGGTATTCTTCGCCATCAGAGACGCGTTGAAGGCGGCGAGGAAAGAGTTCGGAGAGGATAGTGTGCTGAGCTTGCATAGCCCTGCGACGGTAGAGAGGATCAGGGTCAGCTGCGCTGATCCGATTGTGAAGAGGGCGATGGTAGTGCCGAGGGAAGGGGAAAAGAGCTTTTTCGTCAGTATTTGAGGCTGCACATTGGGCTGTTATGTGACGCTCGCTTTGTGCGAAGCAATGGGCTGGCCGGGAAGGCTATCGGAATGGGCTATGAATATGGAAATGTGTTTGACATTTTGTGGTTGTCCTAGAGAATCGAATTCTCCTTCGTTGTCTCCACTGAAGTCCTGGCCCGAAGCGCTGTTGTATATCATTACAACACTGGGCAAGCCTAGACGAATACTCTGACTACCCACGGCTAAGCAAGATTCCGGCTCGATTCCGCCCCCTGATCGTACATGTACTCTTCACGCTAGCCTCCGGCTACAGCATCCTCCTGTAGCATCGTTATAGCAGAAGTTCGTACAGTATTGGCCTAACTGTGCTGCTCCTACTGGCAAGCTCAGGTCTTTCCAGGACCCTTCCCATATTATTCTGTTCGCCTACGTCTTCCTCTCACTAATCTTGACCATGAAGTTTTTCTGCTTGACAAACCACACGTTTTCCGATTCCAGTTCCGCCTTCGGATCAGCGAGCTGGAAGTCAAACTTCTCCACGAGCTGTGGAATAAGCTTTGACATCTCCATTAAGCTGATGTTCTTGCCGATGCAAGTTCTGGAGCCATGGCCAAACTGGACGAAGGAGAAAAAGTCAACAATTGCCTCTCTGAGCATAGCATGAAGCAGGGTTTGGGAGCGAGCCATGAAGATTGCAACTTACCGGCAACCAGTACCTATCCATCACCTGCACCCTCTCCTTGTCGGTCAGCCACCTTTCCGGCCTGAAATCATCCGCATCGTCGCCGAAAACATCCTTATTGGCGTGGGCAACCCAGGAGTTGATCCCGACCTTCGTCTACACGCCGTCTTATGTTAGTTACCCTTGAATATAACTTCCTTCCATAATGAACAGCCAACTCACCCCTTCTGGAAGGAAGCGTCCCGCGATCTCCGCGCCTCCCTTCGGCACAACCCTCTCCATAGGCAGACCCGTCGAAGGATGAATCCTCAGCCCCTCCTGCAGGACCGCCTGTAGATATGGCATCTTTTGGGCCTCGGCGAAAGTGACTGGGTTGGAGATCTCGCCGCTAGCACGCTTGTCGTCGATCTCGGCGCAGAGCTTCGCATAAGCCTCCGGGTTGCTCACCAGGCCCCACATGATCCCACTCAATGCGATACTCGTCGTGTCGCTTCCAGCCCCGATGTTGGTCCCGCACGTCATCATGACCTCCCGCAGCGTGAACCCATGCGGTTCCTCCTCATGCAACCGCAACACCCTCGCTAAGAAATCATCACCGTCGACTCTTTTCTCAATGTCCTTATTCGCTTCGATACGCTCCAGTACCTGACTTGTCGTGAACTCGAGCACGCTAGAGATGCCACGGGTGGGAAGTAGGGATAAGAGTTTGAAGAAGAATGGATGTAGCTCGGAATAGATGCCGACATTGGTAGCATAGACGAGATACGAGTGAAGGGCCGGGAGCATGTCAATGACATCTTCGCCTTCGTCGAGAAAGCCAAAACGCTTGGCGACGGTGATAGCGCCGATGACATCGAAAGCGTAGCATTGGAGCCAGTGTTGGAGATTGATGATTCGGCCGTTACTGTTGTCTGTCCATCAGCAGTCTGCCAACCGTTTGTTGTGGACGTCTTGATTGCGCAAGCTGAAGGCCACAAACTCACCTGGCGTGTTCCCGAAACCGCGCCTCCATCAAGCCGACACAATCGTCGACCGCCTCTTCCATTTTGAGCAGCGACGTCATCGAGTACAGGCTGGCCACCTTCCGCCTATTCGCGGAATGCCTCTTCGCATCGCGATCTGTGAACAGGTCGGAGATGTCGCTCTGCGGGTTGCCACTCGCGAAATACCAGGGGCCTTTCGTGAACTGCGTGCCGTGCCCGTAGATAGTGCGGACAGCGGAAGGGTCATCGATGGAATAGTAAGTGGGAGCGATGCGGACTATTGGGCCTGTCCGAGTCCGTCAGAAGGAAACTTAGTAGCTTGATGGCTGTAGAGGAGAATGCTGGGGCGAGAGGTCGACGTGATTCTGGGAAGTTTTGGGGCAGAGGTGCATACCGTACTTGCGGTGCAGCGCAACATTTGTTTTGTGAAACTCGCCGCGGTAGACGTGCTTGAGGTACCAGAGGCGAGAGAAGCGGGCGAAAAAGGGACCGGGAATGGAGCGTAGCGGAGAGACGGCCGCGCGTACGAGAGAGCGCAAGACGACGAGCAACACAACACAGGCGAAGAGGCTCAGCACCAGCTGGTGCGGTGGGACTGCTGTGAGTAGGTCTACGAGCGCCATGTTCAAGCACACAAGCTGACTGCCAGACCGGGCGCGAGAGATCGGAGCGGGTTGTGCAGGTGTCCAAGATAGTTATACACCCTCAATCGGCAGTCCCACACAGGCCCCACGCCCCACATGCTACGATGCGGGTATACATGGCTCTGCAAGCCGCCAATGACATAGCTCTTAATGTGGGCGATGCCCTACGTCGCTGCCGTTTTGTGGGGTAGTTTGACGGTTGTGGGGTAAAGAGTCAAACATGGCCCGGTAGCCCGTCGAGTTACTGGAAATAGAAAGATTGTGCATCAGGCCAAGACCCCGCTGTAGTGCACACGCACGAATCCGACCGAGTTTTACGGGCAATGCTACCCCGACGATTGGCGTGAGGTGCTTGAGAGATGCTTGAAAAGCTTCAGCTTCTGCCGCTAGACCGCACCGCCCCCTATACGGTAGTGGTCAAACGTGGCACAGACAGAGAACCAGCACTAAAACCGATGACAGGAAACTTACAACGGTTGCATCGCACAGCCTGGCTCGTTTCGCCCTCGGGCTTAGTTGCAAAGAAACGGGCGATATGCAGCACTTGCTCGTCAATATCGACGCTGCGTTGCGTCTTGATTCATCATTTGGATCTATGTGCCCAGATAGCCGTACATAATGTTGTACAAACCCAATTTTGTTCTCCCAGCTTTCTCTAAACGTCTAGACCAGATTCTACGCCGCCTGTCCATTTAACCAGTGACCTTGTAGATGCTCTCGGCGAGCCTCTTGACGTTGCCGCTCGTAATGCCAGCGACCGAGATGCGGCCGTCCTTGGTGGCGTAGACAGAGTGCTCCTTCGCCAGGACATCCATCTGCTCGGGCTTCAGGCCAGTGTAGGCGAACATGCCGATCTGGTTGGTGATGTGGCTCCAGTCGTGCTTGGAGCCGAGGTCCTCGAGATTCTTCTTGAGAAGGGCGCGCATCTTGATGATGCGGTCGGCCATGCCCTTGACCTCGCCCAGCCACTGCTTGTTCAGGGCCGGGTCGTTCAGCAGCGTCGACGCGATGCGGGCGCCGTGGATGGGCGGGTTCGAGTACATGGGGCGCACAAGGATCTTGATCTGGGAGTCGACGCGCTTCTTCTCTTCAGCCGACTCGGTGACGACGGAGAAAGCGCCGACACGCTCGCCGTACAGACCCTGTTGTATGCGTCAGACGCAGTTCGCGAAGCCGAGAGACAGTCATGTGTGGACTTACCATGTTCTTGGCAAAGCTCTGGGCCAGGACGGGCAGGTGGCCCTGCTCGACGAAGTAGCGCAGAGCGTAGGCATCCCTGGTGGTGTCTCCGCTGGCGAAGCCCTGGTAGGCCATGTCGAAGAAGGGGAAGTGGCCGCCGGCCTTGACGGCATCGCTGATGGCGCGCCACTGCTCCTCGGTGGGGTCGACACCGGTGGGGTTGTGGGCGCAGGCGTGCAGCAGGACAATGCTGTTCTTGGGCATGTTCTTGATGTCCTCAATCAGGCCGTCGAAGTCCAGCCCGATGGTGTCCTTGTTGTAGTAGCGGTACTGCTTGACCTCGAGACCCGAGTCGCTGAAGACAGCCTTGTGGTTGGCCCACGAGGGCGTGGGGATGTAGATGGCCTTCGCATGCGGGTAGTGGCGCTGCAGGAAGGCGCCGCCAATGCGCAGGGCGCCGGTGCCGGAGATGGACTGGGTGATGGCGATGCGGCCGTCCTTGATGGCCGGCGAGTCGGCCCCGTAGGCAAGCTTCGCGGCGGCGGTGGTGAAGTCAGGGACGCCGGTGATGCCGGCGTACTCCTTGTCGAGGCTCGAGTCGACGACCTTCTTCTCGGCCGTCTTCACCGACGGCAGCACGTACGGCTTGCCCTGGTCGTCGCGGTAGGCGCCGACGCCTGGCGACGGGTCAGCTTGCGGCAGCGAGGAGTCAATGGCACGGCATACCCAGGTTGATCTTCTCCGGGTGGCTGTCAGCCTTGAAGGCCTCGGTGATGCCGAGAATGGCGTCGGGCGGGCCCTGGGGCACCTTGGCCCAGGCGGAGGCGGCGCGCACGGCGCGAGCAGCGACAAGGCGGCGAGCAGCAAGCTGCCTGACGGCGGTGGTGGACGAGAGCATGGTGACGGACTGGGGGTGGGGATGGTTGGGGCAGAGCTCGTGGAGAAGTCGATGGCGATGACTGTCCGGCGATCGGAGCAGACGCGGAGCTGGTGGTGTGAGGCCTCTTACCCCAGAGCGCGAGGTGCTCGGACGCCTTTTGTGCCGCGTTTTTCGAGGAGCTTTGGCCGTCGACACAGCTCCTCGGCCCGCTCGCGCGCACCGCCTGCATTGTGCAGCCAATCGCCCGCCGCGTCCTGCGCGTATTGTGCTGACTGCGCGCCGTTACCCGCGTCGGCCTCTGGCAGCGCCGCCCAGCCCGCCGAACTTTTTGGACGACAAACATGCACCGCGCCCTGCAACCGCTCCGCTCGCTGGCCCTCTTGCGCGCCGAAGCCCGCCGTCTGGAGCCCGCCGTCCCGCTGTTCCTATGCCCTGCGCTCCTTGACCGCCCGCAGGCGCCTGTCCGCCGCCTCCGCAGGCCCTTGTCGACATCGGATCGAAGGCAAAACACGGTCGAAGCCACCCGTTCGTCCGCTGCAGAGCCGCTCCACCATGCGCCCACACCGCTCCCGCCACAGCTGCCCTTGTCGTGTCCGGGCTGCGGCGCGCCGGCTCAGACCGTAGACCCCGGCCGTGCTGGCTACTACGCCGGGTCGAGGAAGGCGGTAAAAGCCTTCCTGGCTCCACAGCCCGACGCCTGGGCGAGAGACAAGGAAGACGCCATCTTCGACGAGGCCGTCCACAAGCTAGACAAGTCTGTGAGGGAGCAGCTGGGGCTGCAGCAAGACGGCGCCACCGTCGAGGAAGAGCCGGCTGCGCAGTCGCTGCCATCACGGCCGCCTCCTCCGGTATGCGATCGCTGCCACAACCTGCTCAACCACGCTTCTGGGACTCCCATTCAGCACCCTTCCATTGACTCCATCGAGCAAACAATTGGCGAATCGCCCTACAAACAAAATCACATCTACCATGTGCTGGACGCCGCCGACTTCCCCATGTCTCTGGTCCCCAACTTGACCAATGCTCTAAAGCTTTCTCCGCTTCGCACCCAGAACCGACGCTCCAAGCACAGAGAATACACTCATGGCAGGGTTGCTGATGTCAGCTTCATCATCACCCGCTCGGATTTGCTGGCCCCAAAGAAGGAGCAAGTCGACCACCTGATGCCCTACCTGGTCGATGTCCTGCGCGACGCTTTGGGGAGGACTGCCAGGAATGTGCGCCTTGGCAATGTGCGCTGTGTGAGCTCCAAGAGGGGCTGGTGGACCAAGGAAGTGAAGGAAAATATATGGGAGCGGGGCGGCGCTGGCTGGATGGTCGGCAAAGTCAACGTGGGTAAGAGCAATCTTTTCGAGGTTGTCTTCCCGAAAGGCCGCAACACTTCGCTGAAGGTCGACAAGATCCGGAACGCCGCCTCGAACGAGCCTTTGCAGACCCAGACTGCTGGTGAGGACGACGCAATCCCAGGCCAAACGGTACGCGAAGAAGACGACGAGGTGCCCCTCGTCAACGAGAACTCACTCCTCCCACCACCCCAGAAGGAAATGGAATATCCCGTCATGCCAGTCATCTCATCCCTCCCTGGCACCACCGCCTCGCCTATCCGTGTTCCGTTTGGGAATGGAAGAGGAGAGCTAATCGATCTGCCCGGCCTCGCCCGGACCTCCTTGGATCATTATGTCCGTCCCGAACACAAGCTTGACCTTGTTATGAAGAGCCGGATTGTGCCCGAGCGCATCAGCGTTAAACCCGGCCAATCCTTGTTGCTAGGCGGCGGCCTGATCCGCATCACACCTACAACGCCTGGCTTGTTGTACCTAATGCACCCATTTGTGCCGCTTACGTCGCACGTCACATCGACGCAGAAGGCGCTCGCTATGGAGGCTGGTGAACGTACGTCCGGCATCGCATCAATTGTGGAAGACGGTGTGGGCAAGATGATGAAGTCTGCAGGCCTGTTCTCGCTGCGCTGGGATGTCACGAAACAACAGGCCGGCCCACTGACGCGCAAAGACGCCGTCGCGCTGAGCCCAGAGAAGCTTCCTTTCGTGGTTTGGTCTATGGATCTTCTCATTGACGGCGTCGGCTGGGTCGAAATTGTCGCCCAGGCGAGGAAGAACCAAAGGATATTGCGTAACGACGGCGATATAAACGACGGTGATGTCCTTGACGAGATCCCGTATCCCGAAATCGACGTTTTTACCCCAGAGGGCAAGTTCGTCGGCGCTAGACGCCCGATGAATGCATGGTTACTCAACAAGCCGAAGCAGAAGGGTTCGGACACGAGGAGCAGACCCCGGCGAAGTATGGTTTCTGTAAAGAACCAGCGTTCAAGAGGCACTGCTACGTAATGACTGCTCCTGTAGCCACCGCAAAGGCGTCCAGAATCACGACTTGGCTGCGCCCTTGCCCATGCCGTTGGATTTATGAATCGCAGCTGCACTGAAGGCCATCTGTAGTAAAAATACCGAAATCTCCCCTAGCCAACGTCATCTTGGTCCTCTTTATCTCCACGTGCTCTTGTCCCTCATCTTTACGACCTTGCCCACTCATTCTGATCATTGCTCGTCTGAGATGAGGCCACCAAAGTGTGGTGCTCGTCGTGCTCACCATCTATGCCTAATCGAGCCTCGATGGCCCTCTGCACGCTTCCCTGCCTGGATCGCGGAGAATCTCCGGGTTCGTCTTCAGCATCGGCATCGGCATCCTCAACACGGACAACTGGAGTATCTGTATAGCCGGCACTGCCGTTCTCGGCATCATGGTACTCAATGGCACGACGAGCATCTCCATTGCCATTAGCGTGGTTGTTGGGCTTGGTGACTACCGAAACACGAGACATCCAAGATGGGCGGCGGGCCGGGATGTACACGATGATCATCTGCGTCTCCACCGTTAGTATCCCCGCTGTGTCTTTCCTCTCATTTCCCATAGCCAAACGCACACGAGTGCCCTCTAAACCATGTATCTTCAGAATCAACTCACCTCCCAGAGCCAGACGCCTCCGCAAATGATGACGATCAACCCGGCCACAATCTGCTCCTCCTGCCTCCAGGCCCCAAAACAAGCATTCTCCCGTTGGTATGTCCTCGAGCACGTGCTCCGCACCGTGCGTCCACCGTCGTGCTTCGCAAACGGCCATGCCATGTCGTACACGCTATGCAGCCCACAGCAATTGAACATGTCCTGTATCCTGCGTATCTCCGGCTCCTGGTGATCGCGGTACAGCTGCTTCCACTTCTCATCCAGGCCGCACGCGAGCGCACCCGCAGGCGCCAGGTGCGTGCCCGCCATCGTCGCCAGGACTGTGGTGAAAATGGTCAGGCCCAGCAGCGTGAGCGTCGTGGCATTGGTGTGGCGCCTGCGTCGCGAACCGCGCGTCGAAGAGTAAGATGTCGTGCTAGAGCGGCGCGCGCGCGAGGCCAGCGTGAGCGGCAGCCCGGAATGGGTCAGTCGGGTAAGCCGCTCGAGGCATACGCCGTGGAGGGCTGGGAGCACGATGGCTAGGCCGCTGAGAATGGCCGGGATCGGGAGCGAGAGGCGCTGGATGCAGTAGTGGGCGTAGCTGTGACTGTGCATTAGCCACGAGGCTCTCTACCGTTGCGGTGGGTCGGGGCGACGTGGGACATGCAGGTGCGGTTCGGTCACGGGAGCTTGCATTTGCTTACCATGCCACAACTGTGAGAGCCACGAGATACTGCACGAATAAGTCAGCGATATGTGCAATTTGGCGGTATGTGTATGCTCACAATGACACTGACGACAGTGACGATGGAGCGCTTGGTGTGAGCCATGGCTCCGTGTTGCGCTGCTGCAGGTTGCGAAAGGCGAGAAGCGTAAAGTCTGGGAGGGTCCAAGTAGGGTTCAGAGAGCAGTGGGGTGAGGTGCGTCTTGTGGGGACCCGTGAAACGGTAAAATAAATAAGACGCAGAGGCAAATGGAGGAGGGAGAAGGGCCGTTCTCTCTGAGGCTGGTCGTTGGAGCAGAAAGTATAGCAACCGCGTAATCAGGAATAGAAGAAAACCAGAGGCTACTTCTTTTCGCCGGGCGGTCGACGGAGTAAAAAAGAAGTCAGTCGGGGGTGCTGCAGTGTGTGCACGCGATCCCTCCCTCCCCCGCTTCCTTCAAGGCGAGCAGCAGCAACGCGTTGTGCCTACTCTTTCCTCTTTTCGCCCACACCTGCGTGATTTCCTCCGCGTCGCTACTCGCGTAGGCGCATACACTACAGGAACACGACACGGCGTCGACGCGCTGCCGCTCTCTCGCCTGCCGACTCCAACACACCGGGCGGGATGCGTTACCTCCGGCACGGCCTGGACCCCGACGATGGAATATTTTCGAAAAGCAGCGATCGTTATTCTCGCATCGGAAACAGTTTCATGACAGGGTTTGCAGGGTTGAGTGGGTTGGGACGCAGCGGTCAACCTTAAATAACACAAAAGGTTCCTGGGCACGACCAGCCTGACAGGGTTCTTGCCGCCCCCCGGCTCTCAGGGCTGAGCAAAGAGAGAGACGGGCGAGATGGGAGAAAAATCTGGGTGAATCAGGGTTCGGCAGGGGCAAACAAGCTTCGCATAGGAGCTCTCGAGGTTGTGACGGGCAGGGGCGTAGGATGGGAGAGCCATGCTATATTGTTGAAGGCACGAACGTCTGTGGGAGCAGCTAGTCTAGCTACGACCTAGCTTTTTGCGATGTTACTTCACCCTAGCCTCTCATGTTCGGGCAGGTTTTGCCTTGGCAGATAGAGATAGAAAGCGTTCAGATTTCCGCCGCGCCCCGACGATGGCGCCAGATGGATGCTCCAACCCCTTTGCCAGAAGAGCTGCGTGAGGGCCAGCAAGCAGTGGCACCATGGAGACACACGACGCGGTCCAGTCCAGTGCCACGCCAGTCCGCGAGAATCGCAGGACAAAAACGGCGACGACGCTGTGCACCGGGTACACAGCAGCGCAAAGGAGGCTGCGGTCGGACGTGAGCCATTTAATCGGCGCACGTGGTGCCGCAGACAACGCCCCGCGAGGAGGGAATTTGGAGTGCGATGAGGATGAGAGGCGTGATCGAGGTCCCTCTGTCGATCGATGGGCGATCATAAGGGTCTTATCCGACGCCATGCCTATGCGCGACGTTGTCCCGGGGCGGCGTGTCCGCGGCTGCGGGGCGAGAGCGCTGGCGCCTGCCTGTTCTTTTCATCTTCCCTCTGTCGCGCGGGGTCGCCATGCTTTCGGTTGGCATCCGGCAAGGCAAATGACCTTAGATCGTCGATGATAGCGAGGGGCGGGGAGTGAACCTTGGAGTTTGTGCCATCGCCAAGACTAGCGCATGCGCGCGTCGGGAATCTGCTTTCTGCCCCGGCGTGTCCGTCGAGGTTGCCTATCATGATGCGAAGTGGGATGCGAGCGTTTTGGTGTCACCGCTTGCGTCCCGTGTCGACCTGCGACCGGCGCCGCGTGTGGGAAATGATAATCTTGCGTCTGTACAACTGAGTGTTACAAGTAGACATGTATGTACATAGATTGCCCGTACGTGCTCGCCATCACTCGATTGGAGCAGGTGTTTAGTAATCCGGACGGCCCTCATGCACCACGTCAAGGTGGAGGTCAAGGTCGTTGCTTTTCTCACCCAGAGCTCGACGTCTGATCGCCCGCCCTAAATGCGCGGCTGTGGCAGCCGCGGCGGCCGACAGGTCCGGGACACCGTTCCGGATGCACCTCACTGATTCAGGCCATGTTCCCTTATCTCTCCATCTTCATTCCGTCCCCTACACCGCCCGAATCGCGGTGATGGTGTCATTGGCGACCAGATCAGAAATCCGTCACTCGTCCATTGAAGCTCCAGTCTCCGGAGGCGCCCCACCGGAGCGGCTCGTTCTTGGGGCCGCCAACCTCGCCCGTCTTGGGGTTGACTTCGCCCTCGAATTCGGGTCTTGCGCCCCTCCTGATGTCAGGGTGCAGTTCCTCGCCCTCGCCATCGGCAGCGACCTTGTACACCTTCTCTTCGGCGGCGGAACCGGGCGACTGGTTGACTTGCGGGCGCGAGGATGGCGTCGGTGGTGATGTCGAATGCGGCGACTGGTTGACGGCGGGGGCCTCACGAGGCGTGCTGAAAGCACCTGTCGAGCGGCGTTGAAGCTCTTCGAAGATCTTCTGCTCCTCGTCCGGCAGGCGGTGCGGCGACGGCGCAGTGCGGAAGGTGGACGAGTAGCGGATGCCCGGTGCGAGCCGGCGAGCGAGTCGTTGTGGGCTGAGCATGGCGGGCGTCGTGGCGGTTCGTCGTCAGAAGCGTTGGTCGGCGACTCCAGCGAGGGACCAAGCTGCAGCAGCAAACAGACGACGGCGATGCAGCTGTCCGAGTCTTGAGCTGCGAGATCGGTGGCAGCGGCGGCGGCGACTCAGGCACGGCGATCCCGGCCAGCGCCGACAGGAGCACGTGTCGGGGCGACCCGGAGAATCTGTTTCTCCAACCTCACCTCTACCGCTTGCTTCTCTGAGCCAGCCTCTGGCCGCCGCCTGCACACGGCCGTGGCCTTGGCCGCGCTGAGGGTGCCGTCGCTCGGGACAGATGCGCAGCATACGCGGCGCAAACGTTGCTGCAGAGCGACAAAAGGCTATCCCCCATGCGCCTGTGATCTTGGGCCAATCGCCTGTGCTGTTCTGGGAGAGGAGCAAAAGGGCGAGAAAGAGACTTTGCACACCCCCCGCATGACTCTTGTCTCGAAGCGTAGTTGATGCATAAAAGGAGAATCGCCCTCCTCAAGCCCGGAGCGCCGACGCATCGTTTCCATCGCCATCCGGGCTCGACACAGTCGTTGTGCTGTTTACGTAGAATTCCCGCTCCAAGCACTGGCCGCTGATCTGATACACGACGGAGTGCACCTGCCGGCCCTGGCAGCAGCGGCTCCCCATCGTACAAAACTTTATGACGAGCCTACAGGGACTGAAGCATGACCCACATTAGGGCGCCACGTCGGCCATTCTGCGAATATCCTAGACGATGGCAATTTCGTTCTCGCGTCGTTCACAATCTGCCGTCCTGTTTACTTGGTGTGCGTCTCTTTTTCGGCCGGCGATTCGACGACCAGATCCATGTCACTGGCACCGGACGCGAGGCTTGGCCATCTGCTGCATGCACCAACATCATGCAGAAGACATCTCAGCTGCAAGTTCTAGCCCGCGTGCTGATGTCATTCAGCCTATTCTACATGCATCTGCTTAACCTGGTTGATTGCCTGCTCCCGCATGGCCAGAACATCGATCCGATTTTCCAGAGATGGCCAAATCTGCCGGTTTGCGGGGGCCGTTCACGGTGGCGCAAGGCTCTGCCAAGAGCCATCTCGCGCTGCAGTCTGAGACGCGTGCGTGGAGCGGCAGTGACGTGCCTTGCAGCTCACGAATTCAGCCGGTGACAGATGAGGGTCGAGGGCTGAAACATGGACGCATCCAGCGAAGAAAGGCGGGCGAGACATGTGCTCGGCAAAACCAGCCGTGGAGATGGGCAGCAGTATATGTACCTGCAAGGGTGCTGGCTGGGGCAGCACGGCGCAGCAGCGGAGCGTCGCCGGGCAGAAGCAGCTCCGATGAGGCTCACCAGATTTGCGTGGCCCCAAGGCTTAGCGAGGCGGGCTGCACTGTGTTTTCGAGGCGCAGAGGGCGCGCGCAGGCGGCGCGCAGGGCGTGTCGGGGCCGGCTGGCGGCAGGTTGGAAGCGGTCAAGTCCAGGCGCGGGCTCGGGGAGTTCTGTGACGAGCGCGCGCATGCATGGGCGTACGAAGAAATATTGGCGGTGCGCCCCAGGAAGCGAGTCAGCAGCGTTGATCCGCATCAAAGGCGCGCCCCACGAGCTTGGGACGACTTCGGCTCGCAAATCGGACGATGGAGCGGCGGTCAGACAGCGCGGCCGGGTCGCATCGAACCGCTGCTTTGGCGACGGGGACAGCCCGGCGTCGCACAGATGACAGGTCGGCTTTGGGCGGCTGGGCTGCGAGGCGCTGGTGGGCCGGACGGAGCCGCGTCGCGCAGCGCTGCTGGGCTGCGGAGGCGCTGAAAGCAGGGCCACGGCCGCGACGCGCCGCCCGCAGCAGCAACGATCACCACCGCCCGCCCGGCTCGCTTCAGCAGCGCCCGACTCGCGCAGGCCCGGGGAGCCGCAGGCCGCGGCGACGGTGTCCTGCGCGGCGCGGGCGCGCACAGTGCGGGCAGCGGGCGGGCAGCGGGCGGGCAGCGCTGCCGGCTGGCGTGGGCTGGCTGCGTGCCTGCGCGGGCGCGGCGGGCGGCTGGTGGAGGGCTGTCTTGCCGTGGTGCGATGGCACTGGCTCAGCGCGCACGAGACAAAGCGCGCACCCCCGGCGCGCTACGTCACCGGGCTGGGCGGGCTGCGGACTGACGACACCGCGTCGCGCTGCGCACCGGAGCTGGTATATCTTCTGACAGGCGCCGGCGGGCGCGCTGCGTTCTAGACTGCGCTCCTCCCTCGGACGCGGTGGCGGCGCGCGGTGAAGGGCTGATGTCCGCACAAGCTTGCTCTCAGGCCGCCTGTCACAGCTGGCCGTGCCCGCTTGTGCGTCATAGGAGGAGCCCTCGGGACTCGGGAATGAGCTCACCTCCCAGCGCTGCTGGGTCTGGGCACACGCCCGCGAGCACGCGCAGGGAAGCAGCGCACACGCCGCCCACGCCTTCACGCCCCAGGCCCGCGCCCGCCGCCGCGCAGCCGCAACAGCGCGGTGGAGCGCGGCGCACAAAGCCAGCGCCTGCAGCGGGGGGAGCGGCGGGCTTATATGCCGACGGAGACGACGCTGTTGTGCGCTCGCAGACGGCGCTGCCGCTCCCTAATCGGGGCCCCCGGCCTGCCCTAGAGGCACTGACTCGGGTGCTTATCCCAGCCAAGTAGCACGCCAAACCCCACTCCCCTCCCCCTCCAAAGGCTCAAAAAATCCTAACTCATCCTCCTGTCGCCTCGTCGGCCCGTTGCGCGGACTTAACCTGCCTCGCCTGCCGCCCCAAGGCTCCTGTCTCACCACCCCATCACAGCCTCCCGATCCAACACCGCAACGGCACGCCTGTCTCGCGAGCCCTGTGGAGCGCCCGATCATCGCCGCTGCCCTCGCCCCGCCGGCACCGCCCAGCGCCGCTCTCGTCCACCACGCACAAAGGGCCCAGCACCAGCCCCAAACCCGCCAACGCCACGCCCCAGCAGCAGACATGGCTGGCGCGACCGACCACCCGGAGGACAGGGTGCGCTCCGCCTCCCCGCCTCCTCACGCGCCCGACAGCACCGCTAACCGCGATGAAATTGCAGAGCGAGGAGGGCTCCACCGGCTTGCCAGATGCCGGCGACGCCATCGACACGGCCACCTTTGAGCAGATCCTCGAGATGGACGACGACGAGGACGAGCGCGAGTTCAGCAAGAGCATCGTCTTCGACTTCTTCCAGCAGGCCGAGAGCACCTTCGACAAGATGGAATCGAATCTGTAGGCCCCGACCCGCCCCCGACCAGCCCTGCCCCAACTCCCTCCCCGCTGACCCTGACCCCGCAGCGCGAAGAAGGACCTCAACCAGCTCTCCCAGCTCGGACACTTCCTCAAGGGCTCGTCGGCCACGCTCGGCCTGACCAAGGTGAAGGACAGCTGCGAGAAGATACAGCACTTTGGCGGGAACAAGGACGAGACGGGCACACACGACGAGCCGGACGACGAGGTGTGCCTCGAGCGCCTGACCAAGACGATCGCGCAGGCCAAGCAGGAGTTCAAGGATGTGGAGAAGGTGCTGCGGAAATTCTACCACGACGAGGGCGCGCCTACTGCTGCCACCACCACCACTGCCGCCGCCACCACCACCTCTACCTCGTAGAAAAATAATCCCGAATGGCGAGACGCAGATAGACCGGCAGTTCGGGAACTGCCTCGACGAGCTCCTGGCCGAGCCGTGTAGAGCTCGCCGTGCCGAGCGGCGATATTGGGATACGGCCGCGTCTCTGGATCATGACTTGATGGGATTCGAACAGATCGGACTGAAAAGCTGCGAGAGCCACGGCCTCGCGGGCACTGCATTGGCGGCATTGAGTTAACTTTAGTACTAAATGATGGGTTGATTACGGCCTCTTGCTGTCGTGTTTTTTTGCTTTGTGTTGATGTGTCCGGCTGAAGAGGGGCCTGCCGCGCTGTCCTCGCCCGCCATTGGGCGCCCCCCCAGCTCCGCACCCACGGCTACCTCGGTTCGCCCTCCGCTGTTGTCGTCTGCCGTCTCGCGGCCTGCCGGTGCCTGCGCCCGCCGCCGCTGCAAAATTCGGCGGTTGGTCCGACTCGGTTAGTCAGGCGTGACCTCATAGGGTGAACCCTGATCCGCACCTGCATCCGGTAGCCTCTGCTCAGCCCAGCACCCACGCACCGCAGCCGCCGACCACAGCCAGCGTCCCGTTCTGAGCCATTGCCGCCGCATGGCCCGCCGCTTCTCAGCATTCCTGCCCAGACCCTGCGTGACACGCGTGCCCCCGCGGCTGGCGCCTGCCCGTCGCTGCAGTGCCTCCAGCTCGTTCGGTCCATCTCAACCTTCCACGCCCAGAGCTGCGGATCGCCATTCGGCCGTTCCAGATCAGCCGAGCATCGCGTCTCCCAGGAGCACGCGTCTCCGCAGCGTGTCCGCAAACTTTGTTGGGCGCACCGCTTCGCCGCAGCTTCCACCAGAAGTCGCTGGGCCCACGAGAGCTATGCCACGCCGCGGGGTTGGGAGGAGAAAGGGCGGCTACAAGGGGCCAGTGCCGGGGCCTGGCATGAGCAGTGAGGGCGCAACACCGAGCTCGACGCCCCAGAAGCCGGGAAAGAGGCCGCCCTTGACGCACTTTCTTTGCCTTCCGCTTGTCACTACAGAGTCGAAGCCACAGCTGCAAGCATCGCTCGATCGGTTCAAGACGGACGTGCTACGCCCAAAGCCCAACCCCGAGCATGACAAGGACACGGAGGTCGCGAACGGTGTTCCCGTAGAGGGCAGTGATGGTCCTGCTGTTCCAGCAAGAGCAATCAGGCCCGTAGGCACACTGCATCTCACGCTTGGAGTTATGAGCCTGGTGGACCCGGAGAGGATTCATGAGGCAGTCTCGCTCCTGCAGAGTCTCGATCTGGCAGCAATGCTTGTCGGGGGGATGCGGGCATCGCAATCAGCTGCCGAAGAGAACAAATCACACGCCTCTGAACCTGAGAAGCCGATGGAAGCCCCTGAGCTGGAAGCGATCACCTCGGAAAGTCCTGCAGTAGCAGCGACTGATCTTCCCACGGATGTCACCACGTCCCCATCCAAGCCTCTCGTCATTTCCCTAAGATCGCTTGTGTCCATGCACCCTCCACACAAAACATCCATACTTTATGCGCAGCCCGAAGATCCAACAAACCGCATTCACGCTTTCTGCGATGCGCTAAGGAATCTCTTCACGGAGAGGGGATTGATGATTGAGGATACACGGCCCCTCAAGCTACACGCGACCGTGGTAAACACCATCTACGCAAAATCAGGAGGAAGGTATGGCAAGGGAAAGGGCAGAAGCCAGGGTTTCGTAGGGACACCAAACGAGGTGGCTGCGAGAGATACGGCGACCGTCGATGCTTTGTCTGGTGGGACTTCAGCGGCACCACTCGATACGTCCACAGGCCACGGGCCCAACGCTCGTGCTCCTATCCAGGTCGATGCGACAGCCTTGATAGCGCGGTATGCGGACTTTGTGTGGGCCAACGAAATTCGGGTAGGCAAAGTGGCAATCTGCAAGATGGGCGCAAAGAAAGTCCTCGATGCACAAGGGAATGTAGAGAGCGAGGAGTACGAGGAGGTTGGTGCAGCGGAGATGAAGTTCTGATATTCATTGCATTCGTATCTCGAGCGGGCCCGTCGCGTAGACTTACCACTTAATTTCGGGATGTTCAAGGCCAACTTCATAGCATCATTTATGCCTGTGAAGAAGGTATCTTGATTACTGGCCACCATTTTCACAGCTTTGCCCCTCAAACATGGTCGGTTCGGGAAGTATTTCAACACGTGCATGCCTTCATGGGTAGTAGAAGCACCCGTCCAGACGCAGATGTGCAGCGAAAGAAATATCAGCCTATCCCGACGAGTACTTCAAATTCCCTTGCAAGGTTTTTTTTGTGGTAAACGTGCCTGGCGAGGTGCCTGCTACTCCTCGAAACGCAGGCGCCACAGTGAGTCGCAGAGGAAATAGACCATTTCGACTCGCTCATGGGCAGTTAAAGCAGATCACTTGTGAGGGCACTTTAAGCATTCATCTGGATGTAGAAATACTTTAATTCAATTACTAAAGCCATCCGGGTGAATACTTGATTTGAATCTGCGACCCACCGTGTTGGTAGCAAATTTTCTCCTCCTCGCGCCACACACAGCGCATCAACAGTCCCCGCGAAGCTCCCATTGGACCCTTGGATGCTCCGGTGGTAAGTGCTGCGCTAGCATGTGAATATAAATGACAACGGCAACTTGCCGTGTACCAACAACCGGCAAGACGCGAACAGCATCCTGCAGAAGCCGCCCGGCTAGCTCAATCGGTAGAGCGTGAGACTCTTAATCTCAAGGCTGCGGGTTCGACCCCCGCGTTGGGCTCAATCCCCGACTCTTCTTTTGCTCTTTTGCGTGTCGGGTAGAAGAAAACGGACAGGGCGTGGTGGCGTGGTTGAAGTTTTCTCCCCGGACTGGCAGTACTCGTATTTCGGCAACCTCCGCCCCGGCCCGGTGGCGGCCCGAGTGCCGTTTCTGGCCTAGCGCCCGTCGTTGCCGGTGGAAGTCGTGGCCCGGCTTTGCGCTACCCTCGTAGTCGATCCATAGCCTGCCAGTGTTGCAACGACCAAGCATTCGCTTGAGCAGAGGCTGCAGAGGCGTGTTGCTGCCGACGGATGAACATACTGTTTAGTTGCTGTTACTACGTAAAAGGCTCGGAGCTTGGCCAGCGCATGAGATAGCACGGAGTCTCGTGTCTACAGGCGGGTTCAAGAAACGGGCTGCTTGTGCGGCCGTCCAGGCAAGAAGTCGTCCCAGCTAAGATTCCTGTCAGATCCTTGAACAGCAATGCTGCATGTTTCCCCAACCTCCGTCCGACAAGCGATTCATGGGGAACGCACGGACATTCAGGGACGTTCAGGATTCCTTCTCGAAGGAGCAACGGTTCTTGGCGATCTCCTGAGCATCGCAGGACAGAGCCGAAGAGTCATGCTTACGCCTTAAGTCTTCCAGGCCCGGACCCGAGCGAGTTGCGCCCAGCATGCGGCTCTTTGCGGATGTGGCGGCAACAACTTTCTCGGGGCCCGGAAACCACCAGGCTGGATCTGACTGGTGGAACAAGCCTTTCTCCTAAAGCCGGAAGCATCGGAGTCGCCGGTCAATTTGCTTTACTCACTTCGCTTTGCATTCGTTTCTGGCGCCATCGTAGGAGCATGTCAGTGTCGCGGGTTTGGTGTCTTGGCCGACCGGGGCGCGGGCCGCCCTCGAATCTGAACGCCTCAATAAACTTTCGGCCAGACGAACACCTGGCGGACACATCTGGGCTATCTGACTAGACTGTGGGAGTAAGATAGATCTGTCCTGCGCCGGCTATTTCTCCTCTCGGGCTTGGCCAGCCCGTATTCTCGACTTGGCGGTTACAGGCTAATATGCAGGATCAACTCCGCAAGCGACGGGGGAACGCTTCAATAAAGAGCCGTTGGATGCCCCGGGTTGTTTCACGGACTAGCTGGCTTGTGGTGCATCATCGATAAGCCGCCGGCAAGTGTGCAACGTTCTCTACGCTCAGTTCATCCAGCCGCTCGTTGTTTTGACCTCGGTTTCGCCAACTGTGGCTGGCCCCGCTCTCGCCAAAGGTTCCCCACCATGCCTCAATTCGGGCGTGTCCTTCTCTCCGCTGCCCTTGGTGCCGCCTCGTGCAATGCCGTCAATCTCTATGCTGCCACCTCGGACGGAAACCTCACCTCTCTGTCCCTGACGCTGGCCGACTCTGGCAACAACCTGGCCGTCTCCAGCAAGACTGCCTGCGGCGCCAATGCCTCGTGGCTGACCCTAGACTCGGGAGCCCGCGTGCTCTATTGCCTAGATCGCGGAAGCTCCTCCTCCACAAACGGGTCGCTGAACTCTTATTCCGTCGCTGCTGACGGTCTTCTGACGAGCATCGACTCCGCGACTGCTCCTCTCTCGGGCGTCAGCCATCACGTTTTCACCAACAATGCTGGAAAAAGCGGCATTGCCACCGCCTCTTAGTATGTGCTCTTGCAGCCTTTCAGCGAAACAGAGGAGACTGACAGAGCAACAGCAACAAGAGCGCTGTCTCTGTCATCCCCATTGGAGAAAGCGGTGCGCTCGATGAGCCTCTTCAGATCATCAACCCAACGCTTGAGGTTACCGGACCGGTAGCATTGCGCCAGGACCGGTCCTACATGCACCAGGTGCTTCTGGACCCGGAGAGCAAGTACCTGGTCATGAATGATCTCGGCGGCGACCGCGCTCGGGTGTATGAATGGGACGCGGAGAACCTGGCCCCCGTCACCGAGCTGGAACCGCTCCGCACTGACGCTGGATCCGGCCCCCGCCACGGTGTCTTCTGGAAGCCCGCAACGTCAGACGACCTGTACTACTTCGTCGTCGGCGAGCTGTCACAGTACGTCTATTCGTACAAGATTGCCTACACGGACGCGGGCTTGACGTGGGAGAAAGTCTTCGAGATTCCGGCCCTGGGAGTCGAGAACGAGGTGCCTGCTTTGACGTCGCCGCTGTCTGAGATTGCCCTATCGGTGAGTCCATGCACCAGTGCTCGTTGAACCCCGGCCCTTCGGAACTGATGGGTTTGCGCAGCCGGACAACAAGTTCCTGATCATCTCGCACCGCGACGTCTCCTTCGCCAACTCGACCAAGCGTGCTTTCGGCCCCTCGGACACGCTGTCTACGTTTACGATCAAGGATGACGGCACGCTCGAGCTTCTCCAGCTTGCTCCGTCGGGAGGTTGGTCGCCGCGTCACTTTGCGCTCAACAAGGCAGGTGACCTTCTCGCTGTGGGCCACCAGAACAACAACACTGTTGTCATCTGGGCGCGTGACCTCGAGACTGGCAAGATCGTCACTGCCGAGGAGGGCGGTCCTGCGGCGATAGTCACGCTTTCGGGGGCCGTGGTCTGCACCATCTGGGATGAGTAAGCCTGGGCCGGGGCGTGGAGCTGTGCATCGATGTCGTCTAAGCCTTTTGATAGAGCAGAGTTCCAGTATGTCCAGAAGGAAGGCGCTTCTCAGTGCCTTTGAGGCAGGCAACGTTGGCATCCTGTGTGTTTCGTGCATGTGCCGAGCACATTGCTTGCGGTGGGATTCGCCGCGAGATCCGACTGTATGGCTCGGTGTGAGCGCTCCATGGACTGAGGAAAGCGAATGCCTGGGCACTTCGGGATCCAGCGCTCCGGCCACCTCCACTGTGCCTGACTAGCGGCGGTGGAGGTGGCCGGGGTACCGCGGGCGGCGCCACAGCCGCTGATGCGCGTCAGGGCCGCCGTCAATCTCACTCCCGCAACGAGCTGCCTGCACTCCAGCGGCATGGCCGTCGGACTGCACGCGCCCATGCCTTGCCCAAGCCTCTGCGGCCCTCCATCCCCCGCCAGAAAGCCATCAGCCAGGCCCACGCCAGCCGCCCCGTGCCCCAGAGCACCCTGGTAGCCCTGCGTCAACGCTGCAGGCTCACCGCGCAATGCCTGCTGCTTGGCGCGCTCATCTGGCCGTGCTGCACGCCTGGTGTGACAATCCTGCCCGCATGGCGCCACCGCCGCCATCGAGCTCCTTCCCACCCAGCCACGCATAGAAAGAAGAGAGGAACGCAGTCTCGGCTGATACAAGACCACGTCAAGTCACACAAGTTCGGGCCGTGGAACACACAGAAGAACATGCACCTCAGGTGAGTATGTAGGTAAAAGTCTGTTTCTGCTATCTTGATCCGTGGCTTTAATCTTCCCCAACAACCGTTCATGGCTGTCCCTGTTCCCTTGTCCCTGATCCCTGTTTGCTCGCCTTTTCCTTCCGTCATATATTCAAACGGGAGCACCACCCTTCCTCGCCAAGTATGCCCTCACGCCATTCCGGTCTCTCCCTCCAACCATGCTTCTCTCCTCGATGCCCTGCATCAACTTTGCTGCTCCGGTAGCGACCAACAACGCTCCAGCTACGCTTCCAACACCAGCCATCCCTGCCTTGTTGTGCTTGACAGCCTGTGCCACGGTCATTGGCGTGCCCTTGTAGGGCTTGAACGGACGGTTGTGGATGAGGCGGGCGGTCTGTTGAGAAACCTGAGCCCGAGGCGCTGCGCGAAGAGTGGGCCGGATGGCCTGGCAGGCCCTGGCAAGAGTGTTGGCGCAGTGGTTGCACATGTTGTGGGCTGATTGGCCGGATTGAGGCTTTTTGAATGACTGATTGTGGTCGTGGGATGGTAACAGATGACGTGACAGAGGTGTCCGGCACTTCTGGTGGTTAATTAAGGAGGCTGGAGGAGGTCTGCAATGGAAGGGAGTCTGCGGTCTGCTGTTCTGGGTCTACAGCGAGCTCCATCGCTTTTATACACTTCAAGGACACCGGGCGACACATTAGGAATCTGCGTGGTGTTGTGCAGTATGGGCTGTTGCATGGTCCGAGTCTCAGCCGAAGTCGCGTTTTGGGCGTCTGAGGTCGTCTGAGACGTCGTCTGAGGATGTCGACCGGTGCCCCTCACGCCTGCTGCAACTCGCATGAGAAAGAGTGGAGTGTTTCACATTGGTGCGCGCGGTCAAGACAACGCAAGCAGCAACGGACCACCCTATTGGCGTCTACACGGTCCAGCCGGCTATTTTGGGACGTAATTGGAGGACACTTTAACGCTGCTTGCGCATTCTGGCCACTCTGCTCTCGAGATTGCAGCTCTGGTGTTCTTGGGCGAGCTTGTGTGCGCTAAGCGACTCCTCTGGGATGCTGTGTAATTGTGTTGTCTCTGGCCGTGGTGGCGCGAGCTGTCAGTCTGATGGTGGCAGCCGCGTAACAGACCACGTTTCCAGCACAGAGGTAAAGAAGACCCGCATCGACTGCACGCAACTGGAGTCTCAAAAGACTGGCGTGATGTTGCTGAATATATCAGCTCACCATATCGCCTTGCATTGAGACTGCGCAACCTGCGAACGCCTATGCTATCTGGCTCCACACCGGCGACCTCCGGGTACTTCGAACTGTCAACTGTGCAAGCGCAAAGGCTTCTGGATCTCTGCCAGTCTCAGACTGCCTTGCATGTGAGATCGGTTGCTTTCTCGGATGACCTCCGCGAGATTCCGCATGTCTAACGGGTCTGTGTTATCTCTCTAGGAGCCAGACCCCATCTCCTTCGCATGCGAACTGCTCGCGGAGCGCTTCATCGACGCACGAACTATTGGCATCAGACTTAGACGTCCGCCGACTGTGTGGGCTTTCCGGCAAGCACCTGGCTAATAGTATCCCCAAGGTGTTCTAGTAATCCACTTAGTAATATTATAACTCTACGACTTCTAAGTCGGAGTCTAAATATCTAAATAAGGGATTTAGCGCTAAGCGTTTTCTATTTTCATTTCATTTATTTCATTTATTTCATTTATTTATTCTGGTTTAACGTCCATGTAGAGTCTAAGACTATTATAGACAGGTACCCTAAAAGCACCACTAAGGGGGTTGGGAGGGGGTAACGGGCTGGAATAGGGGATGCCCCTTTCTACTATTACAGCTTGGGCCAAATACACTCAATGGTTTACTTTTTAAGCGGGAACTAATAAAGGAAATACGGAAAGGAGTATTAGGGTAATTTAGTAGGAAATTAGATACTAGGAAAGGAAGGGGGAGGAAGGACCCTAATTTTTGCCTATTCTAGGCCGGGTAATACAGCTAGGGTCGTTGCTAAAGTGGGGTATTTTGTAGTCTAGGTTTTTATAATTAATGTATTTAGGGAGTAAATGCGCGCAATTACCCCTACTATTTATTTATTTATTTATTTATGTTTAACGTCTGTGTAGAGTCTAAGACTATTACAGACGGGGCTAGGCCCGTTCTATATAGGGGCTAGGTACATTTCAATCTTCTAAAATCAACGGTTCCTTTACCAAGGGGATAACTAATAGAAAAGGGAAGTAAAAGGGTTTACGAAGATAAATATAGGAATATATCTAGGAAATACTTAGGAAAGATAGAGGAAAGAGGTGGAAGTACGTGTTTATAATGTCTCACCAGACGGGTTGTCTAGATACCACTTCTAGGTGGATATCCTTGTTTTCTCAAGGAATTCTAAGATTTTTAGTATTCCTCGGGGTCCATCTAATAGGCCTTTTAGTTGGGGTTCTCGACTATTAAGGTAGTCCTTAACTAGTAGCCTTTCAGCTCTATATTTAGGGCACCTAAGTAGGAGGTGTTCGGGCGTTTGTTTTGAGGTATTAGTATACTTACACCGCTCGTTATCTACTCGATTAAAGCGGTATAAATAGGACTTAAAGTAGCCATGTCCTATCTTTAGCTGGATAAAGGCCGAGGTAATTTCCCGCTCTATAGGGGGGATATTAATCCTCTTACTTATTTTCCAGCTAAAGGTGTTTATATAGCTAGAGGGTTTCGAGTTCTCCTTGACTTTTAATATCCTCTCTTCCCACCGTTGTTTAATACTAAGTCTAATTTGCATACGATAGTATACTAGACTAGTAGTACTATTCTTAGGTGGGAGTTTAGAGGCGTATTTAGCTAGGGAATCTACTAGTTCATTGCTATAGATATTCTTGTGGCCGGGCGCCCACTCTAGGGTAATAGTATTCCCCTTTTCCCTTAACTTATTAGCGGCTAGTATAGCCCTATTAAGTTGTTCTTGTCCGGGTTCTCCGGTAAGGGAATTTAGCCTTAAGAGTGCGGCTTGGTGTTACGAACCCCAGTCCGATAGAGATGAGGAAAGACGAGAAGTGCGGACAACGGGCGCAAGAACAAACGCCAAGGAAGACATCACGTGCTGTACCACGTGCGGCTCCACAAGGACCCACATTGGATCAGAACAGATCCAACCCTCAAATCCATGAGGGCCATCCAACCCTCATATCCACGAGGGCCATCTAACCCTCATATCCACGAGGGGCATCCAGATTGTCATAGCTTTCCTACAGTATATAAGCACACTCACTTAGCTAGATACTTGACCCTTCGTGGTCGACTCAAAGTAGCAATCTCACTCATTACTGGTAACGAGTCTTATCACGTGCATTCCAGTCCTCACGTGAATATCCCACTTCTCTCCTCGCTTATCCTTACCCACTCTTGTCCTCAAGGTAAACCCTTCGGTTACCCAACTCCTACCCGACGACTCCGAAGTCGAGTAGCAGAAGGCACTCCGTTACACTTGGTTATCTGCATATACTCTTATATCTTTAGAATAGTAGTCTTTTTTAACGGCAAGTTCTAGGGCGCTGGTTATTCCCTCTAGCTCCCCATTATAGACTAGTTGTTGAGAACCTAGGTTCTTAACTACTAGTTGAAATTCTTCAAGATTTTGGCCGTCTTTTAGTACTATAGCTCCTACGCCTACCCCTTTTCCTTTCGGATTAGTGGAGGCGTCGGAGTAGCTAGTAACTAAATTAGGGGGGGGGATCTAGATGTAGTTTAACGTGATGGGCTGCCTCGTTTACTTTATCTAGTTTACTAGTCTTAACCGTATAGGGGAGGCTATCCCACGGCTTATACTTAAAGGATTCTACCCGTTCTAGCTCTGTAGGAGCTATACTAGTAATAGTTTTCTTTATTCTTTCTAGTTGCGTATAGGGGCCTCCCTTTAGGTCTTCTAGATTAATACCCTTGAGTCTTCTCTTAACGGGGTGGTCCATAGAGAGGAGTTCCGTTCTATTTACGTAGTTTAATAAACTAGTATCTAGGTGGAGGTCAGGTGGGATTAACGCGCTCTCTAGTTCTAGAGGAATAATCGGCGAGGTTTTAAAGGCTCCTAGAATCTTACGAGAGGCTAGATTCTAGAGGACTTGCATTTTCCTTTTAATACCGGTTTGATTTTTCCAATATACTTGGCTACCGTAGTCTCCAGCGGTAGTTACGCAGGCTAAATATAGTTGCCGTACGGCGTGCGGGGAGAGTCCCCGCTCTATATTAACTAGCCTATTACCCCTACTATTTTAGTAGGAACAGGAGTGCTTTAATGTGTAGTGGGGGCCAGCGTAGTAGTTGCATCTAGGGGGTCTTAAGTACCTTTTATTAAGGGGCCTAAACCCCTAGTAGCGCTTATATTAGGTAGTACGCGGGACCGCCCATATCTTTTTAATTTTTAGGCTAATTCCAGCTAGAAAAAGTCTTAACTAAATTGCCCTTTCTTGGTCCGCTTGGCTCATAAATACTATGTAGATTAAGCCTGCTTAGTTAATTTTCCTCTTATCCAGGGAGGATAACTAGAAGGGGTTCCCGGCTATTTTTAGGTTATTATAGGATAGGAGTTTGTCCTTAATAATACCTAGGTTAAGGTTAGTTGGTACACCGTAAATAGCAACCTTATACTAGGGGGTATTTTCAACGGGATCCTTATTACACGGGAGGATATCTTACTAGATTACTCTATTTTCCATAAGGTATTTTACGTTAAATTAGGGAGTCGTAGTAAGAAGGAAATTACCCCTAGGGGTGAGGGTGATAGAGGTGACTATAGGGGGGTCGCCCTTTTTCCCTAAAATATCCTATAAAAGATGTCCCTTGCTTGCTACAAGGAGAAATCCAGCGTTGATTTTAGCGCAACTAGGACGATCTAGCGTAATTTAAGATCTTTCCTAATTACCTTATTAGGCGTAGAGGCCTCCTAGGGGGTCGGGGGTCTAGATAGAGGGGGTCTCTAGTAGGTATTTCCATAGATTTCTAAGCTCTTTTATAATAAAAATAAATAAGGACTAGGAAAATAGACTAGGAGATAGACTAAAATAAAATTACTAGCTTTTATTTTATATAAACGAAGCCGTAAATAAAACAGCCTAGGCTTACACGAGGGTTTTTATTATCCGTTTACTCCTAAGAAATAAATAAAGTACTATAGATAGGGATTAAGTAGAAAATAAATTACGTGGTTTATTTCTTAACTTAGGCGGGTAGTTTAGTAACTTTTTATACACGGGCGTGAAAATTTACGCGAGGCGTTAGAGGAGAAAGAAAAAGTAATAGAATTTCCTTTAGTAAAGGATAACTCTACGCCTAGTAGGCGGAATCGGGTACAACTAAAACCTTTTGTTCCCGAGGGTAGTCCAAAGGTCCTCGTGAATTTTAGTAGGGTTGCGGTGCGATTTAGGTTCGAAATCTAACTACGAAGTTTATATAGGCTGGAAACCGCTAAACGCGCCTCTTCTTTAACGCTTTACGCACCAGCGCGTATAGCTACGAAGCTGGAATTCGGGATTCTAGCTGAGTGAATAAAGGGCTTTCAAACGGTATCGGTCTTAGCGCTTTTTCTCGTGGTTGATTTCGGGGTATACTATATAGCCTCATCTTTCTATAAGATATATTATATTAAAGTTAAGGATTATAGTAAGAAGGTAATTACCCCTAGAGATAAGAGTAATAGAGGTAACTACTAGGGTAGCCGCTGCTTTTTCCTAAAATACCCTATTAAAGACGTTCTATATCTACTAGAGAGTAAAATCTAGTATTAATTTAGATATAACTAGGACGATCTAGTATAATTTAAGATCTTTTCTAATTATTCTATTAGGTATAGGGCCTTCTAGGGGGGTTAGAGGGGTTTAAATAGAGGGTGCCTAGGTCTATAATTAGGTAGAAAGGTTAGATCTAGTTACTTACATATAGATTAGGCTTCTAGTTACCTTAGTAACCGTATTTATAGCGTGTTTAATTTACTACATAGTAGTTCCTAAAATAGATAAGGTAAAATTAAGCCATTTCTTTTTTATGTATTTATAAAAGGCCTTTAGAAGGTCTAGTAGGCGTAATTTCTATTATTAGTCGATTGAATTTTTAATTACCTAGTAAACAAGGTCCCTAGTAGCGAGTAGGGCATCTTGGGAATTTAAAAATTCCGGTAATTAGGGCCTAAATAGCCTATTTCCTAGGACTAGAGGGACTTTAGTCAGGTTTTAGCGGGGGATATCCGAGATTTAGGTCGAATATTACGTGGGACTAGGCTAGTTAGGCCTAATTCCTAGGACTAAAGGGATTTTAGTCGAGATTTAGCGTGTGGGTTAAGTATAAATTAGCTAGTTTAGTCTATTTCTAGGGACTAGAGGGATCTTAGTTAGGTTTTAGCGCGTAAATTAAGTCTAACTAGACTAGTTAGGCCTACTTTCTAGTAGGAGAGGACTTTAGATAAAATTTAGTAGTTTTATTAAAGGAATTTAAAAAAAAGGCACGGTTTTAGACTAGATTCCTAGGATAAGGCTAGTAATAAAGGTCTTAGTAGGTCTTAATAGGAGCGGTATAACCTCTCTAGTCCTCTTCTAGCTACTAGGGCTAGGGGTAGAGGTAGAGGAGGGCGCTATTGAGGTCTATTTTTTAGGAGGAGGGGGGGGAGGGGGAGGTTCTAGAAGGGGATAAAGGTAGAAGAATTACTATTAAGATTTATTTTCTAGGGGGGGGATCTAAGAGAGGTCTTAGAAGAGGTTCTAGAGGATACCTATATAGATAGATAAATTCATTTTCTTCCCGATATAGCTCCCTTTCGGGTCCATGCGGGGTAGGCTATCTGCGATATTTTACATGAGAGGGAAAACCTGGTCTCCCAGGTGAAAAACCCCTCCTTTCTTCTTGGGTTGGTTGCCCCTTTATATTCCGTTTTTCCTGCTTACCGGTAGAAGCTACTATAGCAGCCTTACATTAGCTAGGTGTTAACCTTAGCTCTCTCTTTCTCCCATGTCCTGGTGCTGGTCCTCCTGGTCAAGATCCTGGTTCTCCTGGTAGTTCTCCTGGTGGACCTCCTTGGCCTCCTGGTCCATCTCTCTTGCCAGACTAAATTGGTTTAGCAGCCCTAGGTGTAGAAACCACTTTGTTGCTGCTTGGACCCCTTTCTTTGTTGACAGAAGGGTGTGGTAGTCTGTGGTTTCTGCTAGTTGTAGCATCTGTGCTCTGCCTTCTTGGAAGTGTGGGCAGAGGATACCTATATATAAACTAACTAAACTAACCCCTCTCTTCCTCCTCTTCCTCCTCCTCTCCCCCTTATCTCCCTTCTAATTTAGCTTAAACTCGTAGACTAGATAAAGTAGCTACGCTATAATCTATTTCTTAAATAGTAGTACGTCTAGTCTACGCGCTATTAAGTTATTATAGTTTTCTTTTTCTAACCTCCCTCTTAATTATTAAGTAACGCGTCTTTTTTAATAAAAGTTCGCGTAATTAGCCTGATTATGCGCTAAAACTAGCGCTTTATTTAGATAGTAGGTTATATATCTAGTCTTAACTAGGAAGGATCCCTTAGATACCTAGGTTAACTACTAGGCACGCTAAAGACTAGACCTCCTAGAGGCCTACTAGGCGTATAAGTAGGAATTTCTAGCAACCCTTTAGGTAATAGATAGTTAATTTTAAGCCCTTATTAACTCTTCTAACCCCTTATTAGTAACTTCTAGGTACTTCTAGGCCTAGGAACCCTCTTAGAACTCTTTCTAGAACCCCCCCTAGGAAATAAATCTTAATAGTAATCCTTCTACCTCTAAGTACCCGTATTTACTCTCTAAATATACAATATATAAGAAGGCCTATATAGGTAACGATCCTAGATATAAGGGTAGGCCTAAGCCCTACTAAAGGACCACTTTCCTTATAGTTAATTTCCTACTAAATTACCCTAATACTCCCTTCCTTATTTCCTTTATTAAATTCTAGCTTAAAAGTAAGCTATTTAGTATATCTTACCTAAGCTATAATAAAGGGGGTAACCCCTACTATAGCTAGTTACCCCTATCTCCTTCCCCTTAGTAGGTGCCTATAGGGCACCTTATCCTTATAGTCTTAGACTTAGTAGAGACGTAAATAGATTAATTAATCAATTAATCCTGGGACTGGAGGGACTTCAGTCAGGTTTTAGCGGGATATATGTCGAATATTACGTGGAATTAAGCGGGTTAGGCCTATTTACTAGAACTGGAGGGGTTTTAGTCAAGATTTAGCACGTAAATTAAGTGGGAATAGGCTGGTTTGGCCTAGTTTCCGGGAGGAGAGGGCTTTCAGGCAAAATTTAGCAGTTTTGCTGAAGGAATTTAGAAAAGGGCACCGTTTCACGCTGGATTCCAGGGACTAGGCGCGCCTAGGTGTGCCTTGTAGGGATCTATAGGGGCGGTGTGACCTCCCTAGTCCTCTTTTGGCCGCTGGGACTAGGGGTAGAGGTAGGGGGGTCGCTATTGAGGTCTATTTCCTAGGGGGGGGTCCTAGGAGGGGTCGTGAGCAAACCATTAAGTATATCTAGCCCAAGCTATAATAGTAGAAAGGGGAAATCCTAGGAAGATTCTAGAATCTTATTCTTATAGAGAAATACGAGATGAGAAATACTTATTCCGACTGAGAAGTAGGGGAAACCTAAATCTCAACAGGCCGCTGTTCGAAGCCGATTACTCTAGGTTTTCTATAGAAATTTTGCAGCTATATATTAATATACCGTCTTCTCTTATTAGCATCGACGATAATTAAGTGTCTAGTAGCCTATCCTAGTAATAGTTATCGAGTAACCTTTAAACCCCCCGTTGACCTATCGAAGAGATAACCAGCGTCTTAATCTCGAGATGAGCCTTCTCGATGTACCTAGAAGGCAAGGATAATTTAAGGCTAACAATAAGATATACTTATATATCGCGATCGTAACCTACTCTAAATAGTAATAATGTAGAAGAGCGGCTAGGATAAAGGGTAATAACGTTTTTAAGAGCCTTCTACATGGATGAAACGGTATAGAAAAGCGACGGATACCTTATTTTCTATACTCTAAACTAGAAGGGTAATAAGCCCTGTAATCGTTTGTGGCGGTTTTATATAACATGTGCGTCTACTCCTTTAAATATAAATAGGGGTGGTAAGGGTCGAGACGGCGAGAGCTGTAAGAGAGCCAGGTAACCCTACTCCATTAACCTACAGTGCGTTAATGTAAGCAGAGACGTCTACTTAGAATGGGGATATACGTTGTGGATTTCTATAAAAAGGCTTGGTACCTGAAACGCATTTTGACTGGGCTGTCCGCCACCCTCCTCGACCTTGCACCCCAGTCAGGAACATCGGGTAGGCACCGGCTGTCAAGCTTGTGTAGAGAGCCCAAGCCGGGTAATGCCTGTGACTGCTGATTATCAATAGACGAGGCTAACCGCGGCACGAGCCTCGGCATCAAACGGTTTCCCCACATTGCAAGATTATTGGAGGCTTCTACACTAGCTAAAGGCAAACTAACAGGAACAACTCTAGTTTCCGGGGTCCTCCCACCACCTCCCACCCGGCCAATCGCTGCGTTCGGAGTACGAACGCAAAATAACCGGCGTGGTCGCTATGGCAGTGATCGCCGGAGTTGTACAGACACATGCCCCGCTCTCTCAAAGTAGGATGTTAGCTCGGCATCAGATGTCAACTGAAACAACGGTGGTACTCCTATAGCCATGCACGGGTCCAAGAGATGACAGTTGTATGTATATAAACTCCGGCTTGATCTAGTCAACACGGCTGATTCAGTCATCCGTGGCCTCCCAAGATCCAATCGTCGTTAGCATGGCCTTGTCATTCATCTTGCTCGTTCTAACTTTCACTGCGCTGGGAGTGGGACAAGGCCTTGTTCCTCCCAGCCAGGACCCGTTCTACCAGCAGCCGGACAACATCTCCAGCTACGAGCCCGGCGCTGTCATCCGTTCGCGTCAAGTGTCCAATAGCCTGGAGCCGTTCATCCCTCTGCCTGTCAATGTCTCGATCCAGTCTGTACACCAGTACCTATACAGAACCACCGACAGCCTGGGGGACGCCGTTGCGGCTGCCACAACAATCCTGGTTCCTTACAACGCCGATCCAAGCAAGCTCCTGTCATATCAGATTGCCTACGATTCGGCCAACCCGGATTGCAGTCCATCCTACACCCTGCGCAACGGCACGGCTGAAGGCGGTTTGGGTGGTATTGTCGGTTCCAACAGTACGCTGTCGATTGACACTCCGTTTGCAAGTGTTGCCCCATCCGCTCCCGGCTGTTCTCCACTAATGCGGTTGTGCAGATTGCTGCCTCCCTCAACCAAGGATGGTACATCGTCACATCCGACTACGAAGGCCTCAAAGCCCAATTTGTCGCAGGCCTGATGGCTGGCTACGCAACGCTTGACTCCGTCCGTGTAGCACTCAGCGAGGGCCCTGCTCTCGGCCTGTCTCCCCAGGCAAAGTATGCCATGTGGGGTTACTCGGGCGGATCGCTTGCAAGCGAATGGGCAGCCGAGCTCCAGGCTTCCTACGCACCGGAACTCAAATTCGAAGGTGCCGCCCTCGGAGGACTCATTGCCAATGTCACTGCCGTGGCCGTGACCATCAATGCCACCCCCTTTGCCGGACTTGGGTTTGCAGGCATCGCCGGCCTCGCCATAGCGTATCCCAACTTGACCCAGTATCTCGACGAATATCTCCTCCCGGAGAAGGCGGCCGAGTTCTACGAGATCGGTAGCCACTGCCTTGTCGGCGATATTATCGAAGGCGCGAACAAAGACCTGTACTCTTACTTTGTGAACGGCGACCAATCCCTGTCGGAGCCCGTACCTGCCAGCGTGCTCAACATAGCAGGTCAGATGGGTGTCTACGGCACCCCTCAGATGCCACTGTACATTTACCATGCGAACGGCGATGAGATCAGCCCGGCTACAGAAACTGACCAATACGTCGCCGAGTTCTGCGACAAAGGCGGCGTGACCATCGAATACTACAAGAACCTGTTTGGAGAGCATGCAACGGAGGAAATTCTCGGATCGGCCAATGCGTTGGGCTGGGTTGCGGATCGTCTGGAGGGTAAGCCTGTCGATAGCATTGGTTCATGCACCACCGAAAACGTTTTCATCTCCCAGTTGGAGTCCGACACGATCCCTCTGATCGGCCTGGAGCTTCTTGCTGTGCTTCAGACTCTTCTAGGTGGTATGCTCGGTGGCGGGCTTGTTTAGTATCATTAAGGATATATATAGGAAACGAGCCTGAAAAAGGTCTTACATATCATCACGCGTTCTCTCATCGCGGTCTCTCGAGCCGTTCTAAATACAGTATTGAGAAACGAATAAACCCAACAGCGCCACCGCACCGACGTGAACAAGCCGCGTATTCCATCATAAGTAGGAGAGCAAAGACGATAGAAACCCGCTCCCCCGCTTGTAAATCAGCAAAGAGGAACACCCTAGCAGATTCCCCCCCTCTCACCCCCCAAAAATGAAATGAAATAAAGAATCTGGACGATGTATAATCTCCAGACTAAACGCTAAAAAGGGTATTTCCTATGCTGGCAAACGCCAAAGAAGAAGATAGAATATTTTAATCCTTACCGGGAGTAGCTGGTAAGGACAGGATGATTTTGTAGCATCGATAATACCCAATTAGGAAACAAGGCCGCCACGCCAACTCCATGGATTATGCATATGCTGTTGGTCGGTTCTAAAGCGAGAACTCAAAGATTGACGCCGGTCTAAATGGGTTACAGAAACCGAGATGTGGAGCTTAGTGCAGGGAAGTGCCAGCTCGCGCGATTGGCAGGGCATTGATTCAAGCCAGACTAGCACCGCGCGAAGAACGGCGTAGATGAGGGGACCGTTTGCGGATGGAAGGCAAATGTACTCTCATGTCTTTGAGCTGGACTTGCAATCGTGGATGAGGGAGTTTTGGGGCCAATCGTAGTCTGTTTGGTGCCTGTTCTGTTGTCAGTCTTCATGATCGTGCGATAAAAAAGCAAACGTCAAGAACATACCATCTGGTCAAATTGATGTTGGCATACGGCTCAGGATGATTGGCGATATATTCTGTCGTGGGATAGCCCGGAGGATCGCAAGTCATTACCTCACTGTCCTCATCCTGGTAGATGCGGATGTAGTCGATCCTCATTGTTGCCGGTAGAGTAGAGGCGATGCCAGTCAGGTTGATCGTCGAGAAACTGTCCGACATGCCGAAGTTGATGATGAGGGACATCGGCTCTTGTGGTATGACTCTCTGCGCCACGTTTCCGTTGGGCCCGATCGCTCTTGCATCCAAGGTCCACATTGGCTCGTCGCCCACATGCCATGTGATGAAACCATCGTCGCCAGGAGTATAGTCAAAGGCATACGTCTGGTACGCGTTACCATCGTACCAATCGTTGTTCAGGTTGGAAAGGCCGGAGATGGCTTGCTGATAAGGTCCTCCAGCGTAGGGGTTGATCGTTGTGACTGAGTGGTCGTAAACCTCAAAAAAATCTGGGGCAGTTCAGTTAGCGTGCAAATACAACCAACAAGTGGAGATAACCTTACCGTAATCCGGCTGGTACCAAATATCGAATGGCGCTAGTTGACAGCTCTGCGACACCACGCCAATGTACTCGCCGGTCGAGAGAGGGGCGTTGCTTGCTTCAATGACATCAATTTCAGGCGCAGATCTCGAGTTGCCAGGGCTCGGGTGATCCTCCCCATCGCAGGTGCAGGCAGGCAACCTCATGCCCGGCAGATAGTTGATACCATCTGTCGAACTTTGGTTTGCAGTGATGCCGGCGTCGCAGGTGTCAGAATAGCTATACGGCCAGGTACCGTCCGTCGTTGCTGCGTAGCCGGGCCTACCAAGGTTGCCCATGGCCCAGAAACCCGGCCAGAAACCGACCGTGTCTCCTCGGCCCGGAAGAGATATCGAGGCTTCGAGGTGGCCGCCTTTGAAGCAGAGCTTGTTCCATGACTGAAGCATGCCGGACCGGTACTCCAGATCGTGGTTTGCAAAGGCCTCGAAGCGGATGTTGAGCGTGCCGTCTTTGGTGGTCACAGCATCTGGGTCATACCACTGGCAGTTGTCAGATTCTGCGCAGCAACCAAGGTGAGTTCTGACATACCTCAAGATCCTGCGTCACTCCGTACCACAAATCAACCGCTTGGAAATACGGATCGTCTTCATCGTAGAAGGTCCGGCCGTCTGTGTTGAACTCGTCTGAGAACTGCAATTGCTGTCAGCGAAATTGGGTAGCCAGACGCAGATCGTGCTTCCATACCACGAGAACTTGTTTCTTCCCCGAGTAATATGACTTGCGAGACTTGACGCTGTCGGGTGTATCGGGATCAATGAGACCGGTGCGGACATTCTTGAGTAGATCTTGGTGGACGTCAACGCAGTTCGGGTCCTTGGCACACGCACCTCCGGTGGGGTCAATGAGCTTCTGGGCAAATGTCCTGCAAGAGGCGTTAGTGGAAGGAAGAAAACGAGAGGGCCAAAAGACGTACAAGATTGGGTAGCCGATGAAAAGCATCAGCAAGCCGAGAGTGAGCAGAGCCAGCCCGCCGATGTTGAGCATTCCACGCTTGTTCCAGATATTGCAATCGCGGACTTCCTTGTCCGCGGGGTCTGGTTCATGTAGCCAGTCGTCCTTCTCAACGTCCTCGGGGAAGAGTAGGAGGCCTGCTGAAGGCGTGATGTTGTACTTCTCCGAGACAGTCTGTGTGTTGAAGGCCGAGTCGTCGTCGCTACCGGCTCTTGACGGAGCCCTCGAGTCGTCGAATGGTGAGAAGAAAGGACCGCGACTCTCGGCCGACTCAGAGCTCCAGCTGGTCCTTCGCGACGAGTATCCTGGGGATTCTTCATCGCGGAACCTTCTGGTGCGCGAGGCGCGTGGCGGGATGAGGAACTCAGCAGACTCGTGCACGGGAGCGGGCTGGTTGTACATGGGTCTCGTGTCGACGGTCAATGAGCGCGACGAGTCCTGGCGCGAGGCCGTAGGGCGTTCGGCGGTAGCATCGGTCGGGACAATGTTGGAGCTGCTGGAGTTCAGGCGAATGTGCGGCGGCGCATGCTGGGCGTCCGCCGCCAGCGCGGGCGAGTCTGGCGAGGACATGGAAAGCGAGCGTGGGAGGCGCCAGGCCAAACGGGCGGAGGGTTGGGCAGGCGGGCGCAGTGGCGGCGCGTTTGTTGTTTGCGGGCTTTCGCTGGTGTTTCGCAGCGGCAGCGGTGGTGCTCAGGACGACGGCAGAGGCGCGAGGATTATTTCGAGGGCCCGAAAGGGGCGGTTCCTAGTTTCTTGCGCGGTGGCAGGGTTTCGCGGGCTCGGAGGCGCGATTGGCTGGGCAGGCAGGAGGGCGAATAGAAATTGGCTGCAGCTGGGAATTGAGGCGTGATCTTAGATCTGCGGCGGGCGCAGGCGGCCAGCGGGCGGCGCATTCCCCTGGCCCAATGCGAGGCCCCAGCAAATCAGCGGCGCCGGGCAGCACTACATGCGAGGAGCTGCGCAAGCCCGCCGAGGCGCCCTCCCGCCATGCCATCATCGCCGCCGCTCAACGCTCTCCAAGCGGCCGGTGTTCTGGCGCTGCCATGGCTCGTGTGCTCGTGTCCTCATCCACAAACGCTGCTATCGCGCCGATCTCCCGCCGCAACACCGACCGGACGCAGCAGACCTCCAGGACGTGTACGAAGCCGCAGGTTGCGCGGCGTGCGCATTTCCGCGCCGGGCGACGCACCCCTGAGCCGCCCCATGTCGCTGCATAGCCGTCGCATCGCGCCCGCCTCCAAGAATGCGCAAATGTTGCCTAGGTGCAAGCACCGCTGTTTCTGACTGCGACCGCGCCCTCCACACGGCTTCACGCCTGGCTGCGCCAAACCGCCCCGTGCCACCCTCTCGCGCTGCTCTGGGGCAGTGTCGCGCTGATCCGCCCGACGCCTGAACCATGCTTCTGCCGCTGCTTGTCCAGATGCTTGACCCCAATTAATAACCGCTAGCGCCACTTGGGTTCGGATATTGCTGTTAAAGGGCCATGCGCCCTCCCTGCCGAATCAATGCACTCGGCTGTCCAAGCTTGCCATACAGATAGCTTTGCATCTGCACTCGTGTCCAAGAGCGCCGTTTCATTTCACTGTACCACATGACCGTGCACCGTGATGGCTCATCACGGCAAAGAAGAACGCCTTACGCCTACGACTCCACCGCCACTGCCTTCAACCCGACAATCTTGCCTCCCTTCTTGTCCAGGCTCACCACGTAGTACTCTGCCCGTGTGCTCCCGTGCTGGACTCTGAAGATGCTCACATCCTGGCTCCCAGCCTGCTTCACCGCGTCGATCACCTTCGCATATTGGGTCTTTGGATCAAAGTCTTTCTGGCTGATACTGGATGCGTCGGAATCGTGTCCAATCAGCTTGGCGAATCCACCTGAGCGCGGCAGTCAGATCAGCTGCGTTCTCGACTTGTGCCCAAGAAGGCGGGAGCGTATCCAAACCTTCCGAGGGCATGGCATCGCCGTCCCATTTCAGGCTCACGGGCTCGAACGGCTCGTCGGCGTCGGAGACATAGTACTCTTCGATCTGCTGCAGGACTTGCGGCACCGCGGAATCCACCGCCTTGGTCGTGAACGACTTGGACTTGGCTGAAGCTGGGGCGCCCGTGTCCTGGTTAGCCTTGTCCAGGAAGGCAGCGTAGTCTTCGTCGGAGGCCATGGTGCACGAGTGCGTGAACGGGCGCCTGTGTGTAGTGGTTGTGGAGGGGGTCGGCGTGAGGGGGACGGCAAGGGCAGATCTCGAGGGACGTGATGGAGGACGCGCGTGGGAGTAGGCGCGCCTGAGTTGGACGTGTCGCGCAAGAAAAAGCGGGCTGCGGCGGACGCTGAAGGCGTGTGACATTGTCCCCCGTTCGCTACGCCTTCCGAGACTCTTGTTGCTGAGAGGGCGCCGCAGAAAAGCTCGATACGTCATCATGCTGCTCTGGCTTCCCGCGGGCCGGGCTGGACCAGTGGCACTCCAGCGCCCGTCTGGCAGCCAGCCCACGTGCAGCCAGTCCTGACGAAGACGGCACACGTGACTTCCGGGCCGCAGTGTGACAGCTCATCTCTGCCGCGGCGGCCGAAGAAGCTTCGGCGCCAGTTGCCTGATGCACAGGGCCCGGCGGTGGAGTCCGGGCAAAAAGCGCCATCTCATGTGATCAGGGCGCTTCGACAGCTCACAGCTCAGCCCCTTTGCGAGCGCTGGCCCCGCTCCACAGTCTCCGCTGGCAAGTTCCCACCCGCGGCGGGCCTGGGCCTCGCTTTTGTTCTAGCGCTGTTCCGTGGGGGGAGTGCCTCCGTATCCACCGAGATTCGTCGACCGCGATTCCCGCTCGGGCCACTCCCGTCCCTGAGAGACCCTCGAGTTCTGACGCTGTGGGGCTTGCCGCAAGTTTGTGAACCAAAGGCTAATAATGTCGGACGACTCTGCTGCCACGCCCGTGGCTGAGCCTCCGCAACCCAACGCTTGCCTTAGCACAGCGCTGTTATCGGACACCCGTCCGCCGTGCAATGGTGACGCGAACGGCCGTCAACGGCCCAAGCTCGCGCCCGCATGACTGCTGGAGGGACGGATGCACGAAGCGTTTGAAATAACCGCTTGGGCTTGACGTATAACAAGCCTTGCTCCGCTATGTATGTCAGCCTTCCTCGCAGCGTGTAACTCCAACGCTCCGCATGCCTCCTCCTCGTACACCGTGTCCACATCGCCCTTCGCGTGTGGACTCTCGCCTCATCGACGTCTGCGCACGCCCAGCCGGGAGCGGGCCGCCCTGCGCGGGGTCGAAAATTCGGTAGCGCGGTTGAGGCTGCTATACATGCACGACTCCTTTCGCAGTGTCTTGGACGGAAAGGTGAGGCGCTTGTCTGGGTAGACTGAGCGTCCGTTTCCTTCTGTGCCCGGACAGAGTCGCCCAACTCCCCTGGAAAGTTGAATGCGCTTGTTGCGTTCTGTCGTGGAGCAGCTTCGCATTCGAAAGCACGCACGACGCTTTTGAAGAAATGTCTTCGCAGCACGTGTCCAATCTCCACCGGGTTGAAAACTGCAGAAAGGCACTCTGGATCGTCGCAGGCGCACGCAATGGGCGACCAGATCGGGGAATCACAAGCGTCCCACGTGCATTTAGCCCTGGATGTGATCGCTTTGAGGAGTCGCTCCGGCCAACGCCTGAGATTGAAGACAGCGGAACCGCTGAGACAGACGCAAGTCATGAGCCATGTCTTGTCTCCCTGGCGTCCATCTCGCAGACACGAAGGGCGGCCAAATCATTGATACTTCAGCCCTCCTATAAGCTCACCCACTGCCGAGGCTCTCAAAATAGAAGGTCCGGGGGCCAGAACGGCCGGGCAGCGGGAAGATCGAAACCCAGGAACGGCGCTGCAAACGAGCGCCGCACTGAGATTGCCTCCTGCAAAATGCACCCACAACACCAAAAAGCTCCTCTCACGGCTGGGCAGCACGCATCGCAGCTCCGGCTCCGGCTGCACAGGCTGCTCTCGCGACGCGCGCTGGGGACGGCAGAGCACAGGGAGGGGGCGGCGGGAAGGGCCTATGCGGAAGGAGGTAGCGTGCTTGGGCGTGGGCGGTGGAAGTCGCCAGACGAATCTTCATGTGCGTAGGGCGGGTGGGGGCGGCAGAGGGCGCCGTGGTTATATGACGGGGCGGGCGCACAAGGATGGGTTAGCGACATCGTTCCTGCCGGCCGGCGGCGATAAAGCACGTTGGGGCCTCTGGATGACAGGGGGACGGAGGTGCGTCATGCAGGCAGCGCGCGGTGGACGATCCCGCCTTGAAACGAGGGCGGTGGCACGCAGCGCCTTTGGGCCAATGGGCGGCCAGGGGCGCGGACGGTCGCAGCGGGCGGGCTGGGCGGGGCGCTCGTGGCGACGAAAGCAGGCGTCAGGTTGACAGCTGGAGGAGAGCTGCCTGGGCGCGCCGATCCGCGGCGATGGGCACGCGTTGCAGCCGACAGTCGCAGCAGGCGGCCGTTCGTGTGCTGGGCCAGGCGGCTTGTAGATCTCGCACCGAAAAGCCACCTGGTGCAGGATGCGCGCACAGGGCTCCGCAAACAAGGGTCGGGCAGGCCAAGGCGTGGGCGGCGTTCCTGGGGTCGCGGCAACGTTGGCAGAAAAAGAAAGGCGAGCAGAAGCTTGCGGCTTGGGCGCTGGGCGTGCGACACCTGGGGGCTCGCGTGCTAGCGCGGCCGTCAACCCAAGCTCCACGGCGCCCCGGGCCCGGCGAAACGGTTTCGCTGCTGCTGCGAGGGCGCGGCGCGCAGATTCATGCGGCGCGCTTCGGTGCGGTGCGCCTGTCAGCTGCGCGCCGCCGTCTGACGCACCCCGGCCGGTGTGCTTGTGCTGCAGCGGTGGTGTCGGTGTGGGTGCCGCCGGTTTTTCAGGCAGGTGCATTGGCGCAGTGCGAGGTGAGGGCATGTACGGGCGCGCGGGCGCGCGGGCTGGGTGCTGGCGCTGGGTGGTGGGCGGGCGCGCGTTGCCGGCCGGGGGGCGTGCGGCCGGGAATGATGGCTGTTGCCCTGCGCGTACCGTGGGAGCGCGATTGAGAGCAGCCGCGCCGTCTCCGCCGCAGCTTCCCTGCCGCCAAGTGCGTTAGCGCGGCCAGTGCGCTGCGTTTGAGTAAGTCGCTGTCGAGCCCGCTCAGAAATCTTCCCCTAACCCAGCCCTCTCATGTAATGCAATGGGGCATCTCCTCTCCCGGCCCTCTCTCGAGTCCCGTCGCCTCCATCTCCCGCGCCCTCTGCCTCGCGCTCCCCATCCCCATCCGCATCCCCATCCCCAACCCCCCTCCGCCCATCGGCCATCCCGCCCGCAGCCCTCGCCTCCGCAGCACCAGCCCACCCTCCGCGCTGCTGCTGCCCGCCTGGAAGCGCGCCCCAAGCTGCGTGCTGCTGCCGCCCGCCCACGCGCCGTGCTGCTGCCGCCGCGCCCTCAATCGCCGGCCCAGCCCGCCCGCGCCTGCGCTGCGCCTGACGCGTCGACAGCCGCTGTCCACACCACCGCTGTGACCGAGTGAGCACGCGCCTGCGAGCCTGAGCGCCTGCACTCGCGCCGCCCGCCCCCAGCCCGCCCTCGTCACCACGGCACGTTTCGGGCTACATGGCCACTCACCAGCAGCCGTCCCCGACGGCGGGACTGCCCTCCCACCACGGCCCGCCGGGCCACCCGCAGCCTAACGGCCATGCTCCCTTCCAGGCCCAGGCCAAGGGCAGCATCACCTCCGTCCTCACCACCGCCAACGAGCAGACCTGGCTCGCCCTGGGTACGCCCGTGTCCCCCCGCCCGCCTGGCCTCCCTCTGACTGACGTGCAGGTAATCTGTCTGAGATGATGAGCGATCTCGACGGCGCCCGCCAGTGCTATGACCATGCTCTGCGCCATAATAATTGGTCCGTCCCTGCCATGCAGGCCATCTCGTGCATTCTACGGAGCATGGAGCAATTCCCGGCTGCTGTCGAATACCTGAAGAACATCCTGAAGATTGATTCGAACAACGGCGACGTCTGGGGCAGTCTTGGTATGGCTCTTCATCTCGTCGCGCCGTCCGCCTCGTGCTCACCGCCCGTCTCCAGGTCACTGCTACCTCATGATGGACGATCTCCAACAAGCCTATTCCGCCTACCAGCAGGCTCTCTACCACCTGCAGGATCCGAAGGTAAGTGTTGGTGCCGCGTGATGGACGCACTCGTTAACAGCGGCAGCAGGAGCCAAAGCTCTGGTACGGCATCGGTATCCTGTACGATCGCTACGGCTCGCTTGAGCACGCCGAGGAAGCCTTTTCGCAAGTGATGCGCATGGAGCCGTCATTCGAGAAGGCCAATGAGATCTATTTCCGTCTCGGCATAATCTACAAGCAGCAGCAAAAGTTTACCTCCAGTCTGGAAGTATGTCAACGCCCCCAATGCACATCAATCTGCTGTTGTAACCCAGGAGCTCACCGATTCTAGTGCTTCAAATACATTGTCAACGACCCTCCCCGGCCATTGACCGAGGAGGACATCTGGTTCCAGATTGGTCACGTGTACGAACAGCAGAAAGACGTAAGATGCGCGGTTCAACTCCCAAGGACGGTCTCAAACTAACCCATCCACAGTACGAGTCGGCCAAGAATGCCTACAGGCGCGTGCTCGACCGCGACCCGAATCACGCGAAGGTACTCCAGCAGCTCGGTTGGCTCCACCATCAGCAAAGCAGCAGCTTCGAGAGCCAGGAGCGCGCGATTGAGTACTTGGAGAAGTCTGTTGCGTCAGGTACTATTGGATCTTCCCCGCGCACGATGCTCATGCAAACGACTAATATCCGGTTGCAGACCAGAGTGATGCTCAGAGCTGGTACCTGTTAGGTCGCTGTTACATGTCGCAGCAGAAATATCCGAAGGCGTACGAAGCTTACCAGCAGGCCGTCTATCGCGATGGTAGGAACCCAACGTTCTGGTGCTCAATCGGCGTCCTTTACTACCAGATCAACCAATACCGGGATGCGCTCGACGCCTACTCTCGCGCCATTCGATTGAACCCCAACATCTCTGAGGTTTGGTACGACCTCGGAACTCTGGTGAGTTTGCGTCCTGCGTGCAAGGTAGCACAGGGCACATATCGCTAACAAATGCCAGTACGAATCCTGCAATAACCAAACTGCAGACGCGTTGGACGCATACCAGCGTGCAGCTGATCTTGACCCCTCAAATGTTCACATCAAGGCACGCCTGCAGCTGCTGCAGAACGGCCAACCGACGAACGGCATGCCGAACCAAAATAGCGCGCCTCTGCCGCAAGACGTCCACCCTCAGGCTTACCAACCGGGTGCCATGAATGGCCCGCCCCAGCCTCAATGGGGAGGGCCTCAGCCATCTCAGCCTGCACCCCAGCAACCTCTGCCGCCGGCTGCGTTGGGTGGAGGAAACGACTGGAACAGACGCCTTGCCGGCATTCAGGACCCACAGATGCCACCCCAGCAGATCGGGCCTTATGATCAACGAGATCCTGCGCTCAGACCAGGGGCGTCGGCTCGCCCCGCTAGCCCTAGGCAAGAGCCCCCCAGGCAGTTCCAAGAGCCGCCTCGACTGAATGCCCCAGGACCCGCTCGCCGAGGCCTCTCCCCGTCGCCCAAGAGCCACAACGCTGCTCCGAATCTATACCAAGGTGGCCAGGCAACGCTCCCTCCGCAGCAGCAACCCCCGCAATCCCAGGTGCCCCAAGGCCAACAAGGCCAGCCAAACAGAATTGCTAATCCTAATTATGGCGCTCACGCCTCCAACGGGCCCGCTCCCCCAGCTACGCTCAACGGTCCGCCGCCGCCTGGACCCGGGCCCGTCCCACCGTACGGCCGTCCCGCAAGCCCTCCTCCAGAGGTCCGTCCCCTTATTCAAAGCCAGGCTGCATCTCCCAACTCGCACTACCCCCACCAGAGCTACCAGCACCACCCTGATCCGGCAGCCTCTGGAGGTATTGCGAGTGGTGCTCCTCCGCCTGCATCAGCGCTCGCTGCCGCCGAAGCGGCTGCTCGTGACAGGGACGAGCGAACCCCGACGGCCCCAAAACGCCTGCGGGAGTGGGAAGACGAGACCAGTTCTGCTCAGAAGGCCCCGACCAACGACGAGAAGCGTCAGCGCCTAGATGAGACTCCTCCTCGTCGCCCATCTCCACCTGAGAGGATGGCATCTCAAACTTCGCAGGTTCAGCGGACACCCCCGGAGCAGGCTGATGCTCGTCGTCCTGAGGAGCAGCGACACATCAACGACGGGTACCACCCCTCGGAGGCCGCGCACCACCCGCCGTCGCTCCCTGCTATCCACCCCCCACCACCACCGCAGACGCCGCATGCGCCAGAGCAGCCAAAGGAAGAGCGTAAGGAGCAACACGAGCCGGCAGCTCGAAAGATGGAGGTCGACGAAGATTATGACGACAGTGGTGACGACGAGAAACGCGTGCAGCAACCACCGCGCTCCGAACGGAACAGCCCGCGCAGCGCAAGCGCCACCAATGGCGTCACTCACACTCCCACCCCAATGGAGACGAAGCCCATGTAAAGATCTGAACGACATGACGGCATTCGTCATCGTGCAATGTCATTACGCAGTCACCAAGGCTCTGTTTCTGTTAGGAGCACGCTGGTTCCGCGTCTTCCTTTCGCGGCTTTGCGATTAATCATTTTTGCTTCGAGTGTTGTGATATCTACTGTTCTTGTCTTTCAGCACGAGCGAGTGGGCCAATTGTCCGCCGGGAAGTGGGCTCCAGGCGTAGGTAGCGGGCAAGGGAGATCAAGGCTTGATTCATGTGCTTGACAATCGTTCGGGGGCGCTTTACGTCGGAAGGTAAAAAGGGCGGACGTTTCAGGATCCTCGCTTTCCTGGTGATGCGTGCTGGAGTAGTGTTGTATAGAGCGATATCCCCTGCGTTGCTTTTTACCGACTTTTTTTCCCTGTCCTTATTTCTACTCTTGACGTTAGATTGACCGATGACTCTGTTATGAGGATATGTGTTCACGCGTTCATCATGTTTTACAGAATGTCTTCAACAAATACCTGATCCGAAGCGGTATTCCCGTCACGTGAGAGTGTCAAGGCGTTGTTCGCACCCGCACTCAAGAGCCTCGAAGCAACTCACCATGCATTCCAGGCCAATTTGTGTGCACACCACAAACTGTACTGGGGTTAAGGGACTGTAGTCGTGGCCATCACTCAGGGAATAGGCGCCACGCCGGACTTTGGCTGGATCTTAGACGTCACGCAGACGGAAGTTGCGCATCCCCATATTTTCGCCCCAGCGAATGTTTGCGGGCCGGCGCGGGAGACGATGCGTGTCAGTGGGGATGTCTGTGTTTCGAAGCATTCAAGGGGAAGGGGGTTGACGAGGATTCCAAATTGGCGCCGGCAATTCTGAGAGCCCTACGGCGAGCGCTACTGCCACCCTGACTCCAAGCGGCTGGTTCCTTTCTATCGGGTTTCAGGGAAAAATAACGGGTGGCAATATCAAACGGGCCTGACGTATCCGCGAGGGTGGATACTTTCACACTGTACAGGGGGTCGCGGATCAACGAGCGTTTCCGTATCGAGCGACGTTTGAAATTTGTTAAGTCAATTGCACTTGTGAGGCTGTGGTTATACCAGCCCCTGCGTATTGGATTGCAGCTAAAACTAGTCGTGGTCATTCTCCCTTTGCCAATCCTCTCTCCTCCACCGTCTGCTGTCGGCCAACATTCTCTTGAGAGCCAACTACGTGTACGCCTCGATATGGATGGGTATCTTTTGTGTCTCATGTGCATTCCTTGGGCATTACATCATCATCAAAAAGCAAACTCAGCCGAGGAACGCCGTAAACGAAAAATAGCCAATCTGTATAACAGTGTGCAAGAAGGAAAAAAGAGAGCAACAATACAAGAGCAGAAAGCAATATTCAAACAGGACGTGCGGTATAACAGCCGTCAAAGTCGTAGGCAGACATGGCAGAGGTTCTCTACTCGGTCGTGCTATACTCGTCGTAAAAGTCGTCGTACATCCCAACACCGGTCACTTCGGACAGAGCGTCCCAGATGCTCTTGCGAGGATCTGCAAGGAGGCTTTTGGGAATGGCAAATTGCCTCGGTCCAGAGCGCCAAAGACCGGCAAGGAAGCCTGGCCTTGGCTGCACCGTCGACGGCTTTTGCTCCTCGCTATCATGAGCCTCGGCAGGGACCGACTCAACACCAGTCTTCTTGGGATCGCCTGCAACAGTGTCCTGGGCAGCCTCTTCGGGCCTCTCGACGGACGTGTCCTCGGGGCGAGCTGATGCCGAAGAAGAAGCAGTAGGGAAAGGATCGCTCGAGCCCCTTGCATGGGTACCGGGGATATTGCGGGAATGGCGAGAGGTTCTCGGCTTAAGGTTACCATCCTCTAGATTCAGGAAGGCGGAGATGTCGGCCGCTAACTGGTGAGCCTCGCCCAGGAGGTTGGGGTCGACGGCGCCAGAGAACTTCTCTCTGCGTTCGCGGAACTTCTCGTCCATCTCGTGCCACTCGTCGGTCCAGCGCTCCATGCTCTGCTTGAGGATATCGCCGCTGTCTCGGCCGAGGTGCAGAGCGGACTTGACCTCGATGGCCATCAGCTGAAGCTTGAGCGACATGAGCTCGGTGAAGTCGGACTGAAGGTCTGTGCGCAGAGACTGGTTCTGGGTGCGCAGGGACTCGATCTTGGAACGGAGGGCGGTGACCTGGGCTTGGAGGATGTCGTTCTGCGAGCGAAGCGACTTGTTCTCGGACTTGAGGGCATCGTTCTGGTTCGTTACATGCGTCATGTCGGCCATGAGACCGGTCTGGTGGTCCTTTGATGAGTTAGGGAGCCTCGCGCCAAGGGTCCGGGGCGCTCTTACCTTCATCTCCAAAAAGCCCTCGCGCAGCTCCATGGACATCTTGATCATGGTGCTGTAGACGTCCTCCAGCTCGTCGTCGGCAACGCCATCCTCGATGGCAGCGGCGGCAGCATGCTCGCGCTCGCTCGGATAGTCCCTGTCGTCCTCGACGAACAGACCAGAGTCCTCGAGATCAGCGGGCTGGCGGGGCTGGGTGTCGGGGACGGCAAAGAGAGCGTAGAGATTGTCCAAGGCACGCTGGACATGGTGGGCGACGGGCTCGACGGGCTCTTCGCGGGTGACCTGGACGGCCAGCTGCGACAGGCGGTTGAGCAGGGCGCTTTGGATCTTGGAGGCGCGGTGCGGGGCGGCGGAGAACGGGCTGTCGGAGTAGTAGTCGGAGAAGGGCGAGTCGTGCAGGATGGCGCGGGCCGGCGGGGTGCTGGGACGCTCGCCGTGGCTCGCCATGGCGGCCGGAAGAGTCTGGTCGGCGGGAGGAGCAGCGGTTGTTGTTTTGTAGTGCGGCCGGTGGAAGGGGCGGGAGCGTGCGAAGAAATCGGTGGAGACGGAGGCCCGGGCGCGGGTGTCTAGCTGGCACACGACAGTCCGCCGGCCATTGTCCGTGTCACCGCGGCCGGTGGGAGCAGCGCGTTGTTCAGCGTGGGGATTGCGCAGCGCGGGCTGAGGCGGCAGGCAGGCGGCCGGCGGGAGGAGGCTGATGGAAGGTCACAAGCCAGCGAATGCCAGCCCCGCCAAACACACCGCCAAGCCGCGCTCTGACTGGCCCACGCCTGCCCGCCAGCGCTGACATCAAGCGAGCCGCTGCCGCCGAAATTGTCGCGCCTCTGACTGAGCAACTGTGACTCGAGCGGCTCGCCGACGACTTGCGCCCGCCATTGCTGCCGCTGCGCCCGCCCAGCCTGCCGACTCTCCTGCCCGACCCCTCTGCTGTGCCTGACAGCCGCATTCCCACCATGGCGTCGCGGGTGAGCTGCCCCTCGATCCCCGTGTCGGCGCTGTTGGCGGGGCGCACCCATGCCGCACGCGTGCCCGTCCACGCCGCCTCCAGCTCGCAGGACGTCTCCGGCTGTGGGTACGCGTGCGTCCTGGACCGGTGGCCGCCCGCCAGCAGCTCTGCAGCTCTGCAGCTAGCCCGCCAGCCCGCCAGACCTCGCTGACCGCCCGTCCAGCTAGGCATTGAGCCGTCCCTCGACACGGTGCGCGAAGTGCTGTCGTCCTACGTGAACACGCCGAACCCGCCGAACCTCGTGCCCGTGTGCTCCTCCATTTCCGCCGAGTTCCTCACGCCCTCGTCCATCTACCTCAAGATAGCCCACAAGTCAGTGAGTCGAGGCTCCAGGCGCCGCCCTGCCCGTGCTGAGAGCCTGCAAGGTCCAAGCTATCCTTCCTCTTTGAGAGCGCCGCCACCACCGAGACAATAGGCAGATACAGCTTCGTTGGTGCAGGTTCGTATTGCAGCCGCGCGCTCGACCAGTGCCTCTGACTCACCCGGCAGACCCCCGCAGCGTCCTCAAGACCGGCCCCGGCCATGGCGACGAGTGCGACCCCCTTCCGCTGCTCGAGAAGGAGCTGGAGAAGGCCCGTGTTGCCTCCGTGCCCACCCTGAAGCTGCCGCCCTTGACCGGTGGTGCCATTGGCTACGTCGGATACGACTGCGTGAGATACTTCGAGCCGAAGACTAGGAGGGACATGAAGGACGTGCTGAAGGTGCCTGAGAGCTTCTTCATGCTCTTCGACACCATTGTGGCCTTTGATCACTTTTTCCAGGTAGTCAAGGTCATCACCTACATGAAGGTTCCCCAGAGCCTGGACCAGTTGGAGAGCGCATACAACGATGCCCTGGCAGTGGTCCAGGAGACGATCGCGAAGCTCAAGAGCGAGGACCTGCCGCTACCTGACCAGCCTCCCATTAAGACTGATCTCGAGTACACGTCTAACATTGGGCGCGAGGGCTACGAGGGCCACGTCCACAAGCTAAAGGAGCACATTACCAGGGGCGACATCATCCAGTGCGTCCCGTCGCAACGCTTTTCGCGACCCACCTCGCTGCATCCCTTCAATATTTACCGCCACCTGCGCACCGTGAACCCTTCGCCTTACCTGTTCTTCCTCGATTGCGAGGATTTCCAGATAGTCGGTGCAAGTCCCGAGTTGCTGGTCAAAGCAGACCAGGGTCGCATCATCACGCACCCCATTGCGGGCACGGTCAAGCGCGGCAAGACAATGGACGAGGACGAAGCGCTTGCCGAAGAGCTGCGGAGCTCGCTAAAGGACAGGGCTGAGCATGTCATGCTCGTGGATCTGGCACGCAACGACGTGAACAGGGTTTGCGACCCACTTTCTACCCGTGTCGATCGCTTGATGGTGGTGCAGAAATTCTCGCACGTCCAACACTTGGTTTCTGAAGTGTCTGGCGTTCTGCGTCCCGGTAAGACGCGCTTTGACGCGTTCAGGTCCATCTTCCCAGCCGGAACCGTTAGCGGCGCGCCGAAAGTACGTGCGATGGAATTGATCGCCGAGCTGGAGCAGGAAAAGAGGGGAGTGTATGCCGGTGCCGTCGGCTACTTTGGCTACGGAAGCGTCAACCAGAACGGCAGCGAGGAAGAGGGTGCCATGGACACGGTAAGTGGAATGCCGCGCCCGAAGGCCCATGCACATTCCGCCTCGGGCTGAAGCATTCATGCCGATGGGATGGGTGTCTATGAGTCGGTAGATTCACGCCCGGATGAATGCTTGAACTGAGCGCGGAAATGAGCGGTGGCGTACACCATAGACGTTGGTTGCTGACAAGAGACAGTGCATTGCCCTGCGCACGATGATGGTGAAGGACGGAGTGGCGTATCTCCAGGCGGGCGGAGGCATAGTGTTTGACTCAGACGCGTACGACGAGTGGGTGGAGACGATGAACAAGCTGGGAGCGAACATGCAGTGCATCACATCGGCGGAAGAAAAGCATCTGGCGGAGCAACAGGCGGCCAAGCAGGGACAGACTGGCGGACTGGATGGGGCGCGGGCGCACATCGACCTGGCGGCGGGCTAGACGCGATGCTCGGGTACGTGTCGGGCGGTAGCGTGGAGACAGATCAATCAAGCTCGTCTTGCAGCTCACCGGACGCGGGAAGCGATGCAATTGAATGGGGGAAGGCGCGTCGAATGACTTGGCCGAGCGTGAGAACGGGAGCGCTCCGCCGCGCGCGTCTGGCACGCTGCGAGCTGGCACTATAGCCGACACAGTCGATAGGCCGCGATAGAGCCGCGAGGGGACCTGGTCGAGCTGAGGACGACTTGACGGCGGCGAGGCGGGTTGGCGGAGGCTGGACCGCGCGGGCGCCAGCGCGGTCGGGGCGAATGAGACGTCGGTGTTTGCGGTGGCTGGTGCCGACGCCACACCGGCACACGGCAGGCCGGGCATCGGGCGAAACAGCGTGCGATGCTGCAGCACGCCGCGATGGGCAGAGCAGGTGGGCGGGCGGCGCTGTGCTACGACGCGTGTGTTGACTTCATTTCCCGGGCTGCAACAGACCGGCTGTGGTGTGAGGCGAGGCGCCGGGCGCGGCGACGGTGGTGACGATGACGACGGGCGCGCTCTCGAGCTGCGCGCTGGCGGTCGATCGGAGGCGGAGAAGCACAGCGTGGCCCAGCAACGGGCGACGATGACGGCGGTGCTGCCCTGGCATTGGCGCGCCGGTGCAGTGCCTGCCTTGGACGCTCCCGTGCTAGCGGCCCAAACCACCCGTGGCCAGCTGCGGGCGAGCTGCGCACTAGATCGGCGCAGGGGTCGTCGCTGGCCTGAGCGGCCTGGCTTCACGCGCGCTGCTGCCACTTGCAAAACAAGATTGAAGCTGCGGAGATGAGGGCAAGCGCAGAGTGACATTTGCCGCGACGCTGCAGCTGCCCGCCCACCACATAAAAGCCCCTGCCCACAGCATCCCAGCCGACTCTTTTTCCCTCACCCGCAACCTGCTACATAACTGGCTCCGATCTCCTCGATCTCTCTTCCTCCGCTGCGAGCATCACCTAGCCAGCATTCTACGGCCATTTATCTCTGCTCTCTCCTAGCCACAGCGACCTCGCCGCGTCCACCCAACCTCACCCGTCCAAGATGAAGTCCTTCGCCGTCCTCGCCATTGGCGCCACCATGGCCATGGCCCAGTCCCTCACCGACCTGCCTCAGTGCGGCGTACGCATGCCCACCCAGCCTGCTCCCTCAATGGCTGTCTGCTAACACTCAATTGCAGCAAACGTGCATCAACAACATGGTGTCGATCGCCACCAACCAATTCGGCTGTGCCCAGGGCGACATCATCTGCTACTGCAAGAACGTCGACTTTGGCTACGGCGTCCGCGACTGCGCCAACGAGTCCTGCAGCAGTGATGATGCCGCCTCGGTCATCTCGTACGGCACCAGCTACTGCGCGAGTGAGTGGTTGTTTCTCCAACGCGTTACCTGCCGTGACTGACACTTGGTGCAGATGCCGTCTCCAGCGCTGGCTCGTCGGCCTCTACCATCTCCGCCTCTGCCGTCAGCGTCCTGTCCTCGGCTGCCTCCGAAGCCTCGGCCACGGGCACTGAGAGCAGCGCTTCTGCTACTGGCACCGGCGCTGAGACTGGTTCCGGTGCTGCCTCCAGCACTCCGGTCACGACCCAGCCTCTGGTTGCTACCGTCTCGGCCTCCGACACGACCTACACGACGACCACCGGCATGTCGACTCTTTTCACGGCTGTCAGTGGAGCCGCTTCGTCTGCCGCCTCGTCTGCCAGCGAGAGCGCTGCCAATGCCACCGAGAGTGCCGGTTCCGCTGCCTCGTCGGCCACCGAGTCTGCCTCTGGGGCCGCTAGCTCTGCTGAGTCGTCGGCTTCGGCTGCTGCCTCGTCTGCCACCGAAAGCGCTGGCTCTGCTGCCTCCTCTGCTGCCTCTAGCGCTGTAAGTTTCACCTGCTATTTGTTGCCCAGCTCTTGCATGTTGCTGACACATCACAAAGGCTTCTGGCGCATCTGGTGCTGCCTCTTCGGCCTCATCGGCCGCCGGCGCGGTTGCTGCTATGAAGACGGCCAGCCCCATGCTCGGTGCCGCGGGCATGGCGCTCTTGCTTGCTCTGTAAGGAGCAGCATCGGATTTGCATGGCGGAATGAGTAGGGGACGGTCTAATGAGGAGGTTTTCGGATAGGATACACATGACGTGCAGGGCGGAACGAAGAGCATTCTTCGTCTTCCTTGCTTCTCTCTTCTTCATCTGTATGGCGCTCAGCAGATACCCAGAGCATGAGACACGAGCGACGATACTAGCTTAGGTTAACGCCTGAATAATACAAAGCTGTAAAGCGGTTCCAAAACTTGGTTGTTCTGTGCGCATTGGGCGGGGTGCAGGCAGGATGCGGACATTGCACAGGGAAGCAGTCATGGCATCATGGTGATGGAGAAGGTCTTGCGGTCCAGCGAAGGATTGGAGCACGGCGCAGATCAACAGCTGACGCTCCCCACATTTTGCGGTGCCAGTGTCCCGAGCCCAGCCAGCGCGCGGCCGGAGCGCAGGGCTCCACCACGCTCGCTACGTCATCTCAGGAAAAGCCAGACTGTGGGATGGCTCGTTCAGGCACCTGGAAGCGATTATGGGAGTTCTATTGCAGTAGCATGCAAGGGCGCTGCACTTGTGGCGCAGCAGTGGGCGAGGCTTCGGACGCATCCGACGCCGCCCGGCCAACGCAGACGAACACCTTGGCTGGGACTGAATGCGCGAGGGTCGGGCATTACTGTCAGGAAAATTTTGCGCCGGACTACTTCGAGGCACGCTCTCACGACTCGTGGCTCGTCCTCGGCTTCGCCGAGCAATTTCCTCAGCGCAGCGGCTTGTCGATAGCGCCGACACCTTGTTTGACGGTGTCGGGTAGCGGGCGACCGCGCATCTTGGGGACTGTTATTGATCGCAGCGCTGCTGTGGCTGTCGATCTGGAACGTGCCAATCGGACCCGTGGCCAGGGGAGGCTGGTGGACAGCCTGGCCGGGTAAAGGCGCTTCACGAAGACGGAAAGCCTCAACTACTTAAAGTGGCATGCGACCAATGATAAGCCGCGGGGAGACCATGCTGGAAGATTGTGGAGAAGGCACTGGAGCCAATGGACGGGTACAGATCGTGGGTAACAGGAGGGGCTGGTTGCGGCGCCTCGCTGTGCAAGCGACGGCTAGCGCGAAGATAACACACGGCTTTGGCTATTGGGAGTGGAAGCATTCGTTGGGATGGCTTTGGCACGGGGAGTTGTCCTGAACGACTATTACGCCCGGACGAACACTTCAATTGCTCACGTAGATTTGCTTATCGACTGGACTTGAGCAGACCAGCTCGCGCCAAACGCCGTTTATGCTGGGGTGCTATTCATGCGTGCGCCGCAAATTGACGCTTCCTATGCGGAGCACCGACCACTTCAGGCGTTCGGACCGGGTCAGGCTTTCAATCGGCTGAGGCCAAGAGACGGCAGCGCGCGAGAAGCACTTCAAGCTGGCGCAGGTTGCACACGACTCGCGAGAGACGGCGCCTTGGTCGCTGGTGCCGAGGTGCGTCGGGAGCGGGTTTATGCACAATAGTGGTACAAGGATCTTGTCTACAGAGTCTGTCTATATCTACGCCGCCACGGGCGTCAGATGGCCGTTCTTATCATACCTTGCTTCTGCGTCGCGAATTAGCAAACCCAGCCACCAGTCCGGGCCGGCCGACTTACTAAAGAAGGTATAGCTCAGGGTGATGGTGTCGATGCCCTTCATGTTAATGTCATCCACAAAGCTCGGGTCGATGTAGAAGAAGACCGGCATGTCAACAGTCTCGCCCTTGTTCAGCCTCTGCTCCTCGAAGCAAAAACACTGGATCTTGCTGAAGTACGGCGCCACCTGCCCCGGAGTCACGCTGTACGTGGCCACGCCGATGATGTCCTCGTCGCTCTTGTTCGTCGCCGTGTAGAAGGCCAGCGCCGTCTCGCCCGGTAGCACGCGCACCTCGCGCTGCTGCGGGACAAACTTCCACGGCAACACATCCGAAACCGAACCATTGAATGTAATACGCAGTCGGCGCGACGCGGTCACGGGCTTGAGGCGCTCGGATGGGTCTCCGTCGAGGGAAGCGTGTGCGGCCGACTTGATGGGCTGACCACCCCAGCCGGTCGTCTGGCAGATCTGAGGGAGATGCGGTCAGCCGGACGCTCTCCAATGCAGGAGCCAATCCCCATACCATCTTGTACATTGGCACCGACCCGTACGACAGAGCGACGGTGCCGAGGATGATGCTGAGTGCGTAGTATCTGCGGCATGCGACGTCAGCTGTGCTGCGGCAGGCGCGGGCAGTCGCACGGGATCCTTTACGCAGTGGATCGGTTCTTGTTCTTGTACGGCGCGCGCAACTGTTCCATGGTCGGGGCGACATTCTGAGCGGCACTCTGCGAGGGTTTGCTGGTGCTGTTGAGAGCCCGGCGGGGCGAGGCGCGCGGTGCAAACGAACGGCGGGAGCCTCGCGCGCAGGAATTGCATATCCACGGCTCGGGCACGGAGGCCCGTCTGGCGAACGCACGCAACACGGACGAGGGGGCGTTCATGGTGGTGGCGTGCGGTGGGAAAGGGCTCCGCCGAAGATGCGGCCTCGGTGGTGAGACTCGCACGGCGGCTCTGATGGCGCTAGCCCCGGCTGGACGCACATCTTATCTGATCGCCGACCACGCCGATCCCCGCTGCATCTACACATCCATCCGGATGAACGTACAACCTTCCAGGCCTGTTCTGCGGGTTCTTGTAGACTTCCAGGTATGAGCTCTGGGGTCTATCGACACGGCGATCGGCAGTCATGCTTTCCGGGGAACAGAGGCCTGGGTGCAGGCAGGGTTGTCTGTCGTCTGCATGGGCTCTGTTCGGACATTCGGCAGCCTGGCTTGTCATTGAGCGCCAGGGAACGCCGGCGAGCGGCAAGGAAATGCCGCCAGTGCTGAGCCATTGGACGTCGCTAGTTCCGGTGTATGAGCCATACGCTATGAACCCGACTTTGAGATCCAAATGCCTGATGGTAGATCTGCATGTCCAAGTCATCACCAGCCACGCGCTAGCTGAACCAGTCTACCTCTGTAACCGATTCCCGCGCCGAGCCCGGTGCCGAAACACAGCAGTGGGGAACCGGTAGTATACATGTCCCAATCCACATCTAATCAAGACACAGTTGTTTCCACAGCGAATTGCGTGTTTGTGTGTCCCACGTCGCAATGGCGCAGGCTTCGGTAACTCGGCGCGAGATTTGATCATTGTCTGCCTGGCTTTACGGACCGGACCTGAGCGGTAGAGCCCTAGCTGATACTTCATACGTCGACGTCATCTCCGTCCGGCCGCATCTTGCTCCCTCTCTTCGGCTCCTCGCCCCGATCCTACCCCACCTACTCCAAACTCCGCTCAGCCTCCAGCACTAACCCTCCCGCCACAACTCTGGCTTCACTTTGGTTCACCGTCACTCAACCAAAAATGTGTTTCCCGGTAGATCACCATACTGCTTTTAGTTCACACTCTTCGTTGCAGATTATTCCTACAAGTCTCTCACTCTGCAAGTTTGATGGACATTTGCATCTGACACTGCCTCCTCTCTCCCAATGTCACGATGGCACCCAGCCCATATCAGCCACGGGCCACACTTGATATTACTGCGGATCTTCCAGCTCTAATCTGCTGTAGGGACTGCCTTGCCCGGCTTTGACATATTTCATCTCTGTCCTCCCGATCCTACCGGTCATTCTGACAGGCTTCCAGTGTGGGTCGATCTGCCGATAGTATATATCCTCATTCATGGGCCATCTGATTCTCTGATTCAAGTTGGGTAAATCATTTCAATTTGCACCCCTCCCCGCGTCCAGTGAGCTGAACTAGCCACCTTTTTGGAATTTTGGAAGACACTTTGAATACTTCTATAACTTTGGCGGCAAGTGGTCCTCTGCAAGCCCGCTTGCGATTCCCATATTCATAAATTTCATAGTAACACTAGCGTTAGGCAATCGAACAGATGACAGCAATGCACCCGCAACCAAGCAGCTCACAAAATACTAGCGTGTTCGACCTTCCAGCCTCCCGGCATAAGATCCGTCAGCACGCGCTGCGGGTCGTATTTTGCCCTTATGCCCTTCATAATTGCCAGGTTGACTTTCGGGTACCTCTCAAAGACTTGCTGTCCCTGGTACGCATCGTTCAGGTACAGATATGGGGCGCGTAAACCTTTGGCGTCCAGCTTGGCGTTTATGTCTTTGTTGACGTCTGCCAAGAATGTGTCGATGGTTTTGTCGTCGGCTGGATTGGACCACATCAAACTCTCCTCCACCCAGATGTACGGCGCCTGGCTGGCGTCAATTCCCATGGGATCGCGACCACCGGCGCTGATAAAGCGCTCAGTGATGGGCATCAGCGCCATGCTCCCGAGGAAGTTTGTCACGTTTGAGAGGCGGAGTTTTGCTGTCTCGAACCAGGTGTCGTGTACAATCTCCATGGCCTCCTTCTTCGCATACAAAGAAACGGTGTAGAAGGCATTGCGCATTCCATGTACAGCTTTGATCCGGTCGTAATCTTCCAAAGTCCACTGGTACATGGTTCTGGCCGAGACGGTATTCTGCAACGCCGGTAAAACAGGAGCAGAGAAGTTTTCGAAGGCGGGCGGGTTGGTATGATTGCCGTCATAGAACTGGAAATTGTTGTACACCAGCATCCCTTGTGTGCTCTGTCCCCAGGTGGCGGTTGGGATCAACGCCGCCTTTGCGTCTTTCGACCCATCATGAGCAAAGGTGTAGACGGCGTCCAGCCACTTGTCGCGCACCCCGGGGCCGTAGACAACACTACCAACACTGACGACTGGTGCGCTGTATGTCTTGAGGTCGAATGAAGCTACGAGCGCAAACGAATTACCGCCTCCGCGCAAAGCCCAGAAGAGATCGGCGTACATGTTGTTCGCTGTTGCTTCGACTATTTCTCCGCTTCCCAAAACGCACTACGGAGGACTCAACAATTAGCTCCTTGCTGCGCTTCGCCAGGAACGGGAGTTATTACCGTGTACTTGGCAACATTGGCAGATCCAAACCCATACTGGTTGCTGAAGAAGGACATTCCTCCACCGAGCAGGAATCCGGGGACTCCAATTGGACCCAGACGACCTCCAACAACAGTCTGTCCGTACGGCTCAAGATACTTGTACACGTCCAGCCAGACGTTGCCTGATCCGACAGTGACGGTCTTGTGGTCTGGGCCGATTTGCAGCTGCTTCATGTTGGAGCTCGAAATCAGGACACCGGTGGAGTTGATGTTGTTGGATGTTCCAATCGGCATATGGCCTCCGCCGCGCATTGCAAAGGGAACCTGGAGCTCAGCCAGCGTCTTTACTGCAGTGGACATCTCTTCGACGCATGAAGGGGCGAACACGCAGGCCGGGCTGAGCCATGACGCCGAGGACCAGTAATCTACCGCGCAGTAAGCATGCAACGTGCTTAAGGACGCCATAGGTAGGCAATGTACCTGTGTTGTCCTCCTTGTACCTTGTTTCGTTTGAGGAGAAGACAAGGTTCGGGAACTCGTTCCTGAGGGAAGTGCAAGCTTGTTCTGATGGAGACGAAGCGGCACCCGCAACGGCGTTTGCAAGAGGGATGAACAATGAGCACCAAAGAAACATGTTTGTAACAGAACAAGATTCAAGCACGACTCGTGCAGCCCTACAGCACCGAAGTGCTGGCATTTTGTTCTTATACACCTTAAGACGGTCCTGTTACCACTTCAATTACCAGTCACTGAAACAACCCGAGAGAGCACCCGGATACGAGCGATGTGCTCAATTCCGATCGGGCAGTCTGCTCCGTTGGAAACATCCTGTCTGTTTCTCCACGTTGCTTAGCGCAGATCATGACGGCTCGTCCTGCCATCGGATTGGCTATCGGACCATGTAGCAGCCGTCCAGATGCCCAAACTGGACCGATAACGGGTGGCACTTCACATTAGCGTGGACGCCTCCCATGTAATAGATCAACCCTCTATATTCCTAAGGTGGTTCATTCTTTAATTGCTCTCTCGGGTTGCTCTCTACCTCGGTGCGAAGTCTCGGAAACACCATTTCCATCTTCATCATTGGACTAAACCAGGTCTTTGTGAAGATACAAAATGAGCCCGCGCCAGCTGTTCTTTCAACATGCTGCATCTACTACTCCACGAATGCAGTAGACTGGAATCTAGACTGTCGAAACTCCTATAGTTCGTTCATGAGATGCCTGTGTCTTTCCAGCTCACCGTCGCTCTCTACCCTAGGTGAGACACGCGCAAGTTTTTAAGCCGTTGTGCGCGCAAAGAAGCCGAGGTGCGTATTGCCTCTCCCACTTTCTCCAATCAAAAGGGTTCCAAGATGTCTCAGTCCCGCACCCAGTGGATACTTCCTCGGCTCTTTAGCTGCGTGTCCATGGTTATTGACAACCATATTTGACATCCGCAAACCATGCCGGCGGTGGGTCTACATGCGAGCCTTGATCAACATGTGTCGTATTGACGACTGCGACGGGAGACTGGTCAGTGCTGAGGGATATTTGGTATCGAACTGGCTCGATTCTGTTGAGAGACTACATGCACCTTACGCTAAGCGTTGGCTGCAGCACTCCCCCTCAGTTACGTGGAAAGAACTTGCTCTGAAGTTCTGTCAGACGCGTAATCTGTAAGCGGTGCTAACCCGTGCCTCATCCGAGCTGGTAAACGACCTTAAAGCCTGAAATATCCCCGTTTCGATGCATGTCAAAGCCTTTCGGGACAGACTCGAGACCAGGCAGGATTCTTGTGGCGTTTGCTTTGATAATGCCAGTTTCTAGCCATTCCGGAAGTTTCTCAAACAGCTCTGCAGCAAGTTCATGGTCATCTTTTGAGGGCTGCTCTTCGTTAGCCCTCGGGGGAGCACATAATGGCGGGTGATCATACAGGCCAGTGAAAGTCCCCATACCGATGCTCTTTCAAGAATGCTGTCCATACTAGAACGTCTGTTACTTCGACGCTGCTGTCAACATCTTCTGTGTTGGCCTTTCCTGGTCGCACAGTACACAGAGTTCCACCTGCCGAGCGAACTGCCCGGGAGGCAAGGCCCGACGATGACCTCGAGCCTATTGTGTCAAAGACGTACTTCAGGTCAGGCGCAGCAGATTTGATTTGTTCAACGACACCTTGAGAGCGATAATCGAAGACATGATGCGCACCAAACTTCTTTACAGTGTCGAAATGCTTCGGACTGCATGTTGTGACGATGCGGAGCTGGTATTTGGCGGCCTCCTGAATCGCGTATTGACCGACACTGGCTGAATGAACAGACGTAATCAGCGTCAGGCGGGCTCACGCTACGTGGTACGCAGGCAAGGTACGGGGCCTTACAACTTCCACCCCAGATGAGGATGCTATGCTTAGAGGCAGATTCTCTCGGAATGTTGAGACACGTCTTCGAGAACATGGCCAGCCAAGCCGTTGTGGCTGCAAGCGGAACCGTTGCAGCTTGCTCGCACGCTATGCTTCCGGGGACTTTGAAGCATATTTTCTCGTCTGCTACTGTGTACTGTGAATATGCCCCGAGCCCCTGGCTCTCACCTGCAGGGAGTGCCACTTGTCAGATGTAGGAGATCAACTGAGAGACATGTAGGCTTACCGCCCCAGACGAGACCGGCTACTGCATCACCTTTTCTCAGCCTGGTGACACCATCTCCTACTTTCTGCACGATTCCGGTAAAATCACAGCCAAGGACGGCGCCATCTCCAAAAGCATCGGAGTCAAAGGACTGTACTGGTATAGATCAGGCCTCGGTTCGCACGTTCAACGCATGCAAGAGCTTACCATCGGTGGGGTTCTGCGCGACGTGATCCACACGGACAAGTGCTTGGCCTGGGCCTATGTCGGGCACAGAGATGTGTTCCAGGGCGAGTAGAGGGCCGTCTGCGGACGAACGGACGACCCGAGCTTTGGCAGAGGCGGGCAAAGCCATGTCGACTTGGTCTTGACTCTTGGATGCTCCGGCGGCGGGCTGTGGAAAAAGCCAGGACGAAGCATCCTTTAAGGCTGCGAGGCAAGGCGGCCCACGTTGGACGGATCCGTGAGCCGTCGCATCCACGCGTCACTGTGCAGCTGCACCAGCCAATGGCTGCGCGTTGCCCAGTGCTGTACATTACTCAATGAGGAAGACTTACCTTGCCAGGAAAAGCGGCGGGTCGCTCGCTTGCGCTTCCACTTGCCCTTGGCCTGTGTGCGCTCTTCCCTTTGCTCTCCTCCCTTGCCCCCGTCGCCCAACCACCCCATCCCGATGTCTCCCACGCCCTTTTTGAGTCGCGCCAACAAGCGCACGTTTCGCCGGAGCAGAAGTGGATGGTACGCCGAGGCTGTCCTGCGGTTGCGGTTGCGTGCGCCTAACCAACCTCCAGTTTGACGTGTCGAAAGCGTCGGCTCAAGTGTACTCGGCCCCGTCCTTTGCTCTTCCTCACTCCTGGCTGGTCCGCTGAGGCTTGCGCGACAGGCGACGAGGCCGTGCCGACATGTCAGAACTGTGCGCGCAATGGCCGCACGTGCTGCTGGGGCATTCGGGCCATGTTCCACTCCTCGCGCATGCGTGGCTTGAGCTCGGCTGAGGCCAAGGTGCTCGACGCACTTGAGATCTCCAGGCCTCGTTCGGCCAGTCTCGAGGTTGGTCAGCCGTTGGCCCTGCACAGGCCGCCACGTCGAGGCTGACAGCAACACTCGGCCAAGTAGATCGTCGATAACACACGGGAAATAACGGACAGGTACGATGAAATCGATAGCGATGACGACGGCATGTCCGAGGCCGAGGCCGTTCGGCGGATGTCAGACGCGCCAGCGGAACTACACCTCGACCACATCCACCCTGGGCCCACGCCAGGCTCCCATGTACCGCAGAGCGCGGCGTTGGGCGTCAGTCATACAGTGAGCATAGAGCTAGAGTCTCCGGTCTTTGCGGAGATTGATGATGAGATTTCTGTTCATGGCCCGAGCAGCACCGATGATGTAGCAGACCTCCACGCACCGGACCCGCTTCCAGATGACAGGCACCCACGGTCCGCACTGCGCACAGCGTTGGGAAGCTTGTCGAATGTCTCGCCGGGAGCAGTCGGTCAGCTTAGTCTCTGTTGGCCAATCAGCGAGAGTCTGAAAGGCAAGCTACTCGATGCATACCTGCGAGAAACATCGACGTGGTGCGAGGCCACAGACACACTCAGACACTTCTCCACCAAATGCTCGTGCGTCCTCGTCGAGTCTGACTGTTTCCTCGCAGCTGCGCTGGCTCTTTCCTCACGGCAGCTGGATGTCACCACGGACCATCCACACTCTGTCAGCCTGGAGCTTTATCAGTTTACCATCAGAACACTGATAGAAAGAGTCTCAGAGGATCTGGACTCGTCTATTCTCGCAAGTTGCGTCATGCTGTGTGTTTTTGAAATGATGCAGTCACCTGTGTGCGAATGGAGGCGCCATTTGCAGGGGTGCGCCCAGCTGTTCAAGTCGAGGGGCTGGAACGGCTCGTCAGGAGGATACGTTGCGGCATGCTTTTGGCCGTTTGCCCGCATCGGTGTGTTACTCGAACCAGTAGGTTTCGATTGCTGACTGTGTGTGTGGTACAGATATCTGGGCTTCTTTTCTGACAAGTCAAGCAAGCTTGATACCCAGTGATCAGTGGATCGACTCGACGTACGCGTCGGACGAGAGTGTGCCGCTGGTCGACCGGTATGCGAACATGGCAATCGTCCTCTTTGCAAACGTCGTCAATTACTACTCGACATCTGCAGCCGTCTCGGAGAAAGCAACCCGCTCAGCCGAGGTGCTATGGGGCGAACTTCAAGAGTGGTACTCGGAGCGGCCACGCGTCGCACGACCAATGATATCCGCACCTGCGGGAGAGGCGACAGTGTTCCCTGTGGTCGTCTTCGGAACACCTTCAGCGAGTATGATAGCCCGCGAACAGTGTTTTGAAAATGTGCTGACTGGTCGGATGAGCTTGTGGGAACATTATGTACCATGCCGGATCCACCCTCTTGCTCGACGGTGGCGTTCGAGTGCCACAAGGCACCGTCTCTATTGATGCTGTGGGTGAATCCTTTCTCTCTCTAGGACGCTTGTCTCTGACTGTCACAGGGCGACGTATTGTGGCATGCACGTCAGATTGCGGCAATCACAATATCCTGCTCTGATCAGTGAGTAGTGAAAATTCGTCCCCGTAAGCAGCCACTCACCACAGTTTCCGTCCAGTGCAAATTGGGTGAACAGCGTTCAGCCGATGTTCTTAGCGGGGAAACACATCGAGGACCCGGCAGAGCAGGTTGCTCTTTTGAAGCACATGGTCAAGATTGAAAAGGAGACGGGATGGAAGACATCGGACCGTGCTCGTGAGTTAAGGCAGATGTGGGCGTGGGAGTGAAGGCCGAGGCAGCATTCGTCCGGATAGCTTTGGCATGCCCCTGTCAGCACTTTTACGAAATGACAAGTTTGGTAGAACTTGAGCCTGAAGTAGAAGAGGCTGCTGTTGAAATTCCACCTTCTTCCAATACGAAGAGTTCGCGACTTGAGCTTTGCCATGGAACTCAACCTGGCAGCTGCATTGTTACTCGTTCTACGCCATACGTGCTTCAAAGCTGGACGCCGTACTTAATTGGTGATTGAGATTCAACCTGCTCGATCGACGGCTCACAGCGAGAGGCGTTGATACTACTGAAGGGAAAGCACCCTTGGTTGACTTCCGTGATTGTATGGCAAGCAGCAAGGCGATTGTGGTACGCGTGTTCTGTATCAGGCACTATTGACTTGACACTTTGCTGAAACAACGCATCTCCAGCGGCAACATTGCGGCTCTTGAAGTGCATAAGACTGACCGATCACCCGCCGCAGTAAACTGCATTACTCACGGCTTTCTCCTGGTTTCGAAATCTTGTTGCGACAGTAATTCCGCAATCTGGGGGTAGGTAGGGGCCGTAGGGGATTTTTCAAGGCGATTTCTGCTGCGAGAACTGGCAACGCTACCGCCCGGCGACATGGGTCTCTCTCCTACCAACCGGACAAGAAACATGCCGTGAATTCCGGTCTCTTGATTTGATTCTCGTGGTCGTCGTGGTCTGTTTCCTTGTTGAGCCATTCGACTTTTCTCTCATCCACTCGCGAGGCCAGCGTTTCTAGACGACTTTGACCCCTCAAAAATGGCACATCGATTGGGTGGCACCCTTTTCCTTGTCCAGAAGCTCCAGCGGGAGACCATTGTGGCACAGGCAATTTTCCGTGGTTGCGCGTCCGGATGGCGTTGGGCTTAGCAAGCCACATCGCGGGGAAGTTCCGTGCTGGCGTCTAGCCCGTCGGAAATCTGAGAAATGTGCGCAATTTGGTAAGTAGAGTCTTGAGAAGATTTGGCCCTGTAAGCAAAGGGTGTGGTGTTCGTCAGGGCCGTGGCTTCGCCGGGGGTTTCATGTCATGCAAGCTGAAGTATAGCGGGGTTCGCACAGAGCAACAGGGCTGAGATCGAACGAAGGTGGCCTTCTGGAACTCTGCGGAGACTAGCGAAAGTCTTGGTCCCTGGCTGCTGAGTGTGCTCATTGATCGTTTCTCCAACTAGCAAAGTTTAGGCAGTAGAGCCTCTGTGGCTGCTGCAATGCACCTGCCATAACCAGTCTCGCATGGGATTCAAAAGGTGTCGAGGACGCAATCTAACTGGTTTCCAACTCCGAGATTGGATGGGCAAGTTCCGTGGTTCCGCGTACCGTGGTGGCACGTACAGAATCTGGGAAGCCAGGGCCCTAGCCGCTCTCCCGTTCCTGGCTAAGCTTATCGTCATCAGGAATATGCCTGCACATCAGCTCGACCACTTGCTGGAGGGGGATCTACTATGCGTCGTGTGGAACAAGTTGCGCAAGGTGCTTGGCCTTGTCCTTTGTCGGGGCTCGTCAAACTGGGTAGTCGAGGCTTAGTTTTAGGACCATCGAGGCTGCTTCGAGATTGATACACGTTCCACCACGGCCGAAACTTGCAGCTTTCCGGATCCGGAAACGTGCACACCGGACCAATGCCGCCAACCGAATCCTTCACTGGTCCCTCAGAAGGCTTCCGCGGCTCGGCCATAACTTGGCTTCACCATGTGGCGCAGTGGCATTTAGTGCCCTTCATCATCTGAGTGTACGCCTAAGTCTGGCTTATGCTTAGGCATGCCATCCTCCTGTGCTTTAGCCACTAAATCTTGGTTTCTATGAATATTCCTAGATTCCCCCAGGACTTGAGGTCTTTGTCAAGATCTACTGAGTTCTGAGCAGCTCCATTTTCTCCCTCTTCCAAAGACATGGCTTCCTCTGGCCAGGAGGTCACCCTGCCTCCAAACGAGAATGAAGGCCCCACGATCCTTGCAGCTACTGTTACGATGACCATCTTGGCCAGCGTGCTCTCTCTCGCTCCACGTCTCTATGTGCGCATCCGGATGATGCGTAATATCGGGTGGGATGTAAGTGCGGGTGAAGGGGGATTAACACACAAGCTGCACGCTAAGACAGAGAACAGGATTACACGATGTGTCTTGCAGCAATCCTCAGCCTTGTTGCTATGATCATTGTGATTCTTGAAGTACAGCATGGGGCTGGAAGGTTTGTTTTCTACACATCCTTTGCGTCAGCGCCCGCTCACCGCCCTCCAGGCACTGGCAGTACATCGATCCGGAAGACATGAAGATTGGTATATACCTGAACTTCCTCACCCAGCCGATATACGTATTTGTGTCGTTGTTCGTGAAGGAATCCGTCGGCTTCTTCCTGCTCCGCATTGCCGGGAAAGGACGGTACAGGATGATGATTATAAGCATCATGGGTAAGAGACGTCTCGGGGCGCGATAAAAGCGGCTGGCTGATGGCGCACAGTGGGGCTGGCCGTATACACTTTCGCAGGCTTCCTTACAATTATGTTGCAGTGTAAGGATCTGCGGACTCTCTGGGACCCTAACGTCCGATCGAAATGCTGGAGTGTTACGACGCTGCAAGCACTGAGCTACCTGAACTCGGTGGTCACCATTACCACCGACTTCGCCTTCGCCATTCTCATCCCGGTAAGCCTCAGAGCCCGTTCTCCATCCGGCGACCAAGCTCACCCATGCCGCCGCACCTGTAGGTCCCGCTGCTCTACAGACTTCAGATGAACAACCGGAAGAAAGGATCGCTCATCGCGATTCTTGGAATGGGCATCTTTGCCTGCTCAGCAGGCATCGTGCGCACCCTCTACCTCCGAAACTACGGGAAGCAGGGCGACTTTCTGTGGGACAGCCGCAACATCACCATCTGGGTGGCAACCGAGACGCAGATCGGAATACTCGCAGGCAACCTGCCGGCCATGAAGCCGCTCTTCCGGCGCATCCTCGAGACCACCGGGAGCTGGAGCCGGACGGCAAAGGACCACGTCGGCCAGAGGTACGGACATAGCCGTTTCAAGGGTTCGAGTGGAGGCCACGTCGAGGAAATCGATCTCGGGCTGTACGGCAGCAACGGCGTTGAAAGCGACACCGTTGCAATGGTCCACACGCGAGATTCTGTGTGCGGGGGGTCGGCCAGCGGGCTGAGCATCGAGAGCACTTCGCAGCTGGGCAGGGGGGATGGCAGTGTGGGGAGCTTTCCCGTTCCCGAGTCGGGGATCATGAGGACTACAGATGTGAAGATTAATTACGACGTGCGCAAGTCGCTGGGCCGGTAGAGATGCCACGACGCTTCGATATCCTCGTAGAAAGTCTCACACTTCTTTATAAGTAGTAAGCTGGTGTCACTGCGGATCATCGGGCCGGGGACCGCCTCGAGTGCTTCTTTCAGCTAGTGCTTTCTGCTTGCTCGGTTTTATTTCCTATCTATTTTGCCGTGGGGCGAGGAGACACGCTTTTGTACCATGTTGTCCTTTGATTCGGGGCACCTTGGTGTCTGCACAAAAGGCCTCGTGCCCGCCGCCTCCCTCGTCTCTTCGTTACAGTGTGCCAGTCGATTCCAGTCATTTCACGTACAGTTCATCGTTTCGATTCTACACCACAGAAAGCTCAGAGCTCCTCCATGTTGTCACCGACGGTGTTCAGGCTGAGAGGGCCCCTCTTGACCATGATGGTCATGACCTCGTACAGCGTGTCCGCCGCAGCCATGGTGGTGTGCTCGGCGTTGGTGTCGTACGCCGGAGCCACCTCGACAATGTCGGCGCCGATCAGGTTGATGCCGTCAAGGCCGCGCACAATGGTGCGGAGCTCACGCGTCGACCAGCCGCCCGTCTCGGGGGTGCCCGTGGCCGGCGCAACTGCAGCCACCAGAGTCAGCAAATCGGGGGTCGTCAAAAGAGCTGGGGAGCAGAGGGGAGCGTACAGGCAGGGTCGAGCGTGTCGATGTCGATGCTCAGGTACACGGGCTTCTCGGTGCCGACGCGGTCGCGGATCTTCTTGATGATGCCGTCGATGCCGATGGTGTCGATCTCGCGGGCCTCGACGATCTCGAAGCCGCAGTAGCCGTCGTTCTCGTAGTCTGAGAGCCCCGACAGCGTCGTGCGGATGCCGGCGTGGATGTTGGAGTCGTTGGCCAGGAGACCCTCCTGGGCGGCGTGGTAGAAGTAGGTGCCGTGGTTGATGGACGCCTGCTCGCTGGGCGCGCCGCCAAACACCTTGGGGCGCCAGGTGTCGCTGTCGACGGAGAAGCGGTCAGCGGGCCGGGCGCAGCGGGCAGTCGGGGAGGTGAGTCTTACAGATGGCTGTCGAAGTGGATCACGCTGACAGGGCCGTACTCGCGGTTGATGCTGCGCAGCAGGGGCAGCGTGATGGTGTGGTCGCCGCCGAGGGTGATGACACGCGGCAGGGTCTTGCCCTTCTTGGACAGGCCCTTCATGTGCGAGTTGGTGGCGGGCGAGCGCGAGAGGACGCTGTTGTGGCCCTCCTCGATCTGCTTGATGGCCCAGCCATTGTCGTACCTGGCAGCCGCGGTCAGGGCGGCGCGCGGGCGGGGCAGGGCGCTACTTACGAGGTGACGGGGATGTCGCCGCAGTCGATGACGGTGGCCCAGCTGTTGAAGGGGTTCGCGTCGAGGGGGACGTTGTAGCCACCGCTGAATCCAACCCTTCGTGAGCCTTAATCCCAAACACACCGCAAAGTCAGCGCGCATGCGCTAAAGTTCAACATACTAGAGGTTAAGGCGGCGGGAACCTTGTCTGATGCCACTCGGACCGAAACGAGCACCCGGGCGGTAGGACGTGCCAGTGTCGAACGGGGCGCCTGCACGGCATGTCAGCGGGAGCGGGCGCAGGAGCAGGAGCAGGAGCAGGAGCAAGAGCAAGAGCTGGGGCCGGCCATACCGATGAAGGCGATGTCGTACTTCACGTCGTCCGTGGACAGACACGGCGAGTACTGGATGCGGCCAAAGGTCGAGATGCCGGAGAAGACAGAGTCGGCCTGGGCAGCGGTCAGCGGTCAGCGGGCAGCCATTGGGGCCTGGCGTCGGCAAGCTCACCTGGGTGCCGCCGTCGCCGGGCAGCGAGTTGTACCAGAGACCCTTGTGGGGGCCCTCAATGGGCTTCTGGTCGTGGCCGTGGTCGCCGTGGGCGGCGGCGAGGGCGGCGAGGCCGGCAGCAACAGCAAAGGTCTTCATGGCGAGGGGAGCGGGCGGCGTGGAGGAGGCAGGAAAGCGGCGCGGCGGGCGCTGCTTTGTATGCGGGCTGGCGGCGGCAGCTTGGGCGCGGTTTTCGCGTTAGGTAAAAGAGCCAGGCAGTGCATGACGATGGCCGGCTGGGTGGTACGTCCCTGGGGCAGCTCCCCCGGCCCCCGCTGGTTTGCTGGCAGCGCGCAGCCTTAGTCAGTTCGCTGTTACTACACGGCCTTACACGGCAGCAGGGCGGGCGGCAATTGGCCAGGCGGGGCGGAGCGATAGAGCTTGTCCCGCATGCAGAGGACATGCTGGAGCAGATCGGCGAGCAGAGCTTGAGCACAGACGCGGCGGGCTCGAAGCTCCCCAGCGGCAGCTCTGCTCGCGTTACCTAACCCCGTTTCTCACCCTGCTGCCGGCGTGTTATCCGGTGCGGCCTCTAATCGACACCGCGCTCTCCGCCCGGCTGCCCGTCATTACGCGACACTGAGTAACCGCGTGCTGTCAGCCCGCAATGCGCGAGCTCCAGGCCGACGAGCGCGGCTGGCGGCCACCGCGCCCGAGACGAGGCCCAGGGCCGGCCAACGTCATTGCCGCGATAAGTGAGGTCCATGACGTGCCCCGTTGCCAGCCGCGCCGCCGGCCTGAGCGACTGACCCAGCCCGTCTTGCAGGAACAGCCCGCCGCCGCCTGCAGCCCGTCTGCCGTGCCACGCGAGCCCAGCTCCAGCCCACTCGCGTGGCTCTGCGCCCTGCTGTGTACGAGTAGACCCTTCCGCCCGCGTCGAGCCGCCTTCGCACCAGCCAATGCCGCCCCGCTGATTTGAGATGCAATGGAATCTTTGCTTTTTCATTGACTTCGTGACGTGCTGTCTAGCTCTATATGCTTGTCTTCTCTCTGCATCTCTCTGCCATTGCGTGCCGGAAATGTGAATCAAGCTCCTCTTGCTCTCATGGCCGTCAGCTGCCGTGCTCCCCGTTCTCTGCTCGGTCGTCGTGGTCCATCCGCTCAAACGCCTTCCGGACCTGCTTGTCCCAGTCGCTGAAGGCCACAATGGCCCACTCCAGGAACCCGACCAGATACAGCGCGATGCACTGCCCCACCCAGAGGCCGGCGAGCCCCCAGCCGTGGAAGGCGAGGTAGATGCCCAGCGGCAGCGCGCCGCAGTAGTAGCTGACGATGTTGACCGCGGCGCCAATGTGCTGGCGCCCCATGCCCCTGAGCGACCCTCCGCAGCTGCCGTTCAGCCCGTCTGCGATCTGGAACAGCGCGACGTACGGCATGACCTTGGCCGTGAGCTTGACCACATCGTCGTCGTCGTTGAAGATGCGGGCGTAGAAGTCCTTGACGCCCATCAGCACAGCCAGCACAATGACGCCCAGGAGCATGCTCAGCCACGCGGCCGTGTTGGCCGCCCTCGCCGCCCCCTTGGCGTTGCGGGCGCCCAGCAGGTTGCCCACGCGGGCGCTCGTCGCGACCCCGACGCCGAACGGGATCGTGTTCATGACCTGGTCGGTCGTCATGATGACACTCTGCGCCGCGAGAGGGATCGTTCCGAGCCGGCCGGCAGCCAGCGCGACGATCTCAAACGCCCACCACTCGGTCCCGACGTGGATGACGCCCAGGAAGGCCAGGCGGGAGAAGACGCGCAGGTTGCTGAACGCCTTCCACGTCCAGCCGCCCCAGCAGTCCCAGCCGTGCACGAAGCGCGCGTACGCAAGGAGAAGCAGGAAGGACAGCCAGTACGAAATGCCCGTGGCCAGAGGGGCGCCCAGCAGGCCGAGTTCGAACGTGTAGACGAACAAGTAGTTCAGCCCGGCATTGAGGGGCGAAGTGATGAGGAGCACGTAGGTGCCAGGCCTCATGATCTCTGCGAGTCATCAGCCAAGGCTGCGGCGGGTGGAACGACGTGCTTACCCTGCGCCTGCAGATACTTCTTCAAGCACTCGAAGTAGATGTACCCGAGCCCTCCGGGCACGAGCACAGAGAGGAACCTGGCCGAGTCCCGGGCAAGGTAGTCCTCCTGGCCGAGCAGCTTGAAGACGGGCTCGGCGCAGATCCACAGGATGGCCACGGGGATGTAGAAGAGAGCCAGGATCAGGAAAGCGCGCTGCAGAATAACGCCGAGGTCATGCTTGTTCTTGCTGCCGGTGAAGCTGGCGGAGGCGAGCGTGTCAATTGCAGTAGTGCCGCCGAGGGCTATCAGCCAGGCGGTGGCCATGGCAAACATGTAGGAGAAGGCAGCGGTCGCCAGAGCCTCAGGCGACAGTCGGCCCACAATCAGCACGGAGATGGTCTGCAGCGAGTTCTGCAGCGTGTAGGCCAGGATGACGGGGACGGAGCCCTTCAGCAGGATCCAGAACTCGGCCAGCACGAGCTGGGCGGTGCTGCGGTCTCCGTCCTCCAGGTCGTAGACCTCGCCCTCCTCGCGCTCGCGCGGCGGCAGCAGCGCGGTGCGCTCGCTCGGCGCGGCCGAGGCGGCGTCGTCTCGCTTCCGGCTCCAGCGGACGAAGCTGGGGAGCCACGACCGGCGGCTTTGGACGTCGTCCTGTCTGCTCTCCATGGCGACAGGCACGGCAGGGCGGAGTGAGCGGGGCGGGCGTGGTGGGAAGGCGTCGGAGCAGTGCGGTCACGGCGGGCGGGGGACCAGGCCGCACAAATATCAGCGCAGCCATGGCCCATCATTTGACATGCAGACGCAGCGGACCGAGCGATTACCAGAGCATCCTCGACTGGCAGGTTGGGTAACAGGAACAGCTCAGCAGCGGTAGTCATGGCGCCAGTCAGGGCCGGGGACGGGGCCTATCGTGGCAGAGGGCGAGCTCCCCGAGCCGATCGGCAGCGGCGCGGCAGGGCTGGCGGCGGCAGGACACAGCGCGCGGAGCGACGGCGGACGAGTGGCGGCCAGCTTATCGTCCGGACGGCAGACGGCGGGTGACTAAAGCGCGCGGGTAAGCGTTACGTGTGAGCAGCGTGGTCGAGCGGGAGGCGGGAGGCGGGCGCGGGCGCGGCGCAGCGCAGGCGACGGCGGCGCTGACGACACGACCGCGAGCTTCTGGCATTGACGGCGGGGGCCAGGTGCGGCGGGCGGCGTCGCGGGGCTGCTGGCACTGCTGCGGCGGCGGCGAGGTGAGGCAGCGCCAGTGCCAGTGCCAGTGGCAGCGCCAGCGCTGCGGGAGCGGCTGGCGGGCTGGGCGCGGGACGTGGTCGCTAAGAGCGCGGCCGCGCAGGCGTCGCGCATTGCCTGACTCGGCGTAACGATACCAGGCCCAGATCAGAACGCGTCCGTAACCTAGATTTATGGATCCGGGGCCGCAGGCGAATCACACCCTGCGTGCGCCTCGGCCGTGCCTCCTCCAACGAGATAAGCATGCTCGCTGCGCAGGGGACTGTGCCGCCTGGCGTGCGATAGATGAGGGCGCGTCTTCAGTCATCGTCGCCAGCCCAGCCCGATACTGCGGATGGCGTGTCTAGGGGCTGTCTCTGTGCCACACGCCCCGGTGCCGGTATATCTTCCTCAGTTCCAGCCGCCTGTCTCCTGCCGCGCGATCTGCGTAACCTTATATACTCCAAGCCGCCAGGGCCTGTAGCCGCAGCCGCCCCCAGATCTCTCCGTCCATTCCCTCGCCTGTCCGCGAACCCGTCGTCATGGACCCGGCCGCCAACGTCGTGGCGGACCCGCCCGCGAGCGAGCAGACGAGCGACGAACCCAAGCTCGACGCGAAGCCTGACCCCGACAACGAGAAGGTGCCTGCTGCCGTCGAGGCCGACCTGGCGGTGGTGCTGAGGGACGGTCTGAAGCTGCACCCGCAGCCCACCTCCGACCCTCTCGATCCCCTGAACTGGTCCAAGGCAAAGAAGAACACTGTTCTTGCTATTGTCATGTCTCTGTAGGTGCTGCCGGGCCCATTTCCCCCTTGGCGCGCCACCCGAGCGCCCGAAACCCGTCAAGCGAGCTGCGCCTGAACACCCACCATGGGCAGTTGCAGCAGTCGTGCCCATGGAAACGTACCTTCTTGTGCAGTATTTTCACGTCCGGACGACTGCTCCAACTGCCCAAGCCGTGTGCACTTTGTTCCGGAAGCGTTCGGGGCCGCGAGCTTACCATGTCCAAATTCTCAACACCACCCCTTTCCATCAACACCCTCCACCCATACACTTCAAAACAACTCCAGTGCTGCTCGTACTAACCTATTGCAGCTATTGGCTCTTCACATATCTCACAACGACCACTGTCGGTCCCCTTTCCTTCTCTTTTCCCTCCTCTTTTGAATTGCAGACGTTGATTTTGCTCAGGTGCCTTCCTTTGCTCTCGTGATGGAGCAATACGGGATATCGCTGGCGCAAATGAACTGGACTGTGGCCATCCCAGCGCTGGGCCTTGCTGTTGGCCCGCTCATCTGGTCTTCGCTGGCCGACATTTACGGCCGCCGCATAGTCTTCATCGTCGGCACGACCATGGCCTTCGCCTCGACCATTGGCGCGGCAAAGGCGCCGAACTACGGCGGGTACATGGCAGCAAGGTTCTTCCAGGGCCTGGGGGTTGCTCCTGCCTCCACGGTCGGGCTGGCCATCATAAACGACATGTTCTTCGAGTACGAGAGGGGCGAGAAGATCGGCCTGTGGGTGCTGGCCATCGACCAGGGGCTGCTGATGGGCCCGCTCATCGGCGGCGCCATGAACATTGTCGACCAGTACTGGGTCCAATGGCTGAACGCCATCCTGTTTGCCGTCGTGCTCGCTGCCGAGATCTTTTTGCTGCCGGAGACGCTGTATCCGCGGAACCAGATGCTGACCAAGATGCCGTATGCCGAGAGCGACTCGGCCGCCGTGGACGTGGAGAAGACGCAGCGCCGGCCCAGCATTGCCCAGGACGTGTCGTTGAAGCGCACGACGCAGCTTCCCTTCCTCAACGTCGCACCCGTGCCCGGCATGCAGCACCCGAAGGTGTGGGACGCGCTGATGCGCTTCGTCTACACGTGGAAGTACGCTGCCGTGTCCGGCACCATCTGCATCTACTCGTTCGGCTGGTACTGGTGGGTCCTGTCCATCATCACCTACATCCCGACGGCCTACGTCCAGTACAAGCCGGAGATCCAGGGGCTGCTGTTCATCGGACTGATCCTCGGGACGCTCTTCGCCGAGGTCTTCTGCTCGGGGCGGCTGTCCGACTGGATCGTGACCAGGCTGACCAAGAGGAACGGCGGCGTCAAGGTGGCCGAGATGCGGCTCTGGCTCGCGTACCCGGCCAGCCTGGTGACGGCCATCGGGCTGATCGTCTGGGGCATTTCCATCGACAAGGGGTACCACTGGATCGTCGGGCAGGTTGCCTTCTTCCTCTGTAAGTGCCACGCTCTTTCTCTCCGGGCCGCGGGTGCTGACGGCCGGCGCAGTTGCGGCAGGGATCCAGATGGGCAACACGGTGATCGCGGCATACGTCGTCGACTGCTACCCGCTGCAGTCGATGAGCGTCATCACGTTCTACGCCGTGATCCTGAACCTTAGCGCCTTCGTTAACCCGTTCTTCATCGTGCCGTGGGTGGATGCGAGCGGGTACACATGGACGTTTGCGGCACAGGGCATTATTACCTTCTTCTTTTGCGTGCCGGCGCTGGGGTTGATGCATTACTTTGGGCCCTCGATCAGGGCGAAGACAGGGCACCCCGGCTGGGTCAACCCGGAGTACGACACCGTCATCTAGGCGGGCTCGGCCGGCGGCTGGCGGGAGAATAATGTTTAGAGACCGATGCTGCTGGCGCTCCCGGCGCTGGGCGCGCGGAGGGTGGAGGCGGCGGCGGGCGCGGTGGGCGGTGGGCGGGCTATATAGATCCCCCTTGCGGGCAGCACGCGGTCATACTGCTTACCTTTACGACACTGGAACTCGCCTGCGGTGGGACGTGTTTGTCACGCATTACCCAATGCCCCAGGCTTGGCGGGCGCCCCCATTATGTAACTGGAAGCAAGATCGCCGGCGGGGCAGCATGACTCGTCGCCCGCCGCCGCCGCTGGCGCTTGCTTGCCAGTAGCGGGAGCTCCTCCACCGTCTGGCTGCAAGCGCGGACAGGCGCGTTTTTGTGTAGGCTCGTCCTGCGTCGCCAGCCAGCCGCCGCCGCCTGCGGACCGAGCAGGCCGTGCCCGGCGAGCTGCCTGCTGCGTGGGGCTCGCGATGCCACATGGCGCAATCGTCGGCGGGAGCCAATGGCAGCGTCCAGGTCTTATCCCGTATCGCAGCTCGACGACCTCCCCGTCGCAGGCAGCAGTGACAATGCCATCGCCGCCATAGCACGCCGTGATGGCTGTCGAACACCGCGCCGCCGGCTCTGACGAGCGGTCGCCCCTCCTGCCCGCGACTGCGCCCTCGCCCTCGCTCGAGCAGCACCGCCGGAAGTGGAGCCCCGCCGCCATCTCGTACCTCTTCCTGCTGGTCATCATAGCCGGCGTGACCGCCGACAACGTCTCCCTGCCCGCCTTCACGCGGATCTACGAGTCAATCTACTGCCGCCAGTACTACGCCGAGCACGACCCGAGCCTGATCGGGCGCGACGGCGGCGATGGCGTGCCCGAGGAGTTCTGCAAGATCTCGCAGGTGCAGGGCGAGGTTGCCATGCTGCGGGCCTGGCAGACCTTCTTCGACTCTGTTGGGAGTGAGTTCGCACCGAGCGCCGATGCACACTCGACTGACTGAGCCGCAGCCATCTCGCTCGCCGTGCCGTGGGGCTACTACGCCGACGTGCGGGGCCGCAAGCCGGTCCTTGTCATGGTGACAGCCTCGCTGCTCGCCAGGGCCGTGTGGATGCAGGTCGTCTGTGGGTGCCAGTGCCGTCTGGAATGCCGCAATGCTGTGCTGACAAGGAGTGGCAGGCTACTTCTGGAGCGTTTTCCCCATCAGAACAATCTGGCTGGCCGGACTGCACTCCATCACGGGCGGGAGCCCCATGTTCGCCGCGCTGGCCTTCGTCGTCGTTGCTGACGTTATGCCGCAAGAGGAAAGGCATGTTGCCCTCACCTGGCCTGTTACGAATGCGGCTGTGGGCTGACTGAACCAGAGTCGCCATGTTCTTCCGCTACGGGGCCTCCCAGCTCTTTGCAACGTTCATTTCGTCGCCCCTGGCCGCCTTTCTCATGCAGTTTGGTCTCTTCGTGCCAACAGTAGTCGGCACATGTCTCATGGGCCTGATGGTTGCCTTGACCTCTTTGCTCCCGGAAACGCTGAACTACTCTGCAGGCGCGGCTCAAAGCTGCGACACGACGCCGCCTCCCAAGAGCAGCGGGACGGTGAGGGAGCGTGTCCGTCAAATTCCAGCCCGGGTGCGCGACTCCACCGCCTTCCTTTGGTCTGACATCCGCGTTGCCATTCTTGTGCCGACGTACCTGGTGCATATGCTCATGTACGAAACCAACAACTTGCTCGTGCAGTACGCGTCTGCTCGATTCAACATAGCAATCTCCCGCGCCACGCTCATCATCGCCCTGCAGTCTGCGCTGATCATCGTCCAACTCCTGTTAATCCTGCCGGCCGTCACTCGCTTCCTCACGGCCCGCCTGCACACCTCTCCGCAGCGCAAGGATCTCCTGTTAGCACGGTGGTCGGCGTTGCTCCTGTCGGCCGGCTTTCTCGGTGTCGGCCTCGCACCGACACTGCCATTGCTCGTAGCTGCGGTCCCCTTCGAGGTCGCCGGGTGGGGGTTTATGTTTGTGACGCGCAGCCTGATTACCGCCTTTGTGGAGCCGCATCACGTCGCCAGGCTCTACACGGTGCTGACCCTGGTGGACGTTGCGGGCTTGATGCTCGGCGCTCCCGCCTTTGCCTGGCTGTTCGACCGCGGGCTGGAGGCTGGAGGCGCGGCGGCCGGGCTGCCGTTCGTCGTCTGCAGCGCCATGATCGCCGCCGCCGGGGCGCTGATGCTGCTCATCCGAGTTGAGGACGGGCCGACGGCAGGGGCAGGGCGACGGGAAGGCTTGCTGGCTCGGCCGGAGGAGAGCAGCGGCGCAGATCCGGAGTCGTGATTAGCAGCCGCCGCGAGGGCAGCGGACTTTCTGCCCCTTCGACAACGTCATCACGGAAACGAATGGCAGCGCCGGCCGATAGGGCTCCGCATACGGGCCCTGGGTGCCACGGATGCGTGTATAGAGGGTTGCATGAAGAATGGAAATGATGCGATGCCCCCAATCTCCGAGCCCGTTTGAAACTTCGCTGCGACGCCAACGCAAAGGCTAATGGCCGCGGGCAGCGAACACGACGTCTCCCGCACGCCGTTTCGACCCCGCCGCCGCCGCCGCCGCCGCCGCCGCCGCCAGCTAGGCTCGTCTGCCGCGATCGCTCCGGCGCCGGACCTGAGCTGTTAGGCCTGGAGCCCCGGCTATAAATGCATATAAGGCTGCCGCACTCCCGCCCCATCGCTAAGCGAGCCGGCCGCTAATACACGATGGCCCAATGGGCGGCCCCGACGAGATTGGCGCTCCGATGCTCCCATTTCCGGATGCGAGCCGGGCTATCGATTTTCTGCGTTAAAAGTAGTGCTCACTCCGTACTTACCTCGGGTCCCTCCTTGCACAGCAGTGTCTCTGCTTTACGAGTGTGCGTGGCAGTGTCGGGGAACGCGGCGAACGCGGCGAAAAACACGGGCGGCGGACCAGCGGATATCCACTCCATCTCGCACGTAGGCTGTTGCCAAGAGGGAGGATATTATTGTCCTGTCTAACCCATGGCTACCGGCAACGTCCCGGATCCCGGCAAGCTACCCTCCGGCTCGTCTTCCCACCGCAGTTCCTGCCCTTTGCACCCCTCTTTCGGATTCTCTCCCCAGCATGAGACAGTCATGCTGCTTTTTTGGTGCTCATTGGCCTTGTCTCTGCAGCATCAAGGGCACCGAAAGTGAGAGTTTAATTCCAGCGTATTCGAGGCTTGCATAGCTCTTTGCCTTGGTCGTGGTTGGGTACCAAGAGAATATTGTCGGAGAATGGCGGCTCAAAGTTTCTGCAGCAGGATATTTGAGCAACTTTGTTTATGCAGTAAACAGCCGTCTTACGTGCCTACGTCATGATTATTGATAAGGGCTTGAAGACGTGGCCTGTAAATGCAAATAGGCTGCAGCCAGTTCTGATCGCAACCAATGGATCTTGCAACCAAAGACCACACCATTGCACCTGCTGTCCAAATATGGTGCGCCCTTTTCAAAGAACGACCAGGGAATAGAAGCATATAGTCCATAGGGTTTGAGTATTTCACCCGGGCGTTGAAGCGCAACAAGAAATGCGTGGGACTCTGGAAATGTAGTTCAACACAAGCATATGATCTCTATTACTGCATGTTCTCGTCACAAGGATTTGAGGTAGTGTGTCCCCACGCAAGCTGGAAAGTGCATGTTGAACTATTCCACCCAGATGTGACCCGTTGAAGATTTGTAAACAAATGTAAGGTATGAGGATTGGGAGGCTTACTTTGCACGGTACGTAGTTAAATAGGCTGCTGTTTACAGAGATCTGGCCCAAAATAGTAGAATGATATCATAAGGGTCCACCAGTACTTTCCACTACCATGGTTGCGAATCCGAGCAGTACCGTGGAATGATGAATTGAGAACTCTGGTAACTCTGGTAATGTACAACGGCTTTTTCCTACCTTCAAACGAGCCCGAATATAAAATCTGTTCCCTGCTCGCACCACCGCAAGATTTTCAAAAAAAATACACAAAGCCAGCTAGAGGTCAAGACTTCCCTCCGCAGAGCCGCCCGTCATGCAGAAATCCAGCTCATCCGCCTCTCCCACCACCAACCCCTTCGCCGACCCTCCATCGCGAGCACAAACGGACATCGAGCTCGGCGAGATCACCAGCACGATGCAGCATCACCACTCTCCCACAGCTCCCAACAACTGCGGCGGCAGCGGCAACAAGAACAAGGCCTCCATCTGGGCCCGCACGACCTCCTCCCTCCGCGCCATCAGCTTCGCCGACGTTATTTATTCCCTGCACCTCCTCCACGCCCTCAGCGGCCTCCTCGCCGCCGGCATCTACGCCGGCGCCCACGCGCACGACCACGCGGACGAGCAGGGCACCGCCTCCTGCCAGTACGGACCGTACCGCAACGCGGACGGCAGCCTCCCCGACGCGGCGGCCTGGGTCGCCGCGTGGGCCATCTTCACCGTCGTTGCCGGCTACTCGGCCGCGGTGCTGCAGGCCATCGTGAGCGGGGGGCCGCGGTCGAGAGGACAGTATCCAGACAGCACGTCGCAGGAGGCGCGTGGCTTGAGCCTCTACCGGGGGCTTGCTCTGGTTGCCGGGTGGTTCTTTGGATTGCTGATTGTCGTGGTTGGTGTGTGTGTGCGTACTTGCAAGGGGGACCTCAGCTTGGAGGGAGTCGTATGTAAGCACATGGGTGCATCGTAGAAGACAAAGGTGTGACTGGAACATCGTGTTGATCTCGAAATACATTATCACTCGACTCGCAACGGCAAAGCAGACTTCAGAACAACGAAACATTGATCTCGTGGTATCTCGGGTATAGTTTCTTATGGACAAGGGGAGGAGGCGCTGTACCTATCGACATATGACAGACATCAACATGTTCAGGGGACAATACTGAACGCTCAAGGGGGAAGCCCAAAGCCTACAAAAAGAAAAAAAGTGGAGGGACAAAGGGTGGAAGAAGAAAGTATCGACAAGAAGAAAATGATTCGTTTCCCCCTGGCACCTGGAACCAGACGCCTCCTCTACCCTTCAGAGTCTTCCTTTTCACACGCGCGCCCTGCGCAGTCGTCATCGGTCGTCATCGGCCAACAAGAGAAAGATAGAGAGCAGAGTTGCTTTTGCGTTCTTTTGGTGTGGTGATTCACCACAAAGCAAGCCGCCGACCCGCACCGACCGTGACCGTTCATTCCATCATGTCCACGTTAACCGATTGTGTATTTTCTTTTTCTTGCCTTTCCTTTCCAAGTATCGATGTTTTGATTTTTTGCTCTTTGTGAACCCTCAGCCTGCCACGACAACACCGCCATCCGCCTCATATCAAAATGTACTCTCCATCCATCCGATCCATGGCTTTGCGCCATCTGAAAGCCTGCTTCCCAGCGCCCAGCCTCGCCGCCTCCGCCGCCACTTCGGCTTCGCTCTCGTTCCTGCCTGCGTCGTCCTCGCGCCAAGTGCGCTCGAGAACCTCGAGGCCGCTCAGGTTGTTGAAGAAGCCGCTCTCGCGCTGGATCTCGATGCAGCGCTGCCGCACCAGAGCTCGATGGCTTTCATCGACGCACTCGGTGCCGGTGATGAAGAGCGGCCACAGCAGGAACTTGTTGACGCAGCTAGTGATGCCGATCTGGCTGATGTGAAACAACGCCTGTGCGACCAGGTTCTGGAAGTTGAGAGACGATGACGGCAGGTTGGGGTGTGCGAGGCGCTCCGTGTACAGCAGCGCGCTGTAGCGGAAGCTCTCGCTGATGTGGAGAATGTCACGCTGGCCCGGCGGCAGTGCGTACGGCCCCGCGTCGCACATGGCGGCACCGCGGCCCGCAGGCTCGAGCTCCCACTGTTGCAGTCGCTCGCGGATCTCTCGCCACTCGGACCAGAACTCGTGCCGCTGGTCTGCGTCGACAATGTCCAGAGGGTTCTGCTGGTGCTGCGCCGCCGGCGAGCCCCAGCCGTTGCCGTCGAGGCGGTCGTAGCCTTGCATGCTGTAGTAGTCAGCCCCGCGGCGGCTGTACGACGGCGAGGGCCTGGGCGTGCTGTCAGAACGCGAGCTGACCGGTCGATTCTGGCTGAGCAGGTTCAGGCGCCCAAGGCGTGCAATCAGCTTGAACAGGCGGCCTTCGCAGCCGGCCAGGTGCTCGAGGGCACCGAGGTTGGTGGACAGGTCCATCATGTCGAGGGCGTCGCCCTTCATCTGCGTCTCCCGGTCGTTGACGGTCGAGGTCATGACGTCGAACCACGTGAAGAACATCTCGATCCAGCCGATGAAACCCGACTGCATGCTGCGGTCGCGCATGCTCAGCAGCTTCTGCACGCCTGCAAGCTGAGTACGAAACTTCGAGAAGCCGCTGTCGCAGACATGGAAAAGACAGAGGATGAGAAGGGTGGCAAGGACCGAGTCGTCCTTGGCGTGCAGGGGATCTGCAAGCTGCCTGTTGAGAAGCTGGATGGAGGTGGTCTTGTAGTGGGTCTCCTCGGTGGACGGCTCTCCGTGCATCTCTCTGATCTCGTCGGCGGTGAGGCGGGCATACACCCATTCGGGAAGGAGGGCGGAATTGCTGATCCGCTGGCCCTTGCTGAGGGCAAGGAACTTCGCCTCGGTGCTTTGGCGCATGCGGATGTTGTTGATGGACAAAGCTGCAATGGCGTTCTGCAGGCCGTCGCTCTCCAAAGCCAGGGGGATGACGTGCATGCGGTAGGGATTCGAAGGGCCGTCAAACGCCACCAGGACCGGGCATATCGCCTTGTCGTAGTAGTCCAAAAGAAACTGCATTCGGGGGGAGAGGCGGCGGGCGGGAGGCGCGAGTGCAGGCGCAACCCCGGGCTCAGAAGAAGAACCAAGGCTCTCCGGCATAGGGTCCGGAGGGGGTTGCTTGCTGCCACGGCTGTAGGAGTAGCCTGGAATGTGCGCAAAGTTAGGTCCCGCTGCTGCTGCAAGTCCGCCGGGGAAGAACATATCTGAGAAGCCTGACTGGCTGTATGATGCTGGCTGCATGTGGCTCATTTCCGAGAAGTCCTGCAGGCTCTGGTCGGAGCTGATGCTCGAGCTCAGGTCCTCGCAGATCATGGGATACGAGCGCGGGGCGTCGTGGAAGACGAGCGACTCGGTGGAGCTGCTCATCGACGGGCGCTGGTGCATGTAGTGCTCGTTGTACGACTGGATCATGGGGTCGGCGAAGGTGAAGTCGTCCGGCGTGCCCGGGAACTCGCTCGGCGACGGGTAGTCGCCCAGCACGCTGTCGCTGTACGAGCTCAGCGGGCCGGTCGAGGTCGAGAGGCCGGTGTCGTCGTAGGAGCCGGCGAGCGAGGTGTGCAGCTTGTGCAGCGGCTTGACGGGCAGCTGCGGGCGCGGCTTGCGCGCCGCGGGCCCGCCGTAGCCGTCCAGGTGCTCGCCGAAGCCGGGCAGGTGCCAGCCCAGGTGCTGCGGCGGCGGCGGCGGGATCGAGATGGGGCTGGTGGGATCCAGGCCGGCGTACTCGTGCATGGGCGGGCTGCGGATGGGCGACGGCGACTTCACGTCGCTGGCCTGGCTGGCCTGGCTGACCTGGCTGACGTGGCTCGCGCGGCGGACCTGCTCAAACGCCTGCGGGCTCGGGAGCGAGGCCTGCTGGGCGGCCTGCTGGGCCTGCGCGGTCTTCGCGTGCGACATGCTCTGGGCGCGCTCGCGCGGCGTCTGCGACGGCGGCGACGACGGCGACTTGGGCACCGGCAGGCTCATGCCGCGCAGCTTGCCTCTGCTCGCGACGCCGACGCCCCAGGTGAGGGTGGTGCGGTATCCCGAGCACTCCTTGCCCAGGTCGATGCACTGGGTGCAGTACGGCCGGCGGCGATCGCATTTTGCCTGGCGCTTGCGGCAGGTGAAACAGTCCTCGGTGGCGCCGGTGGCCGGCGCTCTCCTGCGGCGCTTGCGGGGCGCGACAGGCTGGCCGGCGGCGGTGTTGGGGACGGCGGCGGCGGGCTGGGCGGGAGCTGGCGCGGACGAGGAGGAGGAAGAGGTGGGTTTTGCAGGTAGGGATGACATGACTCTGGACGAAGCTTCGCTCGGGCGTGGCTCTGAACCTAATCGGAAGGATTGACGGGGCGGTGGTGCAGATCCAGGCCGAGGAGAAGGGCAGCTATTCTTGAAGTACGCGCTGGAGTGGACGTCTCGCGGTGCATTATTTAGAGCAGCGGCGCGCTGGGGCAGAGCTCGAGATAAGATCACCGCCGGGGGCAGGGGACGCCGCCAAGCAGGAGTCTGGCGCGGAGGGAAGGAGGATCTAAGGGCAGCTGGCGATGCTGCTCTCTCCCTGCTCGCGGGCGTGGCGTGAAGAAGGGGTGCATATCAACCCCACACGGCGGGCAGACAGAGGCTAAGGGCGCTGCGGTGCTGCGTAGGGTAACATCGCCTTAGCTGCAGGCGCAGGCAGGCGGGCGGGCGATGCGCGCTGGAGGCCCGCTGGCGCCATGCGATCCCACCAATGGGCGCGCGCGCACGGCGTGCCTGAGCATGGCGCGCTGCGGCCGGTTTGGGCGCGACGTCCGCACAGGGTCGTGAGGGTCGGCGGCGCGGCAGAGGAGCAGCAGAGGGGCCGCAGCCGCTGCGCCCGCCGGCTCGACGTGCACAAATCTGGCCGGGCGCGAATCAGCGCGCGCGCAGGCGGCGGACCCGGCCGATGGCGCGCAACTTTAATCACCCGCCTGCATGGAAGCCGTTGGACGGGTGCACCGAAGCTGCGAGCGAAGTGCCCCGGGCTTCTAGCGCCGTTCTGCGTATCTGGGCGCACCAGCCAATGCCCGCGCCCGCACGCGCCCAGCCGCAGCCTCGCAGCCACAGCCCGCCGCCCGCTGAGCGCCGCCGCCCATCGTCAGTTCGGCGTCGCCGTGTCGCAGGCGGCCGCCGCAACCTGCCCGCGCAGCCAATCGCCGCGCAGAGCCGCCAGCGCTGGGAGCCGCGTGCGAGGCCGCATCGACGATGGTGCCGCCGGCCTATCTGGCGTCAGCGCCCCGGCTGCTGCTATTCTGGCTGAAGTCCCGTGCGCGCGGAGCGAGCTGCGATAACGCGAGCGCCAGGCCGGCTGATGGAATCAGGCAATCGCGCCGGGCCCCCCCACGGCCGGGCGAACAAGGCCGCCGGCGATCATGCAAGCCACAGTAGCAACGACTGGCGCCTTCCGAGGTCCAGCAGGCGATCCGGCTGCGTCCAGATAAGGGCGCCGTCCAGCGCGGTCGCTACGAGTAGCGCGTCGCTTGCACGGCGTTCATGCGCTGGGCGCGCAGGAACTGGGCCTGGGGAGCCCTGCGCGCGCACGTGAGCTGCAGCTAGCTGTACACCTGCAGCCCGCCGCCGAGCACAGCCAGAGTGGAGCAGCACGCCGAGCAGCAGCGCCGGCGCACGGCATGGAGCCACCGCCGTCAGGGCCAGCCAAGCGACCGCGGCGGCCCCGGCCGCGCCGACTGCCTCGCGCTGTGCGACGGCCTGCGCTGCTGTCGACCGGCTTGGCGGAGCTTGAGCAGAGGCGAAGCTTCGCGCGCGCCAGACCGCCGCTGCGCGCGTGAGGCCCGCGGCCACACGGCCACACGGCCTGGCGGCCAGCTGACGGGCGGCGGTGGTGTGTGTACTTATTCCCGCGCCGCCCACCCAGGCCGCAGCCCCAGCCCCAGGCCCCAGGCCCGCGGTCCCTGGCTGCCGGCCGCACTGCGCTGGGCCAATGGCGTGTGATGCGGTCATGGGGCGACGGTGCGGCCTTTTTGTGCGCGCTCCGCACTTCAGGCAAAAGAAAGGCGAGCGCGAGTAAGGCCCCAGGCCCGGCGGCGCGCGGTCGCGCCTCACGTGCAGCGCGGCCTGGAAGCGGCGGCACAGCGCGCAGCCGGGCAGGCGGTAGCGCGCTCAATCTCGGTTGCGCAGCGCGGTGGCAGTGGCAGGCGGCGAGAGGCAGTGGCAGCGCTGCGTTCGGCCGTACATTTGGCTGCAATCGCGCCGTTACCACATGACATGACTGTCCTGGAGGCTCGCGCTAGCTGCGAGCTTAAGGTAGATTCAACGACAGACTGCGGTCCTCCGCCCTCAGCCCTTCGCGCTCGTCGCCAGCACCGTCGTGGCCCGCTGCCTCAGTCGGGCCCGCGCGCACCCGCCCGCCGCCCGCGCGCCCGCCTGCGCGCCCGCCGACTCGCCGCAGCGGTGGCAGAGGCCTCCCCCCGCCCACCGAGCCCGTGAGGGGGGCCCGACATCATCGTGCACGTCCGCCGCAGCCCGCAAGAGATGGAGTCACGGACGCCCGCAAGAGATCCACAGGCTTCAGCCAGATGGCCCTGCTCGCCGCCGCGCGTGGAGCGCCTGCATCGCCACGCGCTGCCGCATCCGCCCTGCGACTGGCCGCATTAACCGCGGCGCGCGCATCCGCCCATGTCATTGCCGTCGCCGCGCTGTTGATGCGTCTGTCGTGAGCCCGGACGGTCATTCACCGCTCCAGCGGATGCGGTCGCCATCCCGCCTCAGTCTGCGCCGCACTCGTGAGCCCAGAAACTCCAGCAGCACGCCGGATTCTGCCTGTGCGATGCGCCTCCTGGCGCCCCAGATGCAGCCAGCTGTGACCACCGCCTGCATTTCTTCAAGGGCCGACCCGGGGCTCTGGCCGCGGCACCGATGCGTTCATTGGCCGTCCAGATCCAGATCTTCGTTTCCTCACCACCTCTGCTTATCTGTCTCACTCTATACTGACGGACTGTTCAACCCTTTCCTCCGGCATCCTTGTCCTGCCTCAGGGCCCTGTCCCCGGCATCCACCACCCGCTGCCTCCACGTAGCCCGTAGGGACCTCTTTTTGTTCTTTCTGCACCCGTTTCCGGTGCTGCTTCGTTGCCAAGCTTGCCGCCAGCCTCTGGTCAGGAGACGCTTTGCTAAGACGCCCCGATCAATCGAGGCTCCCATCTCCGGCGTCGAGCACCGCGCCTCACACGCACTGCGCACTTCAGCTTCTTGCATGGCGCTTCCTCCTATCAGCTCTCTCGTGGAGGAACAGGCAACTGACCTCCCGCGTGTGTCGCATCATGATCATCCATGGCCGGAACCCAGCTGCAGCATTCAGGAGGACTATAATATCCATCCGTGGTAGCGCTCCAAACCCAGCGGCAACACTCCCACTCCCAGTCCTTCATCCAGCCAAACATCATCTTTCTCAGACTTTCATCTCGCACCAATGAGCTCAGGTACCGTCGGATCGAGTGGAGCAGCAGGCAGTGGATCTGGAGAGGCGTCTGGAGGGGCCTCTGGAGGGGGGTCTGGAGGGGGATCTGGAGGGCCACCGCGGGGCGATTCTAGCAACTCCTCGGACCGGGGCAACAGCGGGGAGGGCGGACGCGGCTTCTACCGCCATCCTTGCTGCAACCGTTACTCACGCCCATGTGATGGATGGGTTTGGCAGAATGGTGATGCTTGCGGAAACTGTCTGGTATGACGCGTGGGCTTTGCATCTGTAGACGGTATTGCTGACGCCTCTCAGGGACTGGGTTGGCCCTCTAAAAGGGAGGAAGGCAAATCCTGCTTGTCGCCAGCAACCTTTCGACGTAGCCACGCTCGATCTACGATCAAGCTCCGTGAGCGTCATAGCTGGCGCAGCGAGGAGGAGCCAGAGGTGCCTCGCCCAATCGCGATGGGTTTTTCGGCCGGCGCCCAGCAACCCATCGAGTGACAGCCTGGCATTGGCACTGCTGTTGTCTAGCATTGACATTGGCCTTGATATTTAAGGCTCGTCATACGATCTGTCACACCTTTGGGCACGGATTACTGGCTTCAGTGTGTCTACATATTCTCTTGGCGGAGGGCGTATTGCTTCTGCTCTGCACTGTTCTGGGGGGCTAGCGCTCAAGTACCGCGGATTGTTTCAGTCACTACCTCCAAGTCTCACTCCTCAGCCTGCATCAGATCAATTCAGAAAGAAATTGGACCCGGAAACATATGACGCCCAGTGCGTGTAAACGTCTGAAGTCGTACGCGTGCAGTCAGCAGTGAGAAATGCACCTATCGGATGACAGTTGCGCCATCCTGCCGCGATGCCGCGTGGGGCTTACCGCTCGCTACGGGCGCTGGCGCAGGATTGCCCCGGAGATCCTACTGCCTCCGTCTAGCGTTCTCCGCGTGCTCGTCCTTGTTTGTCCCTACGATCCGCGCTTGCCCGAGCATTGAGCACAACTCCCGCTGTCATCGAGCGTTTCTGCACAGATCTTGCGTCTATGACGTTCAGCTCGTGGTGCCATCTTGATCCGTGCGATCCAAATCGAGAGAACAAGCTTCTTGGCTCGTGCTGTCTGAGACCACTGGGAATCTCTGACGAGGCGCGCTTAAATTAACAGTCGAGGGGAGGTCGGGCCAATTGGTGCACGATGCGCTCGCAGCTTTGACGGCTGAAGCTTATCTGGCGCCAGAGTGAAGTCACTCTGCATCGCCTGCGGCGTGAGATCTGCACGTCCAACATGTTTACTCGTGTGAGGCACTGCGAAGTAAACACCATCCTCTTCTACCCCGCCCTCAGCATGCAATGGGGGCTGCGATAGGGTGGATAAATGGGGCGTCGAGGCCTCGCGCACGTCTGTCACACGGTTCTGCCACCGCCTGCACGCCTTTGCTTCTGTTCCCGGTCGAGTCTGTGTAACGATGGGTTGGCGCGCTTCGTAAGCGGCGCTCAGCTCGAGCCAGAAACGAGTCGTCAGCAGCACCCGGAAGGGCGAGCACGCAATCCTCAGCCACCGCGATAGCGGAGCAATGTGGTTTTGTTTCACGAAGCCGCGCGGCCGACGTCCGCGTTGATAATCCGCAACGTCCCGCCACCCTCACGCTCTCTCTGTTCGACCGACTCTTGCGGCCTCCACGGACAGTGACAGTGAGCCCCGCCGAAGATGGGCTAAGCTTCGCCTCGCCGCATCCCGACTGAAGCGCTTGCGCCCACGGACCCCACCACCCGCTGGAACCGCCTTGTTGCCAGCCAGACGCTAAGGAAACGGTCCACAAAACTCGGCATGCACATGAAAGGTTCCCACGGCTGCGAAGGCTGCGGCTCCAGCTGTTGCCCGTCAACTGCGAGAAGGAGGGGAGCAGGGTTGGGCCGGGCTGTCCCACCCGAGAGCGAGCCTTGGCCCGGAGCAGGTGAGCGATGGCGCCCGCAGGCACACCGTCGCCGTCTGCGCTCCTACGGCCCACTCTCCTGCCGCACGCTTGGCCTCGGAAAATACATGTGCTTCTCGCCCGGTTGCTGGCAATCTGGACGGAGTTTATCTGATGTTGCGATACTCCGTGCGCAGCACTGCGACAGCCCTCTCTCCTGCAGGTCCGCCAGCTTCCCACCCTCGTGGTTGTTCCCTAAAGCGCAACCCTAAGCGTGCCTACCTGCTGGACGGCAGCGCCCCACGCGTTGTCCACGGCTCCAAGCTCCAGCTTCCGCAACTATCAGTGGCTGCAGCTGTACTCTCGCTTCTCATATGACCGATGACGCGTCCTTCTCCTGCTAGCTGCTCGAGTGGACATGGCTCTTCTGTTCGGAGCAACTGGTATCTGGCGGTATCATAGGAAGACTTACTATCGGCCTGCATACCACACTAGTCTCGCCTGTGCATTTGGGGTCTTCCTAGAACCGGAGAGCACCCAGCGCTTCGAGTCCAGTGACAACCATTCCGCAGCCCTCTAAGAAGCATCTGCAAGCGAGGCCGTCTCCAGCACATGTAGACCATCCAAATCTGACCATGTCAAGGGGAAAAGTGTGGATCCGGTCTTGGCAAAAACTCCCAGCCCGGTGACTGGAAGCCTCACAGGTTCAGGAACCTTCCAATCCAGGAACTGGCAGGAGTCGAAATGCCCCGAGAAGCTTATAGATGCACCTATCGACCTGTGCTACGGCCTTATCACCGATTATCTGTTCGATGTCAGCCGGCACGGCGGTGGATGCAGCGCAGGCGCGCGCTATGCCTCTCTCTGTGGCTGCGGCGTGGCAGGAGGGCGATATCAGCGCGCATTGGCGCTTGCAGAAGTCGCACGTTCCCACCGCCGTCGCATGGCCCCATCGTCGGCCACTGCATTGGGAACGTCCTCCGATCAGCCTGCAGGTAGGGCTCGTACGGGCCGAACCCTCGTCAGCGCAGACGATTACCTGCCGAATGTGGTTGCGGCTCCCGTGCGGCAGAGCAGGGGTGTACCTGGCCTAGGCGCGCTGCAGAGGCCTGCCTGGAAGCAAGGAACGAAGATCAAAGTAAGGCCGGCGGATCATCCGGGGAAAGGGACAATGGTCTACGGACGCAAGGCGCCTGGCCCTGTGGATCGGCGCTGCTTCTCCAGACGTATGTATACGCGAGAACACATGTCGCGCATGGCTAAGCAGAAACGGCGCATAGGGGACACAAGTCGGGCCCTGCACACCTCCGACCTCCCGACGGCCGACCAGAAACTGCCCGAAAGGCTCTGATAATCTTCAGCGGCCAGTCCCTGATCTACCTGTAGATACCGACACCTGGCCGCCATCGCCTGAGCGCGTCTATCTCCACGACCGTCGCGGCCATGCATAGTGCCTTACGATAGACCGTCTGGCATTGAAACTCCTCAACCCCCCAGCACCGAGGGCACTGCATGCCGCTGAGCACGCTGCAACTGCACGGTGGCTCGGGGATTATAGAAGTTCGATGCAGCGAAGCAGTCCCACCACCAGAGACAATTCTCCTTCTTTGCTCCGATGCATGACGCAGGCCTACGCAAACCACCCCAATTCCGCAGCAGGCACTTGGCAGTTACAGCTTGCACTGGCCAGTCAACGCGACGACTGATGTTCTGGAGCCCTATCGCTTCTTCCGTTCACGGCTCCTTTGCCGCAGAAAGCCACACACCTTACGCCCGACGATCCTGCATGGCCCCCGACACGGGTGCGCATCCACCCACCTCTCTATCTACAGAGGGCGTCTCGCCTTCTGAAGCTACTAGTGCTGCACGCCCGCTATTTCTGAGTTATCGTAGTATACCTCCACCGCACACCTCCGCCCCGAGCCCTGGGAGCGCAATTCACTAGATGACGATAGGCAACTTCTCTCACCCGTCGACGTCGGTGGTTGAGCGCGCACCACCTGCGGGGCATCTCGGGCTTAGACGAGCCCGACAGGGCTATCGAGATGCTCGCGACGCTTTTTCCTAATCCGACCACATGCTAGATGATCAGGAGCACATCAGCCAGGAATATCGGAGATCGGCGCGCTGCTGCTGACGGCGGGACTCCACCGCAGCGCTTCGCGACCGTTTGCAGGGCTAGCCCGCTTTGGACCGGCGGCGGCGGCGGCGGCGGACAGAGCTCCAGCCTTTTAATTTTTTTTTTCCCAGATGTCCTTCTCCACCACCATCGGCCTTCAGCGAGACGTCGGACATTGCTGGACCTGAGACAGGGACGTACGGGCTCCACGCGGGTACGGCCGTTGCCCCCGTACTCGCAAGACGATCCGAGCGGTGGTCTGGGCTCCTTACTACGCGACGGGTCGACCTTTTTCGTCACACCTGCGTATTGCAGGCGTTGGGGGGGGGGGGGGGGGGGGGGGGGGGGGGGCTCAGCTGTTTGCTCCGAGGCAACAAGTTTCCCGCGGGTTCGCTGGGCGGCACGTCCTCCACACCACTTCGAGCTCGACATTCGCACGCGGAATTTTGCAAGATGGGAAGGATTTTCTGTCCATGCGACCCTCACGCAAGGGAAGCCCCAAAAACGAATGTCCAATGCATTTGCTAACAGATTCCCAAACGCCCAGTGCAGCAGTGAGTTCCTCGCAGCCTCGCTGCTTCGCTTACACAGAGATTAGGAGGTCGACCACAAACCCGCGCATTACGTTCCGCCAATCTATGCTCGCCGGCGGCGGCGTCTACTGCGGTTTGCTGTCCAGAATCAAGTTCACGTCACTCGCTAGCCTCTCGGCCGTCGTCTTGAACAGGCGCGGGATGCCCGTCTGCTCGAAGGGCGTGCCGTCGAGGACCATCTTGGCGAGGCCCTTGGACGACAGGCAGATCAGCGGCATGCCGTGGCCGTTGAAGCCGCCCATGATGAACTGGCCGGGCTTGTCCGGCACCTCGCCGATGTGTGGCATCATGTCGGCGGTGTACTGCGCGCTGCGGGTCAGCCAGGCCCGCTCGCGTCGAGCCGGAGCACGGTGGTGGTGGTGGAAAGACTCACGCCCATGACGCCGGTCCAGATCCTGTCGACCTCGGCGCCGCTCTGCTCCCAGCCGCGGTAGTTGCGCTGCATGAAGCCCGGGAAGTGCTGCGTCGCGGGCTCGATGAGGGAGGCGTCGTCGGTGACGCCGTACCAGTGGCTGCGGTCGTGCCAGAACCACTGCTTGGCGCCGCCGATGATGATGCTGCCGTCGGTGCGGGTGATCTGGTAGTCGTAGATGCCCGGCGCGTACCTCAACTAGTTGCTCGGTTAGGCATGGGGTGCTCGCGGCCCGTGATGGCGGGATGGCGTTGAGCGCGGGCGCGAGTTTTCTTTACGTACGCTGTAGGTGTTTGGCAGGTGCGGCTTGGGCTTGCCGCCGGGCACGGCGATCCTGCTGCAGATGCCCTTGACGGGGATGATCTTGTCGCGGTACTGGGGCGCGACGCCGGCGGTGTAGGCGTTGGTGCAGTAGACGACCTTCTTGGCGCGCAGCTGGCCGCGCGGGGTGCTGACGGTCCAGAAGCCCTGTTGGTCGCGCGTGTCGGACACCTGGGTGACGGGCGTGTGCGTCTGCAGGTTGACGCCGCGCGACACGCAGAGCGCGAGCAGGTGCATGACCAGCTTGTACGGCCTGCGGAGTGGTGCGCGTTAGTCAAGTGGCTCCCAGTCTGCCCTCCCCAGCCGCATCCTCGCCGTGCGCCGCGCGCCTCACTCCTCCGCCGCCGCCGCCCTAGTTTTCCGTGCGCTCCGCCTTCGTCTGCAGCGTCACCGCTGTCTCCCGCTGCCCGCACCACGCCGCCGCCCATATTAACGCAGCCCCCCTCCGCCCCGGCACCATGTTTCCCTGAAACGCGACTGTCGGGAGTGAGTGCCGACACCGGTCAAGGCGCAACAGCAAGCCCACCGGACCCGAAAGCTTATTTCCCCGCGCACCCGGACGCCCTGGGCCCGCACCACCGCATCCCCTTTGCAATCTATGCAATTTCGCCTTGCGCCGGCCCAGCGGGCAGCGGGCCCCGGCAGCGCGGGCAGCCAGCGCGCCAGGGAACGCCAGGTAAGGAGAGAGGGAGGCAGAGAAGAGGCGGCGGAGAAGAAGAAGAAGCACTTACCACACGTGCCCGGCGGTGAACGTGAAGGCGCACTTGGCGCCCTTGACCCCGGAGACGCCCTCGGCGGCGGCGCCCTCGGCGAAGAAGACGTCGCGCACCGAGGGCCGGCCCTGGGCCTGCAGCTCGAGGAACTCGCGCTTGCACTTGTCGGCGTGGGCCTGGTCCAGGCACACGTCGACGGCGCGCGTGAGCACGAAGTCGCAGTCGATGCGCTCGCGCTCCACCAGCTCCTTGACCGCCAGCACCTGCGACGACTCGAACAGCGCCAGCTCGTCGGCCGCCGCCGCGCCGTACAGCGCCGTGTATTTCGGGACTTGGAAGTAGACGTCCGGCTTGAGGTGGCCGCCTGTTGTGTGCGTGCGCCCCGGGTCAGAAACTCTCTCTGGCGTGCCAGACACAACCACCTGAAGGAATCCCTCTCGTGATCTGCTTCCGTCTACGTACCGTTCCTGCCCGTCGCGCCCGAGCAGGCCTCGCGCGCCTCCAGGATGACCATCTTGGGCGGGCTCGGGTTGTCCTGCAGCATGTGGTAGGCCGTGGTGGCGCCCGAGTAGCCGGCGCCGATGATGACGACGTCGGTCTCGGCGGGTAGGTCGGGCGTGGTGCGCGCGCTGTCCAGCTCGTGCAGCTCCGTGCGCCAGAACGGCGTCACCGCGTTGGGCACCGGGTACGGGTACGGCGCATGCTCGGTCGAGGGCTCGGTCGAGTATATTGACGAGCCGGAGGGCTGCATTGTGCTGGAGATCTGGGAGAGGCGGGCCTGAGCGCTGTTGGCGGGCGACATGGCGACGGTGGGGGTTGGTGGGGAGGGAGGGGGGAGAGGTGGTCGGCGGTGGAGCAGCGCTGAGGTCTACTGAGGCATCTGACGGCGCACTGAAGCAATCAATCACTGTGCACCAAACACGGTGGGCTGTATATAAGACGTTGGGTGTGCAGGAGCAATCACGACGGCGGCATTAGCTGGGCAGAGAGATCATTCGACCAGCGCAACACCACGCCCCGACATCGGGCGCGGCAGCACGCGCGACTCCGTTGATTGCGGGGCGGCGCGCACTTGTCCCAGGGTCGCCAGCTGCAGCGAAGGGTGGGAGAGGCGCGTTCGAGCTCACTGCTGCACGGAGAGATCGCTGCGGCCCGCGCTCGTATCAGGCCGGAGAACGGCATCTGGGGCTCGGAGAAGCGCGGCGGCCAGCCTATCGATAGGCGCATGCACAGCATCGGGAGCTATGGCCAGCGGCCAGGGAGGCAAGATTGTGTTTGTTTGCTTTTGCTGCGGCTCGGCTACGCTATGACGAAGCCGCGATGATCTTGTCGGCCATCTCCAGCGGCGTCGCCGCCATCACGTCCATCTCGCCAAAGATCTCCGTGCACGGCTCCTTCTCCCACACGCTGGTGTACGCGCCCTTGAAGCTGCGCGCCGGGTCAGCTCACGCACGCACGCCGCGCCCGCAGGCAGGAGAGGAGCACTTACCCGACCGTCCTGGCCGCCGACACGTCCCACATGTGCGCCGCCGCGAACCACTTCTCGCCGTCGCCGAGCGCCTGCAGCGCCGGCTCGTAGGCCTTGGGGTCCGGCTTGCCGATGCCGCTGGAGTCGCAGCTCATGAAGTTGGCGTCGGGCATGGGCACGCCGGCCTTCGCGAAGTAGCCGCCCACGCGCTTCTTGTCGCCCGCCGTCAGGCACCAGCACGTGAAGCCGGCCGCCCGCAGCTTCGCGAACATCTCCGGCACGCCCTCGCGCATCGTCAGGTTGGAGTACGCCTCGGTGATGACCGCCAGGTCCGCGTCCGTCGCGAACTTGCGCGGCTCGGCGATGCCCGCCTGGTACAGCATGCGGTAGAAGAGCGCCGCCTGCACCTTGGAGAAGACCGTGTAGCGCCCGGACAGCGAGAGGTACGTGTACTCGCGCTCCGCCGCCTCCATCCACGCGAACGCGAACAGCTGCGGCTTGATGCCCTCCTTGGCGAACCGCTCGCCCAGCTGCGAGGCGATGGCGTCGAACCACACCTGGTACCCGACGCAGGTGCCGACGACGTCGAAGACGACGTGCTTCTTCGTGGGGGCGGACATGTTCGGCGGGGTGGCGGTGGTGCTGTCGAGGAGCGAGGATCCGAGGAAGAGAGGGGATGCAGGACGAGAATGCGGAATCGAATTCGCAGCCAGGGAAACAGCTAAAGAAGACAGCAGCCTCTCCGACCTCGCTCGCGCCATGCGGATCTCCCAAGCCTTGGTGTGGCCCGCCCCTGCCCCTCTACGGCTCGCGGATAGGATCTCCAGGGCCCTTGCCGCCGCCGCCAGCTCGAACTAAACCCCACCTTTGCCTGCTTCCCCGGACTCTCGGCCACGTGAAGCTGCTGACCGCGTCTCGGGTGAATGCGAGCGCACCGCGCGTCCACACGCTGTCGTCCGATGCTGCCCTGCTTTAGTACGCATCGGTGATAGGAAGCAGCTCAAGCTCTGCCGAGCCCGCCGTCTCCTGCTTGGTGAAAGCTTTGCGCCTCCACCTTCCCGCTCCAACCCACAGGGAGCCTGTTTGCGGCGGATCGTCCGCGTCGACTGCTGCGATAGGTAGCGCATCGGAGGTTTTGGACGCGTTCCTGGTGCTTGCAGTGGCGGGTGGTTGCGTACGCAGATGCACCATGACAGCGCCGCAGCTGCTCCCGCCGGCTTAATCCAGTATCGAGATCCTGGACGGCCCAGATAGCGTCGCAGTAGATGAAGCTGCGACGCCCCCCGACGACTTCCGTCGCCATTCTTGCTCGTCCGTCCCGCTGTGCACTCGGCGGTTGTTGTGTTGTCTTCCTGCCGCGACAGCCATGGCTCAATCCGTTGGCGAGCCCGAGCTCACCCCCAAGACACCATCCTCGGCGTCGCAGGACACCGTCTCTGGAATCGGGAAGAAAGATGCCGCCGACGTCGCTGTTGATTCGTCGCCCGATGCTGCCGAGAAGGGCGTCGGCGTAGTCGACCTGGTAGAGGTCGGATACGAGCGTTCTTTGAAGCGACGGCAAATCATGATGATGGCCTTTGGGGCCGGCATTGGGACCGGCCTGTGGGTCGGCACTGGAAGTGCGCTGTCAAAGGGTAGGTGCCGAAGAGAGTGAAGAGACGTTGCGTGGTGTCTCTGTGCTGACTTTGCGCAACAGCCGGCCCAGGAGGAATCGCCGTTTCCTACACCATCATGGCAGCAATTGTGTACATCATGTATACATCGATTGGGGAAATGACTAGCTACAAACCGGTCCACGGGGGCTTCACAAGACAAGCGGGAGTAAGTGCCCGTCTTCCACAAGCAGCCTTTGGCTTACGCAGAGATAGGACTATGTCGATCCCGCCCTCGGCTTCGCGATTGGTATCAACTTCTGGTTCAATGTAAGCTTCTCATCCTGCTGTGGAATATCGACTGTCAACTGACGACTATCAGTGGGTCATGTGAGCGCTCAGTTCTGTTTCCGAGGGTATCTCCAAGGACTGACGTGTACCAAGGATCATTCCTGCCGAGATCACCGCTTGCATCTCTGTGCTGCACTACTGGGAGGCCTCGTACAAAGTGCCGTTGGCGGCATGGATCACCATCTTCCTCGTCATTATCGCCTTCGTCAACATCTGGCCAGTGAAGTTGTACGGCGAGGTGGAGTTTTGGTTCTCCTTCCTGAAGTGTCTCGCCCTTGTCGCCATCATCTTCTTCATGATCGTCATGACCAGCGGCGGCATCCCAGCCACGCACGGCCCAATCGAGTTTAGATACTGGAAGGATCCCGGCGCTTTCGTGAACGGCATCCGTGGGATCGCAGCGGCCTTCGTCCAGGCCGGCTTCAGCTTCGGCGGCGGTTAGTCTCGGTGTTCCTGAGACGCTGGTCTTTGCTAATCTCGAACGCCAGGGGAGCACATCGCCGTCATGGCGGGCGAGGCCAAGGACCCCCGCGAGACGGTCAAGCGTTCGGTCCGGCCACTGTTCTGGCGCATGTTCGCCTTCTTTGTGGTGAATATTTGTAAGTGCAACTCAGTTCTTACCTTCCGGTTCTGTGCTCACTCCCATTAGGGCTTGTTGGTATGTGCATCCCATACAACGAGCCCAACCTTGTCAACGCGTCCGGGACGCTTGCATCCCCCTTCGTGCTTGCGATCAGGGCATGCAACCTCTTCGGGCTTGCGCACGCACTTAATGCTTTCATTCTCATCACGGTGATCTCGTGCGGCATAACTTCCGCATACATCGCCTCGCGCACGCTCTGCGCGCTGTCGGACATGAAGTGGGTGCACCCGGTGTTTGGGCGCAAGGATAAGCAGGGACGTCCATATGTCGCCATGACACTGTCGATGATCCTTGGCGGCGGTCTTTGCTACCTGAACTGCAATTCGACGGCCGAGGAGGTGTACAATTGGTTCTCGTCGCTGGTAAGCGCTGCTGCTAAATTTGCAGCGAATGCCATGACACACAGCTGACACGGGGGCAGGTCGGCATCAGCGGATTTCTGCAGTGGGCCACAATTTACTGGATGCACATCCGATTTCGCAAGGGCCTCAAGGCGCAGGGCATCGACCACAAGACGCTGCCGTTCCACGACATGTTCGCGCCGTGGAGCCAGTACCTGGGGCTGCTGGTCATCTTCCTGATCATGGTGGCCGAGTTCTACCTCGCCGTCTTCCCGTTCGACGCGCCGCCGAGCGCAGAGAATTTCTTCGCAACGTACATTGCGGCGCCGCTGTTCGTGTTCGACTACTTTGCCTACAAGTGGTGGTATAAGACCAAGATCGTGCGGCCCGAGGACATGGATTTCAGTGAGGCGTTCCTGTTTGACGAGATGGAGCGGCGGCAGAAGGCAGAGGAGGCAGAGCGGCCCAAGCAGCAGCAGAGCATGGGCCCGGCGGGCATTGCTCGCCGGGTGTGGTCTGCTCTCGTGGGATGATGGTGAGGGGTTTGTGTCGACGGAAGCCGTGCAAAGCCGTGCCGCGCTGGATCGGTACTTGGCCATCGGTGGTCTGTTTGTCGGGTCTACTGTGTCATGGAGAGAAAACTCTGAACGGCGCAGCAATGGCTCATGGATCTCCCCAGCTCGCCAGCTGTAACGCAGCTCTCGTATCCACGGTGCCCGTCATGACTCTAGCCGGTGTTGGTGCTCGCTCTCCTGAAATCACCAACAGCCCCGACATGTCCAACACACCCCACGCCGCGCCGCCCCAAAATAAAACAAAAAAAAAAAATAGCACTGGTGGGCCGGAGGGCAGCGGCCGGGCGGGCGTGAGCGGACGGCGGCTGCTTCTGGCACGGGGCGCAGAGATCTTCGATGGGCCACGGGGCGTCAGTCGGCACGCTCTGTGTCTGCTCGCAGCGGCAGGGCTGGTGCTGCTGGGGCTTTCACATGCCGCATGCCGCCTGCGCGGGCGATCGCGTTTGCGGTGTTGCTGGCCGAGCGGCGGAAGAAGCCAGTGTGCGGTGCAGCACTGCCTCGTCCGTTTGTCTGCTCGCGCTGCCGCCCACAGACCGCGCAGAGGCCCAGCCGGCGGAGCGCTACCGGGACGGTTCCTGGATGAGCTGTGACGTTGCAATCAGCACGCAGGGGCCGTGGACCCGCGCAGCCGTGGGCCATTGGCCCCAGAGCCTCGGTGCGGGCCGGGCGTGCGAGAGCAGCTGTCTGGCGCTGCCGTCGTATTCTTATCAGCGCGCTGATTGTGTGCTGTCGTCGTGCCGCCGTGCCAGGAGTGTCGCCCTGTCGCGCGGTCGCCCTGTCGCTGTTGCGCTGCCGCCCGCCGTCATCACGCCGCGCCAACGCCAGCCACCCGAGCTGCTGCACGCCCGCGCCCGCGCCAGCGCCAGCGCCACGGCGCCGCACGCCGGGTAAAGAGCAGCAACAACAGCAATAAGCCGCCGGACGGCCTCGTCTACCCGGCCGTAAGCCCGCGCGCAGCCGTCTGCAGCGAGCGCGCCCGCCGCGACCAGACGCGCTCGCGGTGCTGCTGCTGCGATCGCCCGGGCGCCGCCGCCTGTGCAGCCAGTTTCTCCGGTTTCACCGCGCCTGGGATGAGCGAGCGGAGGCCGGCAGCCCACACTGCGCGCCGCGCCAAGCGTGTCCGTCGCGACGGGCGCTGGCACTGGCACTGGCACTGGCACCGGCACCGCGCCGGCAGCTGACCAGTGCCGCCGGGCACGCAACGGGCAAAACACCCGCCAGCTGCCCTCACGCGCCTAGGCGGGCGCGCCGTCGCCAGGGTCTCCCCTCCCCAACAGATAGACGCCGCCCGCCGCGCTGTTCTAGAATTTCTGGAAGGGCTGGTGGAATGTCGAGCCGGCGCCATCTGGGGCTAATGGCGTGCGCGCAGCTGCTGCGATTGCCAGCAGCCGACCTCCCGGCCTGGGGCCCCCCGCCCAAGCCTGCCTGCGCTGCGCTGCACCTCCGCCTCCAACCGCACCGCACGCCCCGCCCCAGCGCTGAGCACAGAGCACCGCGAGCATCCAACGGCCCGAGACGACTGCTGGCCAGCGCCCGCGAGCCCTGCGCCCGTCCCAAGTGGAGCCCCAGCGCGCCCGCGAGTCAATGCGTCCGGAGCCGTCACACTGACCCCGCCAGGGTTGCTGGCCCTACCGCACCACTCTGTTGCCCGCCCAGCGTCCGGCCTGCACACCACCCGCACTATCGTCGCCGATGCCTGAGGCCTAAGCGAACCGCTCAATAAACTCAATCGTGCATCTCCCGGCGGGGCCCTCTCGCGGACCGCCCAGCGCCCCTCTTCCCCTCCGCAGCAGAGGGACCAACACTTGCGAGAGGCATAGGCCACCGCCTGCCCCCCCAAGCCGTTGGCTGGACGGCCATGCTCCCCAAGGGGATTAGGAGCCACAGTCTCTGGCGCCCGTTGCTGGAGGCGGCCGGCCCCGTTCGACCACGACGGCCCTCTGCGCCGCCGGCCAGCCATGCCAACACCGTCGCGCGGTCGAGAGAACAGGGAAGCCCGTCCGCCACAATCAGCCTGCTGCGCCCTGGGGGGAGGGGGGGGCGGCCGGCGCCAGCAACACCACGCCGATTGCCCGATCTGGCTAGCCCAGGAGCCGACGGTGCTTTGCATGCGCAGCCAGGCCCCGAAGCAAGCTTCCCCTCGTGGGCCTGTTGTGGAAGCTTCGGTGCGTTCTGGAACTTGCAGCTTTCCAGGTCCCCGTCCGCTCCTGCATGCAAGCTGTCGCATGACTGCAAGCCTCGTAAGTTAGCTGCAGCTGCCGAACGGGTGAGCTGCGGCACGAGCAGGAGAACCTTCCGACGCAGACGCACCCGGGTGTGACAACCTTCCTTCTCCAACTCTATGTTTTCCTTTTGCGTCAGCCTGCTCGGTCTCCTTCATTGGCTGTGCGGTCTTCGGGTTTACTCCATGCTCCGGCAAGAGGATTGAGACGCACCCATCTGTCGCGCTGGTATCTGCATCTGGAAAAGACGGAGATGGCCACGCCCGTTCGCCTTCTCTGAGCAATGAAATTCAAGATCCAGTAAATGAATGGCTGTCGTCCTTCGCTGCGAGCGTCTGGAGGCACATCTCGTCTTGGCTCCTCCAACGCGGACCAGTCGTGATGTCATAGAACTCCCGCCTCTTTCTCATCTGCTTATGAATTGAACCACTTCAGTGAATGATCCACCTCTTCAACAAGACCCTTATTGGGCGGCATGAGTTTCCTTCTGTCACCGTCTCTTATCTTCCGGCTTTTTCAAATTTCTCTTGCAAATCTGCTTCGCTATCTTGCCGTCCTCGTCTCGACGTTTGTCGCCTCTCCCGTAATGGTGATCCGTATATCAAGCTCTGGTGGTGATCCTTTCTTCGGGGGCCAATGAACCAATGCCAGTGTTGTCCGCTCCCTGGGTCTGGACGTCTCCTTTGCTGTTTCTTTTTGTCAGCGTCAGTCTTCCGAAGGGAATGGCAAATGGTGCTCCCTACTCTGCCTCCATCCCGCCTCCATCTGCCTCATTGTTCCCGCTCTTTCGCGTTACCGAGAGCCACCGGTGCCGGTAGCCATGGCGTGTTGCATACTGAGCTCTCGATTTGTCCGGGAACCTCTTCTCTTAAACCATTTCCTGCACGTACCTCGCTTGTACTACCGCGTACCAGATATTGCCAGAAATACGACGTTGGTGCACAAAACTCTGCATCCGCGGCTAAACGCGGTTCCCGGTGGGGAGATTTTCTTTTCCTGGCGTCCGCTTTTTAGACTTTTTGCTGCATGAATTCTCTGTCTGCGTGAATTCTCTGTGTCATAATTACCTGATGGTACCTCCGCCGTGGAACTCACGATGCATTGATATGTCCCTTTTTCCTGTTTCGGCGGGTGGTCCTCGACTTGGCATGTTAGGATCGAGCACCGCGCCGCGTGCCGCGTGCGGGAAAATGGCTCGTGTTCAGAGGACAGCTGGCCGCTCGGATCATGGAGAAAAGAACAGCACCACAGAGGTGCTTCATGAAGCACAGCTGCGTAGGGAGTTGAAGCATTCGTCCGGATGTGGAAGTACCGTCGAATACATGCCAAAGCTGTCCGGACGAATGCTTCAACTCCCCATAGCTAAACGTATTTAAGTGAGATCAAGCCTGTGAAAAACTTGTGTGTTTCCTCACGCTAGGCAGCCGACGGCTGCAGCGCCCCTCTGTAACACGAACCTGCTTCGGTTGGGTAATTCGGAAGACCGGTGTTCGTGTCTGGCGGTGAAGACTGCTTCCTTCCTGATTCGGCTTGTCTACGGGTAACGGCATTGTTTTTCGAATCTTCTTCGCTTCGCTCTCGTCTTCTCCTTTCTACAATTCAAGGTTTCAGCGTCTTGTCGTCTGTGCTAGCTTCGCATCTCGTAAACCAGAACCTTCTAGGTCCAGTATGGCCCGAGAATTGTGGGCTTGGTCCATGGTGTTGGGTTCGAGGATGGGATCAGTTTTCTCACCTTCCCCATCCATGTGTTATTCCTCAAGGCTCTCTTTTATCTCTCTTCTTGGCCGACTCCATCAAGGTGCATTTCAAACGGCCCAGTCAACACTCTCGTGTATGCCATTCGGCTTCCCTCTCCTTGTTCCATCGGGATCGATCGAGTGTTATGTGTAGGCATGGTGTTAGCAATGCATATCGAACTACGCGGGAGCATCTAGAAGCTTGCGGAGCCGTAGATGTCGTACGATCTAGAAAGTCATCCTTCTCCTTTTGGCTCATGCCATCCAGCTTCGCCTTGCGCTTTCCCTCTGCCTTCTGGTTCAATACCTTCTGCTTGGCCTTAGATGAGGAGCGAGCAGCGGCCGATGAAGAAGATGTCATGGCGGCGCGGTCTGCCACTTTCTTGCCAAGCTTCTTCTCGCACCCTTTTTGCGTACTTTCCTCGCACTCGTCGGGATCCCGCTCCTCAATCCGTGCCTTGCGCCTGGCACTGCGCTCGGTGCTCTCATCGTGCAAAAAGGCTTCTCGAGCGTCGTTGCTCATGGCACTGAACATTGCCTGGCGCCTGACCCTCTTGCTATCGTTGCACCGCTTATCAAATGCAATCCTTTTCTTCGGCTGGCGCAGTTTGTTGCGTCTTGCTCCACGCTGACCTCCGCTCGGCTGAGCACGAGTTGAGCTGGTCAAGGTGATATTCGCGATGGTGAGGTAGGAGAGCTTCTGTAAGATAAAGCTCATCGTTTGAGTATCGGGGTTCTTGGCCGTTATGCATTGGTATTGGCTTGGTTCAGAGATTGGTGGCACGATGGTTTCAAAGCTGTGGGAAGACTACCAGGATTAGCTGAAGTGAATAGCTTTCGAAACGAATTGGAGGGAATGAAGGTCTGCTGGGAGCAAGTGGCGTACTGGCGGCTTGTGAAGTAGATGAACCACATTGGGGTCGAGGCTTCCATATGGAATTTGGTAGGAGGCTGGACCCTCGAAAGGATCGTCTTGAAGAACGTTCGTCCAAGAACTGAGATGAAGGAGCCGCTTCCTGATGTCGGGAGTGTGAGATAAAATGTCGTCTTCCCAAAATTAGTGAATCGTCGTGGGAAACGATGGTAGTGGCACGTCTAACATGCTCAGCGATACTCCAGTTGTTGGTCGAGTTGCCGTCTTTGCCACACAGTATCGGAGGTGAGGAATTGCGAGTGGCATGGGGAGGTAGCAGTAGTGAAGCTTTAGTGATGACGTCAGCTGGTGGTCGAGTCGCCGTGTCTCCGCGACATAGTAGGAGAGGTGAGGAGCTGTGAGTGTTAGGCTCTAGAGAATTCGTGCAGAAGCGCTTCTGATTGTGTGTGTATGACTCCGTGCTAAGGTTGGAAGGAAGAAAATGTAGTAGACGGGACCCGCGGTCTAGAACCTGCTGGCTGAATCCAGAAGTAGGACCATGAGAGCACTACTCCTGCATTTCTACTTCATGGATTGGCAAACCGGCTACCTATGCCATCGAAGGCCGCCCCTACCCCTTCAGTTTCCAGATCAGGCTCGTTCTTGCTGTCACAACGCAGTCTTCCAGGACGGTCTGCCAGTCCAGTGATCAATCCGGTGACTACGCTCTGCCTCGAGCCTAGCTCTGTCGATTCCTACGCTTTTGTCAGCAGCCGAGCGAGGTTCCTTCCTTCCAGAGTTTCCGTCGCGGGCATCTGACCTCGCTAAACAGACGCTTGGGCTCCACTTCCTCTGCATATATAAACTCTCCTCCTCCTCGCCCTTCGCTCCTTTTCTCTTCTTCATCCACAACTGGATACAAGCAGATACAACTAGATCAACACTACAGAGGTCAATATCTGGGAGTGCCAGTACTAAACTAAGGCTGAGTCAAACATTCCTCCCCTTCCATTACAAACGACAGTTCTTACACGACAGGCTCAACTACTCCTCTACCACACCGGTGGTCTCAACCGGACAGACTCATAGCCTTAAGCTATGACTTGGAAGCTCTTGGGCTTAATAAGAACTTTTTTTCGTTGTTCGCTTTGACATGCTCAAAGCCTCAAGGAAGAGAAATGCCAGTAACTATGGCTCACAACTTCTGGCTAGCACAATCTCATCACTATTCGTTAAGCCATTTGGCAGAACTAGGGCCCTGAGTGAGAGTGCCCGGCTTCGTCTTCTGCTTTCATGCATGTCAGTCAAGCCAACTGCCCATGGTGAGGCGCCTGAGTGACAGCCGAAGAAGCATCAGGATGGCTCAATGATGGTCTGCTTCGTGCCAGGCCAATGGTGTTTCTTGTGTTGGCCTCGCGATAACGATGTGATGCTAGGCGCCCCGCCGACTGCATTCTTTGCGATCTCTTTGCGACGGGGCTCTTCCAATTTTCGGCGCGATCCAGCCGGGTTGAGCGTCGCAACTTTGCATTAGGTAGTTCAAGTCGTCTAGTTCGCTCGCAATAGCAAGGAAACTTTGAACAGTTCGTGAAAAGTCCTGGTACATTCTTCCTGGTGTTTCACTTCACGTCATTGTCCGTAATTATTGAACTGTCGCATGCCCGCCCGTACGGCACCACCCGCCTCCGACATCCAGCGCACCCTACAGCTTCTCTTCTTCCCTTCTACAACCAGACAACCACACTCCCAAATTTGCCCTTTTCAAACAACAAGATCTCCTTCACGAGCCTACATACCGCCACATCATGTCCACAGCCCCCAATCCCACCCGCATCATCAAGACGCGCTCCGGCCGCGTTCTTGACCAGGCCGCGTTTGAGGCCACCATCGACGCCGGCTTAGCCCGCCGCGAGCGCGAGCTGACGTCTCGCCGCGCTAAGGCCAAGAGGGCGGCTTCGCGCCTGTCGGAGAAGGCTCAAGAGGTCAAGAAGAAAGTTACGGCCGCGCTCAGGTGCTAGACGGTGAGTTGCCTTGCCATACATAAATCGCTGTCATGCCGTAGCTAACCGAAATCTTGGTAGCAGATATTCGCACATCCTCTGGCCAGATTGCCATCGGGACGAAGATGAGGGCGAGACGCAGGCAGAATTCGGCTGGCAGTAGATCAAAGGCAACCATCAACATGGACGAATGCTTGTAGGAGTTCAGTGAAAGGCTTGAAGTTAGAGAATTGGTATTCCGCTGCCGCGGTATCAGATGTTCGCTCGAGACGTAGTCGAGCGATAGCAATACGAATCGGTTGAAGCATCCCCTCCCTGGAGACGGATCTGGTGTACCCTCAGCCCCTCAAACTCATCGCCATTCGGAAAGAACTCTTTGTCCACTTTCATGCCTCCTCCTGGTAGCACATCCACCTTGACCATCCATGATCCTACACCTTTGGGATAGAACTGATCATCCCAGGAAGAATACAGCGAGTTCGTGAAGTACACGCGGCGTCCGTCCCGGCTGACCTCGACCATTTGCGGTCCGCCTCCCAGGGGCTTATCCGGCCTCGACGGATGTGGAGCCGGATTAACCACGCCACCCAGCTTGACGCTCCCCGTTTCCTTCGGCTGCTGAGGATCGCTGACGTCGAACTGCTTCAGCTCACCCGTGGCCCAGCACGCCACATAGAGGTATCGATCGTCGACGGACAGGTCGATGTCTGTGATGATGGGCGGCACCGCACCTCCAAACCCCTGCAGCAGCGGCGGCAGCTTGCTCACATCATCCGTGCGCTGCGCCGGAATGGAAATCACCTTCTCAGCCTTCCACTTCTCCCCCTCCTCGGCCTCCTCATCGAGATACCACCGGAACACCGAGCCCGACAGGTCGGCCGTGGACACCGCCACGCCGACGAAGCCCCACGTCGCCTCCGGATCGTGGCTCGGCCGCACCTCCAGCACCATCTGGTGCTCGGCGCCCAGGTCGACGCGCTGGGCGTGCCGGCCGCGGGCCAGGTCCCAGAAGTGCACGGCGTGGCCGTACCTGTTCTGCAGCAGCAGCTCGGGCACCAGGCCGCCCTCGATCATGGACGGACTGCCCCACTCGCTCGAGATGAGCGCGTTGCGGTTCAGGTGCCACCACGCGTCGTAGTGGAAGTGCTGCGGCCCGCGCGCCGTCTCCCACGCCCGCACCACCGAGAACGTGTCGTGGTCCAGCAGCGCGATGCCGCCGGGCCCGTCGTCGTCGCCGGCGTCGGGCGCCCCGCCCAGGCACGTCAGGAAGACGCCGGACGGCCCGCAGTGCACCGTGTGCGGCCGCGAGTAGCCGGCCGCGGACGAGAGCTCGGCGGCGGCGATGGTCTTGACGAGCTTGGGGCTGCGCGGGTCGGGCTGGACGTCGAAGATGAAGATGTTGGAGGAGCGCAGGCCGGGCACGATCAGGTAGCGCCGCTGGAGGTGCGAGGTGTCGTGGCCCTCGTGCTTGAAGGCGCTGGAGCACGCGTTCCAGCCGAAGTGGTGCAGTTCGTTGCCGGGCGGCACCTTGGACGAGCCGACGATGTGGCCGAAGGTTGTGGAGCTGGGGTTCAGGTCTACGACGAAGACTGCGTCTTCCTTCTTGAGCTCAGGGTCGAAGGCGACCACGTAGGCCAGCTCTTCGGCCGGAGCGGCGATGGCGTCGGCGGCGGTACGGTAGAATGTGGGATCCATATTTCTGTGAAGTCTTCTCTTCTTTGAGGGGAGTGTCAGTGTGCTGTACCAGAGGTTGCTGGAAATTGCTCACATCTGCTTCTTGTCTCAAGGAAGATTCCAGCGGCGTCGCAGCCTCAGTCCTTTATGGATGCTCGCAATGCCAGCCATGCGGTCATCAGCTAAAGGGAATATGACATTCAAAGGTCGGCGACCATCCGGGGGCGTTTATGCAAAGCTGATCTGGCAGGGGAGCTCTGAGCATATAGTTTGACCCCTCCTTTTGTACGATGCGGGGAAGCACGGATTGGTAATCGCAAAGCGAGGGGCAGCCCATTGCCCGACACCTGAGCGCAGTGACGACAGAATGGTAGGTAGAGAGGTAGTACGGATTACGGCGCTGCGGATCACTCCATGGAGCCCCGCAGTGAGATAAGAGCGATATGCAGGGCTGCGCGTTCTGGACTCCAGCCCTACGGCACGGCGTCGACCCGCAGTTCTTCCCTTTCAACTATTTTTGTCTGAGATTCCTAAGCCTGTTGATCACTCGATTATTGATATATGCTCCAGAACGACCTGCTTAGCTACTCCTTGTCGCCGAACTTACGGCACCTAGACTCCTTCGAGACATCCATCCGCACTGCCTTGGCACGACAGCGTCCAGCATGGCACACGGAAATGGGCGCAAAGCTAGCCACTGGCGATCCCCTTCCTTCTGGAATCATCTCAAGAGCGGGTTAGCGAATGGGGTCAAGCGGACGAGGATGTAGACCCAAGCCGGATTGGGAGGATAGGAACCGGCGGTTGTCGACGAAAGATGGTTTTATTGGGTCTATTGTCCACCTCCAACTCCATGTATCTGACGATCCTGTCGCTGTATGCGATATTCTTGGTTCGTGTAAAGTAGCTGCATGGGATGAGCTGCGGTAGATGTCAGGGGGAGCGACTCCCTGTTGCCGCGTCGCCTTTCTCCTTCGATAGGAAGCTTATAGATGTCGCAGCCGCGCAGACAAGACTCCGTCAGGCGCATGCTTATCGCGTATTATCCGAGGACGGCTAGATGGCTCGAAAGCAGTTCGGCAGGCCAGAGAGCTTGGCGATGGAGCGCGGCGGGCATTGGATGTTGATCACTTCTCGTAGAGAGACCTATCGACATTCTCTGAGTATCAGCTTAGTCTGGGATTTTCTGGAATTAGCCTATGCTCCTTGTTTGACGCTTCGCGTTCTGTCGAAACGTTCGAAGCTGTCGGCATCGCTGGCAATCTGTGCCAGGGCCATCCACCGCGCACACTTCGAAGAGGCCCCAACCCTTCGCGGAAGCAAGAGCACCGTGGCGGCTGTGGCTGGTCTCTGCGCTCGATGAAGCTGTTATCCTGGTTCTGGAGCGCGTGTTGGGAGGTCTGGTTCTTGTGCGGGCTCTTTCTGTTGCTGTCGTCGTGTAAGTGCTGCACCATCGCGACAAATTGCCCATCCGCCTGGTCACCGTCGCTGCTCTCGATTGCGACGACCTTGACAGAAGGAAGAACTCTATCAGTGTGCTGGGGAATCTGGTCGTGCGGCATCCTTTCAATGGGCTGATGGTGCTTGCGAGCCGCTGTCTTGCGCGATTGCGGACCATGTACAGGGAAGTCCTGCCCAGAGAGTCGCCTGGGCCTTCGTTTGCCATACGAGCGGCTTTGCTGGCCATAAGTCCTTACCAACCGTACACTGCGGGCTCACAAAGCGGCTGCTGTCCATCGAGCATGTTTTCCCGCCGGGCTACATTGCGCCTGTTCTGTGGCCGTCTGCGGGCGCTGTCTCCTTCCCTGCGCTCACTAGAACCTCAATTCGTACAGCTGTGGAAACTTCCACCACGCCTGCCCACATGTGACAGCTGCCTGCAAAGAATCGGGCAGCAGAGCCGCCGCTCAGTCAGCACGCGAGGTGCCTCTGCCCCTTTCCAGCTTAGCTCGGTGGCGGTGGCCGTCCTCCCTCGATTATAAAAACCCCCCTCCTCGACACTACCTCCCTTTTCTCTTCAGCTCTCCTAGCCTTTTGGCTTCGATCAAGTGTAGTAACTGTTCCTGCCTAGTTTAATCTCCGGCACGCCACCTACGGGGGCACCCAGTTATTACCAGTTTTTGGAAACAGTCTAGCGGCCGCTGAACTTCGTTCATGCCGCTGGTCACAGTGTCGCCAGTATTGCACTGCCTCTGGCTGACGCAAACTTCCTTGTCTTTTTCGTCATACTGCTAGCCATGAGCTGGCACTTGAGGAAGAAGCTTCTTGTCTGCTCTGCTTTCTTGCGGTGTTGACCTTTCCAGCCAGCATGCCAGCTGCTCACCCGCCCACCCGCCCACCCACAGCGCCTGCTACCGCCATAGACCCAACCCAACCAGCACACTCTAGGTAGCCTCGTTTCATGGGCCTCAGCATGCATTCTCGATGTGAACGTCGCGGCAATTCCGGGGTGAGCCTGTTGGTGCCAGACCTGGCTGATTTCGTAAAGTCGCATCCTGCGCAGATGTTGGGCGTCGCGGTCAGTGAAGCCCGGCCAAGCGCACATTGGGAGGCAGCACCTAGGCATACAGGAAACCATATCTTCAAGCTCTCCTGGCCACTGTCCTGATGTTCTGCGGGTCAAGTGTCGTAATGGCCAGTGGCATCGCGAGACGCAGGACTAGTCGCCTGGCGATAGCGAAGGTGGGAGAAAAGCAGCAAGCCTTACTGTGAGTCGCACACCCTATTCTCTGCCTAACTCTCCATCATTTGACAACCCGCGATGCCGGTCCTGGTGTCGTACGCCACGTCCATCGACCAGCGACCCAATACTGGGGCGCGCGCCAACTCACAACATCCGAGCACGAAGCCTACTGGCTGCGCATGTACGAGGGCTGACAAGCTCCATAAGGAGTCCTTTGTCACTCTTCCTCCCCGTCGCATTGTTGTTTCCTGCCCTTGGGTTTCTAAAGAAAAGGGCTCCATTTGTCGCTCGCCGAATGACCTGGACGCTGCCAGCGCAGTGGCGCGCAGCACCCACCGCGCCGCCGCCGTGGTTTGGCGTGGCACTCGCAACTTCACACGATCTCCAGCAGCGATTTTGATGCCGTCGCTCGCAAAGTACAACAGGAGAAGCTTCACATTCCTCCTCTTGTGCCCTCCGCAACCGCTCCCCATCGGTGCAGCGACCCCTACTTCTCACTGGTCCTCCTCACCCCGGTCATTGACTCTGTCACAGGCTGGAACCAATCCCATGCCCCAGAGCCGTGGCGAGCAGACAATTCTACGACAAGTTCCCGCCGAGCGAGACGCCTTTCGACAGAAGGGCAGGCATGAAAGCACTGTACGCCAGCAGCAACAGGCCGACATGACAAGGCTTGCGCAAAGCTGCAGGATTACGGGCTCAACCTTTCATTGATGGAAGAGTGCGCTGGTTCTCCTGGCAGGACGATGTGAGCCTTGCAGGTGCTGTTGACGCCCTGCTTGATGAATTGAAACGCACTGGGAAAGCGCAGCGCCACGACCCTGGGCCGCCCACGAAGGAGAAGCCGTAAGTGACCTAATTTGAGAGAGAAAATCCGGCGATGTTAAGAATCATCTTAGCAACAATGAGTTTACTGCGATAGATTGCCCTGGATGTTTCGCCTTACCAGACTGGAGCCGTCGCTGTGCTGATTCCGTTTCCGAGGCCTCCAACAATGATGTGGTCATATTAAGTCTCATAACAGCCAGAGCATTCAATCGAGCTTTAGGAAATAGTAAAAGGAGGATCAATTTCAGCCATAGAGAGTTGAACCATTCGTCCGGACGTGGATGTGTAGGGCAAAAGATGCCAGCCTCGTCCGGACGAATGATTCAACTCCTCACGGAAGTGCCTTCCAATTGCAAATTTCCCTACAGAACCCATGGGCACTCACAGGCCGACGATAATTATCGGTACACCAAATGGCGCGGTTTGAATAGTGGGTTTCGAACGCCAAAAACACATCGAGGACGAAAGTTGTACAGATGAGACTGTTGCATCGGTATAGAGAACTACAAGGTGAGCTGACGATCTGCAGATACTAATTAGATGGATAGGTCATAGCCTGCGCAAATGCTGAACACAGGCGGCGCTCGCGAAGCTCCCAACGGCTCCCTTCGTTTCATCAGTCTAATATCACCAACTGCTACGACATCGCCAGATTGAAAGTACGGATTGACAGCAGCGATAGAGGAAGCCTTTCGAAGACTTGAGCCTATGCTTTGCCACTATCGCTCGGTTGCCCTAGTTTCGAACGAAGTATGAGAAGAAAGCGCGAAGAAAGTCTTCACGGCGCAGTCAACGGGAGCCGACTTGGCAGGAGAATTTGTGACGCCCGACAGTTCCACATTGCGAAACGAATCGAGAAACTGCCGGAGTAGCATGGTGAGATTCGCCTTGAGTTGACGAGCAGAAGAGCATTGAAAGGGGCGGGAGGATCTGCAGCTGATACTGCGTCATGGTCCGTTGAGGCTCGTCCAATCTCCCGCGGCTGAGTCAGTCTAGGGTTGCAGATGCACAGGGCAAAGCTCTCAAATTTGCGCATGCGGATGGCCGAGGATGAAGTGGGAAGCAGAGGACGACGTTGAAGAGAACAGCAGGCGATGTTGTCGGCTGGTGTTGGTGTCGTGGGGCGGAGCTCTGACCAAGCAGGGAGATCGATGGCTGCTGCGCTGCCTGCTGCCCTGCTGCCCCGCGCTGCTGTGCCCCGCTCCAGCGCCGCGGCGCGTTCTTTGCGCTATCCCACTTCCTCAGCTCGCCCAACGAAGCGCTGCACGTCGTCGAATCCGCGCGGTCGCTCTGTCCTGCTCCCAGCACTCCTAGGCCAGCAGTGCTTCCCTCCCAGACACAATGGCTCACTCTCACTCGCACGACGGACAGTCGCATTCGCACGCTGGTGCCGATCACGGCCATACCCACGAGATCCTCGATGGACCCGGCTCATATCTCGGGCGTGAGATGCCGCTCATCGAGGGCAGGACCTGGGAGGATCGCGCCTTTACCATTGGCATTGGCGGGTAGGTTTGCGACGCTTGGCGCAAGATGCACCGAGAGCCGTGGAGACGCTGACAGCAGCAATGCAGGCCGGTAGGATCCGGAAAGACGGCGCTCATGCTGGCCCTCTGCCTCGCCCTCCGCGACAACTACAGCATCGCCGCCGTGACGAACGACATCTTCACCCGCGAGGACTGCGAGTTCCTGACACGCCACAACGCCTTGCCGGCTGAGCGGATAAGAGCCATCGAGACGGGGGGCTGCCCGCACGCAGCCGTCCGCGAGGACATCTCCACAAACTTGGCGGCGCTGGAGGACCTGCACCGAGAGTTCAAGACGGAGCTGCTGCTGATCGAGAGTGGCGGCGACAACCTGGCCGCCAATTACAGCCGCGAGCTGGCCGACTTCATCATCTACGTCATTGACGTGAGCGGCGGCGACAAGATCCCGCGCAAGGGCGGCCCTGGCATCACCCAGAGCGACCTGCTCGTCGTGAACAAGACGGATCTGGCCGAGATCGTGGGCGCGGACCTCGGCGTGATGGAGAGGGATGCGAGGAAGATGAGGTGAGTCCAGAGTGCTGCATTCTCCCTGGCGCAACCCCACAGGCTGACCTGGCTGCGTTATTTCTCTTCTCCAGGGAGGGCGGCCCCACCATCTTCGCCCAGGTCAAGAACGGAAAGAACGTCGACCACATTGTCAACCTTATCCTGAGTGCGTGGAAGGGCAGCGGTGCCAGCCAGGCGGCGAAGAAGGCATGAAGGCAAACAGACTGAGGACTCGTTGGTCTCTAGGCGCACGTGCGCAGGCACTGTGGTAGTGGCGAGGGCTGCTCATGCTGGCATTTCGATAGAAGATGGCAACAGTGCCATCCAATTGGATGCTTTTCCGCTCCGACATCTGCCCTTCCGCTCGGACGTCGTGTGTCGAAATGTTGCACGGCAGGCAGAGCAAGAACTGTGCTGGGCCTGCGTGGCCGCCTTCGTCGCAGCATCATCAAACATTCGACAGCCACGGCGCCGTCAAATTCAAACCAGGACCAAGACGCCTCATCACAAGGCACCCGCATGCCTTGGCGTGGAGTGTTCGGATGCATGCCGCCGTGAAAGGGCCAAGTGTCTCTCGATCGGCTCTGTGCTTGGCTCGGGCGCAAAGCAAACCCAATAACCCGTTTCTAGCCCCCTGCTCTCCCTTGCTCCCTCTCTTCCCACGACCAACCTAATCCACATTCTTGGCGTGAAGCGACGCCGGACATTCCTCCGGCCGGCCCAGGGTGATCTTGGCGCACGCAAATCCCTCGCGACTCCAGAGACCAACGACCGTATCTCTGCACACCAAGATTCCAAGGTACCGCATCCCTGGCGAAGTCAGACCATTTTCAAGTGATCCGCATGGCCCGCAGCTCCGCCCTTCAATACAACGAAATCACAATAAGGCGGCCACGGAAGCGGCATGGCCAGCATGCCAATGCATCGACATTGGCAATCCCTCGTTCAGCTCATAGGACCCTGCGCCCAATCAGCCATCGCATCCTATTAAAGGGTTAATACGAGAGAAGCTAATATTTGGCTTTTAGGGTTCGCCAAGGCCAAGAACGAGGCCACTCAGTGTCTGGCGGGTGAGGCATCCACACAGCCTCCGCCATCGCGGAGTCTTCCTTTCCCGGCCCTTTCCTGAGCTCCCCGGCCAGACTGAGCTTAATTTGATCGGTGGTGCGCTTTTCCGCCCTGCTTCCAAGCAGGCTTCCACCCCCAAGTGCCAAGCCATGATATTCGCGACTGCTGTTGTCTCCGCTATGCTACTTGCTTCCATTTTGACGTAACTTTCCTTCTTGCCTTGTTGTTAAGGTTGGCTTTCTCTGTAACGTTCTGGACGAACGGGCACCGGAGTCCTTTTGCCTTTGTTCTGGAAGCGCTGGAAGCACACCACACGCAAGCTTTCGTTTTAATTCTTCCACCACAAACTTCCAGAACAAGATTGCATTGTCATTTTTCCAACGTCAGTCAGCGAAGTCAGCGCTCAACTTGGCAGAAACTCTATGGCCGTCCGTTCTTCCGACCTCTTCGCCTCGCGTCGCCGTTGCCGCATTCGTCCGCGTGGGGAAGGCTTCCAAGCAATGCCGCGATGGTGGACGTGATAGATGCGACGGTAGTCAATTACCTTGTTGCTTGGCTCGCTCATCAAACTTGGCTCAACAACACATCGCACATTGCATCGCGCAGCCAGCAGAGCGGAGCGTCGGTCAGTCGGCATCGGTGTCGGTGTGCATGCCGCCGTCGTCTCGCCGCTGTCACGATAGTCGGCGAATACGGCCTTGGTGTGCCGAGTGCTCAGGTCGTTTCGCCGTCAGTCTTGGTCTCTTTGCTGATGTCACATGCTCCATCCACACTTAATTATTCCCGCCACCAGGCGAACAGTGGATCAACGACCTGCAATCTTTTGTGCACATGAACGGACGTGCTTTCGGGCGACTGCTTGCAGGTAAAGCAGGTCTGTAGCTAACCTACAGACACCACATTACATATCCTCCTGGACACCTGTGCTTTCTGCGGCTTGCTTCTTTTGGTTTTTTCGTTGGCCTCAACCGCCAAGCGGCCGGCGGAGTCTTGGTAAACAAGCAGGAGCAACAAGGTCACAGGTGACTCACTTTCGGTGATTCCTCCTCCCAAGACTTTCGCGAGACCAAGAAGTGTCCAAGACCAAGTCTTCCCTCCTCTTGGCGGGCCAAGAACTGGCCCACCAAACCAAGACGGGGACGAGACAGAGGACAGACAGTCCGAACAAGAAGAGGTCTGTGAACCTTCGAGACGTCGACTTTGTCATCTTCCAGCCGTCAGCTTTTCATACTTCGATGGCGTGCCCACATCATGGCGGCCCGTCATCGCGAGAAAGGAAAGAAAGTACTCCACTTTCTCTAGTCCGTTTACCCCCTGGCCCCATCCTTCGCCATCACCCGATTTCTTTGCAGATCGTCGGACAAGCCCATGGACGAGCATGCAGCAGTCGCATGCGAGCGCCAGAGGGTGAAAAATCATCCGCCAATCCACTTCGTGCTACCGGCCGCTCACTAGCTCCCCATACTGCGTACCGAACCGTCCTACGCCCGCCTACCCGCTTGCTGGTAAACCTGATCATCAACAAATCATGATCGAACCAGAGAAAAAAATGCCCTCATAAGGGCTCCTCATCTCCTCCCGTCACACACACAGACACGAGACCACGGGGTCTCCGCAGCGCGTAACGCCCGCCCGCCTAGCCCAGACCCAGCGGGCCGGCGCATCGTCGCACGCTGGCTGAATCACAAGCCGGACCGACGCACCCGATCTCGGCCTTACGTGTGTGCGTGGGAGAGCGGGAGAGGTTTGCTGCTGCCCGCATCCAGCTGCTCCTGCATCACGCTTGGTGTCCGCTTGCCTGAGGCAACGGGCGTGCATGGCTAAGCATAGGCGCCTAAAGGCGGTGTGAATGTCCAGCCGCTCTTTGCTCTCCCTCCCCGTCCTCGTCCTCGCCCTCGTCCTCCTCTTCTTCCCCCTCGGCTCTGTTCTTCCCTGGCTGAAGGGTTGAGCCGATGGCAGGATCGGTGGCTGGACGCGCGGCGCGACAGGGCCAAGAGGCAACGCAATTCGCTACCGGCTATGCGTGCAATCGGTCAAGATGGGAAGGAAGGAGCCTTTCTCCAGATAGCAAGCGAGGCCAAGTAAGCCGAGATACGTCGAATCGGACAAAGACAAGACGATGCAGGCCCTCGGACATGTGGTTTCGGAGGAGACTACTGAGGATGCGCAATAGCTCGGGATACCCGAGCGGTTGGTCTGTGCCATTTCTTGGTGTACAGAAGCGGATGGAGCCGATCTGGTTCCTCTTGGCCTCTCGCGCTCGTGACTTGGAAGAAAAAAAAGTATGGATGTTTTCGCTCTGCCTGCCGGCGGCGCTGCTCTCATCGCAGTGATATCATAAAAGTAAGAAAATATGTCCCGAGCGCCCCTTTCGTCTTCGCGAGTATAATGCGTACAAGGTTTGTTACGGAGAAAATGCACAAAATTTCAACACAAGTTGGGTATAACCGTTTCCCACACACCGCTTATCCTTTGCCCCTCCAATCCCACCCACATAGAAGAAAAAAACGACCCCTCCCATCCAGGACGGAGAAGAGGTGGTCTTCTGATAATTCCCTGCCTCCATAGAACGTGCTATCCAGGTGCCTACGCCGTGACCATGTCGTGACAAAGATCACCGAGGAGGCCAAGAACCGTGATCCAGCTGCAGTCGCCGTTCAGCAAAAATGGGAAGGGTCCATCCGTTGAAATCCACAAAAAAACGCCAGATCCAGTGTCCCGCTAGCTATGCATCGTCAAAAAGCAAATCAAGAAGAACGGTCGTGGTAGAAGAATCCCGCAGCAGCGCCATGTTGGATGAAGTGGGGTGAAAGTCCCCGATGGATTACTTCGCTCGCAGAGGGCCGATGTGGGGATGTTTTGCTTTTTGGTTTCGTGATGTCGTCGTGGCGAGATATTTCAATCGCCGTGTTGGTGAAAAGGCCCAAGTTCTCGTCTCTACCTCAGAGCCCGGAGAAGCCATGACTCCCAGTAGGAGCGCACGGCGAGGACTGACTCGCGACCGTCATTGTGGCCGTCCTTGGAGCCAGGATCACCGATGATGGAGGCGTAGATCCAGAATGATGCGGAGATCCAGGTGGCGATGGCGATACCGACGGCGACGAAGGGCGACAGGAGGCAGACGAGCAGCAACAGCGGGGTGTTGTACATGGACGATAGCGGAGCGCTGTAGATGAGACGGAACTGCAGGCGCAGCGACGGGCTGAGAAACTTGACGAGCTGCTCGCGGTAGTCGGGGCGCATGCTGCAGAAGCGCAGCGGCTGCAGCAGAGCGGCGATGACGACGGCGAACAGGGTCCACAGCGAGATGGCAAACGAAACCAGGCAGGCAAAACCGGAGAGATGGATCTGTGAGACAGGTCAGCGCGGTGATACTAGTGGAGAGGATGGTGTGCCTCGCAGCATTTCTGGGTAGAGACATACGAGGATCCTGAAGGCTTTGTCCTCCAGATCAGCCTCATCGGGATCGGCAGGCGAGTACAGGTCGTGCGGCGCACCGCTCACGCTGACGGGCAGGTGGTTGCCTCTGTTCGAGCGGCGGCTGTTGCTGGTGGGCGAGTAGCACTGCTTCTCCAGGTCCAGCACCATGTCGCGCGAGCCACGGGGCTGGCTGGTGCGGACCACGGCGGGAGCGGGTTGTGCCAGCGAGGCCTTCTCGTCGTCGTCGGCGAGAGGCAGCGACTGGGCGAGGCTCTGGCGGGCATCGCGGCTGGTATTTGAGTTTGAGCATGCGCTCTGCGAGTAGGGCTGCTTGGGCGAGCCGGGCGTGGAGATGACGGAGTCGTGGCCGGAGGGTGGGTATCCAGCGGGCGCGGGTTTTGGCGAGGAATGCGGCGAGCCGGGGCGGCGGGGCGCAGGAGCGTGCGAGGGCGCGCAGTGGGCATGGAGCTGGCTGGCAGTCAATGCCTTTGCGTGGCGCGGAATGCGCTCGCTCCTCGACGAGCGGCTGCTGGCGCTGCGGGCGGGACTGCTGGGCGGGTGCGGCAGCACGGCGTGCTGCGGGCGGGCGATGGGAGTCGCGTCTCCGGCGAGCGCCATGGGGGGCATCGGGAGGGCTTGGCGGGGCTCAGAGCGCGGTCATCGGCGGACGGGCGTGGGGCTTTGTATGCGCGTGCGGGTGGTGAGGGTGGTGGGCGTGTAACGTGGTGCCATGACATATAAGAGGAAGGGGAGATCCCCTTCGGGAGGAGAGCGAGGACGAGGACTACATGATGATTGATGTGCTTGGGGTTGCGGTCTTGGAGACTTGGCTGTCCACACTGTCGGCTTGGCGGGCGCGCACGCCCAATCAGCGCCGGCGCCTCGCGCGCTGCGTCCGCCGCCCAGCGCTGATGAGACGCTGCCTCTGGCCCGGTCCAAGGCGGAACATGCGGCACCAGCAGGCCCAGAGGCGCGCTGCCCGCCCCTTGGCCGCCGCGGTGCGCGACCATGCGGCCTCCAAGCGTCCAAGATCTTGTCGCGCGCGACGACGGCCTCGCGCTGCCGCCAAGCAGGCGCGCGCCCGAAGCCCAGCAGCGGCTCCAGCCCGCGGCCGCGGGCGCTGGCGCTGGCGCTGGCGCTGGCGCTGGCGCTGGCTGCGCGCGGTGCCGCTCCGCCGCGGCTCACGGCACCGCTGCTGGATCACGGATGCGACGCAGGGGCGTGGGCCGATCTGTTTGCGTGTGTGATGCGCTGTGGCCGGGCCGGGTGAAACGGTGCAGGGCGCGGCGCATCATGCCTCCTCGCGCTGGACGGGCGACCCATGGCCGCAGAGGCGCAGAGGCGCGGCTCCCACGGTTGCGCCCTCCGCGTCGCGCTCACGTGCGGCTTGGCGCGCCCAGGGCCAGCATGGCCGCCCAGCCCAGCACCAGCGCTGCGCCGGCGATCGCTGCACTTGCCGGAAATAAGCTCGCTCGTGGGCAGCACTCCAAATCTCCCCGACTCCCCAGCCTGCTCCGCACGCCAGGCCGCCTGCCAGCCAGGCCGGGTGCTGGCCGTGCCAAGCGCGCAGCCCGCGGCCGTTTGCGTCGCCAGCAGCTGGCAGCGCGCGCCCTGGCCCAGCTCCACCCGGTGTTCGCCGCCGCCCCAATGGCCCCGTCGCCCAAGAGCCAAGCCGCGTCTGTGTGGAGGAAACAACGCACGCTGCCAGCACCGCGCCGTTCTTGGGCTCGCGGCGGAGTCCAGCGGCACCACCTGCTGAAACCGCCGCCAAGCCGCCCTCCGACAGCCGTCCGCTCAATGCGGCTCCCCCAAGGCTCCCAGGCCGCAAGCCGCACGGCAGCGCGGTGCTGCACGCCGCCTGCGTCGCCGCCTCCTCGACGCTGCGCCGCCGTTGCGCGCTGCCGCGTCGGCCTGCGGCGCACAGTCGTTTTGGGGAGTTGGCGTTACGTCAAGCGCAGCCGGGAGCCGAGCTTGGCCTGCAACTCGACTGCGCCTGCGATTTCGAGCTGTAACACCACGCCAAGACCCTCGCAGCCGCCGGCGCTGCTCAGCCTGGGCGCCGCAATATGCTGCTCCATCAAAGTGACTTCAGCACAAGACGCCGAGCAATTGGGACCCGCGCGCTGCGTATCAGCCGAGCCCGCCGACGATCCCCAGGGAAGCAGGAAACAAGACGCCAGACAGAAACAAACGGCTCGACCGCAAGGTTTCATCTCGGTGCGCCCGCCTGCATGCTGCCACTCCGTTGCCCCAACAGGACGCCGCCCACAACCGTTGCCGGCTACACGGCACTCTCGTCAATATACACCGTGGAGATGAGGTGTCGTCTAGAACGACGGAGGATCGACGCGTAATAGTGCGACGGACACGAACGGGGGCACTGTCCAGTTCGGCTACATCACGTGAAAACATGTGGAGATGCTCATCCCCTGGAAGCCGCCGCTGCATGACCGCCGTGCATCCTCTTCGCCCTTCACTCATCAAAACGGCACCTGTCTTCCGCTTTGAACGGTTGTGTTTTCCTGCGTCTCTGTGCAGTTGCACGGTGTGGAGTCGAGTTCGCCAACGTTGCATTGACGACCAGGATCCGGATCCTTCCACTGTACATCGACTTTCTCGGAATGCCTCATCCGCGAATGGGATTCTGAGAATGCGTTTCAAAGCCATAAGAGGAGCATTGTGTGAAGATTACTGGACTGCTATATGAAGATCCCCGTGGCTATCCCCGGAGCCCCTGACGAACACCACGGCAGTCTCTACATATTACCCCATTAGGAAATTTCCAACGGCCACGCTCAGAACCCCGTCAAAGTCTCCAACGGCCCTTCGACAGTTCGTATCTTTGAGTTTTCCGTCTGAGTAACACACAATGGCTGGTCGTCTTAGTTACGCAATTATCTTCAGCATGTCGAGCTGATAAAAAGGTTATCAGGTGGATTCTCGAGACAAGACCGCCCCTTCCTCCCCCAGAGCCGAGTTACTCATTTGAATAAGTCGACAATAGGTTGGTTGAGCCTCTAAGCCGCCCGTAGCAGCTACCAGGCACCTCTTCAGTCCCGTTCGAATTTCGACCAATCATTTATGGCAGGTTCTTACTTTTTCCCTGCTAATTCAACATGTTAGAAGGATGTCAACTTTCATTCTGAGTGGTTCTTACCATTTATTTAGCATCATCCGTTTCATCTCCGCCGATAATATTTTGATATTTGGCATTCCGTCTGTCCTCGAAATCCGGCGGGAGGCACGAAGGCCCAAATCCACGCGTTATGGAAACCAGTATGGCCGCAGCCTGCTCGTCAACGTTGCATAATGACAATACGTCCCATGGGACCCTGCGCTCCGTTTCATCCCGTTCGTTTGGAGCCGGTCGTGCGGGTATCAACCGTTGGGATATGCAACTCGCAGCTGAGAAAACGAGCTTCCGGTGATCCGACTTTTTTTGCCCTTTCGGTCCACCTGATACCTTCTTCTTCCCTTTGATCTGTGAAGTTCGACTAGATCCACTGCTTTGGTTGCTCCTCATCTTAAAACTCGGCTTCCTTTCGCCCAGCGCCGGCTTCTGAGATCTGAGGGGATGGCTTTTGTCTTTTTCTCCACCAGGAGCCTTGCTCTCCTCGTTGGCGCGGATGGTATTCTTAGATGCGCAGCTGTTCTTCCTTTCGCGACGCTGGTAGTCTTCTGTCGTCGGGGGTTTGCCGTTTATCGTACTGCCATGCCAAATTTTGACGCCTTTTACTCTGGTAAGTGGTGCCATTCTCTCTTTTGTCTTTTCTTCCTATTTCCCGGAATGAGTCCTCAACCGAATGAGAGGCTGAGCGGGTCGTATGTTCTGCGTGAGGTTGGTCGAGCTTAAAACTCGATGCGATCACCGGTTTCTATCGGCTGTGGCTTCTTATCTCGTTCTGAGTCGATGGGCAGCAGGCAGACTTGAGACCAAGAGGCTAAGGGTAGAGTTCGACGTGGGAGAAGTTATAGTAGATGGTATCGAGAAGAGCTGAAATTTCTGGTCCTTAAATGTGCGAGGCATAGCACTTTTGACCGTGGGAATTGAGCTAACCTTCGGACTAAATGACAACTACGGAAATATTGGACCCTGAGAAACCATCTCGCATCATTTTCCACGGTAATAGACCCAAAGAACGAAATGACATGCTTTCTTGGGCAATTCTTGAATCGAGAAATTCTGCAACAAGATGTGCACATCATATTTCTCCAGCTTTTCATCCCACTCTGGCAGTTTCGCAACGTTTTAGAGTCGAGCGTTGATGCAAGTTGGATACAGACCCGCAAAAACTCAATCTATAAAGGTCTGTATGGAAGAGTCCGGGGTTTGTGTTTGAGATGGAAGAAAAGAAAGAGAACATGAGCATGGCTGGTCCACGAGTTAGTCGCCTGAATCTAACCGTGCCACGGTGAATCTGACTGTCTTAGCTGAGTGTTTTTTTAGAGGAAAAGAACTCGAAATTTCTGCCTTTTTCCATTGTATTATCGTTATGTTCTCTAATTTATAAACTTATGGGACAGGAAGGCGCAAATTATAAAGGGTGTCGAAATGGATGACTCGACGTTTTCCATAGACACCTATTTTACTACATACATCAATATCACTTCACAAAAAGACTCGAAGATCGGTAGAGATCCGCCTTGCGGTTTCCCTAAATCATCTCCAACTTTCCACCGCCCATAAAGAAAAAAAACTGTGGCCCCTGAGACAGTCACAATTGTTAATAGTCTGACTCTATTCCTAATTTTGAGCATACCGGAGAAACTAGCATTCTCGCGATTGATTTCATATTAGGAGCCTGGGAAAGCTTGATATTGATCTACCCTTTGGGCAGAAAGAGAATCGGAAAAGAAAAACTTGAACTTTAATGATCAGTTCCAGATCAGACGAAACCATCAGTCTTATTCGTTTCATCTGATTGTTTTCCACAGACTCAGTCATTGTAAATTGCTGAAGGTCAATGCATCAACGAAAATGGCCGTACTTTTGATCAGATTGGCAGTCCATTGATCTCAAGTAGCCTGCAAAAGCTCATGAAATTATTTATAATGGTATACTCACGCCCTTTTGCAACTCATCTTGAGGCATTAGTACTGGTAACGAGCGGTTCTACCCAAGATATCAACCATGCCAGCTTGGGGCTGTCTCCCCTCAAATGACTTCGGAGGACTTAGCTCACCTGATCTGTTTACCTTGAGTACTGGAGAGCTACCTGTCTGTAATAGTCGCAGTAATAATCCAGCTGCAACGAGAGCCACAAACGGAAGAAAATTTTACCTGATCACATGGAATTATCCATCTGAACCGACCCTGAGCGCACGTCAAAGTTTCTCAGCCCCGCTGAAAAAATGTTGCAGCAGGAAAAGAGAAGGATGATCCCACAGATCAACCTGAAAAAACCTCTTACAAACCCCCAATTGTCATTCGCACGTGCAAAGCACAGCCTCTCCTGCTCCCGAGCAGAAAAAAAAAAAAGAAGACTAACCACAGCAAGCAATTCCAGCCAAACTATCGCAAAAGCGGAAATCAGCGATAAATGACGTCATCCGATCCCATCCGCCTATCCTTACCTCCCTTGCGTCTCCCCTTCCCGCCCACCTGCCCCGTTTGCCGCCAACGCGTCCCGAAGAGACGGAACGCTCCCGCCCCATAAGCTAACGGATGACACATGCCATGCTCCGCGCCCCCTCCCCTCCCCGAGATGAAAGCAGAGAGCCGTCTCCAGCCGCTAACCGGCCACCCGAGTGCACCCGACTTCGGCTCCTTTTTTTTTTCTTTCTTGTTACCACGAGCAGTTCGTGGAGAAAAGATACCGCATCGGTTGTTCACGTGGGATACTGCGCGAGAAATAGAGATCAAACAACTCCATGGGAGGTTGCAGCACCTCTCTGGGTGCACGAGCGCTTCGGCTCGCACACCGAGGCCATCTGGATGAATTCTTCGACTTCACCGGCCACACTCTTCGAATTCGGGCCGCCCATTCCCTTTGGCGACCTGCTGTGGCACCGTCACATGTAAACAGCAGAAAGCATGACCGCTGGCAAAAGGATCTACTTCTTGTCTATTAAACGGGGGCAGGGGAATGCCTTCTCTCCGCACGTACGTAAGAATGATCTATCGCAACCGACCACATGATCTTTTCTACAATCCTTCGTGCCCTCTCCTCCTCACCGGCACCGCCGACAGCCTTGCCCTCTCAGAATCAAACCGCCCCCGGTGCAAAATGTAAGACGTCCGGGCAAAGCGCCAACCATGAAATTGCGTTTGCCATAAACCAGCGTGCCTGCCATACAAAAATCCCGTGTTTCCCAAGCTTTCGCATTACCATGAATATCTCCGGCACCGGCCACATGCAATTTTGAAAGTGATCCTCCACCAACCATCATACCCGTAGACCGAACCCTTCTCCAACCCGCCCCGTTGCGAATCCCCACCAACACGTTACCAAATTGTAAGAGAGAGGAGATATGCGTGACATGGCCTTCTGTGATACCTCAAAACGCCGTCGGGTGTCTGTCAACGAGTGCTTTGCTGCGCGCGCGCATGTGTGCCGTGCTGCCGTTCCCTGATGATCCCGTCTATCAAAACTCTGATAAACCAAAGCCGTATATGCGAAGAGTGCGCAGATAAAATAAATATGAAACGTGGTCGAAGGACAAACCGCCGACCTTTCCTGGGTGCTGTACAGCGTCCGGAGCGATGAGAGACGACAGAACTCATTCCTTCATGAAAGAGCCAAGCATGAGCCGGGAGAGGATGTAGAAACCCGCGAGGAAACGTCAAAAAGATAGGGAAGATCCGATCACCGCTGCCGTCACGAGTGGGCCGTCTCGGGGGTGTCCTGATGCTTCGCGCTGCTTCCCTTCTCTCTGAACGTGCTGACAGCCGGGATATCCGCCTTTAAACGAACCTCCTGGGTTGAGTAGGCCTTGGGCGTGAGCTTGATCAGCGTATGCAGGGGGACCTCCATCCAAGGTGAGCGCTCCTGGGGAACGTTCATGAAGTAGGCGTAGATGCAGCGGAGGATGGCTTGGTGGGTGACGATGAGGATGTTCTCGCTGCGCTCGAGCTCCATGATGATGGGCTCCAGCCGGATCACCACGTCGCGGTACGACTCGCCGCCTAGGTAGCGGTAGTTGTACTTGTCCTCGTCACGCTGCTTGAAGTCGTCCGGATACTGCTCCTCAATCTCGGCGTAGGTGAGCCCGTCGCACACGCCCGAGTCAAGCTCGTCCAGCGCCTTCCACTCCAGCTTCTCAAACTCCAGGAACCGCGCAGTCTGGATCGTGCGCTTCAACGTCGACGTCCACACCGTGAGCTTCCGCCCGTCACCCACGGATTGTTTGACCAGCTCGGGCAGTTTCCGCGCGTATAGCTCGCCCCGCTCGGAAATGTCGGCGTCGCCTCCGATTTGGCCGGAAAGGTTGTATTTTGACTCGCCGTGCTGCAATAACCCTGTCAGCTGTGCATTCATCAAGCGCGTTTGGCGGCGCTACATACCCGCGATAGCCAGATGGACCGCGGCTTGATGTGCAGGTTCATCAGATAGTACACCACGCGACTCTGCAGGTAGTCCCGGATCTTGTTGATGATGACTTGCTTGCCGACGTCGATGAGCTTGACGTAGGTCAGGTCGTACTCGTCCTCGTCGATGGTCTGGTAGACCTTCTCGTAGTTGCGGATGCGGTTGCGGAAGTCCTGGGCGGCGACCTCGGGATCCTGGCCCTTGTAGTCCGGGCTCGTCGTCTTGACCTCCAGGATGTTCTGCATTATGAGCTCCTCGTCGTCGCACTTGGACTCGACGAACAGCGTCTGGATGCCCTCCTGCTCGCAGCGCTCCTCTATCCAGCGGCGGCGGCCCTTGGTGCTGTTGGTGGCGTCGAGGATGGCGACGACGCCCTCGCCCTTGCGGAACCACTTGACCATGTCATTGACGGCGGCCTCGGCGGCGGCCTTGCGCAGGCGCTCGCCCTCCGGGTTGCTCGTGTCGAAGAAGTCGGCCGAGGGCGTGGGCGTGGCGGTGCGGCGGTACTGACCGACATTGAACGTCTTGGCGCCGATGGAGAGCCAGTGTAGGTATCGCACGACTGTACGCAGATAAATTGCCCCTGTTAGCCAGTGTTGCCCGAAGCTCTCGCGACATGAGCTGACGCCCCCACATTCCTCATGCCACCCCAGCGCCTCCCCCACCCTGCTCACGAGAGCCGCAGCCGAGCCCCGCGAACCCCAGTCTCTCCGTCTCCAGACCCCGGGAACTCACCTTTGGTGGCAATCAGGCTCTTGCCGCGCGCGGGCAAGCCCACCATCACGACGCAGATTCTTGTGTCCTCGGCCTGGACACCAGAGCCGTTAGTTTTCCTGTTCGGGCGCGCGAACTCGCCCGGAGGCACCCTGCGCATTTCCTGTCTGAAGACGCCGTTTGTCTCGGCCATGGCGGGCGACGTGGGGGGACGTAAAGCAAAAAGAAGGCGGGGGGTGCGAGGAAGGCAAAAGAGAGCAGCGACGCGGCGGGCTTAAGAATTGGGCGGCGAGGAGGGCGCGGCGGGGCTGTGTGTAATCAGGAGACGGCGAAAGGAGAGGGCGCGGCGGGCCGAGCTGGGTGCGGCTGATGGTCCTGGGGCTTGGGGGGAATTGCTCGACCCGAGACGTTCACGAGGCTCAATTGAGGCGTGCGCTCGGGTGTGCTCGCGGCTTGGGTCGGGCGGCGGGGTGATTGGCGTGCGGTCCAGCGGCAGGCGGCGTGACAGGCGCGGCAGCTTGGAGGCCGTGTGGGCGTCCGGCGGCGGTGCTGGGGGCGCGGGGGCAGGCGCGATCGTGAAAGGCGGTAGGAGGGAGAGGTGAGGTGGAGAGAGAGGGAGGGCGCAGCGCTGGCTTGGATGTGGTGACGGCGTTTGTGGAAGATCGATCTAGCTCGGCATTACAAGGAGCGGCGGGCGGCGGGCGGAGACTCGCGCGTGGGCGTCCAGCTTGATCGTCCCTTCGCACATGCTCATGCTCCCTCACCACCTCCACTGCCGCTGCGCTGCCGCTGCCCAGCGCCGCCCACGCCCGCCCGCCCGGCCGCTGCTGCTTAGGCCCCGCACCCCGGCCGCACGCCGCACGCCGCCTGGCGCACGGCGGACGGCTGGCCGGCGCGCAGGCGCGTCCGGAGCGATATGCGCGGCGGCGGGCGGGCAGTGACGCAGGCCGCGGCGATGTCGCAGGCGTTGCAGGACCCTTCCCGTGACGCGCTCTCCAATAATCCCGGTGGGGGCTGGGCCCGGGTGCTGCATCATTGTGTGGGCCTGGGCTGCGGCGCTGCCCCTTGGGCCAGGTGCCAGGGCTGCGCGCCGGAGTCGACGGTTTTTCGGCGTGTCGTGTGCCTCGAAAGCTTTGATCGACGCGCTGCGCGCCCGCGCGCCCGGCCAAAGTTCGCCGACTCTCGGGAGCGGCTGGCGGAGGGACGGTCGTGTGCTGGGCCAGACGGCCAAATCCATGCGCGCCCGGGATGGGCCAGCGATCCCCGCCGACCAAAATAGCAGGGGCAGACGCTCAAGGGAACACCACTCACCATGACAATGCTGTAGTTCGTCGCCACGGCGAACCCGCTGCTGCCCGGCCTTGCTGCCGCCATCGTTCGCGCGCCCGCTTGCTGCTGCCCGTTTTTCCGCCGCTGCGCAACCCGTTTTCCGATGCCGTTCGTGTCAGCCCGAATGCTCGAGCTCCTGCAGCTTCAGAAAAAAAAAGTTCCGCGGCGGCCAAAGCTCCCGTCCCGGGTTCTGGTGCCTGACGAGCTGGCTGACCGGTTCGTGTCCAGCCGCTGTTCCGCGGCGGCGCGTCGGCTCCTGCTCCTGCTGCTGCGTGCCCGGAGGCCCTGGGGGAAAGAGATGCCGCCGCCTGCCGCTTCGCTCGGTGTGCGTGAGCCTGGGTCTGGATTCGTTGGAGATAGGGGCGCAATCGGGGGACAGCTCAACGCCTGGCCCACCGCCTTTTCCTCGCTGTGTCCAGCCGTCGCAGTGCTCCGCAGCTGCTGGGGCCGGCAAATGTGCTGTTGTAGCTCGGGACTTGAGGGCGCCGGAGGGTGGAGGGGAGATGCCGTCGCGCAGGTCGAGGGCGGAGGGGTTTGTTTATCTGGACAGGTCTAATCTGGTAGATCTCTCTGACGCACTGCGCAACCCAGCGGGCTGCGCGGCGGGAGAAAGTCTCGGAAACCAAGCTGCGCTTCTCCTCGCTTCCGCCCTCTCTTATCGCCCAGCGCAACACAACGTATCAAGCTTGCAGAACGCCTGACCCGCCGCCCGCCAATGGGAGAGGGGGGGTGCCCACGCCTCACGCCTGCAGTCAGGCTGAGCAGTCTTGCCCCGAGCTCTCAACACTCCCAACAAGCTTTCCGCGGGGCTACGCCCGAGTTTCACGCTCTAACCATATATCGCTCGACATCCATGCCATTGCGCAGCCCTATGTCGATGGGTATCTAGCCATGCTATATACAGAATGCCTTGCTCGTGTCGCGCAAAAGAAGCAAGCCAGCAAAAGCCAGACAGCCCACCAAAAGAGAAATCCCCGTCCACATCATACACCCCAGCCCCGCTCTACCCGCGCCTAAACAAAATACTAAGCAATACCATTACCTTTCGTCTTGGCCGTGGCTGTGCCATCATCGTGAGCTCGTGCAGAGAGTGAAATATAAGCCCAAGGCAACGCCTGTCGTGTGCTGAAGAATCCCTTTCCCGCCGCTTTTTGTTCTTCGTATCCCGTGTCGTCTCGCATTCAAGCAACTGCCTGCGCCTGACCCATCCTCATTCCTTGCGAAACCTCCCCGTCCGCCCTGTTCCCATCCCTCCCGCCTCCGCTAGTCAACAGCGCCACCAAACTTTGCGCCGCTGCCAGCCTCTCTCTCCTGGCCGCTCCACTGCGCTCTTCGCCCCTCTTCGTCATCTCATCGTCCACCCATTCCACCCTGTCGATCTTGAAGCTGCACCCTTCGTGCCGCTTCCGCGTGTGACTCTTGATGCCGTAGCAGACGCTGCCCTTGTACTCTGTAAGGCACGGCAGGATCGTCACCGTCACATGCGCATCGAAGCCTGTGGGTGGAGGCGCCGGGGGCGCCGGCTTCGACACTAGTGGTTGGGACGGATCAGCCTCAGATGGAGGCTCGCTACCGCCGTTAATGCGCGGGTCCAGCATGTTGACGTCGACGTCCTCGGGCCAGGCACCACGGATCCAACCTGAGTGCACAGCCGCCGCAACTACATCCGAGTCGTGCGTGTAGATTTCCGAACCCCACAGCTGCCGACTTACAACGATCACGTCTCGCTGCCTCTCGCTAAGGTAGTAGCGCGGGATGCGAACAGTAAGCGTGCAATTCTCCTTCCCCGAGTAATCAGGCAGCGCAGATGGAATGGTCCGGAATCCGTATCGATCATCGATGCTGGTGTTCTTCGAGGGAGGCGGAGCTGTTGTTGCTTCGTAAACAACACTACCGAGGTGGTAACGTGGCATGTCCTTGACTTTGTCGAGAACAGCCTGGCTGTTGATTTCGACGATTGGTTTGGTGGGCGGAATCGGAGGAACACTGGTCGTCACCCTTGGCGCATGATGGTGATGATGGTGGTGATGTGCCGGGTGGGGTGCGTGGTGATGGTGATGGTGGTGATGCGCTGGCGGCACGATTGATGCTACGTTTTGACTCTGTGCACCGTTCATCTTGCTGAAAGAAGTAGGCGTCGTGCTTGCTTGATGGGTTGCGGCCGCCATGCTTTGCTCGTCCTCGGGACGGTGGTGGTGACTGCAGATTGGTTAGCCGAAATGTCATTGTTAAATACAGACGGACGTACTGGTGGCTGTACAAGTGATGATGGTGATGGCCTGGGTGATTATGCTTCGGGCGCTTTGCGTTCCGCTGGCCAGCAAGACTTGGAGTCATTCTGCCATCATTGCTATCGCTTTCTAGCCTGCCTTCCTCGTCCTTTACCTTCCGGCTCCTCCTCGCCCCACGAGAACCCGTCCGGCCAAGTGGATCCAAATCACCAGAGTCTCCATGAGCCATCGAGTCCCGGTTCTGGGGGAAGGGGCTCCCACGAGTTGGCGTCGCCGAGCCATGTGGCGCACTGACTAGACCACTTCCCAATCCCGAGAACATACGTCCAAACTCATTCTTGATGCTTGGGTCTCCGCCCGGAACAACTGGCTGTGCCTGTGCGCCCTGTACGGCTTGAGGTAGAGGTGATGCACGTCCAGTTCGTCTCGCCTCGGGACTGACTCCCAGGAACGAGCGCGACTTCTGCATTTCCTCCCCTTGCGGTTTGGGATGATATTCATACGAGGAAGACCTCGGGGCGTATCCGTTGTGTCCTTGATGACCGAGCTGATCGTTTCTTCTCCTGTCCATGCTGCTCGGATCCGACGTTGGCGGGCTTTGATAATGCTCAGCCATTCGTCTAGTCGATTCGTGACTAAGCGGGAATCTCTGATGGTTGTCTGCAGCTGAAACATGGACACCGGTCGCCCCCCGGTTGATACCCATCATCGGGCCTGAAGCCGTTCCTGGGGTACTGCGGGGTCCGTGCTGGAAGGGATCCCGGTGCTCCTCTATGTGATGCTGGGCAGTTTCACCTGCAGCGTGCGACCGTGGCTGTGGGTGCCAAAACAAACTCCTCGGTGGTTGACCGGTGGCCGGTTGAGGCTGGGCGACGTTGGTCCGTTGCCTGTCCGGAGCGTCGAAAATCGAATGAGACAGAGGCTGCACCGTCGATGGACGCTCTCTTCCACTAGTATCCAATCGAGAAGTGTCACCAGGATTGGAGCCACCAGGCCGTCCTTGATACGCGTGTTCCTGAGCTGCTCTGCGCTCCTCCTCGGAATGCGCAAAAAAGGCGCGTCTGGCGCTGGCTGCATCGTAAAGATCCCGCGCATCGGCCTGGGTCGAGGGAGGAGGGTGGCTAGGCTGGCTGTTCGGTCTGGGCGGCGCGGAAGACGCGCCCGGGCGGGGGTCCGCACTGCTGGGCTCGCTCCGGGAAGGTTGGTGATGGTATTGTGTGCTTGTTTGCAAAGATGGTGGCTTGTAAGGCTGCGATGCGGGGGGGAGTCCTTGACGTTGCGCCTCGGGGGAAGCGGTTGGTGGCCCTGCAAAAGATCGAGGGGGGGAGCCAGAGCTGTAGGTGGGGCGGTCCGAGGGCCTGCTGGCGGGAGGATACTGGTCCGGAGTCTCTGGCCGTCGGTACTGAGAGTAGTCCATCCTGGGACCGCCGACAAGGTTCCTGCGCGGAGAGGGCGGCTGCATGGCGTGCATGCTAGGTGAGGGTGCAGCGGTGGAGGTTGGGGGAGAGTAGTGCGACTGCGACTGGCGTGACGCAGCGGCTGACTCAAAGCCGCCCATCAGGGAGGAGATTGACATGTTGCTGGATCGCGGCGGTCCCACCAGGCTGGGCAAATCCCGGCCGGTGGAGAACGGTGGCGGAGGTGGCCCTCGCTGGGCAGCAAAGTGCGGCAGAGGACTGCTCTGCTGGGGAGACGAGGGCGGCGGCATGTGCCGATTGCTGAACGAGGGGGGCGGCGGAGGGGGATCACGTGCAGCTGTGGTGAAGATTAACGTCGAGTCGAGGGAGCTGGCGTGGATCAGGGGCTGTGCGACAGGACACCTACCAGCGTAATACTGCGGAGGACTGGCGCCGCCAAGCGATCGCCGGCGCTGCGTCTCGAAGGCATAGGGGACGTGCCCCTGGCCATTGGGGCCCTGGGTGAGACTGGGCGGCGGGGGCGGCGGCGCCGAGTTCTGGTGCGGACGCGTGGTGGTGGAGGACGATGGGTTGGCCTGCGGCGGCGGCTGGTCTCGCGCCTGGTGCTGCAGTTGTTGGTCGTGGGCGTGGGGCGTTCCTGTTGTGTCCGAACTTAGCGCGATCTCATCCGGCGGAAGCATGCCTAGCGTGCGCAGGGGTCGGGGCCTAGCGTGCCGCGCCCGCGGGTGTGGAGCACAGGAGCGAGCGAGCAGCGCACCAGGCTCGCAGGGCCAAAATCCACGCAGAGACAGTCCGGCTGCTGCGTGCACATGTCCCAGCCGCCAATGCCTGCAGCGTGCGGCGAGCTGTGAGGTGGCCGAGCGGGGAAGCCCCGGGGGCGTGCGCAAACAGCCGGGGCCGGTGCTTGCAGGCCTGCAGCCGCGACAGTCACCCACCGCGACATGCATGCTGTGGAGCTGGCTGCCAGCGCAGGCTCGGGCCTGAGACCACGCGGCCTCCAGCGCCGATATGGGCTGTCTGCTGGAACGTTTGAGGCGCGCCGGGCCGCCGTCAGGCATTCGCATGCCGGCCCACGGCGCCTGGCGGCCCGTCTCCCGAGCTCCCAGCGCCAGCGCTGCGTCGTTCATATCCAGAGACTCTCCGCATCGGCTCCAGAGCCCGCTGGCTGCGTGCCGCGGCCTGCCAGCAGCCTGGCCTCGGGTGGCGGGGGTGCTGCGTGCGTGCTGTGTGCGTCTCAAGTCCCAGAAAAGCGAAAGTCCCTACCGTTGTTGCTCCCCCATCCGCCTCCTGCACTCTCTCTGCTCGACATGCCGTAGCTTCCTCTGCGCTGCTGGGTGGCGGCAGGCAGGAAGGGATCGCGGCGCGAGAACGGATCGGAAAAGGGCACGTGGACGGGCGGCTGCGATGCCTGGGCCGGCTGGTACTGCGGATAGGAGGGGTGCGGCGGCGGCGCGGCGGTGGTGCTGGGGTGGTGGTTCGGGTTGTGGATGAGCGGGCGGTCTTGCGGCCGCTGCGGAGGGCCCTGTGGCTGTCGCGCGTCCATGATGCGTCGACGGGGCGGTGGAGCGAAGCGGTGGGCGTGGCGAGGACGTGTGGGCTCGGTCAGCGACGACGGGCGTGCTGCATTGCGGGCAGCGGGCGGGAGGCGGTCGGCGGTCGCGGTCGCGGGCTCGCGGCCGTGGTGTGGTGGAGGCGTGGTGAGCTGCGAGGAGTGCGAGACAGCAGACGGGCACACGGGCTAGGAGGAGCTTTGCAGGGCCGCTAGAGCAGACAAACTAGTTTACGGTTGCCCACACAGATCAGAGCCCGGCGGCCCGTGCGCACCCTGCCCCAGCAGGCGCCGCCTGGGGTCGATGCACAAAGTCGCGCGGTCGGCCCGCCGAGAGCCGCGCCAGCGCTCAAGGGCCGCGGTGCTCTCTGCCTGTGACATCGACGGCGCGCCTGGTCCCGCGGTGCCTGGTGATCATGCGAACGGCACGCTGCCCGCCCCCGACGAGCGCCAGCCCCGGGCGCCGCGAGTGGAGGCGCTGGCGCTGCGAAACGCTCCGCCGCGGCCAGAGCGCCAGCGCGCGCCCGCTCGGTGGATCGCCGCGCGCTTCACCGGCGCCCGCGCGGTCGCGCGTGGCCCGCCCGCGACTCAGGCGGTCAGCCGCGATAACAAAACAACGGTCCGTCTGCTGCTCGTCCTGTCCCCATAGCACCCCCCATAAATAGCTAGCCACGCGCTTGACCTGCCGCCGCCGCCTGCTCCGTCGCACCATCAGCGCTCCCGGACGCAAATGCACCGGCTGCCCAGCCCGCTGCTGCCGCGACACGTCCTGGTCCCCGCTGCCCAGCGCCGCGCGCTCAACGCTCGCCGAGACCTCACCGCATCCCACGAGCGAACCAATGCTCCCCATGCCCGGCACGCCAGCTGCATCATGGGCCGTGTACCAGGCAAAGCTCACCTCGCTATTTGAGGGCGCCGACCCACGCGTCTGCGCCGCCTTCTGGCTCTTCGGTACGCTTCCCTTGTCCGCCAGCACCACGCTCATCTCGCTTTCATCTCGCTCCTGGCTCGCCCCTACCGCGCTGTCCCCCGCCCGACCAACGTGCGCTGACTCTGCAGGCCTCATCAACAATGTCCTCTACGTCATCATCCTCTCCGCCGCCGTCGATCTGGTCGGCCCTGCCGTCCCCAAGGGCGTCGTCCTGCTCGCCGATGTCATTCCCTCCTTCATTACCAAGTTGATCGCGCCGTACTTCATCCACAAAGTGCCATACTCGGTCCGTGTTTTCGTGTTCGTGGGGCTCTCCACGGCGGGCATGCTGCTGATAGCCCTGACACCGGCAACGCGCGACGGCGGAGCCATCGGCATCCGCATGCTGGGCATCATCTTTGCGAGCTTAAGCTCTGGCGGCGGCGAGCTGAGTTTCCTAGGCCTGACACACTATTACGGGCACTTTAGCCTGGCTGCTTGGGGCAGCGGAACAGGAGGTGCAGGCCTGGTGGGCGCCGGCGCCTATGTGCTCGCGACCACCACCATCGGCTTGAGCGTGCGCACCAGCCTTCTTGCGTTTTCCTTTTTGCCTGTGATTATGCTCGCAACTTTCTTCCTGATTCTACCGAGAGGCCCGCTGCAAACGTCTGCCAGACAGGCCGAATATGAGCGGCTGGAAGCCGATGACGATGCGGACGAAGACGGCCTCAGAGACCCGCTCGAGGAAAGCGACGGTCTGTTGAGTGCCTCCATGATGTCAGCTTCTGGACGGAGTTTCACATCCTTGCAGTCACGACGAAGCAGGATCTGGAGTAGCGTACGGGCTAACCTAAACCGATCTAGGCACCTGGTTGTTCCCTAGTAAGTGCCTGCTCTCCCCCTTCTATTTTCCGTTGCCTGTGTTATGCTTTCATGCCCTATGCGACCTGTGACATCCCGTGTCTACTCTGTCCCGCCGGTAAGCATTGGCTATCTCCCTGCTGATTCAGCCCTACGCAACCTAGCATGCTCCCTCTCCTCCTTGTCTATATTGCCGAGTATACCATCAACCAGGGCGTCGCGCCAACTCTCCTTTTCCCGATATCGTCCAGCCCCTTCTCCGAATATCGGGCTTTCTATCCAACATACAACGCCATCTACCAAGTCGGTGTCTTCATCTCTCGTAGCTCGACCCCCTTCTTCCGCATCCACAACCTCTACCTCCCTTCGTTCCTGCAGGTTGCCAATCTTGCGCTCCTCACGGCCCATGCCGTCTGGGACTTCATCCCCTCTGTCTGGTTCATTTTCTTCATCGTCTTCTGGGAAGGTTTGCTGGGTGGTTTGGTGTACGTGAGCACATTTGCGGAGATCATAGACAATGTGCCCAAAGGCGAGCGCGAGTTCAGCCTCAGCGCGACAAGCGTCAGTGACTCGGCGGGTATTTGTGCCGCGGGCTTCTTGGGCATGGCGTTTGAGGTCTGGCTGTGTAACTGGCAAGTTGCACACGGGAGGGATTACTGTAAGAGGGCTTGAACCTACTTACTTGCTCGGTAGACACCTGTGTATTGAAGTCCGTTTCATGTTTGTGTCTCTCTTTGCTCCGGATGTCTTCTGCCGTGACAGCATGGTGGGGCTGCAGGTCTGCGGACCAATCGGAACACCCGTAATACCTGTAGCGACAAGCTCATGTGAAGCTTATTGGAAGATACGACCTGTACAGACAACCGCCACCTCGGACACGAAGGCTCGGCTCTCCGCTGATGTACGCGTGGCCATTAATAAACAACCCCAGAGGGTGGGTACTCACAGATAAACTCCTACCACCTCCCAGCTTTGCGTGCTGCTTCGGTGGTGGTTAGCTAAGGCTTGGGGATGATCTGGACGGATGTTAGAGACCCATAGACGGGGTTTGAGGGGATGGCTGGCCACTGATGTCTTGCAGTAGATAGAAACAGCTGCACCTCATCCAGTCTTACATTTTCCATCATTCCAATTCTTGTTCAGATAGTTCTCAGCAGAAGTTTGAGGTTTTGGAGCTCAGTGTGAGTCTCATGGTTCAATGCGCTAGGAAGTGCCGGCTGTGACCGCCGAAGTGGCTGGGATTGACGCTCTTTACGTCTCCCTAAGCACTACACCGTTTTTCAGAGCCAACCAGGGCGAATTGCCTGCATAAATGCGGCCGAGGTCCAGCATAGTCTACTCTTTGTCCGTCTTGTTTGAGTCTTCGTCCCCGGGCTTCGCATGAGAATTTTCAGTTGATCCAAGGCGCTGGGAGTTACCAACAGATAAACTACAGTAGAATGGGTACATTTTGGTGTGCATCAAAGGCGCATGGGAGTGTTGTCAAGCCAGAGATCAGGTACCTTAGCTGGGCTCGCCATGCCCGCCCCGTCACTGTGCCTTCACCTTGACTGAACACCACCGCCTAACCTAGCGGCAATAGAGGACGTGACCCCAATATGCACAGCCTCCTATCAGCTCTATTCCACCTTCTTTCTCATGCCAGGTCTCCAGGCATAGCAGCGCCGCGTTCTCAGGGGTTCTGTCGAACTGAAGCTGGAGCATTCTAGAGACAGACGAACAAGCACGAGAAATAGTTGCGCATTGAGAGCGGTATGTAGAATCTTCCACGAAGCAGGCCCGGCCATGTCTGGGCGTTTTGCGCCAGTTGCTCAACTGACTCCACTTTCGATCGCTAGTCGCCATGGACATGTCGGTGAATGGAGTTCGTGAATGTGCTCGAACAGCAGGCATTTGGACTGTCAAGAAGACACATTTGGCCGTGAACCGGGTGGCAGTCGGTTGCGCGGTGAAGGTGGAAGTGTCGACAACACCGGCTAGCGCGAGGCTGGCCGGAGAACTGAGCCTGCTGCCGGTCTTGGCACGTAGTCGGTAGCCGTAGCTCGCGAATAGCAGAGCTGCCATCGCGTCATGCCAGTCCAGGAAGGGCGGCCGCCGTGTGCGTCCGCCGACTGGTGAGCCGCGGGGACGCTCCTGGGGAGGCTCTCGCCGCAGCACGGCCGAGGGCAAGGGTCCGCCGGGCGGGACGCGGACAGAGCATCGGACTGGAGGTGTGGCGGCCCGGCAATGGCGCCAGTCGATCTCCGGCGCGGTGCAGCTGGAGCAATGGCTGGCGGACTGAGGCACCGCATTGCAAGACCAGCAAGGCGTTGGGCGGCGCGTGTCTGGGGATCGGCGGTGGGCAGGAGGGCCGGCGGCGGATGCTGGCGTGCGGCCCGGATCATCGCTCCGCCCGCCACGGCCAGCACCTCCAGCCAACTCCCCGTTCGCCAGAGACACTTGCATCCGCCAGCTCGCCGTGCCGCCGCCGCAACAGTCCTGCACGTGCGCGAGGCTGGTAGCAGAAGGCGGTCGCTTGCTTGGGCGTGCTCCTCCGCCCTTCCATCCTGCCGCCATAAAAGCGTCTCGACACACCTTGTCCGACCAAACTTCTTCAACTCCACAACTGCCCCCGGCCAGCTTCAAGCGCCGCCTCAAGCCCACCTCGCCAGCCCGCTTCCCCAGTCACTCACGACAAGATGCCTTGCGACGTCGAGGACCACGCCGGCCACCACAACTGGCCCGAGCAAGGCGACCTGCGCATCTGGCCCTGCGAGCGCGCCTGCGACTACTGCACCTACCAGGCCCGTGACTCGTCTGCCCTGCGCGCCCATGTCCGCGATGTCCACCAGCCCGGCGACTTCACTGGCATTAGCATCCTGCCCGGTCTGAACCGCCCTCCCGTCTTGTAAGTCTCCACCCTACCCACCTCACCTAGACATGGCTTTAATTTCGTGTGAAATACTGATAGCGACCCCAGCAACCCTGCTCTCCATGGCACTCCGCCTCGTGCCGGTCGCCAGCCGCAGCCGGCTCTCAGCAACAACGAGATCGACGAGGTGCTCGAGCAGCTTGAGGACACGGACGAACCCCCGGAGGCCTCCGAGCAGCCCGAGCAGCCCGAAAGCCACCAGGAGGACGAGTACCAGGATGGTCCCAGCTCGAGCGCAGCCCGCGGCCGCAAGATTCAAGTCACTCCCAAGGCCGCCGCTGCCGCCGCTGAGGCTGTCAGCAATCTGAGCAAGCGCAAACGCGGCGGTGGCCGCATTCCCGGCGAGATCTTCCCGGCGCGCATGCCCAACAAGACCCGCAGGATTGAGAGCCCGTACGGCCCGCCTCCCTCCATCCGCAACGGCAGCATGGCTGACTCCGTCCGCGCCGGCCTTCGTCCGCGCAACATGTCGCCCGAGGAGGAAGAGGGTATTGCCGGCTGGTTCAAGAGCAACATAAACGGGATGTTCTATCTCGGCCACGCCGCCGGCATGTCCCGTCGCGAGATCGCCGTGGCCTGCCAGGAGGTCGTCAACAACTGGACCTTCATGGAGGCCGAAGACTAAGGCGCCTCAGCTCACCTTGTCAGCGGTCGCGTGCTGTGCAGGTTACGAGCTACGCACACCCTCACAGCTCCTTCCTGGCCCGGCTTGGCTACCACGCGATACGGTCGAACCTTCCTCTTTCACCTGTGGAACCAACAACACATAGAAATTTCCTTTCACCTCTGGCATACGATTCCCCAGGCTCACGGCAGCATCTCAGCGATTTGGCATTGGCATTGGCATGTTTTCTTTTCTCTTTCAACGGCCATGAGCGAAGAGTCACCGCGCCATACTGCAGCGACTTTCAATAAAAGCATGGTAATTTGGTTCTGTATCACATGGAGTTATTAAGATCGGGTTGATTACATGAGCAGGTATTCCGGTTCCCTAGGACGCTGGTTTGAGGTCCTGTCGCGGTCTCGCCTTGAAAACTGGAACGGAAGCTTGTTCTGGACGTTGTTTGCTTTGCGAAAAGGATGCTCGGATTGCATTGATGGCGTACCTTGGGGGCACGATGATAGTGGCGATACCGGTTGGAGAACTTGATAGTGGAAATACACGGTTCTACATGCAACAGTGCCCTACACACCACGTGTCCCATCTTAGTGGTTAAGCGTATTATCTTGTTCTTTTATGGGTGGTGACTGAAGTATTCACCCACAGCGGTAGCAATTTTCTTCAAACTCATGTCACTTCTGAATACAACTGGAGCGCCCGAAGGCATCACCTGCATGGACCATCTCCAGTAGCCACCACATTCAAAGCACACCACCCCATTGAAAAGCACCTTCAAGCTCTCCTGCATCTCCTCGCCAGTCCAAGACCTTCACACGCCACAAATGCATCATATCCGAGCTCACCCAACGTCACCCAAACAGTGAGTGATGTAAAATAAGAATTTGGGACGCCTATACGGTTGCGAATCAGTTCCACGGAGAAACCTGAAGGTCCAAACCGTTTTATTGCGCCCCTGCTTCAGCTCACATCCACCCACTTCCCACGCACACTCTCAGATAAAGGCACGAAAGCCAGAGGAAAGCTCAACGAACCGATCATAGCATATGTCAACGCGGAATAATAGATGCAGCAGTATCTCAACCCATACTAAAGTTTCAATGTTTCAAGCAGCGTTGCTACGTCAGTGTACTGGTACCGCGCAGACGGGACGTCATTCGGAAACTTCGAGATCTTGGCGGGGATCCTCAGTTATGAGGGATCCTATTTGCAGACCAAGATTTAGCAGACTTTACGCTTCATTGCACTGCAGCACACCTCCATACAAGTGCAAAATTGAAATCTTCCGCTCAGTCTCCTTTTCTGTCCAGTGGCCCTATCACGAGGTCCACAATTGGTGACCGAAACCAAGGGATTTAGTGTCGACCCAAGCTCCAATAAAATCCATTAGTCTAGTAGGGGTACACGCATAAGGCCTCCATATTCGAGACGAGGTTCAAGCCAGCTGAAACTCTCGCCAGAGATTTGGCCGAAGCCGTGTCCGCATCAGCCCGCTGGAATCCAGCACACTGCCCAACAGCTCGGCCAGGTGAATGAGAAAGCCTTTTGCACCAAACAGCAGCAATTAAAAAGAAGGTCGTTTCGTTGTCGCTGTCCAAACGCCCTGCTTCGAGCAGCCCAGCATTCCCGACAAAATACTCCAAGAAAATGCGCCCCGCCGGCTTGTAGCCCCATTAAGCAGTCTTCGGCTGTCTGGTCACGAGCCAGCGGAAGCCGTCGAAGATTGCCCTCAAGATGTCGGAGATGTTCATGGCGTCCAAAAAGGCAGGAATGGGGTTGTTGGAGGGCGTGTTCACTGCGTTTGGCCCTTCCAGGCCCTCCTTCTCGCCCCTCTCCTCCTGCGATGCCTTGATGTGGCGCATCGTGTATGGCTGCCACGGATACGCCCAGAGGTGGAGGATGGCAAAGATCATGGTTTCGAAGCACAGGATGAGGTTGGGAAGTCCAACTTGAAGGGTTTGGATGGAGATGGTGGCTGTTGGCTGGAGCGGAGCGTCTTCCTTGCCGGCCAGCATGTCGAAGAGAGCCTGAACATGCATTTAGTGTTGACATTTCTCATTCACGAAAATCAAGAAAACATACCTCCTGCGCGTAGGACAAGCCAATGACAACCTTGATGGCAAGGAATTTGAGAAAAGGACTGTGGGGGCCCAAATCCTGTTTGAATTGCGTGTAGAAGTGGAACAGAATGGCCATTGCCACAGTCAAGGAAATTGTTTGGGTCACATTGATCTGAGAACACTGTATCAGCTAGCAATGCTTGGGAAGCTTTCGCAAGCCCCTCAGGAAGCCAACTCACGTAGATGTGCGCATAGTTCAGACTGTTTGACTCGGCACAGAATACCCCAGCGGCCTCGGTGGCCAACGTTATGATGGAGACAATCAACTTGACGACCGTGTATTGAAAGATAGAGAGGCAGACAATCTATGCCGGTCAGTGGAGAGTCCTACCATGAGTAGTCCCACAAACTCACGTTGATATATCTCGGCCAGGTGCTTCTGGATGCAGCCGGGTCTTCGGTCTGTTCAGCGGCACGACGCTTCTTCAAGCACCTGGGACGAGAGACCCATGGCCGTGGCTTGACATGGGTGAAGGCCTCTTTGAACGTCTTCAGGTCCGGAGCCAAGAAATTGCACAGTAGCATGAAGAAAGCGGCAAGGACCAGGGCTTCGTAGAACTGGTGGGCGGCCTCGAGATAGACATGGGCCTCGTAGAACTTGATGGACAAGAAGGCGGTGATGGAGAAGGCAGGGACCATGAACAGAATGCGGAGGATCCTAAACGAGGGTCAGACGGCGGGTGCACTCAGGGCCAGGCTGACTTACTGCTTCTGTTCATTTGGCTTGGTATAATTGACAGCATGGCGCAGGCTGAGGTAGAAGGAGAGCACGCACGCAAGCCAAGTAAACAGGAAGCCAAGATGGATGCTGATGTCGTGAAACCGGAGGCCCCGGAAGACGTCCGCTTCCTGGACTGCTTGGCAATGAGTCTGAGCTCTGGAACATCGGACGATTGACAGCGTGGCTGTGGCTTACCGGGCTGGTCCAGCCGCGCATCACAGCTAACCATGATGCAGATGCGCAATGAGAGATCAATGAGGGTAAGCAGAATGGAGAAGGGCGACCGGCACGCCGGCGCAGTAGAGGCCCGGGGCGAGCATTTTAAAGCGGGCTTGCGTGGTGGCCGGCTTGAGACGTGGAAGCGTTGCACGGTTTCCAGCTGCGAAGAGCACCGTTTCAGGCATGGCCAGCCGCCGCACACGAGGACCGCAGTGCTTCAGCCTCACCCTATAGAGTCGCGGGCAGATCCAACTCTAAATTAGACGGGGGCTGTGCTGGGCATCGCATTCGGCAGCGCCGGCTCGCATTCTCGACCGCCAGCGTATAATTGGCCAACCACGCCCCGATCTGCGACACCACCTTACCCGCCCTTTCTCGAACTCACTGCACACTGTGCGATTGCAAACTCGCCCGGGAAAGCATGCCGCCCACTCGGGTCGGCCACAAGAAGTCGCGCTTCGGCTGCATCCGGTGCAAGCAGCGCCACGTTAAGGTTGGTCGGACCACGTTGCCCTCTGCCTCCCGCCGCCCGCCCGCCATCTAAACAGAGGCAACAGTGCGACGAGCAGCGCCCATGCGGCAATTGCGCCCGCCACCAGGTGCCATGCAGTCTCGTGCTGGCCACCCTGAGCCCGGACGATGCCGCCCAGCCGCCGCCAGCGCCAACTCCGACAGATGCTGCCCGGTCCAGCAACTGCAGCCCGTTTCACGCCAGTCGCAGCGCATCTGGTACGCCTCTCGATCTCCCGGCGGAACAGCAGATGCGCCGAGGTTTGTCGTGCTCGCTGATGCCGAGCCACAGACGCGTCCCAGTCCCCGTCCACGCTGCCCCTGCCCCAGCGCCCATCCCACGGCCCGTCCCCGCAGCACCTCGGCCCGCTTTCCGCAACAAGCAGTTCCCAAGCACTCTCCATCAGAGCCAAGGTCTCCACCATCCGAGAAGCTCTCCTTGAGCTTACAGACGACGTCGAGCGTCTGGAGCGAAGCCACAGCCAGACTCCGTCCAGCCAGCGTCAGGATGCGGTCGACAACGGCCCGCCGCACGCCGAGGGCTCCATGTCTACCAACGAGTGGCTGGGCGACCTCAGTCTTCTCTACCACTATCTCGCCACCGACGGCCTCTGCCTGTCCCATGAGAACCGCCAGGGTGAATTGTGGCAGAACATCGTCCCGGAACTTGCTTTCACACGAGTAAGAACCGTCGCAGCAGCACTCAATTCTAAAAGCACGCTTTGACGCCGGCCAGGACTCGCTCATGCACGGCCTGCTCGCTCTGTCCGCGCTCCATCTAGCCTACATGCACCCCGAGAAGAAGCGGCAGTACGCCACCCAGTCCGCCCGCCATCAGGAAATCGCCCTGTCCCGGCTGCGAAACGGCCTGTTCGACATCAACGAGGAGAACTGCCACGAGTACTTCATCCTCACATTCATGATTCTCGTCCTCACCTTCTGCTCGATAAGCAACCCCTTCGACGACATGCACCGCATCGACACGCACCAGCTGGGCCAGTCCCTCTTCCTCGGCCAAGGCAAGCCCCTCCCCCGCCCCCCTCCTCCCCGCCCTCCATCTAACGCGCCCCGACCCCCGCAGGCATCATGAACCTCATCGCCGTGCCCACGACGTGGGAGTGGATCAAGCGCGGGCCGCTCGCCTGCATCCTGCGCAACCCGCGGCGCGCCCCGCCGCCCCCGCCGCGCGGCGCCTTCGCGACGCGCCTGCAGCGGGTGTCGGGGCTGGTGACGCAGCTCGCGGGGTCGCCGAGCGCGTCCCGGGCGCGGTCGTCGTGCCTGGTGGCGGCGGACGGGCTGGCCCGCGCCTACGGCGTGCTGCTCACCGCGCCCGCCGACGTCAGCCCCGTGTGGATGTGGCCGGCCTCGCTGCCCGCCGACTTCCGCGACCACGTCGGCCTGCGCCACCCCGTCGCGCTCGTCATCCTCGCCCACTACGCCGCCCTGGTCGGCTGCTTCCGGGACCGCTGGTACCTGGACGGCTGGAGCGAGCACGTGTTCGAGGCGCTGGACGAGGCGCTGGACGAGGGGTGGAGGGAGTGGCTGGAGTATCCGAGGAGCTTTGGCCCCAAGGATCTGGAGGAGGCGGTGAGGGAGATGAATGAGAGGCCGAGGGACGATGATGGTGATGCGGCGCCGGAACATGACTGTCCGCTGGGGCGATGAGACTGGGAGGTGTGAGAAAGGGGCGGGAAGGGGAAAGAGGCGTCTGGAAAGCGGGCTGGCACGCCCTACCACTTACGTTAATTATACCCAGGAAATCCGGCTTCAAATTGTATTCAAAGGTGGAAAACTTCAGCAAGCCTCTGTTGACAGGAGTGGGACCTTGAAGCGTAGGGTGCCATTGAAGCCATCCATAATTGCCACCAAATCCGACCAGATATCTTGTGGACCGCTTGTTTGACAAGGAGCGAGCGTCGAGCAAGACAAGATGGCAATCCTCAACCGATATTCTACCCTGCACACAAGGCCCGAGATTTACACTTTTGCATCTCGATGATCTGTGCCGTTTCAGATTCAATTTGACGTTGTGCCCTGTCACTCACCGTTTGGCCACAAGGACCATTCGCTGATGGCACACTCACCAGCCGTGAGCGCTCAATACAACTGGAAACATCAGACAGCCAGTCCAAACTAACTTCTCCGGCAACCTCGTGAACGGAAAAGACTATCCCCTTGCTGACCCCGGGATTGATGAGCTGAGGTGGAGGGTGTACACGTATCTGGCGTTGATCGAGGCGGAAGAGGCGTACGAATTACGCGCGTGCGTGACGTTCGGCAATTGATCGTTGGGCAGTAGTGGAGCAATTGGGGTGTATCATCTGGTGTATACGATTGCAATGGCGCAGTTTTGAGAAAGCGGGTACAAGAAACAAAATGAATGACAAGTCGAGTGTATCGACGCAGATAGTTGTAGAGTGTTTTGAGGGACAGAAACGGGGCTGGTCCAAGAAGTCTTGGTTGACGTTCTAAGTTCAGGAAGAGGAAGCGGAGAAAGACCAGAAAAGCGTGTATGAGAATCCGATTGCCTTTACTCAACCATCTACGGGTATCCTGCAAGAAGCAGATGTAGACCCTCCATCTATCGCTCAATGCCGTCCGTTTACCCTTCTGCCGACAATGTAATTCATGTACCCAATTGGCCAGGTGTGCATTTCTCGCCCGCCCTTGAACACCCATCCTTCTATCTCGGCCGTGCCGGTTTCCTGAAGCACTTTCCTCACAGCGCGGCCCTGCGAGCTCTGCAACGCGGCCTCCAGACTGTGGTCCACCAGGGTCATGACTTCCAAAAAGGTCCGCGTCCGCAAGCTGCTAACGAATCCATCAAAGGCAAGCGTGAATGGAAGGACTGGGATTATGTAGGTAAAGAATAGCTGCAATGGGTCATTCCAGAACCAGAATATTGTGACGACGAACATTAGCCAGAAGTCCAGGAACATCAGTAACAAAGACGTGACCCGGCGATCCTGAAGCTCCAGGATAGCAAAGCCGTCGGAGGTGTTGATAGTCGACGCAAGCACTTTGCGAGCCAGATCGTCCGGAAAGTGGTGGAAGGCCAGGCAGTAAAGGCGGAAGACACGAGTGTCAGAGCTGAACTGCGAGTCCGCGTCGTTTGCTGGCGATGCTGTGCTGATGACAGCGGCGGGGGGATCGGTCGCATCTACTGGCTGCGGGAAGTAAGCCAGATTCGCGCTGCGGGTAGAGGCGGCCATCCAAGAATCAATGTGCGGCTTGATGTCCGTAAGGGTGAACGGGATCGGAGGCTTGTTGTGCTCCGCCCGCTTCTTGTTCACCAGCTTCTCGATAACGGGAATTGGGCCTGTACTGATTGAGCAAAGTCACGGTCGTGAGGGATGCAAGGGCGGCGCATACCTCCGCCACCGGAGCAAAAATCCACAACAGTGAGCCGCGAGCCTTCGGCATCCTTGATTTCGTCAAGAGCCCTGACGATCAGGTCAGCAGCCATGTCCGCCGGGGACTGCTGCTGGACCAAGGGCAACCGATGGGTCCATTCTGCTGTCAGCATGTCCTGACAGCAACGGCGGAGAAAAGGCGGGAAGCTACACGGTCAACATGGGGCAGTCTGACGGACACGGGCGCGTACCCACATCCATTGGTCACAGATCTCGAAGAGCCGACACGGCGAGCGGGTGACGATGGGATTGACGCGCTCGACAGCCGCCAGGAAGCCGGTATTGAGCCTCTCCAGGCACGATGCAGATGCAGATGGCCGAGGGGGCGCAACGAGCGGTGTTCTCTCAGCTGCCATGTCATCAGCGCCCATGGAAGAAGCCGAGTCACTCGGATCGCACACTGACCCGGCTGGTGGTGGGACATGGCCAGGGTCCGCAGCCTCCTGGGAGTTGTCCCGGATCTGCGGGCGGGCGAGCTAAATTCGGCGGGTTCGGAGGAGGAGGTCGTCCTTGGCTCCGAACGAAGTGGTTCCTGGGAGAGGCTCTTGGGCGCTCAGAGCGTGCTGCGGCGCGGCGGGCGGCCGTGTGCGCGGTGTCTGTGTGTTGGGGGGTCGGTGTGCGCCTCGTACCTGCGTCGAACGGGGCCCTTGGGGGCGTGTCAGCAGGCGCCGGTGCTTGCCAGCGCTGCGATTCGCCGCACGATGAGGGCCTTGCCAGAGCCGAGAAAGGCCGCACGGCGTTGAGGTCGACGGGCCCTGCCCCCGACTCGCGCCGCGCTGACGTCACCGCCTGCCGCCTGGCGGCGTCCTGCTGACTCATCGCACCTGCACGCGCCGTCGCTCAGTCTTCACCACGCGCATCGCTCCCCAGTCTGCAGAGGCCACAGAGCGCGACTTCATCTAATTCTAATTCTACACCTCGAGCCCGTGTCTAGCAGCGTGATGCTTTCCCAGCCACTCCTCGACCGTCTCCACCCCCCAGTAGATCGCCAGCACAATTAGACTAAGCTCCTCCAAGTCGCCCGGCGTGGCTTTCGCGATGTCCTCGTTGAAGCTCTCCATCCGCAGCTCGAGCCGTTCTTGCTCGCAGTACGCCGCCCGCCAGCCGTGCTCGGACTGCGCATCCCAGAGCGCCGCCTGCGCAGTGTAGCACAGCCTGTGAATCGTGTAGGACTCCTCGTCGGACCCATATTTGAGGTAGTCGTACACCCCTTTCAGCGTGAATGCGGTGAATACTGTCCGTCGAATGCTTTCCTTGGCCAGCCAGCGGTGCCAGTCAGGAGCCGTGACCTGCACGGGCGAGAGCGCCCCTGCTGATGGCGGCAGGGACGGGACCACCTGCTGCATGTGCGCCTTCAGATGCACTGTCCACGCCATGAGCGTCGCCTCGTCTGCTTCTGCCTGTGCCCTCTGCCGGATGTCGCCGTCGAAGAGTCTTATGATCTGGTACAGCAGAAGTGCCTGCACCGAGAATAGGAGCTCGGCTGTGGATAGGAGGAGGGGGTCGGTGCTGGCGACCAGCTGCTGCGCTTTCTGCTCCACGTTGCGGAGGACCAGCGTTTGGTTTTCGCGATTCTTCAGGCAGTACAGTGCGCTGGCGCTGAGCGCGTCCTGGAGCACTGGAGGCTCCTTGTCTTGGAACATGCGGCGGTGGATGAACATGGTTTGGGTCCTCTCAACGAAGGTCTTTGGGATGCCTGCCAGCCGCCCTGCTGCGAACTCTACTCTGGATTGGTAGACGCCGCCGCCGGTGAAGTATCCGGGAGTGGAGAGATCCTGCTGGGCCACGGGGCCTTCGATTACGGCGGGACTGAGGTCGGGAATGCCATTGTTCTGCAGGTGTGCAAAGTTGAATACATCGCCCCCGAGCTCCAAGAATGCGCCGTTGATATAAGGCGTTAAATCTACCGCTGTTGCAGGACTCTGGTATAACTCCAAGCTCCTGGACACCGAGTCCTCTGCCAGCGGCTCCGCAAGCTCAACACCTGGATTTCCATTTCCACCAGAGCCTTGATGCTGATGTGCTGGAATTTTCCCAGTATATTCACAGTCAATCAGTCTTGCAATGCAACGCCGGCATTTGGGGAGGCCCTGGTCGCATCTCCGCTTCGACCGGACGCAGCCAAGACAGGACTTCTGACGTGAAGAACGCATTTTTCTGGGTCTTGCTCCGCTAATCCACAGGAGTGACGGGCGTTCAGGACAAGTCCGCAGGAGTGGCCGGTGGATGCGCACGAGAGGTGGCGCGAATGTTGCGGACTTCCGCAAGGCTGCGGAGTTTCGCTCGCTTAAAGCTCAACACCAGGCGTTAGTGCTTACGCCCAAGTGCACGGGCGCGACAACTGCTGCCTATTGCTTACGAAAGTCCGCATTCCTGCCAGAACGCTATGAGTGCCATCCTGATGAGTTGGTAGTCGGTGGACGAATTTTGATGCGAGTTGGATATGGGGAAAGGTATAAAGTGCGCGGCCGTTTCCTTGGAGACTTCGGCATCAGAATTCAGATCTTCACTTACAGCCTCGTGAATCAACACCAATCAGAACCAAGGTACGGCATTTGCAACCCTAAAATTGTCAGCGTGCATCTTAGTAACATCCATATAGGACACAATGTCGGCACAACTCAAGCCTCTCGGCGATTGGTTGGACGAGCTCTTCAACGACATCTTCTTCCAGCCGGACGATGCATTTGCCCTCAAGGCCTACGAAGAAAGGGTCGATCCGAGCCTCATAGTCAGGTAAGGCTCCATCGGTTCCGCAGACTCCTTGCACCAGCCAACCCATGCGCATCACCACTCAGGATCAACCACGACCGCTACACTTTCGATCAATACAAGGAAGCCGTCAATAAAGGTCGCACCACGTCCGAGTTCTCCCCGCAGAGCACCTCGGAGATCCTTAAGTGGGATGATGCGGAGAAGAAGGGTGGTGCAGTGGCGCAGTTGACCAAGTTCACGGTCAAGAGCAAGGAGACGGGCGAGGAGACAGCGGCTGCCAGTCTCATCCTCTCCGTGGTCAGGTGGATCGGAGGGAAGAGGGTTCTCACGGAGATGACGGAAGTGAATGTGTAAGGAGAGGTCGTGGCCAAGGAAAGCGGGACTATCTTCGTCCTGCTTTAAATAGCTGCGACGCCAATCTTGAGCTTTTGCAAAATCTCACTGTCGAGCTTCCAAACACGGACATTCTCGTCTTCACGCTCTTTGCTATAGCAGAACTAGGGCAAATCCAACTCTGCCCCTAGAAGGCACTCTCGAATGCGCGCCAATGCATATCTACCAGGATCCGTAGACCGATGTGACGGTGAGCCGAATGATACTAAGGGACGTCCCGGGAGGTCGCAGTGGGGGCCACGTAGCATGCTGCATGCAATGCGCATTCACACTCAAGCTTCAAGCGTTGTCCTGAATGTTACCACTGCAATGGAGGTGTGAACTTGAGGAGATGCCGGATGCACACATACAGTTCAACTCGGAATGGTCCAGGCACAGCACGGAATGCTTCATCTTCGCATGATCTGCACCCCCAGCCCGAATATGGCAAGAGCATGCATGCATGCGTGGACGGGTTCGTTTGTTTCCTAAAACAGCAATCAAGACTATTGCTTTCAAGACGTAAAAGCAAAGTCTCTACACACCGAGGCCTTCAGGTTGAAGAGACGGGGTAGAAAATGAAATCTTGGAGAACGACTGACCTGAGTCAAGAACCACGCGACGGAAAACCCGGTTCAACAGCGGCAGGAGAGTGTCTCGCATACGACGCAGGCTACCCAAACCGTCCGCGGACATCTTGCCGGCTGACCTGCCTTTCCTCAAAAAGCACCGCAAATCTCCCCGATCGGGGCAGCAAGGCTGCCACCACACGCTGCAACCCTCTCTTAATCCAGGTCCACTATACCCCGAACGGTCGTCATCTCCTGCAAGACGAACGACACGAACCACACCACCGCGCACAGATGCTCGCTCGTTTCCGAACGGTGATCGGCCTCTTCCCGTCAGAGAAGTGGGGGATCCTCGCGTGCACTACCACGGAACACGCGGCCGCGGGGATGAAAAAAAAAATGTCTCGAGACTCGAGCGATTCGTATCAGCTAGCAGCAAGGCGAAGACGAAGAGTCCGGGCACAGTAATTGAGATCTTCGTATCCAGGCGGCCCAAGGCTCTCGCTACCAGCGACCACGCGTGCCTTGACCCGAGTTCTACCACTGGCACCCACGTGGCGGCGGCGAGGCTTTTGCCATGCGGCGCAGGACGAAAATTTAGATGCGGGCACTTATCTCCGATCCGCCAGCATCCGCGCGGGCGCCGGGGCCGCAGGAAGTGGAGAGCGCGAAGAGTTGGACAGCAAAAGTTTGGAGTCTGACACACCGACAGAAAGACAAAAAACGGGCTGGAGAAGGTAAAACTCCGGGTTGTTTCGTGTCAAGATGGCAGACGGTGAGGAAAAGCTGACACACTGGCAAAAAGGCGGTGCTAAAACGTGTGGGGTGCCGCACCGCCTCCGTGTTTCTCTGGATAATGATAACTCTGTATCTATACGTGAGTGTATCAGAACCTGAAGCACGCATCATGAAACATGATCAGCACGTCAGGACGACAGCCGAACGGCATATGCGGTTCACTTAATGGGCGGGAGCAATGGCCACCCGCCATCACCGACAAGGCGGCGCGACGCGTGCGACGAGGGCAGGGAAGCCCCCGGCCGGGCTGGACCATCGCGAGCGCTAAAATAGGAAATAATCTCAAGATACGCTGCGTGCTCGTTTTGCTCCCTCCCGTCAGGCCGCCGTCAGGAAAGCGACGGGCTCGACACTAGAGCCTTCCTTCGGGCCCGGCGCGCTGTCAGCTGGGCCAAGCAAGCCGCAGCGCCAGCCCGCCAGCCCGCCAGCCCGCCCGCCCGCCGCACGCGGTGAGCATGAGCAGGCGGTGCCAGGAGCGACATACGAGGGGCCCGGACGAGACTATCGATATAATGGGTGCGCCATCGCTATACGAGGCTTGCCGTGCGCCGTGCGCCAGGCACACGCGCAAGGGAGCGGAGGGGAGCGGCCACACAGAAGGGAGCGAACGCCATCCGTGCGCGCCATCCCACCACATCATCACCGACCGACCGGCATGGGCCCTGCTACGCGGCACGGCGGCCTTGCCGCTTCGAGCTGGCGTTTCCGCACGCCGTCGCAAGGCGGTTTTCTGTCTGGCTGCCGCCGGAAACGGCCTGCGTCTGGCAGCCCGCGAAGCTTCCAAAAAGAAATTGCACGGCGCGTCGTCTGGTAAATTGCCAGAGGCCTGCGTTGCATCTTGCCGCGACGGTTGCAGGCGCGCGCGCAGGGCGCCCGCATGATGCAGATTCGTATCAGCTTTTCCACCTCTGTCCTGCCGTCTCCACACCGGCGTAAATTTACGATGCACACGCACGGCGGCGCTCGCGTAGCGCAATGAAACGATCTAGATCGTGATAAGGCTGATGGCAGACTGGTCGCGGGTACGAGAATCGAGACCAGTCTGCCGCTGCCACAGTCCCGTAGTGTCGTCGCTCGCTCAGCCGGCCCGCGTCCGGCGGGCATCTTGGCAACGATCGCGCGCATGTCACGATTACAAGGCTTGCGTTGAAGTGATGACCGGGGTCTTTTCATATTACATGTCTAGTTCATGTCCTCCGGAAAACGCTGCGTCTATTGGTCGTCACCCATGCGACGACGGTACAGGACTCGACAGCCTCATATTTCCCATCCGCCCAGATCCCGCCCAAAACCCAAACAGTGCAATAAAGACGTACAGAAAGATGGCTCGATCAGGAGCCGTGGTATCATACGAATATGAAACAGGAAAAGCAAAAGATTAAACGAAATATAGCCACCCGCGATGGCCAATGCCAGATGACTCCCATGTGTATGCATGTGATAAGAGGACGTGACGTTGGTCGTGAGTAACGTCAGTCATGCGCGCCGAAACCGTGATAGAATGCCGTGTAAAACACCGGATGTAGATGCATCGCTAAATGTGTAAAGTATGTCTTGCTCGAGTCTTTGTTCGATGCCTGTCACCTGCGCTGGTCGCCCTCGATGCTGCTGGTCGGGCTGGCGATGCTGCCCTCGTCGCTGGCGTCGCTCTGTCTCCTCTCGGCGAACTGCGCAAAGCGCTGCTGGCAGGTCATGCGATCCTGGTCGGGATCGCTGTCGACCTCGTCTTGCTGGCGAAGAAACTTGGCGTCCGACTGCTGGCCATCAACCGGCCCGAGCGTCCACACCCACTCGCGCCTGCGCTTGCGACGTCCGGCGACTGGCGTCTCGGGACACGAGTCGCTGTCGGATTCCGAGTCGGACGGCGAGTCGCGCTTTTGACTGCGCGGGCGCTCCGTGGAGTGGTGCTGCGCAGTGACGGTGGCAGGGGCCGTTGGCTTGCAGAGCTGGAGGTCGAGCTTCGCGGCCGCGCGGGAAGGCAGGGTGGTGGTGGCGGTGGAGGGTGCGGCTTCAGTCTCGCTGGTGCTGGAGTCTAGTTCTAGCGAAGAAATGGTGGAAGAAGACGATTCAATGTCCGAGTGCGCGAGCGTGTACTTGGTGGTGGTGATCTCCTCGGTCAGGTTGGCGCGGAAGCTGACGCGCTTCGCGGCCGGGAACATGGGGCGGGAGGCCATGGTGTGGTGCCTGTGGACGGGAGGGAGCGGGCTGTTGGACAGGATGCTCTGCACGTTGTGCGGCAGCTTGTACGGGATCCTGGCCGAGTCGGAGCCCAGAGAGGAGTAGGACGAGGCCGAGGTGGAAGAGTTGAAGGTTGAGGCCGAGCTGGGCGTGTCCGCCTCGGGGATCACGCGCGTGGACCAGGGCTTGGAGTCGGTGGCAGAGAGGGACTGCGGCTCATAGCCGTTGCTGAAGGTGTTGCGGGCGGTGGGCGACACGGCGGAGAGGGTTTCCAGGCGCAGGCTCGAGCCCTTGCCGAAGGTGCGGACCTGGGCGGTGGCCGTGTTGAGAGACAGCTTGGGGCGGCGCGGGGCGTGGGGCTGGGGCTGCGAGAGGATGGGAGCCTGGGGAGCTTGCACGGCAGGAGCCTGGGAGGTGGAGGGCTGAGGATGCGGCGCCAGGGCGGGTAATATGGCCAGAGAGGTGGTCATGCTGGGCGGGTGGAGGGCGATCATGGGACGTGAGAGCGTGGCCGGGTGGGTGGGTGGTGAGGTCAAGTGTCGCGGTATGTCTCTCTTGATGGCGATAAGGTGAGGGGCCGTGGAGGGGGCCGATAGCGCTATATGAGCGAGGTGCTGCGCGGGCTCGTATTTGCGGAGAGCAGGCCGGACGGGCGTCAGGTGACGGGGCGGGGCGGTTGACCGGGTTTTCGTGCTTCTCGTCAGAGCATGGTGTTGGGAGACTCGTGCGCAGTGTTTGAGCAGGCAGGGCCGTTTTCAAGCTCCAACGTCGGCGGGCGGGCGCGAAAGTTAATGAATAATGGAGGGCAGCGGCACTTGGTGACGCGGCGCCTAAACCCTGCACGCCGAGCCAATCCTGAGGGCGCGCGCAGCGTGGCTAAAAATAATATAGCAGCCATGGCCATCAGCGGCGATCCGCTGGGACAAGGAGCGCCAATCGCAGCCCTGGCACCGCAGCAGACCCGCCGCGACTCGCGCACACAGTGGCAACGCATCCTGCGCGCCCGTTTTGGCACACGCCCGCGCGCCCGCACCGACTCGCCCGGCACCCTTTCCCTCAACACCGCATGTTCGCGATAGACGCTCCCCGCGCAATACGAGCGCCCGCTGCCAATGACGTCGCCATGGCCGCCGGGCCTGCTGCACCTCGCGCCCCGCGCCGCCGCGACGGCCGCGTCGTGATCCATCTCGTGCGTGCCCCTCTCTCTCGTGCTCCCCCCGCCGCGACGTGCGAGCTGCGTCTGTTGGTGGCTGAGGCTGCTCGTAATGCGCCCTCGCCCCCGGGCCCGCCCATTCAGGCCAGCCGCAAACGCGCAACCCGACCCGATCCCGCTGCCACTCAACCTCCATCGCGCTTTCGGCCGTGCCATGTTATTTCTGGCCGCCGGTGCGAGCGCGCACTGACGCCCGCAGGACTACGACGCCTTCTACTGCGCGGTGGTCGAGGCCGAGAGCCCGCAGCTCAAGCGGCTGCCGCTGGCTGTGCAACGCAAGTCCGTCGTCCGCGCCGCGAGCCGCCCGATGCTGACCGCCGGCGAGCAGAGAAGCAGATCATCGTCACGTGCGTGCCTGGTCCGTCAGCGTGCTCTCGTCAACCTGGCTGATGGGAGTAGGTGCAACTACGAGGCCCGCCGCCGAGTAAGCGCAGCCTGAAGGTGCCTCTGTCGGAGCCTCGCTGATGCTTCCATCAGGGCTTGCATAAGCTGCAACTCGTCACGGAAGCAAGGCGCCTGTGTCCCGACCTGGTAAGCCTGCGGAGCGCGCTCCTGCTCCCGCCTGCAGCGCGGCCCGCCCATCTTGCTGACGGCCGGTCTCAGGTCATCGTGCTGGGTGAGGATCTGACCCGCTTCCGCAACGCCTCCAAGCTGCTCTACCGCTTCCTGCGCCGCTTCTCGTGGAACGGCCGGGTTGAAAGTATGTCCCGCACGCTCTGCTGCACTCTACCCCAGATGAGCGCAAATTGACTTTGCCGGCAGGGCTGGGGTTCGACGAGGTCAGAAAATAGCCTTGCAGCTGATTGTGTTGCGCCGATCACCTTCTATGAATATCCTTCAAGTGTTCCTGGGCTGACGGGGATTGCGAGCCGGTAGATATGGCTCGACGTGACCGATCAAGTCGACTACAATGTCAATCTGCTCAACCCCCACGACCTCCACCACGCCTATTTCTGCCTGGCCAAGGACGACCCGACCCATGGGTTTGCCTTCGACGCTACCGCCTTTGCCGGCAACACCTTTCCCGCCTCCGGCCTGCTGAGTAAGGACGTCGCCCAGGATCCGCTGCGCCTCCGCCTCCTCGTTGGCTCCCACCTGGCGCATTATCTCCGAGCCGAACTGGAACACCACACAAACTATACCGCCACCGTCGGCATATCCACCAACAAGCTCCTGTCCAAGCTCGCCGGCAATGTCAAGAAGCCCAACGCCCAAACAACCCTGCTGCCCCCGTACGACAGCACCGCTCTCGACTTCATCGATGCTCATGACATCGGCAGAATCCCGGGCATCGGTTTCAAGCTTGCGCAAAAGCTTCGCGAGTTCATCCTCCACCGCCCCGCCGCCTTCTCCGACGGGCTCGTCTACGGCGGCACAGAGGAAGCCGTGGCCGCCGGTGACGTAAGAAAGCACGTGGGTGTAAGCGCCGAGACTCTAGAAAAAATCCTCGCAGGGCCCGGATCGCCTCACGGGATCGGCGCCAAAGTTTGGGGGCTGCTTCATGGCGTCGATGATTCGGAGGTCGGCCAGGCACGCGATGTGCCAAGGCAGATCAGTATAGAGGACAGCTATGTCCGACTAGACACCCACGAGGAGGTTGCTAAAGAGCTGAAGATGCTAGCACTCAGCCTCCTGAAGAGGATGCACATCGACCTCCTCGAGGATGAGGAAGGTGACGACGAAGCTGAACACAAGGGAGGCCTCGGCACAGAGATCTGCACTTCTAGTTCCCCTCCTTCACAAGCAGAAGCAATTGTTGGCGCATCAGCCCGCGTCAGATCTCCTGCACCTCAGCCAGCCAAGAGGCGTTGGATCGCACATCCCCGCACATTACGCCTGTCGACGCGTCCGCGACCGCCCATCGATCCTGCGACAAACACCCGCCCGCGCACATTCGCTCGCACGTCCAGGTCGGCTCCTCTTCCCAGCTTCATGCTCAGTCTTACCAGTACAGTCGACTCGCTCGCCGAGCGCCTTGTCAACGAGGCGCTGCTCCCGCTCTTTCGGCGGCTGCACCCGGAGAAGAGTGGTTGGAATCTTAGTCTCGTGAATGTGGCAGTGACCAACATGGCAGATTCGGCAGGGGACGCAAAGACCAGCAGCGGGAGAGACATCGGCGCAATGTTCAAGAAGCAAAATGAGGTTCTCAACCAGTGGAGAGTAACAGACGAGAATGTCTTACCAGACCCCGGCGCCGATCCCGTCACCGGAGTGGCCGACAGCGGTGGAGACGGCGAGCTGTCCGCGGCTGAAGTCTCCCACGAACTCGCCACAGAATCTCCATCGCGCTGGCCAGAACCGAGAGACGCCGAGAGGCAGCATCCCGCCATAGACGCGCGTCGCATGGGATCGGAAGACCTGCTCGTTCCTGGCATCTCGTCTCAAGACAGCCGCGCCACGCTTGATGATGGCGAAGCTGATAGCTGCTGGATCGACGAGGCTGAGGGTTCCGTGGACGAAGCCGAGGTGCACTCGATCTGCGACATTTGCGGCGCGCTCATGCCGGCATTTGCTATAGCGGCCCATGCAAGATACCATGCACTCGAAGAATAAGAAATAGATGGCGCAGGCAAGTCGATGGATGTTCCTCGGATCTAATCACCAGCCACTGGCGGCGCCGGGATGCCGTGGTTGTGTGTTTCTGCTGCGCCATTTCCCCCTCTGCCGTGCCCTCTTGCCATGGTTGACTGCCGGCAGACCATGCAGGCGTGCGTAAGTAGAAGCGCCTACTCGGAGTATCTATAGACAGACCCTATTAGCGGGCGCGGATCGTCCCTTTTGCCATGCAGCCTCCTCGGGTCAGAATACCCCGTGCGTTGATTGCTGACGCCCAACGTTTTTTCTTCTCTCACCGGCCGGTCACCCCACGTCCGATGCATGCAAGTGCGGCAACAGTGCGATTCTCTCCGATGAGCACACAGTCATCTTGCCGGTCACCGCCGCGCTCCGCAGCGCGGACGCAAGTCACGAATGTACCTTGACCATCACGTGTGGTCGCGCTGTCTCAGATTTCCTGATGGCAAAAAGCCGCACGCCGCATGACAGCCACCACAAGCCCAGCAACGCGTTGTCACACAAAGCACTTGACTCACCGTCCAACAAACGCAAAGTAGCTGACCAGAGTCGATACGTCACTCCAAGCCTCCTTTCATCAGCACAACAGCCCCATTCCACGTGAGCGGTCCGCCGCAAGCCGCCTTCCTGCAAGGCTTAGTCCTCCCGATCTCATCACCAAGCCTTTGCACAAGTGACGCTCGGGGTGATTAGCAATGGATCCATCACGGCATGCTGATTTCCAACAGCCAACGTCGGCGCGGCTTCGCAGCTGATATGACATGATGTGGCATGCTCGTGCACGCCCGTCTCCGCCCGCAACTCAACGCACCAAAAGTCGTTGCCTCCTCCTCTTCTCCCTGTGGCTGTGCACCCCCTCATTCCAACCGATCTGCCAACCAACCAGCCCGCATCTCGCTCTCCCCTCTCGTTCGCCGCATCGCCTCCCAGCACTAACCCCATGTAGCAATCCAAGAGGCTTCGCGTTCCAGGATCAGCATCTCGCCACGACAAGACCCGATTACGTGCGCCCCACCGCCCTGCTCGCCTGGCGCGGGGCGAACTTTTCGGAAACGCCGCGTTACTATCTTTGTTCTGCGCCTCGGATCCTGCTTCTTTGCGCGCATTATTCTCTGCACGATCCTTTTCGGTCCGGCGCGCTCGCGCAATTCGGCTGCTCTCTTTTGCCAGCCGGCCTGTCTCGGCCTGTTCGCCGGCGGGAGCAAAGGGCGTGCACGCTGCGCCTGAGCACGACCGCCGCCCGCGCGTGGAAAGAGGGCTGTCGCATGTCCTCTGCAGGGGTTCCTTTGCTGCTGAAAGAGAGCGATGGCGAGTGCGATCGCGGCTTGCCACAACGGGGGTCGTCGTCATCGCGGGCGGGGCTGAACTTCCCTTCAGCTAACACGTATGTGCAGTACCCGCCTGTTCCTGGCTCGGATTCCTCTTTTTTTTCTTTCTTTCTTAATCCAGCGAGTGGCCCTGAGCCGCAGCCTTCTTGCGTGTTGAGGCGCGACGCGTTACGCGTTGGATGATGTTTTACTTCTCGCCTCTTCGCCTTCTTTTTTTTTCCTCGGCGTGTCACAGGGCCTTGAGGCATGAAAGATGGTAAGGTTCACGAAAGGGATTTTTAAAAATAAGTCAAAAAGTCTATTGATAGAAAGTGTTGTTCTTGCCTGAGGGGTTTCGGCCTACCCGCACCCGACATGTGAGGCATCCTTATGCTGACTGCTGATCAAACTTCGGAGCCGTGGCGAGGAGTTTGGATAAGGGCACGTGGCCGGACCCCGGCGGTGTTGCGAGTATATTGGCCGCCAGGGACAGACAATGCTGCAGGTGTGCACGTACTGTGCAGCCGACTTATTCCATTCCTTCTTCCACCGTAGGGCTGCATGCGTTCGGATGAAGTATTGACAAATGGGCCGAAAAGGGCAACGAGGCCCTGTTGATCGTCGCACCTGCTGAAACTCCCAGCCTATTTACGGCTCTACCGTCCAGATGGCTTTTGGGGGCTGCTTTGGCTGATGGCAAAATTGCCGAATGTCCCACTATGACGCAACGCCAATAACGCGCCGCACCAAGCAGGCAAAGAAACAGCGTTTAAGTAGATGGAGGTGTGACGTCAAGTTGTCTGGCACCGCGGTGGTGTTGCATGCGGAACATCGAGGGACCCTGCAGGAAGGGCTGAACAAAGTTTGAGGGAAACGAACGTTGTAGCTGTTCAGACTTGCGCGGGGAACTTATCTCCACCAGTTAGGAATGCGCTAGTGGATAGCTAAATTAGGTTCATCAGCTTGGAAGTGTCGGTTGTCATGCTTATAAACGATTTTGTAAGCCGTTAGCGAGACCCTTTGACAACAATCAATTTATTGATGAGCGAAGCTTGAGTTTGGCTGGGCGCGGCCGTCGTGAGCACACACGAGAGTTTACGCCAGGAGGTGAGCTACTTGGATCAGCACCTGTAAAATGAGCTGAGCATCACGTAGTGGGTTTACCGTTTACGTGGAGCGCACAGTGGGATAGACTTCGAGACCCTAGGTGATTACATTTCATAACACGTGAAAGAATTGGAAAGATTTGAAAAGAAACATTTGGTGCAGAGCACAACCTAGTCTATGAAAATTAAGGTCTCAATTAATACCCACTTACCCGTGTTCTAAGCACCGACAGAAGCCCTCGGCTCGCATGCTTTCCTTCTTGATACCAGAGCCGCCGATCAACGGTTGTCCTTTGGAGGGACAGGGGGCTTCCGTGAAGAGAATAGACGCCGGAGACGAGACTGAGAGTTCTCTCCCCTCGGAGCTGGGGCCGGTGGCGTCCCAGGAGTCCGGGGTGGAGGACGTGAAAGAAGTTGAGAAGTTGGAACTGGGCCATCCTTCGGCGGAACCGGAGGTCGGGGATTCGGGCGACGAACCGCGGGTTTCCGGCGGAGAGAGCAAACAGGCTTGGGAGCAGGACCAGCCTGCTTCTCTCCACCGACACGCAGCGGTGCTTCGCCGTTCGGCTGACGTGCGACCTGTGGTTCATCTTGATGTCTCGCCTTGTTTTCCTGTTGTTCGCCAAGGAATGATTTCTTCCAGTCCTCAAACGCAGGAGCGTCAGAGGAAGATCGCTCGCGGCCGCACCCTTCAAGCGCCGCCAGGGTGTTTGAACGATGAATCACAGTTTCGCTATGGCCGTCGTGCCTGGCGGGCAATGCACAACGGCCAGTAGGGGTGCGGTGGATGTTAGGTGCCATCCCTGCTGAGGTCTCAGAAGACGAGTTCTGCAGCTCTTTTCTGCTTCTACCAATGGCGGCTTTTCTATCCATGCTACGCACCGGGCTGATCTTCGTCACTCTTGTGTTCTCACTGTTGATTGTGAAACCTTTGGAGTGCAAAGAAGCTGTCAACTGCTGGTGAACGTGCATGTACGTACGAAGAGCTGGACGCTGTTTGATGGTATCAGTTCCGTTCATATGCCCTCCGGGTTATATACATTCCTCAACATGCTATTCGATGGTATTTTGTTTGCACAGTGTCGTCTTGATCATACAAAGACATTGTTTCAGACCAATGGTTGCTTTGTTCTCCTTTAGTGGGTTTCGAGAATCGGAGAAATTACCTCGGCCACCTCGTTCTGCACCGTCCTTGTTCAAACACAACACTATCTCCATTTCAATTGTGAAAATTCTAGAAGGAGATAGATAGGAAAATGATGACTTGTCTTCAGGCAAAGTGCATCCAAAGGGTTATGAGGCTGGTCTGGATGATATTGCACCACGTGTCAGCTTTCACTGCAAATTCGCGTCCAGACAAATTCTTCAACTTCCCATGCGTGAGGAAATAAATTCGTATTGCAATACTCCACGCGGAGCCGATAAAAACATCTGGAATAGCCAAACATCGACTATAATTTGTGTGCTCTCATAGGAAGGGTTATGTCAACCACATTGGCCCGCAATCACGTGTTTTTACCTCCTTGTTCCACACGCGTTTTACTACTTGCCTAGTTACTACACCATACACCTACCCCAGCACAAGTCATTTGCCCCAGTTATGCGTATTTCCGTAAATCCGATTATTACACGTATATAGCAGGCCTCAGTAGCAACGATGAGAAAACCAGCGGTGTCTTATTTTCTCGCGCCGTTCGACAGGTTATTTCAGCCAGCCCTCGTCGTGATTAAAATTTACCAACTTATTGGTAAGATTGATGGAAGATGTCGACCAGCGAGTTGTCCAGTCTGACGTGAGTAGTGACGCTAAACTTATACAAGATCACTGGCCTGGTGTGTACATAGTATAACGAGTGATGTCCAAGTGGAACCTAGAAGCGGGTGTTCGATGCTTGAAGGTTGAAGACCTAGTGTTTTAAAAAGTATATCGAGGATGATAATATTGAGAAATGATTGTTAAAATGTCCTATGCGTAATTTAGCGGCTACTACAAAACAGCTACAATCAAGCGGGAAACAGGAGAAATGCTTTAAATTTGGCAATGATAGTGCAAGTTGGAAAAAGTAGAACAACACAAAGATTTATTCTCACCAAGGCCGTAACTAATAATGACCTATATCCTTAATGTTCATACAAGTTTGGGACTCTTTAGTCTCCGCACCATCTAAAGCAGAACAGCAACGACAGTCTAAATAGATTCGGGAATGTCCTCGGACACTAGGTAGTAAGACGTAGGGGTGTTATTTACCGAGGTCTTGGTGGAAAAGCTAGAAATTTCAAAAGTAGATTGCAGGTCGAGATTGCTCAAGCTTTAAATGACTTACAGGTTCAGCTGCTAGCGGTCTCACCTAACGACTATACGTGAACTGACCCGACGAGGAAGATGTAGAATGAGAAACCACAACGATGTACATCGTACTGAATTTTTGTACAGTTGCATGCCGGGGTCGAGAAAGTGCGCTTAACCCGTAAGGAAGTTTTAGCTTTAAAATATTGAGGTCGAAAGTGTTTGGAGAGTTATTGGTGGATTATATGCCCCTCCTAAAAAGGTCAAATCCATCTTGTTCACGTGGTAAAAAGCTGAATGCCTGATACGTGTTAATTTAAGCGGCTCCCCTGAATTCCTACACCGCTAGAGCGAGAGAATACCGACCGAGTATGTCGTGTATGCGGACACCGGGTTGGACCCGAGAATCTCAATCCGAGAAAGATCTTCAACACAGTTACTGGTATTGGCCTAGATTATGAAGAGAAACGAATTAGTGAGTGCCATCCCCAGTATCCATTCGATTCTAACGTAGAGGCGGCTCCAGATGTTCACCGGAAAAATCTCGCATTCCAATGCGTCGTTCCGTGAAGTGCATGCAAGATTAACTTTGGAGTGAGGCTAAGCGTACCCGGTTTCCCCACTCCGCTGAGCTAGCTCTAAGAACAAGACAAGCTTATCATGTGCTAAACCTTTAATTATAGATTGTGGCACTAGCAAGTTGCGCACGCTCTACAGAGTACATTCCAGAGAACTAGTTTACTTGCTGTCTACGACGATGAAGTGAAATGATGCTTACTAACTTTGTGTTACGGCACAGTCTCTGAAGACGCAGAAAGGTGAGGGGCTCACGAAGGAACCCCGCAAGAAAAGGCATCCCCACGTGACTAGTGCACGTGATGATCTACCCAAGACCCACATGTCGCCCTCACAAGCCGGGCGACATACAGCAACCGTCGCCCAGCGTAGCCCGGCTACATGGAGCAACACCAAATTGTCATAGCTTTCCTATAGTATATAAGCACACTCACTTAGCTAGATACTTGACCCTTCGTGGTCAACTTCGATAATCAATCTACACCATTGATTAGTAACACGGCCTTCGCACGCAGTGCTCAGTCACGTGTATTCGTTCATACTTGTTCCCTCCCCTTACCTTGTACCCACTCAAGGTAAACCCTACACGGCTTACCACCCTCTTTGGTGTTTGATCCTCAGAGGCAGAGGCCCGCCGTTACACTTTGCCGATGAGTGACAATAAAATTGCGCCAGGCCAGATGCCAACAATAGACGACAGAACTCGGGACAAATGTGGGGTTCTCTTGAAAGGAACCTGCGGATTGAATCTATGCTTTATCTCTGTCTTGCGTTGGCTCTTGGGCTTAACACGTGTGACTCAGAATCCGAAAAAGGGATACATGCAAACCCGAAGTTTCTCAAGTACACCGCTGCATGAAATGTGTCATATTAAGGAAGCACGGGCAACTAACATGTCAATTCACCTCTACTATACAGCGCTGCGCCCCTTGCATACGTGGAGATGTGTGGGCCCTTGATCTACGACCCCGCAAGATTGATTTGAATTTGCGGACGTAATGGCAATTCGGCCATTCCTATTGGCTCTAGATCCTTACGAGGGGTACCAAATAGCGTGGTTCGGATTCGGGGAGTCTCGGCACCATCATGTAGTTGTTGTTAAGGGAGCCTAGCAAGTAGCCCGAGCTTCCGAGTTTCTCGGATTTAGCTACAACACATCTACCATTTTGATGTTTGTAATTTCTTGTAGAGGTGGTAAGCATGGCTTATTTAAAGAGCTTGATCACCCCAATATCTGCTTGACCACACAACCAGGGGTTTCTCTTGTCTCTTTTTCAAGATGCGAGCTTTCAGTGTTCTTCCCTTGCTGCACCTGGCCAGTCTGGTCTCTGCGCAGTGTAAATGTGTGAGTGCTCACAACCCCTGAGAAATGATGTATAGCTAACATATCCAAAGGCCCACGGCAATGATTGCTGGCCAACAGATGAGAAGTGGTCCTCGTTCAATACTTCCGTCTCCGGAAAACTCCTATCGACAACGCCAGTGGCAGCTTCGTGCTATCCAGGCCCGGACCAAAATGATACACAATGTGCCGAGGTCAACAAGTTCTGGAAGGACGCTGCCTGGCAGGCAGACCAACCGATAGGCTACGATTATCCGTTCAACAGGTCCTGCCTTCCGGTTGACCTGGCAGCAGGCGAGGTTCCCGGAAGCTGCACGCTCGGAGACATGCCAGTATTTGCCGTCAACGTCACCACGGAAGATGACATTGTGAAGACAATTAAATTCGCAAAGGACAACAACATCAGGCTCGTTATCAAGTCCACTGGTCATGATATTCTCAAACGGTAGGTTCAGCGAGCGCCTCTCGCTGATCAAACCCCCTTTTCTGACAGAGGCAATAGTTCCACCGGTTACGGCAGTCTGTCGATCTGGCTCTACAACTTCAGAAACGGCGTCGACATCCACGAGTCCTACTCCTCGGTCAACACGTGCGCCGAGGAATCCTGGGCCGGCAGCGCCTTCACAGTCAAGGGAGCCTACGCCTGGTCGGACATCTATCCCCTGGCCGACGAAAAAGACCTCGTCCTCGTCGGCGGCAACAACAAAGGCCCCTGCAGCACCGGCGGCTGGACTCAAGGAGGCGGACACAGCGGCCTCGGCCACTACTACGGCATGGGCGCGGACCAGGTCCTCTCGGCACGAGTCGTCCTCGCGTCCGGAGAAATCGTCACCGCCAGCCGCTGCTCGCACCCGGACCTCTTCACGGCGCTCCGCGGCGGCGGGCCCGGCACGTACGGCGTCGTCACCGAGATGACGTTCAAGGCGTTCCCCACGCAGAACGTCACGGTCACGTACGTCGAGGTCGGCTCGGCCACCGCCAACAGGTCCGTCTTCCTCGACGCCATGGAGGAGGTCTACTCCTCGTTCCCCTACCTCGCCGACCAGGGCTTCGCCGGCTACGGCACCTGGTCCATCAACGCGCCCGCCGCCCTCTTCGGCAACTACACCACCGCCTACGCGCAGTCGCTCACGCAGCTGGGCGGCACCGCCGCGGGCGCGGCCGCCGCGTTCGCGCCCGTCCTCGAGAAGCTGTCGGCGCTGCGCGGCGCGGACCTGTTCGTCAACGTGACGCACCGCGACTTCGCCAGCTGGGCGGCCTTCTTCAACACCAAGCCCGACACGATCGCGCCGGTGGGCACGGTCGGCTGCTCCGGGTCGCGGCTGCTGGACCGGCCGGCGCTGGCCGGCAACCGCACGCGCCTGCGCGAGGCCGTCGAGGCCATGGCCGGCACGCCCGACCAGCAGACCTACCACAACACCGGCCTGCACGGCGGCGCCATCCACGAGCACGCCAACGACACGCGCTCGGCCGTGCTGCCCGCCTGGCGCAAGGCCTACGTGCTCAACCTCACCGCCCGTCGCTGGAACGGGGACGCCGCCCACGACGCCGCCGTCAGCGACGACATTCGGAACGTGAAGGTGGCGGCGATGGAGAAGCTGGCGCCCGACAGCGGGAGCTACATGAATGAGGCGGATTGGGGCAACCCGAACTGGCAGGTGGACTTCTACGGGGAGAACTACGGGAAGTTGAGTGAGATCAAGGAGAAGTATGATCCGGACAGTGTGTTCTACTGCCTCACGTGTGTGGGTAGTGAGAAGTGGGAGGAGACTGCGGATGGGTCACTGTGCAAGGTTTGAACGCGGTCAGTACAATTCAGTGTCATTATTTGGTATAGACAGGCATCTCAACATGGCTTCGTTATTCTTGCTAAATAGTTTGTGTAATTATTTCAAGATGATTGTATTCTAATAATCTCGCATCGTCACCACTAATAAACCTAACCAGTCAAACTATCAACTTGTCATGTTGAGGTGCAGCATGTCAGCACGCTGACCCAACGCTCTTGGTCGAAAAGCTGTGGACGGCAACACAGCAAGGTAGGAAGTGACGCATATGGCACACGGAAGTGGAAAAACAGTGACCGAACCCCTTCCTCTGATCTCGTTATTCGAACTCCATGATATTTGAGCATTTATCCGCCCTTTGGGTATACCAAAGACGCCAGCAAGTCAAGTGAATATCCGTCGCCGCCCTGTAGCATTTAGAAACCTTTTCCCGTCATGTACCTCCTCAAGCACTAACGTCTACCATCATCTTCGAGGCCTGTTCCAACGGCTCCATCAAAGAAGCCGCCACTGCCATATCGAAGTCGGTGATGCCAGCCTGCTCAATATCATCCAAAGCCTTGGGTACACCGATGAGAGTGACGCCCTTGGGAACGACCACGCCCTCGACACTGAAATTTCCAAAGCTCACCAGGCGCTCAAGCTTCGGGCAAGACTTGAAGATACCCGCAACAACGACCGTGTCGACTGGGTTGCAGAAGGAGATGTCGACGGTCTTGAGCTCTGGGTAGACCTTTTGGCCATCAAAGACCTCCATGAAGGCCTCGTGTGAGATGTGGCGGCATGAGGCGAGGTTTAGGGCCTCGAGCTTTGATCCAGAGTGCTTCATGAGCGCCCGTAAGCCTTCAGAAGCTAGACCGATGGCCTCTTCAGGTCCGTTGGGGTTCTGATTGTCGACGTCGCGAGTGCTGTTGAAATCTGCAAAGTGAAGCGGAGGGTTGGCCCAATCTGTGAAGAGCGCAGCAAAGCCAACGTCGGAGCAGTAGTCGTTCTCAGAGAAGCGGAGCTTGCGGAGGTTACGGCATTGAGCATGAATGGTGTCGAGAACATCATCGTTCGCATCAAGGAAGTGCTCGAGTGACAGCGTCTCCAACCCCGCGCCAACACAACCAATAAGGTTGACGACGCGCTCGCTTGCGACGTCTGCGGAGGTCTGGAGAGAAAGGTAACGAAGGTGTTTGAGCTTAGAAATAGCATCGATGGACTCGGAGGTGATGCGACGACACAGCTTCAACTTCAGGCGGATCAGATTGGGAGCAAAGTCGACCATCGTCTGTAATATCTCGTCGTCAAACGCAGCATCGAGCCATTGCAGCTTGAGCTCCTGCAGCTTTTCCCCCTGCCGCAGGAAGAGTTGCCTCCACATGTGGTCCGTAACCAAGTTCGAGGCGTACAGCTGCAGGTGGCGAATGTTCTTGCACTTGTCCAGCATGTACTCCATGTTCTCGTCTTTGAACTGGCAAGCATTGCGCAAGACGATCTTCTGGATGTGAGGTACATTGGCGAGTAGTTCGGTGTAGTCCTCCGTCTCGAGGTAAGCAGCATCGTGAACAGCAACTCCATCGAGGTCAGGGCGCAGGAAGAGCTTCAGCGTGCCAGGGGTGAGCACACGCTTCTTGGAGAAGATCTCTGCAATCCTCTCTAGAATTTTCTCAGGAAGGTCGCCAAACTCGTCAATGTCGTTGTGATGCTTCGCAACCTTCTCGATGCAGAGCTGTTGAAGGGTCTTGGCTCCCTGTGGCTTGTAGTTCGCATCCATGCGGTCGCTCTCAAGCTTGCGCCGGCGGGCCTGACCAGCGGACTTCTTCGGCTTCTTCGACGGACCAGCATCAGCAGCAAGTTCTTTGCCACAGGGAGTGCACAGCAATCCGCCGTCGGGGCCAGACTTGCTGTAAGGAGTGACTGTGAAGCGTTTGTTGCAAACTTCGCAGTTGTCTAGCTGACCAGGCGGAGGTTGACTTTTTTTGTACATTTCCCGGGCAAGACCATCGTCGTAGTCGGAGTCGCTGTCTCCAAGCTCAGCCTTCCGCTCAGCCTTCTTCTTCTGGAAGGCTTTGCTCTTCTTGATTTTCGCCAGCTTCTTGGCTTCAGCAGTTATGTCGCTGGCCTTCCGCTTCTTGGATGATGCCGAAGAGGGGCCAGCCTCCGCATCTCCGGTCTGTGCATTCTCGTTGGAGGCGGAGGTCGCAACGTCGGGTGCCTGGTTGGTGGAGTTCTCACCATCGCTGCGGGCTTGCTCACGGCGCCGGTCGTAGTTGTCCCGAATCTCAGCAGCAGAAATGTTGTTCGCCTGGAAAATTGTAGTAATTAGCCTATGAAGAAGGTTGAATGGGCCAAAGCAGTTGATGGGCATGGTTGAAGACGTACAGCAAGGAAGTCGGTCAAAGCAGAGTTCCTGTGATGATGAGGTCAGAGGTTGCGGCAACGGACAAAAGAATGGCGGCTGCTCCATCAGACGGATGCTGCAAAGGGCTGGAACGTACGGCCCGCGAATGCGGTTGGCGTTGGAGCGTCTGCTCGACCTGCTGTTTGTCAGTTGAGAAGGCGAGCGGCGGATCGGACCGGCTCACATGGTGATGGCACGATCACGCAAAGTCACTAGCAGCCGCAGAAGGACGAACGAGTACAGCCCAAGGCACAAGCGAAGGCGGGCGAGGTAGGCTGGCCGAAAGAGAGGGTGGTGAGGTAGCTGGACAAGCGGCGGAGGCGACGGGGGTCCGACCGCATCGATACGACGCGCTAGCGCACACGCGAAGTCAGGTGGCAAATCAAAGACGCGCCCCTGCACTTTCACCAAAAGAGGCAGCATCTCTGCAGATCGGTTGGTCTCACTCGAAACTCGTCGCTGGCTTTCGAAATAATTCACAAAGTATGGATGGCTCCCATTTGCATGCTGTCTAATTGACCATATTTTTGGATCCAGCGCTTAGCCATCGCGCTTTTCTCGCGCCCAGCAAACCCATTTCATGTCCAACCGTGAACTTCGTTTCCCGTGTTCTGCATTTTCTTCTCCGCCTTGCATGCTGAAGCCAACCCTTCCTGTGTCGTAATCTTGACATTTTCTTGCGAACGATAATTGTATCGAGAAGAGAAACCACCATTAAACGCAATTGGACGTCAATCTTGTGTCCATATCAAGCTCGTGTCCCAGAGCAACACTGGGGATACCACATCGGAGTTGTAAGCCAATGGCTTTCTTAGCAGCGGCGGCTGCTGGCCATGGTACCATACTCTTCGTCGCTATCTTCGTCGTCGCTTGAAGACTCATCCGCCTCCTCCTCACCCCAAGCGTCGTCCTCCTTCTCCGACTCATGCGTCGGCTTAGGCTTGAAAGCGGGGACCTTAGCCCACTTAGAGCCACTGCTGCTTGCTGGACGGTTTGTTTCCATCGAATCGGCAATGGAGGAGGAAGCACGCGGATGGCCATACTTCATAGCATTGAAGCCGCCATAGGACGATGAGCCCCCTTTCGTCGAGGTCGATGCGGCGGACACAGAAGCAGCGTAACTCACTGTGCGGCCACTGACACTTCCGCTAGCGGTCGAACGGGCCCGGATGGGGCTCCATGGCGCGAAGCCACCGGAGGTAGTAGTCACCGTGTCATCGTTGTCGCCGCAGGAGAGATTGTTGAGATCGCCGATGAGGACTCCAGTTTGGGCGCTGGGGTGGAAATCTTCCCAAGTAGACTTCGCTGTGTCCATGTTGGAGTATTCTTCATCCGAAGAGAAATCTTCGTCGTCGTCTGAGTCGGAGCGAGCGAAGAACTCATCACGATAGTTGTGCTGCCCATTGATCGGCTCGGTATCCAACTGCTCCTTCATGCAGTCGTTGCACCTCTACACCTCGAGCGTCAGTCATTTGTTGTTGGAATGAAAGCGTGAAACGTACTGCATGATCAGGATCCTTGCGCTGGGCCTTCGCAAAGTCCTCAAGCCCTTTGTCCTTCTCACACACGAAGCACTTGAGCTCCATGACTTGGCCGGGCACGCAGAGGGTACACTGAGAGGTGTATTGCTTTGGACCATTGCTGCGAATCTTCTCACGGAGGTCGTTCAGACGCTTTTTGGAGTAGTTGGTGTGGCCTTTCCATTTGTTGCAGCGGTCGCAACGGATTCTGCGGGTAGCGATATTAGCAAGCATGTGGCCGGAGTGAAGGAGCGCAATGTCTTACTTGTCCGGAAGGCGAATGTTCTTGAGGCTTGCGGGCGAAGAACTGTTAGCAACCTTGGCCTGCACATGATCGGGATCTTGGTGACGGACCTCTCTGCGGTGATGTCGGGATTCTTGTAGTAGCGACCGTAGCCTGGCATTCTGGCGCTATGTCTTCAGATGGACTTGTGCGGGATGTGAGGAAGCAGGCCGGACGGATCGACGTGGTGTTCTGAGCGAGTTATTTATCAATTCAACGGCCGTGCTTGTGCTGGTAGACTGGGTTGGTGGTTGAAGAAGAGAGGAGAGAAAGAGGCGCAGAGGCGACTTTTATCTCTGGAGGCGCGTACCCGCCCTCCAGGTCCGGTGCCAGCGAAACAGGCAGCCAGGGCCCGTCAGTTGACACAGGAAAGGAAAGCACCCGTGCTGGAAGGCAGCGACCATTTCCTCGCCTGCTGGCATTGTCCCAACAACTGCAGCGGGAAAGGCACGTGCAAGCCTGAGGTCTGCAGCTATCTCGCATGTCCAGCCGCGAGGCACCATCACCAGATGGTGGTCCCGCCGTTTGTCTGCTCTGCAACGAGCCGCCATGGCCCCACGTGGCAGGGCGACGCTGTGCGGGCCGCGAAACAACAGGCAAGCTGCATAACACCACAAACGAAGTTCTGCGCAGAGTGCACCCGATAGCCGATGGCGAAAAGCACGGTGTCTCTGATGTCAGAAGGGTGCGGATTGCAGAGGCAGAGTGCGGGAGCTGGTTCAATTTCCACACTCTGGGGAAGGATCGCGCCGGAGCGGAAGCGCCCACGCAATCCCCCGCATCAGGCCCCGCGAGTAATGCGGTGCGTCAGCCGCATCAACGCTTCCCGCTCTGCTGCTGGTACTTTGCCGCGCTTATGTGCTGCCCGGCTGAAGCCACGCTTGGCGCCCTTGGTCCACTTCCTCCCCCGCTGGTCTGTTTCAGGGCTGGATCTGCCGCCTCAACCAGAGACCCCACCATTTGTCTCGCTGCCCCGCGATCCCACCTGCCGAGGGGGTTGTCGGGTGCTGCACGTGGGCCTGTAGATATGGCCTTAAGATAGCCGCCATGCTGCCAATCTCCTTCTCTCCCTCACTTATCTTCTCCCCAGCCTCCGCGCTCTATACCTTCGCCTACGCCTGTCCGGACCCCCAAGCACAATTCCAACTACAAATTCCGCCACCAACACCATGGCTGCCCCCGAAATCCCCAAGAAATACAAGGCCGTCATCTACGACAAGCCCGGCACCCTTTCCACCAAAGTCGTTGAGCTGGACACGCCTGAGCCCGGCCCAGGCGAGGTTTTGATCAACCTGTACGCGAGAACCCCGCAGAGACGCCGGATCCCCTCTTCTTACTCATCCTACCTATAGGTCGCATTCCGGCGTTTGTCACTCAGACTTCGGTATTATGATGAACAGGTGAGACCCCACGCCTGCCGTGCCACCGCATCAGCAGCCTTCTGATTTTTACTCCCTCTCCAGTTGGTCCCAGCTTCCCTTCCCCACGTCCGAGGGCCAGGTCGGAGGCCATGAAGGTAACCCCACACTATCAGCGGCTCGTCCCGAGGCTTTATTGAACAACGTGTAGGTGTTGGGACCATTGTCAAGATGGGCCCAGGTGCGGAGACGGCTGCAGTCAAGGTAACAGAATATCTGGAAGTCCAAGATACCCCAGCTCACGTGGACGTAGGTTGGTGACCGCGTGGGCATCAAATGGCTCAGCGGAATCTGCGGGTCTTGTGGTGAGTAGAGACAGCTCAGTCTTCATCTGAAGTCCTCGCTCATAGCTCAAAGCCCCCTGTCTTGCTGGAATGGATGGCCAGTGCATGAACCAAGTATGGCCTTTCCTGATTGAGAACCACATACGTGTGTGCTGACTGCGGGGCAGAAAATCAGTGGCTACTACACTCCGGGTACTTTCCAAGTTAGCCAACCAGAATCATTCTCCCTCTCGAAGTCTCTTGGCTGATAGCGTCGACAGCAATATGTCTTGGGTCCGGCGAATTACGTTACTCCTGTAAGTTTTCACAATTCACCCAATGGTCATTCTCCCCGACTTACGAATATTCCCAGATCCCAGATGGCCTTGACAGTGCCTCAGCAGCTCCCATGCTCTGCGCTGGTGTGACCACCTACTCAGCTCTACGCAAGTGCAATGCCCAGAGCGGTGACTCTGTTGTTCTTCTTGGTATGCCAGATCTGCATCTCTTCTGCTTCCACTCCATTGCATTCTCCCCGTCAGCGTCTTCAGAACGCATGAGAATGCTCGATCCCCATCAACGATGTCCTTCACAACGGTCATGTCTTCCAATCTGCCCTCTCACGCCCATCCCTTCCCAATCCACCCAACCTCTCACCACTAACACTCCCCACCCCAGGCGCCGGCGGCGGTCTCGGCCACATCGCCGTCCAGCTCGGCTCCCGCGGCATGGGCTACCGCGTCATCGGCGTCGACGCCGACGCGAAGGAAGAGCTCGTCCTCTCCTCGGGCGCGGAGCACTTCGTCCCGCTCTCGGCCGGCAAGGCCATCCCGGACAAGGTCAAGGAGCTGACCGGCGGGCTGGGCGCGCACGCCGTCGTCGTGCTGACCGCCGCCAACGGCGCCTACGCCCAGGCCGTCGACATGCTGCGCTTCGGCGGCACCCTGGTGGCCGTCGGCATCCCGGAGGGCGAGCCCGTCGCCATTGCCGGCGCGATGCCGCAGACCCTGGTCGCGAAGGCGCTGAAGATCGTGGGCGTGGCGGTGGGCGACCGGAGGGAGGCGATTGAGACGATGGATTTTGCTAGGCGGGGGATAGTGAAGAGCCACCATCGGGTGGAGAAGATGGATGCGCTGACGGCAGTGTTTGAGGAGATGGAAGGGGGGAAGTTGCAGGGGAGGGTTGTATTGGATCTTTCATAGAGAGATGGCTTCTTCAGAGGGAAGTCAGCATATGGCGAATTGCGGGGACAGTGTTGTTTGAGAGGGCATGAGGCACGAAATGTGAACTTCTTAGCGTCTTTTGGAGTTGTTGTCTTTCTGATGGAAAGCGATGGCTTGGTAAACTGATATTGTCTCAGGACTTGTTTCGACATTCACGAATTTATTCTCGAGATTTTTCTGTGAATATGATGCAGTGGTTGAACTGTTTCTGAACACATGATGTATGTACATACCTGTTCACGTGATCGCACTCACACTAAATGACGATGGGTCTGACTAGCCACGCAGAACAGCTCTTCTAAGCCCGTCAGCCCCCTGACCACGACACGGGAAATGTGACCCCAAAAATAGTATGAGATGCGGAAGGGAAGAGGATCCGAGATAGCCGTTGAAAGGCCGTCCTTTAGCACGGCAAGCATCCCCGGTATCATCGACCAAGCCACCACCGCAAAAAGAAATCAACCACCAAAGCCACCACTCCCCACAAACCAAGCCAATAATGGCGTTACCAAAATTTCCTCTCTCGTCCCGCGATTTCCTCATCCCGCAACCTGCTACGTGACTCGACGGCAAAACCTGCTCATTCAACCACCTCATTCGACTAAAGCGAGCGTACAAACCGCCGACCGGGGATTTCTTATTGCACCAGGCTCCGGCTCAACCCAGGAACCGTTTCCCAGACGGGAAGACGTGTGAATTTAAGGTAAGCTGCATAATATCGATTATCAAAAAGGTTGTGCCTGTCTGGCTGAAACTCTCAGGCGGCCCATCGAATTGGCCCTGCAGATTGATTGTCGGAGCGATTCAGGAAACAACAGACGCAAAATGCCCGGTCAGAAACGCTAAACTCCGCAAACCTTACTGGATGGAGACCCTGGATCGAAAGTTTTCTGACCCAAAAAAAAAGTAGAGCTTCCATACTGACACTGCAATTTCCCTTGCGTGGTTGTTTCCAGGCAAGAATCGGCTTGCGAGAAAACAGATATGCCAAGCAGTCTTGTGCATTTTCACGTCCATCGCACCATCAGTGAATGTTCGAAACGAAAGACCCTAATCCATTCCCATGATTCTAGAAGAAAGCATTCTGGAGTTTCGTTTGTTTTGGCCCATGCATGCATTCCATGCACCCTATACTACACAGAAGAAGACTTTCTGGTCCTTCTTCCAACTTTTCACCACCACATTCCAATTAATCCGAAAATTCTCAGCTGGTTGGCCCTAGACTCCCCTCACTCCTCGCGTCATTCTTGCAATGGAAGAAGTGAAAGTGATTGAAGGGAATCAAAGTGACAGAAAAGAAGAGCGCCGAATAAAAACAGAGGAATTGCCTATTCTTTCCCCGTTCAATCCGACCAAAAAGAAAAGTTGGAAAATCTCAGTCACCGACCAAAATAAGTGAGTCTTGACCAAAAAAGTTGGCCTTATCCGTCCAAGAAAAGGGAGTTCCGTCCTAGTCATCCAGAATGTCCCGGGCCGTTCCATCATGACCTCGTAATAGGAAAAGCGGACAACGCGCAAAACCTGAAAGCAAAAAAGTGAAAGCCGTGCTCCAAGGCCAACTGCAATCTGATCCATAGTTTCGTGGTGTCAAAAAAATAAGATACCAGAGAAGAAAAAATATGAATATGGGAGCGGGTATATGTGATTTGTGCATTGTATGATTCAGGATGGTCATCGCTGACAAACAAGAGGAAAAGGTAAATGCGGATCTAGTGTCATGAGAGCACGACGAGATCCAGCTCGTCGAATGGAAAGTGTTCAAGCGAGCGAGTAGAATGCGACCAGTTGGAATGCCATCATGTATACCTCGGAGGAGGTGGTGGGTAGCCCCCGTATGGGCTTGCGCCGTATGACGCAGCAGTGGCTCCATTGGCCCTGTTCCGGTAGTATTCGCTGTCTTCATAGATGCTATTGTGCCTTGCCTGGGAGCCAGGGATGTAACTGCTGTTGCGGTGTCCATTCATGTCGGCCCACTCATTCTTGGCAAATTGCGTACGGGTTGCTGAACGTGGTGCGGTGTTGTCATCATCACCAGGCTCGCTGTAGATGTTGCTGGCATAATATGATTGGGGAATGTCACCGACATTGTTCGGCTCAGACCGGGTACCATATCCATTGGAGGCGCTGAACGAGGGGCTGCGCCGTCGTGATCCATGGAAGTTGGAGCCAGTCCGGTATTGTCTTGTTTGCGTTGTGCTGGGAGGATACTCAGTGTTGCTGGTGGTCCGGTAGATGCCGTTCGTGCCCCCGGATGCGTTAGAGTAAGTGCGACGGATCCGCGACGGGGCACCAGAATCGGGAGGTGCACTTCCGCTTGTTGCTCCTGTTACCGGAGTGGCGGCACTGCTGGCTTGCCTACTGGACGAGAAATCCTCGTAGCGCTTGCCGGTACCCTCCCGTGCAACGTATGGCTTGCGTTCACGTTCGATCGGTACCGCAACTGGCTCGTTATCGGAATCTGACGCAATTGCTGTCTCCCTGGCCTCTGCATGATAGGATGGATAGGAAGGCTGTTGTGCAGGAGGTTGTGTAGGAGGTGGAGGGGGAAAGGTGGGAGTCCGGATGGTGATCTTTCCGCTGGAGCAAATCGCAGCGGCGCACCGCTGCCGCGTCTGGAGATTTGCGATTCTCGGGAAGAGTCGCCGGGGAAGTTCTTTGGGGAAACGCTCCTTGATGTCGTCGGCGTTGCTGATGGGCATGTGCATCACAGCCTTAGCCAAGCGCGCAAACTCGATGTCGGGATGTCCTTGGATCATCAACGTCATCCACATCCTGAAGCCTGCAGGTGTCAATGCAGGAGTGTTCGGAACTTCGTCGGTCTTCTCCTGGACTAGGTGGTGCGAGCAACGCAGATCTCTGTACATCTTCGAGATAGCCGAGTTTGACAGAGTTCCGAAGATAGCTACTCGGGTCAGCCTTGACTTCTGAAGCGTTATACGTCAGACTTACTGCTCCATGGATAAATCTCGTCCTGGGTGCGGGTATCCTCGTAGAACTTGCGCATTTTTGCCGGGGTCACCACAAGCGTGTGCTTTGGCTCGTAATCGTCGATCTGCAAGTAGAGAGGTCAGCAGTGACACGAGACGATCTACGCAGTGACGCATACCAGGTGGAGCGCGAGGCCACGTAGGAACTGGCTCAGCCTCGGTGTGGGCTGACCGTCGGCGTCGAACAGCTGCCGCCATGTTTTCTCAATGGCCGTCTCCTCGACGTCGGTGAGGTGCCGCTGCACTTGGGGCCGTAGCGGGTGTTGCGCATGGGCGCTGGTGTTGCTGTGCTGCGACGCGGAGCCGTATTGCGAACCGTGGTCCGATGCGACCGATGACGTCGTACGTGTACCACCGAGCTTTGGCGCTGGGCCGTCCCGCTCTCTGCCATCAGTCCTAAAGTAAGGGTCCTGCGCCGGCGGCTCGGGCGAGTTTGAGCCTCCGGTCGAGTAGACGCTCTCGTGCCGGGTGGGAGATGGTGGCGTGTAGACGTCGCGAGGCGGGAACGAGGCGGTCGCGGACGTTGCAGGCGACTCCGGCGGGTATGGGTGCTTAACCGATGGCTGATTCTGCGAGGGCAGCTGGCCTGTCGACTTCAATGTGTCGATGACCTGCTTTCTCACCTCTTCGGTTATCTGTGCCACAAGATCCGGGTCGAGTGTGTTGGCGGTGCCGGACTTGTCGAATGCATTGTTGACGGCCTCGTAGACGGGCTGGCCCTGCTGCGAGCTCTGCGAGCGGTCCCCCGACGACGAGCGCGAGGTGCGCGGGCGTGCAGAGGCCGAATAGGATGAAGCGGACGACGGCTGGGTCGAAGACTCGAGGTAAGCCTCGCGCGGCGAGGGCGGCTGGTCGGCGTTGCGGTAGTCGTATGCCATGGTGGGCCGCTGCCGCACCGGTCGCGGCCTGCTTATGCTGTCGCTCGTCGTGCAGGCGTAATCGCCAAAAAGGGCACAGGTTCGTGGTTGGTGTGGATGACGGCGGGCGTCACATCACGTTGCGCGCATGGACTGTATGCACGGCGAGGCTGAACGGGAAGTTGGGTCGAGAGGAGGGAGAGGTGCGCCGAGGCGGGGTGATCTGGCAGGGTCTGTATGTATAGTGGCCGATGGACTCAGCCTTGCGCCCGACGCAGCGGCCAGCACGACGGCTCCGGGGGGCTGGACAGGCTGTCTTCTGATGGGTCGACCGGTCAAGCTGGCTGTTGGTTGCGAACGCACGACGGTCGTTGTGTAGGGCAGCAGCGCAGGCGCGGGCGCAGTTGGGTTGGAGGCGTTGGCGTGGATGCTCTGTTATACCAAGCGACAGGGAAGGTGGATAGAAACATGGAAAGACGCTCCTGGCTCATTCCCGCCAGCCTCCCGCGCCAGACCCAGAGTGCAGCACATTAAGAATCTTGTTCTCCACGCTGCGGGCCAACCGGCCGCGTGCGTCATCTCCAGAGCACACGGGATGGCGGCCACACCCGCCAAACATGGCCCCGTCACCCCGTCACAACCCGCAAATCACCGTCGAATGCGGCATCGCGGCCTCGTCCAAGGCTTGACAGGCACGCGCCGCCGCCGGTCAGCCTGCGCATCATCATTCTTGCCCATGCTACCGGACGCTCTAGGTGACCCGAGAACCGCGCCCTCACTGCTCCATGTGGCACTAGCCCGTCCGCGGCTGTTTAAATAGACCACGGCATCCTTCCTTAGGTTGGCCAGATCGCCCGCTGCAGGAACAGCCGGCTGTGCTCGATGGCACGCGAAACTGGTTGCGCTGCTCCGCGGCATTGTCGCATCGCCTCTGGCGAGGTGGCCACTCTTCCTCGCGTCCGCCGTGCCGCTTCACGTCATAGGGTTGGCCTTGCCATTGCACGTGTTTGACACCCGTTGCCGTCGCCGGCGCGCGCGGCACGCGCCTCGAAACATCGCGAGACGCTGGTCGAGGCTTGCTTCGCCGTCAGTGTTTGCTGCTTCGTGCCCGCGGTGCAGTCACTCCACACGCAGGGTCCTGCGGCAGCGTGCTGCCTGTCCGGGCGGGCGGATGCTTTGCGACCCTTCGAACGTTATCTCCCGCTGGACCCCTTTGGCATGCACGAGAGCGCCACGACATGGGCAGGGCCGGTAGGGACGGGTGCTGACTGGCGCGCCCGCCGAAGCCGTGCGGGTTTCGAGGGGAGCAGCCCTTGGCGCCACTGCCACTGCCTCCGCAGTGCTGCTGACGGCGTGTGGGCGGCGCTGCGCAACGAAAAATTTGAGTTGTTTATGAAGAAGAAACACCCGTCGAAACACAGAGGAAACAACAGGCCGCCGGACCTGGTGGCCGTGGCGAGGGCGCGTCATCAGCGAGCTCCACAGCGGCAGACAGCCTGCGCCGCTCATGGCTGCCGTGCGCCCGTGATCGCGCGGACGTGCCAGCGTTGACTCGCGCCGAGTTCCATCGCGAACGCGCCCATGGGGCATGCAACGCCCCTCGCGCCCGCGCCCGCGAATCCCGGCCGGCGCTTCTTGAGGAGAACAAGGCGAGAGCTTCGACTGCCGTCGCCCTGCGTGACTCCAAGGCGAGCATAAAGTCTGGCAGCGCGTGGTGCGTCGTGTCTGGCTGGCGGCGCCAATCTTAGCCTGCCTCAAGTGTGTTTCAGCGGGCAGCAGGGGGTCCGCGCCCGCGAATGGCAGCCCTCGCCCAGCGCGGCGCCGAAGAGCGGACATCTCAGCTGTCTCGACTTCGAGAAACAAAGCCGCCGCTCACTCCTGCGGCCTCGCGTCGTCGGCGTCGTCGTCTCCTTCTGTTGCCGCCGGCCTCTTTGTTCGTCGCTGTGTTGCACTATTAGACGGCCGCCGCCCGACTGCGCCCCTCCCGCCACGGATCGTCTTCAGCGTGAGACCGCCCAGCATGTCCCTGTCTCACCTCTAAAATCCACTGCGCATCCTCACAACTCGACCTCCACACAGTGCTTCGCATCCTCTGCTGAATCGCGCCGGCCCGCGATCCTTGTGCGAGCTTCCGCCCAGTGCGCCCGCCGACCTCGACTCCCGTCCGCCTGCGACCCCATCCTTGGACACCGCACCGCTCGCGGCCTGTGTGCGTCTTCACTACCGGGCACAGCATCGCCGGCCTCCTATTCGCACCGTGTTGCTGCCTCAACAAGCCCGTATCGCTGTCCCCACCCTCGAGCACTGCTTCCGGCGACTTCCCATAAGCCTCCTCCGAACAATAAGATCGACCGCCGCAACCGCCATGCTCTTATGACGCTATTTCCCCACGCACGACCGTAATTAGGAGGAAATAGCACTTACGACACCCTCTCTCCTCGAGCGCATCCACTCCGTAATATAGTGCCGGCAGCCTCCCGAAATCAAGGGAGCACATCACCACTATGGCCATGCTCGCGTCGAAGTCGCAGTATGTCGCTCCTATGGGCAACTCGGCGCCGACTCCCTCATCTCACTATCCCTCGAGTTCCGCCAGTCACCGCCACCCGGCTACCTCGAACGGTGCCCACCATGGCACGCGGTTCGCCAGCCCGACAGAGTCAGAGTTCTCCGAGAGCTACGATACGCCCGACTCAGTGAGGTATGGCATACAGGACACTGCAAGCGGAGCTTGGAACAGCAGGCTGACAGGGTCACGCAGGAACTGGGATGAAGATCGTGTCGGAGAATGGCTGAAGAGCATAAACTGCGCACATTATGTGCCTCTTTTCAGAGGTCAGTCGAAGCTTGTGCCTGGCGATGCACTAACATGCTGACTCCGTAGCAGAAAACAACATCAATGGTGAGGTTTTGATGGAGATGGACCAGACCCAGTTGAAGGAAATGGGCATCAAGAAGATTGGCGACCGAGTCCGCATTGGTTCGCAAGCAAAGCTGTTTAGGAATAAGGAATACCGGAAATCGAAACGCAACTCGAACCGGGTGAGTATGACTGAGTGGTCTACACTCTACCTATGCTGACAATATCTCCAAGGAATCGCTAGCTCTCCTCGACAGCGCAAGCTTCACACCTCCATCATCCGGCTCACCGAGACCTCTCCATTCTGCAAGAGGTGCAACTACAACTTCCCGTTCCGAGAAAAGGATGTCACGACAGATCGGCGGAACTGACTGGAGCTTTACACCAGGCCTTTCAGCTAGGAAACAACCGTCGCGGCCAGGATCCCCGCTCGTCGACCAAGAAAATCGTGGCCTTCGTCCGCCAACATCAGGCACCATGTACAGCCCCAAGCACTCGGCCAAGAAAGATGACTCGTACTTTGGCCAGCCTCTTAGCGCCAACTCGTCCTCAGGACGCGGCCCTAGGTCCGCCACCACACCCGTTGAGACGCCGCAAACCGCACGTTTCGCTAACCATGTTCGCGCAAGCCCCAGCCAGGACGGTTCAACCAACAGCAGTGCCCTGCCCGCCGACAAAGCTTTGATCAGGGTTATCTTCGACAACGGCAGGTCCTCTGTCATCGATATCAAGGGATGCAGGTCACCCGAGGACATCATGCTGCAAGTGCTCAGAAAGGGTACCCTGAACGAAGCGCACGTCAAGAACTACTGCTTCTATGTGCTTGATGGCACCGAGCCCAACCCAGCACTCTGCCGTAAACTTAGCGACGTCGAATTGATTCGCGTCTGCAACGATCGAACCCGGATGGAGAGAAGCCGCCTCATCCTTCGCAAGGTCCATGCCGGCGAACCTGAGGACGACCAGTTGAAGGCCGCTGCAAGCATCGCCGCACAACAGCAGAGTCAGCAACACAACCCCACAATACTTCCCAACACAGCCCGAGGTCAGCTTAAGATTGAGAAGCTTACAGGCGAATCTTTAGCTGCAGTAAGTTACCCGCTCTCTCCAGCATCGCAGAAGGAACGCGAACGGCACATCAACTCCACCGCCAAGGATCTGGAACGAACGGACAGCAACCGTTCTTCCAGCAGGACTCCCGACAAACCGATGAAGCAGTTTTACGGCGGACGACCACCGAGCAACCTCATCACTTCCGACCTGGCCTCGTACTTCCCGAATGTTGAGAAAGAGGAGATGGACAAAACCATTCGCATGTCCGTCCGGCGGTCTCGCAGGCTCAGCAAAGCAGCTAGCCGCCTCAGCACGTTGAGTAACTTTAGCGTTGCTTCAAGTCTGAAGGATGCCCCGCCTCTTCCTTCCATTGCAGACCAGTGGCTCAGCAACGGCGGTCAAATGAAGCCGCTGCGACCCCTCTCAGTCATGCGGTTGGGACTCCCGTCGCTAGGCCAAGGAGCATATCGCGACTCAGTAACGTCATCCGTTCTTGAACCCCTTGAAGAAGAATCCCCGACAGATGGCTCGTCGATTCGTAAATCCTACGTCTCGTTTGGCCCTGACAGCGGATCTGAAACCGTGGCCGTCACCGATCCCGAAGGCCACACCACACTCCACAGTTATTTCGATGACGGCGGCAGCAGCTTCGCTGGCAGCAGCCAAGGCACTGAGCCCGGTGACTCTTTCAATAAGCGTCTGAGCTCAGCCCTAGCCGAGGACGGCGAAGAGTACGATGAAGAGCTGGAAGAATACCTGGAGACCGATTCCTGGGAGAATGTCAAGTACATGAAGGGTGCACTGATCGGCCAAGGCTCTTTCGGCAGCGTGTACCTTGCACTGCATGCTGTGACTGGTGAGCTGATGGCTGTGAAGCAAGTGGCTCTGCCAACAAACGGCACCGTCGACCCGAAGAAGACGAACATGCTCGATGCGCTGAAGCGCGAGATCGGGCTGTTGCGCGAGTTGAAGCACCCCAACATCGTGCAGTACCTCGGCTCAAACAGCGACGAAACGCACCTCAACATTTTCCTCGAGTACGTCCCTGGTGGATCGGTCGCAACAATGCTGATCAACTACGGGCCGCTGCTCGAACCTCTGGTTGCCAACTTTGTGCGCCAGATCCTGACCGGTCTCGCATACCTGCACAGCAAGGACATTATTCACCGCGACATCAAGGGTGCCAACATCCTTGTCGACAACAAGGGTCGAGTCAAGATTTCCGACTTCGGTATCAGCAAGCGTGTCGAAGCATCCACGCTCCTCTCACCCTCGGGCGGCAAGAAGGGAGCCAATCGCGTTTCGCTCCAAGGCTCAGTCTTTTGGATGGCCCCAGAGGTTGTCAAGCAGACAGCCTACACGCGCAAGGCCGACATCTGGTCTCTTGGTTGCTTGATTGTCGAGATGTTGACGGGCTCTCATCCGCACGCCGACTGCTCGCAGCTTCAGGCCATCTTCCGCATTGGCGCTGCTGGCGGCAACGCAAGCCCGACAATTCCCGACAACACAAGCGATGAGCTTAAGGTGTTCCTCACGCGCACGTTTGAGATTGAGCACGAGAAGCGGCCGACTGCAGACGAGCTGCTGGAGAGCGACTTCTGCGCCGTCAAGGCTTAAATCCCCGCCCCATCTAATTGAGGGGAAGCCGAAAGTTAATAATTGTTCTTGTTTCTTTTTTTCACCGCCATTCCGCTGGTAATTCTTGTCTGCCCTCGGTTATTCTTCTACAAGAGGAGCATCTGAATATTCATGGATTTGGCATTTGAACCACGACTTCACGTTTTCCAAAGAAGAGACGAAAAGCAAAAGCGACGGGGAGGAGAGAATGACTTTTGAGATGTCTTTTTCTTGCTGACGAATGGTCGCATCCCCCCTTTTATTACCGTTGAACGGACATCTCAATCTTGGAGGCATTCATGCATTCCTCACGGAAGCCCTATTTGAGCACTATCCCATAGCTCGCATCTCCGTTCTTGTACTATTATATCCCAGTCACGCTGGCCAGCCGTTGATTGAATTCTTTGCATACTTTATACATAGGGCGGTATCTGCAAATGAGCGATAGGATAGGTGGCCAAAGGAAAATTGGAAAGACGATCACTGTACACATAAAAAAACTGAAAACATGCTGCATGTGAATATCATGACATTGACCGGCTCGCAGCTTTCTTTTGGGGAAGCGTAGAGTAACGCAGGCAGCGCCGGTGGTGCGGGCGGTGATTTCATAGGGCTGCTAAATGGCAGGGCCCGCGACGCGTCGCCCCATGCGCGTGGGCACGTCAACCTTTCCTCCACCCATCGCGCATTCGCATCCGCACGACACAACTCCGCCACCACACCCCCCACGTCCACGCCATGGCATTACTCGTTGACAAGCACCGGCCGCGCTCGCTTGATGCGCTCACCTACCATCATGATCTCTCTGACCGTCTCCGCTCGCTCGTAAGCCCCGCCCAAGCCGCGGTCCCGCCTCACCAACACCACCGTTTTCGCCCAGCTCTCCCGCAAGCCTCAATGCGTGCTTCTACTAACGCAATGCGCTCTCTCTTTCACAGGCGCAAAGCGGCGACTTCCCCCACCTCCTCGTCTACGGCCCCTCGGGCGCCGGCAAAAAGACGCGCATCGTCGCGACGCTCAAAGAGCTGTACGGGCCGGGCGTCGAGAAGATCAAGATCGACAGCCGCGTCTTCCAGACGTCGTCCAACCGCAAGCTCGAGTTCAACATCGTCGCGTCCAACTACCACCTCGAGATCACGCCGAGCGACGTGGGCACGTACGACCGCGTCGTCGTGCAGGACCTGCTGAAGGAGGTCGCGCAGACGCAGCAGGTCGACCTGGCCGCGAAGCAGCGCTTCAAGGTCGTGGTCGTGAACGAGGCGGACCACCTGACGAGGGACGCGCAGGCGGCGCTGAGGCGGACGATGGAGAAGTACAGCCCGAACCTGCGGCTGATTCTGCTGGCGGAGAGCACGAGCAATATCATCGCGCCGATCAGGAGTAGGACGCTGCTGGTGCGGGTCGCGGCGCCAACGGAGGGCGAGATTGGGGAGGTGCTGAAGGTGGTGGGTAAGAAGGAGGGGTGGAAGGAGAATGAGGAGTTGGGACGGAGGATTGCGAGGGAGAGCGGAAGGAATTTGAGGAGGGCATTGTTGATGTTTGAGGCGGTACATGCGCAGAAGTGAGTTCTTCCCCCCTGATTCCATACACGGGGACGCAGGTCTGCGCTGGTTTGATCGGCTGGGGAGAGATCTGATTGACTGACCGGGCTTGCAGTGAGACTGTCACGGAGAACACGCCCATCCCTCCGCCGGATTGGGAGGCATTGATCGCTCAGATTGCAAAGGAGATGGTCGAGGAGCGCTCGCCTGCACGAATTATGCAAGTGCGCGCGAAGCTGTACGATCTACTTACGCACTGCATCCCGCCGACGACCATCCTCAAGGTATGACTTCTTCGTTTACTGCTCTGCCCTTTGGCTGATGTTTTGTCACAGACTCTTACGTGGAAATTGATTCCCCTCTGCGATGATGAGCTAAGAGCCGATGTTATCAAATGGAGCGCCTTCTACGAGCACAGGATAAAGATGGGAAGCGTAAGACTTGATGATAGAACAATGGTATCTCTGCACGCGACGCACGCTAACATTTGCTACAGAAAGTCATCTTCCACCTTGAGGCTTTCGTAGCCAAATTCATGCGTCTGTACGAGAGGTACGTCTCCACAAACTTCTGTCAGTGTCTATTAGCAATCGTGCTGACCATGTGCGTAGCCATCTCATGGGTATCGACATTGACTTCTAAGGTCCTACGGCTGCATCTAATCTCCAACAGGAGGTAAAGGGGCTTCATCACGTTAGAATGCTACATTTATGGAGTCGACACAGCTTGCACAAAACGGATTGGGAAAGGAAATATGGCGTTTAAATCGGTGGCATTATGGAACATCGGTAGGAAATACGACTACATTCTAACGAGTTTGCTTTCATTCGATTGCTTGATGTACCGCCTCATGACTATCTCATTTGATACCTTGAGACCACTCGAAGTTACCTTCTTCAGGTCGTTATCTACCAAGGCCTGTTACGACCACGGATACTGAGGCCATTTTTTCGAGCAAAATGGCTGCATGAAGGTTCATGGTGACCTTTCCCTCGGCATGATTTCATATAGATACTTCTCCACTGCCTTCAGCGACCTTTGACGATCATGCCGAAACCCCAGTGGGCGGCGCTGAGTTTTTCCATGCTGCGCCGCAAAACTACACCGTCACCCATAGGGCTGTTTCAGCCTTGCAGTGTTCCTCCCAACCTATCATTCTTATTGGTGGCTTAGATTCAGCCTCGTCGAAATGAGGATTAGCTGGGCGGGGGTTCGCAGATAAAGGGGAGTGATGTGCTACGATCCCGATGATTCCAAGCTCTCTAGTAACCCTTGAACCCTGGATTTTGGTGGGCAAGGCACAATTCTGGCACCAAGAGACTGGGGCAGTGCTGGGGCCAAGTTGCAGTCTTAAAATCCCTTGATGCGAGCTGTCCCACCCATCCCTCCTATGTCACTTGTCCGGTCACTCCGAACTCTCATTTTCAGCAACGCCCTTCCCCCGCTCATCCTTATGTCTTCAGGTGGCCTCTCCTTTGATGATACATCGGAAAATGAACTAGAGTCTCCATTATCAGGTTAGGCTTGGAATAACTTTTCTGGCTCATGTACTAATGCGTCTTGGGTCACAATAGACCCGCATGATGGCCGTTCACTCCAAAGCTCATTGGAAAAAGTTCCAACATTCCGTTCATATGCCCTCCATGCCTGGTACGATGGTCCACCTGTATCAGTGGTGGAACCGATGGGTCTCCCCCCGGAGTATCAAGACTGTGCCTGGAGAGCATACGAAAGGTATCGACACCTCGAGTTGAGGAGAATTATCAACATGTACATCTCGTCGAAGCCCGCGAGCGTGGATGAGGGCACTAAGTTTCCTGGCTCATCTGTGCTGAAGTCCGGCACGGAGCTTTTTACAACAACACAATATGCAACAGCCGGATCGATTATCGGGCCAGACCCTGAGCCTTTACAATCCTGTATGCCCGATCCAGTTGGAATGGACTTGGAATCCTTCAAGTATCCCGAGAGAGATTTCTTTCAGGGCGACCATGCGAATCATCAATCTTGTGACTGGATAAGCTCTCGGGTCGACAAGGGATATGCTATTATTTCCAGAACTCTCTCCAAAACCGTAGAGAAGAGGTCTTGCGATGCTGCATCGGAGTTTGGCGACATGATACTCATCTCCTCTGGGAGGTCATACACAGCTACAAGTAGCTGGGAGCATTCCAACAGCTCTGGCGGCGTAAAATTGCTGTCCTATGACCCATGTTTGTCCAGCTTCCCGGCCAAGTCATTCACCTCAGGTATGGAATCTGTGTTCTCTTCGGCGCGGTCGGTATCGACATCTTCAAAAGGCAGCATGATCCGGTCAAGGGCTCGCAACTCGAGAGCAGATACAACTACACCCCGTCCTACTCCAGCCAGCAAGACAGCATCATTTTCAGACAAGGTCCATCTTCACAAACAAGCAAGAATTGCTCAAGCGATCCTCAGATCTTGGAAATCCAACGCTTCTGCTACATTCCAATCTGTCAAAAGCCACATAGCGCTATCTGACAAGACTGTCTCGATTCTTGGCTGTCTTGTGGGTTTTATTGGAATAATGGGCACCTTTATCGCACTTTTACCTGCGTTCCAGAGCCAGTTCTCCTCTGAACGCGAATTGCGGCTGGCGGAATGGGCGGCGCAAAAAGACTATAGGGAGATATGCCAGGAAAGGGTAAAGTTTCCTGCCAGATGGGTGAATGTCTGTTTACTTACTTTTCTAGAAATCCCAAGGACTGGAAATCCCGGAAGCCTGTAGGCAAGCCTTGGATAGTGAACTGCTACCCCCGCCTCAACTAAGCTACCCGACGGCTACGAGAATTTCAAGCGCCAGCTTCCACAAACGTCATCAAACAACCCGCATTGATCATCAAACAGATATTATGACAGACGAGATTGTGGCCTGTGTATTTCTGATCTACTTCTGCCTAGCTATGGCGTTTATGTCTCTCACGTTGCGTGGTGGCCACAGATCATTTTCCCGCAAGCAACAAAGGAAGTTGGCTCATGAAACAAATCTTGTGGATGTTGAGCACGGTCGATCAAATGACGGGGGAAGTGATCGGATATGTGCATTTTAGTTATCAATCCGATTCCGAGTCTGTCACATGGAGCTATAACTATTTAACTTGACGCTCTTGAGATTCCTCCTGATCACCCACTCCTCACCTTCCATCATGCGCCTCCGTCCCCCTATGTATCAACTAACCCTCGTGCCACTTTGATCTCTTTTAAATACCCGTGCTAATTGAAATGACCATCGTGCTGTCGAGCTCGTCCCTGCACGCGACCACGACCACTCCACCAAATGTTCCCACAAAACCCCTAACGTAAATAATAACTTCCAAGACTCCCTACCGCTTTGTCTGGCTGCTCTCATCTCCTTCGCACCTACAGCTACGCACTGTGGCTTCCGAGATTACTATCATCTCCAATGTTTTGATTTATTCTGAAGCTAACGCGCTCTGGCAGGGGTGTTTCGAAAAGCCACATCGTCATTCTCTGGGAGAAATGGGATGACGGAGAAGAGCAATTCAATAGCAAGTTGTCATGACGTACTTGGTTGAGTCTCTGTTCTGATGCAGCTCAAGAAAGTAGCCCCTGGAGAGAGCTTGCTTTTGTGATTCTAGAGTAGAAGATCCAACTGTAGTTTGGTCTGGCTTCGGGGGTATCCGGCCATTTCGTTTGAGGGTCGGCTGGATAGCTAGCCGGCCGTGCGGGCAGGAGTCAGCGTTATTGCATATTGGTGAATGTTGCGGAGTTGGCGGCGATTTAAGCCGAGTGTAATGATGTTGGTGAGTTAGATCGATGAAGGAGAGCTGGCTACTAGCTCCCACGACTGGTATAGATCTAAAGTTGAACGAGAGTGTGCATTGAGCAGAACTGTCTGGTAGCACGGAGAAGACGAGGCCTACGGAGAGAAGTGACAGGTTGGAGAGCGCCGAGGATGTGGATTCGGATGCTAGTGTATCAATTCCGGGTATATATTTCTCAAGATCAAACTTTCAAATCCGAGCAGTCATCGTAAAATAAATCCGCCTACCGAGTTCCTTTTCTCTCCACGCCTCCATCATTACATTGAGAGTGGGGATACCTCATGTGCAGAGCGAGGGAAAGAAGAATGCAAATATCCAAATTTTGCGGCATCGTCATTGCCGAGAAAAAAGAATAGACGCCGCCGAGGTTTTGAGATTGGGTGCAAATGGAGAGAGGTAGGGAAGGTAGGAATGAAAATGCTGGGTCGTTTGAGGAAGGTGGATGGGGGAAGGAAGGGAGATAAGAAACGTCAGCCTCTCTGAACAAGCCTGTACAGGTCTTTCATGTGCAAACTCCCGCTCGCTCAATGTTCGCGATCCTCCAATCAATACGCAAGTCAACCCGCTGGCTGCTGTCCGTCGTGCACCAACCCACCCCCCGGATTCGAATGGCCATGGTGACCGCCGCTCAGCCTGAACACTTTCTTAACACTCTCCACCCCCTTTTGTAGATGTGGGTGATGTGCCAAAAACTCGCCTCCGTGATGTCCGCCGCTCGTTTTCCCCCCACCGTCACCGCTACCGCCGCCCAGAACCGCCGCCAGCGTTCCCACTCTTCCACCCGCAGCAGCAATCTTCTTTCTCCCCATGAGCGGATCGACAGGGCCTGGCCGCGGCGGCCACTCGCCGTCATCCTTCCACCCTTGGACGAGCGCGCGCGTCATGTGCGAGAGGTTGATCGGGACCTTGGGGGTCTGGCCCGCGACGACGATTTTGGAGTAAATATCCGAGTAGGCCTTCGGGGTGATGGACTGGCGGATGGAGTTCTGAGCGAGCAGCGGCGGCGCCAGAGGCACGAGCGGTTCCTCCGACGCCGGCACGTCGATGTTGATCCTGCCAATTCTCTCCCCAGCCTTCTCCTCCTTCTCCACCGCTTCCCCTTCGGGAGCGTCCGCCTCTCCACCTCCCACTTCCTCCTCCTCCACGACCGCCGTCTCCTCCAACAACCTCACCACCTCCGTGTGCGCCTCCACCTCCTGCGGCATCATCTCGCTGCTTGTCCTGCTCCGCCGCCTCGCGTACTTGCGCACGCTCGCCGCGCCCGTCCACGCGTCGCGCCGCCGCACGAACACCGCGACGCCCTCGTTCCAGCGCATCTCCTCCTCGAGCGCGCGCCTGCGCCTGCGCCTGCGCCTCTGCGCGCGCTCCTCCAGGCTGCGGCCCACGTGCTCCGGGCTGTCGAACTTGTACTCCGCGCCGCCCTCCTCGCCGCCGGCTTCCCCGTTGTGCTCGCCCTCGTCCGACGGCTCGTCGTCGTCGTCGTTGTCGTCGTCCGTGCTGCCGTAGTACCGCTCGCGGAACTCGGTCACGCCGCGCAGCTCCTCCTCGGACGAGCCGTCGCCATCGTCGTCGTTGTTGTTGGCGTCGCTGGCAGAGGCGGCGGCGGCATTGCTCTCGTCGGCGGCGGCGGTGGTGGTGGCGGCGCTGGGGGCGGGCGGGAAGGTCCAGTCGTTGCGGACGCGCTCGGCGAGGTAGCGGCGGGCGTCGCGGGAGGCGGACTGGTTGACGTCCATCACGGCGCTGGCCGCGTTGCTGCTGTCGGGCGTGCGATTGACTGCGGGGCTGGCGGCCCGCGTTGTGTTGGGGTTCTCTTTTTTTTCTTCTCTTGGTTGGGCGGTCGTCACGAATCAACAGCCGATGCGCGGCCGTGAGCTGATGCCATCCGGTGGGGCGCAGGTAAAAATGAAGCTGCTAGCGATGGCGGCAATGGCAGAAGCAGAAACGAGAGGGATGAGGCGCACGGGCACGCGAGCAGGAGGACCGACGTTAAGAGCTGCGAGCGCGGCGGGCGATTGTCGTATGAGCTGACCGGGAGTGACGTTTTTCCTCGGTCGAGGCCAGGCTGGGGAGAAGGCCGCCAGGCCGGGCGCCAGGTGCACGATGCAATGCGAGAGGCTTGCTGGGGCTGGACTACGGCCCTAGCGCGTGCCGTTGTTCGGCGTGTCGCGCAAAATGCTGGGGAAGAGGCCGGGATGCCGACGTCCTGATGTCACGAGGCCGGCCGCCCGTCCTGTTGTCGCCGGCGGCCTGCCCCAGTCTGCCGTGCACCTGTTGATCTCTCGTCATTGACTCATTGTTCTGTCTATCAACAATAACGCCGGATATCTCCTTTTCAACGAAACAAGCCTTTTCCCTGGTCCCAGTAAATGCCTTTGTCATAGCCGAGCTCTACCCCAGTCTCACTCCACCTAGAGCGCCTCCCCCGCCTCGAGCGCACGCGCCTCGCGGGGCCACACGCGCTTGTACAGGCTGACGCCCACCGAGTCCTGCGGGTTGATGCGCCCGTCAAACGTCGCCTTGAAGTAGCCGTGCGTGCCCAGGCTCTCCTTGATGAACCCGCTGCGCCCGCGCTTCGTCCACAGCTGCAGCGCCTTGAACCACTGCACGTCCTCCGAGTTGAAGAACATGTACCGCACCGTCACTACCCGCTTGTGGATCTTGTACGGGTGGCCCGTGAGAATGATGCGCTTCGAGATCACCCGTGACGTCGACGGCGCCAGCGACGTGCCCGTGCCGATGAGCTGCACCTCGCCCTCAGCATCAGCAGCCTTGTCAGCCTCCATCGCCGTGTCCTCGCCGTCTGCGCCCTCATCTTCTTCGGCCACAGCGCGCCTGAAGAAAAGTGCGGGGACAGAGCCCCAGGTGATTGGCGCCACAAATGTTGCGATCGCGCTGCGTCCGGGATGCAAAAATCTGTCGAACTTGTGAACGTCGTTCGGTGTGTTCCCAGATGCCGAGAAGACTGGGTTGATTCTGAAGCGTCTGGGACCGCACTGCACAATCATCTCTTCCTTGCTCTTGATAGGCTCCTCGTAGTCTGAGCTGAGCGTGATGCTGTAGTTCACGGCAGTGCGCTTGTGCTCGTGGCGCAGAAGCGAGAAGAGAGCCAGCGTATGGGCCGGGTTGTATGTGCTTTGAAGAGATAGAGGCACGTTGCGAAGGTGCACGTTGACGCGGGTACCAGGCTGGACACCGCCAACGAGAGCTTCTCTCAGAACACGCGACTTTGCGCCCTTGTAGTCCGAAATCTCCAGAAGTCGTCTCCAGTAGTCCGGCTCGTACGGCCTGTCTTCATCTGTCTCCCAGGTGCTCGTCCTCAAGCTCTTCAATCCTCTGTATTTGATGAGACGCTCCCGCGCAAGAACCTGCGGGTGTAGTTCGATTTCGTCGGGGAACTCAAGATCGTCTTCCGCCTCTTTCTTGCGTTCGGTGCGGTATGCTTCGATCTGCTCGGCCTCATCATCGGGAGACGGATCCATAAACATTTCGGACTGCGGGTATTCCGAAGGAGCAGCCTCCGTTGGCTCTCTGCCATTGATGTCTAGGCCCTCCATTCCATCGGCTGGGTTGGCTGGACCGTCCATGTCGAAATCTCCATCATCATCCCCTGCCACGCTCTCGAGGTCAGACCCGGAATCCGAAAGTTCATCGATGTACCACGCAGACTGGTATTTGGACGTTCCCCTCGGTAATCTCTTGGGGCGCGGGGCCTCCTCGTCCTCAGAGAAGTAGTGGTGATCGTCCAGGAGCACACCCTTACGCTCTGAAGGCGCGATGGAGACTGGGTAGTCGTCGGCATCCTCCATAACCGCCTCCTCTGGCGCAAGTTCGGCCAAATCATCCTGGTCCTCGGTCGGCTGGTCCAATACGGCGTCCTGGCCCTCCATATCGACGGCCATATCCTCACCCTTGCCCTTCTTACGGGTCGCAAGGGGAGCAGCAGTGATCTTCTCGATCTGGAACGTGCCCCAGTCTCCAACCTCTACCAGCCTGTCTGCCTTCAGACCCTTGCCTCTCACCACACCCGTGAGTACGACATCGCCCTTTGCTTCCTCCTCAGTCGCTGCCGCCTTGCCACTAGGCCATCTGACATCCTCCACAGCCATCCAGCTGCGCTCTTCCCTCCACCTAACACCCTTCGGCATACTTGTGCAGAGCGACCGCATAAGGTTCAAGCATTCCTGCCTGTTATCCAGCGAGTGCACCTTCTCCTGCGCGGGGAAGAAGTGCGTGATGAACGACTTGAGGGACCCGAGGATCTGAGGACGGCGCTTCGCAGGCTCAGCCGAATCAAGACCCTAAAAGAAACGAATCAGCCCCGGCCACCAAAGCCAACACGCGTGATAAAAACGCAGCCATACCTGAACCGCAGCCAGCACGTTCGACACGCCCTGGCTCTCCACGCTCCTCAGCACCAGCTCCCCCAGCGCATCGACCTCCTGCTCGGCGCTGAGCACGAACAGCACAAAGTCCGCGACGCGGCACGCGTCCAGCGCCTGCAGCAGGCCCCTCCCGACGACCAGGTACTGCACGCGCTGCTTGAAGCGCTCGACCTCGACGCGCAGCGCGCCCTGCTCGGGCACGTCCGCGGCGCCCACGTCGAGGTCGAGGCAGCCGTTCAGGCTGCCGACCGCCAGCCTGCCCGACACGTCGTCGGCCAGCGGCACGACCGCCACGACGCGCGGCGCGCCGTCGCGCCCCGCGAACACCCGCGTCGCCTCGACGTGCTCGGCGTGCTTGCCCACGCGCTTCTGCTTGGCCTGGTTGCGCCGGTCCAGCTTCGACAGCACCTGCTGGTGCGGCGTGCGGCGGGCGCCGCGGTCGCCCGAGTCGATCTTGCCTGGTGTGCCGGGAGGGTCAGTACGGTCGCCTGTTCGAGGTTTGGGAAGGGGAGTGGGAGGCTCTGCGCACCCTTGCTTTGCTCCTTCAGCGCGCTCTTGCTGGCGTGCCGCGACTTGTAGGGCTTGTGCGACACCTTGGTGGTGCTGCGGTGGTGGTGTTGGCCGTCCATGGGGGCCATCTTGCTCCCGCCGCCGCCCGCTTTGAACCGGAAGGGTATGCTCGCCAGATTGGGTGACTGGTGGTTGCTGCGCGCTGCAGGTCGAGTTTGAATTTGTCGCGGTGACTGACGCACGGAATTTTTGGCGATGTGGGTTGCCCGCCCGCCCGATAAGACTCGTTATCGAGTCTTGCAGGGATCATGCCCCGGAGAAAAGTCATGGCCGTGCGAGCGTGGAAGACCGTGCTGGAATGTGACGCTGGAGGGCATGCACGTCCATGGAGATGCTGAATATTGCGTGCTGAAGAAAAAAATGTTTGGTGGCTAATATGATCAAGTCTACAGATGCGATAAACTTTTTTCCCATCTCTCAACTCCAAACGCCAGGCTTCCGCTCTCATTACCACCAGGTATCTTGCGCAAAGCTCAAATCCTAGTCATGCTACTCTACCTTTTCGACCCGGAACCCACTCCTTACTTCTTGAATACAGCATTCATGGCATCTTCCAAAATGTTGATACCCTGCTCAATCTCCGCCTCGCTGATAATCAACGGAGGAACGAACCTGAGCGTGTTCGTACCGCAAGTGATGATGAGCAGACCACGCTCACGAGCAGCAGTCAGGATGGGCGTGGGGTCCTGGTTCAGCTGAAGACCCAGAATCAGACCCTTGCCCCTGATCTCCGTAATCACGTCAGGGAAGCGCTGCTTCAGCTTCTCGAAGTGCTGGCGGAAGATCTGCTCCTTCTTCAGGACCGACTGGTGCAGCTGCGGGTCTGCCAGCCTGCCAACGATGTCGTGTGCCAGTCTGCAAGCCAGCGGGTTGCCTCCGAAGGTGGTGCCGTGGTCTCCGGGCTTAATCTTCGACACGACGAAGTCGTTGACGATGGTGGCGCCAATGGGGAAGCCGTTGCCGAGAGCCTTCGCCGTTGTAAGGATGTCCGGGTGCGCCTCCTTGGGCAGCGCGGCGTGCGCCCAGATTTGACCGGTGCGACCGAGACCGCTCTGAATCTCGTCGTAAATGAGGACTGCGCCGACCTCGGTGCAACGCTTGCGGAGAGCAAGCAGGAACTCGGGCGTCGCAACATTGACACCACCCTCACCCTGAATGGGCTCAATTATGACACCGCAGGTGCTCTCGGTCACCAGCGATGGAATTGCTTCGATGTCGTTGTAGGTGCCATATCTGAATCCAGGCACCATGGGCGCGAAAGGCTTCTGGTACTTGGGGTTCGGGGTCGCGGACAGGGAGCCCATGGTGCGGCCGTGGAAGGAGCTGTGGAAGGAAACGAGCTCGTACTTTTCACCCGACGGGTCAAGCTCCTTGCCGACCTTGCGCGCGAACTTGATGGCCGCCTCGTTCGCCTCTGAGCCCGAGTTGCAGATGAAGGTCTTCTCGGCAGTGTGCATGCCACCGCCAGCCACCGTCTTCTCGACCAGCAGCTTAGACAGAGCACCGGTCCAGGGGTTGTGGTAAAGGTTCGAAGTATGGATGAGGGTCTGCGCCTGCTCGGCCATCAACTTGACCATTTGCGGGTCGCAGTGGCCGAGCGCATTCACGGCAATACCGGCCGTGAAGTCCAGGTACTTGCGGTTCTCCACATCGTAAAGATAGCAACCCTCTCCCTTGTGGAACATAGGCGGTGGGCGAACGTAGGTAGGGACCATGTACGGCATCTGGTCATTGACTAGGCGGGTCGTTTGCGAGTCGGCAGCAGGGTCGGGGGTCGCAAGAGAAGCCTCCCTCTGCGCATGGTAGGTTAGCAACGGCCAATGGGTCGGAAGTTCACCCCGCGAGCATCATCTCACCTCGATAGACTCCTTTACGCCGTTGGGCAAGCTCGAAGCTGCCGTTGCCGCGGATGACGCATAACGCTGGACAGAGACGGGCGCGAAGGCGAAAGGCCTGGGGGCGCGCAGAGCAGCGCAAACGCGCTTGGAACCAAGTCGCAATGCCATTGTGAACGGAGTGGAGAAGCGAAGGAAAGCGAAAAAGAGGAACGAGAAGACGTATCTGCGGCAAGAGCAACGGCGACCTAGAAGTCAAAATGAGGCGATGAGTCGTCGGGATGCTGAAAAATGCCGCTATCGATAAATGGCGCCCGCGCCGATTTCGCAGTGCGGAGACCCTGCTTCTCCGCGCCATTTCCTGGCAACCAGAACTCGCCGCCTCCAGATGGTGCCTGCCGCGGACCATGTTCTACTCTTTTAGCACTCTGTTGGACCCGGACCGCCTGTCGCCCGTTAATTCCACCGTCGTTTTACTGCTGTCGTCCTACTACGAGCACCGTTTTCCTGAGACACCAAGGTGCAACGTGTGATACTACACGCTGATGGTTTGTGTGTCGGTTGCATTGCAACATCATGGCGAGCGGGGCGTATCGAATTATCTGAAGTAGAAGCTCATAGAGGTGAAGCTGCAATAAACAGTCTAGCAGCCCCTTTCAATTGAATGCTCTACCCATCTACAGAGATCTGTGCTCCTGCTGCGCTGCTCTGCTAAGAAGGCCCTTTATGTGGAGCTATGGCCTCCTGCGGTCATTATTACATACATCCGGGCGACAGCTTGGTGCTCCTGACTACTTAGACGTCAAGTTTGGATCCCATCCCGTTAGAATTCCAGCAGTCGACTTTCTCTGCAGCTCGTGCGATCGGACAACAAAGGCCATAGATGCCGCTTACTTGATACTGAGTCGTACTACTACGATTCAGGCCTCCTTTTTGGGCAATAGTCTCACTGATGTGGCTTTGATCCGTGGGCTTTTATGCCGCTGGTTAGAGGATAGCGATTTCTGCTGACTGTTGTTACCTTGTTCCACCCCATACTCGTCATTGTGTCACCAGGAGCTTGATCACATGCATCGCACATCATGGGAAACATAGACATGGCGGAGGTCACCTAGATAAACCTGGAACTCAAAGAAGTCAATCAATGCCACAAGGCGCGAAACACTTGCCAAAGCTATGACGTCGAGGGTTCTCTGCGCAAGACGGGAAAGCGGCCCCTGACAAAGTCACAGGCATTTACGCCAGTAGGGCCGCCATGGCCACTGATCTCCGATCGGTCCTATCTTCCGTGCCCCAGGTTACCTGGAATGGATCATAAGGAGCAAATCGAGGTACCCGTGCGTGATGGAACCGACATCACGGCTATAGTACACAAGCCGTCAAATACTTTGGCCAGCAACCTCGAGCCTCTCGCTATTGTTTGACTTAGAGGCGGCCATGTACTCGGTATCCCGCAGATGGAAGAGTCCAGCTCCCTCACGCTGGTCCGCAACCACGCTTGCGTTGCCGTCAGTATTGACTGCCGACTTGCACTAGAGCATCCCTTGGCCGTTCCAGCCGAGGACTCTTGGGGTTCTCTAAAACAGGTACGCGTATCCTCTGCGGAAAGCTACTCCTGTTGATAGGAAACATGTCTGAATAGATACCAGTCAGTCGCGCATGCGTCTCAGCCTGAGGCAGACGCGTCGACGGGGTTTCCCATTGGGGGAACTTCGGTTGGCGCCAATGTTGCTGCAGTACTGTCTCATCTGGCGCGTGACGAAAGATCGAGCCCATGTTCGACCGACGTCTCTCTCGCAATTCCGGATATGTTATCCACGGGTGCAGAGGTATTGAGGAGAGAACTGAGGCGGGAGAACCGGCAGCGATGCTTCCCGCGTCGGAGAGTATTGCACAGCTGACTGCCAGAAGCTCAACTCGCATGGTTTAGCAGAGGTAGTTTACACCTGCGGGGCGAAAGCAACTATCTGGGAGGAATGAAATATTCCAGGCTACCGTGTCGTATCCGGATGGATGTTTCAATCCCTCAGGAGTAGGTCCCCTGCTTTTGGTAGCACCACGCGACCAAGACCTCGGATCGTCCAGGTACTTAACTACCAAAGCGACAACTCTTCTCCACTGGCGGCTCCGCTCAATCAGCCTGCCGGCCATGAAAACCTGCTGCGGAAACGCCAACGGATTTGCGGGATGGACCCGCTAGACGAAGGATTGCTGTACGAGTGTGGGGTGGAGACAAAACTGGACTTCTATCCGGGGCTGCCGCACGGATTCTGGGGATTGTGTCCGCAGCTTGAGGCGTCCAAGACGGCGAACGCAGACGGGGTCTAGGGCCTCGACTCGCTGGTTTCTGGCCACGGGTCCATCTAGAATAAGCAGAGGCGGATGCCGTCTGTGGTGGAGTCTTGGCTAGAGTCAGAGTCAGGTCAAGGTTTTTGATGCTTATGTGTAAGCTTGCTGGTCAGGACATTAATCAATCTGTACCATCGTTAAGAGCGGCGCGGTATTGCGGGCACTGCGGGTCGCTTGTGGCAGATTGGGCCAGTGTGGCCCCTGGGAAACGTCAGCTTCAGCCACGCGGGGGCTGTTTGGGACTGTGCATCGGGAGTGTTGCGCAGGTCGGAGATGATGGGCAGGCGGAGTCGTGTGCAGGCAGGGCGGTGACGGCGGGTGGGAACCGGCTGGGGGCTGGCAGCTGGCGTCGCGTGCCGCTATCTCCGAAAGTCATGGCCGGGATGCGCCAAAGCCAACGCGGCGGGCTCGAAGCGTCTGCGCCGACAAGCGTTGTCGACAGCGCCGCGACGGGCCACCGCGAAGTTTCAAAACGCCGACTTCCGGCGCGCGTGTCGGCGGCGCAGCTGCGACGACGACGCGGGCGGGCACAGCGGGCTTCGCAGCAACGGCTCGCCACGACGCGGCCGCTATCTCCGCAGAGTTTTCGCGTCGTGTCGTATAAGACCGAGCACCGCCAAGGCGCTGGGCGGGAGTGGCTAAGCTTTGCGGCTTCCCCGGCGGGTCCAACGCTCGTCGCCAGGCCGGAAAGTCGGCAGCCAACGTCGCGGTATGACGCGCGCTCTCACGGCAGCCGTGTCGAGCTGCAGCGCGTGCCTGTTGCGGCGTTGGTTTGGCGCCCGGAGTGTCAGCGGCCGCCAGTGGTGCTGCTGCTGGCCCAATGGGCATGGGGTGGCACCGCTGGCGGAGCCCCTGCGTAGATTACACCGAGCCAGCTTACCGCGGACGTAGTGCATACGCAAGCCTTAC